>CM057458.1:1401202500-1402697193 GCA_016271365.2 Neoceratodus forsteri | reverse complement strand
GAGGGACAGGTACGGAGGCTATCAAGGCACTCGCATGCAATCACTTTTACATCTGTAAAGACAGAACACTTGCCTGGCAGTGGGCATTTAAGCACACCCATGAGGCGATAGAGAACCCCCATTTATTGAAGGTTACTGCTACAGCACCTGAGTATCCTGGAACATGTGGCAAAATGTTCCCCTACCTCTCAGGTACCTCCTGTCAGTTCTTTCGAAACTCTACTATCATTTCATTGGTAACATGCTTTTTGGTTCAGGAGGACATTTAGTGCCAGTCCTTGTTATATTATTGTCGCTATGTTCTTCATTAGTGCAAGGATTCATAATGTCCACATCGTTTTCAGTTGCACGGCAGCACTGTGCTTAGTTTTAGTAGACTTAGACTGGGAAATCCAAGACATAGTAACATAGAAACAGAGATGCATCGAAGTTGATGGCAGATAAGGACCACAAGGTCCATCTAGCCTGTCCATTTTTCTACCTTATGAATGTGCCATAGGCCTTTACTCTGTCAATGGCCTATCCATTCATACTCATCTATACTGCTCTCTTATTCCTATCCCATGCCTGTTTGAAGCCCTGCACTATATTCATATCCACCACTTCCTGAGGTAGGCCATTCCATGCATCCACCACCTTCTCTGTGAAAAAGAACTTCCTCAGTTACCCCTTAATCGGCCTCCCTCTAATTTCATGCTGTGTCCTCTTGTCCTGCTATTTTTCTTATATTGAAACAGGTTAGACTCTTTCACCTTGTTAATGCCCTTAAGGTATTTGAATGTTTCGATCATACCCCTCTCCCTCCTCTGCTCAATGGTATACATATTGAGCTCCGTTAATCTGTCCTCATATGTTTTTGATGCAGTTCCTGCACCATTTTGATTGCCCTTCTCTGGACTGCCTCCATTTTGTTAATGTGCTTGTGCAGGTGTGGTCTCAATACTGCACACAGTACTCCAGATAGGGCCTAACCAGTGTCTTATAAAGAGGGATTATCACTCCCTCTTACGATTTGTGATACCCTACTAATACACTCCAACATCCTCTAACCTTACCTACTGCTTTAGTGGTCTGCTTGGATGATTTCAGGTCGTCTGTGATGATGATGATGCCCAAGTCTCTCTCTCTCTCTTCTCTTGTGATTACCAGCAACTCCCCTCCCAACCGATAGGTGGCTTCAGGGTTTCTCTTCCCTATGTGCATGATCTTTCGCTTCTTTGCGTTAAACCCCAGTTGCCACTTTTCCGACTATTTTGCAAGTTTATCCAGATCTCTTCTCACTTTTTTGTTCGAGCTTGCTGGCTTGCTGAAGTTCGCCGGGCTGTCTTTCTTGTATCCGTTGTGCGACTTTGGTCATTCGATTCGGACACCGACAAGAGTACTGTTTGTTTGAAATTTACAGGAAATATAAAGGAATACCTGTGTAAGCGGAGGTAAGGCGGTGTGGCGGTGCTGTTTTACATGCTTCAGGAACTGACTGAACAGCTGAACAGTTGGTTGGATACCCTTATGCGAGGCAGGCACGGCCGTCAAGAATATTCGCTTATTTTTTATTGTGAACTGTGCTGCACTCCATGAGTGAATCCCTGTGTAAGGGAGGTAAATGGACGTGGCGGTATTGTTTTACATGTTTTAGGAACTGACTGAACAGCTGAACAGTTGGTTGGATACCTTTATGCGAGGCGAGGCACGGCTGCTGAAGAATACTCGTTTATTTTTATTGTGAGCTGTGAACTGTGCTGCACTCTATGGTGAATCCTGTGTAAGGGGAGGTAAGGCGGCGGCAGGTGTTGTTTTACATGCTTCAGGAACTGACTGAACAGCTGAACAGTTGGTTGAAACTGTTATGCGAGGCAGGCTCGGCTGCTGAAGAATACTCGTTAATTTTTTATTGTGAGCTGTGAACTGTGCTGCACTCTATGAGTGAAGACATTTGGGATATTTGCTCTATGATTTTGGGAATATTGGAACATTTTTTATAAACTGTGAGTTAAACAGGGATTCTGGGAGTTGGGCTGGACAAATACAGGAGTCATTTAAAAAACTTATCTAAACTTAAGCCCCTGATATAGTTGAATCCAAGGGGTTGACTTTTGGAATACCCTGGCATTGAATCACATTACATTGGGGTGTCTGAGATTGCTGAAGCTCTGGGAAGAGTGTGACTGACCCCTGGGAGAGAGTGTGATTGATCCTGGTCTCTGTTGTTTGACTGTGAGGAATTTTGGAGACTTTGAATAAGATTGCCTTTGGACTTTGTGATTTGTGATGGTCTTGGCCTGTATATGTGTTACGGGATAGCTGCCTGGGGTGGCTGGTGCTGGCTGGGACCGAGTCGGGTGACTCTGGCATCAACCTGCTGGTGGGCGGGTAGGATTTGCTGAAGTCTCCTAAACCTTCTGGAGTGGTCTACCGGTGGGTGGACATTGTTCCGGGGTTATTGATAAGGTTCTGGCTTGGATCAGGAGTTCCACTCTGGGGGCTATTTCCATCACATGGTAATCTGTGATATTTTTGCCTTCTGCCTTTGGATTACAATTGATAATGTATTTTGTTTATTCATAAGACAGCCTGACTCGGATTGTTCAAGTTTTGAGCACCTGGAATTTTAGTATTGGATGACTAGTAGACTTTTATATTTTTAATTTTCACCTTTCTATGCTTTTTGGATGACTAGCAGATTTTATACTATTTTAATTTTCTTCACTTTTCTATGCTTTTAATTTTATGATATTACATGATTCTTTTTATTTTTATAGGTTTTCCTTGGTTAATAATATTATTTGTTAATTAAGATAGGTTGTTAAGCTGAGAGTTATTAGATATTTGCCATCAATGATGTGTTTGATGGGGCTTAAGGCGGTCAGGCGCTATTCTCCCACTCTCCAGGACCTCCGTCCTTCCACTGTCCTCGGTTGTCTGATGGCGTTTTTAACAACTGTAAGTAAAGCAGGGATAGTGAGAAGGCGTTTAGAGATGGATGGGCTGAACAGAGTGGGAGAGTGGAAGAGGTAGGCAGATAGGGATAGTTGGGTCAAGGAGACGCCCTGGGGCGAAATGGGTTCAGGAGAGGGGTCCTCCTTGCCTGATTCCCATACCCAAGGGCTCCGTAGATTGTGGGCAGGTACTGCGATCCTCTCCGAAAACCCATCCAACTCGGGCGGTGTTATGTAATGCCAGGTCAATTAGGAACAAGACTGCTATTATCGCAGATCTTGTTGCAACATCTGACCTGGCATGTATTACCGAGACCTGGCTGGATGAGAATGCAGGTCCTATTTTAGACTCTGCTGCTCCAGCTGGGTTCTCGGTAATGCACCGTCCGGTGGATAGGACAAGGCGGGGGAGTGGCCATCTTTTAGATCAGATCTGAGTCTTGTGGAGGTGCCAGTGGGTAACACCAGATCCTTTGAGTGTATCCTGGCAGCAGGTGCAGAGTTCAGGATTCTCCTCATCTACCGTCCACCGGTGATGGTGGTGAATTCCTGAAGGAGTTCATGGACTTCATCGTTGACATGGCATTGGAGTCGCCTAGATGGTTAATACTGGGTGACTTCAATGCCTGGAGTCGACGATGAACTCTCACACTTTGGAAAGAACTTCCTCCAACTTATGTCTATGTTGGGCCTGTCACAGGTAGTTACCTCTGCTACCCATATAGGTGGACACTTTTTGGACCTGGTGTTCCTACTGGATTTGGATGTTTCACATCTGGAGGTGGAACCAAATGTGTGGACAGACCTTCACACCATAAGATTCAGTTTTGGGGCACCCCCTAATAGGTCTGCCCCTACGGAGATGGTCCAGTATCGCCCTTTAAGGGGAGTAAACCCAGAGGGCCTATTGGCGGTACTGGACCTATCGGGTGTTTCGGATGAGAGCATGGGTCCAGGGGACCTTGTTATTGCCTATAACAAGGCAGTGAGCAGGGCCCTGGACCAAATTGCTCCTATTCGTCAAGTTCGCCCACTCACTCCAGCGCCCAAAGACTCCATGGTTTGATGAGTCTTTGAAGGAGCTGAGGAGAGGGGCGGAACTAGAGAGGGCCTGGCGGAAATCTTGCCTGGATGCTGACAAACTTAGATTGATAGATCATTATGTTATCTATCAATCGGCAATAACCCGTAAGAAGGCAGAATTCCTGTCCAAGGAGATTGCTGCTGCGCGAAACCGACTGGCTCAACTCTTTCGGACTGTTGACAGATTGTGCAATCCACTCTGTCTACAGTCTGGAAGAGATTTTTCACAAATAAAGTGTGATGAGCTTGCTCGATTTTTCGCTGATAAGATTGCCAGCATTAGGTCGGATATCAGCCAGGCTCACTCTTCAAGGGTTTGCAGTGATCGGCGAGGAGAAACAAACACCTGTGTCACCTGGTTTGACTTTGGTAGGCCAGAATTCATGGACATTGTGAGGATTGTCCAGACTGTACATCCAACCAGTTGTAGTTTGGATCCGGCCCTCGCCTCTATTGGGTTGCGTAGATATTATCTGTCCGACCATTGCTGAAATTGTCTGGAAATCTTTGGAGCAGGGATCTTTCCTGAACCCTTAAAGGAGGCGGTCGTTCAACCACTCTAAAAAACCTTCATTGAATCCGGACTGTCCAGCTAACTATAGACCTGTCTCTAACCTGCCCTTTTTGGGCAAGGTTATTGAAAAGGTGGTTGCACTGCAACTGGATGACCATCTTACAAATCACAATGTCTATGATACTCTTCAATCAGGATTTACGAAAAGACATAGTACTGAGACTGCTCTTGTCCGGGTTCTAAATGATCTCCTGATAGAAGATCGAAGGCTCGTACTATTCTAGTCCTTCTTGATCTCTCTGCAGCATTTGACACTGTGGAGCATGGTGTGCTTTTGGGCATGCCGGTTTTATTGTGGACTGTCTGTGCGGTTCTGCAATGGTTTCAATCTTTTCTCACAGGGCGGAGACAGAGGGTTATCACTGGAATTTATTCCTCTGACGCTGTCTCTTTGCCTTGTGGGGTTCCGCAGGGTTCCATTTTGGCACCCATGTTGTTCGCTGTCTATATGCTGCCATTGGGAGACATTATTAGGCAATATGGCTTGGGTTTTCACTGCTATGCAGATGATACCCAGCTATATTTGTCCTTTAGTCCCGGACAGGAAGATACAGTCTCTATACTTAACAACTGTCTATCCGAGATCAATGATTGGATGAGTGCCAGCTGGCTAAGGTTAAACCCGGATAAGACTGAGGTGTTGGTGGTGGTCCCAGGTCGCCTTGAGGCGGGTTGTAGAGCTGGTCTCCTTGAGCGTATGGATCGATGGTGCCCAGCTCGGACCTCAGACCAGGTGCGTAACCTGGGCGTTATTATTGACGACAGTTTGACCCTGAAATTTCAGGTGTCTTCTGCTGTCAAATCTTCCTTTTACCATCTTAGGAATATTGCTCGGGTGAAACACCTTGTTCCTCCGGCCAACCTTCCGACATTGGTCCATACCTTTGTTACTTCTTGCCTTGATTACTGCAATGCCCTGTACCTAGGGCTGCGGGGTTGATATCCGCGCTTGCAGCTAGTGCAGAGCGGCAGCCAGGCTTTGACTGGGGCGTCTATGAGAGTCACAGTTACGCCTGCTTGCGCGAACTGCACTGGCTGCCGGTTCAGTGGCGGATCACCTTTAAGGTCAGGTTACTGACCTATAAAGCCCTACGAACAGGGACGAGGTATCTTCAAGATCTGCTTGTTCCTACTGTCCCTGTAAACTTGCTCCGCTCATGAGGGATTGCTAGAGGTTCCCAGGGTTCGTTTAAAAACATCGGGAGCACGGGCATTTTCTTATGCTGCCCCTACCCTGTGGAATTCTCTACCTCGTCGGATACGAAGTTGCCTGACCGTTGAGAGCTTTAAGTCAGAATTAAAAACTTATTTATTTCAAATGGCATATGGGGAGTGATTCACTGTATTTTATTGTAATTACATTGTTATTGTTGCTGTTTGTGTTATATGTATGTATTTTAATTGTTTTATTTGTACAGCGCTTTGGTATTGAAAAGCGCTTAAAATAAATTTACTTACTTACTGAAGTACCCACTTGTGACTTACATCTCTTCTGACTGTGTACCATTTACCACCACTCTCTGTTTTCTGCTCGCCAACCAGTTTGCCACCCAGTTGACCAACTTCCGACCCACCCTGAGCCTACCCAGCTTATTAATCAATCTTCTATGTGGGACAGTATCGAAAGCTTTGCTGAAGTCAAGGTAGGCGACGTCAACTGCATCCCCTTGGTCCACCACTCTGGTTACCAAGTCAAAGAAATCTATGAGATTAGTCTGACAGGACCTTCCTGTTGTAAACCCATGCTGTCTTAGATCCTGTGCTCCTATGGATTCCAGGTGTTGCACTATCCTTTCCTTAAGGAGTGCCTCCAAAATCTTGGCCACTACTGAGGTAAGACTGACTGGTTTGTAGTTCCCTGCCTCCTCCCTGCTACCACTCTTGTGGATCAGGATCACATGAGCCCTTCTCCAGTCTTCTGGGACCTCTTCTGTGCTCAGAGACTCACTAAACAGTTCTGGTAATGGCTCTGCTAGTTCCACCCTTAGCTCCTTTAGTACCCTGGGATGTATGCCATCAGGTCCCATTGCCTTGTCCACCCTGAGCTTAGCAAGCTATTGTAGTACCCTTTCTTTTGTGAAGGGACTAGTGCACACCTCCCTCCCCCTGTGTCCATGGTGCTGAGCTGTGGACCCTGCCCTACCTTCTCCTCAGTAAATACTGAGCAGAAGTATTTTTAGGATAGATGTTTTCCTTGGTCCTCCTCCACACACTCCCCCTTATCCCCTTTGATCTTAGCAATACCACCTCTGGACTTTCTCCTTTCACTAATGTATCTATAGAAAGTCTTGTCCCCTTCTTTTACTGTTCATGCTAGTGTTTCCTCGGTTTGTGCCTTTGCCTGCCTTACTGCCTTCTCTGCTTCCCTTAGAGAAAGTTTGGTATGCCTCCCTATCTTCATCCCGCTGCATTTCCGTATATTTCCCGAAGGCCAGCCTTTTGGCTCTGACCTTTTCGGCTACTTTTTTGAAAACCAGAGTGGTTTCCTCCTTCTTTTGCTCTTGCTTTTCAATGGAATGTTGCTTCAAGTATTACATCCTTAATGCTAGCCCACTTTGCCTGTACCCCCTCACCTGTATGTCTTCTTGCCATGGCTAGCTTTACTCTGTTGGCCATCTTATCAAAGTCAGCTCCACTGAAGTTCCATATTTTTGCCTTGAAATGGGATGAGTTAGTTCTAGTGGCCAAATTGAACCATACCATGTGATGGTCACTGGGCCCCAGGTGACCTTTTACCTGGAGATCTGTGATCCTTTCCGTGTTAGTCAGTACTAGATCTAGGATAGCCCTGTCTCTTGTGGATTGTTGTACCAGTTGTTTGAGGCCCTCCCCCTGCAGGGAATCCACCATGTGTCTAGTTCTGGCGAATGTTCCTGATGGTATTGACCAATCTTTATCTGGCATGTTGAAGTCTCCCATTATCGGACCCCCTTTAGCTATCATGTTTTGTATATCTTCTAACAGGAATGTGTCTATGTCCTGCCCCTGGTCTGGAGGCCTGTAGACAACACCATTTCATATGGCTGTCCCATTTCCTGCTTCCAGGGTGACTCACAGTTCTTCTGGCTCATTATGTGTATTCTGAATTTCTGTAACTTTGACATATTCATTGACATAAGAGGCCTCCCCCCTTTTTGCACCTCGGTCTCTTCTAGAACAGTACATAGCTGGATACTGAAGACTCCCAAAGTGTGGTTACTGGTGA
Source organism: Neoceratodus forsteri (assembly GCA_016271365.2). Classification (NCBI taxonomy): domain Eukaryota; kingdom Metazoa; phylum Chordata; order Ceratodontiformes; family Ceratodontidae; genus Neoceratodus; species Neoceratodus forsteri. The sequence continues at coordinate 1,402,689,395 of CM057458.1, read as the reverse complement.
ACCATGTCTCCCTAATGGCTACTATGTCCAGTTTAGCCTCTGTCATTGTTGTCTGCATGTCTGGGATCTTGTTTACGCAGACAGTGGGCATTGTGTACATGATTTTCTATTGGCCAGATTTGGTGTGTTAGTGGTTGGGTGGCGCCAGCATTTCCCCAGCGCGTTGTATGGGGAGCCAGACCTTTTCCTTACCTGGTGATGCAAATGAACTATAAACATGTTGAACTCCTGTTTCATCACTAGTTGAGGGGAGGTATTCTTCCCATTAGATGTATGGAGTCACTGCACCCTCTCCCCAGTTGCCAGTTTAATATTCTGCAAGACACCAAACTTCTGCCCTAATGCACTGACTCCCTCCTTAGTCAGATGCAGGCCATTAATTTAAAGAACTTTCGCTCACAAAACTGTTGCCAGTTACCTACTAATTTGTGTCTTTTTTCCTGGCTTTCAGCCCTTAAGCTACATGTTTCCTCCCTAGCTCCCCTTCTCTGACCTTCCGTCCATCTCCCCCACACTTCCAGGCTGGCAGGATCTCAAGAAGGAGATGCGGATGAAACGGATGACATTGTCAGCCTGGTCAGGTGTTCCTTGGTCTCCTAACTGTCTGACTGGCAAATCATTGACTCCCAAATCACTGAGTCTCCTATGATCAGAAGTGTTTTGGATTTTCTTTTGTTTGTTTTTTGTTTGTTTTGGTCCCTTTTGGGTGAGTTTTGTTGTGCTAGCACCTGTGTTGCAGTGTCCTCTGCCCTTTGTTTGATTTCAGAGATGAGGCAGAATCTGAGTTTGTAGTTTTATATGGTTTGTGGAGGTGTCGTTCCAGAGCACTGAGTGATGGGGCACCTGATTTGCCTCTCCTGCCAACCTCCCAGACCAACTACCCTCTGTGGTCAAGATGCTTCAGTTGGATGTTGGGAAATGGCAGTCAGTTCTCATATTTCCTCCTGAATATGGGATATGAGAAGAAACATAGAAGCTGATGACAGATAAGGACGCTAGCCCATCCAGTCTGCCCATTTCTTTTACCTATAAATGTGCCATCAGCCTTTGCTCTGTCAATGCCTATCTATTCATACTCGTCTGTATTGCTCCCTTATGCCTATCCCATGCCTGTTTGAAGCCCTGCATTGTATTTATATCCACCACTTCCTGAGGTGGGCCGTTCTGTGCATCCACTACCCTTTTCTGTGAAAAAGAACTTCCTCACATTACCCCTTAATCGGCCTCCCTCTCATCCCATGCTGTGTCCTCTTGTCCTGTTATTTTTCTTATATTGAAACATGTTAGACTTTCACCTTGTTAATGCCCTTAAGGTGTTTGAGTGTTTCGATCATATCACCTCTCTCCCTCCTTTGCTCTAGGGTATACATATTGAGCTCCATCAATCTGTCCTCATATGTTTTCTGATACAGTCCCTGCACCATTTTGGTTGCCCTTCTCTGGACTGCCTCAATTTGGTTAATGTCCTTGTGAAGGTGTGGCCTTCAGTACTGCATGCAGTACTCCAGATGGGGCCTAACCAGTGTCTTGTAAAGAAGGATTATTACCTCCCTCTTCCGACTTGTGATACCCCTACTAATACACCCCAACATCCCCCTAGCCTTACCTACTGCTTTAGTGGTCTGCTTGGATGGTTTCAGGTCATCGGTGATGATGATGCCCAAGTTTCTTTCTTCCCTTGTGACTGCCAGCAACTCCCCTCCCAGCCTATAGGTGGTGTCAGGGTTTCTCTTCCCTGTGTGCATGATCTTGCACTTCTTTGCATTAAACCCCAGTTGCCACTCTTCTGACCATTTTGCTAATTTATCCAAATCTCTTCTTATTCTGCCCACCCCATCTGGATCATCTGCTCTGTTGCAGATCTTGGTGTCATATGCAAACAGACAAACCTTAACTTCAAACAACATGAACTCTTGCTGTATTCTGACAATAGCAGTGAGTCCCAACTTTCGAACTGCCCCAGAGATGAAAGAGTTAACTTTCATGCCAGGCATGGAACGCTGAGCTCGAGCTCGGTTGAGACTCTGTCTGTTGCTGTTTGAACTCAAACCATCAGATTCTTTACTCCGCCTCACTGAACAGTCACTCCGGAGATTTCTCCTTTGCTCGGTTCAATTTGTCGGTTAAAGTACCGCTTTTCTCGGTTCTCTGTCTGTGGTATTCGTGAGTACTAGATAGGTTTTTATTGTTTTCTATTCTGTGTGGAACTTGTAAACGGTTCATCGGTTGGTTTGAACCGATCAAGTTATTAATGAAATCTTTATCTGTACTTTTAAAGTGTAGTTACTGGTTCTTATCGGTTCTAAAAAAACAGATTTTATACGTTTTTCCACGACCCATAACACGGTCAGGAACTGATAAAGTGTCTTGCCTGGCGGATTGCCATTAAAGGGTAAGTTTTGTTAGGACTGGCACAATGTCTGAGAACCCAAAAGAAAAAACCGGGTCCACTGGGTTTCAACAATGTAGTGTGTTGTGGGAAGTCTTTGCTAGGCTGACCCCCACCTACCTGTGTTCATTGTCTGGGTTTGACCACCTCAATGCAGACTGCCAGATTTGTAAAATTTTCCTGCAGCTACCTATAGAAGAGTTGATAGGCTCAGAGAAGGGAGGCCAAAATGTCCGCTGAACGGATGGCCAGCCGGTTCAGTTCCAACGAACCAGAGAGTGCCCTCTGACCAGGGTGAGATTCCTCGGGCAAAGGAGATCCGACTCTGAGGTCGGTTCCAGCAAAAGGACTAAGAAATCAGCTGGTGTGGAGCCAAAACTTTCCTCTCCAACTGCTGAAGAGATAGCCAAGCGATTAAAATTGTCAGTCGCTTTCCTCGGTTCCGACGAACCGGCACCATCAAGTAGCGCCCAGTTCAGCGGTTCCACGGTTCAAGAGTATGAGTTAGAGGAATATTATGAACCGGAGGAGGGGGAAGAGGAGTATGAGGAGAGTGAATGTGGATTTGAAAGTCTGGAAGTGCCCACTGACCCGGACATCTCCCCAGACAGACCTTCAGGAGTGTCTCCTCCTAGGTTTTCCTGAGTCCCTTTCTCATTTTATGTTTTATAAAAAAGCGGCTGAGACCCTCCAGCTCCCTATGGAGGAAGCTGTGGATGATCAGGAGGAGCCTGACTATGTGGAAATGATGGATATCCCAGAGTTTAGGAGACTGTCTATTCCCTTGCATAAATCTTTTGGGAAACAGACATTTAAAATTCTAAAACTCCTCACATATACCTCCTGTGGATAAGAGAATGGACAAGAGGTACACATTGTCAGGCTCTGATACGGAGTTCCTTACACAACAATGCAGCCATGTTGGGGTAGTGCAGGCTGCAGCCTGTGATAAGGTTAATATTCCCTTGGCTTCACACCCCCCAGACAAGGACACCAGGAGGATTGATGCCATGGCAAAGAAACAGTACATGGCAGCATCCTTGGGACTCAGGCAGGCCAATTATATGGCTTATGTTGCTAGATATCAGAAATCTAGATGGGATACTGTTATGGCTCAAGCAAAACAGGTCCCTGGCCAGCTGCCAAGGAGCTGGAGCAGGTGGCTGCTGATGGTATTGAGGAATCAGGTGCAATTCCATGCTGCAGTGGACTCAAATGATGTGTCATCAGAGTCATGGCTACATCTGTGGCACTATGCAGAATGGCTTGGCTCAGATGTACTAGTCTGTCTAGGATACCCAGACTAAGGCCATGGATTTTCCTGTTGTGGGTAATTCCTGTTTGGGGAGCAGACAGAGAATTATATGAAGAAAATGGATGAGTATAGGACACCTATAGAGTGCCCAGGCCAAGGAAAGGCAAGCCACTCCTCAGAGGCAGCATCCCAGGGGCAGGGGCAGGCCTTTCATAGGCCTTTACTGCCTCCAGGCCTCCTCTTCTGCCTATGCTCAGAGGGGTTCTTTAGAGGGAGAGGCAGAAGGGGTACAAGCAGGCCTGCTTCCACCCCTCAGCCCAAAGCCCCCTGCCAAACAGGCACCCTGATGGGGTTGCCAGGGCCGGTTCTCAGCTACCTATAGGGGGCAGGCTGGCTTACTTTGTCCAGGACTGGGATTCTCTAACATTAGACAAATGGGTCCTGGAAGTAGTAAGCCAGGGACTGGTTCTCAGCTTCAAAAAGTTTCCAAAGATGAGAACCAGATCATTTCCACCTGCAAATCCACCAGAGGCACTTGCCCTAGAGGCATAGGTCTCTTCCTCCTGGATCTCAGAGCTGTGGAAAGGGTTCCACCCTACACCAATGCAAGGGTTGTACTCCAGGTACTTCCTTACCCCCAAAAGACAGGAGAATGGTGGCCCATCCTGGATCTCAGATATTAAACAAGCACCTTTAAAACCAAAATTCAAAATGGTGACTCTGGGAATTATTCTACCCTCTCTAAGGCCAGGGGACTGGCTAGAGTCCCTGGACCTCAAGGATGCCTACTTCCATATTCTCATCAGAAGCTCCCATCAAAAGTACCTCAGGTTCGAGCTGCCCTCAGGCCATTACCAGTTCAGAGCAATGCCCTTTGGCCTCACCTCTGCTCCAAGGGTATTCACAAAATGCCTGGCAGTAGCAGTTGCTTCTCTAAGAAGGCAAAAAATTGCCATCTTCCCTTACCTGGATGACTGGCTCATGGTAGGCCAGTCCCCAGACCAAGTCAAATTACACCTACGGATAACTCAGCAAATGCTCACCTCTCTACGTTTCCTTCTGAATCTTTCAAAGTCAGTTCTAGAGCCTGTCCAGCTCCTCACCTTCATAGGCGCAGAGCTGAACACAGAAAGCCAGAGCCTTCCTTCCTTTGGACAGGGCAAGGACCCTGGTCTCTCTGGCCTCCTCATTCACCCTGCAGGTCTCTCGACCAGCAAGGCACTTTCTACAGCTCCTGGGGCACATGGCTGCTTCTACAGCAGTGGTGCAGGGAGCAAGATTTCAGATGAGGGACATCCAGTTCCATTTGAGAGCCTTTTGGTCTCAAAGGAAAGACCCTCTAGCCAAATTGATCCCAGTGACTCGAACCCTGATCCAGGCCCTACAGTGGTGGCAGGGTCAGAGCAATCTGAGACAAGGGGTTCCTTTTGTCACTCAGTCTCACTCCTTAATCCTTACTACAGATGCCTCCCTCTTGGGGTGGGGAGCTCACATGGGCGACCTCACTACCCAGGGGTTGTGGTCCCCTCAGGAATCTCTGCTCCACATCAATCTGTTGGAACTCAGAGCAGTTTCTCTAGCACTTCAAGCTTTTTCCAAATCTGTTCAGAACAGAGTTGTACAGGTCAGAACAGACAACACCACCACAATGTGGTACATCAACAAGCATGGAGGCACTCGGTCTACGGCCTTGTGCACTGAAGCAATGAAGTTGTGCTCCCTGGCTTACTCCCTGAACACCTCCCTTACGGCAGTTCACCTCCCAGGCAAGGACAATGTCCTGGCAGATGCTCTCAGCAGGATTCCCCAGGGCCATCACGAATGGTTACTGGACCCCCTGGTCTTGGAGGTGATATTTGCCAGATGGGGCACCCCTCAAATAGATCTTTTTGCAGCCCCAGACAATCATCAACTTCCCCTTTTTTGCTGCAGGACCCCAGTCTTGGGCTCAGTCCTTCTGGATGCCTTAGTTCTCAATTGGGAAGGGAAGTTTCTCTATGCTTTCCCCTCTTCCCTCTCCTGTTCAAAGTGCTAGTCAAAATCAGATCTCAACCCTGCAAGATGATCCTGTTTGCTCCAGATTGGGCCAGACAACCCTGGTATCCACTCCTACTGTCCTTAGCAGTCCATCTTCCCCTGTGTCTTCCCAGGAATCACAACCTGTTAACCTGTGCTCAAGGGAGGGTTTGGTACCCGAATCTCAAATCTCTCAATCTCAAGGCCTGGCTCTTGAAGAGTTAGAGTTTGCTGATTTACACCTCTCCCAAGGTGTAATGGATATCCTGAAGGCTTCTAGAAAACCTTACACCAGGGCTACTAATAATTCCAAATGGAAGACGTTTTCCATATGGTGCTCTGGAAAGCATATTTCCACAGAATCTGCTGATTTACCCACAGTCCTGGATTATATGGTCTACTTAAATACCTTGGGGCTGAGACCAGCTACCCTAAAAGTGCATCTGGCAGCTGTGTCTGCTTTTATTTCAGCAGGTAAGCTCTCTTCTCTATCAGCTCACCCTGTATTCTCCAAGTTTTCCAAGGGTTTGCTTCACACCAACCCTCAATTCAGGGACCCTGCCCCCGCCTGGGATCTTAATGTTTGCATTGCTCAGCTTATGCAACCCCCCTTTTGAGCCTTTGTCTTCAGCAGAGCTTAAGTACTTGACTTGGAAGACTGTGTTTCTGGTGGCCATCACTTCTGCCAGGTGCATAAGTGAATTACAAGCTTTGTCAGTGGAGCCTGATTTTATCTCCTTTCACAGAGATAAGGTGGTCCTCAGGACTAACAGGAAGTTTTTGCCTAAGGTGGTATCAGATTTCCACCTTAATCAATCTATATCTCTTCCAGTGTACTTCACTGACCATTCCTCCTCTGGCGAGAGGAGGCTGCACAGCTTAGATGTGAAGAGAGCCCTTAGTTACTACATAGAGCATACCAAGGGTCACAGGTTTGACTCCCTCCAACTGTTCCTCAGTTATGGTGAGGTTGGTAAAGGGAAACCTGCCACTAAAAGATCCATTGCCAGGTGGATTGTCTCTTGTATCCAATGTTGCTATGAAAAACTGGGTAAGGTTTCTCCCTCAGGCCTGATGGCTCATTCTACCAGTGGTACAGCTGCTTCCCTGGCTGCTGCCAGGGACATCCCTATTCTGGAGATATGTCAAGCAGCTACCTGGAAAACAGTTCACACTTTTACCAAGCATTACTCCCTGGACATCCAGGCTAGGAGTGATGCTCTGTTTAACACAGCTGTCCAGAGCCTATTTCCTAAGTAGGTTCTGTCCCTCCTCCATGGAGGTACTGCTTTGTAGTCTGCATATGTCATAACATAGCAAGACTTGTGTTGTTTGAAGAAAAATTACTCACCTTAGTAATGTTGTTTCTTCTAATGGAGTCTTACTATATTATGACCTCCCCTGCCTGCCCTCTCAGAACCTCTGTTTTTGGGATGTGGGTGGGCAGTGCAGTGGCACTTAGTAGGTGCCCACCTTGTTGTTTTTCACCCCTCCTTTCTTGGGGTGACTTGTGTGTGTTTTTCATTTTGTGGGTCTCCGACTTGAGTCTTTGTTTTGGGACAAAAAATGTGTTCTTATGTTTAGTAGTCATTTGTCTAGTGTAGGTTTACAGCTTCCACACATGACTTCAGTGAGTTTAGCTCGTAAAGATCTGGCCGGTTTGAGTTTGAAGAACAACAGACAGACTTTCAGCGAGCTCGGCTCGAGTTCAGCGTTCCATGCCTGGCATGGAAAGTTAACTCTTTCACCTCCAGAGCAGTTCGAAGGTTGGGACTCACTGCATATGTCATAATATAGCAAGACTCCATTAGAAGAAACAACATTACTAAGGTGAGTAATTTTTTCATCTTTGCCACCCTACTGCAAAAGAACAGTTTAGTCTTTTGGGTTAAAATTTGCAGGGAAGAAAGTCAAGATCCCACAGATGTGCCTTTTTGTGGTTTGGTGACAAACTATTACAGGGCTGCAATGTTACAGCACTTTGAAGTTGACATTTTTTCCCACAGGATAACATTACAGTGTCTGCCGCACCTTTCGGGGCCCATATCTCAAAAACTGTTCGAGATACGGACTTTTCATCAGAAAAGTGCTTAGTCCCCCACTACGGGGCTAAGTACAAAACTACTTTTTTTTATGAATATTAGATTATGAGTATATTTTTTTCATATTTATATGTGGTTTTTGGGTTCTTTTTACTTTGTAAAGAATTGTTTTGTAGGTTTGAAGATATGACATGACCCTACATCGACTATACATATTATTTAGTACTATGAAATGAAGTGTTACTATTATTCTTATATATATAAGCGTACTTTTATTTAATTACTTTAATATTTAATTGTTTAATTGGTTGAAGGACACAATTGGTTTATATATTTATTGATCTCCACATTTAAAGGCTTTGATGAACTAGCTAGCTATTACCCTTAGGAAGACTCTTGTGTGAGTCGAAACGCTGGGTGTTGCAAATTCAGTGTTGGATTGCCTGCTGGTCATTGTGTATTATGCACTGCAATAAAATGGTATGAGTAAGCCATTTATTTTCGTTCTGACCTTGATTTTTAACTTTTCATCAGGCTTGAGTGCTGTATTTCTTCAGACTTTGTTCTAAGTACAAAACTAGCCTGGAAAGTCATAAATAATATGAGATTTTAATTTTTTTCCTGTGTTATACAGTTACTGAGATGTAAGCAGTTTAGTATTCCAAGTGCTCATTTTCTGGTACGAGGGCCATTATTATGGCCACATTCTTTCAATTCACCGTGTTCTGAATGCATCTTATTGGGATAAAAAGCATTTGCATTTGCATTACTGTTAGCATTTGCGTTTATGTTTCCGCTTGCATTTCCAATACCACTTGCGTTACTGTTTATGTTTGCATCAACGTTATGCGTTACCATTTGCATTGCACTTGCATTTGCGTTACCATTTGCATTACTGTTTCCTTTTGCATCACCCTTTGCATTATTGTTTGCATTTGTGTTACCGTTACTATTTGCGTTTGCGTAACTATGACCATTTATGTTTGCATTTCCATTTGAGTTTGCGTTTCTGTTACTGTTACCGTTAGCATTTGCGCTTGCGTTTATGTTACCGTTTGCATTACCGTTTCCTTTTGGCGTACCGTTACCATTAGCATTACCATTACCATTTGCATTTGTACTTGTGTTTATGTTTCTGTTTGCATTTGCTTTTACGTTTGCATCACCATTACCATTATCGTTAGTGTTTCTGTTTAAGTTACCATTACCATTTCCGTTTGCATTTGCGCTTGTGTTTACGTAACCATTTGTGTTTGCATTTCCATTTGCATTACTGTTAGCATTACCATTAGCATTTGCGTTTACGTTACCATTACTGTTTGCATTTGCTTTTGCACTTGCGTTTACATTACCGTTAACGTTTGTCTTACTATTTGCGATTGTGCTTTTGTTTGCGTTATCATTAACGTTTGCTTTTTCGCTACTGTTTGTGTTTATGTTTCTGTTACTGTTTGCATTATTGTTTCTGTTTGCATCACCGTTGGCGTTACTGTTTGCATTTATTGTCAAACGTAACATTCTTTGTGAGATTATAACTTTACATCTGTTTAACAGATTTGTGTGACATTGTAATACTTGGTTTACTGCAGTACTTCTGTGGATTTACCAATTTCTGTTTGACATCTGCATCGTTTTTGCACAGTGAGCGGAAATGTATTTTAAGCCACTCATCGCAGTTTACTTGCTGCTCTGCAACTGTTGAAGAGATTTGGATAAGATTTGGTATTCATGGGTGGCATAGTACATCTCTTTGTTACCAGTTTCTACTCCACTGGTGTATACGTTTTTGAGCAGTGAAGTGCCAAAAAAATCAATATTTGCTATTTTTTTCACTGTCTTGCATGACACATAGCGCAGCCACTGTGTGGTTTATTGGTCTGAAACTTGGCACACAGAAAGCCCTTTGTGCAAGGAAGATACAGTTTTTGTTTGGTGAAATAATGTTGTTCCATTCCAGAGTTATTGCCATTTGAAGTTGTCACCCCCTCGCGGTTAAAGATTTTTCAGCCGCCAGGTCCGCCATTTTAGCATATTTGTGGCCACGAGTTGCGCCATTTTCTAGTGGATGACTTCTTAAAGGTGCACAGACTTTAAAAGTGAATATATCTGGAATGGTTTGGTCTTTTAACGTGAAATTTGGCGGGTGTTGAGTGGATGTCCTACAGATGTGAATTATGCTGTTTATATGTTGGGAAAATAATTCACTGTGGAGATACTGCGTGGCACATTTAACATTTTGTGCATAGCATTATGCATGGCGCTAGTGTCTTGAAATTTATAGCGTAGATAGCCCTAGTGGTACAGAGGTGCCTTTCAGTGATTTGGTTCACATTAGCCTTTGTACCATTATCTCGGAAACAAAGCGAGATACAGACTTTTTGCTACTGTTGGCTCATATCGCCTTTGTGCTGTTATGTTGGAAACAAAACGAGATACAGACTTTTCGCTACTGTTGGCTCAGATCACCTTTTATGCTGTTATCTCAGAATCTAAGCAAAGATACAGACTTTTTGCTACTGCTGGATCACATTGCCTTTGTGCCATTATCTTGGAAACAAAGCGAGATACAGATTTTTCGCTACTGTTGGCCTCAGATCAGCATTGTGCCGTTATCTTGGAAACAAAGCGAAATACAGACTTTTTGCTACTGTTGGATCACATCGCTTTTGTGTTATCTTGGAAATGAAGCAAGATACAGACTTTTCACTACTGTTGCCTTACATCACCTTGCTGTTACTGTTACCGTTTGCATTACCAGTTGTGTTTGCATTACTGTAACAGTTATCGTTTGCATTTGTGTTAACATTTCTGTTGGTGTAAAAGTTACCATTAGCATTTACGTTTCACTCACCATTACCGTTACTATTAGGTTTAGCATTATTGTTATGGTTATTATGCAGACATGGGCAGCATGGTGGGAGCGTGGGCCCACCACCACATTCCAGTCACTATTTATATTGAACATTCTCAAAAAGAAGGGAAATTCATGGCGAAAAAACTCCATTTAATGCATCAGTTAGGGTTGTTCCACAGCAACAAAAGTGAGGAAATTCATTGTTAGAATTACCACGCCTTGAACCCCACACCCACCTTGCCCCCACCATTAGGCATTGGGGTGTGTGTTTTGGGGTCATCAGACCTAACTCTCACCCCATTCTCTATACTGCACCACCTCAGCTTATTTACCTATGGAATGGGGTGAGAGTTAGGGCCGATGACCCCAGTACACACCCCGATGCCTGTTGGTGGGGGCAAGGTGGGCGTGGAGTGCAAGGGATGGTAACCCTAACACCGAATTTCCTCAATCCTGTTGCTGTGGAACAACCCTAACTGATGCATTAAATGGATTTTTTTGCCATAAAAAATATATATTAGATTTATATGGCAGCATGGTAGCGCTACCATAGTTAGGGTTGAGTAGCACTTTTAAGGTTAAAGGGTGAAACTTTGCATCTTAATAACTTTGCCACCATTCAACGGATTTGCCTGAAATTTGGTATGCATGGTTGGGCATGGTAGATCTTGGGATCTGACAACTTTCGTACCAGTCAGATATAGGGCTACTGAGTTATTAAGTGACATCTGAATGTACAATTACGCTTTTTTGTGAAATCTTTGCTCTCACCTACAGGTCGCATGGTTTGCATGACCGGTCCGAAAACTTCAGAGAACGTGTGGCTGGGGTCCCCAATGTGTCTTTTGAAGATTTCATGAAAAAATATTAAATGGTTCAAAAGTTATTCAAAAAACAAGTTCCAATTATAAGTCAATGGGAAAAGTTAACAAAAAGTTCAACGCTTTCACAAATGCACTTTTTAGTGTCGCAAATGGCCCTACTAGTGTCACAAATCTGCCGTTTTGTTTTCTGTTACTGATCAGAAAAATGCTTGGCATTTAAAATTGGGACCCTCTAGGAACACAATTATTTTTGTGCTCACCTAGTCCGACCATCAGGATGCTAGCTATATCTTTATTTTGGGGTTAAACACTCCAGAAATATGTTTTTCAAATTTCTGGAAAAAGTAGTGTTGCAAAGTAGTGTCACACCTGCGACACTTTCGCAAATTTTTGCGAAAGCTTTCACAAATTGTGACACTGCTTTTTCAGACTATGGCCAAAATGACAGAAATTCTTTGCCACCCTGCTGCAAAAGAATGGTTTGGTCTTTTGGGCTGAAATTTGGAGGGAAGGCAGCCAACATCTCACAGATGTGCCTTTTGGTTGGTGGTTTGGTGAAAAAATATTGCACGGATGTCAAGTTATGGTACTCAGAAGTTAACATTTTTTCCCATAGACTAACATGGTGATGTATGCGTCACGTTTTCAGGGCTCGTATCTCAAAACAGCGAGACACGGAATTTTTGTTGTGACAATGTGACGGATTTAGTGAAAACCTAGCCTGGAAACTCATGAATCATGTGAAATTTAAATATTTTTCTACATCATATGGTTCCTGAGATATCAGCAATTTAGTATTCCAACAGCTCATTTTCTGCTCTGTGGCCCATTATTATGCATACATTCTTTCTACACACTGTGTTTCTTTACTCAGCTGTTGGGCAGATATAGGGTGTGCGCTTCCGTTACTGTTACAGTTACCATTCCCACTTGAGTTTCCATACTCGTTTGTGTTACTGTTCCAGTGTACGCCACCGTGTGCATTACTCTTTGTGTTCTCGTTTGCGTATGCACTTGCATTCACGTTTCTGTTTACTTTGCCGTTATTTGTGCTGTTAACGTTACCATTTGCATTTCCAATTGCCGTACAGTCACCGTGCATATCACAGTTTGTGTTTCCTTATGTGCTTGCTATTGCATTGGTGTTTCTGTTTTCTTTGGAGTTATTGTTACTGTTACCATTACCATTAGTGTTTACAATTGCGGTATCGTCACCATGCACGTTACAGTTTGCATTTCGTATGTGCTTGCATTTGCTTTCCTGTTTTCTTTGGGCGTTATTGTTGCTGTTACTGTTACCATTTCGTTTACAATTGCATGCTTACATGGCCAAATGTATGTAAGGTTTGTGTTTCTGCTTGCATTACATTTCTATTTTCTGTTTTCTTTGGTGTTATTTTACTTATTACCGTTGCCATTTGCATTTCCAATTGCAGTACCATGACTGTGCATGTTGCAGTTTACATTTCCGTACATGCTTGCGTTTGCCTTTCCATTTCTGTTTCCTTTGGCATTATTTTTGCTGGTACCATTACCATTTGCATTTGCAATTGCGGTACCGTGACCATGCATTTTTCGCATTGTGTTTCCATATGCGCTTGTGTTATCCATTCTGTTTCTGTTCCTTTGGCATTATTGTTTCTGTAACCTTAGCGTTTGCATTTACAATAGCGGTACCATGACCATGCATGTTACCAGTTGCGTCTCTGTACACGCTATGCTTTGCCTTTCTGTTTCTGTTTCCTTTGGCTTTATTTTCGCTGTTACCATTACCATTTTGTGTCTGCAATTGCGGTACCGTGACGTCGCATTCGCTTTGCATTTCCGTATGCGCTTGTGTTCGCCTTTCTGTTTCTTTTCCCTTTGGTGTTATTGTTGCTTTAACACTTAACAATTGCGTTACAATAGCAGTACCATGACCGTGCGTATTACCAGTTGCGTTTACGTACTTGCTTGCATCTCCATTTGCATCACTGTTCGCTTTGCCGTCACTTTGCACTTGCGTTTCTATTAATGTTTGTGTTACCTTTTACATTTGCGTCACCAGGTGCGTAACTGTTAGCGTTTGCATTTGCATTGCAGTTACCATTACTATGTCACGACACCACCGCATTCTATTCACTATTTATAGTCCTCATTCTCAAAAAGAAGGGAAATTCATGGCAAAAAAATCCATTTAATGCATCAGTTAAGGTTGTTCCACAGTGACAAAAGCAAGGAAATTCAGTGTTGGGTTTGAAAGCCCCCTTGCACCCCAGCCCAACCCCCAACTGTAGCATCGGGTGTGTGTTGGCTCATCTGTCCTAACTCTCACCCCATTCTCCTATACCTCCAGCTTGTTTACATGTGATGGGGTGAGAGTTAGGCTAATATGCTCAACGCACACCCCTATGCTGGTTAAAGGGCTGGGGTAAGGGGCTGTCAACCCAACACCAAATTTCCTTGCTTTGTCACTGTGGAACAACCTAACTGATGCATTAAGCGGAGTTTTTGCCATGATATATATATATATATATAAACAAATGCTATTTTGCATCTTGTAGTTATTAATTTTCAGACAAATTCTCATAGACTTTTTCTGTCTACATGATGGAATCTTGAATGAGTTAAGTAAATGTTATTATTTTTCTAAGGCCCTGATCCTGCAACTCAGTAAATACACACTCAGTATATCATATAAAATGACAAAAACAGTCTTCTGTTTGCAGTTGTTTGACCAGGAATTTTATAAATGGTATAGGTTCTTTTTGTTACGTCTATCTTGGTCCAATAAAAGGTATCAAATAATTTGCTTCTGTATCACTCATGGTTTGTCAGCAGTTAATTCACTGGATGAGGTCTCTTTTGCCAGGAGTTTGACTGTTTCTCCACCCCTCCCCAAACACACACACACTTACTATAAGAGATCTGAGTAGCTCTTATCTGTTACATTTGGGAAGCAGGTCGCAGCCCTTTATGTCAAAAATAAATTTATATATTTAGTCTGGCTAGTTCACTGAAGACCTGGAATTTTATCAAGTAGGTCTTGAGAGGTTAAAAAACAGTGTAAATCTTTATAAACTTTGCTGGGAAAGGGTAAAATTTATGAGGTATGAATCTTTCTTGAAAGATAGTCATCCCCAAATGAAGTTAGTAGCAAAAATGTTTAAATGTTAGACAATTATATGTGCAAGCTGTTCCATTCTGAAGGAAACATATTTCAAACAACATGAAGTCTTGCTATATTATGACATATGCAGTGAGTCCCAACCTTGAACTGCTCCAGAGGTGAAAGAGCTAACTTTCCATGCCAGGCATGGAGCATGAAAGCTGCTCTCGGTTGAAAACTCTGTCTGTTGTTCTTCAAACTCAAACTGTCAGATTCTTTACTCCGCCTCACTGAACAGTCGCTCTGGAGATTTCTCCTTCCGCTCGGTTCATTTTGTCGGTTAAAGTATTGTTTTCTTGTTTTTTTCACCGAATTTAAACCGCAACCGGTCGGTTCAAGCTCTGTCTGTGGTATTGTAAGTAATAGATAGGTTTTACATTTATTATTCTGTGTGGAACTTCTAAACGGTTATCAGTTCGGTTTGAACCGATCAGGTTGTTTTAAAAATGTATTAATCTGTCTTTTAGAGTGCGGTTCCCGGTTCTTATCGGTTCTAAAAGAAACGGATTTTATTACGTTTTTTTCTACGACCCGTGACACGGTTGGGAACCGATAAGAGAGTCTTGCTTGGTGGATTGCCATTAATGGGCAAGTTTGGTTAGGACTGGCACTATGTCTGAGAAACCCAAAAGAAAACCGGGCCCACTGGGTTTCAACACTGTAGTGTCTGTGGGGAAGCCTTTGCTAAGGCTGACCCCCACACCACCTGTGTTTATTGTCTGGGGTTTGACCACCTCAATGCAGACTGCCAGATTTGTAAGAATTTTCCTGCTGCCACCATAGATAAGATAGTTGGTAGTCTCAGGAAAGGAGGCCAAGAAATCGCTGACCGGATGGCCAGCCGGTTCGGTTCAACCCGAACGGAGGAATCTCCTCTGACCAGGCGAGACTTCCTTGGGAAAGGAGAGCCAGCTCGGAGGGCGGTTCCAGCAAAAGGACTAGAAAATCAGCTGGTGTGAAGCCAAAATTCCTCTCCAACCGCTGAAGAAATAGCCAAGCGATTCAAATTGTCCAGTTGCTTTCCCGGTTCCGACCGAACCGACACCATCAGGTAAGCGTGCAGTTCGGCCGGTTCCACAGTTCAAAGTATGATTTTGAGGATTTTTATGAACCGGAGGAGAGTGAATGTGGATTTGAAAGTATGGATGTGCCCATTGAACCGACATCTCCCCAGACAGACCTTCAGGAGTGTCTCCTCCCAGGCTTTCTGAGTCCCTTCTCATTTTATGTTTTATAAAAAAGTTGCTGAAACACTCCAGCTCCCTGTTGAGGAAGCTGTTGATGACCAAGAAGAGCCTGATTATGTGGAAATGATGGATATCCCAGAGTCCAGGAGACTGTCTATTCCTTTGCATAAATCTTTTCGGAAACAGACAGTAAAAATTCTAAAAACTCCTCACACTATACCTCCTGTGGATAAGAGAATGGACAAGAGGTACACATTGTCAGCCTCTGATACGGAGTTGCTTACACATCAGTGGAGCCATGTTGGGGTAGTGCAGGCTGCAGCTTGTGATAAGGCAAATATTCCCTTGGCTTCACACCCCCCTGAAAAGTACTCCAGGAGGATTGATGCCATGGCTAAGAAGCAGTACATGGCAGCATCCTTGGGACTCAGACAGGCAAATTATGGCTTATGCTGCTAGATACCAGAAATCCAGATGGGATACTGTTAAGGCTCTAGCAAAACAGTTCCCTGACCAGCTTGCCAAGGAGCTGGAGCAGGTGGCTGCTGATGGTATTGGGAGGCATCCAAGGTGCAATTCCGTGCTGCAGTGGACTCTAATGATGTGTCATCAAGAGTCATGGCTACATCTGTGGCACTTCGCAGGATGGCTTGGCTCAGATGTACTAGCCTGTCACAGGATACCCAGACTAAAGCCATGGATTTTCCTGTTGTGGGTAATTCTTTGTTTGGGGAGCAGGCAGAGAATTACATGAAGAAAATGGATAAATATAGGACCACCTATAGGACTGCACAGGCCAAGGAAAGGCAGGTCACTCCTCAAAGGCAGCTTTACAGGGGCAGGCCTTTTCACAGGCCTTTTTACCAAGCCCAGGCCTCTTCTTCAGTTTTCACCCAGAAGGGGTTCTTTAGAGGGAGAGGCAGACGGGGTACAAGCAGGCCTGCTTCCACCCCTCAGCCTAAAGCCCCTGCCAAGCAGGCACCCTGATGGGGTTGCCAGGGCCGATTCTCAACTACCTGTGGGGGGCAGGCTGGCTTACTTTGTCCAGGACTGGAAGTCTCTGACATCAGACAAGTGGGTCCTGGAAGTAGTAAGCCAAGGACTGGTTCTCAGCTTCAAAAAATTTCCAAAGATGAGAACCAGATCCTTTCCACCTGCAAATCCATCAGAGGCACTTGCCCTAGAGGCAGAAGTCTCTTCCCTCCTGGCTCTCAGAGCCATGGAAAGGGTTCCACACCTACACCAGGGCAAAGGATTGTACTCCAGGTACTTCCTTACCCCAAAAAAGACAGGAGAATGGCGGCCCATCCTGGATCTCAGATACTTAAACAAGCACCTTTAAAACCAAAATTCAAAATGGTGACTCTGGGAATTATTCTACCTCTCTAAGGCCAGGGGACTGGCTAGCATCCCTGGACCTCAAAGATGCCTACTTCCATATTCTCATCAGAAGCTCCCATCGAAAGTACCTCAGGTTCGAGCTGCCCTCAGGCCATTACCAGTTCAGAGCAGTGCCCTTCGGCCTCACCTCTGCCCCAAGGATATTCACAAAATGCCTGGCAGTAGCAGTTGCCCATCTAAGAAGGCAAAAAATTGCCATCTTCCCTTACCTAGACGACTGGCTCATAGTAGGCCAGTCTCCAGATCAAGTCAAGTCACATCTTCGGATAACTCAGCAACTGCTTACCTCTCTAGGTTTCCTTCTGAATCTTCCAAAGTCAGTTTTAGAGCCTGTCCGGCTTTTCACCTTCATAGGCGCAGAGCTGAACACACAGGAAGCCAGAGCCTTCCTTCCTTTGGAAAGACGCGATCCTGGTCTCTCGGCCTCCTCGTTCACCTGCAGGTCTCTCGACCAGCAAGGCACTTTCTGCAGCTCCTGGGACACATGGCTGCTTCTGCAGCAGTAGTGCAAGGAGCAGGATTTCAGATGAGGACATCCAGTTCCATTTGAGAACCTTTTGGTCTCAAAGAAAGGACCCTCTAACCAAGTTGATCCCAGTAACCAGAACCCTGATCCAAGCCCTACAGTGGTGGCAGGACCAGAACAATCTGAGACAAGGGGTTCCCTTTGTCACTCAGTCTCATTCTTTAATCCTCACTACAGATGCATCCCTCTTGGGGTGGGGAGCTCACATGGGTGACCTCACTACCCAGGGACTGTGGTCCCCTCAGGAATCTCTGCTCCACATCAACCTGTTGGAGCTCAAAGCAGTTTTTCTAGCACTTCAAGTTTTTTCCAAATCTGTTCAGAACAAAGTTGTTCAAGTCAGAACAGACAACACCACTACAATGTGGTACATCAACAAGCAAGGAGGCACTCGGTCCACGGCCTTGTGCACCCGAGCGATGACGTGTGGTCTCTGGCTTACTCCTGAACACCTCCCTTACGGCAGTTCACCTCCCAGGCAAGGACAATGTCCTGGCAGATGCCCTCAGCAGGATCTCTCAGGGCCATCACGAATGGTCACTGGCTCCCTGGTCCTGGGGTAGTATAGCCAGATGGGGCACCCCACAGATAGATCTTTGCAGCCCCAGACAATCACCAACTTCCCTTTTTTGCTGCAGGCCCAGTCTTGGGCTCAGTCCCTCTGGATGTCTTAGTTCTAAATTGGGAAGGGAAGTTTCTCTATGCCTTTCCCCTTCCTCTCCTGTTCAAAATGTTAGTCAAATCAGATCTCAATCCTGCAAAGTGATTCTGATTGCTCCAGATTGGGCCAGACAACCCTGGTATCCACTCCTTCTGTCCTTAGCAGTCCATCTTCCCCTGTGCCTTCCCAGGAATCACAATCTGTTAACCTGTGCTCAGGGCAGGATTTGGTACCTGAACCTCAAATCTCTCAATCTCAAGGCCTGGTTCTTGAAGAGTTAGAGTTTGCTGATCTACACCTATCCCAAGGTGTAATGGATGTATTGAAGGCTTCTAGGAAGCCTTCCACCAGGGCTACTTACAATTCCAAATGGAAGAGGTTTTCTATATGGTGCTTTGGGAAGCATATTTCCCCAGAATCTGCTGATTTACCCACAGTCCTGGATTATATGGTCCATTTAAACACTTTGGGGTTGAGACCAGCTACCCTAAAGGTGCATTTGGCAGCTATGTCTGCTTTTATTTCAGCAGGTAAACATTCTTCTCTTTCAGCTCATCCTGTATTCTCCAAGTTTTTTAAGGGGTTGCTTCACACCAACCCTCCATTCAGGGCCCCTGCCCCTGCCTGGGATCTTAATGTTTGCATTGCTCAGCTTATGCAACCCCCCTTTGAGCCCTTGTCTTCAGCAGAACTTAAGTATTTGACTTGGAAGACTGTGCTTCTAGTAGCAATTACTTCTGCCAGACGCATAAGTGAATTACAAGCTTTGTCAGTGGAGTCTGATTTTATCTATTTTCATAGAGATAAAGTGGTCCTCAGGACTAACAGGAAGTTCTTGCCTAAGGTGGTTTCAGATTTCCACCTCAATCAATCTATTTCTCTTCCAGTGTACTTCACTGACCATTCCTCCTCTGGCGAGAGGAGGTTACACAGCTTAGATGTGAAGAGAGCCCTTAGTTACTACATTGAGCGTACCAAGGGTCACAGGTTTGACTCCCTCCAACTGTTCCTCACTTATGGTGAGGTTGGCAAAGGGAAACCTGCCACTAAAAGATCCATTGCCAGGTGGATCATTTCTTGTATCCAATTCTGTCATGAAAAGCTGGGTAAGGTTCCCTCCTCAGGCCTGAGGGCTCACTCTACAAGAGGTACAGCTGCTTCCCTGGCTGCTGCCAGGGACATCCCTATTCTAGAGATTTGTCAAGCAGCTACCTGGAAAACAGTTTAGACTTTTACCAAGCATTACTCCCTGGACATCCAGGCTAGGAGTGATGCTCGGTTTGGCACAGCCGTGCTTCAGAGCCTATTCCCTAAGTAGGTTCTATCCCTCCTCCATGGAGGTACTGCTGTATAGTCTGCATATGTCATAATTTTATTTATTTATTTATTTATTTAGTTGTTTAACCAGGTATAGCACACTAAGCTGAAAGCTTTTTTACAGGAGCGACCTGGGAGCACAAGGAGGTTAAGTGACTTGCTCAGGGTCACACAGTATGCAAGTGGAAGCTGTGGGATTCAAACCCAGGTCTGGTCTGCTGGATGTCACCAGATTTGCAGCTCAGAGCCTTAGACCACTGCACTATACTGCCTACGTATAATATAGCAAGACTTCATGTTGTTTGAAGAAAAAATTACTCACCTTAGTAATGTTGTTTCTTCTAATGGAGTCTTGCTATATTATGACCTCCCCTCCCGCCTGCCCCTCTCAGAACCTCTAATTTTGGGGTGTGGGTAGGCAGTGCAGTGTTGGCACTTAGTAGATGCCCACCTTGTTGTTTCACCCCTCCTTTTTTGGGGTGACTTGGTGTTGTGTTTTCATTTTTTGGGTCTCCTGACTTGAGTCTTTGTTTTGGTACCAAAAAATGTGTTGTTATATTTAGTAGCCAGTTGGCTAGTGTAGGTTTACAGCTTCCACACAGGACCTTAGTGAGTTTAGCTCATAAAGATCTGACAGTTTGAGTTTGAAGAACAACAGACAGAGTTTTCAACCGAGAGCGAGCTCTGCGTTCCATGCCTGGCATGGAAAGTTAACTCTTTCACCTCCAGAGCAGTTCGAAGGTTGGGACTCACTGCATATGTCATAATATAGCAAAACTCCATTAGGAGAAACAACATTACTAAGGTGAGTAATTTTTTCTTCCAGTTTAATAGGCAACCAATATTTAACAAGCTGTTTCAGTTTCCTAATGGCCATCTGAAAAGCAGCTTGGAGTTATGTATCCAACACTCTAAACAGAAAGAAGGAATTATTTTATTTTAGTTGTCACAGTGATTTGTAGATGTGGAAGGATACATTGGAAAGTCAAAAAATGTGTTCCACGAAACTCCATTTTCAAGCCACAGATAGCAAAATGGCTGTAGGCTCTGCCCACAGCCAAAAAAAGGGACACAGATTGAAAACTCTGTTGGATCTTTATTTTATTTTGCCTTTGTAAAAAATTATACTGAACACTTTTTTTTATGTTACTGCTAGTGTAAATAAATATTTTGGTGAACTCTACAACTGCTCCTGTTTTTTTCTGTGCTTCCTGACCTGTGCCTCAGTGACAGATGGCGTCAGCCTAAATGGGATTTATGCCATGCATACCCTAAGACAGGAGTTTTGTGCATGGGTACTGGACCTAGTACCAGGGAAGCTTTGAGAAAGGTGTGGATTCTGCAGCAGCAAGTCCAGGAGTGGTTACCAGGAGAATGGCAGCCAAACTAGCAGAGACTGAAGTCTAAGTTGAGATTGTACAGCCAGCACAAGTTAAAGAAGAAGAACAGTCAGTGACAGAACCTGAAAGCCTGATAGACTTTTTCAAATGGTGGGCTATACAACAAAAAGAGACAGAGAAGCAGAGAAAAGAAGAGATTCAACGTTTAGAAGCACAGAGGAGAGAAGAGATGCAGTGACAGGAGCAACAGAGGTGAGAAGAGATGCAGCAACAGGAACAGCAAATGAGAGCATTGCAATGGATGTGGTTGGTCCTTTAGACAAAAGCAAAAAGGGTAATAGATTTATCCTGGTAGTATGTGACTATGCTACTCGATACCCAGAAGCAGTTCCAATGTGTACTGTCACAGCTTCAAAAGTGGCAGCAGACCTCACAAAAATTTTCAGCAGACTGGGCATACCAAAAGAAATTATTACTGATCCGGGTTGTAATTTTGGTGCTGCATTACTGAAGGAGCTGTACAGACTACTAGGTATCACTGCCATAAGAACCTCCCCCATCACCTTCAGACAGACAGTCTTGTTGAGCGTTTTAACCAAACCCTAAAACACATGCTAAAAAGGTTTGTAAAAGGGGAAGGGAAAGATTGGGACCAGTACTTGCCTTACCTGCTTTTTGCTTACATAGAAGTGCCACAGGCATCAACAGGGTTTTCACTATT
Organism: Neoceratodus forsteri; assembly: GCA_016271365.2. Lineage (NCBI taxonomy): Eukaryota > Metazoa > Chordata > Ceratodontiformes > Ceratodontidae > Neoceratodus > Neoceratodus forsteri. The sequence goes on along the minus strand of CM057458.1, from coordinate 1,402,667,714 downwards.
TGAAATGCTGTATGGCAGGCAGCAAAGAGGGTCACTGGATGTGATAAAAGAAACGTGTGAAGATAACCCCTCTCAGAGACAATCTATAACATCTTATATGTGTGCCCTAAGAAAGAAGCTGGCAAAATATGTTGAAATTGCCCATAGTAATCAGGAAGAGGCACAAAATCAGCAGAAGATACATTATGACCATGGGGTAAAAGAAAAAGTTTTTGAGCCAGGTGAAAAGATTTTGCTACTGTTACCCACACTGAAAATAAACTGTTAATGAAGTGGCAATGGCCTTATAGAGTGCTTAGACATACTGGCACAGTTAACTGCAAGACTGAGACCTCTGACAGAAAAAATCCTACTAAGATTTACCATGCTAAACTCCTCAAGAAATTGGTTGAAAAAATGCCAAAGGCTGCTTTGCTAGTTTTATCAGAAACCGATAAGGAAGATATTGATGTAGCTTAAGATAGATTGGAACAAACTGTAAATGCTGCTGATGTAACGGTGAATGTTTCCTTAACCTCAGAACAAACTGCAGACATTCGTAATGTGCTAAAGACATTTAACAGTACTTTTACCACAGTACCAGACTGAGCAAATGAGTCACGTAATAGTGACAAGGACTGCTCGTCCTGTTAGGCAAAAGACATACAGGTTACCAGAGCAGTTAAGTGCTGACGTGGTTAAGAAAACACAAAAAATTAAAGAATTGGGTATCATAGAGGAGTCGAAGTGTTTGGTCATCTCCAGTGGTAATTGTAAACAAAAAGGTAGGGGGTGTTAGAATCTTCCTTGATTTCAGGAAACTTAATCAAGTGTCAGAATTTGACAGTTATCCTATGCCCAGAATAGATGATTTGGTGGACGGACTGGGCAGTGCAAAGTATATCAGCACCCTCATTCTCACCAAGGGTTGCTGGCAAATACTGTTAACTAAAGAATCCGGAGATAAAACTGTATTTGCCACCCTTATGGGATTCTACCAGTTCACCACCACGCCCTTTGGTTTACATGGTGTGCCAGTTATATTCCAGTGGTACATGGATGTAATTTTCAAACAACATGAAGTCTTGCTGTATTCTGACAACAGCAGTGAGATCCAACCTTCGAACTGCCCCGGAGATGAAAGAGTTAACTTTCCATGCCAGGCATGGAATGCTGAGCTCGAGCTCGGTTGAGACTCTGTCTGTTGCTGTTTGAACTCAAACCGTCAGATTCTTTACTCCGCCTCACTGAACAGTCGCTCTGGAGATTTCTCCTTTGCTCTGTTCAATTTGTCGGTTAAAGTACCGTTTTTCTCAGTTTTCAACCGAATTTAAACCGCAACCTATCGGTTCAGTCTCTGTCTGTTGTATTCGTGAGTACTAGATAGGTTTTTATTGTTTTTCAATTCTGTGTGGAACTTGTAAACGTTTCATTGGTTCGGTTTGAACCGATCAGGTTGTTTAAAAATCTTTATTTCTACTTTTACAGTGTGGTTACCAGTTCTTATCGGTTCTAAAAAAAACGGATTTTACTCCGTTTTTTTCCACGACCCGTTACACGGTCAGGAACTAATGAGTGTCTTGCCTGGTGGATTGCCATTAAAAGGGTAAATTTTGTTAGGACTAGCACCATGTCTGGGAAACCCAAAAGAAAAACCCGGCCCACTGGGTTTCAACACTGTAGTGTGTGTGGGGAAGTCTTTGCTAAGGCTGACCCCACACCACCTGTGTTGATTGTCTGGGGTTTGACCACCTCGATTCAGACTGCCAGATTTTTAAAAATTTTCCTGCAGCTACCCTAGAAAAGAGAGTTGGTAGGCTCAGGGAAAGGGAGGCCAAAAAGTCCGCTGACCCGAATGCCAGCCCGTTCGGTTCAAACCGAACTAGAAGGATGCCCTCTGACCAGGGCGTAAACTTCTTGAGAAAAGGAACCGATTCTGAGGAGTCGGTTCTGGTTAAGAGAACAAGAAGGATAAATCAGCTGGTGTGGATCCAAAGTTTCTTCTCCAACTGCTGATGAAATAGCCAAAGCAATAAAAATTGTTCAGTCGCTATCTCAGCCCACCGAACCGCACCATCAGGAAGGCGCCTGTTGGGCCGGTTCCAGATTATGATTTGGAGGAATTTTATGAACCGGAGGAGGAGGAGGAAGGAGAGTATGAGGAAAGTGAATGTGATTATGAAAGTCTGATGTGCCCATTGGACCCGGACATCTCCCCAGACAGACCTTCAGGAGTGTCTCCTCCTAGCTTTCAGAGTCCTCCTCCCATTTCATGTTTTACAAGAAAGTGGCTGAAACCTTCAGCTTCCTATGGAAGAAGCTGTGGATGACCAGGAGGAGCCTGACTATGTGGAAATGATGGATATCCCAGAGTCCAGGAGGCTGTCTATTCCCCTACACAAGTCTTTTGGGAAACAGACATTTAAGATTTTAAAGACTCCTAATTCTATACCTCCTGTGGATAAGAGAATGGACAAGAAGTATACTCTGTCAGGCTCAGATACAGAGTTCCTTACCCAGCAATGCAGCCATGTTGGGGTAGTGCAGGCTGCAGCCTGTGATAAGGCTAATATACCCTTGGCTTCACACCCCTAGATAAGGACTCCAGGAGGATTGATGCCATGGCGAAGAAACAGTACATGGCAGCATCCTTGGGACTCAGGCAGGCCAATTATATGGCCTATACAGCTAGATATCAGAAATCTAGATGGGACACTGTCATCGCTTTAGCTAAACAGGTCCCTGGCCAGCTTGCCAAGGAGCTGGAGCCGGTGGCTGCTGATGGTATTGAGGCATCCAAGATGCAAGTCCATGCTGCAGTGGACTCCAGTGATGTTTCATCTAGAGTAATGGCTACATCTGTGGCCCTTCGTAGGATGGCTTGGCTCAGATGTACTAGCCTGTCACAGGATACCCAGACTAAGGCCATGGATTTTCCTGTTGTGGGTAATTCTCTGTTTGGGGAGCAAACAGAGAACTACATGAAGAAAATGGATGAATACAGGACCACCTATAGGAGTGCTCAGGCCAAGGAAAGGCAAGCCACTCCTCAGAGGCAGCATCCCAGGGGCAGGGGCAGGCCTTTTCATAGGCCTTTCTACCAAGCCCAGGCCTCCTCTTCTGTCTATACTCAGAGAGGGTTCTTTAGAGGGAGAGGCAGAAGGGGTACAAGGAGGCCTGCTTCCACCCCTCAGCCTAAACCCCCTGCCTAACAGGCACCCTGATGGGTTTGCCAGGGCCGATTCTCCACCACCTGTAGGGGGCAGGCTGGCTTACTTTGTCCAGGACTAGAAGTCTTTAACATCAGACAAATGGGCCCTGGAAGTAGTAAGCCAGGGACTGGTTCTCAGCTTCAAAAAATTTCCAAAGATGAGAACCAGATCCTTTCCACTTGCAAATCCTTCAGAGGCACTTGCCCTAGAGGCAGAGGTCTCTTCCCTCTTGGCTCTCAGAGCTGTAGAAAGGGTTCCATCCCTACACAAAGGGAAAGGATTGTACTCCAGGTACTTCCTCATCCCCAAAAAGACAGGAGAATGGTGGCCCATCCTGGATCTCAGATACTTAAACAAGCACCTTTTAAAGCCAAAGTTCAAAATGGTGACTCTGGGAGTAATTCTACCCTCTCTAAGGCCAGGGGACTGGCTAGTCTCCATGGACCTCACGGATGCCTATTTCCATATTCTCATCAGAAGCTTCCATCGAAAATACCTCAGGTTCAGCTGCCCTCAGGCCATTACCAATTCAGAGCAATGCCCTTCGCCTAACCTCTGCTCCAAGGGTGTTCACAAAATGCCTGGCAGTAGTAGTTGCTTTCTCAAGAAAGAAAAGGATTTCCATCTTCCCATACCTGGACGACTGGCTCATACTAGGCCAGTCCCAGACCAAGTCAAGTCACACCTGCAGATAACTCAGCAACTGCTCACTTCTCTAGGTTTCCTTCTGAATCTGTCAAAGTCAGTTCTAGAGCCTGTTCAGCTCCTCACCTTCATAGGCGCGGAGCTAGATACAGAAAAGGCAAGAGCCTTCCTTCCCCTGGACAGGGCAAGGACCCTTATCACACTGGTCTCTTCATTCACCCTACAGGTGTCTCGACCAGCAAGACATTTTCTACAGCTCCTGGGGCACATGGCTGCTTCTACAGCAGTGGTTCAGGGAGCAAGATTTCAGATGAGGGACATTCAGTTCCACTTGAGAGCATTTTGGTCTCAGAAAAAGGACCCTCTGACCAAACTGATCCCAGTGACTCGAACCCTGATCCAGGCTTTGCAGTGGTGGCAGGATCAGGACAATCTAAGGCAGGGAGTTCCTTTTGTCACTCAGTCTCACTCTTTAATCCTTACTACAGATGCCTCCCTCTTGGGGTGGGGGGCCCACATGGGAGAACTGACCACCCAGAGGTTGTGGTCTCCTCAGGAATCTCTGCTTCACATCAGTCTTTTGGAACTCAGAGCAGTGTGTCTAGCACTTCAAGCTTTTTCCAAGTCTGTTCAGAACTAAGTAGTTCAGATCAGGACAGACAATACCACCACAATGTGGTATATCAACAAGCAAGGGAGCACTCGGTCTACAGCCTTGTGCACAGAAGCAATGAAGTTGTGGTCTCTGGCCTATTCCCTGAACACCTCCCTTACAGCAGTACACCTCTCAGGCAAGGACAATGTCCTGGCAGATGCCCTCAGCAGGATATCTCAGGACCATCATGAGTGGTCACTGGATCCCCTGGTTTTGGAGGTGATCTTCTCCAGATGGGGCACTCCACAGATAGATCTTTTTGCAGCCCCAGACAATCACCAACTTCCCTCTTTGCTGCAGGCCCCAGTGTTGGGCTCAGTCCCCCTGGATGCCCTGGTTCTCAATTGGGAAGGAGTTCCTGTATGCTTCTCCCCTTCCTCTCTCCTGTTCAAGGTGCTAGTCAAAATCAGGTCTCAGCCCTGCAAAGTGATTCTGATAGCTCCAGACTGGGCCAGAGAGCCCTGGTACCTCTCCTGTTGTCCGTGGGAGTCCACCTTCCTTTGTCTCTTCCCAGGAATTACAACCTGTTAGCCTGTGCTCAGGGGAGGTTTGGTACCCAAATCTCAAATCTCTCAATCTCAAGGCCTGGCTCTTGAAGAGTTGGAGTTGCTGATTTACACCTTTCTAAAGATGTTATGGATATTTATTTATTTATTAGGTTTTTGTTGACGGGTAAGTGCACTAGACAAATCCTGCCTATTTTCAGGCACGACCGGGGAGGGATACAGATGAATGCCAACTGACCTTGAACAGATTAAGCTGTTGGTAGTATTTTAGTGAATGAGGAAATTTGGCCAGGACACGGGAAATTCCCTACTCGCTTCGAGAAGTGCCATGGATCTTTAACATCCACCTGAACTACCACCGATCCAGGCAGATGGGACCTCGGTTTTAACGACTCATCCGAAAGATGGCACCTCAGAAGTGCAGCACCTCTCATGCTGCACTACAGTGTCAGTACTAGGATATTAACCCAAGTGCCAGATGTGGAACTGAACCCACAGCCTCTGATCTCCGGCCTCAGGGCGGTGCTACCTACTTAGCCACTGACACTGACATCCTAAAGGCTTCTAGGAAGCCTTCCACCAGAACCACTTATAATTCCAAATGGAAAAGATTCTCCATATGGTGCTCTGGGAAGATATTTCCAGGTTCTGCTGGCCTGCCCACAGTCCTTCACAACATGGTTCATCTGAATAGCTTGGGACTCAGACCAGCTACACTAAGGGTGCATCTGGCAGCTGTCTCTGCTTTTCTTTCGGCAGGTAAGCCTTCTTCTCTTTCAGCTCACCCTGTATTCTCCAAGTTTTTCAAGGGATTGCTTCATACCAATCTGCCATTCAGGGACCCTGCCCCTGCTTGGGACCTTAATGTTTGCATTGCTCAGCTTATGCAACCCCTTTGAGCCTTTGTCCTCAGCAGAGCGCTGAAGTACTTGACTCAGTAAAACTGATCTTATCTGTGTCAATCTTCACCATTCATCACATATGGGTACTGGCGGAGATCAGGACTCAGCGGGAGCTTTTTTTTTAAAGGATAGGCGGAGCCGACACTGCATCGGCGCGGCCCCTCGAGGCCGATGTACTGCGTGATGGCCGAGGGTTGGCTTAGCTGCAAGGCTTTGACTCACCCGCCTATCACCAAAGCCTCCTTCGGCCTCCGCCATCGAGGTCGCCTCGTGGGAAGCTGTCACAGAAGAATTTTAGGCCTTCAGCCTTCGCTCGACGCTTCAGTCCATCGGCAACTTACTAGTTCTGGGTTCTACCTCCACTCGGCGTCGCTGGTAAGATCTTTCCTTTTATCTGAAGTATTGCGATGTCGAGTCTGTTTTGGTGTTTTTCTGTAGGTCATGTCCCGATCGGGAGGGTAGAAGTTTTCTAAGGCGGGTCAGCCCCTATGCGTCGGTGCCCGTGCGGCCGTAAATATTCCGTTACCGACCAGCATGACCAGTGTCTCGCGTGTCTTGGCCCACTTCACGACATGGATTCGTTTGACACCTGCTTCTCCATGGACTGCCGCGTCCTCGAACAGCGCGCGTTGAAAGTGGGGCGAGCTCCGCCGACTTTCGGGGGTGGGGTTCGCACTCGTCGGGCCAAGCCACGCTCTCTCGGCCTTTTCTCCTGGTCCCCTCCCGGTTCTATGCGGACCGAGGAGAAGGGAGCCTCGGCTACTTGTAGCCTGGCCATTGCTGAGGCTCCTCCCGGGCGCAGGAGGCCTCCCGCCCCCAGGAGGCGGGGCGAGGAGCCGACGGCAATCGCCCTTGGGGTGAAGGCTCCCGGTGTCACTCCCGTGGCTCAGAAGGCGGGTCGATCTGCCATCCTCATGTCGAGCCGAGCCTTTGGCGCTGGTGGCAGTGCCGTGGGCCCTGTGGCGCTGACTCGTCGCTCGGTGCCATGGGCCCTATCGAGCGCCGGCGCTACTCGTGGTGTCATGGGCATGGATCGGTAGCGCCTGCATGTCTCATCTCGGCGCCGAGGTTGAGCATGGCGCTCGTCCCTGTGGGTTCGGCGTCGTAGGGCCTTCGGTGTTGGCAGTCGGTGCCGTCCTCGGTGCCGTCAGTGCTCTCGGGTCCGCTCGCGTCACCGAGGGGCCTGGCAGTGTCGCTTTCGGCGCTGAGTCCGCCCTCGGGGCTGTTGGCGCCGCTTTCGGCACCGAGGAACCTGGAGGTGTCCTTGGCATCGAGGTTGTTGCTGGGGCTGCCGTCGGTGCTGTCTCTGTCCCTGGTATCGCCCCCGGTGCTAGTGGACTTGACATTACCGCAGCTGGCTCTGGCTCTGGACCTTTGGCCCGAGCTGCTCTGGCGCCTTCTGTGAGCCCCGCCCGCGGGGTTGCGGAGGACACGGGTGCCGCCTCGGGCACTGCTCTGGCTGCCAGGCACTCTGGCAAAGTCGTTTTCTCTCGTCCTCTTACTGTTTGGCTCAGAGCCTCAGACTCTAACTCTTCGGAGTCGGGCTCGGAGTCAGACGGGCAGTCACAACCGTCGGGGTTGTCTGCAGAGGAGAGCGATCCAGTGGTCTCGTCGATGAGTCGTAGCCAGCCCCCTTCTGAGGAGCGTCAGGTAGTCCCCGAGGTTAGGATCAGTGGTGCTGACCAGCAGGCAGTGGTGCGTGCCACCATTGCTCTGCAACCTGGCCTTGGGGGTTTCTTTGACCCCTCGGTGGTGGTACCCCCTCCAGTAGTGTGTCTTGATCGCCCAACTTTGGGGCCCATCGAGAAGCCTACAGGAGGGAAGGGTGCTGTTCCCTGGGTCTCCCCTTCGGGGGCAGCCCAGAGCTGCCAGCTACCTAGGCTGGTCCTCTCGAGGAGGAGGACCCTTTCGGACTCTGAGGGGTCGAGCGGTGTGGGGTAGGCGCGTTGGCCTTTCTCTGGGGTCCACCCGGGTCCTGGGTGAAGCCGAAGTGCGGATTTCCACCCTTCCCCTTCCGGTTCCTTGAGGGGGTCCCATTCTTTTGAGGCAGGGGACCGTCCTTCTGGACTTTTACGGCCCCGGTCGCCTCACTGGGGGGATTCTTCTGGGCGCAGCCTAGGCAGTACCATTGTGTGGTTGTACAGCTGTCGGCTGTGGAGTCTTCTGGGCACCGGGTGCTCATGGTCCACTCCCTAGCCCTGGTGGAGATCAGCTGACTTTTTTCTTGGCTCTGCCCCTATCCCTCTGCCGCATTCTCCAGCACTCCCGGGCATTCTTGGTCCTAGCAGCCCTCTCACCTGGGAGCAGTTCAGAGCGGTGGCTGCTCGGTTCCCTGCCTGTGTTAGGGCTATGGACAGCCAGGTTTTTCAACCTCCCCCTGTGCAGCCACCCTCGGAATGTATGGTGACCTCCAGCTCCTCATCCCCCTCTTCTGGAGGAGAGGAAGCCTCTGTCCATATCTCTCTGGCCGCTGATCTCTCAGAGTACCAGTGCTTCCTCGTGAGGATGATGGAGGACCTTCACCTTTCACTCCTGTCTGTTAGCAATCCTGAGCATCTTGGCGCCACGCCTTTCTAGGTGATTTTGGTGGGGCCACCCTTGTGGTGCCGCCTGGCCTGCTCCCTTTCGGGAGGCATCCTTGTGCTTCTGGCAGAGGCCCTTCTCCAGAGTTCCTGCCCCTAGGGACCTCAGCCAGAGGTATTGCGCTCCCCTGGAGTCTCCAGGTTCTATGCCTCACCCACAGTCTGGCTTGACGCACCTGGACACCCCTGATGGGCTTCACGCCCTCCACCGTGACCGGCCCCCAGATCAAGACTCCTCGGATTTTGATTTCTGGGGGAGGAGGACCTTCTACTCGCATGGTTGCTCCTCTCCATTTCTGCTCACCAGGCCCACTATGCAGCCTACAACAGGTTCTTGTGGTCCACGCTAGGTCAGATCCTAGCTGCTTTGCCTGACTCGGAGCAAACCAGACAAGCCATCGTGCTCTCTGCACGTGGCCTGGAATAACAGGCACCAGCGAGGGCATCTTATGGCGCCAGCGAGGTAGCTACCAGGGGTCGTGGGGACAGCGATCTGCACTAGGAGATCGGCGTGGCCGTCTTTCCCGGTTGTCACCCTTGGCCCGGCGTGGGGTGATTTGTTCCGCCCACCCAGGGAACCTACCTCTTCTCCCATAGGCGTGAGACAGCGTTTGTCAGGGCAACTTCTTCCCCTCTGGGGACCCGTCTCGCTCTCCCACTCGGGCCTCCTCAGGCCGGAGGTCCCAGTGTGTCACCCACTGAGGGCTAAGGACTCTGTCCCTTAGGGTGTAATAAATCAACCCCTTTCGGGGGGGCTTGGTACTCACCCATATGTGATGAATGGTGACGATTGACACAGATAAGATATTTATTTAGCTTTTGTTTACCGGGTAAGTGCACTAGCCAGCAGGTGACTATTTTCAGGCACGACCCGGGAGAGTACAATACAGGATAACCAAGGAAGCAAACAACAATACAATTTGAGTCAATCATTACAGAGTACATTCATTCATACAGGGAGGCAGCTTCGGCTAGGCTAACATGGTGTAGGCTAGTCTAGGCAATAAACTATAGGTCAGTACAAGAGAGGTAAACAGGGAGTGTTGGTACTGGTATAAGGTCAAGGTCTAGACTCATTCCTCAGGAAAAAGTATCCAAGGTGAGAGAAAGTTGGGGGGAGTGTTGTAGAGGACGGGCTCCAGGTTCGGGAAGCATACTCCCCAGGGCGAAGAGGGCAGTTGGAGGACAAAATCACGGCACCGGCCGGGGCCAGGGGATGGGACGCGGGTAGCCAATGGGTACCATGGTAGGTGTGCAAGCAGCGATCAGCAAAGAGATCTGGGGGCCGTGGGTATGCTTACGGCTTTGGCGGTAAAAGCAAAGGGTAGTAGCCGGGCTTGTGGTTTCCCCACTGGACAAGAAGGTGAGGAGCGGCCGGGAAGGTACAAGCCATTTAGACTATGGCGGGGTAGTCAAACGGTATCATGGAATGGAGGAGGTAAGGAGAGCGATTTGGGGGGGAGAATTTAAGGCACCCAGCCAGAGGCTAAGGCAGCAAGTTAGAAAGCTGAGCTTGGTGGGGAGGTGCCGTAGACGGGCGAACGTCAGCGGGCAGTCCGTGGTTTCTGGGGACTGTAAGATATGCCTATGGCTTTAGCGGCAGCGAGCTAGGGGGTGTGCCAGGTTCATGGTCCCGCTATTGGGCATGAGAGAAAGGGAGGTTGGAGGCGAGAGAAAGATTCAAGTAGTTACGGCTTTAGCGTGTTATAGGAAGGCACGTGCAGCTGGGCTCGCGGTTCTGAGACTGGGCATAAGATCCGATAACGGTCCCTGGCCGGGGACGTCCAGGGGTAGTGAATAGGGGCAGGAGGGGATGGGTAGTGATCCTTGCAGTACCAACATCTGACTATTCGGAGGTGGCCCTGCCAGGTAGTTGGTTAGCCTGTGACAATTAGCGAAATAAAGGTAATACCTGGCAACAGATTACAGGAGAGAACATTTTACAAGTAGCATTTAAACAAGGCAGTGCGATCCTTCACAAATACATAACTAAAATAGTACATTTGCATCCAATGAAGTTAATAAGGAGGTAGTACAGGCAGGGGAGCTTAAGGGTAGGGGTAGGTCGTAGGAGGAGTGGGAGGAGAGAAATGAGAGGACAGGTAGTGAGGGGAGGGAGCAGAAGCCGAGAAGGAAATCAGGTAGGGTCAAAGCAGGTGCATTGATCTAGGGAGGCCAGGTGGAGTCTCAGCCCACGTTTGAAAGCAGGGTGCGAGGATGCTTGCCTGAGATCCAGAGGGAGCTGATTCCACAACTTAGGGGCTGCGTATTTGAAGGAACCGGATATGAAAATTACGTACCTACCATAATTCTGATCTTTCTGTGTATCTTCACCATTCATCACAACCCCACCCACCATCCCCCTGGGGCCTCAGTCTCTGGGTCCCCCCTCCCTCTGTGGCTCCCCCTCTCTTTTTGGAGCGGGGTAAAGTAGGGACACACAGGAGGGTATTCTCCAGCTCTAGCGGCACTCCTTCTCTACTTCATGTCTCCACCCCAATGGGGTGGGAGTTGGTGGTTGCCCTCCTCCTCTTCTCCTTCTGGTTTCCATCCAGCTGTTAAAAAAAAAAAAAGGAAATTCCCTTTTTTTCACCAAACATCTTTCCTGAGAGAGTATTAAGTCCCTGTACCCTGTCCTTCTCCAGAATAGCCGACTCTGCTTCTGGGGTATTTGCCAGTTATTCTGTGCCTTGAATTCTGGCAGAGAGCTTTGCTAGTCCTTGCAGTTCCTATGTAATCTGGTGACAGACAAGGGTCTTGGATACCTTGTTACCTCTCACTCTCTCCTAAATGTTCTTCCCTCCCTTCTTCTGCTTCCAGAGATTGGGGCCCTACCCAATCCCCTTAGTCTCCTCTCTTCTTGCTGTCCTCTCAGTCGTTATTTCTCCTTTTAGTTCAGTTTTCCTTTCCTTTTTCTGTCCCTTGGACTCTCTTGTCCCCACCCTCCATCCCTTCCTCTTACCTCTCCGGCAACTCAGAACTGGTAGGCAGGCAGAGTCGACACAGCCTAACGGCCAACCCTCGAGCGCCACGCAGTATGTCGGCCTTGAGGGCGGCGCCGATGCTGTGTCGGCTCAGCCTACCCTTTTAAAAAAAAAAAAGCTCCTACGGGTCCTGATCTCCTGCCAGTACCTATATGTGATGAATGGTGAAGATAACAGAAAGATCAGAATTACGGTAGGTACGTAATTTTCATTTGTCTTGTGGCCATTACTTCTGCCAGGCGATAAGCGAGTTACAAGCCCTGTCAGTGGAGCCTGATTTTATCTCTTTCCATAGAGATAATGTGGTCCTCAGGACTAACAGGAAGTTTTTACCTAAGGTGGTTTCAGACTTCCACCTTAACCAATCTATGTCTCTTCCTGTGTTCTTCACTGACCATTCCTCCTCTGGTGAGAGGAGGTTACACAGTTTGGATGTGAAAAGAGCCCTTAGCTGCTACATAGAATGTACCAAGGGTCACAGGTTTGACTCCCTCCAACTGTTCCTCACTTATGGTGAGGTTGGTAAAGGAAAACCTGCCACAAAAAGATCCATTGCCAGGTGGATTGTCTCTTGCATTCAATTTTGCTATGAAAAACTAGGTAGGATTCCAACCTCAGGCCTGAGGGCTCACTCTACCAGAGGCACAGCTGCTTCCCTGGCTGCTGCCTGGGATATTCCTGTCTTAGAGATATGTCAAGCAGCTACCTGGAAAACAGTTCACACTTTTACCAAGCATTACTCTCTGGATATCCAGGCTAGGAGTGATGCTCGGGTCTGTACAGCAGTGCTTCAGAGCCTATTTCTAAGTAGAGTTCTGTCCCTCCTCCATGGAGGTACTGCTGTAGATCTACTATTGTCAGAATACAGCAAGACTTCATGTTGTTTGAAGAAAAAATTACTCACCTTAGTAATGTTGTTTCTTCTAATGGAGTCTTGCTGTATTCTGACCTCCCCCCACCTTCCCCTCTCAGAACCTTTGTTTTTGGGAAGTGGGTGTGCAGTAGCAGTGTTGGCACTCAGGAGGTGCCCCACCTTTTGTATTATCACCCTCTTTTCTTTGGGTGAGTGGGTGTTGTGTTTATTTCATTTTTTGGGTTTCCTGACTTGAGTCTTTGTTTTGGGACCAAAAAATATTTTATTATATTTAGTAGCCAGTTGGCTAGTGTAGGTTTACAGCTTCCACACAGGACACTCAGTGAGTTTAGCTCATAAAGATCTGACGGTTTGAGTTCAAACAGCAACAGACAGAGTCTCAACCGAGCTCGAGCTCAGCGTTCCATGCCTGGCATGGAAAGTTAACTCTTTCATCTCCGGGACAGTTCGAAGGTTGGATCTCAATGCTATTGTCAGAATACAGCAAGACTCCATTAGAAGAAACAACATTACTGAGGTGAGTAATTTTTTCTTATCACCTCACACTGGTTATTGTGCTGCATACCTGGATGACGTTGTGGTGTACAGTACAGACTGCAAAAGCCACCTGGAACACCTAAGAGCAGTTATCCAAACTATTAAAAAATACAGGTTTGACTATTAATCGTACCAAATATGCATTGGGCATGCAGGAAACCAGATATTTGGGCTGTGTGTTGGGAAATGGAGTAGTTAAGCCAGAGGTTTCCAAGATAGACGCTGTAGCTAACAGCTCTGTCCCTAAAACAAAGAAACATGTCAGGTCAATTTTAGGGCTGGCTGGCTATTACTGGAGATTTGTTCCCAGCTTTGCTGAGTTAGTGACTCCCCTCACTGAACTCATGAAAAAAACAGTACCCAAATAATGTGAAATGGACCTCAGAGTGTGATGAAGCTTTTCAAGCCATTAAGGCTGCACTATGTTCAGATCCTGCTTTAAGAAGCCTAGACTTTGAGAAACCATTTTTGTTACAAACAGATACATCAGTGGTAGGCCTAGGTGCAGTACTGAGTCAAAATATTGATAGGAAGGAGCATCCTACTCTGTACATAAGTAGGAAGTTGCATGACAGAGAGAAAAGGTACTCCACCATTAAAAGGAATGTTTAGCAGCAAAGTAGGCCATAGCGTCCCCCTTAAGTTTTATTTGCTAGGAACTGAATTTGTAGTTATAACAGCTCACAATCTTCTGCTGGCTTAACCAAAGGAAAGATAAAATTCCAGAATCACAAGGTGGTGCCTGGCACTACAGCCATTTAAATTCCTGTGATACATAAATGTGGTAAAGAGAACAGCAATGCTGCTTTTCTGTCAAGATATGCATCACGAATTGAGGGTTCTGAAGGTTGAAAAACAAATGTATGAGTTTAAACTTTACTGTTTGCTGTACTGTTATAGAAACAAGGATACTGCACATGCGCTGAATTTCTGAGAGTTAGAAGCTAATGCTAGTACAGAATTAATAGAAAGTTTTGGAAACCTGTTTAAAGGCAATAGGAAATGATTTTTGCATATTTAACTGCCCTACCATCTTCCTTTCCATGTCAGTTATGTCCTTTGTTATGCTTTGATAGGCTCAGGGAAAGGAAGGCCAAAAAGTCTGCTGAACCGGATGGCCAGCCCGGTTCGGTTCAAACTGAACCGGAGGGAGTGCCCTCTGACCAGAGCGAGACTTCTTCGGGCAAAAGGAGATCCGACTCTGAGGAGCTGGGACCAGCAAAAAGGACTAGAAAATCAGCTGGTGTGGAGCCAAAACTTTCCTCTCCAACCGCTGAAGAAATAGCCAAAGCGATAAAAATTGTCCAATCGCTTTCCCCGGTTCTGACCGAACCAGCACCATTGGGTAAGTGCCTGGTTCGGCCAGTTCCACTGGTTCAAGAGTATGAGTTAGAGGAGTATTATGAACCGGAGGAGGGGGAAGAGGAGTATGAGGAGAGTGAATGTGGATTTGAAAGTCTGGATGTGCCCATTGACCCGGACATCTCCCCAGACAGACCTTCAGAAATGTCTCCTCCTAGGCTTTCTGAGTCCCCTTCTCATTTTATGTTTTATAAAAAAGTGGCTGAAACCCTCCAGCTCCCTATGGAGGAAGCTGTGGATGATCAAGAGGAGCCTGACTATGTGGAAATGATGGATATCCCAGAGTCTATGAGACTGTCTATTTCCTTGCATAAATCTTTTGGGAAACAGACTTTTAAAATTTTAAAAGCTCCTCACACTATACCTCCTGTTGATAAGAGAATGGACAAGAGGTACACATTGTCAGGCTCTGATAAGGAGTTCCTCACACAACAATGCAGCCATGTTGGGGTAGTGCGGGCTGCAGCCTGTGACAAGGCTAATATTCCCTTGGCTTCACACCCCCCGGATAAGGACTCCAGGAGGATTGATGCCATGGCAAAGAAACAGTACATGGCAGCATTCTTGGGACTCAGACAGGCAAATTATATGGCTTATGTTGCCAGATACCCAAAATCCAGATGGGATACTGTTATGGCTCTAGCAAAGCAGGTCCCTGGCCAGCTTGCCAAGGAGCTGGAGCAGGTGGCAGCTGATGGTATTGAGGCATCCAAGGTGCAATTCCATGCTGCAGTGGACTCTAATGATGTCATCAAGAGTCATGGCTACATCTGTGGCACTTTGCAGAATGGCTTGGCTCTGATGTACTAGCCTGTCACAGGATACCCAGACTAAGGCCATGGATTTTCCTCTTGTGGGTAATTCTCTGTTTGGGGAGCAGGCAGAGAATTACATGAAGAAAATGGATGAGCATAGGACCACCCATAGGAGTGCACAGGCCAAAGAAAGGCAGGCCACTCCTCAAAGGCAGCTTCCCAGGGGCAGGCCTTTTCATAGGCCTTTTTACCAAGCCCAGGCCTCCTCTTCTGCCTATGCCCAGAGGGGGGGTCTTTAGAGGGAGAGGCAGAAAGGGTACAAGCAGGCCTGCTTCCACCCCTCAGCCCAAAGCCCCTGCCAAACAGGCACAATGATGGGGTTGCCAGGTCTGATTCTCAGCTACCTGTAGGGGGCAGGCTGGCTTACTTTGTCCAGGACTGGAAGTCTTTCACATCAGACAAGTGGGTCCTGGAAGTAGTAAGCCAGGGGTTGGTTCTCAGCTTCAAAAAATTTCCAAAGATGAGAACCAGATCCTTTCCACCTGCAAATCCACCAGAGGCTCTTGCCTTAGAGGCAGAGGTCTCTTCCCTCCTAGCTCTCAGAGCTGTGGAAGGGTTCCACCCCTACACCAGGGCAAAGGCTTGTACTCCAGGTACTTCCTTACCCCAAAAAAGACAGGAGAATGGCGGCCCATCCTGGGTCTCAGATACTTAAACAAGCACCTTTTAAAACCAAAATTCAAAATGGTGACTCTGGGAATTATTCTACCCTCTCTAAGGCCAGGGGACTGGCTAGCGTCCCTGGACCTCAAGGATGCCTATTTCCATATTCTCATCAGAAGCTCCCATCGAAAGTACCTCAGGTTCGAGCTGCCCTCAGGCCATTACCAATTCAGAGCAATGCCCTTTGTCCTCACCTCTGCTCCAAGGGTATTCACAAAATGCCTGGCAGTAGCAGTTGCTCACCTAAGAAGGCAAAAAATTGCCATCTTCCTTACCTGGATGACTGGCTCAGTAGGCCAGTCTCCAGACCAAGTCAAGTTACATCTTCAGATAACTCAGCAACTGCTTACCTCTCTAGGTTTCCTTCTGAATCTTTCAAAGTCAGTTCTAGAGCCTGTCCAGCTTCTCACCTTCATAGGTGGAGAACTGAACACAGAGGAAGCCAGAGCCTTCCTGCCTTTGGACAGGGCAAGGACCCTGGTCTCTCTGGCCTCCTCATTCACCCTGCAGGTCTCTCAACCAGCAAGGCATTTTCTACAGCTCCTAGGGCACATGGCTGCTTCTACAGCAGTAGTGCAAGGAGCCACATTTCAGATGAGGGACATCCAGTTCCATTTGAGAGCCTTTTGCTCTCAAGAAAGGACCTCTAACCAAATTGATCCCAGTGACTCGAACCCTGATCCAAGCCCTACAATGGTGGCAGGATCAGAGCAATCTGAGACAGGGGGTTCCCTTTGTCACTCAGTCTCACTCTTTAATCCTTACTACAGATGCATCCCTCTTGGGGTGGGAGCTCACATGGGCGACCTCACTGCCCAGGGACTGGTCTCTCAGGAATCTCTGCTCCACAGCAACCTGTTGGAGCTCAGAGCAGTTTTTCTAGCACTTCAAGCTTTTTCCAAATCTGTTCAGAACAAAGTTGTACAGGTCAGAACAGACAACACCACTACAATGTGGTACATCAACAAGCAAGGAGGCACTCGGTCTATGGCCTTGTGCACCGAAGCAATGAAGTTGTGGTCTCTGGCTTATTCCCTGAACACCTCCCTTACGGCAGTTCACCTCCCAGGCAAGGACAATGTCCTGGCAGATGCTCTCAGCAGGATTTCCCAGGGCCATCACGAATGGTCGCTGGATCCCCTGGTCCTGGAGGTAATATTTGCCAGGTGGGGCACCCCGCAGATAGATCTTTTAGCAGCCCCAGACAATCACCAACTTCCCCTTTTTTGCTGCAGGCCCCCAGTGTTGGGCTCAGTCCCTCTGGATGCCTTAGTTCTCAACTGGGAAGGAAAGTTTCTTATGCTTTTCCCCCCTTCCCTCTCCTGTTCAAAGTGTTAGTCAAAATCAGATCTCAATCCTGCAAAGTGATTCTGATTGCTCCAGATTGGGCCAGACAACCCTGGTATCCACTCCTACTGTCCTTAGCAGTCCATCTTCCCCTGTGTCTTCCCAGGAATCACAATCTGTTAACCTGTGCTCAGGGAAGGGTTTGGTACCCGAACCTCAAATCTCTCAATCTCAAGGCCTGGCTCTTGAAGAGTTAGAATTTGCTGATCTACACCTCTCCCAGGGTGTAATGGATATATTGAAGGCTTCTAGGAAGCCTTCCACCAGGGCTACTTACAATTCCAAATGGAAGAGGTTTTCCATATGGTGCTCTGGGAAGCATATTTCCCCAGAATCTGCTGATTTACCCACAGTCCTGGATTATATGGTCCATTTGAACACTTTGGGGCTCAGACCAGCTACCCTAAAGGTGCATTTGGCAGCTGTGTCTGCTTTCATTTCAGCAGGTAAACCCTCTTCTCTTTCAGCTCATCCTGTATTCTCTAAGTTTTTTAAGGGATTGCTTCACACCAACCCTCCATTCAGGGACCCTGCCCCTGCCTAGGATCTTAATGTTTGCATTGCTCAGCTTATGCAACCTCCCTTTGAGCCCTTGTCTTCAGCAGACCTCATGTATATGACTTGGAAGACTGTGTTTCTGGTAGCTATCACTTCTGCCAGACGCATAAGCGAATTACAAGCTTTGACAGTGGAGCCTGATTTTATCTCCTTTCATAGAGATAAGGTGGTCCTCAGGACTAACAGGAAGGTCTTGCCTAAGGTGGTTTCAGATTTCCACCTTAATCAATCTATATCTCTTCTAGTGTACTTAACTGACCATTCCTCCTCTGGCGAGAGGAGGCTGCACAGCTTAGATGTGAAGAGAGCCCTTAGTTACTACATAGAGCGTACCAAGGGTCACAGGTTTGACTCCCTCCAACTTTTCCTCACTTATGGTGAGGTTGGTAAAGGGAAACCTGCCACTAAAAGATCCATTGCCAGGTGGATTGTCTCTTGTATCCAATCTGTTATGAAAAGCTGGGTAGGTTCCTCCCCAGGCCTGAGGGCTCACTCTACCAGAGGTACAGCTGCTTCCCTGGCTGCTGCCAGGACATCCCTATTCTAGAGATATGTCAAGCAGCTACCTGGAAAACAGTTCACACTTTTACCAAGCATTACTCCTGGACATCCAAGCTAGGAGTGATGCTCGGTTTCACAGCTGTGCTTCAGAGCCTGTTTCCTAAGTAGGTTCTGTCCCTCCTCCATGGAGGTACTGCTGTGTAATCTGCATATGTCATAATATAGCAAGACTTCATGCTATTTGAAGAAAAATTACTCACCTTAGTAATGTTGTTTCTTCTAATGGAGTCTTGATATTATGACCTCCCCGCCTGCTCCTCTCAGAACCTCTGCTTTTGGATGTGGGTGGGCAGTGCAGTGTTGGCACTTAGTAGATGCCCACCTTGTTTTTTCACCCCTCTCTTTTTTGGGGGTGACTGGGTGTTGTGTTTTAAATTTTTTGGGTCTCCTGACTTGAGTCTTTGTTTTGGGACCCAAAAATGTGTTTCTTATATTTAGTAGCCAGTTGGCTAGTGTAGGTTTACAGCTTCCACACAGGACCTTAGTGAGTTTAGTTTGTAAGATCTGACAGTTTGAGTTTGAAGAACAACAGACAGAGTTTTCAACGAGCTCGAGCTCAGCGTTCCATGCCTGGCATGGAAAGTTAACTCTTTCACCTCCGGAGCAGTTCGAAGGTTGGGACTCAATGCATATGTCATAATATAGCAAGACTCCATTAGAAGAAACAACATTACTAAGGTGAGTAATTTTTTCTTCCAGTCCCTCTGCAATGTCACTTATAAAGACATTAAAAAGGACTGAACCCTGCAGTACCCCACTAGTACCCCCTGTTCAGAGTGGACTCCATTTACAATTACTTTCTGCATCCTGTTGTCCAGGCAATGTTTTACCCAGGGTACCACCTTGGGACCCGCTCCCAGACTGGTTAATTTGGGTATTAATCTTTTGTGTGAAAGGACTGGGATCAACCCCCCTATCAAGAGTGCTTCTGTTAATTGGATTATGCACCTGCCCCTCCTCCTCTTTTGTGAATACTGAGCAGAAATATTCATTCAGTATCCCTGCTTTTTCACTGCCCCTCTCTGCCCACCCACCATCCATTCTATTCAGCCTCACTATCCCTTCCTTTGTCTTTCTACGCTCCCTAATGTACCTATAAAAGGTTTTATCCTCCTTCTTAGCCAAGTTGGCTATCTTTTCCTCAGTTTGAGCCTTTGCTATTCTGACTTCCCTCCCTGCTTCCTTCTGCCTTAACTGGTACAGCTCTCTGTTCTGGTCCTTCTGTGTTTCCTTATACAGTGCTTCCTGAATGCTATCTTTTTCTCCCTGACTTTTCCCACCACCTCTTTTGAGAACCATAGTGGCTTTTCTTTTCGTTTTGATTTGTTTTTTGCTTGATACAAAGGCTTGCTGCCTCTCTGATGGCAGTTTGATGTTTCCCATTGTTACTCCACCCTCCTTCTAGCCTGTTTGCTAGTGCTTTTCTAAGACACTCTCCCATCTTGCCAAAGTCAGCCCTCCTGAAGTCCAGTACCCTTACTTTTGTATGGCTTGATTCTGTAACTGAGTTTGATGGTCACTTGTTCCCAGATGGCAACCCACTTCTAGACCTGAGATCCTCTCCCTGTCCCCATTTGAGAGTATGAGGTCTAAGATTGCGCCCTCACAAGTGGGTTCCGAAACTAACGGTCTTAGGCATGCCACCTGTAGGGCATCAAGAATGGCCCTGCTCTTGGATGTGGCTGCAGCAAATGTGCTCCAGTTAACATCTGGCATATTCAGGTCTCCCATCAACAGTATCTCCCCTTTCTCTGCCATCCTAAAAATGCCTTCCATCATATCCTTGTTCATTCCCTCCCCCTGACATGGGGGTCTGTATTCAACCCCTGTGTGGACTGTGGTGCTATTTCCAGTCTCTAAGGTGACACATAGTGCCTCCTCTCCTCCTTGTTTACTCTTTTGTTCAGTTGCTTTTATCCCTTCCTTTACATTGAGAGCTACTCCTCCCCCTCTTCTCCCCTCTCCATCTCTCCTGTAGGTTATGTACCCTGGTATGTTAATATCCCAGTCATGGTTCGCTGTGTACCATGTTTCTGTGACTGATATCCAGGCATCCCTCTTCCATCAAGGCCACCAGTTCAGGGAGCTTGTTGCCCATACTACGGGCATTGCTACTCATTACCCTCCATTTCCTGATGGCCTTACTCCTTTTTGCCCCATCCCTGTCCTTATTACCTTTATCACTTTCTCCATTTACCCCTGCCCTTCTCCCTATTGACATCTCTGTCTTGGTGTTTACCTCACTTACTATCCTGACTTTTTGTGGGGGCTAGATTTCCCTGTTCCTTTCCAGTGCCTCCCTTGGCTAGTTTAAATGCTTGCCAATGAAGCATTTAAACCTATCACCTAGGACCCTGGTTCCTCCTGGACAGATGCAGCCCATCATGCCAGTGTAACTCCCTATTACCCAGGGTCACTAGAAACCCAGTAAGACCTAGTGGTAGGCAGGAAGGCAGCTTGTGAAACTCCAGTTAAATGGATTTCACATTGTCTCACTCTGTTCTCAGTCTCAGCTGAGACTGAGGGATGACATCATTTTAGAACTGTCACAGCTGCATAAGCCACACTGGAATGTTGCAGTTGAAGGTTAGAGTAGAACATTGGGGATTTTGAAGCCAGACTATGTGCAGTCAGAGAGAGAGACTGTAATGCAGCAGAGTGTGTGCAGGCTCTCAGAGCTTTAAGCTCTGTTTCAGAGCTACTTTTGGCATAGGTGTGTGTTTCTGCCTGAAGAGGAACAGAGGAACTGGTAATTGAAGTGGTGGAGACCGCTTTCAATGGTTCATAACCCCCATCCCTGAGGGGATGGGGGAAGGGGTCTGTCTGTTTTCTAGGAGCAATCCCCCTGGGTCCAGCTAGTGGAAAGAAGCTGCCTGTTTGAGTTGTGCTGAGGCACTAGAAGCTCTGAGAGGAAGATTCCTTGTTGAGGAAATACCTGTGGGGCACCTGCAACCAAAGGGTGAGTTCGCCCTGACAAAGGGCCAAGTGTTTTTCACCCGAACAGAAGGAATCTAAAGGGACTGTTACTGTGGGGTCAGGAAAAGACAGCCAAGTGCAGTTGGAAGAATGTGGGGATTGGACTGCTTAACCAGTGTGGGGTTTAGAGTAATGGACAATGCCACTAATAAGTATGTTCAAGGACAGCAGAAGTAAAAAGAAAGAATGTGGGGATTGGACTGCTTAACCTGTGGGGGGTCTAGAGTAATGGACAATGCCACTTAATTTAAGTATGTTCAAGTCCAGTACAAATGGGAAGCAAGACAAGTAGATGGAATGTGAAATACATTTAGCAAGAATCTACATTGCAAAGTGCTAAAGGATGAGGTGTTTACTGTCCAGAGAAATGGCCGGGTATGAATTGTGGGAGACCCTCCATCAGTAGTAACCAAATTCACCTCTACGGATTTGCTCTGAGACACCTTTTGCTTTCTCTCAGGTACTTGGCCAGTGCCTAAGGAAAGTACCCAGACTTGGGATTAAAAGGAAGCTTCCCTGATGGAGCCATGGTGCTCTTAGGTGGTTTAGGGAGCCACCAGAAAATGTTTCCATGAAGAATGGAAAGTGTCCAAGTGGCTGACAAGGGAGCCGAGCCAGGGAAAACCCAGACCACTGTACAAGTTCGGGCTGTGTAACCCAAAGCAGTGTACAAGTCTGGGCTGTGTGCCCAGTGTGTTGTAGAGCCTGAGGGCTAAAGTGATGAGGATGTGTTCTGGTCTCCTTTAATCTGCATTACCAGGAGTGTAGCCCCATGGGGGTCCATCTATGCTTTGTTTATTCTGTTTGGATGTGAATAAAAGCCACACTTTAGAATCCCACTTCTGGTATTGAACATTACAGTTATTGCTTCCTGTGTTCGGAGTTACTTGGGTGCCCCTGTGCAGAGTAGCCAAACCTAGCCTAGGTGCTGAGTGATATATACCTCCCCGAACCCAGCCCACCTGGTAGAACTGTCAGATACAAATGGCATACCAGCCTGGGGTTACACCAGTATAGGGCCTGCATCACTCCAGGTGACCCCAGTCCCAATGAAGCCAAATCCCTGAGCTGTGCACCAGTTTTTCAACCACCGATTGAATCCATGGCGTGGAACACCCTAGCCTCACCTATGCCATAGACAGGCAGCACCTCCGAGAAGGTTACCATGTGTGCTACTTGTCTAAGGCCACTCCCCAACTCCACAAACTCTTCCTGCACTGCTCTGATCCCTTTCTTAGCCAGGTCAGTTGTCCCTAGGTGACAATGACATCCAGCTCTCTCCTGTGCAGCTGCTCTAGTGATCCTGAGGATTCGCCTCCTTGTCCCTCCAAGCCATGGCACCAGGCAGGCACCTTACCTCCTCTCCCTTCCTCCCCAGTTCTACCTTCCTAACAATGGAGTCCCCCACCAGGAATTGTTTTCTTCCCCTGTGGGGTCCCATGCCACCCTCCTGTGGGTCTCCCTTGTGGAGGTTCCCCACATCCTCCTTGGTCTCCACTGCGGGTGCCTCCATAGAGGAACCACACTTTGCCAGGATGGCATTGGAATTGTGGAGAGGTACAACTGGAGGGATGCACCTCTGTTCCACCACCCTCACCCTCCCTGAGCCCACTGTGGTCCAACCGCACCTCTTTCTTGGCAACCTCTGAGGCAACAGCAGTGGCCCTGGTGGTCCCTAGATGGAATTAAAGGTCCCACAAATCCTGGACAACTCAGCATGGAGATGAGCAACCTCCTCTCTCAGCCCAGAGAGGTGCCCACAGATGGGACAACACTGCATCCTCCAGAACATCTCCCAGAAGACTGCTGCTTCACAGCCACTGCATGGCACCACTCCCATCATGTCTTATTTCTGGCTCCTTCACTGTTGTTTGTAATCCTTACTCTTTCCTTTTTTTCCTTCTCTCCCTAGTTACTTACTGCCTCTGTGCCCTTTAAGCCCCTGATCATCCTGTTCTGAGACAAGTAGATCCTATATTTCTCAGTAGACCCCTTACTTGCTCAGAGGCAGACCTCCAGCAGCTGGGGGGGTTGGAGAGCTACTCTTGCGCTTATAGGATGGTGAGTCTTTGGTGGCTCTGTGATCACTCACTTCCTGCTCCCAAATAAGAAGTTCCTGTTGTCAGTCAAATCTTGTGCCTATAAAAGTAGAACTAGCTTTGGGTGGGAGGGTGGAGAGGAGGGAAGGAGGGCAATATAGTCCCAGTAGAGAAGTCCAGTCCCACAGCACCCTTCCTCCTGGTGTTCTGCCAGTCACTGGCAGACTCTATCTAGTGCAGTGTTTAAATCTAGCTTCCCTTCTAGCTAGCTCACTCCCTACTTAACAGATTTTCTACATGTAATACATGTAATTAAATTTCACAGATAACAATCCTTCAGCCACCTGAGATTTACACCTAGATAACTGCTTCAGATAACTATCACTTCAGCTAACTCAGACAAACACACTAACTTTTTTTTTGTTTGTGTTTTTACCCAAAATTGAAGGTCCCAGTAAAATAGTTCTACTTCTTTAGTCCCGGTAGAGAAGTCCAGTCACACAGCACTCCTTCCTCCTAGTGTTCTCTGCCAAGCCTCTCTTTGGTGACTGGTGACTCCCCATTGCTAGCTGAATGGAAGACTAGAATTAGCAAGAGACTTGCCCAGAGAGACCAAGTGTTTTCGTTGAAAGAATGGGATGTGGGATGTGTCCAGGGTGCGGAGCATCACATATGCCTGCACGATGAACGGCCATTTTGAGAGAGGTCCTGACACCTAGCCCCAGCAGACATAGATGATGTGAAAAGACACCTGCAGGAAATGCTCGCTGCTGCTGGCGTGATACAAGAATCCAGGAGCCCATACACCTCTCCCATTGTGGTTGTGCGTAAGAAGAATGAGTCTGTGAGGATGTGTTGATTGTTGAACCCTGAACTGGAGGACCATCCCAGGGCAATACACTATGCCTTGTATACAAGATGCCCTGACTGCTTGAATGGGAGCAAATGGTTCTCTGTGTTGGATCTTCACAGTGGATACTACCAGATCCCTATGGCCCCGAAGACCGTGAGAAAACAGCCTTCATCTGTCCATTGGGGTTCTAATTTCTGAGGATGCCACAGGGATATCAGGTGCCCTGGCCACCTTTCAGCAATTGATGGAACGTGTCGGTGGGAGATATGAATTTGCTGAACTGCCCGGTACCTGGATGATGTCATTGTGTTTTGAAGCACCTAGAGGAGCATGAGAAACAACTGTTTAAAGTTCTAGACTGACTGGAAGACTCGGCCTCAAGCTGTTCATTGACAAGTGCCAGTTTTTCCAAACCTCCATGAAGTATGTAGGGCACATAGTATCTACAAAAGGGACAGAGACTGATCCCAGTAAGGTTGAAGCACTGACTACTTGGCCCTAGCCCCATAATTTGAAAGAACTACAAAATTTCCTGGGGTTCTGTGGCTACTACCATAGGTTCATAAAAGACTATTCCAAGGTGATTCACCCACTCTTGAACCTTACCCAGGGTTACCCTCCTACCAATCGTAAATACAAAAAAGGGGCTGTTAAAGAACCAGAAAAAGTATACTTCCATCCAGGTGAACTCTTCAGGCCCCACTGGATGCCTGACTGTGAAGCAGCCTTCCATGAGATCATATACCAGCTCACCCATGCCCCCATTCTCGCCTATGTTGACCCCACCAAACCCTATGTGCTGCATATGTACGCTAGTCTGCAGGGTCTAGGAGCGGTGCTGTATCAAGACCATGAGGATGACCTGAGACCAGTAGCTTTCGCCAGTAGGAGCTTGACCCCGTCTGAACGAAACTACCCTGTGCTTAAGTTGGAGTTCCTTGCACTAAAATGGGCCATCATTGACCAGTTTCATGAATACCTCTATGGGGCAAAGATATTGGTGAAGACTGACAATAACCCATTGACCTATGTATAGGATTCAGTAAGTTAGACACCACTGGGCACCAGTAGCTTTCTGCATTATCAACCTATGATTATGCTGTTGAATACAGACCGGGCCTGAACCATATTGATGCTGATGCCCTGTCACAAAGGCCCACTTCCAAGAGTGATTGGGTCAGACTGTCTGAACCTGACATTCGAGCATTGTGCCAAAAGTTTGATGGAGAAGAACAGATGTCTGCAGACACAGTGGACTGTTTAGTAGATTGCTTGGGCCTTTCTGACACCTGTATACCAGCTGCTTATTGCCCCTTTTCTGCTCTAGAGATAAGTGTACTACCTCAGTTTGACAATGACAGCACTCAGTGAGCTCAATGCGAAGATCCTATGATTCAGCTAGCACTTGATGCCCTGCGTGCAGGGAAAGATGTGTCTAAGTTACATTCCACTGACTTGCGAACTGCTTTATTGTTTAAAGAAGGCCCCAGATTGAAGTTGCTCAATCAGTTGTTGTATAGAGAGACAGTCGATCGTAGTGGCAAAGTAGACAAGCAACAATCAGTCCTGCCCACAGCCCTTAAAGATTTGGTACTGAGGTCCCTCCACAATCACATGGGGCACCTTGGTATTGACAGAACCCTTGACCTGGTATGATCTCACTTGCTGGCCAAAATGGGGCCGATGTTGAGCACTATGTAAAGGCTTGTAGTCAATGCCTGCAAAGAAAAGTCCTGACTTCAGAGGGCTGCCCCTCGTTAATATTACCACCAGCACCCTCGTGGAACTAGTCTGCATAGACTTCTTGTGTTTAGAACCTGATCAGTGGGACATTGGCACTGTGTAGTGGTTACGGATCATTTCACACAGTATGCGCAAGCTTTTCCTACCAAAGAACAAAAGGCATCTACCATGGCCATGGTGCATAATGGAAAATTTCTTCATCCACTATGGTTCCCCCCAGCAGATCCACTCTAACCAGGGCAGAGACTTTGAGAGTCGACTAATCAAAGAAATGCTCTCTCTGTGAGGGGTGCAAAAGTCAAGAACCCCCCCATCACCCGCAGGGAAACACTCAACCAGAATGTTTTTACCGCACCCTTCTAGACATGCTGGGCACCCTCCATCCAAAAGACAAGCATAAATGGAGCCAGCAGATTAGCACCTTGGTACATGCATACAATTGCACAAAACATGATGCTACTGGATTCTCCCCCTACTGCCTCATGTTCGGGAGAGAGGCCCGACTGCCAGTTGATGTCTCATTTGGGCTCTCTCCAGATGAGGTCCGAGCTGAAAACTACTTGCACTATGTACAAAAACTAAAAGCTAAATTGAACCATGCCTATCAACCGGTGCAGACAATGGCCACTAAGAGAAATCTAGCCAACAAAGAGAGGCATGATTAAAAAAGTAAGGGCTCAAGGCCTTCGACCTGGAGACTATGTTGTTACACAATTTGGGACTGCATAGTAAACACAAAATTGATGATTGGTGGCACCATCTTCCCCATGTAGTGGTTGGAAAGTTGCATGATTTATCTGTGTACAAGGTGCACCAGAGAACAACTCCAAGGCTGTCAAGACCATGCAAGGTAACCACTTGCTACCTATTGGCCAAATCATAATTGAGGCTGAATAATCAGAGATTGATTCCCCTGGGCCAGTGACTCATGTTGCTGCAAAGAAGAGATAGAGTCAACCTACCCCAGTGGATACAGATTTAAGGGTCCCCCCAGCAGGTCCAGACTGATAGTGATTGTCAGTCATATTCTGATGATAGTGAGTGTGACAATGCCTATTACCCATCCTATGAATTGAGTCAATTGTTTCGAGGCAATCCTATGACTAATTTCGGGGATGAAGCTGGGCCTTCTGGACTGTCTAACCCCCTCAGCTTCGTCCTTGGAGCCAATGCTCCCTGAAAGTGAAGTGTGAAGTATTATGTCTGAAGATGCTGATTCCCTGTGTACTGTGGAACTGTATGATTTGCCTGAAGGAGGAGAACACTATGAGAGTGCTGACAACCCCCCCTTCAGTGCCTCAAAGTTTGATTGTGCCTGAGCCTTCGCAAAATGAGTCAAGTGCTATAGAACCAGAGCCTGCAGAGCAAGGAACCGACAGTGACCCATGTTTGACATTCCATCCAGGCAGAGGCACCTCACAAGTGATGAAAGCCCCAAGACTGTTGCTGAAAGTACAGAGACTGTGGTTGTTACACCCAGAAAGACTGGGCTAAGCTGTCAAGCCAGTATTGCATTTCAGCTATGATTCTCTGGGAGGCCTGTGGACCTGCCTTCCATGTAGTTCATAGATGTGTTTGTTTCACCAAGCTCACTGCCCAAATTGGAGCTTGATTGCCCATTGCAGGTTACTTGTTCTGCTTTTCTCACCATGGTGCCCCTGCACCATCCAGCCCCAAGTTAACTGATAGGGAATGGCCCCTCTTGCATTGTTCAAGGTACTAGAAGTTATTACCTGATTTAGTACAGTAATGTTCAACTGACTTGTGTGAAATATGCCTAATGTATTGTCAGAATGGACAAAGTATTGGGAAATGTAGTGAATGTGTATAGTACAGTAATAAGTTTGTGTTAACCGATGCATGATGGTACAGACTTGACGCGGACGCCAAGTTTTCTCCAGGCAGGGAAGGGTATAACCCCCCCCCACAAATGGGGGTTGCCAAAAAGTCTTCCTTAAGCTTGTCTAAATGCTCACTGCCAGGCTAGTGTCCTGCATTTTAGAAGTTAAACGTTATTGCCAGAGAGTACCTCTGTACTGCCTCTTTAAGGGCTACCTAGATTTGCAGTGGTGATTAATCTGCTAGGGGACTGAGTGTTGTCATGCTTGAGTCCTGCCCGGGCTGCCTGGTAATCTTTCAGTTTCTGCCATCACTAACTGGACAGAGGGAGCTCTGTTAGAATATGTAACTGCTGAAAACCTATTAGAGTGATAATGATAATGTAGTTTGTCTAACCTGCCTTTCTTTGCAGCAAGGACTGTTTTGTTTATCCCCGCCATTTGGCCCGGGACTGCAAATTGGACCAATCAGTACTGGTGGGACCTAAAATGGAGCCAGACTACAGGAGCTGTCTGGAGCCAAAATCTGTAGGAATTGTAGTTTTGGGCTTTTGGCATCTTTTTGTACCTGAAGGGGGAGCCTTTGTTGTGACTGACAGACAGATCAGCCAACTGAACCTTTTGTATTCTGGGGAAAGTCCCAGGCTTGCTGGTAGTTGAGGCAGATATAAGTTGGAAGCTGAGGAAACAACAGCTTGAGACAGTCAAGCAGCCGTTTGCGTAGTTTTGCGTGGGAGAACTGTGGAAAGGCCTGAGTTTTGGCCTGCATGTCTGCCTGCTGCCCTGTGAAGGAGAAGAGAATCTTTTCGGACTAAATCCGGGTTCGTGAAAATGAAGTAAGCCACTGAAGTGTGACCAGGCTCAACCTGAGGAAGGCCAAAGATTTTCTGTATGCGATCAGCCTGTTAGGAGATCCAGCTATCGCTAAGCTCCCGGTGTGTGCAGAGACTTTGCAATTGCGACTGGAGAGCGGTTTGCCTGGTACAGTAGAATTTCCTTACGTGTAACTGTGCTGTGTATTGAAAGTGGGTCATGACTTGGTTCCCCACTGTGTGAACTGTGTTCTGCTTGCTGGTACCGTAGAATCCTTTACATGTAAATGTGATATGTATTGAAAGTAGGTCGTGATTTGGTTCCCCACTGTGTGAACTGTGTTCTGCTTGCTGATACTGTAGAATCCTTTACATGTTAATGTGCTGTGTATTGAAAGTGGGTCGTGATTTGGTTCCCCACTGTGTGAACTGTGTTCTGCTTGCTGGAAGCTTTATCCAGCCTATTGGACTGAATCCATGTTCATCTCCATTCGGTCTTGGCCATGCCACGCTGGCCCTGCCAGACTACCCCACTTTTCAGAGAAAGCCAGTGACGAGAGACCTTCCTGGGGATCAGCCTCCTTCTCCACGCTTGAACAGGAATGACATCTCGGCGAATCGTGTAGTCCCTGCTTCTCCTGGCACTCCAGATCAACCACGTGCTGTTTAGATTTTTGTTCCACCTGTGTCCAGTCTTGGGTATCGTGAGTTAATGTCAGGGTAGCTCCCTGCAAAAACAGATTAATCTAAGTGTGTCATCTGATTGTCTTGTTGTTTCTTTTTCTTCATGAACTGAATCCTCTGGCTCTGGATTACAAATAGTGTGTACTGTACTTGTTGTCTTTTCCATCACAGGGCCCCAACCAGTTGTAATGCCGCCTACCCCGGCAATGGTCCTGGCTAGCCCATCTCATCTCCACCTGGGTACCCAGAGGGTGTGACTGTTTAGAGACTCTGAAGTGCATGCATAACTGTTTGATTGATAGAGCCTTTAAGCAAATCAACCTGATTACATCCTCCCTGTTGAAGTCCCCTGAAAAAGTCAGATCTAACCTTTTCTGCATTTAATCTGACTGTGGTTCCAGTTTGTGCTAAGAGTGCTGTACTATTGCTAGTTGCTTTGCCTAACCTTGTTTTACAGGGGGTCCCCAGGTTCGAACTAGAGGAAACTGCCCTGATGGTAAGTGTAAAAAGTATGGGTACTTGTGTGGTGTACAAGGGGTATTGTGAACGTAATTATTGTGCAGTGTTTAGGCCACTTGCAGGGAAAGAGGGGGGGTTACAGTGTCCCGGAGGGCTGTGCCCTGGTTAGCTTGACCACTATCAACCCTGACCTCTGGGTGGAGGCACTCATTTCGGAACCTAGGCCTCTTAACCTAGCTACTAGCCAAGCAGGCAGGGTAGTAGCTTTGGGATAGTGCCACCTAGGGGTTATATATAATTATATTTTGAGATGATTGCAAAAGCTATTGGGACCTCAAGAGGTTACCTGAGTGCAAATTTTTAGGCATTTTGCAGAAGAGCTATGGAAAAGGGACCTCATTTCTGGGACATTGTGTTCTAGCTGCACGTGCTTGATACTTACAAGAACAGGATGCTTGTTAAGAATGGGGTTGAAGAACTTATAAGAGAGCTGAGCTGCAATTAGAATGAAAAAAGGGAGGGACGAGATTGAGGGAAAACTGATGGATCTTTATTTTATTTTGCCTTTGTACTGTAAATAGTTATACTGAACAAGTTTATTTTTTATGTTACTGCTAGTGTAAATAAATATTTTGGTGAATTCTACAACTGCTCCTAGTTTTCCCTATGCTTCCTGACCTGTGCCTCAAGACAGAGCAGACATCCTCTTTAAACCGTATGGCTTCTTTTGACGGTTTTAGTATTAAAAGTTTTACAGATGTCACAGTCTGCCTGAAAGTGTGATGTGCCCAAGCAAAATAAGCACAGTTTGTGTTTATCAGCCTTGGCAAACACCTCTCCACACTTTAGACAGTTTTAAAATCAGTAGGCCATGTTCTCTTTTTCGCCTATCTGACATAACCACCTCACTTATTTATTCAAAGTGGTGAACTGAAAGTCGGTTCCCAAACCGACATTTAAAAAATAAAGTAAACAAAAGTCACTTCCAGTCAGACCCACTACAACAGCAATTTAGAAGAAACTGCAATTTGACAGAAAAGGTTTAAAAACCAACCTTACAAAACGGAACCAGTTCCGAAATTAAGGTAAATACACCAGAATTTAAAAGAAATAGAGAAGAATCTACCGTTTCCTTGACTGCTGAGCAATTGCGAACTGAAGGAAAACAAATAAAACTAGCGCTACTAAATAAAATCTATCAAATAAGGGCAGCAATAAAGTTGGAATTAAAATGGTTTATTTTTCCACAGAAAATAAATCAAAAGTCAGTCAAGCTGAGGAGCGATCTCTGAGGCATCTTACTTGGGCAGGCGGAGAATTGAATCTGAGCATTATAAAACACAGCAGCTGGTAAGGGCATCAATTTAAATAGTGGCACGAGCCAATGGATTTTCCATCATTTCCATATCTTCTATTTCTCCAGGGCAGTTCAACACAGGAGGCTCACTGCAATAGTTAATAATATTAAAGAATTTCTGGAGTTAGAATGTCTGGTTCTAGAGACCACTCATGAGGATTTGTTTCTGTTCGAGTGGGCAGGTAGCTAGAGGGACTGCACTGTCCACCAATCCTCTGAGGGCAGTGCTTTGCAATGCCAGATCAATCAGAAACAAGTCCTCAGTTATAGCGGACTTGATTTCTTCAGTTGATCTGAGTTGCATCACGGAGACTTTGGTGGGTGATGATGCTGGCCCAGTTTTAGAGGCTGCTGTCCTGCCTGGGTGCTCAGTAGTGCACTGCCCCAGAGTAGAACGCAGGGGTGGGTGAGGGGGTAGCCATCTGTTTTAGATCCGAACTAGGCTTCACCCTGCCAAAATGAACCCTTAAAAACTCTATGAAAAACTGTAGGAAAAACTCTTACCTTTTCCCAAGTTGGTAAACCAGTAAGCTTTTGCACAGTGTCAACTTTAACCATATATGCTTCGCTTGTCAAGAAAAAGAATTTCAAAGGCACATCAAGTAGGCTCTAAAGTAGAGGTTTACTTAAAAATAGATAAAATATGTAAAATGTAAATACAGAACCATATATCACAAAAACATACAATCATTTAAAAGAACAAGGGTTAAAAAAGTGCAAAATTCCTACCACCAGTCAATTAGACTTATATATCAAATGTATCTCTTCTAATAGTGCTGATAGACAGATGTTGTTGTCAAGAGAGTCCAAACAGGTGTGTGTCTACAGGTCACTCACAGCATAATTAAAACACTATCTTAAGCCTGCCTTCTCCATGATGTCACCAGCTCCTCCTCTGTTTATTAAAATTATACACCCAGGATGTCTTGTGTCAGGAGGTAAATTAATAGGTGACATCAGCAAAATTCATTTCCCACATGACTTTCAATCAAGTCTGTAATTTTCCACTCTTTCTTTCATCCATGAGCAGTATCCTGCTCTTTATGGACATCAGAGAGCATTTATGACTTCGCACCACAGTGACATAACCTGGTTTTCTCCTCTAAAAGTCATAAAATTGATATTTTCTATCCTGTCAGCTGGCAAGCTACAATTAAGCTAGATAAACAGGAGATCCTTAATTTAGGTATCTTCTAGCCTGTAATTATCTCTTGGCCTTCCTGGTAACACCTTGTATCTAAAACCTGGGAGGGGGGGTGTCATTCCACAGGCTGTTTCAGCATGTCTCGTGAGAGACACTCAATAACACATTTTTATAGTACAAAAATCATAGATTAATCAGAACCAGCTGTCTGAGTGTCACAGAAGGTATTCCATACATGCATTTAAATTCATTATAATCTTATTTCATTCTTTGTTTTATTAGTAGGAATTATCTTGTTTCCTTCCCACTCCCCCTCTTTTTTTCAAGTAATAGGGAAATCTGAATTTGTTACCCATGGTAAATTTCTCCATACTATATTAAGTTCTATCTTTGTCCTGTTTTTTAATTTTGGAGAGGGTATTCCCAGATTCCTTGAAGGATACATTGGTGAGACCTCTTCTGAAGAAACCATCTCTAGACCCTGATGTCAAGGCAAATTACCATCCGATCTCCAACCCTCCATTTCTGGGCAAGGTTGTAGAGAAGGCTGTGGTACTTCAGCTTGAGGAACACTTCATCGCCCATGATCTATATGAGCCTGTCCAGTCTGGGTTTCGTGCAAGGCATAGCATAGAAACTGCATTAGTTCGGGTGCATAATGACCTCCTTAGGGTGAGAGAGCAAGGAGAGGGGACAATTCTCGTTCTTCTCAGTCTCTCCTCACCATTTGACATGGTGGACCATTGTGTGTTACTCGACTGCCTGAGGGAATTCTGCAGACTTGCCGGCACTGTCATCTGCTGGTTTGAGTCTTTTCTCACCAACAGGAGGCAAAGGGTAGTGATGGGGAAATTTTCCTCCTCCTGTCATGCAGAATACTCCAGAGTTCATTCTTGTCACCAATGTTGTTCACCCTGTACATGCTACCCCTGGAGGAGCTCATTAGGAAGTACAGCTTGGGTTTTCATTCCTATGCTGATACCCAGCTGTATCTTTCCTTTGCCCCAGGACATCCATCGCAGTGGACGTGCTAAACACTTGCCTTGCTGTGATCAATGACTAGATGGCCTCCAGCTGGTTGCGACTGAACCCTGACAAGATATAGGTACTGGTGGTGGAGTCAAACAGAGGGTGTGATAGGATGGCCTCTGGTGCAGAGACAGGGCTTTTTCTTGGATCTGTACCAATGAAGGCCTCCTCTAGGGTGTGTGATCTTGGTGTTATTCTTGACAGTGGACTGATGCTTGAATCTCATGTATCGTCCATTGTCCTTACCAGTTTTTGCCATCTGAGGAATATCACCAGGATAAAGCCCCTAGTTCTGCTCCTGGACCTCCCCACTTTGGTACATGCCTTTATGACGTCAACTCTTGACTACTGTAATGCGCTGTATCTTGGGGTCCCTGGAGGTACCCTCTGCCAGCTGCAGCTGGTGCAGAACACAGCTGCCAGGCTTTTGACGAGACAATCTAAGTACTGCCACATCACCCCGGTACTGCGTGAACTGCACTGGCTGCCATTCAGGTGGTGGGTCCTCTTTAAGGTGGGCTTGCTCACCATTAAGGCCCTACATGGTCTGGAGGACCTTCTTACACCTGCTGTCTCGTTCCGCTCGTTCCGCTCCCTCCGCTCCTCCCCTAGGGGCCTCCTTCCACTTCCCAGGACGAGGTTAAAAATGGACAGCGACAAAGCTTTCAGTGTCACCGTCCCCACCCTGTGGAATTCACTACCTCCAGCTGTATGAGAGGTCCCTTCAGTATAGGTATTCAAAGCCCTCCTCAAGGCCTTCCTGTACAGTCAGGCTTTCCCGGACTTTGTTTTATAATTCTTTCCTGGCCCGACTTCTGTTATCCAACTTTGTCCCTGGCCACATATTTTGTTATTTATTTAGGTTTTTTTCTGACTTATCTATTTTAAACTTTATAATTGTGTGATTTAATTTAGTCCTATTTATTATAGTATTTATTGTATTGTTGGTTTTATTATTGTTACTGATTTGATTTGTGTGCGGTGCCCAGAGCCTGTGGGATTGGGTGTCTTTTAAATAAAATTTGCCTTGTCTTGCCTGTTTAGTCTGCCAGAATGTTCTGGACCCCTCGTACATAGATTGCTTGGAGCAAGATACCCTGCACCAGGCACCATTCCCGGACTCTCATCACCACCTAGTGGAGAGGGTAAGAGTGTGCTCCTCCTTGCTTGTTGATATAGTACATGACAGACTTGTCTGTCTAGAGAAGAACTATCTTTTGGCTGTCCAAGTCCACTAAGGATTTCAGAGTATACACAACTGCACACATCTCCAGCACATAGACAGAGAGGTGTGTTTTTAAAGGGTCCCAGATGCTTTGGGCCCAATTTTCAAAACATTGGGACTGATGCAAGGTGCTTGTGTCAAGATGAAATGGTGCAAAGGGCACCTTGCACCTGTCCTGATTTCAGAACACAACCTGTGCCTCTTGGAGGACTGACTGCGCCAACCAGGTTAGCTATGGCTGCACCGTGCAGCATAGTGAAAGGGGCTTGCACCAGGGCAACACTGCAGTATCCCCTCAGTGGGGCTTTGAAGCCTCCAAAGGGCACATGGTTCTCTGCTGTTAGACCAGTCCAGAGCTAGTCTAACATCCCGTGTGCCACCCCTGGAGCTGTCGCTGGGTGGGGATGACCCTGTGCCTCCCTAATGAAGGTACCCTCACTGCCCCTGATACCTACCAGACCACCGCTGGAGCAGCTGATGGTCCATAGCAGGTACATGCCCTCAAAGCTTCCCCCCCACTGTGATGGGCAAGGCTCATTAAGACCCCATTTCTCCTTTTTTTCTTGTTTTCTCCCTGCCGCTTGCTGCAGGAGTCAAGCACATTGGTGGAAGCGCACACACATGATGTTCCCACAGCCCCTTCCCTTCTTTACCACTCACAATGCACTGCTGTCAAGCCTCCATCTAGTGGCAGTCTAAGGCCAGACCAACAACTCTGTCTTCCCTGGGAGAGAAGAGCACTTCCACAGATGCTCACTTCTCCCACCCCGGCTGACCCTGGCATCCTGAATCTGTTCCCTTAACCTGGATTGCTGGCATGGTAGGAGGTAAGGCACCAGTGTTTTAGCCTTCATGCCACTAGGCTGGCCCATTTCTTCCCCTTCTTATGAGAAGAAGAAGAAGAAGCTTAAACTGAATGGTGCAAAGATCTTGACACTAAGCGTGTGCGGGATATGGACCATTTCTTTTTGTGTCTCCAGGTGGACTGTTCCTCCTCTCAGGCGCCGGCCTGCCTGTTGTCAGAGCATTTGCCCAGAGAGAAGTGTTACCCAGACACAGCCTCATTGCCAGAGCAATTTGCCTTTTCAGGTTCCCTACCATCTTTCTAGGTTGTCAACCTTTAGTACAGGTGAGGGCTGAGAGAAAACTGCTAAAATTTGTGTTTACTGGCACAAAAATAAAAAGCTCTAATAATTTAAAAACTAAAGCCAAAGAACTGAATGCTGTAGTCATACAGATGGTGAAGTTCTAGCCCTGATGAGAAAAGTGATGATGCTATTGATACGCATGTCACTGCAGGAGAAAATGAACTGAGGTGGTTGGGGCTGGAGCTACTGTATACTAGTGGATTTGTGCATCAACATGTGATGACAAGCCCACGGTGCCTACCATGTCATTGACTCCCATCCAAAACGTCATGACTTCTGCAGGGTCCTAACACTTCTCGCACAGACCCACAAGCAGGACTCAATAGTGAAGATTAATTCTTGAAGATCTGCATCACCTACCCCTCTGTGAGCTGCAGGGAGCTGATCTGGAAGTCTTAAGAGTCATTCTTGTCTCGTTAGACTCTTAAGAGACTGCTCCACCTGCTACCTACACAGATAGGTGTCATCGAAGAGCACATTCATAATCTGCTATTGAACATCTTGGTGAAGACAATAGTAGGCAACCAGGCATGCCTTCTGATGCAGATACCTTCAGCTGCAGAGTGGGCTGCTGCATCAAAGGCTTCCACAGAGTCTTTTAGTGGGCTTCTGTTAGATTCTACACCCTGTTTAACAACCAGCAGCATTTCTTGCTTAGCCTCTGTATCTGGCAGAACCTCTGCCAGAGAATTAAGCTTGTATTCGTATTTAGAGAAATGGCCATGGTAGCTAGCCATCCTTATGCCTAGGGTAGCTGAGGCATCTGCCATGTCTACTTTGCACAACTCTTTATTAATGGGTTGCACAGTGACTTGCTTGGGTAACATGGCTTTGTCTTTCTAAGCCAAAATGACAACTAGCATTGCCTACTGGCTGAATGAAATATGTGGGCTAAGAGTTATGGGCTGCAAATTTTCTGTCTGCCTGTTTGGGAACAGCTGCCTCAGTAGCAGGCCTCCTTCAAGCCACTTCTAAGAGAGTCTTTAAGGCTGGGTAGATGGGAGGAACCAGGGAGACTGGAATGTAAGTCATATTTACGAAGTCCTGTTGGAGAGGCCTAGTCTTGTCTGTAGCTGCTGGATCAAAATTCTGAGTGCTGTGCATGTTTTTGAAGAGCTTGAAAGGAGAGATCTTCATGTATTATGGTGACAGGAATCGTTTTGGGGTTCTCAGAGCCATAGACGTTGTTGTTTTGTTCCATGTTAAAACTAGCGACCTCAAAATCATGATTGAAATGATCGCACAGTAAAACTGTGATCATTACATACGTGATTAAACATTATAGCGCATCATTGTTAGTCTTTGTGTCAAAATCATGCTGCTATTTGTAGCTTGCGCTGCTCTGTATACTCACAGCCAGTGGCCGTTTCTGTTCATGAATCCTTTTTATGTAATTTACCTCTGCGTATATCTTTTTCTCTTTACTGCTGTTTCCTGCTGTCCTACTTCCTTGTACCCACAATGCAATGCACACCTGAGCCTAATGGTCTTTAAAATGACCTGTTTGTTAGTCTTCCCCATTTACCATTTTCTTGACTTCCTGTAGAACTCTCAGACAGCATGGAATTTGAAATAGTCACCAGCCAGAAAGGTAATCCCTTGTCCGTTTATGGTGGTTACACATACAGAAAGGATACAGAAAGGGGTGAAAGGGTGTATTGGCGATGTGCAGACTCCTATTAATGTAGCTGCCTTTCCAGGTTGCATACTGTTGGAAACAAGGTGATGGTTGGATAAAGGAGCACACGTACGTTCCGGATGCTGCTGATGTGGGGTGTGCAAGATAATGGCAGAGGTTAGAGAGAGGGCTAGAACAAGTGTACACAGGTCCTTGTTCAGTGTACCACCTCTGCCCCAGATGCAGTGACTGGTCGTCTGCTTGCTGTGCCGCTGATGAAAAGGATCATTCAAAGGATAAGGTAGGTTGAACATGAATGTCCAGCCACACCAGCCTCAGTTGAGGAGCTTGAGATTCCTACAGAGTTTAGGGTAACCTTAGATGAAGAACCTTTCCTTGTCTTTGACAATGGCAAGGAAAAAGATAGATTGGTAATGTTTGCTACTGCTGCAAATTTAAAAATGTTG
The DNA here is from genome assembly GCA_016271365.2 of Neoceratodus forsteri. Classification (NCBI taxonomy): domain Eukaryota; kingdom Metazoa; phylum Chordata; order Ceratodontiformes; family Ceratodontidae; genus Neoceratodus; species Neoceratodus forsteri. The sequence goes on along the minus strand of CM057458.1, from coordinate 1,402,630,140 downwards.
CAGGACAGTAGCGACTGGTTGATTGATGGTACCTTTAAATCTTGCCCTTATTGTTTGATCAACTGTACACAGTGCATTGTATTAAGGCAGGGCAAGTTGTGACAGCGCTATATGTATTGAACAACTGCTGCATATAGTAGGCACAGCTGCATGAAGTGTGCTCCATCTTAAAACCAGAGACTGCATTGATGGACTTTGAGAAATCTGCATGGCGTGCATTTCGTACCTCTTTACCTGACACTGAAATTCATGGCTGTTTCTTTCATTTTGCATGAGCCATATGGCGAAAGATACAAAAGTACCCTGTAGTGCAGGAACAATACTGCTCAGATCCTGACTTTTCTTTGCATTTGCATATGCTGTTATCATTGGCTTTTGTCCCTACAAAAGATGTTATGGGTACATTTGATTCAATGAGAGAATGGTACTTTTCTTTCCTTCTAATGTTGAAATGCTAATGCTAATGTCACTACTTGAGTATTTTGAAGCTACATGGGTTGGTAAACAAAGGGGGAGGTCAGGACGAAGAACTGCAGCTTTCCCACCAGAACAATGGAACTGCTACAGTGGTCTTGCAAGAACAAACACCGCAGTTGAGGGGTGGCATCATGTATTTAATAGTCGCATCGGAGCCTGTCACCCCAGTGTGTGGAAACTGAGTCTGTGCCTGAAGGAGGAACAGCGGCTGACTGTGATGAAAATAGAGCAGATGGTGTCTGGTGCTGGAGCAGGAACAAGAAAAAGAAAATGTAAGGACATGAACGAGAGGGTGGTCTCAATTGTGAGTGAATAATCACGGAGGAGTAAGTGCAATCTAAGAGGACTTGCCTACAATTTTCAGTTCCAAGTGTGAACTGAAGTTATTTCATCAGAGCCTCAAGTCTGAAGTAACGTGCAAGTTTTTATCTGGATATCATGGATATGGAATAAAGGAATAAGTGCTGAATAGCACTAAATGGCAACAGTACAAAAGTCGTTATTATGATGTTTTGACCCTGTGACCTGTTGTGCTCTCGTAGTGATGCTGGTGGTTGGGTGCACATTGGAGCTATTAGCAGTAGTGGTCTGGTGATCTGGTGAGCATTGCAACGCTTGACCATGCAACCTATCAGTGCTGGTATGTGGTGAGCATTGGAGCATTGTGATATTGAGCTGTTGAAAGTATACGTGTTGTTGCGTGATTTTGTTAATGTTGTGGCAGGAATTGTTGCTGTAAATTCAGTAGTGCTATATTTGCAAGTCGCTGTACAAATGGTAGCTATAATGGCATCGCGATTGATGTGATCGCCATTTTGGAGTCACAATTTTCATGGGATACCGTTGTTTTCATCCCCATAAGTGAATATGAGGTTCATATCTGATTCATCTCTTTCACATGGAGGGTAGAAGGAGATCCTGACAGGTAATGGTCACAGCCTTGGCAACACAGGCAAAACTGGCCCTGGCCCCGGGGTGGATCTCTGGAATGGCACAGATGGCTGCGCTGAAGCCCTGCCATGAAAGGGTCGGCCCCAACACTGAGAAACCACATGGTACCACAGGGTGCGTTGGTGTTGGTATCGAAGCTAGAACGTGAAAAGTCTGGCTCTGGCCCCAGGTACAGCACCATTGATGGTGTCAAGGATCCTGTTGGCCCTGATGGACTTGGCAGAGGTACCTTGGCTAACCCGTGCCCTGGAGGGGCACAGAGGTGAGAAAGGGGAAATTGTTTAACCAGAAAAATCATACTAAACTGAGCTTGTTTCAGGTGTGACCTTGGAGCACAGGGAAGTTAAGTGATTGTCTAAGGGTCACACAGTATGCAAGTGTGAGCAGATGGGCTTCAAACCCAGGTCTCCAAGTTTGCAGCTCAGTGACCTTAACTGCTACTATGCTATATTGCCTCCTATAGAGGTAGCAATAGCATTTCAAGAGGAGCAGTTGGGGCAGCAGCAACAACAGCCCTGGCTTTAAAATCAGTCACATGACTAAGTCTGACAGCACCAAAAGCGATTCCATGTTCACCAACCCCAACAACTGCACCACTGAACTTGCATGGTGAAACCACTGCTTCACAAGAGTAGCTTAATGACCAAACTGCCCACTAGAGGACACTCTATTGGACAGAGAGACTCCAGAATTGAGATACTGATCCCTTAGGCCCAGGTGTCCCCAGTGGTGCTGGAGATGGTGGGGTACCTGGATCCACAGGCACTGAGTGTCTCACAGCAGAATGGTTAGAGGATGACCTTGACAGATGCTTTTTCTTCCCCTTGTGAGTTTTGTAGGAAGAGGTTGAGGCTGAATTGTGCAAAGACCCTGACACTGAGTGTGTCTGGGAGAGGGACCATTTCTTGCTGCAGTTTGGGGAGGACTGTCCATCCCCCCAGTAGCTGGAATTCTTATTACCAGAGCAACACTGAGAGAGAGGTGGTGGCTGGCCATAGCCCTGTTGCCAAAGCAATTTGCCAGTTCAGGCTCCCTGTCTTCTATGGTCATCAATCATTTCCACGAGGTAGGAGTGTTAACTCTGTGTGTGTGTGTGTGTGTGTGTATGTGTGTGTGTGTGTGTGTGTGTATAAACTAAATTGACAAAAATAGTATTCTCTATTGTATTTTAATCTAAAACCAAAGAACTGAACACTGTTGTCATATAGATGGTGATGCTCTGGCCCTGATGAGGAGAGCAGGACACTGCGCATTCAACGGGGAATGAAACAGGTGGTTTTGAAGGGTGGGGTGGTGACACACACATGAGGCCTACTCACATCACCAGCCCCCACCAAAGAAGTTCTGGTTTCTGTGGGGTTCCATCATCTCCAACTCAGAACCTTTAGTAGGAATCTGTGGAGAAGACTGGTACTTGGAAGATTGCATGTCCTTGATCTTAGCACTAACTGACCATGATTGAACAGGTTGAATATAAATGTAGACAATGAGGGAACACTGAAAAATTGAGAAATATAGTCGTCAGACTCCTTCTGATTGTCAGCAAACCTCAAATTTGCAGTTCCTTTTCACATTGCTTGACATACCAAGAACCAGAAACTCTGCAGACATCGTGAGACTACTTTGACTTGAGATTCAAAATCCAGACTCTGGGAGAGACCACTAGCAAAACTCTGTGTAACCCCTACTAAAAAGAGTGTTTACTTTTGTCTGTCTCTAGAGCACTATTGCCACCTTTCCATGCACTGCTCCTTCACCCCAGTTCTAGTCCAGAATGCAGCTGTGGAACCCAGGGCTGAATAGGACTCTGTCATGCAGGCTTGTTCAGCACCCCATCACAGTAGCCAGCATTTTACTCCACTTCACTCTTCACTCAATCAGCCCCTGACTGCCTTCTGGGTCAGGAGCCCACAGCAAGGATGTTGTTCAGTTTCAAGCAGCTTTCAGAGCTGCACAAAGTGCAAACTACTCCTTCCCTGGAAGCACAAACTTTGGGAACACTCAACAGCACTCCCCTGCCACTGATTTACTCACTGTCCCGCCAGATGGCAGCTGGGAGTGGAAAGTATTTATCCTGATGGCCAGAAGCCACACCAAGGGGCAGAGACATGTCAACATAGAAGATTTCTGTACATGGGAGAGGCATATGAAAAGTGCAGATTTAGCTGGAAGATACAAGGAGAAAGACCTGTAAGGAAAATTAGCAGTCAGTGGCCACATACAATGTATAGGGCCTACGGGCAGACTGGATGGTCCTAGTGGTCCTTATCTGCCAAGAATTTCTATGTTTCTATAACATGAAAGACTACAAAACAGCCCTGTTTGTGGTTTCTCTCACTGCAGAACTACTGAAAAAGGATTCAGAGGACATACAGTCTTGCTGAGAATGTTGGGAGTTCCTGTGTTTAACTTTATGGAGTCAGACAGCAGCAGACTAGTTCAGCTCTGCAAAACAACTAAATTAGTAAAACCTGTCCCTGTAAAATTGACAACCAGCTGAGCTCTAACTTTGTTCTGCAAAACATGTAAATTGTAAGCTGGCTCAGGACTTGTATGTGTGTTTTTCCTCAGGAACTGACAGCCACTGAGAGCCAGGGTTTAGTCATAATGAATAATGCATGAGTTGCTAGCAACTGATGTTTGATCCCTGGATTTCGCACAAGGAGAAGCATGTGAAAAGAGCAAATTTAGCTAGAAGACACGATGAGAAAGTCTTGCAAGGAAAGTTAGCAGTCAGTCATAAGGTTGGAAGAAAACTGTTTCAAGAATCTTTGCAAAAGATTTTGTTTCCTCCAGGAACATCACCAAAGCCATTTCCTGGCTTTGTGAGCTATCAGGACTTGTTCTGACAGAGGTCTAAGTCGCCTGAGGCCCTGAGTGAGTGCCTACCCCAAGGGTGGTGGTGAAGGAAAGTCCCTTGTAGGGTGAGGAGAACACTGAAGACCAGCACAGCACAGCTCCCTTGCCACCTGGAAGCACATTGAGTCCACCGCACCTGTACCATTGCCTGGATCTGCAACCCTGAGGAGACCTATTGACAGATCCAGCACTGCAGAGCCTGCTAAGGTCAAGAGTACTAGGTCAATACCCCTACTATTCATTTGAACATACGAACATATGAAACTGGCAGCAGATACAGGCCAGACAGTTTGTCAAGTCTGCTCGAATGTGCAGCAAACAGTCATTGCACTGCAGCTGCCCCGTCCCTCCTCCCCATATATCCGAGTTCATGCCCATGCTTGGTGACACCCCTCCCTCCAGTGTCCCCTTGGTGACCTTCTCCTTGCCTTTGCCCCATCCCCTCTTAAAACTGCCCAGCAACTTTAAGGACACCACCTCCCTGGGCAGTGCATTCCACCTTGTCACTACCTTTCTGTGAAATAGTGCCTTCTCATTCTCTCCTGAATCTTCCACCTCTAATCTCAGACTGTGGCCCCTAGTGTCGCGCCTCATTTTAATTAAAAATTACTTCTGTACCAGTCTTGTTTATGTCTTTCATATATTTAAAGATTTCTATTATATCCCCTCTATCCTTCCTCTCCTCCAGGGAGTACATGTTGAGCTCCCACAGCCTCTCCTAGGGTCTGTCTTCCAATGATTCTGAGGCTCATTCTGGTTGCTCTGCATTGGACCCCCTCCAACTATTTAAAATCTTTCTTCAAGTAAGGGTGCCAGAATTGTACGCAGTACTCCAGGTGTGGCCTCACCAGTGACCTGCACAGTGGCAGGATTACCTCCACTCTCCTTGAGGTGATTCCTCTGGCAATACACCCTTTATAAGCTTTAGGTGCTGCTTTCCTGCACTGCACTGAGTGGTTCATTGCCCTGTTATTATCATCCCAAGATCTTTCTCCTCATCTGTACTGCCTAACCGTACCCCCCAGCTGATAAAAAATTTCTTGAGTTCCTTTCTTCCAAGTGCACGACTTTGCACTTCTTTGCAATGAACTCCATCTGCCATGTATCCGACCAGTGCTCAAGTTTAGCGAGATCATTCTGTAGCCCCTGCCACCCTTCTGTGTTATTCACCACTGCATCGATCTTTGTGTCATCCACAAAAAAGCTGATCTTGTTCCTAATCACATTTGAGATGTCGGCAATAAAAATGCCAGACAACACTGGGCCCAGTACCATGCCTTGTGATACTCCACTGGTTACAGCTGTTGGAGTGGAGAGTCCCCTCCCCCCACACACACACACAGCTACCCTCTGTTGCTTGTACTTCAGCTAGTTCTTGACCCGGCCCACCATTTTCTCCCCTCTTCCTTGGTATCTCAACTTGCTAATCAGCCTCCCATGTGGTACTGAATCAGAGTCCTTGCTGAAGTCCAAATACAGACCATCCACTGCTTAGCCCCTAGTCACCCAGTCATAAAAGTCAACCAGGCTGGTCTGACAGGATCTGTCAGAAACAAACCCATGTTGTCTTCTGTCCTGGAGACCATTCTGTTCCAGAAGTGTTACCAGCCTTTCCTTAAGATTTGTCTTCATTAGCTTCCCTACAATGGATATAAGGCTGACTGGTCTGTAGTTGCCTGGTTCATCCCTGGGTCCACTCTTGTGGAGGGATAGCACGTGTGCCATTCTTCAGTCCTGTGGCATGCACTGCCAAAGCCATCCTAATCCAGGGGATCCCAAACGGGAGTGCATGGAAAGCATACTTGGGGTTATCAAAAGTTTATGGAAGTTGCGGTTCTTCTGATAGTCAGGAACAGACAAAAGTAACTGCTGGCATTTCTGTACAATTATTATTCAAGCCCATTTATAGAACTGCAACAACCAGATGCAATTAACATTTGTGTTGAATAATTTTGGGATCCCCAAGCACCAGCCTTCAGTCAGTACCACATCTTGATCAAACATCAGGCCTGCAACTGTCCATGTGTGCACAGTTAATGGACTACACTGGGAGCTCCCAAAGAGACTTTGGGGTACTGGTGCACCAGTATGGGAAACTGTAAATACTGTAGGAGTGCTCAGCAGGGGGTGGTAGGATTTGGGGAGTGAATTCCGAACTGTTTCATTGCATTTAATCCATTTTGTTCCCCATCCAGAGCCTGTTCCTGCCCCTTAATAAATATTCTTTTTATTTAAATAGTTTATTTTGTTTTGCATATAATTGTGTTTCTATACTTGAGTATAAGTTGGTGTTTGTGTATAATCATAAAGGTTTCCTGTCATGAGGGTAGGGTTTGCATTCATTTCCAGAGGGACAGTACCCTGGGAACCATCTGTCAAAAGGATCACCATAAATGGAGGTACCATGCCATTTTTATATTACCTCCAGTACCAATGGAGCCCAGTTGCCATTCACACAAAGACCTTACAGACTGTGCCCATGTATTATCGGACAGGTGTAGTCTCACACATTGCGGGTGAAGGTGGTTACAAGTTGGAGACACTACTCGGAATTGTTCTAGAACATTCTGCAGCACCACACCTCGGTGCATGAACTTTGTCGGTACCCCCCCCACACACACACACAATTTTTGGAGTATAACATGGATTGAAGCGAGTTGCTTAACTGGTACAAGGGCAAAGACCTGGACCCTGCCAAAACCATCCTAATCTAGGGGATCCAAAAGGGAAGTGCATGGAGAGCATACTTGGGGTCATTAAAAGTTTGGGGAAAGTTGCCATTTGGGACAGATTGTATGATTCTACCCCCCAAAAAATTCAGAATTACATACTTACCGTAATTATTGATCTTCCCAAGTATCTTCACCATTCATTACTAAATGATCTAGCTGGAGGTCTGGACTCTGCTTGGGAAGATAAAGAGCTTTGTCTCTGTAAATTTTCAGAGCTGGAGGAGCTGATATTAGGACGGCACCACCCACAAGGCTAGTGTTCTACGTGGTGCTCATGGAGTGGCCAGTAACTGACCCCGACTCCTCCCAGCCCTCAGTTTTGTCTGCCTGGAGAGGAAGAAAGAAGACAGGGACAGAGTGAGGGCAAGGGTGCCTCGAAGGATAGAGGTGGGTGGGAAAAAAATAAAGGTAAAGCCAACTGAAGGGGTACAGATAAAAGACTAGGAAGAGAAGAATGGCCAACATTCTGGGCAGCCCTAAGTGGTAGAAAAGCACAAGAGAAGGGGTGAGAGAGACAGTAGTTCTCCTCCCGAGATAACTCAATAACTCACCCATTCCCATACACCTTCTGTTTTTAGCAAGACCCCCATGGCAGCCATGCAATGATATCTAGCCCCCAACCAGATTAGAGTCTTGAGGGGAGAGGAGAAGAATTGGTCCAGCTGAGCCAAAAAAAAGTGGCACCGGGTGTGAACACACCTCCACCCACATAGCTGAGAGCTCTCTTGCTTGACTGGAATGGAAGGTTGGGTGGGGGGGGGAGAGGGAGGAGGAGGACAATTAAGGGTTCAAGCCAAGGTAACTCTCAGGGAGAGAGGTACCGGTGGAGACCCTAAGAGCCTGTCTTCCTTTATTAAACACTCAAGAAAGGTCTCCAAGGAGGAGAACCAGAATGATTTGACAAGGCTGAGGAACGGAAGAGTATGATCCATGCTTGTTCCCTTTTCCTTTTAAGCTCATGCAGAGGAAGGAACATGAGAGAGGATCAGCGCTGTGCAGTGGAGCACTAAGGCAGTCCTCTGAATAGGACAGTAGACCTACCTTGGAAGAGAGGCAGGAGGAAAGTCACCCAGAGGGGCTTCTCACTGTGTGATACAGAAGGGTTAAGTACAGCCTCTCAGAGAAGGCCAACCCAAGGGAGGCTGGCAGAATGCCTGATAGCATAAAGCAGCAGGGTTTGCACCTAATAGAAGAGTCATCTCCCTTAACTCTTGCCTTGGACTCAAGAAAGTAGGGAGTAGAGAGAGAAGGGAGGACAGTGCTGCCCAGTGCCTTGCTACAGGGAGGGAGGGTGGGGCTTAATGAATGGTGAAGATACTTGGGAAGATCAATAATTATGGTAAGTATGTAATTTTCATATCTTACTCAAGTTAATCTTCACCATTCATTACTAATGGGTCAGAGTGCAGAGATGGAAAATCCTGAGGGGGAAAAAAATTCCCCCAGCCCCCTGTGGGGGATAATCACAGGTGGCGAGGGCCCTGTTTATGGGCCTGACGGGGCCCTTGGATGGCCGTGGGCTGGTGGAGGCTACCAAGATCTGGAAGATGGAAGGCACCCCTGCAGATCACACCATGCCCTGTGAGAGAAAAAGCACCCTCCCAGAGAGGTCAGGACAGCACCCTATACTGGACCAAGGGTGACAACCTCGAAAGTCAAAGCCATGCAGTCTGTCTGATGCAGACTGAAGTTTCCACCAGCCTGGAAGCCACCTCTTTGGTATCGTACACTGACCTTGAGAGGTGTTTGCTAGCTCCAGGCCTTGTGCGGAGAGGTGAATGGTTTGCCGGGTTTCTTCACCATCAGGTATAGCTCCAAGTAGCTGGCCCAGCAGTGTCCAGATATGCCTGGCATAGGCCACCTGGTGTGCCTAATGAGCCACTCTGCACAACAGAAGTCATGCCAAAGAGAAAACCGTTCTACCCCATCAGTCCAACTCAGTGTCAGGGAGGGGGAGGGTCATGGCAAGGGCAACAGTGCCCAGATGGGGTGTCAAGGAGTTCCACTCCTGAAATGGAGTGGGGCATGGCACCTGGAGACCCCATTGCAGTGCAATACCTGTGCATGCAGTCCCTAGCGGCAGGAGCTGGGATGGCGGGACATAGCCAGATGGTGTGTGAGGCCTCTGAGAATGGCCGTGACTAGAGAGGTATGACCAGATGATAAGCACTGTAATCCCCCAGGAATGACATTGTCACATGGCCTGAGTTGTGTCTACTGAAATGGGAGACATGGAGTTCCTCCAACATCTCCACTATGAAGCGCTGGTAGGTCATGAAGTCTGCATCAGCAGAGTAGTGGAGGGAAGCATCCTCTTCCTCGGTGGAGGAAGTCAAAGACTTAGAGGAGTTCGACTCAGAGGCAGGCAGTGCAGGGGTCTGAGGTCTAAAAATGACCTTGTGGAGTGTTCTGAGGTAGCGTGGGACTGCGTCCGCCAATCCCCTGAATTGTTCCCAAGTCATAGGGCCCCTGAGACCCAAGAGACCGGGGAGAGGGGGAGGGGAAGGCAGAGGAAAAGAATAAGAAGAGGCAGTCTGGTGAATCAAAAAAGGTTCTCTGCACAGACTGCAGGATCATGCAGGGAACCCCTCCCAAGAATAAAAAACAGCACCACAATAAACTATAGAAACAAGAAAACTTTAGTGCCGAAAAACAGGACTGGTACTCAAGGCATTGGGAAGGTTGGAAGAACTGATGAGGCTTAGCGGAACCGAACTACACAGTAAAGTTTGATTGAAGTGTTCCCTCGCAGGTCCTTCCTTGATGGTGGGAAAAGAAGAACTGAGGGCCTAGAGGAGTTGGCTTTGTTACTGGCCACTTGCAAACGCCACGAAAAACGCTGGCCTTGAGGATGGTGCTGTCCCTCATGCGGTGCCTACAGCTCTAAAATTTTAAAGAGACAAAGCTCTTTATCTTCCCAAGCAGAGTCCAGACCCTCAGCTAGACCCAATAGTAATGAATGGTGAAGATTAACTTGGGTAAGATACTGTCTGTGCTAGTGGGGGGATGGCTCAGGGGCAATGTGAGGAAGTATTTTTACATGGAGAGGGTGGTGGATGCATGGAACAGCTTTCCCTGAGAGGTCATGGGGTCACAGACAGTAGGGGAATTCAAGAATGCATGGGACAGACAAGGCAATTCTAGTTGGGGGTACGAGGAAGTAGGCTGTTGGTTAACTAGGATCTGCAGCTTATCCAATAGGTAGGGAAATGGGCAAACTGGGTGGGCCAAGCGATCCTTATCTGCTGTCAAAGTCTATGTTTTTATGTCTAGTGGAATGCCATGAGATAGTAGACCCCTCCAAAGTGTCTGATCAAATCACTCTGGAAACAGGAAGCTCATCATGTACATTGTGACCCAAGAAAGTCTGGATCTGTCCTCTGACAATCCAAAGATAAAACAGAGTTTGAGAAAAAATGTAAGTCGTTCCTAGTAAGTGATAGGATAACTGTTAGAAATGTGAAAGAGTTCTTCCTAGAAGAGGAGCAGAAACCACCTGTGCCACCCACAGAAACCCCTGCTGGTGGACAGGGGCATGTGTCAGGCCCACCTTTGAGTTTTGAGACTAGTCAGTACTGAGGACTGCGTACTTTCTCTAGCACCTTCCCCGCTTCTGTTGGGGAGGATGCCTATGATAGCTGGATGAGTCAGCCCACACAGATGGACAAAGTGTACAGATGTCCTGAGGATGAGAAATGCAAACAAGTAATTGGCCTTTGGGGTATGGCCCTGGATGTGATCAGATCCTTACATGCTAGCCAGCCTAGCTGAACAGTGCAGAACTATTTAGCCATGCTTAAGAGTTGTTTTGGAGTCACAGAGAGCAGAAATGACCTCATGGAGAGGTTGAGGGTACTGAATATGTATTCTGGAGGATGGGGGGCATGATTGAGACTTTCAAGTACTTGAAAGGGATAAATAAGGTGGATAAGGAGGGTCTCTTTCAGGCAAGTGGCAACCATAACACTAGGGGGCACAGTTTTAAGCTGAAGGGGGAGATTTAGGAAGGAGGTCAGAAAACACTTCTTCACAGAGAGGGTGGTGAACACTTGGACTGCACTGCCGGAAGAGGTGGCCTTGTTGAAGATGGTGGGCAGCTTCAATAGAGGCTGGGATAGGCATGAGGGAAGGTAAGGATCATGGGTAGGGAGGATGGAAATGATGGGAGAAGTGGGGAGGGGTAGCAAGATCAGTAGCTCAAGCTCTGGACTCTGCAATATGAGCAGCCTAGATAGACCAAATGGCCTTCTTATAGAAATGCAGATAGAATTTCCTGACAACTTTGTGGGAGTCCCACAGAAGACTGGCACTTTGGCTCTCATCTGCCCTGATGCCCACATTCTGGACAAGATCCCAGTATTGATGGGGACCAGTGCCCATATGTTTGGATGCTTGGCTCACACCTGCTTACAAATAGCTGGAGAGAGGAATTGCCAGACATTACCAGTCCACACAATGGTGAGCACCACCCAAGTGAGGAAGGAAGCCCTGCAGTTTCTTTGAGGAAATATGCCTGTTCACAGATGACACAAAAATCTGCAACAGAGTGGACACACCACAGGGGGTGGAAAAAATGAGGGACGATCTGAAAAAGCTGGAAGATTGGTCAGTGTTTGGCAACTGGGTTTCAGTACCAAAAAGTGCAAAATCATGCACATGGAGCACAGAAGCCTAAGGGCAACGTACCAATTGGACAGGGAGGAATTGGCAAACACAAAAGAGGAAAGGGACCTGGAAGTCATCATTTCTGATGACCTGAAGGTAGCAAAGCAGTATGATGAGGCAGTGGGGAAAGCTAGCAGAATGCTTGGGTGTATAGAGAGGGATATTTCCAGAAGAAAGAGGGAGATAGTGTTACCCCTGTATAGATCAGTGGTGAGGCCCCACCTAGAGTACTGTGTCCAGTACTGGAGGCCCCATTTCTAGAAGGATATAGATTGGGTACAGAAGAGGGCAACCAAAATGGTGCATGGCCTGCATCAAACACCCTACGAGAAAAGACTCAAATAATTAAATATGTACACTCCAGAGGAAAGGAAGGAAAGGGGGGACATGATAGAAACATTCAAATACCTCAAAGGTATTAATAAGGTACAGGAGGGTAAAGAGATGCAGAAGGACAAGGGGTCACAACATGAAGTTGGAGGGGGGAGATTCTGAGGGGATGTGAGGAAATTCTTCTTCACAGAAAGGGTGGTGGATGCATGGAACAGCATCCCAACGGAGGTGGCAGGTGCTGAAACAGTAACAGGATTCAAGCATGCATGGGATAGACAGAAAGGGACCTTAGTAGTAGCCTCGTTTAATTCTTTATATTTTTTATAATTTTTATTTTTCTGGAGTTTCTTGTTATTTCTTTTTATTCATTGAAAATGTAGTTTCATTTCTTGTTATCACATTTACATTCATAAAATATCTCTAAATGACCTGATACATACTAGAAATCACATTCCTAGTATACTACATTGTATTAAGCAGCATTATTTTTTTCACTTTATCTTTTTACTGAAATTTGAGTATATAAGAAAGCACACATCTAATACAATAAAAGACTATCCTCCATGTAAGGTATAAAATATCAGTTAACAAAACACAGTATTTAGGGTAAACATATTGGATAAGCCTTATATACATGTATTGATAATAAAACACAAACCTAGACAGGATGTATGTGGAGAGCAGAAGGGTTACAATCAATAGGGTATTACAGGACCAGAAATAGCAACCATGTATGAAATACATGCTAGGGCAGGCTATGGCAAGGTATTCAGTAAATTGCAAAAAGTGATAAATGTGGTAATATAAACAATGTTCAGTAATGGAGAGGTGAAGATAAAAGAAAAGTGTGCAAGGAAAGAAAGAAGAGAGAAAAAAGCAAGGAAGAAGGGAAGGAGAGAGGGAGAAAACAGAGAAGAAGGGAAAAAAGAGGAGAAATCTGTGCACAAAAGTTTCCAGAAAACCTATTCTGAGAGCAAATAAGAAGGAGGGCAAAATATCCCAAAGAATTAGGGTCTAGAAGAACTAGGTTCGATGTACTTGAAATAATCCTGCCAACATCTGTCATATACAGTAAGTCAGTTATGAGTAACATGAAATAATCAGTCTAGGGAGGCATACTGAGAGAGGCTTTGAAGAACATCTTGAAGGCACCAGAGTTGATTTCCATTTCATAAGAATCAGACATTTGACCAGAAGAGAAAGTATGTTTAGCCATCTAAAATGTGCATGTGAGAGGAGAGAGCTATTGGGGATAAGGATGCCTAGAAGAAATAGCTTAGGGTCAAAAAGTAGTTTTTGTCCTGTTACTCTGGAGGCAAGTAAACAGATTTTATGCCAGAGCTTATTAATGGGAGTGCAAGACCTCAAGATATGAAGTAGATCCCCGTTGACCAAATTGCAGCACCAGCAATTATTATTATTTAATAGGCCCATTTGTTGAAGCACATAGGGGGTTCTATACCAAAGATGTAGGATTTAGTTTGTATTAAAGAACTCACGGGTATCTTTAAAGGTATTATGTGCAACACCAACAATTACTTCATTGCATCTGAAATATTGTGTTAAGAAGAGTAACTCCATTTATTTTGGGCCTGTATAGACTGATCAGGTAGATTATCAATAATGTCTTTGTAAATGGAGCTGTTTAATTTACTGATAAATTAGTCCAGTGCAAGATGTAGGGGTTTAGAGAGTATGCCTATACACTAAACTAGAGAGAGAGAGAGTTAAACTGCCGAATTTGTAAAACTTCCAGACGTCCTGTTTAGGAAGTTTCCATGTGACCTGTAAGTCTGAGAATGATCTAAGAGTGAGTGAATTCTGATCCAGATATCTCAAGAAAGAAAATGCCTTTGTTCCTCCATATGCGACAGAAAATTGGGTGATATTCTAGAGTAAGCAGTGGATTTGCCCCATAAGGGGGCATAAAACCAGAGTGTTGGATTGGATTTCAGGAATTTGTGGGTTAGTTTCCAATAAAGAACAGAGAATTATATAGTCGGGTGAGATTTTAGTTTAGAGCAAATGGGATTAAAAATGAAGGAAGTGGGAACTCCTCCCGGGCACAATGCGGATTCCATTGCAACCCATAGTGGTGAGTGAGGGGAGGGTTTCTGAAACCATTTAATGGTTTGGGCCATTCGGAAAGCCAGAGGTAGTCTTTGAACCAGGGAGTCAATCCCCTTTTTCCAATTTGACCGAAGTTTGTTGTGGTTAAATCTCAGTTGTTTTCCATCCCAGATAAAGTTACCTATTAATTTATCAATTTTAGCAAAAAAAGAGGATGGTAAGACTAAAGGAATATTGGCAAAGAGGTAAAGAATCTTGGGAGAAATGGACATTTTAATGGCTGCAATTTTCCCCATGAAAGAGGATTAAGAAGCTTCCATTTGTCCAGCATTGTTTTGATGTTATCAATTAAGGGGTTAAAGTTAATGTCCCATATCTTCCCTAAGTTACTAGTAATTTTCATTCCTAGATATGTTATACCCTGTGGTGACCAGCAGAATCCAAGAGGTATGTTCATAAAGGCTTTACAGTGGTCGTTATGGGGCATAGTTTGTGATTTGCCATAATTCAAAGCAAGGCCAGAAATTTTAGTAAAATTATTAAGCAAATCAACCAACAGGGGCCCGGCCTCATTCAGGTTTTTGAGTAAGATTAAGAGGTCATCCACGTAGGAGAGAGAAACATATCTTGAATTGCTCACAGGTATGCCCATAATGCCAGAAGATTGACTTAAACAAGCAGTCAGGGGTTCCATGGCTAAAATAAACAGGGAAGGTGACAGGGACCAGCCTTGTTTAGTTCCTCTTGCTAGATGAAAGTAAGGGGAAAGGGTGGAATTAGTAAGTACTTTAGCAACAGGGGAGTTTTATAATAGCTTGATCCAGGAGCAAAACGTATGAGAAAGACTGAAATAAGATAAAACTTGATGTAGGTAGTCCCAGTTTAAGGAATCAAAGGCCTTCTCAAAATCAGTAGCTATGGCTGCAGCTAGTGTCTTGAGGGATTTGACTTTGTGAATTAAATTAAATAAGGAATGTAGGTGATCAGAACCAGATCTATGTTTAATAAAACCAGTTTGTGAACAACGAGTTAGCTTGGGAATCAAAATTTAAATTAGAAGTTTGTGAGTTTAGCAAATATCTTCCCATCCGTGTTTAATAAAGAGATGGGCCTGTAATATACTATGGGATGAGTAGGGTCTCTTTTTCTTCTTAGGGATTAGGGTTATGATTGCTTCGCAGTAAGATG
This sequence comes from Neoceratodus forsteri, assembly GCA_016271365.2. NCBI lineage: Eukaryota > Metazoa > Chordata > Ceratodontiformes > Ceratodontidae > Neoceratodus > Neoceratodus forsteri. Next base: position 1,402,614,865 of record CM057458.1, on the reverse strand, counting down.
GGGAAGCTTACCAGCATTGGAAGCTTCTTGGATAAACATTAAGAAGAAGGGGACATAAGGTGTCGGAAAACATTTAATAGAAATCGATAGGAATCCATCACCCACAGGGATTGGTCGATTTCAAGGAAGACAAAGCTTGATTTTTGAAGCAAGAAGGGTTCATCTAAAGAATTTGTTTCAAGAGTAGGAAGATGTAACAATTTAAGGAACTGTTGGATTTGTAAAGTAGATGGAGGATTTGTGTTAGAGTATAGTTTTGATAAAAAGTTTTCATGATACGATTTATAGAGGGGTTGTTGGAGTGGTTGTACCTCTGTTCATCTTTTAGGCTTAGGATGTGCGTTCCATTTGTTGTACTTTGAGCTGGTAAGAGAGGAGTTTCCATTTTATCGCCATGTTCCCAAAACTTATATTTAAGTTTAATCAAAGGCCAGTTCAGTTTCGAGAAATTAATTCATTAATTTTAACTCTAAGTTGAAGAATTTCAAGATGAAGTTGAGAATCAGGACACTGCTTATTAAAGAAAAGTATAAATTCTCTTTAGCCTTGAGAGTTTTCAAGTCAGCCAGCTGTTGTTCCCTGCTCTTTTCCTATGTGCAGCATAACTGATCATTTTCCCTCAATCGTAGCTTTAAGAGCTTCCCATATAGAGGACATAGAAGATTCGGTTGGGGTATTGTGAAAGAGGAAGTCCTAAATTTGTGCTTTGATCATGGGTAAGAAATTGGGATCCTTGAGAAGGAGAGGGTCCATCCACCAGTAAGAAGATTTAGGTGCTAATGGGCCCCACAAAAGTTGCAATTTGACAGGGGAATGGTCCAAGATTATGATGGGAGAGATGGATGAATCAATAGTTTTCATTATAACAGGAGAGGCTAACCAATAGTCAATTCTACTGTATGTCTTATGTAGAGAGGTGTAAAAAGTAAATTCTTGATCATGGGGGTGAAGGAGGTGCCATACATCAGCTAATCCAACATCTTGCATTAGTAATGAGAGGGCTTTAATACTTCTAGGGTGGGCCTCTGTAGTGGGGCTACTTCTGTCAATGCAAGCTTCTAAATCTACAGTAAGTTAAGATCCCCTCCAAGAATAACTGGTGTATTATCAGTGTTAAAGGATAGAATCTGTTGAGCTAAATTATGAAAAAACTCCGGGGAATCGGAGTTGGGTGCATAGATATTAACAAGCAGAAGAGGACCAGAGTTGGTATTCAGTTTGACCATCATCCATCTGCCGTCAGTATTAGAAACAGAGTTTACAAGGGACCATTTGAGACTCTTATGAATAAGAATAGCAACTCCTCTTTTATTTTGAGGTATAGGATGATTCGTAGATCTGACCAACCCAATCTTTTTTAAGTCTATGAACATCCTCTGCTAATAATTTTGTTTCTTGAAGGAAAGCAATTTGTGTTTTATGTTTTTTGAGATGTGAAAGAATTTGCTTCTGCTTACAAGGAGAATTAAGTCCCGTCACATTCCATGTATATAAACGTATGTCACTCTTAGTGTTAAAGAAAGGGAATAATTGCTGGAATGTGAAGGGACAAATAAATGAGGCAGAGGATGATTAGAATACAATATAGAGAGCTTACGTATATGCAGAGAGTGGCAGGAACATTCAAGCTAAAAAAAGTGAGCTGTATGATACATGAGTAGCACAGATATCTTATTAAGGTTAGACTAGAGATGGGGAAGGAGAAAAGTCATTAACAACAACAACAATACTAGTAAGCTAAATAACAAAGAAAACGATCTTCCCTTGTCAATTTTCACCATTCATTACTGATTGGGTTAAGCCGGAGGCACGCACCTGCTACGGGAGGTTTTATTTTTTTTTTGAGTCGGCTCCAACGGCGCCACCCTCGAGGATGACGTATCACGTCATGCGCAAGGAGCGGCCGTTAGGTGCCGCAGACTCCTCCTCCATCTCAGTTCTGTTTCTCCCGCCGTCGAGGCTGCACCTGCTACGCGGTAGCGTTAGTATTCTCGATTTCCTCAAAAGACTCCTCGCTTTCTCAGAAGTTTCCACGTCTCACTCGACGCCGTATCCGGTAAGACCGTTCCTTTTCTTTCTGTACTGCGGCGCTGAGTGCTTTATCCTTGTTTAGTTCACATCATGTCCGGTTTGGGAGCAAGGCGTAAGTCGAAGGCGGGCCGCGCCCCTATGCGTCGGTGCTCCTGTGTCCGGCATTTTTCCGTCTCGGACCAACATGATGTCTGTCTCCGTTGCCTGGGACCCAACCACAACATGGATGCGTGCGACGCTTGTTTCTCCATGGACCGTCGTGTCCTCGAAGTCCGCGCGTTCAAGCTCGGCAAGGCCCCGCTGACCTTCGGGGGACGGCGTCGCTCCAGGGATTCCCAGGTAAGGTCTCTAGGCCCTTCCCCCAGGTCCCCTCCCAGGCCTATACAGTCCGCGGAGGAGGACGCTTCCTCCTCTTCTCTTGCCGAAGAGGAAGCTTCTCTCGCGGTGTTGGGGGAACGTCGTGGTCCCTCCCGGGGCCGTGACGGGGACACCGCCTCGGCAGTCACCTCCTCGGAGGTGCAGGCTCCCCCAGTGTCGAGGCCCATGATTGCTGGGCCTGGCACTGGTGGACCCTCGACGCCACCCTCCAGTGCCGTTTTGGATCCTGGCGCCACTTGCGGTGCCAGTGATCGAGATGGTGCCGTAGGCGGCGCTGCCCTGGCCTTCCCGCGGGCCTGGTTTGCGCTCTTGATGGCGCCGGGTTGGGGTCCGACACCGGGAGCAGTGCCGTGGGCCTACCTGGCGTGGCAGGGGAGCCAGGACCGGGCCTGGCTGTCGTGAGTGGGCTGGGGTTGTCCGGCGCCGTCCCTGGCACCGGCGCTATTTGCGGCGCCGTTGCTCCGGGGACCCCTGGGGTTGCCAGCATTGAGGTTCTGCTGGTCTCGTCCTCTTCGGAAGTCGATGACTCAGATGTGGACCCATCCTGGCACCCTGACTCTTCGGGGTCAGGGTCCCCGGTGGCACAGGGTGAGAGGCGGTGCAGCGGGCCCCTCCCTCTGTCCCCACTCCCGTCCTCTCCTGAGGGCCCTCAGGCTAGGGGTGGCCCTGGGTCCCGGGTGAGTGATGTGGTGGGGACTGAGGGGGAGGCTCCCCCTCAAGGGGCCTGTGACAGCTACCTCCCGGGTGCTGTTGCCGCCTCAGGGTGGTGAGACGCTGCAGTCGGGGAGGAGGCTCTCTCGAGTCCGGGGGTCGGCGGGCGGGGGACGGTCATCACGGTTTCTGCCGGCCACCCCTCGTGGGGTGGCTAGGAGCCATGGCGCCGAACCACACCTTTCCCTCTTGGGCCCTGGGGTTCCCTCCGGTGGCATTGCTGTGGACTGCCCTTCTGGATCCATGCAGTCCTGGGTTCATCAAAGGGGAGGTTCCCCCCCTAGGCTCTTCCAGGCATCGCATCCTCAGGGTCCCGTCTTGCGGCCTGGTTTGTTGTCCGGGATCCTGCTTGGGCTCCGTTCCCGGATTTCAGAGCCTGGCAGAGGTCAGTTGCCTCTTCATAGGTGCCCCTCTCCAGTACCTCTGTATCCACTCCCTGCTCTTCCAGGCCATGTCGGTCCCACGGGTCCGTTATCCTGGGGAGCAGTTCAGAGGTTCTCATGCGCCTTCCCTCATCGTTAGATACATGCATGAGGGTCTTTCGACTCTCCCCACCGCCGCAGGAATCTTCTGACATTCAAGCTCTCCATCATCCTCATCTTCCTCCTCTGAGGAGAGGAACCCCTGCATCTTTCTTCCGGCGTGATTTCACAGAATATCAGCGATTCCTTCGAGGATGGTGAGGGATCTTGAATCTCTTACGTTAAGTAGACAATACTGAACGGGAGACATGTGAATTCCTTGGAGAATTCAGTGCCCAGCACCTGGTGGTACCTTCCTGGCCTATCCCCTTCCAGGAGGCATCTATCCATTCCTGGCAGTCGCCAGTCGCCCTTTCTCCAGCCCCGGCAGACTGTCGTTGAAGGTATTGTGCCCCCTCGGAATCCCTATGTACCCTTCCCAACCCGTCCTTGGGTTTGGTGTACCTAGAGACTCCTTCTGGGCACCGCCGCCTGGCGCACGACTGCCCACTGGATTTGGATTCCCTACAATTCGACCGGTGGGGGCGAAGAGTGTTCTCTTCTTCTTGTGTGGTGGCTTGCATTGCATCACATCAGGCTCACCACACTGCCTACAATTGGCATCTGTGGTCGATGCTCTCCCAGCTCCTATCATCAATGCCTGATACGGAGCAAACCAGACAGGCTATTGCCCTCTCCGCTATAGGCCTGGAGCTGGCAAGGCACCAAGCAAGGGCATCTTATGACGCCAATGAGGTGGCTTCCAGGCTTGCGGGGACAGCGATCTGCATTAGGCAGACTGCATGGCTCCGTCTATCAAGGTTGTTACCCCTGGCTCGGCATAGGGTGATGCGCTACGCTTTCCGGGGGACCCGTCTTTTTTCCTCCAGAGCTAGGAGACTTCTGCAGGGGCTTTCTCCGTCTCCCCGTCCTCGGGGGGCACCTCCTAGCTCTTCTCCCACTTAGGCTTCTCTCTGTATTAGCCAGGGTCTTCCCCATCTGTTTTTCACCAACAGGAGGCTGGAGGTCTTGTTCCCTCAGGGTTCTACCCCCTTTTTCAAGGGGGAGGCATAGTACTCACCCAAGCAGTAATGAATGGTGAAGATTGACAAGGAAGATATGAAATGTATGTACCTACTGTAATTCTTGATCTTCTGTATCTTCCACCATTCATTACTGATACCTACCCCTTCCCTCAGTGGCCTCCTTCTGTGGCGTCTCCCCCTCCCATCTCTTCCTCTCTCTCCCCCTTGGCCTTTATGCCAAAAAAAAAAAAAAAAACTTTTCTGTTTTTTCCCCCCTTTCTTGTGAATGGATTCTCTTTTTTCCTCAAGGTAGAGGGAACGAGTACGGTTGCAAATTTCTTTAATTCTGAGGGAACTCTTTCTGACTGCCCTATGGTGCGAATCCTTACCTTCTTCAGGTCATGTAGTTTCACAGCCTGGTGGCCATGCCCTGTCTTGGCCTCCTCAAAGTTTGGAATCCCCCTGGCAGGTATTTTTCAAGCTTTTCCAGTTGCTGACTGAACTTGTCAGCTTCAAGCTTCTGTCTGCCTTGCCCTAGCAAGTCTGATTGAGTTCCTCTCTACTTTTCATACAAACTGCCTTCGAGAAGGCATAGTCTTCCCATACACTTCTGTGTTAGCATTAACAAGGTGCTAGGGACTTAGTCCTCATCCTGGAACGGTTCTGCTCGGACAGTCTAGGAGCCCTCAACTAGGATGAAGGGACTTGGCATGTTGAGAGTTCAGAGAGTCTGCCCTCCCTTGGATCTGTTCAGGAGGTTTGGTGGAACCTCCTCTCAGTCCTAGCAACTGGGATTCTTGCTCCCTTATTAGTTTCGAGCCTATAAGCCTCTCAACCAACAATGCTCGATGGGCACTGTTCTCCCTCTCAACATTCTTCTTCTTCTTCTTCTTCTTCTTCTTCTTCTCCTCCTTCTCCTTCTCCTCCTTCTCCTTCTTCTCCTCCTTCTCCTTCTCCTCCTTCTCCTTCTTCCTTCTTCTCCTTCTTCTTCTTCTTCCCTGTCCCTCTCTGTTTCCTCCTAGAGCCACCCCAGACAGGAGGCCTTGCGGTCCCTTAGGGTAGGAATTCTCTCTCCTCTGTCTATTCTCCATCGGCTTATTCCTTTTTCAGTTTATTTCCTTTCCTTTTTCTATCTCTCGGCTCTCTTGCCTCACTTTCTTTTTTCTTGCACTTTATTTTCACCTCTCTGGCTACCAGAACTGAGATGGAGGAGGAGTCTGCGGCACCTAATGGCCGCTACTCGCGCATGACGTTATACGTGGTCCTCGAGGGCGGCGCCGTTGGAGCCGACTCAAAAAAAATAAAAAATAAAATAAACTCCCATAGCGGGTGTGCGTCTCCGGCTTAACCCAATCAGTAATGAATGGTGAAGATACAAGAGAAGATCAAGAATTACGGTAGGTACGTAATTTTCATTTTTATGGGTGTGAGGAGATATGAGTCAGCCAACTGGCTAAGAGACTCTCTCACCACACTCTGGGGCGTCAATGTAGGGAGGAGACTAGGGATGACTGGTTATAAGTGTTGGCCCAAACCTAAGTCTGATCCCAGTAATATAATAAAGTAAGTATTCCTGATAAGCTAAACTGAAAAGGAATAATACCAAGAAAGGCAGGGGACTGTAATAACCTCAGCTTAATTCTAAGCTAACAGAACAAGGTATAAGGCTAAAGCTAAACACCAGAACTTATTTATAAACATTAGTAGTAATAGTACAAGATATAAAAACTCAAAATAACAGTAAAATAAAGAACCATGTCGGTATGGCGTTGGATTCTGCTTCGACACGGTGACCGGGTTCGAGAACGGACTCGGGTCGCCGGACTAGCCAGGGGGAGATGGCTGGAGCGTCCATAGACAGCTCGCCTTCTCCAGGGGGGAGGGTGGGGACGTGAGCGGACACCTGTTGGCCCCTGGCGGGGGCCGGGAGCACAGCAGAATGTCAGGGCTCAAGTAGCTGGGGGAGCAGGGCGTCGTCGGCGCTTGCCATGATGTAAGTGGGCGTCACTCTCTGGGGAAAACCAGAAATTGGCTCTCTGGCTGGCCAGATGACGGCTCCCGGGCCGCCTGGCTACCGTCACGGCCCCATGGCCTCCCGCCCCAGCAGCACCTGGAACCGACGCTGCAGTGTGCTGGTTGCCCCCCCTCACTGGCGCCTTCCCTCTTGGAGGAGGGGGACCCACCTGGCATAGGGTTACACTGGGCTACTCCAGGGGGCTGCGATCTGGGGTCGTGGCAGGTTGGGGGGGATGGCGGGCAGTCCAGGGCAGGACCTTGAGGGGCCTGAAAGAGGTGCTGGCTGGAGGAGCAAGGAGGAAAACAGAAGGAAAATAAATAAATAAATAAATAAATAAAGAACCATATATGAGATTCCAGTACAGCCTAGACGTAGAGCAAGCAATTCAGGGAGCCAGGTGGAATGCAAATGAACAAATATAAAAGGAAAAGTAGATCATTACCACATTAGAGTGACTCTGAGTATACTTTGCAGTGCAACAGAATAAGTACATAATAAGTACAATATTGAGGGGAAAGAAGAAAGGGAGGTCAATTTAAGCCCTTATGCCTGAGCCAAATGCAAATTGGGATTATGTGGAGAGTATAGGCTTCAGTGATAACTGTAGCGGAAGAAATAGTCATAGTAAAGATCAGCTCCGATTGCTCAGAAAATCACCTAAATAGGTGTTATATGGAGTGACTAGGTCTAAAAGACTAGGCCTAGTGAGTCCCTAAACAGGAGGGACCACACAGCAGTGGATTTCTATAATATCTGTAGGCTTCGAGTAAAATAAGGAGCATAAGGAAGAGGTAGATTGACAATCCTTTGCAACAGTACACCAAACATAGCCCACCTCTTTGAGTGCTAATGACAGTTACATATTGCAAACAGGAGGTAGTAAGAATAATGGAGTGTAGGGAAGGAGATAGATTAAATGTAGTTGCCAATAATACTTAAGAACCTGTCATCAGGAGAGGAAGGGGTAAGTTGACTTGTAATATATAATAATTCACATATGAAAAAGAAAAGGCAATAATCAGGATGCATACCAATTGAAGATATGCAACTGAACAGCCAAAATACTATAAACCTGATGCACTGCTAAACTGGAGAGTAAAAGGCTAGATACAGAGAGCCTGTTTAATGAGGTAATGTATAAGATCTAACACTAAAATAATGGGTTAGGAAAGCATTGCTGATATACCAAAGTTCCCTTGAAGACCTTTAAGCTGCTCGTTTAAACACTGCAACAAAAAGTAAATTGATCGCGCCACGATGTACAGCCTTTGTTTTCTGCACCCACCGGGAGCGAAAGCAGCCAGGTAGCATAGACTGTAGAGCGGCCGGCTAGGCAGACAAAGTGTACTGGCACTCCCTTTTAAGTATCCTGGAAGCAAAACCTACCAAGATATAGCAACTGTGACCATATTACTGACCATATAAGCTCATGACACTTAGATATATTAGCAGGATTGTAACTATTGATGTTCTTGCTTTTGGTCTTTGCCCTACGTTTCTTTTTGGGCGGCTCTAAAGATTTGAGTGGGGAACTTGCAACAACTTCTGCCCAAGAAGTATCAGCAGAAATACATCCCTGAGGCACAGGGCCCAAATTAGAGGGATGTTCGTCTGAAATTTTCTGGGAAGGATCCTCCTGCGAGGAGTGAATGGCATCCTCCAAGAGAGCAAACTTATTGCTCAAGGGAATAGAGGGTTAAGTTGAAGGTGAGAGGCTGCAGCTTGGGGTGTTCAAACAACATGAAGTCTTGCTGTATTCTGACAAATTGCAGTGAGGCCAACCCGAACTGCCCGGAGATGAAAGAGTTAACTTTCCATGCCAGGCATGGGCAGCTAACTTCGAACTTGGTTGAGACTCTGTCTGTTGATGTTTGAACTCAAACCGTCAGATTCTTTACTCCGCCTCACTGAACAGTCGCTCCGGAGAGTTCTCCTTTGCTTGGTTCAATTTGTCGGTTAAAGTACCGTTTTTCTTGGTTTTCAACCGAATTTAAACCTCAACCTATCGGTTCAGTCTCTGTCCGTGGTATTCGTGAGTACTAGATAGGTTTATATTGTTTTCTATTCTGTGTGGAACTTGTAAACGTGTCATCGGGTCGGTTTGAACCGATCAGGTTGTTTAAAAATCTTTACTTCTACTTTTAGAGTGTGGTTACCGGTTCTTATCGGTTCTAAAAAAACAGATTTTATTACGGTTTTTTCCACGAAACGTAACACGGTCAGGAACCGATAAAAGTGCTTGCTTGGCGGATTGCCATAAAAAGGGTAAGTTTTGTTTAGGACTGGCCATGTCTGAGAAACCCAAAAGAAAAACCGGGCCCACTGGCTTTCAACACTGTAGTGTGTGTGGGGAAGTCTTTGTTAAGGCTGACCCCCACACCACCTGTGTTTATTGTCTGGGGTTAGACCACCTCGATTCAAACTGCCAGATTTGTAAAAATTTTCCAGCAGCTACCCTAGAAAAGAGAGTTGGTAGGCTCAGGAAAGGGAGGCCAAAGTCCGCTGACCGGATGGCCAGCCGGTTTGGTTCAAACCCGAACCAGAAGGAGTGCCCACCTCTGACCAGGCGAAACTTCTTTAGGCAAAATGAAACCAATTCTGAGAGTCGGTTCGGTTAAGAGAACAAGAAGGATAAATCAGCGGTGTGGATCCAAAGTTTCTTCTCCAACCGCTGATGAAATAATAAGCGATGAAAATTGTTCAGTCGCTATCCCGGTTCCGACGAACCGGCACCATCGGAAAAGCGCTTCGGTTCGGCGGTTCCACGGTTCAGTTATGATTTGGAGGAATTTATGAACGGAGGAGGAGGAAGGAGAGTATGAGGAAAGTGAATGTGATTATGAAAGTCTGGATGTGCCCATTGACCCAGACATCTCCCCAGACAGACCTTCAGGAGTGTCTCCTCCTAGGCTTTCTGAGTCCCCTTCCATTTCATGTTTTACAAGAAAGTGGCTGAAACCCTTCAGCTTCCAATGGAAGAAGCTGTGGATGACCAGGAGGAGCCTGACTATGTTGAAATGATGGATATCCCAGAGTCCAGGAGGCTGTCTATTCCCTTCACAAGTCTTTTGGAAACAGACAATGCAGATTTTAAAGACTCCTAATTCTATACCTCCTGTGGATAAGAGAATGGACAGAAGTATACTCTTTCAGGCTCAGATACAGAGTTCCTTACCCAACAATGCAGCCATGTTGGGGGAGTGCAGGCTGCTGCCTGTGATAAGACAAATATACCCTTGGCTTTATACCCCCAGATAAGGACTCTAGGAGGATTGATGCCATGACAAAGAAACAGTACATGGCAGCATCCTTGGGACTCAGGCAGGCCAATTATATGGCCTATACAGCTAGATATCAGAAATCTAGATGGGACACTGTAATGGCTTTAGCTAAACAGGTCCCTGGCCAGCTTGCCAAGGAGCTGGAGCAGGTAGCTGCAGATGGTATTGAGGCATCCAAGGTGCAATTCCATGCTGCAGTGGACTCCAATGATGTTTCATCTAGAGTTATGGCTACATCTGTGGTCCTTCGCAGGATGGCTTGGCTCAGATGTACTAGCCTGTCTCAGGATACCCAGACTAAGGCCATGGATTTTCCTGTTGTGGGTAATTCTGTTTGGGGAGCAAACAGAGAACTACATGAAGAAAACGGATGAATACAGGACCACCTATAGGAGTGCTCAGGCCAAGGAAGGCAAGCCACTCCTCAGAGGCAGCATCCAGGGCAGGGCAGGCCTTTTCATAGGTCTTTCTACCAAGTCCAGGCTTCCTCTTCTGTTTATGCTCAGAGGGTTCTTTAGAGGAGAGCAGATGGGGTACAAGCAGGCCTGCTTCCACCCCTCAGCCTAAACCCCTGCCAAACAGGCACCCTGATGGGTTTGCCAGGGCCGATTCTCCACCACCTGTAGTGGGCAGGCTGGCTTACTTTGTCCAGGACTGGATGTCTTTAGATCAGACAAATGGGTCCTGGAAGTAGTAAACCAGGGACTAGTTCTCAGCTTCAAAAATTTCCAAGATGAGAACCAGATCCTTTCCACCTGTAAATCCCTCAGAAGCACTTGCCCTAGAGGCAGGGGTCTCTTCCCTCTTGGCTCTCAGAGCTGTAGAAAGGGTTCCACCCCTACACAAAGGGAAAGGATTGTACTCCAGGTACTTCCTCACCCCCAAAAAGACAGGAGAATGGCAGCCCATCCTGGATCTCAGATATTTAAACAAGCACCTTTTAAAGCCAAAGTTCAAAATGGTGACTCTGGGAATAATTCTACCCTCTCTAAGGCCAGGGGACTGGCTAGTCTCCTTGGATCTCAAGGATGCCTATTTCCATATTCTCATCAGAAGCTCCTTCAAAATACCTCAGGTTCGAGCTGCCCTCAGGCCATTACCAATTCAGAGCAATGCCTTTCGGCCTAACCTCTGCTCCAAGGGTGTTCACAAAATGCCTGGCAGTAGTAGTTGTTTTCCTAAGAAGGAAAGGGATTTCCATCTTCCCGTACCTGGACGACTGGCTCATAGTAGGCCAGTCCCCAGACCAAGTCAAGTCACACCTGCAGATAACTCAGCAACTGCTCACTTCTCTAGGTTTCCTTCTGAATCTATCAAAGTCAGTTTTAGAGCCTGTACAGCTCCTCACCTTCATAGGTGCAGAGCTAGATACAGAAAAGGCAAGAGTCTTCCTTCCCCTGGACAGGGCAAGGACCCTTATCACACTGGCCTCTTCATTCATCCTACAGGTGTCTCGACCAGCAAGGCATTTTCTGCAGCTCCTGGGGCACATGGCTGCTTCTACAGCAGTGGTGTAGGGAGCAAGATTTCAGATGAGGGACATTCAGTTCCACTTGAGAGCCTTTTGGTCTCAGAAAAAGGATCCTCTGACCAAACTGATCCCAGTGACTTGAACCCTGATCCAGGCTTTGCAGTGGTGGCAGGATCAGGACAATCTAAGACAGGGAGTTCCTTTTGTCACTCAGTCTCACTCTTTAATCCTTACTACAGATGCCTCCCTCTTGGGGTGGGGGGCCCACTTGGGAGACCTGACCACCCAAGGGTTGTGGTATCCTCAGGAATCTCTGCTCCACATCAGTCTGTTAGAACTCCGAGCAGTGTTTCTAGCACTTTAAGCTTTTTCCACGTCTTTTCAGAACAAAGTGGTTCAGATCAGGACAGACAATACCACCACAATGTGGTATATCAACAAGCAAGGGGGCACTCGGTCTATGGCCTTGTGCACAGAAGCAATGAAGTTGTGGTCTCTGGCCTATTCCCTGAACACCTCTCTTACAGCAGTACACCTCCCAGGCAAGGACAATGTCCTGGCAGATGCCCTCAGCAGAATATCTCAGGGCCATCACGAATGGTCACTGGATCCCTGGTTTTGAGGTGATCTTCTCCAGATGGGGCACCCACAGATAGATCTTTTGCAGCCCCAGACAATCACCAACTTCACCTCTTTTTGCTGCAGGCCCCCAGTGTTGGGCTCAGTCCCCCTGGATGCCCTGGTTCTCAATTGGGAAGGGAAGTTCCTGTATGCTTCCCCTTCCCTCTCCTGTTCAAGGTGCTAGTCAAAATCAGGTCTCAACCCTGCAAGGTGATTCTGATTGCTCCAGACTGGGCCAGACAGCCCTGGTACCCTCTCCTGTTGTCCTTAGCAGTCCACCTTCCCTTGTCTCTTCCCAGGAATTACAACCTGTTAACCTGTGCTCAGGGGAGGGTTTGGTACCCGAATCTCAAATCTCTCAATCTCAAGGCCTGGCTCTTGAAGAGTTAGAGTTTGCTGATTTACACCTCTCTCAAGGTGTTATGGATATCCTAAAGGCTTCTAGGAAGCCTTCCACCAGAACCACTTATAATTCCAAATGGAAAAGATTCTCCATATGGTGCTCTGGGAAGCATATTTCTCCAGAGTCTGCTGGCCTGCCCACAGTCCTTGACTATATGGTTCATCTGAAGAGCTTGGGACTCAGACCAGCTACACTAAGGGTGCATCTGGCAGCTGTCTCTGCTTTTCTTTCAGCAGGTAAGCCTTCTTCCCTTTCAGCTCATCCGGTATTCTGCAAGTTTTTCAAGGGATTGCTTCATACCAATCCGCCATTCAGGGACCCTGCCCCTGCTTGGGACCCTAATGTTTGCATTGCTTAGCTTATGCAACCCCCTTTTGAGCCCTTGTCCTCAGCAGAGCTTAAGTACTTGACTGGGAAAACTGTTTTCTTGGTGGCCATCACTTCTGCCATCGCATGCGAGTTACAAGCCCTGTCAGTGGAGCCTGAGTTTATCTCTTTCCATAGAGATAAGGTGGTCCTCAGGACTAACAGGACATTTTACCTAAGGTGGTTTCAGACTTCCACCTTAACCAATCTATGTCTCTTCCTATGTTCTTCACTGACCATTCCTCCTCTGGTGAGAGGAGGCTGCACAATTTGGATGTGAAAGGCCCTTAGCTACTACATAGAGCATACCAGGGTCACAGGTTTGACTCCTCCAACTGTTCCTCACTTATGGTGAGGTTGGTAAGGAAAACCTGCCACTAAAGATCCATTGCCAGGTGGATTGTCTCTTGCATTCAATTTTGCTATGAGAAACTAGGTAGGATTCCACCCTCAGGCCTGAGGGCTCACTCTACCAGAGGTACAGCTGCTTCCCTGGCTGCTGCCAGGGATATTCCTATCTTAGAGATATGTCAAGCAGCTACCTGGAAAACAGTTCACACTTTTACCAAGCATTACTCTCTGGATATCCAGGCTAGGAGTGATGTTTGGTTTGGCACAGCAGAGCTTCAGAGCCTATTTCCTAAGTAGGTTCTGTCCCTCCTCCATGGAGGTACTGCTTGGTAGTCTGCAATTTGTCAGAATACAGCAAGACTTCATGTTATTTGAAGAAAAAATTACTCACCTTAGTAATGTTGTTTCTTCTAATGGAGTCTTGCTGTATTCTGTTCCCCCCTGCCTTCCCCTCTCAGAACCTTTGTTTTTGGGATGTGGGTGGGCAGTAGCAGTGTTGGCACTCAGGAGGTGCCCCACCTTTTTTATTATCACCCTCTTTTCTTTGGGTGAGTGGGTGTTGTGTTCATTTCATTTTTTGGGTTTCCTGACTTGAGTCTTTGTTTTGGGACCAAAAAATCTGTTTTTTTATTTAGTAACCAGTTGGCTAGTGTAGGTTTACAGCTTCCACACAGGACACTCAGTGAGTTTAGCTCGTAAAGATCTGACGGTTTGAGTTCAAACAGGAACAGACAGAGTCTCAACCGAACTCGAGCTCAGCGTTCCATGCCTGGCATGGAAAGTTAACTCTTTCATCTCCGGGGCAGTTCGAAGGTTGGACCTCACTGCAATTTGTCAGAATACAGCAAGACTCCATTAGAAGAACATTACTAAGGTGAGTAATTTTTTCTTTGGGGTGAAACCTTGCTAGAACACCATGAAAGTCTTGAAGAATAATGCCCTGACAGAAGCTTCTCTTGCAGCTGTGTTGATTGCCTTGGGGTCAAATCAGTTGCAGCGTTGCTGCTTGGGGCTGCGAGTTCTGCAACACTTTCCCCACATTCCTGTACCTCGTCGTCCACCCTCCGTGCGGATACCAAAGCTGTGTTCTGGTTGCCAATTGCTGCTGAACCTCCCAGGGTAAGATTGCAGAGAGAGACCTCCAGATAGTTGGCTCAGGCATCAGGGGTTTCAAAATCCTTGAAGGAAGAGCCTGAGAAAAGGCGTAGTGTCGCGGGGGTAACGTAGAGCAAATTTAATGCTTCTTTGGTGGAGGATTTGTTTAAGTGGATTGTAGGCCTTCTTTCTGATGGTTAACTCTTTTTGAAAAGTCTCTCTAGATGGAAATATTAAACTCTTGCCACTGAAGTTTCCTCATTTCTCTGGCTCGTTTCAGTATTAATTCTGTGTGGGAATAGTTCAAGAAGTGAGCAGTGATAGGCTTTGGTCGCTGGTCTGATGTTGGCCTGTGACCCAGAGTGTGGTGAGACCACTCAGTGATTAACATTATATCAGGAGGCAGTTTAAGCATTGCAGGCAGCACATGTAATAAAAGTACAGTGGTGTCTTCTAATTCTGCACCTTCAAGTAAGTAAAAAAATCATAAATTGTTGCGACGATTACGATTTTCAATATCATCAATTTTGGCTTGTAGGTGTAACCCCTAGATGGCGCTATCCCAGGGGCTACTACCCCTGCCTGATTTGCCACTAACAGGTTGAGGGGCCTGGATCCAATGGTGGGTGCCTCCACCCAGAGGTCAGGGTTTGCAATAGTTAAACTTACTTGGTCACAGCCCTCTGGGACACTGCAACCCCCCTTTCTTCCCACTAGTGGCCCACACAATATATCAAATTACCTTCACAGTATACACTTACCCCCAGGGCGGTTCAGGCACTGGGACCTCCTGTAAAATAAGATACAGTGCAACAATCACAGTACAATACTTTAACATAGACAAATACCTCAGGCAGTATAACTTTGCTGAAACAAGCAGCTCGGATTTATTTAGGGAATATAACAAGGACAGGGGAAATCAGGTTAATTAGCTTATCACTTTACTCATCTACCTATGGCTCTGTGCACAGGCCTATCCCTACCAGTTACTGTCCCTGGGTACCCAAGCCTAGTGGCTAGTCCATACCGTGGCAGCTGGTAGGAGCCCTTTCCACAGAGAAAAGAAAAATTAGTTTAAACAGTCAGCAGTACAGTGATTCCATTTGGATTCAATGTGGCAATTCAACAGGGAGCGACCTGAATTAGTACTCATGACCTCCAAACAAGATAGGGTCCTTCAATGTCAGCAGGGCTACTCTTGAGCTCCACGAGACTCCTCACACATTTATATGGCAAACTGCAACAGGCAAAAGTCCTTTAATGGCAGCAGGATTCACTTGAGGTACACAAGCCTCTTCACACATTTATATGGTAAAACAGAAAGTACTATACCAGGCAGGCTGCTTCTCTATCCGATCGTAATTACTGCACAATACCGGGAGAACACACAGCAGATTCAGTTCCTGACAGACCGAGTGCAATTCAGCAATTTCTCCAGTCTTCTACAGGGTGAGCCTGGTTTCTACTCTTCAGATATCCTTTGATTCTCTTCACAGGACGTGATTCAGTCCTAACAAGCAGTTACACAAGCTGCAGACCGGAACTCTGGGCCTTACACACGTTCCCGACTAAAACTGCACACTGAAAAGCACAGGGCTCCTTCCTTCTTCACTGCCAGAGCTCAACTGAAACTCCAACAGACAAAACTGGGCACTTCCTTTGAGTTCCTCCCAGTTCTTGACTGGATTGGCTGTCACTACAATAGACTGCTCCTGTTGGTCCAAAGAGGCCAAATCTAAACTACATCTCCCAGAGTCACTGCCCATACAATCCTCTTGTGGCTGGCTCAGATTATGATCCAAGTTCTGATTCGTCCAAGGCACCATTTTAGAGCTAGCTTACCCCACACTGATTGGTCCAGTTCAGCAGTTCAAAACCAGAATGGGGAACTAGGCAGACACAGTTCTGACTGCAAAGAAAGCAGGTTAGACAAACTGTAATTTCATTATTACTCTAAATGATTTCTGGCAAACAGTTACATCTTTCAGATAGGTTCCTTTGCACTCTAGTGACTGCAAAATGGAGTGAATTGGAGGCAGCTCGAGTGGTACTCAATCAAAGAAACACACAGTCCCCCATACAAACTAATTATGTCTGCAAGCAGACAGCTCTTAAAGAGACAGTACCAGAGGTTCTAAAAACACTCACTGATAAATGGCTAAAACGCCAAACACCATTCAGGCTTGGAGCATTCAAGCAAGCTCCTGGAAGTCTTTTGGGAACCCCCATTTGCAGGGGGGTTACACCGGGATTTAATAGTTCGATCTTGATTGCAGACAGTAGCCTGGACATCATGAATAGTAGTGGTGTTACAGGCTGTTGCTTTCTCATTAAATGCAATTTTCTGGCTAAAAGTTTCCAAGAGTGGTCACATTCTGTTGGGTGGAGGTTTTTAGATCATTAATCTCAGCCATCAGTTTAGAAAACATTACTTCCACTCTAGCAAGTGAGCTTTGTTGTACCTAGAGATCTGCCATAATGCTGAAGGATGAGGCCTAGTATGCTGCAGTACAGTGTAAAATAATTGAATATAAGTAGATGATGGATCAAAAATGACTTACAAACTGTGTCAGGCGGTAAGATTACAGGATGGTCACAGGAGTTGGTACCAAAGAAAGGTTTGGTGAAGGCTGTATGAGGTTAGATTGCAGTCATTCTGCAGAGATTCTGAACTACAGTATGCTACCATCTTCTGCCTGGTCAGGCCACGCCCCATTGAGCAGCATTATGTTATGGGCTTGGAACATTTTGTGAATCAGACAGTTCTGCTGCCACTTTCTTGTGAACCATCTCTGTGGTAACAACAGAGCCTAAACAACAACTGCTGAAAACATTTTTTTGGTTTTTGCCAAAAAACAACTAATTTTTGAAACTTTTTTCCTGTGCTTGCTTTCTTATTTCTTTTTATACCTTGAATTTCTTGTTATGTCTTATTTAAGAAAAACACAGGTCTCTAGTAATAGGGCTGGAGGGTGGAAGGCCGAAGGTTGAGTAGAGTCTGCAGTGGCACAGTAAGTAAGGAAATTAGTGTAGATTAGGTGGGCCAAGAAGTTCTTATGTGCCGACAACTTCTATGTTTCGATGTTTCTATGAGATAATAGGATAGTAAAACCAGAGGGAAAGGAAGACAAGCATTTGTCAATGCCGAATGTTGTCTCACTGGCATTGGCATTGGTAGTGCAGGAGTTATAGATGCATAATAGGAATGGCAGTGAAGTATTGAAGTGACACCAACCCAACCCCCACCCTGCAGAGACCGACAGGCATTGGGATGTGCCTTTGTTTCATCAGCTGTAACGCTCATGCCAGTTTACCTCTCTCTACCCTGCAGACACTGACAAGTGTCGTGGTGTGCTTTGGGGTCTTTGGGCATTATACTTACCCCATTCCATAAGGAAATACATTGAGGTGGGTGCAGTATAGGAGAATGGGGTGAACTTTGGGGCCTAACACTCCAAAGCACACCACAATGCCTGTCACTGGCTGTGGGGTGGGGGTGGAATGGCGTGAGCATTACAGCTGATGATCCCAAGTCACACCCCTGATGCCTGTCAGTCTCTACAGGATGGGATGCTACAGTTGGAAACCCTAACGCCGTAGGCGTGGGTTGGTATTTTCACTCCAGATTTTCAACATGGGCTTTTTGTGACCCCACCTCTTGAAGAGCGGCACTATCAGTTTGTTAGCTGAAAGGTGGTTTTGCACAGCGGCTATGCCATTTGGTGACACAGGGATAAAAACACATTTTGGGCAGTATGTGGAAAATGGCAACTGTATTATTCATGAGGCGATGTAAAAAAATGGCAACATTGAAAACCTGGAGTGAAAATATGAAAAATTGGTGAAGTCATTAGCATGCATAGAAACTGTGCAACACACGTCCGTAACTCAATTATTTTTATAACCACATTTTCAACATAGGCATTTGGGGGCCTCCCCTCGTGAACAGTGGCACTGTGATTTTGTTAATTTGTACCAAACACTGATTTCCCACAGCGACCACGCCATTGTGCGCCACAGGTGTGAAAACACATTTTGGGCAGGATGTGAAAAATGACAGCTATACTGCTCATAAGGAGGTGTGAAAAAATGCCAGTGTTGAAAATCTGCCATGAAAATATTGCAAATTTACGAAGTTACAAGGGTGCATGGAAACTGGGCAACACATACTTGTAACACAGTCATTTTATGGAATTTCATCACCAAATTTTCAACATAGGCATTTTAGGACCTCTGCTCATGAACAGTGTCACCGTCATTTCCTCAAACTGTCCCAAAAACTGATTTTGCACAGCGACTATGCTATTCTGTGCTGGACGTGTGAAAACACATTTCAGCCAGGATGTGTAAAATGACAGCTGTACTGTTCATAAGGAGGTGGGGAAAAATTCCAATTTTGAAAATCTGGAGTGAAAATATTAAAATTCATGAAGTTACGAGCATGAGCGGAAACTGCACGATGCACACTCGTAAAACAACCATTTTTTGGATTTTTTCCACCAAATTTACAACATAGGATTTTTGAGAGCCCCCTCATGAACAGCGGCATTGTCATTTCCTTAATAGGTCCCAAAAGGTGATCCGCTCAGTGACTGCGAAATCGCCTTTCATGACCGAATAAACACATGACAGTGCCTGAACTCATGAGAAGGGGTCCCAATAACCCCATGTTGAAAATTTGGTGCCAAAAATGGCTGAGATATGCACCATAGTTGAAAAAACACTATTTATGCCATTATACAGCTTACCGGCATTTCCTCAGTTCGCGGTCGGCTTTGAAGAGTGCAGACGTGTTCCCAGTCCACCAAAGATCATTGCGCTAGGCTCTGGAGGTAAGTATGGGGTGGGGGGTGTGAGGAGGCAGGGTGCACAGAGGATGGGCACAGGTTGGGGAGGGGGCAGGGAAATCACGAAGGACCGTTTTCTGTTTTACAGGTAAAACAAAACAAAACAAAACAAAAAAAATTGCGGGACAGTTTGGTTTTTTACAGGGTAATTTGGCACACTGGGGTGGGCTCCCAGTTTGCCACCTGAGTTGTTTTTTTTTGGGAGGGGCTGTAGCCGACGGGGGATTGGGCACCCCCATCGGCAAATACCAGTGGGGATGGGAGAGCTGAGGGGGATTGGGCACCCCCCTTGGTACACAACAAATGGGGGGACATTATGCTGATGGGGAGTGGGCTTCCCCGTCAGCAGACTGAACTCAGAAGGGGAGACTGAAGCCGACAGGATTGGGCCCCTTTGGCAAGAAGGACTTTGGAGGGCATGATGCTGAGGGTTGGGCACCCTCGGCATACAGTGGAAATGGGAGGGGGAACATTATGCTGAAGGGGAGTGGGCTCCCCCATCGGCATAAGTGACAGGTGGCAGTCACTGCTGCCATGTTGCTTGCATGTCGGGAGGCGTGTTCTGGTCCCGCTGCATAAGAGCTTCGCTTTCATTGCAGTGGACCTATTCTTAGATCTGGTGGGCACATTAAATATGCATGGTATCAGTGCCTGCTGCTGGCTTATTGGGGAATGAGGGACGCACCTACTGATGCGTGCCCTGCATTCGTCCACAGTGACTGTACCTCCAAATCTGCTATTACTGCAATATGTTGGCTGGCGCGCATGCGCAAGCCAACATAAAAAAATTACTCACCATAGTAATCTTGTTTCTTCTAGGGGATCACTCACTATGATTAAACTAATGCAGTCAGCCTTCAGTGTTGAACTGCCCCAGAGAGAATGGAATTTATGCAACTGTTGGAACTCTCATTGGCTCATGCCAATTTCAAACTGCTTCCCCTAGTAACTGCTGCACTCTGAAGTGCTCAGATTCATTACACAGCCAAACAGGGTGAAGACCCTCTAGCTAGCTGAACTATGTAGATTAAGCCCCCCAATCACATCCTCAAAAAACAAAAGTCCCTAAAAAGGAACGACAATATGTACCAACTGGGTAAAGAACTTGAACATTAACCAGGAACAATATATCTGGCATGTAACAGCAGAGATGTCGAATTAGAGTCTGTCCCCCTTTTCCCATGGTTCAGGTAGAGAAGGTAGGGTGGGAGCTTTAACTGAGTAATCCCCTGGAAGAAACAATCAAACTTTTGCTTTCATTTTCTTTCTTCTAATTACTCTGACCAGGTTATAAACCCAGTAACTTATCTGGAATGGATATAATTAATTGCAGGTACTGCGGAACACTTTTCAGAAGGGCAGTTTTACAGGATTTAGGACACTGTCCTACATGCTGGGCCATTGGAGATCTTAGGGCTCAGCTCCAGGCAGCATGGGCAGAGATTGCGTACCTCAAATATCATATTCAAGAGGAAATATATTATAAGAACCACCGTCCATTTCCCCAACATCCAACAGAAGCACCTCGACCGCAGAGGGTAGTTGGTACAGGAGGATGGCAGGTGGTTAGGAGGGGCAAATCACTCAGTGCTCTCCAGCATATCACCTCCACAAACCACATAAACACTACAAACAGGTATCTGCCTCTATCTCTGAAATCAAACAAAGGGGCAGAGGACACTGCAGAGCAGGACACTGCAGCACGAGAGCTACACAACAAAACTCGGGTACACGTCAATAAGGTCCTGACAATTCGCTCCCACGATATTCACTCCCGACTATTCACTCCGACGAACATTCGCTCCATTGTTATCTCACTCCTATCAATTTCACTCCCACTACTGACAGCTTACACTCATCTGACAGCCACAGAACTTAAAGCTACTGACAGCGCCCGCATACTGACAGCGCATGTCAGTTTCACTCTCAATTACCTGACAGTGTTACACTGAGCCTCATTATTGGGCAATGTCTACCTGCAGTGATGTGGTCCAACCAGAATGGGTGACTAGTAGTATAAAGCATCCTAGCCTGTGTCTATGGCTCTGTTTGCGACTACCTTCAGTGATATGACTTGCCACTTCATCACCTCCGAGCACCAAAAGAGAAAGCTTGTGGACGAGAATAATTATATCTATACGTTCCACAAACGGGGAGCCGAGGATAAAGGAATATGGCAGTGTGAGTGTGCAGTTCAAAAAGTAAAGGTTTGCAATGCACGCATTCACACAGTCTCAATTGATGACCCAACTATTATAAATCAGTTTTCCACACACACGCATGCACCAGACCCCGTGCCGTGGAGAAATCAGTTGCTGTTACTATCACAAAACAAAGAGCAGCAACAACCCAGGATACAACCACTCTGGTATTATTTCATGCCAAACAAAATATGTCTTTAGCAGCCACAGGAAAGTTGATAGACTGTAACCTTAAAAGAACTGTGCAGAGTGTCCGGGTTCATGGGGCACCACCAAACCCAAAAGATCTGGTGGAGTTGGTTATTCCAGAATATTATAAAACCTAAACTCAGGACTCTGACACTGATAGTGTTACGTTTCTTTTACATGATAGTGGGCCTGGGAACAACAGGATATTGATATTTGGTACAGAAAGAAATCTGTGTTTCCTTGAAAGATCGAAGGAGTGGCTTGCTGATGGCACTTTCAGTGTTGCTCCCCCTCTTTTCAACCAGCCATATGTTACCATGGGTGAGCGCTTTGGCAAAGTACAGCCTGCTATTTGTGCTCTTTTACCTAGTAAAAGATGGGAGTGTTATGACAGGATGCTAACAGCACTAAAAGAATTAAACAAAAATCTATTCCCAGACATTGTCGTGACCGATTTTGAGAAGGCTACAATTAATGCATTCAAATCAGCCTTTCCTAACAGTAAGCAAGTGGGATGCTTCTTCCACTTTACACAGTGTGTATATTGCAAAATACAGATGGTAGGCCTAGTTGTGAAATACTCCCAAGAGCCAGAATTTGCATTAAAATGTAAATATTTGCCCTCTCTCGCCTTTTATCCTACTGAGCAAGTTATTAAAAGATTTGAGGATATTACTGACGAGCTACACAATGTCTTTCCAGATGATTTATTACCAGTGATTATTTCGAAGATGTCTGGATAGGGTGCCCTAATAGGAGAGGCACAGGCAGGAGACAGACCCAGTTTGAGCTTGCCTTGTGGAACCATGCTGAAAGTGTAAGTGATGGGAGAGCGAAAACAAATAATGTTGTTGAAGCTTTCCACTGAGTGATGCAGACTATTCTGTGCATGTCGCATCCCACTCTGTGGAAGTTCATAGATGGTCTCAAGGGCATACAGAGAAAAAAGAGATGCAGAGCTTGAACAATTGATAGCTGGGAATGCCCCAACCGTGTCTCGGAAGGTGTATCGAGACAATGTGGAATGTCTTGCCTGTATTACTGCTAAAAGGGAGCAGCAAACTATGGAGGAGTTTCTGAGGGGCATCGCACATAGCTTTGAATATTAGACTTCACACTGACCTGGATTTTTAACATTTTTAACAGTATCTTAATAAAGTTTTGTTTTTAAACATACCTGGATCAACACAGGCGGCGACTGAATAACTGACTGGTTCACTTCCTGCCTACAGATGGTAACTAAGGGGAAACTAAGGTGGCGACTTCACTTCCTGTCTACATCTACCCATCAGTATGGT
Source organism: Neoceratodus forsteri (assembly GCA_016271365.2). NCBI lineage: Eukaryota > Metazoa > Chordata > Ceratodontiformes > Ceratodontidae > Neoceratodus > Neoceratodus forsteri. Next base: position 1,402,592,119 of record CM057458.1, on the reverse strand, counting down.
AAGGATATTTGGTTACTTTCTGCTGTTGTGCTGATGCACTGTTGTTTGGGACCGAAAAGTGGCAATCGGGAGCGAATTGACGCTAGATCAAATTGTTACAGGGGCGAACTTTCGTTGGAGCGAGTTGTCGGGATTGAATCTGTAGGGAGCGAATAGTCATGAGCGAATTGTCGTGCTCCCACAAAACTCACCCAAAACAGGAACCAAAACAAAAAAAGGCAAAAGGGAAATCCAAAAACAGTCTGATCATAGGAGACTCCATGATTCGGGGAGTTGATACTTATCTCCAGCCAGGGGTAATGGTCACATGTCTCCCAGGTACATCAGCGTGGAAAGACACTGCATTGCTAAAATTGTTCAGGAAGCAGGAGAAAACATTGATGTCCTGGTACACATAGGGACTAATGATCTTGCCAGCCGGTCAGTTGTGGAGACCAAGGAACACCTAACCAGGCTGGGTGACAAACTATCATCCATTTCATCTGGCATCTCCTTGTCTGAGATCCTGCCAGTCTGGGAGAGGGGGGCAGACTGACAGAAGTTCAGAGAAGGGGAGATATGGGAGCTAAACATGTGGCTCAAGGGCTGGTGCCAGGAAGAAGGATACAAATTTGTAGGGAACTGACAGCAGTTTTGGGAGTGAAAGTTCTTTAAATTTGATGGACCGCATCTGCTTAAGGAGGGAGTCAGTGCATTGGGGCAGAAGTTTGCGGTTTTTATAGAATATTTAAACTAGCAAATGGGGAGAGGGGTGCAGCACCTCATACGTCGAATGGGAAGAACACCCCTCCTCCTCAGCTAGTGGTCAAACAGGAGTTCAGCATGTTTGCAGTTCATTTGCATCACCAGGTAAGGAACAAACTCCATCTCCCCATATGATGCGCAGAGGAAATGCCAGACCTCACCCAGCAACTAACTCTGAAATCTGGCCAGTGGAAAATCATGTGCACAAATGCTCACAGTCTGGGAAACAAGATCCCATACCTGCAGGAAATAATGACAGAGGCTAAACTGGACATAGTAGCAATTAGTGAGACGTGGTTTGGCAGTAACCACACTTGGAAGACTTCAGTACCTGGCTATGTACTGTTCAGAAGAGGCTGAGGTGCATAAAAGGGGGGTAGAGTGGCCCTGTATGTCAAAGAAAATATCAAAGCTACAGAAATTCAGAATACACATAAGGAGCCAGAAGAACTGTGGGTCACCCTGGAAACAGGAAACTGGACAGCCATACGAACTGGGGTTGTCTACAGGTCCCCAGACCAGGGAGAGGACGTAGACACATTACTGTTAGAAGATAAACAAAACATAACAGCTAAAGGGGAGGTTCTGATAATGGGAGACTTCAACATGCCAGATACAGATTGATCAATACCAGCAGGAACATCTGCCAGAACTAGACACATGTTGAATTCCCTGCAGGGGGAAGACCTCAAACAGATTGGTCAATACCAGCAGGAACATCTGCCAGAACTAGACACTAGACACATGGTGGATTCCCTGCAGGGGGAAGGCCTCAAACAACTGGTACAACAACCCACAAGAGACAGGGCTATCCTACATCTAGTACTGACTAACAGGGAAAGGATCACCGATCTCCAGGTAGAAGGTCACCTGGGGGCTAGTGACCATCACATGATATGGTTCAATTAGGCCACTAGAACTAAATCATCCCATTTCAAGGCAAAAATATGGGACTTCAGAGGAGCTGACTTTGATAAGATGGCCAACAGTGTTAAGCTAGCCCTGGCAAAAAGAAACACAGATGAGGGGGTACAGGCAAAGTGGGCAAGGATTAAGTATGCAATACTTGAAGCAACATCCCATTGTGTTAGAGAGAAAAGGGAGTACAAAAGAAGAAGGAAACCACTTTGGTTCTCAAAAACAGTAGCAAAAAAGGTCAGAGCCAAACGGCTGGCCTTCAGGAAATATAAGGGAACACAGCAGGATGAAGATAGGGAGGCATACCAAACTTCCCTAAGAGAAGGCAGTAAGGCAGGCAAAGGCCCAAACCGAGGGAAAACTAGCACACACAGTAAAAGAAGGTGTCAAAACTTTCTATAGTTATATTAGTGAAAAGAGAAAGTCCAAAGGGGATATTGCTAAGATCAAAGGAGATAAGGGGGGCATGTGAGGAGGAGGACCATGTAAAAGCATCTATCCTAAATAGATACTTCTGCTCAGTATTTACTGAAGAGAAGGTAGGGCAGGGCCCAGAGCTCAGCACCATGGACACAGAGGGGAGGGAGGTGAGCACTAGTCCCTTCACAAAAGAAAGGGTCCTACAAGAGCTCGATAAGCTCAGGGTAGACAAGGCAATGGGACCTGATGGCATACATCCCAGGGTACTAAAGGAGCTAAGGGGTGGAACTAGCAGAGCCATTATCAGAACTGTTTAATGAGTCTCTGAGCACAGGAGAGGTCCCAGAAGATTGGAGAAGGGCTCACGTGATCCCGATCCACAAGAGCGGTAGCAGGGAGGAGGCAGGGAACTACAGACCAGTCAGTCTTACCTCAGTAGTGGGCAAGATTATGGAGACACTCCTTAAGGAAAGGATAGTGCAACACCTGGAATCCATAGGAGCACAGGATCCAAGACAGCATGGGTTTACAAAAGGAAGGTCCTGTCAAACTAATCTCATAGACTGGGTAACTAGAGTGGTGGACCAAGGGCGAGCAGTTGATGTTGTCAACCTTGACTTCACCAAAGCTTTCGATACTGATCCATATAGAAGATTGATTAATAAGCTGGGTAGGCTCGGGGTGGATCAGAAGTTGGTCAACTGGGTGGCAAACTCGTTGATGGGCAGAAGACAGAGAGTGGTGGTAAACGGTATACAGTCATAAGAGATGCAAGTCACAAGTGGGGTACCTCAGGGATCAGTCCTGTGGTCAGTTCTCTTCCATATCTTCATCAGTGACATTGCAGATGGACTGGAGGGTAAGATTTGTCTGTTTGCAGATGACACCAAGATCTGCAACAGAGTAGATGATCCAGATGGGGTGGGCAGAATGAGAAGAGATCTGGATAAACTAGCAAAATGGTCGGAAGAGTGGCAACTGGGGTTTAATGTAAAGAAGTGCAAGATCATGCACAGAGGGAAGAGAAACTCTGAAGCCACCTACAGGCTGGGAGGGGAGTTGCTGGCAGTCACAAGGGAAGAAAGAGGCTTGGGCATCATCATCACCGATGACCTGAAATCATCCAAGCAGACCACTAAAGCAGTAGGTAAGGCTAGGGGATGTTAGAATGTATTAGTAGGGGTATCACACGTCGTAAGAGGGAGCTTTGTCATTTGCCTTCAGTAATCTTGTATAAGTGGGCAGCTCTAAAGGATATGATAAAGGTCACCATGTGGCATGTAACAGCGCCAGCAGTGATGTGAAGGCACCAGTTTGGCTTTATATAATACTTAAGGTATACGATACCAGCAGTGGATGATTTTGTTTTGTATAAGGCGACTTTTGAGATCCTTAACAGATTCATGGGCATGTCACCAGCATTAAGACCATTGCTCATCTGTAATTGGGGTATATAAAGCTGCTGCCCAGTAATCTCTGGCTGAGTTTGTTTGGTCAGGGATAGCATCCCTAAATGCCCCATATATCATGCCCGCTGTTCCTCGTTTGGTCTTAATCCAATTCCCCAAATGTGAGATCATGGCCTGAGCCTCTTGCTTGTTCATAGCTTTGAGGATATGAGTCAAGGAACTCTGAAGTTGTAGGAATTTCCAGAACTCAGAGTTTGGTATATTATACCTGGATTGTAGGGCCCGGAATGAGTCCATAGTCATGGTCCCTGGTATCAGTACATCCTTGACTGTATGTATTCCCTTTTGTTCCCATTCCTGCCAGTGTAATGGTTTCCCTCCTATACATACACTTTTATTCAGCCACAGGGGGAAGGCCAGAATATGGAACGTGTTATTCTTTAACATTTTACTGGTGTCTTCTCAGATTTTTAGTGATACTTTGACCAGTGGCGGCAAGTGTGAGTGTGAGTATTTTTTATTTAAAAGATAAGAAGCAGGGTTGACTAGGCTGCATTTGACTATTTCTATTTGTGTCCATAGAGGAGGGAGTTCACCTTCAGCTGGGAACCATTGCAGGGTTTGGGCATTCCTAAATGCCTTGTAGTACCTTTTGAACGATGGTAGATTCCATCCCCCCACTTTCCAACTGGCCCTAAGCTTATTCCTACTGTATCTGGGTTTTTAGCCGTCCCTTATGAAATGACCTATTAATGAATCCATCTTATCAAAGCATTTGTTAGGTATATGACAGGGTAGGTGTGACAATAGATGAAAGACCTTTGGGGCTGTTATTTTTATAGCTTTTACTTTACCCTCCAAGGACAGGTGAAGCACTTTCCAGCGGTCCAGTTCCAGTTGAATTTTGGGTATGTGTGAGTTGAAATTTAAGTCATAATAGGTACGTAACTTGGAGGTTATTTTTATGCCTAAATAGGTTATGGATGTAGAGGCCCAGTGAAGGGAGAAGGATGAAAACTGTTGGGGAGTGGCCGCTTTATTAAGCGGTAAGATTTCTGACTTGGTTTGGTTGATTTTTAGGCCTGAAAGAGAGAAAAATTTATCTAGGATAGATAATAGTGTGGCTAGGGATTTGACTGCCTGGTCCATCAGCACCAGTAGGTCATCAGCGTATAGCATAATCTTGTATTCCAGATGCTTTACTGATATCCCTTTGATAGTTGGGTCTTGCTGAGTCATTGCTGCCAGGGATTCTATTGCTAACACGAAGAGAAGGGGCGCTAAGGGACGTCCCTGTCTGGAACCTTGATAAATGGTAAGGGTGGGGACAGATTTGAATTTGTTAACATTTGAGCTTGAGGGGCGGAATACATTGGCTGCAATGCTGGTAGAATATAGGGGCATGTTCCAAAATGGGTAAGAACTGCATATAGATACTTCCACTCTACAGTTTCAAAGGCCTTTTCAAAATCTACTGTGACTGCGGCTGTGGGATTTAGGGACTGGGAAGCTAAGTGCATCAGGTTAGTTAGGGTTCTGATGTGGTCTGAGCTCAGTCTTCCCTGAACAAAGCCCAGTTGGGATGGATGTATCAAGAGAGGGAGAAGAGACTCTAGTCTCATCGCCAGAACATTTGCATATATCTTCCCATCAACCGTGATTAAAGAGGTAGCTCTATAGCTGGATGGATACATTGAGTCTTTCCCTGGCTTTGGTAGCACTGTTATAGTTGCTGTGTACATTGACGGTGGGAATGTTCCAGTGCTGGTGAGCTCAGTAAAGAAGTGTTCTAGAATCGGGCTTACTTGAGGGGGAATCTGGTGATAGAGGTCAATAGGAAGGCCGTCATTACCTGGGGCTTTTATTGTTTTAAGTCCTCTGATTGCAGTCTCTATTTCAATGGCAGTTATTGGTTGGTCCAGCTGCACCCTTTGGGCAGTTGATAACTTGGGCAAGCTGACTGAATCAAGGAAATCTGTAAGCTGTTGGGAGGATGGAGAGGTGGTGGATATATTTAGTTTCTTATAAAACTGTGACATGATAGTGTTTAGTTCTGCACGATCTGTACACTTGGTACCAGTATTGGTGAGGAGATGTATCTCTCTGACTGCTGCTTTTTTAGCCTATGAGCTAACAGTTTCCCATTTTTCTTCCCACTCTCCCAATGTTTATGTTTCAACCTCAAAATAGCCATTCAGCTTTATTTCTTTCCTTAAAGTCACTATCTCTGTTTGAAGAGGGAAGCATTTTATTTCCCTGGAGGGGATGTCCTTTAGCTCTCTCCTTGGTTTGAAGCAGCTTTTCTAGGTCTGACAGTTTTTTATCCCTTCCCTTTCTTCTATGTGCTGCATAACTAATTATTTGTCCTTGGAGGGTAGCTTTGAATGCTTCCCACAGAGTGGTGGTGGAAGTGGCCTGATTGTCATTGTTGGTGAAATAGTTTTGGGCTGCATTTTGTACCCATGTTTTAAATTGAGGGTCTAGGAGTAAGGTGGGGTCTAGCCTCCAGTTAGCTGACTTCTGAGGGGTGGCACCAAATAGAAAATTGAGCTGGAGGAGGGCATGGTCTGAAATAAAGATAGGCTGTATATTTACTGCAGTCATGGGGGGGTGAGCTCTGGGGAAGTAAACCACATATCTAAACGGCTCATTGTGCCTTGTACCTGGGATTGGTAGGAAATGTCTCTGTCCCTAGGGTGAAAATGTTTCCCAATGTCAGTAAGGGCTTGGTCCTTCATCCACAGTTGCACTGCCTGGAGGGCCTGTAAGTGGGGTTCTGGGTTGCCCTGACTCCTATCCATGGCTGGGTTTAGTGTCAGTTATAAACCTCCCCCTATTAATATAGGGGTTTGTTTGTCCATTAGGGTGAGTAAGTGGGAGGTCACGGTGTGGAAAAACTGTGCAGCATCTATGTTGGGTGCATATATATTAAGTATAGTTAACGGGCCCTGAGGGGTATTAAAATGCGCTAGGACCCACCTTCCTTCAGGATCATGGTATGATTTATGAAGGGTCCAGTGTAAGTGTTTATAAATTAAAATGGATATCCCCATTTTTTAAGGGGACAACACTATGAACTTCCATACCCTCCCACCCTCTGGCCAGTTTTTTTGCCTCTGTATCTGTCAGTCTAGTCTCCTGCAGTAGTACCACCTGTGCTTTTAGCTTTTGAAGATGTGTTTACACCTGCTTATGCTTGATTGAGGAGTTAATGCCCCTAATGTTTCAGCTATAGCAAGTAACTTCATCTATATTCTGGATGAGAAACAATACGTGGGGGTTCTGTAACCTTTACAAGCAGGTGTAGCACTCTGGCAGGGGATGTTCTACTCTGACGTAGGGAGTGGTGAGAAGCATACCTCTGGGGTCTATGTGATGACCTGTTTCCATCTCGTAATGAGCCACAACATACCATATTTACTACAAAAATTCCAACTAACTTCACAACAACAGTTAACTTCAACATTAGTCTAACAACTAACCCAACTTGCAAGTTGATTTCTCTTTTTTCGAGGTGAGAGGTAGTCCTGGACAAATATTGTCCTAAGAACACTCTTAGTTCAAATGAGAGGAAACAAGGGAACCTCATAACATTATTGTATCCAGATGCCCTGTGCTGTCTCCAGTTGCACAGTGCTTTTTTACTCTGTGTGTCCCTTGTCTTCAGTACTCTGGCTAGTTTGTTTTAAACAGGTAGCACAATCAAGATTAGCAACAGTAATGTATGGAAACCTAAAAACTCAACAATAACAACCATCATGGGCCCTTGAATTAGGCACATTTGTTTAGGCAGTATGACATAACTCGGACCTGATTTTGGCCTTTGCGTAGATATTTTAATAACTGGCCAGTTCTTGAGAAAGTTGCGTTGTAGCCTTGGTCGCCTTTGCCCAGTACTTCAATAGGTAATGTAAGCAGCTTGGTCGGTTGGGCTTTCTGTCTTTGGGAGTGGTCTGAGTTTGGCTTGGGAGGTAAAGTCCCATTTAAGAACATATGCTCCTAATTCCTTTAAGGGGCTTTTACAAACAGTGCTCTCTTAGTGATGTATCCAGAGCTGCCAGTTCACCAGTAGATGGCGTCTGTGTGGTTCTTACTGCAGTATGTCTTGCATATAATGCATTCTGCATCTCTGAGACAAAATTTCTTATTGTGGCAGACTCGGGTGTCCAGAGGCACACTGTGAAATTAAATCTGCAACCATGTGGACTGTCTCTTAATCCTATGTTTGCCCTCTGTCACCTGGGTTGATGGAGCAATCGCTGTTTGGTAATGAGCCCAGGCAGTGAGCTCACTTGTTCCCACACTTTTGCATGGGGGAGACTGCTACGTCCACAGCACTGCATCAGCCCAGTGGTGGGGAGCTGTATATACTGTTTATCACCATATGTGGCTACGGGTCCCCATACCTCTGGTACCTAATTTTGCTGTGTATTTCTGACCTACTATAGTGACCTAACTCGAAAGTTTCCCTGGTAACTGAGACCCATATTAAATTAACGAATAACAGCCTAATTGCTACAGTCACCTCTACCAACTATATTAAGCAGCTTAATTGAACAACCCCCCCCTCCACCCGCATCGAACGAAATGCCCACTAACTCTGAAAACCATAACTTACTAGGCACTAATGTAGGCAGGCATCCCATGTGCAGAGTATGTCTGTTGGCTTCTTATGGTTTGATATGGCCATCCAGCATGAGCGTGTGCTCTGCTAGCAGTACAGGTACCATGAATCACTACAATAACACAAGGGCAGCTGTTATTCCTTTGCAAATCACTGAGCAGCCCTGACAACACTACATTCAGGTGGTAAGCCCGATGTAATTGCTTTATCAACCTATACTGCAGAGAGAGGTCTGCTGCTTCAGCCCCCCACCTGAATCACCTCCCTTTAAACTTTAGGGGTGGGATATTCAAAGGGGATGCGCATGGCGCAACAGTGTTGTGCCATGCGCAACCCACTGATGAAGACTCATTGAGGAGTCGAAGTGCTGGGGCACGTTAGCACTTTATTTCTTTGTTTTGCCTGTTGGTTCATTTTGTGTCTTTTAGATACAATAAAATACTTTGCCTATAACGTTTACTTGTTTGGACCTGGATTTATCTTGCTACGGGCTGAAGTGCGCTGTTCATCTTTGATTTTCTGTCGTGTTTGGGCTGGCTGCCCTTTGTTACAGCACCACCTCATACAGCCATAGCTCGCAGCACATCCTGGATTGATCAGATACCTCTGTTATGGGGGGCTACACCCCCCGAACCTCCCTAATATAGATTCTCAGCTCCAGGGAGGGTTCAAGTCGGGGAGCACACAAAGTAAAAAAAATTAAAAGAAACGGTTCTGGGACCGGGAAACAAACCCAGTCCTAGAAGCACCACTGGGGTTTTCTGCTGCTTTGGCTCAGTCCGGTGAGCCACAGCAGCTGGTCAGCAGAACTCACTCCCAACAGAGGTCTTATCCTCTGCCTGGGAGAGTGCGAATGGATCAATACCCCGTACAGCAGTATACGCGGTAATGCACCATTTGCTCACTGGTTCAGTGCTGTACCGGGTTAGCCATAATGTTGTACGCTATTAAGCATGCAACATTATGACCTGGCATGAAACATAAAAACATAGAAATATAGAATTTGACAGCAGATAAGGACCACTGACCCACCTAGTCTGCCCATTTCCCTACCTAATGGATAAGCTGCAGATCCTAGTTAACCAATAGCCTACTTCCTCCTACCCCCACTAGAATTGCTTTATGTCTGTCCCATGCATTCTTGAATTCCCCCACTGTTTTTGACTCTATGAACTCCTCAGGAAGGCTGTTCCATGCATCTACAACCCTCTCTGTAAAGAAATACTTCCTCACATTACCTCTGATCCGTCCCTTCTCTATCTTTAAATTGTGCCCCCTTGTTCTTGCTCATCTCTTTTTTTTGAAAGATGCTATCCTCTTGGACTTTGTTGATTCCCTTGAGCTATTTGAAAGTTTCTATCATGTCCTCCCCTCTCCCTCCTTTCCTCGAGGCTATACATCTTCAGCTCCTTTAGTCTTTCTTCATATGTCTTCTGGTGCAGACTCTGCGCCATTTTGGTTGCCCTCATCTGGACAGCCTCCACCCTGTCTATGTCTTTGCAGAGATGGGGTCTCCAGAACTGTATACAGTACTCCAGATGTGGACTTATCAACTGTCTGTACAGAGGGCCAACAACTTCCTGTTTTCTACTGGTGATGCCTCTCCCTGTGCATCCCAGTATCTACCCAGCCCTCCTTACTGCCTTCTCACATTGCTGGCTCACCTTTAGGTCATCTGATATGACCACCCCAGGTCTCTTTCCATTTTTGTTGTTGTCAGTATCTCACCCCCCATTGTGTATTCTTGCCCTGGGTTTTTATTTCCCAGGTGCATTACTTTGCATTTCTTTGCATTGAAACTAAGCTGCCATACTGTACATTTGACCATTCCTCCAGCCTTGCCAAGTCCCTTTTCAACCTTTCCACCCCACCTTGCATATCAGCCCTGTTGCAGATCTTTGTGTCATCTGCTAAGAGACATACCTTCCCCTCCAGTCCCTCCGCAATGTCACTTATAAAGACATTAAAAAGGACCAACCCTAGTACTGAACCCTGCAGTACCCCACTAGTAACCCTCCTTTCTTCACTGTGGACTCCATTTATTGTTACCCTCTGTGTCCTGTTGTCCAGCCAGTGTTTTACCCAGGCTACCATCCTGGGACCCACTCCCAGGCTGGCTAATTTGTTTATTAATCTTTTGTGTGGGGCTGTGTCAAATGCCTTGCTAAAGTCTAGGTAGGCCATGTCCACAGCCCCTCCCTGGTCTACTACTTTGGTCACCCAGTCAAAGAAATCAATTAGATTTGTTTGACATGACCTTCCTGCTGTGAATCCATGCTGCCTTGGGTCCTGTGCCCCACTGGCCTCTAGGTACTAAACAGTTCTTTCCTTCAGAAGTGATTCCATCATTTTCCCTACCACTGAGGTCAAACTGACAGGTCTGAAGTTTCCTGCCTCTGTCTTGCTCCCACTTTTGTGAAGGGGAATCACATTCGCCCTTCTCCAGTCCTCAGGTACCACCCCACCCCCCCATGATTTATTAAAAAGTGTAGTCAGTGGTGTTACTAGTTCTTACCTAAGTTCTTTTAGAATTCTGGGGTGAATCCCATCAGGTCCCATTGCTTTATCTACCTTCAGTTGTAAGAGTTCTTTCAGAACCCTTTCTTCTTTGAAGGTACTAATAACAACCCCCCTATCCCGAGTGCTTCTATTAACTGGATTAGGTGTCTCCCCCTGCTTTTCCATTGTGAATACTGAGCGGAAATATTCATTCAGTATCCCTGCTTTTTCACTGTCACTCTCTGCTCAACCGCTTTACTCTTTATTCAGCCTCAGTATCCCTGCCTTCGTCTTTCTCTGCTCCCTAATGCACCTATAAAAGGTTTTATCCACCTTCTTAACTGAGTTGGCTATCTTTTCCTCAGTTTGGGCCTTAGCTATTCTGACTGCCTTCCCCCACTTCCTTCTGCTTTAACTGGTACAGTTCTCTGTCCTGCTCCTTCTGTGTTTCTTTATACTTCCTGAATGATATCTTTTTGTCCCTTATCTTCTCCTCCACTTCTTTTGAGAACCATAGTGGTTTTTTCTATCATTTTGATTTATTTGCTTCACACAAAGGCTTGTTGCCTTTGTGATGGCAGTTTTGAAGTGTCCCCATTGTTGCTCCACTCCACCTTCTTGCCTGTTTGCTAGTGCTTTTCTGAGGCACTCTCCCATTTTGACAAAATCAGCTCTCCTGAAGTCCAGTACCTTCACTTTTGTGTGGCTTGACTCTACAGCTAAGTTTATCATGAACCACACTGTTTGGTGGTCACTTGTTCCCAGACGGCTACCCACTTCAAGATCAGAGATCCTCTCTCCGTCCCCATTTGAGAGTACCAGGTCTAAGATTGCTCTCTCCCGAGTGGGTTCCAAAACTAGCTGTCTGAGGCATGCCCCCTGTAGGGCATCGAGAATGGCCCTGCTCTTGGATGTTGCTGCAGCAAAGGTGCTCCATTAACATCTGGCATATTCAGACCCCCGTTAGCAATATCTCACCTTTCAAACAACATGAAGTCTTGCTGTATTCTGACAATAGCAGTGAGACCCAGCCTTCAAACTGCCCCAGAGATGAAAGAGTTAACTTTCCATGCCAGGCATGGAATGCTGAGCTCGAGCTTGGTTGAGCCTCTGTCTGTTGCTGTTTGAACTTAAATTGTCAGATTCTTTACTCCGCCTCACTGAACAGTCGCTCTGGAGATTTCTCCTTTGCTCGGTTCAATTTGTCGGTTAAAGTCCGTTTTTCTCGGTTTTCAACCGAATTTAAACCGCAAACTGTCGGTTCAGTCTCTGTCTGTGGTAATTCGTGAGTACTAGATAGGTTTATATTGTTTTCTATTCTGTGTGGAACTTGTAAACGGTTCATTGGTTCAGTTTGAACCAATCAAGTTGTTTAAAAAATCTTTATTTCTATTTTTAGAGTGTGGTTACCGGTTCTTATCGGTTCTAAAAAAAATGGATTTTACTACGGTTTTTTCCACGACCTGTAACACGGTCAGGAATCGATAAGAGTCTCTTGCCTGGCAGTTTGCCATTAAAAGGGTAAGTTTTGTTAGGACTGGCACCATGTCTGAGAAACCCAAAAGAAAAACCGGGCCCACTGGGTTTCAACACTGTAGTGTGTGTGGGGAAGTCTTTGCTAAGGCTGACCCCCACACCACCTGTGTTTATTGTCTGGGGTTTGACCACCTCGATTCAGACTGCCAGATTTGTAAAAATTTTCCTGCAGCTACCCTAGAAAGAGAGTTGGTAGGCTCAGGGAAAGGGAGGCCAAAAAGTCCGCTGACCCAGATGGCCAGCCTGGTTCGGTTCAAACCGAACCAGAAGGAGTGCCCTCTGACCAGGGCGAAACTTCTTCAGGCAAAAGGAGAACCGATTCCGAGGAGTCGGTTCTGGTTAAGAGAACAAGAAGGGAAAAATCAGCTGGTGTGGGTCCAAAAGTTTCTTCTCCAACCGCTGATGAAATAGCCAAAGCGATAAAGATTGTGCAGTCGCTTTCCCTGGTTCCAACTGAACTGGCACCATCAGGAAGGCGCTCGGTTCGGCCGGTTCCACCTGTTCCCGGATTATGATTTGGAAGAATATTATGAACCGGAGGAGGAGTAAGGAGAGTATGAGGAAAGTGAATGTGGTTTTGAAAGTCTGGATGTGCCCTTTGACCCGGACATCTCCCCAGACAGACCTTCAGGAGTGTCTCCTCCTAGGCTTTCTGAGCCCCCTCCCATTTCATGTTTTACAAGAAAGTGGCCGAAACCCTTCAGCTTCCTATGGAAGAAGCTGTGGATGACCAGGAGGAGCCTGACTATGTTGAAATGATGGATCTCCCAGAGTCCAGGAGGCTGTCTATTCCCTTACACAAGTCTTTTGGGAAACAGACATTTAAGATTTTAAAGACTTCTAATTCTATACCTCCTGTGGATAAAAGAATGGACAAGAGGTATACTCTGTCAGGCTCAGATACGGAGTTCCTTAACCAGCAATGCAGCCATATTGGGGTAGTGCAGGCTGCAGCCTGTGATAAGGCTAATATACCCTTGGCTTCACACCCACCAGATAAGAACTCCAGGAGGACTGATGCCATGGCAAAGAAACAGTACATGGCAGCATCCTTGGGACTCAGGCAGGCCAATTATACAGCCTATACAGCAAGATATCAGAAATCTAGATGGGACACTGTCACGGCTTTAGCTAAACAGGTCCCCGGCCAGCTTGCCAAGGAGCTGGAGCAGGTGGCTGCTGATGGTATCGAGGCATCCAAGGTGCAATTCCATGCTGCAGTGGACTCCAATGATGTTTCATCTAGAGTCATGGCTACATCTGTGGCACTTCGTAGGATGGCTTGGCTCAGATGTACTAGCCTGTCTCAGGATACCCAGACTAAGGCCGTGGATTTTCCTGTTGTGGGTAATTCTCTGTTTGGGGAGCAAACAGAGAACTACATGAAGAAAATGGATGAATACAGGACCACCTATAGGAGTGCTCAGGCCAAGGAAAGGCAAGCCACTCCTCAGAGGCAGCATCCCAGGGGCAGGGGCAGGCCTTTTCATAGGCTTTTTTACCAAGCCCAGGCCTCCTCTTCTGCCTATGCTCAGAGGGGGTTCTTTAGAGGGAGACGCAGAAGGGGTACAAGCAGGCCTGCTTCCACCCCTCAGCCTAAACCCCCTGCCAAACAGGCACCCTGATGGGTTTGCCAGGGCTGCTTCTCCACCACCTGTAGGGGGAAGGCTGGCTTACTTTGTCCAGGACTGGAAGTCTTTAACATCAGACAAATGGGTCCTGGAAGTAGTAAGCCAGGGACTGGTTCTCAGCTTCAAAAAATTTCCAAATATGAGAACCAGATCCTTTCCACCTGCAAATCCCTCAGAGGCACTTGCCCTAGAGGCAGAGGTATCTTCCCTCATGGCTCTCAGAGCTGTAGAAAGGGTTCCACCCCTACACCAAGGGAAAGGATTGTATTCCAGGTACTTCCTTACCCCCAAAAAGACAGGAGAATGGCGGCCCATCCTGGATCTCAGATATTTAAACTAGCACCTTTTAAAGCCAAAGTTCAAAATGGTGACTCTGGGAATTATTCTACCCTCTCTAAGGCCAGGGGACTGGCTAGCCTCCCTGGACCTCAAGGATCCCTACTTCCATATTCTCATCAGAAGCTCCCATCGAAAATACCTCAGGTTCGAGCTGCCCTCAGGCCATTACCAGTTCAGAGCAATGCCGTTTGGCCTAACCTCTGCTCCAAGGGTGTTCACAAAATGCCTGGCAGTAGAAGTTGCTTCCCTAAGAAGGCAAAGAATTGCCATCTTCCCATACTTGGATGACTGGCTCATAGTAGGCCAGTCCCCAGACCAAGTCAGGTTACACCTACAGATAGCTCAGCAACTGCTCACCTCTCTAGGTTTCCTTCTGAATCTTTCAAAGTCAGTTCTAAAGCCTGTTCAGCTCCTCACCTTCATAGGCGGGGAGCTAGACACAGAAAAGGCAAGAGCATTCCTTCCCCTGGACAGGGCAAGGACCCTTATCACACTGGCTGCTTCATTCACCCCTACAGGTGTCTCGACCAGCAAGGCATTTTTGCAGCTCCTGGAGCACATGGCTGCTTCCACAGCAGTGGTGCAGGGAGCAAGATTTCAGATGAGGGACATTCAGTTCCACTTGAGAGCCTTTTGGTCTCAGAAAAAGGACCCTCTGACCAAACTGATACCAGTGACTCGAACCCTGATCCGGGCTTTGCAGTGGTGGCAGGATCAGGACAATCTGACAGGGAGTTCTTTTTGTCACTCAATCTCACTCTTTAATCCTTACTACAGATGCCTCCCTCTTGGGTTGGGGGGCCCACTTGTGAGACCTGACCACCCAAGGGTTGTGGTCCCCTCAGGAATCTCTGCTTCACATCAATCTGTTGGAACTCAGAGCAGTGTTTCTAGCACTTCAAGTTTTTTACAAGTCTGTTCAGAACAAAGTTGTTCAGATCAGGACGGACAATACCACCACAATGTGGTATATCAGCAAGCAAGGGGGCACTCGGTCTTCGGCCTTGTGCACAGAAACAATGTAGTTGTGGTCTCTGGCCTATTCCCTGAACACTTCCCTTACAGCAGTACACCTCCCAGGCAAGGACAATGTCCTGGCAGATGCTCTCAGCAGGATATCTCAGGGCCATCACGAATGGTCATTGGATCCCCTGGTTTTGGAGGTGATCTTCTCCAGATGGGGCACCCACAGATATATTTTTTTGCAGCCGCAGACAATCACCAACTTCCCCTTTTTTGCTGCAGGCCCCCAGTGTTGGGCTCAGTCCCCCTGGATGCCCTGGTTCTCAATTGGGAAGGGAAGTTCCTGTATGCTTTTCCTCCCATCCCTCTCCTGTTCAAGGTGCTAGTCAAAATCAGGTCTCAACCCTGCAAGGTGATTCTGATTGCTCCAGACTGGGCCAGACAGCCCTGGTACCCTCTCCTGTTGTCCTTAGCAGTCCACCTTCCCTTGTCTCTTTCCAGGAATTACAATCTGTTAACCTGTGCTCAGGGGAGGGTCTGGTACCCGAATCTCAAATCTCTCAATCTCAAGGCCTGGCTCTTGAAGAGTTAGAGTTTGCTGATTTACACCCCTCTCAGGGTGTTATGGATATTCTAAAGGCTTCTAGGAAGCCTTCCACCAGAACTACTTATAATTCCAAATGGAAAAGATTTTCCATATGGTGCTCTGGTAAGCATATTTCCCCAGAGTCTGCTGACCTGCCCACAATCCTTGACTATATGGTTCACCTGAATAGCTTGGGACTCAGACCAGCTACACTAAGGGTGCATCTGGCAGCTGTCTCTGCTTTTCTTTCAGCAGGTAAACCTTCTTCTTTTTCAGCTCACCCTGTATTCTCCAAGTTTTTCAGGGGATTGCTTCACACCAATCCGCCATTCAGGGACCCTGCCCCTGCTTGGGACCTTAATGTTTGCATTGCCCAGCTTATGCAACCCCCTTTTGAGCCTTTGTCCTCAGCAGAGCTTAAGTACTTGACTTGGAAAACTGTGTTCTTGGTAGCTATCACTTCTGCCAGGCACATAAACGAGTTACAAGCCCTGTCAGTGGAGCCTGATTTTATCTCTTTCCATAGAGATAAGGTGGTCCTCAGGAGTAACAGGAAGTTTTTACCTAAGGTGGCTTCAGACTTCCACCTTAACCAACCTATGTCTCTTCCTGTGTTCTTCACTGACCATTCTTCCTCTGGTGAGAAGAGGCTGCACAATTTGGATGTGAAAAGAGCCCATAGCTACTACATAGAACTTACCAAGGGTCACAGGTTTGACTCCCTCCAACTGTTCCTCACTTATGGTGAGGTTGGTAAAGGAAAACCTGCCACTAAAAGATCCATTGTCAGGTGAATTGTCTCTTGCATTCAATTTTGCTATGAAAAACTAGGTACGATTCCACCCTCAGGCCTGAGGGCTCACTCTACCAGAGGTACAGCTGCTTCCCTGGCTGCTGCCAGGGATATTCCTATCTTAGAGATATGTCAAGCAGCTTCCTGGAAAACAGTTCACACTTTTACCAAGCATTACTCTCTGGATATCCAGGCTAGGAGTGATGCTCGGTTTGGCACAGCAGTGCTCCAGAGCCTGCTTCCTAGGTAAGTTCTGTCCCTCCTCCATGGAGGTACTGCTTGGTAGTCTGCAATTTGTCAGAATACAGCAAGACTTCATGTTGTTTGAAGAAAAAATTACTCACCTTAGTAATGTTGTTTCTTCTAATGGAGTCTTGCTGTATTCTGACCTCCCCCCCGCCTCCCCTCTCAGAACCTTTGTTTTGGGATGTGGGTGGGCAGTAGCAGTGTTGGCACTCAAGAGGTGCCCCACCCTTTATTTATCACCCCTTTACGTTGGTTGAGTGGGTGTTGTGTTTGTTTCATTTTTTGGGTTTCCTGACCTGAGTCTTTGTTTTGGGACCAAAAATTCTGTTTATTACATTTAGTAGCCAGTTGGCTAGTGTAGGTTTACAGCTTCCACACAGGATACTCAGTGAGTATGGCTTGTAAAGATCTGATGGTTTGAGTTCAAATAGCAACAGACAGAGTCTCAACCGAGCTCAAGCTCAGCGTTCCATGCCTGGCATGGAAAGTTAACTCTTTCATCTCTGGGGCAGTTCGAAGGTTGGACCTCACTGCAATTTGTCAGAATACAGCAAGACTCCATTTGAAGAAACAACATTACTACGGTGAGTAATTTTTTCTTCTGGTCCATGCATACAACTGCACCAAGAATGAGTTTACAGGGTTCTCCCTTTATTACCTCATGTTTAGATGGAAGCCAGAATTCAAGTAGACCTGTATTTTAGAGTATTTGTGGATGGCGCCCTACCAGAGATGTATCTTGAGAATATCAAGAGATTACAACACCTTACAGATACCTACAGTGTGGCCCAGGAAGCAGCAGGAAAAGCTGATCAGAACAAGACCAGATATGATACATGTTTAAGAGAGTGTAGAGCCATCAGGATCTTACCTGATGGTAAAACATCACATAGGAAACAGATGTGCAGAATAAAGGTTTATTACCCTAACAATATACAGAGGACAGTCTAGATAAACAATCTTACCAACTGGGAGTCCGAAACAATTATACACCTTGTGTGGAAGCATATATCTCCCAAGAACCCAAAGAGATGGCCGTGTACATAACATTATATAGGTCTGATAAAAAAAGTCACGTTACCGGAGTACCATCTTCATGTGGATAATAGAAATCTTGTGTTTGGCTTCCCATTGGCGAATACACCGGGTGTCTCACACCCAAGGCCGTGAGATGTTGCAGTTGTACAGGATACATTATTATGCTGACTGTCTTACTTCATAAAACAATCGAATGATTCTTGCATTATTGCTGATCATAGCATCATGACTTCATACCATAGGTGGCGCGCTAAGACTACAAATATATTATTAGGCTCATAATTTAACAGTTGTCAGTAGGTGGCATATCAAGGCCACAAACATATTATTTTGCTAACCAGTAATACAGTAGTTCTGTCAGTACCTGCTAGCTACATTAGTAGACACTATTTTCCCTTCTCTCTGTTATGAAAGGAAATGGTGGTCCATGTTAGGGACAGCAAGTCTGGTAGGTCTACGTATTCCCACCATTGTTTCCTGAATAAAGAGGCAACACTAAGAGGGTAGTAGGGTAAGTTACTTTGCTGAGTGAAATTCATATGCATAAGCTACTTCAAAGCCATATCACGGGTGGCGGAGGTCCTGAAACTACTGAGATCCATCTCTGTTAACACTGGCTCTGGCTTGGACTCCCTTGAACCTTGACTCCTGAAACTTGCCACTCCCCTCATTGCCTCACCTCTGGCAAAAATCTACACGCTATCCCTCTCTTGTAGTAAGGTCTCTGACCTTTGGAAAACTGCTCGTATTACGCCTGTCTTCAAAAAAGGTGACCCCAAGGTCATCACTAACTATAGACCGATAGACATTCTTTCGGTACTGAGCAAAATTCTGGAGAAAATTGTTGCGACTCAAACAACTGGCTACCTAATAAAATTCAACCTGCTCTCTGATACCCAGCATGGCTTTAGGAAAGGACATAGCATGGCTACGGCCCTCCTCAAATTCACCACTGACACACTTTCTAAAATGGATGCTGGTAATCTTATAGGGGCTGTTTTTATTGACCTTGTTGATCATCCCTTGCTCCTCTCCATGCTTTGACACCTGTGCTTCTCATCCTCTGTTGTTGAATGGTTTAGTAGCTACCTATCAAAGAGGACTCAAACTGTAAAATTTAACTCCTCCCCATCTAACAGTGCTACCATCAACATTGGGGTTCCCCTAGGGCTCCATCCTTGGGCTGCTTCTTTCCTCACTCTACATAAACAATGTTGGTGATGTTCTCAAATCCTGTTCTGCTATTTTGAATGCAGATGATCCTGTTATCTATACCAACTCTGCTAGTATAGCCTATATTAATGCAACCCTTTCATCTGACTTTAAAAGTATTCAAAACTGGTTAAACTCCCATAAACTAGTACTCAATGCAAATAAAACGAAAGCCATACTGCTTGGCTCATCTCCAAAGCTCAGGGCACTGGTGGTTGAGTACTCAGGTGGTACTCAGCTGGAATGTGTGACTTCATTCAACTACATGGGTATCCTGCTTGATCAATCCCTGGATTTCAACCTTCATGTGCAGTCCACCTGCAAAGCTGTCAATGCCAAACTGGGTGTAGCCTATAAAACCAGCTATGTGCTCACACCCTGGGCTAAACTGGACATTGCCAGAGGAATTCTGCTCCCAACCATAACCTATTAGGCTCCCTTACTTGCCACTGCTCATAAAACCTCCCTACTCAAGTGGAATGTTACGTATATTAACATATGTCGATATGCCTTCTTGGTTCCTTGCCTCAAACACCACTGTCAACTCTATAGTGACCTTGGCTGGCTCTCTCCCTTGGCTAGCAGGCAGTACTATGTTGGCTCACTCATTGAATCAATCATCTGGCATCAGACCCCACCATCACTTGTGGCGTGGCTAGTTCCCCAAGCCACATCCCATGGTCTGCGTTCAGCTGATAAATCTTTATTAAATGTACCTAGGTGTTGCACAAGCAAAGGAAATGGTGTATTTGGGCATGTTGCACCACAGCTATGGAATGCCCTGCTCCTTGACCTTAGACTAGCCATCTCACATCACTGCTTTAAGAGAGAACTGTGCCTAAATCTATCACTTGCAGATGTATACCCCTACTTTGACCCTACCTAACATCTGCAGGCCTGCCTCTAACAAGCTCCTGACTTTGCCTCAACCCACTCCCTATTACCTCCTAGACCCAGCCATGTTCTCTATTCTCCCACTAGCCAAAGCCTGACTGTCATCTCCTTTCTTGCCACATATACACTATGAACTAATGTTTGCCCACCTCTTTTCTTCTTCCCACTCTGACCCCTTGCACTGCTATGTCATTTATTGTATTCCTATACAACTCTGTTTGTAAATCCTTTTGTTTAACTGTTATTCTGATTTCTTACACTTTGTATTAGTCAAACGTTTGCCTGCTCTGTGGTCTTATTTACTATATTTGCTCAACTCAGTGTGATTAATGCACTTATGAATTGTAACTCTGTATGTTTCTACATGTTTGTACTCTCCCAGGTAGTGCCTGAAAATAGTCATTTTATGGCTAGTGTACTTACCCGGTAAACAAAAACCAAGCAAAAAAAATATATAGAAACTTTAATTGTGCACGATGTTGCTTTAGAGTCTTTCTTGAACAGAGCAAGGTTATAATAAGAAAAATTATTAAGAACATGTGAATTACGACAAAACCTTTGAATGTCAGTTCTAACCAAGTATTAGTGTGGTGCTGAGGTCACCATCCTGAAATAGAGCATTTAGAGAATCACCTACCTTAGTAATATTATTACTAATGTGCACGAAATGTGTATCCTTCCTTTCTAATAAGGATTTAAGAGTCAGGGTGAGGGGATCACTATGCACATTGAAAACTGGTAAATACTGTGCTATACTATACAGATAGTCAGGGTCACTATCACTGTAATCACACTCTAGGGTGGGAACTGATGTGATAACCATATGGGCAAAATTAGAGTGCTATGGGGCACAAAGCAAAAAATTGGCATGGAAATGTCACTCATCAAGTGTCCCAAGGAAAAAGTCTGCTGGTTTGTCACAACACAGTATTGTCCATCAGAGTTATAGGTGACATGAACTTCAGGAAGGTGCCACTTTGTACGTTGGATTGGGCAGGTGATGGAAGTATTCATTACTTAGCTGGTGTGGAGTCAGACGTCTTCTTGGAAGTCATTTCTGGAGACATTTAGACAAGCTTTATCTTGATCCAAAGAAACAGTTACAAAAACAGTCTCATTATCATGTGGGTCATTAGGAAACCCCCATCTGGTGAATACCTTTTCTACCAGGATTTTGGAAGTGGTTTTTGCCGTAGTGGCCTTACATGGGAAGGCCTCTACCTATTTTGAAAATAGGTCAGTGATCATAAGTGCATACTTTTTGTTTTTGCTGGTGCGGGGCAATTGTCCAATGAAATCAATTTGAATTTCATTCCAAGGGACAGAGTACCTTTGTGGTAGGAGTGTTGCATTTTCGTTACCTGGAATGGGATTGTTCTGCACACAGGTAATGCAGTTGTCCACATAATGTTGAACATCAGTTGTTATGCCAGGCCACCAGGCCACCAACCCATGGTTTTCAGTCTTTGGACTGTCTTGTCCACCCCTTGCTGTCTACCTGCAGGGGTATTGTGTAGCTGATGGATGACTTCTGATCAAAGTTTTTTGGGGATCACCCAACGTTTTTGATCACCTGAGTGATACAGGACCAATTTCTGATCCTGAGACAGATGGAGGCTGTCAGAGTGTCTTTTGAATGGATTATTCAGACATCTCTTTTTCTGTTACCTTGGAAAGGTATTCATATACCTCTTATCTCTGGATCTGCTAGCTGCAACTCAGTCAAATCCAAAGGAACCATTTTTTTTTGTTGCAGTCACTGTTAGTGTGCTGCAGTGGGAGGAGTCATGGTCCATATCTACCCCCCTCGAGCTCCATCTTTGGCTGAAGTGACAGCTCAGTCATTGTATTCATGGAAAAGTTAAGATCTGGAATGGGCCTTGACTCTGTGACTGTGCATCCAGAAGATGAATTGTTCAGTAAGGCTGACAATGTGAACAAATAGATCCCTGCATTTGACAGGGGTATCTTCTGAAGATGTGAAGTCATGGGCCTTCCACAAGGGAAGAAATTCTGTTAAGGAATTGCACATCCAAGATGAACTGGAGAACAGAATGGTATCTTCTACTCCTTTCCCATTAATGATCGCCAAGGCATAGGCCACAGCAGCACGTTTTGCATACTGGGATGACTTGATAATGCACTTCCCGGACACCTCAAATGTGTCACCTGCTGTAACCAGTATCAAGACCCTAAATCCTGTGATATGCTCTCCCTCATGGTAAGAGGAGGATCCATCTGTAAAGATGCCACATAGGGCAGGGTCTTTTACAGTGTTCTGTGTTGCTGGGAGAAATGGACCTGGTTCAGACAGGGCAGGTGGCTCTAGGCCACACTCATGTGGATCTCCTTGGCACAGGAGACCATGTGCCAGAATGGATGACATTTTGGCAGGAAGCACAGTGATATCTCTGTCCTGCAGGAATACAGACCGATGTGTGATTCTGGTGTTAGACACATTGCCGTCCTTGATCTTATCTATCAATAGGAAGTTGGTTGGTGTATGGTTGGTGTGCAATATAATAGGGCAAACCCTCTTATGTAGGTGACATGTTTGACAGACCAAAAGGTTGGCAGTCTATTCCTTTTGCAGAGGGAGTACTTCTGCTCTACCATGAAGAACATTTGGGAAGCATAGGCAATAGGCCTCAAGGTGCCATTGGTCTTTTGTGCAAGAACTGCTGACATACCCACCTTAAAGGTGGCAGTCTCCAAGTGGAATGGGAGGACTGGGTTGGGATTGCCCAGTGCTGGTGCAGAAGCCAAAGCCTTCTTCAGAGATGTGATGGCATTGGTGTGTCCTGGTCCCCACTGCCGGGGGATGTCCTTCTTCAGGAGCTCATACAGAGGGGCGGCCCTTTGTGCAAAATTGCAAATAAAGTTCCTGGAGTAGTTGACCATACCCAGGAAATGTCTCAGAGTTGCCACACTGGTTGGTAATGGCAAATCTTGAAGGCCTTGGACCTTGTCCAATATAGGGCTCCTGCCCTCTCCAGTTATGCATAGGCCAAGAAAGGTAACTTCTGGCTGACATAACTGTACCTGTGCAGGACTGCATATGATGCCTGCCCTCTGCAAGATGGTCAGGAGCTCATCTAGGAGCTCCAGATATCTTTCCAAGCCAGTTGTGGCTAGAAAAAGATCATCCACATATTGTAGGAGACATTCTGTTGTGGAGAAGCCATGCATAGCATCTCTCATGTGGATGTGGAACAATGAGGGACTGTTGTAGAATCCCTGTGGAAGACAGTCCCATATGTACTGTCACCCTTCGAATGTGTAGCTAAATCTGTATAGCCTCTCATGGGCCAATGATAATGACCAGAATCCACTGGAAATGTTCAAGGTGCTGAACCCCTGGTGATCAGGCTTTAGAAGTTTGAGCATATTAGGGGCTGAAGCCACAGTTGGTGCACAACTAGGGGTGACTTGATTAAGTCTACGGTAATCAATGGGGAGCTTCCAACTATTGTTGGGTTTCTTTATAGGCCAGATGGGAGAATTGACTATTTATGTGCAAGGCCTAATGACCCCTTGTTTTAGAAGGGATTCAGTGGTGGCCCTCAGAGAGGGTATTCCCTTTGCTAGAATGGGTACTGCCTCTGGTATGGTGTGTCATTACCAGTGACCTAGATTAGAGTGTCCATCCTTCCACAATCATGTTTGTGTTTGGCAAAGGCTTCACTATGCCTTTTCAGGATTGACCTGAGTTGAGGAGGTAGCTCACAGTGTTGTAGCATGATGATAATGTCATACTCCTTGTAATTGATTTTTACCGCTGATGCCATATGTGAGTCCGAGATGAGTAGCATGTGGGCTTGTCCTGGGATCTGGAGTAATAACCTGTTTTCTAAATCCAGGACACAAACATGACATGCCAGGAAATCAATTCCCAAGATACTTTGGTGGTGATGTAAGACCTTGAGGTCGAAAAGATGTTGCACCTCCAAGGTACCAGTGGTAACTGGTATGGATTTGGACCTGTGGGTTGTGACTACAGTCCCCTCAAAGGTTTGGGCAGAAGTGGCCCTTCAAACAACATGAAGTCTTGCTGTATTCTGTCTATTGCAGTTAGGTCTTGCCTTTCAACTGCCCCGGAGAACAAAGAGTTAACTTTCCATGGTCAGCATGAAATGTTCAGCGTGAGCTCAGTTGAAGCCCCTGTCTGCTGTTGTTTAAACTCCAACTGTCAGATTCTTTACTCCGCCTCACTGAACAGTCACTCTGGAGATTTCTCTTTTGCTCAGTTCAAAAAAGTCGGTTAAAGCGTTGTTTTTCGCTTGGTTTCTACCTGATTTCTTTTACCGAATCTGTCGGTTTAAGTCTCTGTCTGTGGTGCCGTGAGCACTAGACAGGTTTTACATTTAGTTTCTGTATGGAACTTGTAAATTTCAGATTGGTTCGGCTGAACCGATCAGTTTAGTTTAAAAAAGTTTGTAAATTTACTTAGAGTGTGGTAACCGGTCCGTATCGGTTCTAAAAAAAATGGATTTTATTACGTTTTGTTCCAAGACCCGTAACATGGTCAGGAACCGATAGGGGAGTCTGGCCTGACAGATTGCTGAAAAAAGGGTAAGTTTTGGATGGGACTGGCCATGTCTGAGAAACCCAAGAAAAAAAACGGGCCCACTGGGTTTCAACACTGCAGTGTGTGTGTGGAAGCCTTTGCTAAGGCTGATCCCCACACCACCTGTGTTTATTGTCTGGGGTTTGACCAACTCAATTCAGACTGCCAAATTTATAAGAATTTTCCCAAAGCTACCCTGGATAAGAGAGTAGGTTGACTAAGGGAAAGGGAGGCCGAGAAGTCAGCTGACCCGGATGGCCAGCCCGGTTCGGTTCCGACCGAACCAGAAGGAGTGCCCTCTGACCAGGGCGATACTTCTTCGGACAAAAGGAGAGCCAGTTCTGAGGAGTCGGTTCTGGTTAAAAGGAAGAGAAAAGATAAATCGTCTGGTTTGGATCCAGAAATTCATACTCCGACCGCTGATGAGATAGCCAAAGCGATAAGAATAGTGCAATCACTAACTTCGGTTCCGGCCAAACCGGCACCATCTGGCAGGGGCTCAGTTCGGTCAGTTCCCCCAGTTCCGGATTACACTTCAGAAGAATTTTATGAACCGGAGGAGGAGGGAGAGTATGAGGATGATGATGGTGATTATGAAAGTCTGGATGTGCCTATTGACGCGAACATCTCCCCAGACAGACCTTCAGTTGTTTCTCCTCCTAGGCTTTCTGAGTCCCCTTCCCACTTTATGTTTTACAAAAAAGTGGCTGAAACCCTCCAGCTTTCAATGGAAGAAGCAGTAGAGGATCAGGAGGTGTCTGGTTTTGTTGAAATGATGGACATCCCAGAGTCCAGGAGACTGTCTATTTCCCCTCCATAAATCTTTTGGGAAACAGACAAATAAAATTCTTAAGACTCCTAACTCCATAACTCCTGTGGACAGATGAATTGACAAGAGGTACACCCTTTCAGGCTCGGACATGGAGTTCCTTTCTCAGCAATGCAGCCATGTTGGGGTAGTGCAGGCTGCTGCCTGTGATAAGGCAAATATCCCCTTGGCATCACACCCCCCAGATAAGGACTCCAGGAGAATTGATGCCATGGCAAAGAAGCAGTACATGGCAGCATCTTTGGGACTCAGGCAGGCTAACTATATGGCCTACACAGCTAGATACCAGAAGTCCAGATGGGACACTGTGCTGGCTCTGGCTAAACAGGCCCCTGACCAGCTTGCCAGGGAGCTGGAGCAGGTGGCTGCAGATGGGACTTGAGGCATCCAAGGTGCAATTTCATGCTGCTGTGGACTCCAATAAACTTTCATCAAGAGTCATGGCTACATCTGTGGCCCTTCGGAGGATGGCTTGGCTCAGATGTACTAGTCTATCACAGGATACCCAGGCTAAGGCCATGGATTTCCCAGTTATTGGTAATTCTCTGTTTGGGGAGCAGACAGAGAACTACATGAAAAAGATGGATGAGTACAGGACCACCTACAGGAGTGCTCAGGCCAAAGAAAGGCAAGCTACTCCTCAAAGGCAGCAGTCCAGGGGCAGAGGCAGGCCTTTTCAAAGGCCTTTTCACCAAGCCCAGGCCTCCTTTTCTTCTTATGCTGAGAGGGGGTTCTTCAGAGGGAGAGGCAGATGGGGAATGAGCAGGCCTGCTTCCACCCCTCAGCCTAAAGCCCCTGCCAAGCAGACACCCTGATGGGTCTGCCCGGGCCGATTCTCCAATACCTGTAGGGGGCAGGCTGGCTTACTTTGTCCAGGACTGGAAGTCTCTGACATCAGACAAGTGGGTCCTGGAAGTAGTAAGCCAGAGACTGGTTCTCAGCTTCAAAAAATTTCCCAAGATGAGAACCAGATCCTTTCCACCTGCAAATCCATCAGAGACCCTTGCTCTAGAGGCAGAGGTTTCTTCCCTCCTTGCTCTCAGAGCCATGGAGAGGGTTCTACCCTACACAAGGGGAAAGGATTGTGCTCCAGGTACTTCCTAACCCTCAAAAAGACAAGAGAATGGTGGCCCATCCTGGACCTTAGATATCTGAACAAGCACCTTTTAAAACCAAAGTTCAAAATGGTGACTCTGGGAATAACTCTGCCCTCTCTAAGGCCAGGGGACTGGCTAGCCTCCCTGGACCCCAAAGATGCCTATTTTCACATACCCATCAGATGCTCCCACAGAAAGTACCTCAGGTTCGAGTTGCCCTCAGGCCACTATCAGTTCAGAGCAATGCCCTTTGGCCTAACATCAGCCCCAAGGGTGTTCACAAAGTGCCTGGCAGTAGTGGGTGCTTTTCTAAGGAGAAAAAAAGATCTCCATCTTTCCATACTTGGACGACTGGCTCATAGTGGGTCAGTCTCCAGTCCAAGTCAAGTCACATTTGCAAATAACTCAGCAAGTGCTCACTTCCTTAGGATTCCTCCTCAACCTTCCAAAGTCAGTTCTTGAGCCAGTACAGCTCCTCACCTTCATAGGGGCGGAGCTGAATACAATAAGGGAAGAGCCTACCTTCCCCTGGACAGTGCAAGGACCCTTATGGAACTGGCCTCTTCATTCACCCTTCCGTTGTCTCGACCAGCAAGGCATTTCCTGCAGTTTCTGGGCCACATGGCAGCCTCTACAGCAGTGGTCCAGGGAGCAAGATTTCAGATGAGGGACATTCAGTTCCACTTAAGAGCCTTCTGGTCCCAAAGAAAGGATTCCCTTATCAAACTAGTCCCAGTGACTCGAACCCTGATCCAGGCTTTGCAATGGTGGCAGGATCAGGACAATTTGAGACAAGGAGTTCCATTTGTCACTCAGTCTCATTCAGTGATACTCACCACAGGTGACTCCCTGCTGGGCTGGAGTGCCCACCTGGGGGATCTTACCACCCAAGGGCTGTGGTCACCTCAAGAATCTATGCTTCGCATCAATCTCTTGGAATTCAGAGCGGTGTTTCTGGCACTGCAAGTCTTTTCCAAATGTGTACAGAACAAGGTGGTCCAGATCAGGACAGTACCACCACAATGTGGTACATCAACAAGCAAGGAGACACTCGATCTTTGGCCTTGTGCACAGAAGCAATGAAGTTGTGGTCCCTGGCCTATTCCCTGCAAACCTCTTTGATAGCAGTTCACCTCCAAGGGAAGGACAATGTCCTGGCAGATGCTCTCAGCAGGATATCCCAGGGCCATCACGAATGGACCCTAGATCCCCTAATTTTGAAAGTGATTTTCTTGAGATGGGGCACTCCACAGATAGATCTTTTTGCAGCCCCAGACAATCACCAACTTCCTCTCTTTTGTTGCAGACCCCCAGTCTTGGGCTCAGTCCCCCTGGATGCTCTGATCTTGAATTGGGAAGGGAAATTTCTGTATGCTTCCCTCCTTCCCACTCCTGTTCATGGTGTTAGTCAAGATAAGGTCACAACCATGCAAAAGTGATTCTGATTGCTCCAGACTGGGCCAGACCGTCCTGGCACCCCCTGTTGCTGTCCTTAGCAGTCCACCTTCCCCTGTGTCTTCCCAGGAATTACAACCTGTTGACATCCTCTCAGGGGAGGATTTGGTATCCGAACCTCAAGTCTCTCAATCTCAAGACATGGCTCTTGAAGAGTTAGAGTTTGCTGATCTGCACCTTTCTCAAGGGGTTCTGGATATCCTTATGGCTTCTCGAAAGCCTTCCACCAGAAAGACTTACAACTCCAAATGGAAAAGGTTCACTATTTGGTGCTCTAATAAGGATATTTCTCCAGAATCTGCTGGGTTGCCTACAGTTCTGGGCTATATAGTCCATCTTAATGGCTTAGGACTTAGGCCAGCTACACTTAAAGTGCATTTGGCAGCTGTTTCTGCCTTTTTGTCAGTAGACAAGCCCTCTCCTCTGTCAGCTCATCCTGTGTTTTGTAAGTTCTTCAAGGGATTGCTGCACACCAATCCCCCCTTTAGGGACCCTGCTCCTGCTTGGGACCTTAGTGTTTGCATTGCTCAGCTTATGCAACCACCCTTTGAGCCTTTGTCCTCTGCAGAGCTTAAGTATTGACTTGGAAAACTGTTTTGGTAGCCATTACCTCTGCCAGGCGTATCAGTGAATTGCAAGCCCTGTCAGTGGAGCCTGATTTCATCTCTTTCCATAGAGATAAAGTGGTCCTAAGAACTAACAGGAAGTTTTTGCCTAAGGTGGTTTCAGATTTCCACCTTAACCAGTCTATGTCTCTCCCTGTTTTCTTCACTGATCTTTCCTCCTCTGGAGAGAGGAGGCTGCACAGCTTGGATGTTAAAAGGGCCCTCAGCTACTACATAGAGCGCTCCAAGGGTCACAGGTTTGAGTCCCTCCAGCTGTTCCTCACATATGGAGAGGATCTATTGCCAGGTGGATTGTCTCTTGTATACAATTCTGCTATGAAAAACTGGGTAGAACTCGACCGTCAGGCCTGAGTGCTCACTCTACTAGAGGAACAGCTGCTTCTCTGGCTGCTGCCAGGGATATTCCTATCTTAGAAATTTGTCAAGCAGCCACCTGGAAAACAGTCCATACATTCACCAAGCATTACTCTCTGGATATCCAGGCTAGGAGTGATGCTCGGTTTGGCACAGCAGTACTTCAGAGCCTATTCCCAAAGTAGGTTCTGTCCCTCCTCCATGGAGGTACTGCTTGGTAGTCCAATAGTCAGAATACAGCAAGACTTCATGTTGTTTGAAGAAAAAATTACTTACCTTAGTAATGTTGTTTCTTCTAATGGAGTCTTGCTGTATTCTGACTCTCCCACTCCTCTCAGAACCTAGTTTTTGGGATGTGGGTGGGCAGGAGCAGTGTTGCACCCTAGGGGTGCCCCTTTTCATCCTCCTTACTTTGGGTGTGTGTTGTGTTTTGTTTTTGGGTTTCCTGACTTGAGTCTTTGCTTTGAAACCAAAAACACTTTTTAATAAATTTAGTTGCCAGTTGGCTAGTGTGAGTTTTACAGTTTCCACACAGAACTTCTAGTGAGTATTGCTCGTAAAGATCTGACGGTTGGAGTTTAAACAACAGCAGACAGGGGCTTCAACCGAGCTCACGCTGAACATTCCATGCTGGCCATGGAAAGTTAACTCTTTGTTCTCCTGGGCAGTTGAAAGGCAGGACCTAACTGCAATAGTTAGAATACAGCAAGACTCCATTAGAAGAAACAACATTACTAAGGTGAGTAATTTTTTTCTTCCAGTAGACCACTGAGATGCAGCACTGAGACAGCAGCACTGAGACAGCAGCACCCATATCTAGAAATAGTTCAAACTGGTGGTCCCCAACCAGTACTTCTATACATGGGTGGCTGGATTCATCCATCACCAGGGCGGTGATGAAGCGTACCAGGGCCTGACACCGTCAGTCCGATCTGTCGTGCCCTGATGGGGGATGGGGGTCCACTGCTTGGAGCATCTTGGTACACTCATATTATGGAGACTTTTGGTTTTTTCCATTTTCTTAGACTCCTCCTGGTATGGAGGTGCAAATTGGACAGTTGCTGAAAGGATGGCCACAGTAGGTTTTTGTGGGAGGGTGGTTGAAAGCGATTTAACTTTAGCCTGGAACTCCCGGAGTCAATTGTTTTCCTTCCAGCAACTCCCTGTAAGAAGGGACGGACCACTGTTTTTGCCCATCGTTCCCCTTCTCTTTCTGCTGCTGCCACTTCTTGTGTTGGCTCTTACTGTTTCCTCCTTTGGTTTGATAGGAGGTTTGTTGAACATTTTTTTGTTGGTCTACCACTACATACTGTGTGGATGGCTCGGTGCTACTCTGCATCACGGCCACCTGGCCTTGGAGCCAAGGCCTGGTCACGCACATAGATCTGGTATGCGCGCTCCACCCTTTCTGTGATTTCAGTGAAAAGGTCCATCCTGGGGAACACTGAGGCCTCAACCTTTTCTTGGAGGGCTGGCCACATATTTTTCAAAATTAATCTTTGTACTCAACCAAGTCATGCATAGCATTCTCATCGGCCAACCTGTTTCTGGTACGACTGGCCATCCATAAATGGCTGTCACACTGGGCCAGGATTTCCTTGCTGAATTATTCATCATGTGGCCCAGCATCACGCCATCCAAATTGGGACTCCTGGCGGTGACTTCTTCAAACCGGGCCGCTGTGTCATTGTGTACCATTTCCAGTAGCTTGTCCTATAGCGTAGGCTTGACTGTCTGTTTCAAAACCTACACTGGAAGGCTGAGCATTTCATACTAATCTCAAACTTTCCCCAAGTGGCAACTCAAATTGTCGCCAGAGGCCATTCAGCCTATCCTGTCCGCGATGTTTTGGATGGCCTGTGTGGACTGGAATGCATTCAGGGTGTGTTCTGGCTGTGCTGCCATGTACTTGACTACCACCTCAGCCTTAGCCATGGCCATGTCGTGAATGAGGCTGTTTTAGCCTACTGGTTGTATGTGATAACGGTCAGTCTTAAACTCTGCCGATCACAAAGATAAAAGAAAAAAGTGCTCGATGACAAAAGGGCGACTAATATTACAGCGACCATCACAAACAGCAATGGTCGCTTACTCACTGATAAACAACAACTAAAATAAGTATTTTTATGCAGAGGTTTATGCCCTCCACACACACCAAACTAAAGATAATCAACTCCACATGGGGCGTGGACCAGAGGGGAAAATAACATTTAAAAAAAGAAAAAGGTTTTCCCCCAGAGCCAGACCCAAACTCAAGTCTGGTAGCTTCACTGTGCTAAACAGCCAACTCAGCAGGGATTGGCCAAACAATGTCCTATATCCTGCTGTAGCGAGTGTAGATAACTACTACGCTCACTCTACAGGATATCTCAATCTATTCTACCACTCGCTTTAACTATTATCGGTATTATTGAGTCACTTATATTGAGCCGCTCAATAATACACACTCATATCACTGTACACTGGCCTACATCATCCTTTAGCAAGTCAATTATGGCTTGTTGGATCACCAGTGAATGGGCCTCGGCCACACCTGCCTTTGTAATCGCCTGCTCGACTAAGGCCTCAACCTCGGTCTTGTCAGATTTACTCAAGAAAGAAACCAGAGGTGGGCAAGGCATCATCCCTCTGGTGTCCCAGGGTCTGCCATCTTGGAAATTACCATCATCGCTTTCGCCGTTTGTCAATGATGCCAGGTCAATAGGTGGGGCATACAGCAAAGCCTTAACATGATCTTTTAGGATTGCAAACTGCTAACATAATTTCACCAGTTTTCTTCTACACATAGAACAATCTATTCTACCTTTATGTTGTCCCTTGCTAACATGATTTTGCAAAACTCTAAACACAGCAAATACTTCGCGACTTTCCCTGAGCTCCCTGTCCAGTGCATTCGGACACTCATTTCTTCCAACGACTCAGCATTTGCATCTCTCAAGCATTGTTTGCATCAGTCAATGCATCATTCAAGTGCTGTGCCTACTTCTTACCCTGTTGTTACTTTTCACAATCCTCTCTCAACCTAACAGTTTCTTTGTCCTTCTCTAGTACAGTGTTATGCATATCAATTTGTGTTACATTCCTAAAACTTTCAGTTTTCTGTTCTCATTCTCTGCATTGCTTGACCACTTCTCAGGATTTAGAACCCAGTTCTTCTTTCAGAGCCAGGACCTCCGCTTCAACTCCCTGTAGGGCAGTGTATAGGGCAGCAACCGCAGCCATCCTAGCTACATTAGTAGACATTATCCCTTCTCTCTATTATGATAGGAAATGGTGGTCCACATTAAGGATGACAGGTCTGGTAGGTTTACAAGAGTAAGCTCTGCTGCATGGAGACAGAGTCCTGATCAGAAAACTTGGCATTCCAGGTAAACATCTGACCAGTGGAGATCTGAACTCCATGTCATTATGTAGCAGTTTCCCAATCTGCCGGTGAACTGCCTACAGCTGAAGAGTAGAAATACTGTTATTAAGACACTTCACCAAAATCATCTATTGCCCTTTGGCCAACTGTTACCTGAAACATCTTCTTTATCACCTAGAAGACCAGCCACCATGAATGAGACATAGAAAAGGAGAATCTGTGCTGCTCAGCAAGAAATGGAAATTACGTATCCACTGTAATTCTTGCTCTTCTTGGACAAGTCTTCATCCTTCATTCATACTGCTGGGAGGCAGAAATCTTCAGGAGGACAGCACATGCATGGCATGGCAAGACTGGCTTGCGCCTGTGTGGACTATCTCAACATCTACCCTCCAACTGTCTCATTACCTTTTTGACTGAGGAGGTGCAGTGTAAACTAAATTTAGGAAACACCTAACCTAATCCCGGCATAAGATAGCCCAGTTGACCAGCGTAAGTGAGGTCAAGAAGCAAATTCTTCACAGCCCAACACATGAGGGAGTGAAGACCAGAAACGGAATGAGTGAGTTTGGGGAATGGTCAGTGGATGTATAACTGAATAGTGAAGACTTGTCCAAGAAGATCAAGAATTATGGTAGGTATGTAATTGGAATATCTTCCTGGACTTAAAGTCTTCACCATTCATTCATACTGCTGGGAGAGTACGAAGCTAAAAACCAATCCCCTGAGCAAGGCAGCAGGAGACATAGCTCACGCAAGACAGAAGCCCATTAAGGATGGTCCTGCCAAAGGAAGTGTGCTGTCTGGCATGGACATCCAGAGTTTAGTGCTTCACAAAGGTATGCACTGAGTTCCAAGTAGCCGCTTTGCAAATGTCTGCAATGGGCACATTATGAATCTCTGCCAGGGATGCTGCGACCACTTTGGTGGAGTGGGCGTAAACCCGGCCTTCCAACTTGATGTACCATTGAGTAGCAGTGGTGAAGGCATGCCACTGTCTAAGCAGAAATTAATCTAATAGCGACAGGCTGGCCCAGCCGGGCCATGCTGAACAATACAAAGAGTTGCATGGTTTTACGTATCTCCCCTGTTCTAGTGATGTAAAATCAAAGTGCCTTCTTGACATCCAGACAATGAAGGGTGAATGAATGAACTTCATTCTGGAAGTTAGCAATATCAGTGGGGAGAACCAAAGGCTGATTATAGTGAAATTCCAGAGTGCTTCCATTGCTAAACTCGTTATGCTTCGACACTGGAAGGAGGACTCCCTTCCTACGACCTTAGAATGGTACCAAGAAATCCTCCTTGCTATCCAGTTAGAGAAGCACATAGTGAATTTGCAACATAGACCTTATTACTACCAGAGTACTTGGGATCCCCTTTTGACGCTACTTTCCCTATGGAAACCGTAGTGGTTTGTCAGTGCCGCAAATTTAATTTTTTGGTGAGCTTAGTTTGGCCTATCTTCTTACTGTGCAGATCCTGGGGGGGAGAGGGGGATTGTATATGTATTGGTTTGTTTTGTTTAGTATGGACAAGGCCCCTAGAATTCTGCGGCCACAGAATTTTGCGCAGAACTTGCAATCTACCGCAGAACTTCTTCGGTGCCACAGAATTCACTCTTTTTGATGAGTTTTTATTAATATTTCTGTTTATCCATATAATCTGTTTCCCTTCCCCTCTTTTTATATCCAAAACCCCCTATATGCTCAGAATGTGATGTTATCATTGCTATAACATCATACATTAGCTAATGAAATGGCTGCAATCTGCAACAGAAATGAACAGTTACTTATCTACCACAGCTCCCACTGCCAGAGATGGTGGCACAGCACACCATGCATGGTGATAGTTGCTCAACCTGCACTACAGCCTAATACAATTTTCAGTCTTACATTATTGCACTAGGGCCAACTTAAACAAAACCTTGTCAATAGCACAGACCTGTTAAGTCCATACCTCACTTTGTACAAACCTATTTGTGCCTTTAAGGTATAGAGATGCCATCTGAAATGAATAACTGGTAAAATTAATTTAACTGTCATTTTTAAGAAAAATAAAGTAATTATGCCCAGAAAAGTGGAATATAATAATGTGTAGACCTGTTGAAAGAATAGATCTGTTAAAAAATAATTGCACCGCATGCATTTTTGCCAGGGTTATTGATTACATATTGTCATTGGTTGATAGAATCACCTAAAATTTATGGAGAAATGTTTTGTGCAGGGACAGCTGCTGGGCCAGAGGGTAGCATGCTGTGTTTCCGTGCCGGCAACTCGGGTTCAGAGATTAGCTCTGGGAGCTGGCTGGACAGCACAAGAATTGGTGGAACACATCACTGCTCAGAGCCTGGGAAGGTATGGTGCAGTGTTCTGTCACATGGTGGACACATTGTGATGGGCTCTAGAGCACTATCTCACTATCGGTTCACATGCATGTCATGGCCTGATGGTGTTATGCAGTGTGTCAGGGAAAGCGGGTTGACATGAAAAATTAGTTTTGCAGTAACTCCTCTATTCCATTTCCAATGGGACCTGTATGAATGAGGATGCAAGTTCATGTAAATTAAAAAAATATATATACAATATACACACACACACACACACACACACACAGTATCTCTGTCTCTCTCACCACACACACACACACATATTTGTATGTATGTTACAGATTGCATACACATATATAAGTGATACATAGTGGGAACCTCATGAGTGGTGTAGAAAGCACATACAAATATATAAGTGATAGACAGTGGAAACCTCATTAGTGGGATAGATAGCATGCATATAGAAATACATTATTTATCACATAAGATCCCCTCTGTATATCTCATTTATGCAACAGGCTAGGACCTTAAGGGAGAGACATTTGTTTTGCTTTTTTAGGCATAAAATTATTTTTATAAGTCTGTTATTTTTGAACTAGTGTTACTGTGCTTTCCACCATCCTGATTGCTATAACCACTGTCATGAAAGTGAAGTCAGGATAACAAGCTGACACTGTGATGTGGTTGTTTGTTAGTGCCGCAGAACTTCCGCAGAAATTACAAACCACCGCCGCAGAAGTTGCGGCAAATGGTAGTCTTGCCGCAGAACTTTGTCCCACTGTGCCGCAGAAAAGTAGGGGCCCTGAGTATGGTTCTCTTTGTTGGTCTTTATTGTAACTGTTTATTTGTTGTATTGTAAAAACAATAAAGTACACTGAATTAGAGTGAAATTCCAAAACTACCTTGGGCAGGAACTTTGGGTGAGTATGAAGCACACCTTGTCCTTGTGAAAGACAGTGTACAGAGGGTCTGTGGTCAAGGCATGTATTTCAGATACCCCGCGAGCGGAAGTGATGGCCACCAGGATAGTGGTCTTCTAGGTGAAAAAACTTCAAATCACAGGTGGCTAGAGGCTCAAAAGGTTTACGAGTGAGCATGTCTAGCACAAGGTTAATGTCCCACACAGCCACCAGTCTCCTGGCCGGGGGTCTAGTGTGTAGGATGCCCTTGAGGAACCTCTTGACTAGCAGTAACTGAACCAGCATCATGTTCTGTACTGGCTCATGACAGGCAGAGATTGTGCAGAGGTGTACCTTCACTGTCAAGTATTGCAGCCCTGCATTAGACAGGTCTAAGAGGTACTCCAGAACCTTATTTGGTGGGCAGTGGAAGGGGTCCAGATAGGACTTGGCACACTAAATTAAAAAAGCACTTCCATTTTGCTGTGTAAGTCTTCCTGGTAGAAGGCTTACATGTGGCCAGGAGGATCTCCAACATTCTCTGAGAAACTTTGAACCTGCTCACTTCTATCTCCTCAGGAGCCAGGAATGGAGATGAAGGGATCACAGGTTAGGATGTACCAGGGGTCCCTGTGTCAGGAGGTCCATTAATGACAGCAGTTGCCTCGGTGGGACTTCCGACAACCTGTCGATCAATGGAAACCATATCTGTCAAGGCCAGCATGGGGCAATTAGAATCATTCTGCCCCCTGGTGCCTCCAGTCTGATCAGCATCCTCTGAACAAATGGTAGAGGAAGAAATACGTACAGAAAGCATCTTATCCACCGCAGTCTGAATGCATCCTGACAGAAAATGCCAGGTTCTGGATTTCTGGAGTAGAATAGAAGCAATAGTGTGTTGAGTGGGGACACAAAAAGGGTCCAGGTCTGGACTGCCCCACTCATCGGATAGCTACTGCATAACATCTGATGCGAGCGACCATTCATGTGGATCCACCTCAGTCCTGCTGAGGCAATCAGGCAAATAATTCTGAGTTCTGGCAGGAAGACTGCCTGTGTCAGAGAATCATGTTCGAGACACCACTCCCACACTCTCATGGCCTCCCTTCAGCGAGGGTAGGAGTGCACTTTACCCTGCTTGTTGATGTTGTACATCACCAGCTTTTCCATCTGAAGGAGGATTACCTTGCAGCAGAGGACATTCTTCAAGGCTTGGATAGCACAGAGGCCAGCTCTCATCTCTCGAACATTTATATGTGTAGATGAGAATCTTCCTGGCATCATACCCCCCGGGGTGCGTAGATCTTGACAATGAGCTCCCCACTTGATCAGAGATGCATCCGTGGTGATCATGATTTGATACTCCAGTGGGGTAAAGGGTAGACCCTGAAGGAATCTGCATGCAAGTGATCTCATCAGATGCTCTGTCACTTTTTTGTGAAAGAACTGTGGATGTGTGGTCGGTGACCACTGTGTGCTGAGCATCCATTATGTGGTTCTCATGTGTAGACAGGCTAAAGGCACTGTGAACACAGGTACTGCCATGAGGCCCAACATCCACTGCATTGAAAGAGCTTGAACAGAGTTGTTCTCCTTGGTTTAGAGTGCCATCCGGAGAATGTTCCTCCTCCTGTCCTCTGAGGAAAGTCCTTGCCCTGGAGGTAGCCAGAAGGGCTCCTATGAAGAGGAGCAGCTTGGAGGATTGAAGCTGGGATTTTTCCACATTCAGAAGAAATCCCATGGATGTAAGGAACTGAGATGTTGTGGCAACTGCTTTCCTTGTCTTCTGTCTTGACAGACTTGCTAGGAGCCAGTTGTCCAGGTAAGGGAAGACTTGAACACTGAGTTTTCTGCTAGAACTGCAAAACACTTTGTAATGACTTGAGGTGCTGAAGAAATCCAAAATGGCAGGACTCTGAACTGGTAGTATTGACTCAGGGCCACAAAGCAGAAATACTTTTGGTGACTTGGGTGTACCAGAACATACCGGTAGGTATCCTGCATATCCTGGGATGCCAGCCAGTCATACTGATGGAGTAGTGGAAGTAGAGTTCCTAGGGAGATCATCTTGAACTTCACCCTGAACAGGTACTTGTTTAATTTTCTGAGCTCGAGAATAGGGTGCATGCCGCCCATCTTCTTTGGGACCAGAAAGTAGTGGGAGTAAAAACCCGTGTTCATTTCTGCCCAAGGAACAACTTCTACTGCCCTGTTTCTGAGAAGTCCCTGTGTTTTGGAAGTGAGAAGGTCTGACTGCGTGACAGATAGGATGTGCTGCTGCTTGAGTGGAAGATCTGGGGAGAGCTCTGTAAAACTGAGAGAATAACCCTCCCGAACAATACTGAGGACCAACTTGTCCAAAGTGACAGACTTCTACTGGGTGTAAAACTGAGTCAGACAAAGGGTGGTTCTGGGCACTTTTAGGCCCTATGCCTTTTGCTGCATTTTCTTTTGTGGCTGAGGAGTCTCATTTCTGTTAAAGGCTCCTCAGCGTCTACCTCGAAAGGACCGCCTATTACAGAACTGTCAACTGTTCCCACCCCTCTATGGAGCAGAAGGAGCTAGTCTGGCTGTTTTAATGGCAGTCCTGGTCTTCTGAGTGGCCTCTAGTGCTTCTTCAACTTGAGGGCCAAACAGATGAGCACATCAAAGGGGTCATTGATGACCTGCTATTGGGCATCAGTTGAAAACCCTAATGTTGTAAGCCAGAAGTGTTGCCTGATGCATATTCCAGCAGTGGCTGCCCTAGCAGAGGTGTCATAAGCATCTATAGAAGCCTTCAGCTGATGACTATTGGACTCTATGCCCCTGGTGATTGTCTGCAGAAGCTCCATGGTAGCATCAGACTCCAGGAGGTTCTCGATCATTGACTTAAGAGAATTCCATAGAATATACTCACATGGGAGAAATGTCCCTGATAACTGGCAATACACTTGCCCAAGTTTGCAGCAGCGAAAGACCGTTTTCCCAAGTTGTCAGTTTTATGAGACTCCTTATTGATAGGATGTGCTGAAGCTTC
The DNA here is from genome assembly GCA_016271365.2 of Neoceratodus forsteri. Classification (NCBI taxonomy): domain Eukaryota; kingdom Metazoa; phylum Chordata; order Ceratodontiformes; family Ceratodontidae; genus Neoceratodus; species Neoceratodus forsteri. The sequence continues at coordinate 1,402,553,728 of CM057458.1, read as the reverse complement.
CTGAGGGAGAACAGTTTTGTCATTTTCTGCCAAAACAATCAAAGCATGTGCGATAGGCTGTGATGCCAAAAAGAGTCTGTCCTTGGGGGGGGGCATATTTCCTGTCTGCATTTGGCCTCACAAGGAATGAGAGCTGGCCTCTCCCACACTGCCTGAGAGACAGTCTCAAAGCAGGGAGGCATAGGATGTGTAAGACTCACATGAACATTAGGAGTATGAAGGAATCTGAGGCGCAAAAGTCTGCATGGGTCCACAGACAAGGTCTGCAGAGCCAGTGCTGAATTCATGTTCTTGAGTGCTGAATTCATGTTCTTGAGGGGAGACTGGAAAGAAAGGTCCTCAAAGGGGGTCTCCAGCAGACCAGAGGGTTTCCCATCTGAGCCTAATAATGAGTCATCCCGACCGTCGTCAGACAAAATCAAACTGGGATCTAACTCATCAAGTTCCACCTCTACCCCAGAGAAATCCGGAGTCAGCCCTGCCAGGCCAAAGCCCAGTCTAGGCAATGGGTAAAAGGGTGATACTGGAACCCATATTGGTGTGGAAGACCCAGGTGTTGGACACAGCACCGAGGGACCCAGTGCCTGTTGTGGCATTGAGGGACCCAGCACCACATGCGGCACTGAAGAACCTTGTGCCATGCATGACACTAAAGAAGCCGGTGCCATCTGCGCCACCGAGGACCTCTCTGCCACAAGAGGCCCCAATGGACTGCCAGATCTAGAGAGAGATGAGGAAGGAGGTACTTGTGACAGCCCCTGCAGGTAAGAAAAATGACTGGGAGAGGCATATGGAACTGGCGTCAGAGGCACTGGTACTGGCAAGGGAGGAAATTCCATCCCCGGCATGGACTGCACTCACTGTCCTGAAGACCTTGACCTCAGTCCAGTGGTACCAAGACCAGAAAGCCCCAGAATCTGGTCCGCCACTGAGAGAACTCGGTGAAGTTCTGACCCTTATTAAATAAGAACCAGAACACAGTGCAGTTCTGATTTGTTCTGATTTCTTGACAAATATTTGAAAAAATGCAAACAAATGCATAAAAGTGGCCCAGATCAGTCACATTTGACACGGAGGCCCAAAGAAAATAATTTAATTGATTATTTGTATAAAAGTTAATGTAAAACTGCTAAATAAAAAAACAATAACTCACTACTAGCCCCTTCATGGCTGGTCTGAAATGGTGACATATCCTGCTCAGGTCCGTGACATGAGCGTGCTGGGAGAGACAGAGAGCGACAGAGAGCGAGAGAGAAAGAGAGAGATGCAAATACTGTATCTTTATCATTAGTATTCTACCCTGTTAAAAAAAAAAAAACTAAGATCCTTTAACTAATGTGATGTCCTTTGAATGACTCCCACCCACACCCACAGGCCAGGGACACATTTACTATTGTGACTCGTGACTGTACTCAGCACACCAACAGCACAGCAGTTCACCACCACTTCCTTCCATGATTACCTGACTGACTCCTGCAGTACAGTTACTGTTAATTGTCCAGATTCAGCAACTGTTAAGTGTGCCTCAGAATTTAAATTGTTTGTTTGTTTAAATTTGTTGACCCAGTAAGCCCACTGGGCCTAGAAGTCCCTTTTTCAGGGGCAACTGGGGTGGAGGATACAGTTGGTAAGCAACTGAATTTGAACCAGATTAAGCTGTTGGTGGTATTTTTAGTGAATGAGGGAAATTTGGCCAGGACATTGGGGAAATTCCCCTACTCATCAGTAGGGGGACTTGCTGTCTGCTTCCAAGATGGCCGCTCGGTGTGAGACTCCAGAGGAAGAGGATGTTCCTCAGTTGGGAGAGCAGGCCTCCTTTCCAACCACAGCTAAGCCTGAGGCTGATGAACTTTTATATTCAGATGCTGATTCTGAAGAAGAAATTCCAGAGATGTTTTTATCGATGGAGGATTTAAGTAAAATTGATGACTATTCAAGTATACAAGTGAAACAAACGCCTTTGTCTTCACAAGTTTTGATACAGCAGTTGTCTCAATGGCCCATACCTTTGGACTACAAAGAAAGGCCTTTACTTGCTCCAACTGAGAAGTCAGATGACATACTCCCTGTCAAATGCCCCAAGCAGCCTGTCAAATCTGCAGATGACGCACTAACATCAAAGGCCCCACTGGGGCCGGGTGAGTCGATTTCAGTTAAACCACTTATTACAAATGCTTCTAATAAGAATAATGTGACTATTTCGGCTGGCAGTACTATTGCTTCAGCGAGCGAGTGCCCAAAGCCTACAGTTATCCAGGATGGATTTAAACAGAGTAATTAAGAAAAAACACAGCCATTACCTGTACGATTAGAGGGCCGGGGAGCAGCTGAAAGTTTTTCTCCACACAGCATATCTGCGACATCGCAAACTCGGCTTGCCAAAATGGCTGGGTTTGTAGTATTTAAAACTCCTACTAGTACTGCACCAAATGAGGCTACAGCTCCCCAATCGCTCTATCAGCGTACAACAGACTCTCAGACTCAGGTGACTTCTTTTACTTTTCCTTGGAAAGGGGGAGTGAAGGATGTTAAGCAAGCAACTGGGAAAACTACCCCCAAACCAAAAGATCTAAATGAGAAGTCTACTCCTATGGTTCCAACGGAAATTAACCATGCAGCAGTATCTGTAACAACTACTCTATCAGATGCTTGGTCACCCAAAAGGCTCTTTTAGGATCAGGATGGCAACAAACACCTAGAGGCATTTGATTACCTGACCCTATATGGGATTCCTCATTCACTTTCTCACAGTCTTCCCCAGATTGGAAACCAGTGGTGGAACAGGAGGTAAAGAACACTACCAAGTTCCCAGTTACTTTTTCAAAAGGTATTGCGGAAACAAATGTAAAAGACGCTGAACTACCTTGTTTTGAGGGCTTAAGGCCTTCCATTAATAAAGCTCCTGATCCTTTATTGACTGACGCAAAACCTTCTGATTCAGATCAACCTGCTGACCCTAATCGGAAACCCCTAATGTCATAAATTTTCTCCAGAGCCAGGAAAGAAGCTGCCCCTAGAAGAAATACAGTTTGCATTGGATATAATGGAGGTTTGGAAGAAAGACCAGATCGTCATTATGTGGGGAAATGTTTATTCAAACATTCTTTACATTTTTCTCCCAAGGAAGTCCTTGCCTTCATTATCATCTCAGGAGAGGACAATTTCAATGTTAGTTTTCGTACTGCTTATTCTTTAGACCTATTTTGGGAAAGATATGGGCAGGTGAAGTTATCCCCTACATGGACCCCCTTTCTAGTTATTCCTCTCACTAAACCTTTGATAAAATATGTTATGGTGATGTTTAAGAATGAGAGGGTCCATGTAGAGGATATCACCTATTGGTTATCACAAAAATGTCATGTTTTAAGTGCAACTGAACCTGTTTTGGACACTGAGATGTTCTGGACTGGGGGTTGGAAATATAAAGTCAAACTGAGGCAGACAGACACAGGAGTGGAGCACATTCCTAATTCTTTTCTGTTGGGCAGAGACACGGGAGTCTGCTTTTATGGGGTCAGCCTCAGGTCTATTATAAATATGGCTAAAAAAATCACCTTTCCAGTGTCTGTGACAAATCACGATGTGATAACTGTGGTGGAATAGGATATGTAACAATGCAATGGTCCAATAACACACGGTGTGACTTATGTGAAGAATTTGATCATGTGTTTAATGAATGCCCATGGGCAGCCAAAAATAAGGCCTCATGTATCAGCCCTCATTTACTAATACAACAAGCACAGGAGGCAGCTCCCCCCCCACCGAGTCAGAGGTAAAACCTCCTCAGAATTCTCAGTCAAAAGTTTCAAAACCCTCTCTATCGTCCCACTTAGAGGAGGTATATTTGTTTATTTTACCAAAGGAAGACGTTGTTGCTTTGGATTCTACCAGCCTTCCTTTACTTAAACCAATGTGTTATGAAGATCAGGTTGTCAAGGATAACATTCACACTGATCCCCACTGATAGGAGATCAACTAGGAATGTTAAACCTAAACCCCCCCCCCCATCAGTTGCCTTTGATTCAACTAATTCTTATGCTGCAATTTTTGGGGGAGATTCTGAGATGGAATTGGGAGAATCAGATTCACAAAAATCTTCTTGGGATCCTTCAGTAATGGTTGTTGAAGACTACAAAGGAAAAAAAAAAGAAAAAACTGAAAAAATAATCCACTATGTATTAGGACATGGGTCTAACTGTACTGTCTTGGGGTGTTTTAAATACACATAGTTTATTAAATACTGCTAAGAGGCAAGCCATTTTTCAGTTTATTCATGATGAGAGCAAACAGGTTTGTTTCGTGCAGGAAACCTGGATGTATTCCTTTGAACAGGTAGCATCATTCAAAAGGGACTGGCCCAGGGGTTCTTCTTATTAGTCCTTTGGCACTAATAGTGCAGATGGAGTGGAATACTTTTAATTCTTATAACTTTAATTTGTATAACTTAATTGCCCTTTTCCTGGTAGACTATTGATTCTAGATGTCAGGTTAGGAAATATTGATTGCAGAGTTATAAACATATATAACTCTCAAACCAAGGCAGATAGAGTCGCATGTATGAAGGTAGTCCTATTTATTATCCTCTTACAACATTTTTGGAGGTGACTTTAATTGTAGCCTTCCAAAAACAGTCAACAGATAAAAAAAACTTATTGTGATTCCAACTCTTGGGGAATATCATTCATTGGCTGGTTTAACCAATTGCTCTAAATTTCAGACACAAGGCCCAGGATTTACATATTAGTGGGGTAAATATAAAACTACCATAGACAATTTATTTGTTTCCTCTAATGTACCCATTGGTAATTTTATAGCAACACCAATGGAATTTTCAGATAATTTGATCTTAAATTTCTCACTTAACGCCAACTCAATAAAATCTAGGAAGAAATATAGATGGAAACTCAGTACCTCAATCCTTATAGATAATTTAGTTAAAAATACAATTCTGACTATTATCAGAGCATGGCTTTTTGAGGCCTTCTTACATACTGATTTAGGAGAGTGGTGGATTGATACCAAAACTGATCTTAGTACTTGGTTCAAAAAATTTGGAAAACAAACAAGGAACACCAAATTTCATAAATATCTTACACTTAGAAATCAATTACAAAAGCTTTATACTCTATCATACATATCTCAAGTTGATTATACAGTTCTGATTAATAATATTAAAAGAGAAATGCAAAAATATCAGTATGACAGAGCACATACAATGCAGGCAATGCTATCTAACAGCACTAAGAAATCACCACTGGGAGATACCTTTGAGGCCTGTAAACAGATTAATGACTCAATGCATATTGAATTCTTGAAGGACAAGACAGGGAAAGTGGTAGACTCAGTTGAAAATATTGAATCTTTAATAAAACATCATTTTAGTTCATTGGCCCCAAAGTCTCCTATTTTACAGTCAGACATTGAAAATTATTTGACTCTTTTGAGTTTTCCATCATTACTTTGGAAGCCCTTAAATTACAAGCTCCAGTCAGGTCAGTCTTCAGTTATAAGAGAAAGGGGAAGAAGCTTCTAGCTGGAGGCTGTGAGAGTAAGTAGACTTGAAAGATTTTCTTAGCTGGTATTGTGTGTGTTTGTAATTGTATTTGAGGGCTGGTCTTGACTGCCATTTATTGTGCCTTTACATTTACTTTGGGCAGCCTTTTATTATGCTTTTACATTTAGTTTGGGTAGGAGGAAGGGATTCTAGCAGACAATTTGGTGTGTGTGTGTGTGTGTGTGTGTGTGTGTGTGTATGTGTGTGTTTAAAAGTTGCTATCTGGCCTGTAAGTGCAGGCATCATATTACAGGGGATTAGTACTGTTTGAATGTGAGGTGTGACTGCCAGCTCAGTCAGTCTTCAGTTAGAAGAGAAGGGGGAAGAAGCTTCTAGCTGGAGGCTGTTTCAGTAAGTAGACTTGAAAGATTTTCTTAGCTGGTAGTGCTTAGAGGTGCAGCGAAGGGCAGACACAGGGCTGATACACTCTTGTGAGAATTAGGTGTAGGCCCTAATCCCACCCTCTCCCACCCCTCATTCCCCAGAGCTCAGCTCATTTATAGGGGAACACCTGTCCAGCAATTGGAGGAAAAGGCTTCAGATGCAGCTCATGTAGTTCTAGCCACTGGGAGTTGGGTTTAAAGGCTAAGAGAGAGGAGCTTAGGGAGTTGTACACTTACCCTGTACGTTTACTGTGTAGTACTGCACTTAGTAATGGGGGTACCTGTTTACTGTGGGACTGTATCTAGGATTAGTGGGTGACCTGATTAATGGGTAAGGGTGTATCTTGGACGAGTGGAGAACCTGGTTGTTCACCCAAGGAAACCTACTTGGAGAGGGATGGGACCACATGTCATTAGGGCCGGCATCTTTGGGAGGGTGGTGGGGTGCACAGGGTGTGGGTGGCCATGATACTGGACTGGGCTTGGAAGTTCGGTGGTTGCCCAGTGTGCTACCAGCTGGCACAGCTTAGGGAGGAGGTTGAGGGGATTAGGAGACAGCTGGAGGGAGGGGGGAGGTATGGGCAGGGAAAAGGGCAGGGGCTCTCCCATAGGGTTGCACCAAGCACTAGGGGCAGGGGCATAGGTAAAGGAGTGCAGGAGAGTACTCTGGGGTCGTATAGAGATCCTGACAGAGTGGGCCCAAAAGGAGGACACTACCAAGGAAACAGGCAGGTATCTGGGGACCCACACAGAGGGGGACCAAAGGGAGAACATTCTCAGGGAAGTAGGCAGATGGCTGGGGCTGGACAGAAGGAAGCAAGGGGGGAGTTGGATCAGACCTTGAGCTCAGTAACCGCTTCAATTTTTTTCTTCTGCTTGAGGATGAGGGGGATGATGTAGCCATGACAGGGGTAGTTAGAGATGGAAAGGGAGTGGGGGCCAAGAGGAGGGACCAGATAGTAGGAAGAACAGGGGGGAACTGGGAATGTGGGAAAAGGGGGGGAGCGGGAGATCAGAGCAGGAGGAGGAGGAGGGGGTAGAGGGAGGAAAGCGCAAGGAGAAGGACCTGTTGGGAGGAGAAGGAAAAGGGAGGGACCAGAAGTACTTGGAGGATACAGTAAAGGGAGCTGAGGGTTTAGGCCAGGGGAGCATTACAGGTAAGTTGGGGCAGAACAGAAATGGGAAGGAAGGGAGGATGTGTCAGGCAAGTTTAGCAGATGGAGGGAAGGACCAGTTGCAAGCAGTGATGTGTGGGGTAGTGGGGTATAGAAGGATACTCGGCAGGAGGTGAGGCATAGGATCGGAGGGAAGGGGCTGGCCAAGGTAAATAAGGAGGGGTTAGCAGGTGGCACCCTGATAGAGGTTCTGGAAGCAAAGTCCTGTGCAGTGAGAATATCCAGGACTGGGAAGGGAGAAGCCAGAGAGAGTGAGGAGGCAGCAAGGTCAGCTCCTAGGGTGGGGGCTGACCAAATGAGCAGACATGAAAGACCGTTAGGCCTATTCTGCTGGCATTTTAGTATGTTAGTATGTAATTACAGAAATAGAGATAGAATTAGCTATTCAACAGCTTAAAAATGATACTTCTCCTGGTTTAGATGGGCTTCCTAACACATTTTACCAAGCTTTTTCCAAACTAATAGTGATTTGTCTTCAACAGGTCTTCCAATTTTTTATGGATTGTAATCTCATGTTTTCTTCTTTCACTGAGGGTTTGATGATACATTTGTTTAAATCAGGTGATAGACATGATATAAAAATTGGAGGCCTATAACACTTTTAAATACAGATTATAAAATATTTACAATTTTGATAAATAATCGACTTAAATTATATACCATGCAGGTAATTTCCTTAACAATTTTGTGGTCTTCCAGATAGAAGAATTCAAACAGCATTAATGGTAATAAGGATGTAATTGAACATTTAACACTTGGAGGGTTACAGGCTATACTGTAGCAGCTGATTTAGAAAACGCCGACAGAGTTTATCTCCTTATTTATTCCAAGTATTGAATAGTTATGGCATTCCGCTCCATTATTAAATCTTATTTGTCTTTATAGAACACTATAAAGGTTTATCCACTAATAAAAGGGGTTATAGCACAAGGTTTTTCTATGCAGACTGGAGTGAGACAAGGATGCCCTCTGAGTCCTCTACTGTATATATTTTCTTTAGACCCCCTTCTGCATTCCCTAATAGAGGTCCCTAGATGGACAGGTATATTTGATTCCAGTTCGGGTCAACATTTGCTTTTATAACCTTATGCTGATGATGTGTATATCTTTATCACAGACTCCAAGCAATTGAATATCTTTTTAACTGAATTCAACAGTTTTTCAGCAATTTCAAATGCTAAATTGAATATTGCTAAAACTAAGGGTTTAATTGTTGGAACTGGTAACCAGTTGGAGATTCATCACAATGGTATTCCTATATCAAATACACTTCTTACTATTTTGGGTGTTCTTTTAGGATCACAAAATCTACCCAGTGAAAATTGAGATATAGCACTTAAAAAAATAGAAGGGAAGATAACAAGATGGAATCAGTGGAAACTGACCAAACAAAACATATTTTCAGACTAAAACAATTTATCATTCCCTGTTTGCAATATATTGTAATAATTTTATCCATTACCCATACATTTTGAAACAAGAACATGCAGTGCATTTTTTAGATGTTAAGGGGGAATAGGCTAAACCCGTTAAAAAGATGCTGTACATATTTAGATAAAAATAAAGGGGATTTAGGAATGTTAGATCCCATAGTGTTTTTTCATGCATTATTTTTTCCCCAGATGATTACATGTGGGCTTATTAATAAAGGGGTGTTGGCCAAGCATGGGTTAAAAAGTTTTAGAAAGATATTTTTCGGTTTGGCACAATATGGCTCAAAATTGAATATACATGTCCATATTCTCTTTATTTTAAACCATGCGTTCAAAACTTTATAAATGGCAGATTGCTAAAGACGGATACAGAAGAATACTGCACGATATTGTATAAATTAATAATTAAAAAAAACTCTACCCTACTGAGCCTAGTTTTAAAAATTGCCCTACTGTTAAGAATACTTTTGTTCTGGCTCAATTGAATAATAAAAGTCTTCCCCCTCATATGTGGGAAACCCAGTGACTGCTAATGTATGGCAGATTGAATATTAGGGGCAACGCGAAATATAAAGCTAAGATTGAATGGAACTGTCCATATCCTGAGTGTATTAATTTAGAAGAAACAATGGAGCATTTTTTTGTTAGATTGTTCTCATGCAAAATCTTTATGGGTCTTTTTAGTGAATAAATGGAATTTACCATGGTTGCAATATCTCACTTATGATATTTTAGTTTTAGGTATATATCCCTCAGGATTAGCACATTTCCATCAAGATACCCTAATTTTTTTAAGCTGCCCTAGATTTTATCTCTGCGAGTTAGATGTCATTGGTGGTCTATCAACATAAAATGACTTATGAAGGATATTGTCAAATAGTAGACCAGGAACTGATGAAAATATATTTAAAAGATAAACAATTGTTTACCTCTGCTGATGTTACTCGTTGGTGGAAAGGTCTTCAAAGATTTATTACATATGATAGTTGATTTGTGTATATCTGAGCATTATGAATTAAGTTTATTTTTTCTCCTGTTTAGAACAGTTAAAATGCTGTTTTCTTTCTGTTGAAATTGTATTACATTATTTTTTGTGTTGTTCAATACGTTTTCATTCTAATAAAAACTTCCCCACTCTTTTCAATAAGTGCCATGGGATCCTTAACATCCACCTGAACTACCACCAATCCAGGCAGATGGGACCTCGGTTTAACGTCTCATCCGGAAGATGGCACCTCAGAAGTGCAGCACCCCTCTCATGCTGCACTACAGTGTCAGTATTGGGATATAAACCCAAGTGATAATTGGAGATTCAGACACATCTGGTGCATAGCCACACGCAGCACAGTCCCACACTGTGGGTTGGTTAATGCTTATATGTAATCTAATGCGATATAAGGCACAAACTGAGGAAAAGATAGCCAACTCTGTTAAGAAGGGGAAAACCTTTTATAGATACATTAGGAGCCAAGAAAGACCAAGGAGTTATACAGAGACTTAATAAAGGGAGGAATGTGGGCAGAGGGTGACAGTGAAAAGCAGGATACTGAATGAATATTTCTGATCAATATTCACAATGGAAGGGGGTACCTAAACCAAACAAGAGAGAAACTCTGAATAGGGGTGTCGATACCAGTCCATTCGCAGAAGAAAGGGTTTTGAAAGAACTTTGAAACTGAGGGTGACAAAGGAATGGAGCCTGATGGATTCACCCAAGAATTCTAAAAGAACTAAGGTAGAACTAGTAACACCACTGACTACCTCTTTAACAAATCATGGGAGGATGGGTGGTACCTGAGGACTGGAGGAGGGCAAGTGTGATTCCACTTCACAAAAGTGGGAGCAGGGCAGAGGCAGGAAACTACAGACCAGTTAATTTGACTTCAGTGGTAGGAAAATGATGGAATCACTCTGAAGGAAAGAATTGTTGAGTACCTAGAGACCAGTGGTGCACAGGACCCAAGGCAGCATGGTTTCACAGCAGGAAGGTCATATCAGATGAACCCAATAGATTTCTTTGGGTGACCAAAGTAGTAGACCAGGGAGGAGCTGTGGATATTTTCTACCTAGATTTTAGCAAGGCATTTGACACAGTCTCACACAAAAGATTAATATACAAGTTCACCAGCCTTGGAGTGGGTCCCAAGGTGGTAGCCTGGATAAAAAAATGGCTAGACAACAGGACACAAAAGGTAATAGTAAATGGAGTCCACAGTGAAGAAAGGAGGGTAACTAGCAGGGTACCGCAGGGTTCGGTACTTGGACTGTTCCTCTTTAATGTCTTTATAAGTGACATTGGAGAGCACCTGGAAGGAAAGGTATGTCTCTTTGCAGATGACACAAAGATCTGCAGCAGGGTTGATATACAAGGTGGGGTGGAAAGCATGAAAAGAGACTTGGCAACGTTGGAGGAATGGTCAAATATGTGGCAGCTCAGATTCAATGCAAAGAAGTGCAAGGTAAAGCAATCTTTGAAACAAAAACCCAGTGGAAGAGTACACAATGGGGGGTGAGTTAATAACAACAACAAACATCGAAAGAGACCTAGGAGTAATTATATCAGATGACCTAAAGGTGGACAAGCAATGTGAGAAGGCAGTAAGGAGGGGTGGCGGGATACTGGGATGCACAGGGAGAGGCATCAACAGTAGAAAACAGGAAGTTGTTATCCCTCTGTACAGACAGTTAGTGAGACCCCATGTGGAGTACTGCATGCAATTCTGGAGATGCCATCTCCACAAAGACATAGACAGAGTGGAGGCTGTTCAGAGGAGAGCAACCAAAATGGTGCAGGTTCTGCACCAAAACCCATATGAAGAGAGACTAAAGCAGCTTAATATGTATACCCTTAAGGAAAGAAGGGAGCGAGGGAACATGATAGAAACTTTCAAGTATCTCAAGGGAATTAACAAAGTACAAGAGGGTAGTATCTTTCAGAAGAAGAGATGTGCATGAACAAGGGGGCACAATTTGAAGATAGAGGGGGAATGGCTTAGAGGAAATGTTGGAAAGTATTTTTTCACAGAGAGGTTTGTGGATGCATGAAACAGCCTTCCTGAGGAGCTTGTGGAGTCAGGAACAGTTGGAGAATTCAAGAATGCATGGGACAGGCAAAAGGCAATTCTAGTGGGGGGTAGGAGGAAGTAAGCTGTTGATTAACTAGAATCTGCAGCTTATCCATCAGGTAGGGAAATGGGCAGACTAGGTGGGCCAAGTGGTCCTGATCTGCTGTCAAATTCTATGTTTCTATACTATAAAACTAATGATAATAAGGAGGAATAATGGAAAATGAATGATGATGATGATACTTGTGCGTACAGTACTTGTACTTTACTTGTGTTATACTGTAAACAGCCGCTGCAAGTCACAAAGTAAGATTATCCCATGGGCCACCCACAGCCAGCAGCACAGGCACATCAACTTGTATGTTGTTTGTCTGAACAGTATTTTTTAATACATGAAATCGTGAATGAAGATTAATAAGTGATCATGATCCATGATTGGATGGCACAAGTGAAAGGTTTATTTTGCCACCCTCCTGCCTTTGCCCTGTACACACAGCCACACTGAAGCCAGGAAAAACTATTTGGGATTTCTGGGACTGTTACCTTTATCGTAGGCCCCATTGAAGAGTCTCTCTCTCTCTCTCTCACTCCTCTGGGCATCACAAGTCATTGATTTATTTTGCAACCCTGCTGCCCTTGCACTGTACACACAGTTACACTGAAGCCAGGAAAAAAAAAGTATTTGGGATTTCTGGGACTGTTACATTTTCATGGTCCCCAGCAGTCTCTCTCTCTCTCTTTCTGCTCTGGACATCACAAGTCAAAGATATATCTTGCCACCCTTCTGACCTTGCCCTGTATACACAGCCACACTGAAATGTTATTTGGGATTTCTGAACTATTACATTTATCGTGGCCCCCCCTTGCTGTCTGTCTCTCTCTCTACCCAAAACAGCACCAGTCAAAGATGTATTTTGCCACCCTGCTGTCCATGCCCTGTACACACAGCCACACTGAAGCCAGGAAAAGCAATTTTATTTGGGATTTATCGGACTGTTACATTTATCATCAGCCCCCCGCAGTCTCTCTCCCTCTAGATGAGATTGTGAATGAATGTTAGCAAGTTATTATGATTTGTGATTGGATGGCACAAGTCAAAGATTTATTTTAGCACCCTGCTGCGCTTGCCCTGTACACACAGCCACACTGAAGCTAGAAAAATAAATTTGGCATTTTTTGTAACTGTAAAATTTCTCTTGGACCCCCAGTAGTCTCTCTCTCTCTACTCTGGATTAGTAACGGCACAAGTCAAAGATTTTATCAACCTGCCCTTTCTCATATACACATTCAGCTACACTGCTTGAGGCCAAGAAAAGAAAAAAATTCGTTTGGGATTTTCAGTAACTGTAAAATCTCTCTTGAGCCCCCAGTAGTTTCTTCCTCTCTCTTCTGAATCAGGAATGGCACAAGTCAAAGATTTTACCTACCTGACCTTTTCATGTACACAGCTACACTCTCTGAGGCCAAGAAGAAAGCAAATCTTTCATTTGAGATTTTCTGTAACTGTAAAGTCTCTTGGGCCCCCAGTAGTCTTTCTCTCTCCTCTGAATCTGGAATGGCACAAGTCAAAGATTTTGCCAGCCTGCCCTTTACCATACATACAGTCACACAGTACTACCACACTGCCTTATTTTACACTCGATCCCCGGCAGCCACCCAGGACACCACTGTCTCCCTAGTCCCAAGTCCCGACTCCCCAACCTGCCTTCACCCACCCCGATGATCGGTTTCTCTCTCTCCTTTCTCTTACTCTCCCTAATTTCTTTCTTCCTTCCTTCAGCTCATAAACTTCTGTTTTTGTTGCATTTGGGGTCGTGCTTTGTTTGGTGACTCCTCTGCTGGCTGGCTGGGTTTGCTGAGTGCAGCTCCTGCTCCTCCAGTCCTCACTCATCTGGGACCACGCTGCACACTCAGCATGATTATATACCGTGAGTGTGTCATGTGACCTTCTGTTGCCTCATTGGCTGCCTCTGGCCACCTGTATGTGTCAACGGCATCCCCATGGCAACAGACAATGAAATCATTGAAATGTCATCTCCACAGACCTGGACCTTACTTATGGCAAAGTCCATATTTATCCGGGTACTTGGATTATGTGTTTGATCTGGGGGTCCAGACTCCTGTAGAACAGTCCGCACAGCCCTACCGCTGGTAAGGCATCAAAACAGATGCTGTACTCACTATTCCATAAGAGTGACCCAGTGGTGAAACTGCCCACCAGAAACCCAAGAGGACAGAGAAGGCTCCGGTGTCAAGAGGCCCAGTTGCAAAGAATGAAGACCCCAGAAGGGTTGGGGTGTGTACCACTCTCTCCTAGCAAGGACTCCCTAGCAGACCTACCAGATGATGACCTCAAGTGGTACCGCCCCTTCTTCTTCTTCCAACAGGAAGGAGAAAGGCATGTGGTTGAGTGACCGGTCCCTGACTGAGATTAGGAACAGGCCCATTGGTTTTGTGCTTAATGGAGGACTGTTCTTCCCACAAGCACCAGACTGTCCATGGTCTGACTCTCTCTGGAGAAGGGCAGCTGACTGGAGACAGCCCCACTGCCTGAACAGCTTTCAAGACAGATATTGTCCATGGTCGACCTTAATGCCAGGCTGAGAGAATTTCTTCTTCAAACTATTTTTTTTTTTAATAAATAGAAACACTAGAAGCTACTAATACTAATTGAAACTGAAATACTATAACTGCTGTTGCATAGATGTAAAGATTTGACTTACGGCCAGAGAGTGACGTAGTCACTGAGGCGCACTTGACTGCAGGAAAAAGGGAACTGAAGCAGTTGGAGGGTTGACACTGAGATAGCCTACACAGGTGTGAGACAGTCTCATGGTGCCATGCATGTGCAGTCCTGCCTCGGCACTAGTCCTCCTGCAGATATTTTTCTCCCGCTGAGTCAGAGGACCACCAGCATAGTCTCAGCAGTATGAATGAATGGTGAAGACTTTAAGTCCAGGAAGATCCACCAGCCTGACATGGTTTACACTATCTCTGAGGAGGAGGTTCGGTTTATATGTGCTTACAGTCCTATATTCAGGCTAGCCACACACATTCTGAACTTAAGGAGAAAGTGGTATCACCAACACTGGGACTTTAAATCCAGTAGCAGCACCCATTGTACCACCTGACTTTGGACCCAATGTCATTGACACAGGTACTGTTGTGGAGGATGATGGAGGACACTTGAATACAGCACCTACAGAGAATATAGAGATACCTAGACCTTCTAAATCCATTCCTGCACTGGATGCAGAATCTTTCAATTACCTTGCACAAGTCTTTGCAGAAGAGCCATTTGTAGCTTGTCAATCTGGAAGGGAATTCAAGCAACCTGTAAAACTCATTTATGATGCCTTTGGTATCTTCAACAACCGTCCCATAAATGTGGTGCACAACAGAACAAATTTACTGCTGAATCCTTTGCTGCTTCCCCCTCCTTGTGCTGTTCCCTTGTCATCTTTGGGAATTGTAGACATACCAGTTGGGAAGACTATAAATTCAAAGGCATGCCCAGTGTTCATGTTGAATAACATCATCTCTCAGTCAGGATGCAGGTGTATTAGATAGACTGTTCTGTTGTGTTTAGCATGTTTGTGTTCTTCATGCCTCAACATGGATGCAAGGATTTCAGTGTTGGCGAATGTAATCACCTCCTAAAGGGAGCCTATCTTTGCCTCTCTCCAGAGCACTGCTGTTACCCTCCTGGCACTGCTCTTTCACCCCAGTTCTGGTCTAGGCTGCTGCTGGGAACTGGGGCTGGACTAGAAACTATCATTTATTCTTCCAGCCAGCCAATGCACCACCATCTCTCTTCACTCAACCAGCCCTGAACTGCCTTCAGGGTCAGAGAGCCCACAGCAAGGAGGTTGCTCAGTTTCAAGCAGCTCTGAAAATTACACAAAGTGCAAAACTGCTCCTCCCCATGGAGCACAAGGTTTGGGGACACTCAACAGTGCTCCCTGCTCCTCATCGTACCCCCCAGCCCCACCAGATGGCAGTAGGGACTGGGAGGTATTGATCCTGATAGCCAGAAGCCAGATATGCATGTCAAAATAGAAGATAAAGTGAAAGACTATAAAAGCAGAAATGTCCATAGTTTCTCTGGCCCCAGAACTACTGAATGGGGGTCAAAGGACAAACAATCTGGCTGGAAATGTTGGGAGTTCCTGTGCTTAATTTTGCAGAGCTAGCCAACAGCAGCCAACTTAGCTCTGCAAACCAACTAAATTAGTACATCCTGTCCCCAAGAAAGTGACATCAGTTTGAAGCTCTAGATCAGCTCTGCAAAACAACTAAATTGCAAGCTGGCTCAGAACTTGTGTGCATGCTTTTCCCCAGGAGCTGACCACCACTGAGAGCCAGGGGTTTAGCACAATGACTAATGCATGAGATACTAGCCATTGCTATTTGATCCCTGGATTTCTACACAAGAGAGAGGGATGAATAGAACAGATTTAGCTAGGAGACACAAGAAGAAAGACCTCTACAGAAAGTCAGCAGTGAACCAAAAGGTGGAAGAAAGCTGTTGAAAGAATCTTTGCAGAAAGATTGCTGATTCATCGAGAAACAACACCAAACTCCTTCCTGGGCTTTACGAGCTATCAGGACTTGTCTTAACAGACGATCTAAGTCACCTGAGGCCCTGGTTGAGTGTCTACTCCTTGGGGGTTGTGAAGGCAAGTCCTTCGCAGGGTGACGAGGACATCAGAGACCAGCACGGTCCACACTCCTTGCCATTCATAAGTGCGTTGGGTCAGCCGCTCATGTACCATCATCCAGATCTGCAACCCTAAGAGAGACCTCTCAACAGAGCCAGCCTGCAGAATCTGATGGGTTATGAATACTGGGACAATACCCCTCCAATTCTTCTGCTAGTCAAGAACAGATAAGAGTAGCTACTGGACATTTTCTGCATGATTATTATTCAAAGCTCATTTATAGAACTGCAATAGAAAGGAGCAATTAACATTTGTGTTGAATAATTTAGGATCTTACACCACCAACATTAAATCAGTACCACACCTTGGTCCAACATCAGGCCTGCAACTGCCCACTGTGTGCACATACATAATGGACTGCACTGGGAGCTATCAAAGGAACTTTGGCATACTCGTGCACCAATAAGGGAAACTAAATACAGTGTGGGTACTCACCAGTGGGTGGTGGGATTTGGGAGAGATCTCAGAATTATTTCCTGCATTTAATCCATTATCTGTACCCTAATCCTAATATTGTTCCTGTCCCTCTAATAAATATCTCTTGTGTTTAAACTGCAGTTTATTGTGTTTTGCATGTCGTTGTCTTGGCATGTATAGAGAATATGTTGCAGGTTGTGAATAACTGTAAAGATTCTCTGTCACGAGAATGAGGGTTACATTCATTTCCTGTATAGCAGTACCCTGTCAGCCATCTGTTAAAAGGATCCCCATAGGTGAAGGCACTGCACCATTTTTGTATTACCTCCAGTACCAATTGAACTCAGGTGACATTCACCTGAAGGCCTTATAAACTGTCTGCAGGATTATTGTACATGCATAGTCTAACACCTTGTGGGTGGGGGAGGTTACTTATGTGATAACTTGGTCATCCCTCCATTCATTTTGTACTGGCAAGTTTGAAAAATATAACTTTGGTATATTACTTATCACTCATCAATTCTTTCTTTTGTTTAAGGGTGCCAAAAATCGACTTGCAAACCAGGTCCCTCTGATCATCCAGTTCTATATGATGGAGCAATTTGGGAAAAGACTGGAAGAGGAGATGCTAAAACTGCTGCAGGAGAGGGACCGACTCAAAGAGCTTCTTCAGGAGGATGTCACTACTGCTGGGAAGCGGGAGTTCCTGAAGTGTCGTCTAATGCGTCTGACTAAAGCCCGCCAAAAACTAGCCAGATTTCGGTAGTAAGCTAGCTACAGTAGCTCTACTTTTAGAAGTATGAGTCCAAAGCAATGTTTTCAAGAAACGTTTTCAAATGTAGACTAGGTAGATCTTTTATGTACATGTTGCTGTTCCATAATGCTCACAAGACTTCATAATATGTAAGTGACAACACAACACAAGGAATGTGGACGCTTTTTGATATGCCCATGCCTTGGGTGTGCTGTGCGGCACTAGGCAAAGCCAAGTGTCTTCAAACACCTGAGAAGAGTTTATATCAGAGCATAACTGTACACCTCCAAAGTGCATTATGGCACTTCTGAAATGGATGCAGAGTTAAATATACAGGAAAAAAAACACATAAAAACAGTGCAGGCATGCAGGCATTGAAGAATAATTCACGCTCATGTGATTTGGTTTTAAAGTAGGATTTTTCTTTACATTTTATAAAATGTACAGTAGTAATTTATAGTTATAAAGGGAATCTAGGTCAGTCAATTCCATCACCACCTTTTCTCCATTTCAACAGCAGGGATGAAGAAGTAACAGTTACTTCATACAATATTTGACCAATTGGCGCTAGATTTTCAAAAGCAATGGTGCAGACTCAGGCTGTGCCGCATCTGTTAAGTTGTATCCAACTACCTGTATGCAATTTTCACATGTCTGTTTACAAGACTGAAAGTCATGTTTTGTGGTACCTCCCATTACAAATTATTTAATGCAGGGTTTCTGTCATTTTGTTGTGAAAATGCTACTTTTGAAGGATATACAGTAGACCATTTTATAAATAGCTGACCAGCTTGGAGAGATGTCTCACTGAAAATATGGGTAGGTGGATCTGTGATGGATCCATTTAAAAATCCTGACAAAAATATTTAGCATAAAGCAATAATCAGTTTTAGATCTGTAGGTACCTGTTCATCCTATATTAACCAGGATTGAGATAATGAAAAGATTTACTGTAGGTGTCATTGTTGGTGGGAAGCTGAACCTCTCTTAAAGGAGATAGGAAATGATTTATAATTGTTTTGAACTGTTAAATAAAAATCATAAATAACAAGGAATGGCCTCAGTGTGTGTATAAAAGCATTGCTGATGTTTAAAGATGCATATTTACATGCTGGCCTCTTAATTTCGAAAGCTGCATCAGTTTGACAGTTTTTTTTTTAATCAGGAGTCAATGCGTGGCAAGCTGTGAAATGTCATGTCACTGACTTCGATTTTAGACTGCTTGAACTGTTGGGGCTGGCTGGACTATTAACCGTTTAAACTGCAGCTTTATGAAATCACATTTCTCCTTGGCTACTTAAAAAACAAACCAAAATTAGCTTTCAGATTTTTTGTCATCAAGTTTATTCTGTACATGTCGTCCCTGACCCCCCCTCCCCAAATGGTCACCTTACAAATAAAGGAAAAGTTTGGGTATTATTTAAACCTTCTGTTTTGTGGATATCCTGTAGTAAATAAATGAATAAGGCAAATTACTCTCTTGCTGTACAGTAACTACGGTAACATCCCAAGCCCTGGTTAGGAGCTCAGCTTACCCTCCTTTGCATACATCCCAGAAACATGCCATCTGCCTCTGCAAAAATCATTCATTTAGCAGCTGGTGACAGGCTCCGTCTTTGCTCCCCTGGCCAGTCTTGAATGGCACCTGGGTGGGGGGAACACTTAAAAAGTCATCAGGGACTCAAACTTTTGGAGCGAGCGCAGCCATTTCAAGTACGGTGGGCAACCGGCTCAAGGAGACATACCCCCTGCCCTCCCTTCCCCCAGAATTCTGTACAGTAAATTGCTGCTGGGAAATGCAACATTATGCCACTTTTCTTGGCACTGGAAAAACTGCACATTTTTGTACCCACTTCCCTCCCCTCTTCACCGAATCATTCCAGCAGCCGAGTAGGAATATTCACCAGATCTTCTGGCACACCGCATCTGGCTGGATTTTCCCTCCCCCCACCGCTACACACACACACGCACACACAATAGGCAGGGAGGTGTGGATGTGAGTACATGTTTTTTTTCTCCACTGATGACTTTTCAAGTGTTCATCCAGCCCAGATTGTTGCTAGCAGCTAAATGAATGATTTTTGCGGCAGCAGATGGCATGCTTCTGGGACATACACAAAGCAGGGTAAGCTGAGCTCCTAACCAGGGCTTGGGATGTTACCATAGTTACTATACAGCAAGAGAGTAATTTACATTATTCATTGATTTACTACAGGACATACGCAAAACAGAAGGTAAAACATCACACAAGATACAGATGTGCAGAATACAGGTTTCTAGGGACATGGATATGTTGTTCATCCACACTGTCTGGCAGGTTCCTTGCAGCTTTAAATCTTGCAGGAAGGTCTTCAAGCTGGCTCCTCCCACCCACCCGGGTGGTAAAACTCTTGGCTTCGCCCCATGATGCCAGATCTTCCTTACCGCTTGGAAGCTCAGGTTCCCTCCTTAGCGCTCTGCGTTTAGACTGGATCCAAACTCTTCGGTTTACCCAAAACTAATTTTAAAGTTTACTAGACTTCGGTCTGTTTCATCCTTCGTGGCTGCAATGGACAAATCGACCCCCATTTTTCGGCAGTGCCCATGTGGGCAGAAGATGTCTAGGACCGATCCGCACTCCACGTGCGTCTGCTGCCTCAGGCTTGACCACGATCCGCAGGCCTGTGATTTGTGCAAGTCCTTCTCGGCAAATGTCCTTGAAGACCGTGCTGCCAGGCTTCAACTTGGGCACCCCGAGAGATGTATGCCTTCGGTGAAGTCGAAGGAGGCCCGTTGGACAGTTTCCACGTGGCTGGCTCGGCTGAGCAACTTGAACAGATGATCATCCTCGAGGAGGAGGCGGCCCAGGCTGCATCTTTGTCTTCCTTGGTCGCGGCATTTATCCCACTCTCCTTGGGCTCCTCATATATGGCTTCTTTTAAGGAGCTTTGCCAATCCCTCTCCACGAAAGGTGAGGGTCCATCGGGACACTCCTCTTGGTCCAAGAAGAAGGACTCGAGGGGTAAGTCCCACCGTCAGCGTTCTTGAGAGCAGAGGTCCCCTTCCCCGGACAGTAGACTTTTGACTTCGGTCGAGGTTGTGGCTAAGGCCGCTGGCTTCATGGTGTCCCCATCAGGTCAGCCGGCCGAGACACCCGTTGACGCGGTCGAGAATTTTCTTGACCCGTCGGATGGGCTGTCGACTGGAGAAGCCGACAATCCTTCTTCACCGGTTCCCCCGGTGGAAACCGAGGACTTGCCTGTGCTTCCTGTGCTGGAGTCCCCGGTTAAGGCTCCCGAGCCAAGGGAGGAATGGATTTCCCCTGCTCCCTCCCAGACCCACCCTCAGAAACACTGACGGTCTCGGTCTTGGACCTCTTCTCGGTCCAGCCGATCCCGCCGACACTGGCGGTCTCAGTCTTGGCACCGAGGGAAGGGGCAGAGCCACTCGTCCTCGTCTTCTTCCTCCTTGGAGGAAAGGCTTCAGTGCAAATTGCGTCGACGCTACGAGGACTTAATGTAGCAGCAGCTTCTTCTGACCAGGAACAAGCCGATGCCATCGCCTTCCCCGGCCATTAAGTGGCTGTCACCTGAAAGGCCGAAACAACACCTCACAGTGCTCAAGGAGCCCAAACCGGTGCTGGTTGTTCGGCCAAAACCAGCTGCCCCACCGATTGTGGTGGAACTCCTGCCTCCACAACCTAAATCTGGGGCTCTGACCAAGGATTCTCGGTTGGGTCAGGGACTGCCCCACCGGTTGCCGGTCACCCTCACTCCTGACCGTCCTCGGCAGGTGGAGGGTGGCTCAGGCCCTAGGCAGCTATTCGCAGACTCCTCAGAGTCTGATGACGACTCTGCCCTGTTCTCCAGGCCCCTTGACCTGGAGTCCTCCGGGAGACAATCGATGGACGAGAGCCCATCCTCGTTTATGGGTTTGCTTCGGTTCATCTCAGAGTCCACTGGGATGCAGCTCGAGCCCGTATCCAAGTGGGCCAAGTATCCCCTCACGGAGATACTGGACCGAGGGGATTCTCCCACGGAGGCCTTTCCGGTGGCTGAAGCCATTGTTCTCCCAGCCTTGGAGTTATGGCAGTGGCTGGGTTCTTGTCCTGCTCCTTTGGCCAGGATGGCCAGGAAGTACACTGTCCCCACTGGGTCACTGTCCGGTTTCTCAGAGCACCCCTCTGCGGAGGGGTTGTTTACCGATAGTGTTTTCCAGCATTCCAGGAACACCAGGGACGTGGACAAGCCCCTCGACAAACAGTCCAAAAAGCTGGACTATGCCGGGCATAAAGTGTACGCTGCGTCCTCCATCGGCCTCCGTCAGGCCAGTTCGGCTGTACTGATAGCCCACTTCTCCCACTCCCTTATGGAATGCCTGGATGAGGTCATTTCTCATCTCCTGGCTGACCTCCAGACTACGGTCAAGCAGGTGCAGGATCAGGGAAGGGCAGTGGCAAAACAGCAGCTCCAAACGGCACTCGATATTGGAGACTTCTGCGCCCGGTCAGTAGTGGCCACAGTGGCCATGCACCGCAGAGCTTGTCTGTAGATCTCCACCTTCACAGCAGATACCCAACACAAGCTGGCAGACGTCCCCTTCCTGGGTACCGACTTGTTCGGGCCTGGGGTGGAAGGCCACCTCCAGAGAATTGAGAAGTCCAATGCCACCTTGGACTCAGTCACGTCTGCCCAGAAGGACAAAGGCCGCCAGCAGCAGCCCTTTCACCCTTCTGCCCCTGCGGCACATCCGGCCCAGCAACATCAGCATCAGGGCCAGCAGGCTCGCATTTGGCACCCCAAAGCCAAGCCTGCAGCTTCCTCCAGCAGGATTTTGGGAGGAAAAGGCCTGGAAGCTCCCTCAGCCGGTTCTTCCTCCAAGCCTGCCCAGTGATGGGTTGAGGGGTGTTGCCCTCAGCTGCATCGCTTCCCCCTGGGCTCCTCCTCGTGAGGGAATGGCTCCGCCACTTTCTTTCCAGCTGGTCCGCTATCACCACGGACTGCTGGGTGTTGGAAGTGGTAGGAAAGGGTCTGCCTCTGGAGTTCGAGCAGGCCCTGCCCTTCTGAGCCATCACCCCACAGGGGGCTACGGGGTCCACAGCCTCTCTGCTCATCGAGCCGACATTGCCCTGCTCCTCCAGAAGGAGGTGATTAGGAAGATGGCGGATCCTCCACCAGACCCAGGGTTTGTGTCCAGATACTTCCTGATCCCGAAATGGACAGGGGACTGATGCCCCATTCTAACCCCAGTAATGCTCAGACCATTCATAACTTTGTGCAGTCATCCTGATGGGTTGGACTGCCAGGAGAGATGGAACACATGCAAATGATGGAATTCTTTGCACGTGAGCATCTTTCAAATACTGCCTCTACCAACTGTAGTGTTCAAACAACATGAAGTCTTGTTGTATTCTGACAAATTGCAGTGAGGTCCAACCTCCGAACTGCCCCGGAGATGAAAGAGTTAACTTTCCATGCCAGGCATGGAACGTTGAGCTCGAGGTCGGTTGAGACTCTGTCTGTTGCTGTTTGAACTCAAACCGTCAGATTCTTTACTCCGCCTCACTGAACAGTCGCTCTGGAGAATTTCTCCTTTGCTCGGTTCAATTTGTCGGTTAAAGTACCGTTTTTCTCGGTTTTCGACCAAATTTAAACCGTAACCTATCGGTTCAGTCTCTGTCTGTGGTTTCGTGAGTACTAAATAGGCTTATTTTTTGTTATTATTCTGTGTGGAACTTGTAAACGTGGGATCAGTTCGGTTTGAACTGATCAGGTTGTTTAAGAAGCTTTATTCTGCTTTTAGAGTGTGGTAACCGGTTCTTATCAGTTCTAAAAAAAACGGATTTTATTACGTTTTTTTCCATGACCCGTAACACGGTCAGGAACCGATAAGGGTGTCTTGCCTGGTGTATTGCCGAAAAAAGGGTACGTTTTTGTTAGGACTGACCATGTCTGAGTAACCCAAAAGAAAAACTGGGCTCACTGGGTTTCAACACTGTAGTGTGTGTGGGGAAGTCTTTGCTAAGGCTGATCCCCACACCACCTGTATTTATTGTCTGGGGTTTGACCACCTCGATTCAGACTGCCAGATTTGTAAAAATTTTCCTGCAGCTACCCTGGAAAAGAGAGTTGGTAGGCTAAGGGAAAGGGAGGCCAAGAAGTCCACTGACCCGGATGGCCAGCCCGGTTTGGTTCCAACTGAACCAGAAGGAGTGCCCTCTGACCAGGACGAAACTTCTTCGGCCAAAAGGAGAACCGACTCCGAGGAGTCAGTTCCGGTTAAAAGAACAAGAAGGGATAAATCTGCCGGTGTGGATCCACAAGTTCTTTCTCCGACCACTGATGAAATAGCCAAAGCGATAAAGATTGTTCAGTCACTATCCCCGTTTCCGTCTGAACCGGCACCATTGGGAAGGCACTCGGTTTGGTCGGTTCCCCCGGTTCCGGATTATGATTTAGAGGAGTTTTATGAACCGGAGGAGGAGGAAGGAGAGTATGAGGAAAGTGAGTGTGATTATGAAAGTCTGGATGTGCCCATTGACCCGGACATCTCCCCACACAGACCTTCAGGAGTGTCTCCTCCTAGGCTTTCTGAGTCCCCTTCCCATTTTATGTTTTACAAAAAAGTGGCTGAACTCTTCAGCTTCCTTTGGAAGAAGCTGTAGATGACCAGGAGGAGCCTGACTATGTTGAAATGATGGATATCCCAGAGTCCAGGAGGCTGTCTATTCCCTTCATAAGTCCTTTGGGAAACAGACAATAAAATTTAAAGATCCTAAATTCTATACCTGTGGTGAAGAAAAAGAATGGACAAGAGGTATACTCTCTCAGGCTCAGATACGGAGTTCCTTACCCAGCAATGCAGCCATGTTGGGGTAGTGCAGGCTGCAGCCTGTGATAAGGCAAATATGCCCTTGGCTTCACACCCCCCAGATAAGGACTCCAGGAGGATTGATGCCATGGCAAAGAAGCAGTACATGGCAGCATCCTTGGGACTCAGGTAGGCTAATTATATGGCCTATACAGCTAGATATCAGAAATCCAGATGGGACACTGTAATGGCTTTAGCTAAACAGGTCCCTGGCCAGCTTGCCAAGAAGCTGGAGCAGGTAGCTGCGGATGGTATTGAGGCATCCAAAGTGCAATTCCATGCTGCAGTGGACTCAATGATGTTTCATCTAGAGTCATGGCTACATCTGTGGCCCTTCAGAGATGGCTTGGCTCAGATGTACTAGCCTGTCTCAGGATACCCAGACTAAGGCCATGGATTTTCCTGTTAGGGTAATTCTCTGTTTGGGGAGCAAACAGAGAACTACATGAAGAAAATGGATGAGTACAGAACCATCTACAGGAGTGCTCAGGCCAAGGAAAGGCAAGCCACTCCTCAGAGGCAGCATCCCAGGAGCAGGGGCAGGCCTTTTCAAAGGCCTTTCTACCAAGCCCAGGCCTCCTCTTCTGCTTATGCTCATAGGGGGTTCTTTAGAGGGAGAGGCAGATGGGGTACAAGCAGGCTTGCTTCCACCCCTCAGCCTAAAGCCCCTGCCAAACAGGCACCCTGATGGGTTTGCCAGGGCCGATTCTCCACCACCTGTAGGGGGCAGGCTGACTTACTTTGTCCAGGACTGGATGTCTTTAACATCAGACAAATGGGTCCTGTAAGTAGTAGGCCAGGGACTGGTTCTCAACTTCAGAAAGTTTCCAAAGATGAGAACCAGATCCTTTCCACCTGCAGATCCTTCAGAGGCACTTGCTCTAGAGGCAGAGGTTCTTTCCTCTTGGCTCAGAGCTACAGAGAGGGTTCCACCCCTCACAAAGGAAAGGATTGTACTCCAGGTACTTCCTAACCCCAAAAGACAGGAGATTGGCGGCCCATCCTGGATCTCAGATATTTAAACAAGCACCTTTTAAAGCCAAAGTTCAAAATAGTGACTCTGGGAATAATTCTACCCTCTCTAAGGCCAGGGGACTGGCTAGTCTCCCTGGACCTCAAGGATGCCTATTTCCATATTCTCATCAGGAGCTCCCATCAAAAGTACCTTGGGTTTGAGCTGCCCTCAGGCCACTACCAATTCAGAGCAATGCCCTTCGGCCTAACTTTTGCTCCAAAGGTGTTCACAAAATGCATGGCAGTAGTAGTTGCCTTCCTAAGGAGAAAAATGATCTCCATATTTCCATACCTGGATGACTGGCTCATAGTAGGCCAGTCACCAGACCAAGTCAAGTTACACCTACAGATACCTCAGCAACTGCTCACTTCTCTAGGGTTCCTGCTGAATCTTTCAAAGTCAGTTCTAGAGCCCATGCAGCTCCTCACCTTCATAGGGGCAGAGCTGGATACAGTAAAGGGAAGAGCCTTCCTTCCCCTGGACAGGGTAAGGACCCTTATCTCACTGGCCTCTTCATTCACTCCTCGGGTGTCTCGGCCTGCAAGGCACTTTCTACAACTCCTAGGACACATGGTTGCTTCTACAGCAGTGGTGCAGGGAGCAAGATTTCAAATGAGGGATATTCAGTTCCACTTGAGAGTCTTTTGGACTCAAAAAAGGGACCCTCTGACCAAACTAATCCTAGGTGACTAACCCCGATCCAGGTGTTACAGTGGTGACTGATCAGGACACCTAAGACAGGAGTTCTTTTGTCACTCAGTCTCATTCTCTAATCCTTACTCAGATGCCTCTCTTGGGGTGGGGCACACATGGACCCCTGACCACCCAAGGGTTGTGGTCCCTCAGGAATCCCTGCTTACATCAATCTATTAGAACTCAGAGCAGTGTTTCTAGCACTTCAAGCTTTTTACAAGTCTGTTCAGGAACAAAGTAGTTCAGATCAGGACAGACAATACCACCACAATGTGGTATATCAACAGGAAGGGGCACCTCGGCTCACGGCCTTGTGCACAGAAGCAATGAAGTTACGGTCTCTGGCCTATTCCCCGAACACCTCTCTTACAGCAATATGCCTCCCAGGCAAGGACAATGCCCTGGCAGATGCTCTCATTAGGATATCTCAGGGCCATCACTAATGGTCCTTGGATCCCCTGGTTTTGAAGGTGATCTTCTCCAGATGGGGCACCCCACAGATAGATCTTTTTGCAGCCCCAGACAATCACCGACTTCCTCTCTTCTGCTGCAGTCCCCCTGGATGCCCTAGTTCTCAATTGGGAAGGGAAGTTCCTGTATGCTTTCCCCTCCCTCTCCTGTTCAAGGTGTTAGTCAAAATCAGGTCTCAACCCTGCAAGGTGATTCTGATTGCTCCAGACTGGGCCAGGCAGCCCTGGTACCTCTCTTGTTGTCCTTAGCAGTCCACCTTCCCTATCTCTTCCCAGGAATTACAACCTGTTAACATGTGCTCAGGGAGGGTTTGGTATCCGAATCTCAAATCTCTCAATTTCAAGGCTCGGTTCTTGAAGAGTTAGAGCTTTCTGATTTGCACCTCTCTCAAGGTGTTATGGATATTCTAAAGGCTTCTCGGAAGCCTTCCACCAGAAACACTTACAACTCCAAGTGGAAAAGATTTTCTATATGGTGCTCTGGGAAACATATTTCCCCAGAGTCTTCTAACCTGTCCATGGTCCTGGACTATATGGTTCATCTTATTAGCTTGGGGCTCAGACCAGCTACACTAAGAGTGCATCTGGCAGCTGTCTCTGCCTTCCTTTCAGCAGGCAAGCCTTCTTCCCTTTCAGCCCATCCTGTATTCTCTAAATTTTTCAAGGGATTGCTTCATACCAATCCTCCATTCAGGGACCCTGCCCCTGTTTGGGACCTTAATGTTTGCATTGCCCAGCTTATGCAACCCCCTTTTGTGCTTAAGTACTTGACTTGGAAAACTGTTTTCAGGCCATCACTTCTGCCAGGCGATAAGCGAGTTACAAGCCCTCTTTCAGTGGAGCCTGATTTATCTCTCTTTCCAGAGATAAGGTGGTCCTCAGGACTAATAGGAAGTTTTTGCCCAAGGTGGTTTCAGACTTTTACTTTAACCAGTCTGTGTCTCTTCCTGTTTTCTTCACTGACCATTCCTCCTCTGGAGAGAGGAGGCTGCACAGTTTGGATGTGAAAAGGGCCCTTAGCTACTACATAGAGAGTACCAAGGGTCATAGGTTTGACTCCTCCAACTGATCCTCACTTATGGTGGGTTGAGGGAAAACCTGCCACTAAGGAGATCTATTGCCAGGTGGATTGTCTCTGCATTCAATTTGGCTATGAAAACTAGGGTAGGACTCACCCTCAGGCCTGAGGGCTCTCTACCAGAGGTTAGCTGCTTCCCTGGCTGCTGCCAGGATATTCCTATCTTAGAGATTTGTCACAGCTACCTGGAAAACAGCATACACTTTTACCAAGCATTACTCTGATATCCAGGCTAGGAGTGATGCTCGTTCATGCACAGCAGTGCTTCAGAGCCTATTTCCTAGGTAGGTTCTGTCCCTCCTCCATGGAGGTACTGCTTGGTAGTCTGCAATTTGTCAGAATACAGCAAGACTTCATGTTGTTTGAAAAAAAAATTACTCACCTTAGTAATGTTTCTTCTAATGGAGTTTTGCTGTATTCTGACCTCCCTCCTGCCTTCCCTCTCAGAACCTTTTTTTCGGGATGTGGGTGGGCAGTAGCAGTGTTGGCACTCAGGAGATACCCCACCCCTTATTTCTCACCCCTTTAGTTTGGGTGGGTGGGTGTTGTGTTTGTTTCATTTTTTGGGTTTCCTGACTTGAGTCTTTGTTTTGGGACCCAAAAATCTGTTTGTTATATTTAGTAGCTAGTTGGTTAGTGTAAGTTTACAGTTTCACACAGGACACTCCAGTGAGTATAGCTCGTAAAGACCTGACGGTTTGAGTTCAAACAGCAACAGACAGAGTCTCAACCGAGCTCAAGCTCATCGTTCCATGCCTGGCATGGAAAGTTAACTCTTTCATCTCCGGGGCAGTTTGAAGGTTGGACCTCACTGCAATTTGTCAGAATACAGCAAGACTCCATTAGAAGAAACAACATTACTAAGGTGAGTAATTTTTTCTTCTAAACCCTTCAGATTTTTCTCTCCGCCTGAAAGTCTGGTCGCTCGGAGTCTCTGTCGCCCTCTTTTGCGTGAAAGAAGAAAGAAAAGTCATAAAAACCATAGTATTTTTAGTTTTCTTTTACTGCCTCTATTAATTATATATTGTTTAATTTGTTGTTTCTCGGTTCTCGCGGGTTCGTATAAATCGTGAGGATCCGACTTAGTTTTTAATCTTAGTTTGGTTTCGATCGTTAGAACCTGTTCATTATCACTAAAATTTGGTCCTAAAAGTTTTTATTTGTAACCACTTTTCATCAGTTACAGAACCGCTGAACTGGTTCATTTTTTCATCTCCTTTCTCGGTTCCATCGGTTCCTTATCGGTTCAGGAACCGACTGCAAAAAAAAAAAAAAAAAAGGCAAAGTTGTTTAAATTACCGCATTAGCTTTGGTATTTAGCGGTTGGAGGTTTTTCATTTTATCTTTCACCATGACTGAGAAACCTAAAAAGAGAACCGGGGAGCCTGGTTTTAAAAACTGTTTGAAGTGTGGAGACATGTTTGAGGCAGATAAGCACACCTCATGTGGCTTGTCTGGGTTTTGAATATTTGGACCAGGAATGTGTTATATGTAAAACATTCCTAGAAAAAATTGTTGAGAAGCGCCTTGAAAGGCTTAATAAAGTTTCCAAGGGGTCCTCAGGTTTGACCAGCTGACACCCCAGTCTGTTGTGGTTGAATTAACCAGTGTCTACCCCGCCCCTGATATCGGGCGAAAAAGGGGCAAAGAGGGGAAGAACCAGCTGACTCTCCGTTCCTCAAAGAAATTAAAGAAGCCTCAAACATGCAGAACCTCTCCTGCTGAACCAGGGACTTTGTGCAGCAGCCTGTACTGTCTTCTTCTCAGGACATAGACCAGGCATTTAAAATTATTCAGGCTCTGCAGAGCATCATCCCTCAGCCTCCTGCCCCTTCTCAGGATCCCCAGGTTGCTGCTACTGTGTTGCCCCCGATCCGGAACAACACTATTTTGAAGAGGTTGAGCTTTATGAGGAGGACGAACCTATTCCCCCAGAGGTTTCCCCAGAGCAGGAATTTGGCTCGCCTCCCAGAGTGTCTGAGGATTTTTCCTCTCATTTTTCTTTTGTAAGGAAAATGGCAGATGCTCTGGATATTGCCACAACAGAGCAGGTTGAGGATGAGGAGGAGATTGAGTACTCAACATGATGGGTTTAGCACCCACAAAGGCCCTCCTCCTCCCAGTGTATAAATTCCTTCAAAAGGATGCTGGCAAGCCCTCCAAACCCCAAATTCTATTCCTCCTATTGACATGCGAATAGACAAAAAATACCAGCTCGACAGGGAGGGAGCTGACCTTTTTCCCACCCCTGATCATGGGTAATACAGCAAGCTGCCTGTGATAAGGCTAAAGTCCTCTGTCCTCACACCCACTGGACAAGGACTCAGAAATTGGACAGTATGCTAAAGGCCTATTTATCAGCCTCACTGGCCATGAGACAGGCCACTTTTCAAGGTTATGCTGCCCAGTATCAGAAATCCCTTTTGGCAGTCGGTACTGGTAATGTTCATGGAGTGCCACCACCCTGTCAGATGACCTCAGCTGAAACTGCCAGGTTTGGGCTAGAGGTAGCCAAGTACCAGTTCAAGATGGCTGCTGACCTGAATGACACTGCAGCCAGATGGATGGCTAATACAGTGGCTCAGAAGAGGTTTGCTTGGCTTAGGGCTACAAACCTCACTCAGGATACCCAGTCAATGGCCCTGGATTTCCCATTAGAGGGAAATGCCCTTTTTGGGGAGTCCGCAGTGGCCTATATGAAAAAAGTAGATGAATATAAGGCTACTTATAGAAGCAACTCTGCTAGAGACAGAGCTTCCTCATCTACTAGGCCCTGTGGAAGGGGGGTGCTAGGGATCATTCCTTTTTATCAAGACCCTTTTTCCAGCCAGTAGCCATGCCCCAATACCAGCAGTACCTCCCCAGGGCTACCTCAAGGGGTAGGGGTAGAAGGGGCTCTAGGCGAGGGCCCAGCCACAACCTCAACCCCAGACTAAACAGAACCCCTGAGATGCAAGCCTCCTCCTCCCTACCTGTAGGAGGCAGACTGTCCCATTTCCCCCCCCTCTGGTCAACCATCACCACAGACAAGTGGGTATTAGTGGGCAAGGGTCTGTCTCTGCAGTTAAAATTTCTTCCTCAAAGACACCTCAGGGTTTCCACTTTCCCAGCCCTAGCACAAATTTCGTTGCTAGAGGCAGAGGTTCAGAAGCTGCTTCAGCTCAAAGCAGTGGAACAAGTCCTCACAACCCTGAGAGGAAAGAGGTTTTTATTCCAGATGCTTCCTAGCAACAAAGAAAATGTGAGGGCGGCTAATTTTGGATCTCAGAGCTTTAACAAGTTATCATAAAAAGCCAAAGTTCAAATGGTCACTTTGGCTCGGATTCTGCTAACTATCCAAAAAGGGGACTGGCTGGCATCTCTGGACTTAAACAGGATGCTTATTTCCACATCCCCATAAAGGAATCTTACAGAAAATATCTCAGATTCAGACTCCCATCAGGTCATTATCAGTTTGCAACCCTACCCTTTGGTTTTTCCTCGGCACCAAGGGTGTTTACAAAATGCCTAGCAGCTATGGTGGCATTTCTTCGAAGACAGGGAGTGACTGTCTTTCCATACCTGGACGACTGGCTGGTAGTGGGCAAATCACCAGAGCAGGTCGCAGACTCTCTAAGGCTCACACAGGATCTTTTGGAGTCCCTGGGTTTCATAGTAAACCAGAAAAAAATCTGTCTTCACCCCTACACGGACTTTACAGTTCATAGGAGCAGAGATCAGCACCCTACAGGCCAGGGCCTTTTTACCACTAGACAGGGTACAAAGTCTTCAGACCATAGCAAACTCCTTCAGATTGCACGGTCAAAAAACAGCCAGGCAATTTCTGCAGCACTGGGTCATATGACTGCATCCAGGGTACAGTGCAGGGTTCCAGGTTTCACATGAGACAATCCAATTTCACCTGAGACCTCATTGGAGTCAGAAAAGATCCATTTTCAAACTCATTCCAGTGACAAGGCTCCTGTTAAGCTCCTCTTGTGGTGGAAAAGGAATCCAACCTAAGACAGGGAGTCCCTTCCAGAAGGAGGATCCTTCACTAGACCTCACAACAGATGCATCACTGCTGGGCTGGGGTGCCCATCTAGGGGAGCACACAACTTAGGGTACCTGGTCAGAAGCAGAGTCCCTCCAGCATATAAATCTGCTGGAACTCAGAGCAGTGCAGCTGGCACTAAAAGTTTTCTCTACACTGGTAATGGGCAAGGTGGTACAGGTCAGAACAGACAATACCACTACTATGTATTACATAAACAAGCAGGGTGGCACCAGATCAGGTCCCCTATGCACAGAAGCCATGAGAATTTGGGCTCTGGCATATTCTCTAAAGGTGTCCCTGCAAGCCATCCATCTGCCAGGAAAGGACAATATCTTGGCAGACACACTGAGTCGGATCAGTCAGTCCCATCATGAATGGACATTGAACAAGCAGGTAGTACAGGTAATTTTCAGCAGGTGAGGTGTTCCAGAGATAGACTTGTTCACATCCCACCAGAACCACCAGTTGCCTCAGTACTGTTGTAGTATTACCAGCCCAAGGCACAATCCTCTGGACGCCTTTGGTACTGGATTGGTGCAGTTTCTTTCATGCATCTCCTTTCCAGTTTTCAGGTACTGCTGAAACTGATCCCTCTCAGCTTCTCTATTATTGATAGCTACAGATTGGCCCAGGCAGCCATGGTATTCTCTTCTGCTCTCCATGGCAGTGAGCAGGCCAATAAGCTTGCCTCTCTGGCACAATCTTTCTAACTTCCAATCAGGAACTTTGCTGTCTCAAATCTCAAGTCTCTCTCACCTCAAAGCATGGTTCTTAAGGAGTTAGAGAGACAGGCTTGAACCTTCTGAAGCTGTATTAAACATCTTGAAAGGTTGCAGGAAGCCTCTATCCAAGAAAACTTATTCTGCTAAGGGAAAGATTCCTTCTGGTGCTCTACCAGAAACTTCACCCAAATGATGGCAGGAGTCTCTTAGTGGTGTTGGATTATCTAACTCATTTGCATTCCACAAGGCTGCAACCCAGTTCCTTAAGAGTTCACCTTGCAGCAGTATCTGCATACCTGTCTGCTAGGACAAAGGTATCTGTAGCATCGATCCCATTTTCAAAAGATTTTCAAAGGCCTACATGCATTTACCCCCTCTCACAGGGCACCAGTGCCCGCTTGGGATCTTAATGTATGTATAGCAAGGTTGATGCAGGCCTTTTAGCTCACATGGCTACAGCCCATTTAGTATGTTACCTGGAAAACAGCTCCTGGTAGCAATTACTTCAGCAAGAAGAATAGTGAGCTTCAGGCTCTCTAGGTTGACCAGACTACATTTCCTCCACAGGGACAAAGTAGTCCTCAGAACAAACAGACAATTCCTTCCCAAAGTGGTTTCAGACTTCGATCTGAATCAATCAATCACTTTGCCTGTCTTTTTTCACAGATCATGCCAGCTCTCGGAAAGAAGGCTTCACAGCCTGGATGTGAAAAGAACTATCAGCTACTACAGATGACAGCTACTAAGCGTATAGGCAAGACAGGAAACAACTTTTCCTTACATATGGGATGTTGGAATGGGCAAACCAGCCTAAAAAATCCATTTCTCTGTGGATTGTCCAGCGTATTCAAACCTGCTACACTAAGCAGGTAGAGAGTCCCCAGCTGGGCTGAGGGCTCTATTCAACAAGAGGAACAGCGCCACCATTGCAGCTGCTAGAGAGTGTTATTATTGGACATTTGTAAAGCAGCCACTTGGAAATCAGTACACACCTTACAAAGCATTATAATTAGATATTTTGTCCAGAAGTGACGCCTCAAATTCCTGGCACAGCAGTCCTCTGCAAAGTCTGTTTCAAAATAAGTTATGTGCCCACCACCAGGGTACTGCTTGGTAGTTCAGACAAATTAATGAATGGTCTGAGCATTACTGGGGTTAGAAGAAAAATTACTTACCATAGTAATCTTCTTTCTTCCAGTGATGCCTCGGACATTCATAACTTCCTCCCATCCTCCCTTCCAGAACTTCAGCCTCTGCATTCAGCATGCTAGTGCCACATAGCCATTCCTTCTGGATACATTTTCTCATGCTTGATAGATTTTAACACAGTTTTTCTGTCTCTCTAATAGTTTTTCTCACTGTATGGTAAACATCATTATTATATATATGATATTCCTCCTTGGAGTTTTTTGTAGCAAGTTTTATTAGGCTAATCCTAAGAAAATGTTTATTAAATAAATATAGGATTTTTCCATGTTGCCTGACTTCCAGGCTTCTACAGATCTGAAGGGTTTAGAACACTACAGTTGGTAGAGGCAGTATTTGAAAGATGCTCACGTGCAAAGAATTCCATCATTTGCATGTGTTCCATCTCTCCGGGCAGTCCAACCCATCAGGATGACTGCACAAAGTTATGAATGTCTGAGCATCACTGGGAAGAAAGAAGATTATTATGGTAAGTAATTTTTTCTTCTAGACCTGCATGACCTGAACAGATTCCTAAGGTCTCAAACCTTCAGGATGGTCACTCTGGCTCAGATCATTCCATCCTTGGAACGAGGCGTGTGGTTCTTTTCTCTGGACCTCCAGGGCACGTTCTTTCACGTCCCAATATGTTCGTCCCACCAGCGATTCCTCTGCTTCAGAGCAGAGGGGTCCCTTTATGAGTTCCGGGCTATGCCTTTCCGCCTTTCTCTAGCTCCCAGGATCTTCACCAAATGCATGGCAGTGGTGACAGCATTCCTGCAGTGCTGAAGGGTCCGGGTGTACCCTTACCTGGATGACTGGCTGATTGCGGCCTCCTCCAGACCGGAGGTGGAGCTGTCCAGGGATCTGGCACTCCAGGTTTGCTCTCAGGTTGGCCTCCTCATCAACGAGGCCTAGTCAGAACTCGTGCCAAAGCAGATGATCCAATTCTTCGGGGCAGAGCTCGACTCTCTGTGAGCCAGAGCACGTCTCCTGACGGACAGGGCTGAGGTTCTTTCCTCCTTTGCCCAATCATTTCAGGTTGGGCAACTGCACCCTGCCCAGGACTTTCTGCACCTCCTGGGCCTCATGGCGGCCTGCACCAGTGTGGTCCATTGGGCCCGTTGGCAGATACGTCCTGTACAATGGGGACTGGCCAGCCAATGGTCACAGTGCTCCGGTCCTTTGGACCAGCAAGTGGCAGTGACCCAGGAGATGTGGAACACTCTCCAGCTGTGGATCGTTCCAGCTCATCTGCATGAGGGCATACCATTTGTCCGCCCCGAGCCAATGGTCTCTCTATCGACTGACGCCTCTCTGATGGGTTGGGGTGCCCATCTGGGGAGCACGGAGTGCATGGCCTCTGGTCCCCTCGGGAGTCCTGATGCCACATCAAACTGCTGGAGCTTCGAGCAGTTTGTCTAGCCCTCACCGCCTTTGCTCTATGTGTACGGGGTCAAGTGGTCCAGGTCCAGACAGACAATACCACGACCATGTACTACCTAAACCGCCGGGGCGGGATGCACTCCATGCCTCTGCAGGGAAGCCTCTCGACTTGGTCCCTCATGTGCAGCCTGGAGGTGGATCTCCTAGCCATCCATATGTGGCAGGAGCTCAAACATTCTGGCTGATGCCTGTCAGATAGGAGCTGCGTCCCATGAGTGGTCTCTCCTCGTCGGAGGTAGTACAATATCTGTTCTCCCACTGGGGCACGCCAGTGTGGACCTGTTTTCTCCAGGAGAATGGGTTGAGCTGTTTCCATGCCTGCCCCTCAGCAGGGCTTGTTGCAGGAAGATGCTTCTCGAGGGCCGTGACCCCGAGTCTTTGTTTCTTCCCCCATTCTCCTTGATCCACAAGGTGCTTCTCAAGGTGAGGAGGGATAAGGCGCAAGTGATTCTGGTAGCCCCAGACTGGCCCCACCAGTTCTGGTATCCAGATCTCAGCCTCAGCTCCAGGCTCCCGAGGTAGCTTCGAGCCTGCCTGGACCTGATCTCAGTCAACCAGGGGAAGGTATTCCATCCGGACCTTCAATCCCTGCACCTGACAGCCTGATTCCTGAGCAGCTAGAATTTCAGGCCTTGGCTCTTTCCAAAGAGGTCCTCAGCATCGTTCAGGCATCCTGTAAGGAGTCAACCAGGAAATCCTGTGCCTTTATATGGAAGAGATTTTCTATTTGGTGTCAGGGCAAGGGGTTGGACCCTTCCTCCTCTTCCTTGGCAAGCATTCTGGACTACCTGTGGTCCCTTTCTCAGCTAGGACTTTGGTCAATCCCTGCACTCAGTGCGCCATCTCTGCTTACCGGGCACAGGCCAGGAAGCAGTCGGTAGTGCAGGAGAAGGTGGTCAGGCTCTTTTTCAAAGGACTTGACCACATATCCCTTCCAGTGCGAGAACCTCCACCTCCATGGGATCTACTGCTGGTACTGGCTAAGCTCATGGACAAGCCATTCGAACCGATGCACAAGTATGATATCTCTCACCTGTCGTGGAAGACCGCCTTCTTGGTGGCTATCACGTTAGCCAGAAGGATGGGAGAGCTCCAGATGCTTTCTATCGAGTCTCCTTATCTGGTCTTCCACAGGGACAAGGTTGTCCTGTGCCCCCACCGGAAATTCCTTCCGAAGGTGGTGTCGGAGTTTCACCTTAACCAGGTGTTGACTCTGCCAGTGTTCTACCCCAGTCACACCTCGGAGGCCGAATATATGCTCTATACTTTGGACCCTAGAAGAGTGCTGTTTTATTATAAGGAGCGACTGGCTGACGTCCGGGGAGAGGTTCGCCAGCTGTTTGTCACCTACGTTGAAGCCGCACCTGGCAGACCTGCAGCTAAACAGAGGATAGGCAGGTGGGTCACCTCCTGCATGGATCTCTGCTACAGGTTGGCAGGCATGGAGCCTCCCAAAGGGATAAGAGCTCATTCTACCCAAGTAGTATAAGTTCACATATCTCGTCAAATGTTAAATTTCAGCCAATCAGCGCGTGCCACGTCATTTGACAGGTGGGCGTGGCTAAAATGGACCAACTGGGGAATCACTCTTTGTTAAACCGAAGTCCCTCCCTGTAATGCACTAGCCCCGCCCCTTCAAGGAAATGACATGCCAACCTGCACAACCTGTGTTCCGCTTTTGCAGGAAATGACCTAACACCACCATTTTGTGTTGCCCACGCCTCCATTCTCGTGGACACCCTTGATCCCCTGACAGACCAGCCTGGCTCGAACTCCCCTGTCCCGCCTCCTCCTCAGCACACTCCTCGATCCCTGCCAGACCATCCTGGCTGGAACCCGAGTCACACCATGCTATTCTTGAACTCCTGCATCTCTCCTCTTC
The DNA here is from genome assembly GCA_016271365.2 of Neoceratodus forsteri. Classification (NCBI taxonomy): domain Eukaryota; kingdom Metazoa; phylum Chordata; order Ceratodontiformes; family Ceratodontidae; genus Neoceratodus; species Neoceratodus forsteri. The sequence goes on along the minus strand of CM057458.1, from coordinate 1,402,516,850 downwards.
TCCTGCACCCCCGCCCAGCCTGGCCTCGAACCCCTGTCTCCTCCACCCCATCCTTCTCAGACACCTCGATCCCCTGCCAGACCATCCCTGGCTGGAACCCCGAGGCCCACCATGCTAGCTTGAACTCCTGCGTCCCTCCTTTCTCCTGCACCCCCACTGGCCTGGCTGAACTGTTGTCCCTCTCCTGCACCCCACCATCCTGGCTCAACCCTGTCCCCCTTTCTCCTGAACCCCCACCATCCTGGTTCGAACCCCTGTCCCTCTTCACCACCGTGCCCTCCCACCCCAAAAAATCAGTTAGTGTTTATGTAGTGGTATGCCCCCTGTAGGCCTGGTGATAACTGCAGGGACATGTGGGATGTTTTTTGATTAGGATATTTTCAGAAAGAAGTATCTAGGAGGAACCTGATCGTGCAGAGGTTTCACAGATCTGTGGAGACTCCCCCGAGGAAATTCATCTGCCTGTGTGAGTACCCCTTTTCTGTTTTTGTAACAGTATATACAAAATTATTTAACAAGCATCTGTAGGACTGTGTCAAACTTGTATCAAAAGGATAGCTTTATGCTCACGTGTAACATTTATAAGCTAAAACGGGGGCCCTGTGTAAATAAGATGGTTCAGCAGTTTCTCTGGATAGCATTACAACAATCGCAAAAACTAATTATTTATACTTTGTCATGAATTAGAAAGAATAAAAATATATCAGAAAAAGGGAATACACATTATTTCTATAGTTTCACCCTCAGCTCTGTGTGTAGTATCAAAGGAGAAGGCTGAAATGAAATGTGTGTGATATTTATAATGTTTTGAAAAATGATATATTACAAAGAAAAGACAGAATGTAAAATGATAATGTTTCTCTTTCAAAAATAATTTGAACTCATACAGTCTTAAACTGTATCTACAGCTTTGCTTAGAGTCATTGCAAAATACACACTTTGTTGTGTGTGTATGTGTGTGTGTGTGTGTCTCTCATTAGACACGAGGAAAAGCAATGTCTTTATGTATGTTTAAAATATAGATGGGGGGTTGGAGCCTGGGTGGTGTGTGTGTGTGTGTGTGTGTGTGTGTGTCTCATTGTGACACGAGGAAAGCAATGTCTTTTATGTATGTTTAAAATATAGATGGGCTTTGAGCTCACGGTCCTGTTGGCTGTGTGGTAGGGTCTTTGTCTGTTAAGACGACAAAACATCTGTTGTTCATTTGCTATTGTTTCATGCATACAAAAGGCCTATTGATTCTTGAAACATGTGTGTCTCTCAAGATTTTTGGATTACAGGGTCTGTAAAAAAGTAGCTTTATGTTTTGTTGCAAAATAAATGTCTATAGTTACATTATCAAAAAATTAAAAAGTCATGTAGTACTAAATAGAAAATAAAAGATATGTTACAAAGAAAAGATAGAATGTAAAATGATAATGTTTCTTTTTCAGAATAATTTCAAAGCACACAGTCTTCTTAAATGTATCTACACTTTGCTTAGAGTGGTTGTAAAAGAATACACACTTTGTGTGTGTGCTGTGTTTACTGAATTACTAATTTGAAGGACTCAGCTGTTTTAAAAGACAGAATTTCTGTTTTGACTTTTAAAATCATAACTTAAGTTGGCACTCACTGCTCTCTCTGTGTTTTAAGATTGATAAAAAGCATCTGTTTTAATTAGCAGTGTGCTGCATTTCTTTTTGAACTCTCATACATTGTAAATGAGAAAAACTGTGTTTCTCATGAATTAACTTTAACAAAATAGGTTTTATATTCTGATTAGTGGTATGCAAGCAGTTTTACTGAATACTAATTTAAAGGACTCAGCTGTTTAAAGACAGAATTCTGTTTTGACTTTTAAAAACATAACTTAAGCTGGCACTCCACTGCCTCTCTGTGTTTTAAGATTGATAAAAAGCATCTGTTTTAATTAGTAGTATGGCATTTCTTTTTGAACTCTCATACATTGTAAATGAGAAAACTTGTGAAATATATAGTGTTTGATTTTGAAGCCACACAAGAAGCGAGGGGAATTGCACATACACCAAATTTTGTGTATGCTAAGCAGTTAGATGGGAAGGGTCCTGGGAATTCGAAGGTGAAGATTGCATAAAAGATTTTGTAGGACATTTATTGATGCCCCATTTAGACACTCACATTTATAGCACACAATGCCAAAGGACTATGACAGTTACTTTATCATTAGCCAGCTAGTCAAGGAAAAATTGATATTAAATTGCTCACACAAGGAGGAAAAGTACTCTGTGTCACAGTGACATCCCTACACATCAGATTTATTGACAGCAATTGTTTTCTTCCTTTTAAACTAGCAAAAATCCCTACAGCCCTTGGATTTAGAGAATAGAATTGCTAAAGGCTACTTTCCCCATTTTTTTTTAACACCAAGGCTAATGAAAATTATGTAGGCCTGCCCGATGCTAGTTTTATGGTCCTGAATATATGTTGCCTGCAGAAAAGCAAGAGTTTTTCAATGGTACCTAGCTAACAGACATAGAAATTTAATCTGAAAAGAGCTTCGCTACTATTGTCAGTTAGATGTTGAAATTCTTGAAAAGCCTGTCAGATTTAGAAATGAAGTGTGGAGATGACTAGGAAAAGTATTTTAAAACAGTCAGACGATGATACCGTGGAGTATGAAACAGTATCCTTAGACCCCTTCCAGTACGTCACCATAGCCTCAGTTTCTATGGCGATGTACAGGTTTCTGTTTTGAGAAGAATGCACTGTTGCTGTTCTCCCCAGACAACTACCACAGACAATTGAAGGGTACTCCACACCTGCTATTCAGTGGCTTATGTACATATCTGAGAAAAGAAAACATTTCTATTCAGCATGCGCTAAGTGGTAGTGAATTTAGTTAGAGTCCATTACTTTTGGATGGCTATTCAGTCTCAATGGAATACCCACAGCATTTGAATTTAATTGTTGCTTTTTCATGGCTGCAACATCTGTTACTGTGAGAAAGATAGAAACCACATGACAGGGACTAGTTTTGGACAGTTATTCAATAGGACCATACAAATTTCATTTTCTAAAAAGACAGGGTTTTGCAGTTAGAGTATTGTGGGAACATGAATGGAAAGCAATACTGACCACGGATCAGGGTTTGAATAATTTTTTGAGGGACAGGCAGCTACCACAGCCATGAACCTAGGCAGTCACTGTTTGGGGGAGAACAAATGCCATTTGTCTGTACTATAAGACACAGCCTGATGAGAAAATACACTATTATGATTTTACCAGCCTCTACCCTTTTGTTAACAAAACCAAACAGTATCAGTCGGTCATCCTGACATCATTTATGACACATTTTGATGACCTCACTCAGTACTTTAGTTTAGCAAAGTAAAAGTCTTACCCCAGAGGTCTTTTCTTTCCAGTGTTGCCATCCAGGATTGGTAAAAAGCTTGTGTTTACATTATATGCGTGCATGCGCTGAAAATAGACTTCAAACAACATCATGCACACATGATGAAGAGCAACAGTCACTTACTGGTACCTACTGTGCCGTAGAACTAAACCTGGCACTGGAAAAAGCTACAAAATCATTAACATTTATGAAGTTTGGCATTTTAAAGAGTCATGCACAGAGCTTTTTGCAGATTACATCAAGCTGCATCTAAAAGGCAAGCAAGAGGCATCTGGTTTCCCTTCATGGGTCAAAACTGAAGAGGATAAAGTCAGGTACATACAACAGTATTTTGAAAGGGAAAATGTCCATTTGAACCCTGCAGCCATAACTGTTAACCCTGCAAGAAGACAGATATCTAAACTGTTTTTAAATTCTCTTTGGGGCAAATTTGGGCAGAGAGCTAATTTACCGACAACGAGCATAGTAACAGACCCACAGAAATTATTTCAATATGTCTTCGTTCCCTATCATGAATATCTCATAGCTTTTCATCGATGATGAAACAGCTTGTTTAAGCTGGAAATATACCAGCGATCATTACACAAATTCAATAATATCAACATATTATAGCTAGTTTTACAACGGTATGCCAGAGTCTAACTCTACAACCGTGCTAGATAGGTTACAGGACAGGTGCCTTTACCACGACACAGACTTGGTCATTTTGTAATCCAGACTGGTGACTGGGCCCCTCTGGGTGATTATTTAGGAGCTGACCAGTGAAGTTCCTGCTGATGAACACATTACAGAGTTCGCTTCTGCAGGCCCAAAAACCACGGGTTACAGGCTGTCCAGTGGTGAGGTTGTTCTTAAAGTGAAAGGGCTTAGCCTTAATGTAGCCAGCAGTAAACACATTAATTTTGAAAGTCTGAAGGACCTGGTCTTTGACTAACGGGGTCACAGATCTCTAAAGAAATTACAGTGAGTCAACCCAGCATTGTTAGGAATAAAAGCAGTGGTCCCTTTGAAACAAAACGCTGTCCAAGACCCAGAGAGTAGTTTATGACAAGCGAGTTTTACAAGACAATTTTAAAACACTTCCTTCACGGATACTGATTGTGAAAATGGATATCAGGTTGCAGCATCCCTTTACTTGTCTGTTGGCTGGCCCTCTAATAGTGGGAAGAACTTTTATAAAACAGTTGTTGGAACATGCTGATGCCACTTTATCACACAGCCTGAAAATATTGTCTGTTCTACAGCTGTTGGCAACCTTTGTATAATGAATTGCTGTTAAAGTTCCCTCAGATTAAATTTGTGGAGGGGCTACTGATGTCACTAGCTGAAAATGATCTCTTACCCCCTGGAAAGGTAAATTTTGTCATTATAGATGATTTGATGGACTCTGCCTGTCAAAATAGTGAAGTGGAATATGGGCTTACCAAGTACAGTCATCATAAACCATTGACAATATTTTTAATTGTCCAGAATGTGTTCTGTCAAGGTAAAAAAAGCAGGACCATCACACTAAATGCCAAATACATGATTTTGTTTAAAAACCCCAGAGACAAGCTTCAGATCACAACACTAGCTAGACAAATGTATCCTGGTCAGACAAAATTTACCTTTCCAGGGGGTAAGAGATCATTGTCAGCTAGTGACATCGGTAGCCCCTCCACAAATTTAATCTGAGGGAACTTTAACAGCAATTCATTATACAAAGGTTGCCAACAGCTGTAGAACCAGACAATATTTTCAGGCTTGTGTGATAAAGTGGCATCAGCATGTTCCAACAACTGTTTTATAAAGAAGCTCTTCCCACTATTAGAGGGGCCAGCCAACAGACAAGTAAAGGATGCTGCAACCTGATATCCATTTTCACAATCAGTATCCATAAGGAAGTGTTTTAAATTGTCTTGTAAAACTCGCTTGTCATAAACTACTCTCTGGTCTTGGACAGCCTTTTGTTTCAAGGGACCACTGCTTTTTATTCCTAACAATGCTGGGTTGACTCACGGTAATTTCTTTAGGGTTCTGTGACCCGTATAGTCAAAGACCAGGTCCTTCAGACTTTCAAAATTAATGTGTTTACTGTTGGCTACATTAGGGTAAACCTTTCACTTTAAGAACAACCTCACCACTGGACAGCCTGTAACTCAGAAGTTTTGGGCCTGCAGAAATGAACTCTGTAATGTGTTCATCAGCAGGAACTTCACTGGTCAGCTCCCAAATAATCACCCAGAGGGGGGCCCAGTCACCCGGTTCGACACAAAATGACAGAGTCTGTGTCGGTAAAGGCACCTGTCCTGTAACCTATCTAGCAGGTTGTAGAGTTCGACTTGGCATATGCCGTTGTAAAACTAGCTATAAATATGTTGATATTATTGAATTTGTGTAATGATCGCTGGTATATTTCAGCTTAAATAAGCTGTTTCATCATCGATGAAAAAGCACGATGAGATTTCTGCACGGGACTTAATACATATTGAAATAATTTCTGTGGGTCTGTTATATGCTCGTTGTCGGTAAATTAGCTCTCTGCCCAAATTTGCCCCAAAGAGAATTTAAAACAGTTTAGATATCTGTCTCTTGCAGGGTTAATAGTTATGGCTGCAGGGTTCAAATGTACATTTTCCTTTCAAAATACTATTGTATGTACCTGACTTTATCCTCTTCAGTTTTGACCCATGAAGGAAACCAGATGCCTCTTGCTTGCTTTTTAGATGCAGCTTGATGTAATCTGCAAAAGCTCTGTGCATGACTCTTTAAAATGCCAAACTTCAGAAATGTTAATGATTTTGTAGCCTTTTTCCAGTGCCAGGTTTAGTTCTCACGGTACAGTAGGTACCTGTAAGTGATCATGCTCATCATCATGTGTGCATGATGTTGTTTGAAGTCTATTTTCAGCGCATGCAAGATATAATGTAACACAAGCTTTTACCAATCCTGGATGGCAGCACTGGAAAGAAAAGACTCTAGGGGTAAGATTTTACTTTGCTAAACCAAAGTACTGAGTGAGGTCATCAAAATTGTCATAATGATGTCAGGATGACCGACTGGATACGGTTTGTTTTGTTAGCAAAAGGGTAGAGGCTGGTATAATCATAATAGTGTATTTTCTCATCAGGCTGTGTCTTATAGTACAGACAAATGGCATTTGTTCTCCCCCCAAACAGTGACTGCCTAGGTTCAAGTGGCTGTGGTAGCTGCCTGTCCCTCAAAAAATTATTCAAACCCTGATCCGTGGTCAGCATTGCTTTCCATTCATGTTCCCACAATACTCTAACTGCAAAACCCTGTCTTTTTAGAAAATAAAATTTGTGCGTGGTCCTATTGAATAACTGTCCAAAACTAGTCCCTGTCATGATTTCTATCTTTCTCACAGTAACAGATGTTGCAGCCATGAAAAAAACAACCATTAAATTCAAATGCTGTGGGTATTCCATTTATGACTGAATAGCCATCCAAAAAGTACGGACCCACCTTAAATTCACCACCCTTAGCGCTTGCTGAATAGAAATGTTTTCTTCCAGATATGTACATAAGCCACTGAATAGCAGATGTGGAGTACCTCTTCAATTGTCTGTGGTAGTTGTCTGGGGAGAACAGCAACAGTGCATTCTTTCAAAACAGAAACCTGTACATCGCCATAGAAATTGAGGCTATGGTGACGCATTGAGAGGGGTCTAGGATACTGTTTCATACTCCACTGTATCATCGCCTGACTGTTTTAAAATACTTTTCCTAGTCATCTCCAGTACTTCATTTCTAAATCTGACACAGGCTTTTCAAGAATTTCAACATCTAACTGACAATAGTAGCGAAGCTTCTTTTCAGATTAAATTCTATGTCTGTTAGCTAGGTACCATTGCAAAACTCTTGCTTTTCTGCAGGCAATATATATTCAGAACCATAAAACTGAGCATCGGGCAGGGGGCCTACATAATTTTCTATTAGCCTTGGTGTTAAAAAATGGGGAAGTAACTTTAGCAATCTCATTCTCAAATCCAAGGCCTGCAGGATTTTTGCTAGTTTAAAAGGAAGAAAGCAATGGCTGTCAATAAATCTGATGTGTAGGGATGTCACTGTGACACAGAGTACTTTTCCTCTTGTGTGAGCAATTTAATATCAATTCTTTCCTTGACTAGCTGGCTAATGATAAAGTAACTGTCATAGCCTTTGGCATTGTGTGCTATAAATGTGTAGTGTCTAAATGGGGCATCAATAAAATGTCCTACAAAATCTTTTATGCAATCTTCACCTTCAATTCCCAGGACCTCTCCCCATCTAATTGCTTAGCATACACAAAATTTGATATGTGCACCCCCGTTTCTTGTGTGGCTTCAAAATCAAACACTATATATTTCTCAGTGCTTTTACATCTGTGAGTGGTGACATGTAACACAGATGCTTGTCTGCTGTCATGAAAGAACCACATCTGCTACACTGAATCAATTTACATGTATGAGATCCCTTGTAAAACAAAACATTGTTCACACAGTTTCATGGATTTACAAGACCCTGTATCACCATCAGCTCTAGCTAAATGTCTTTCTAGGCACACTGAAGACCTACAAATCTTCTTACATTTGTGACAAGATACTGTGCCAATTTCCTTTTCGAGACAACAAGAGTCGAAACAAACTTTGCACTGTTGTGCACAGATATGATTTCCCTTATGGCTGTAGGCTACATCACAATATTCGCAGAGGTACCGTGCGCCTATGAATTGTTTTACATTAGTGATGCCACAAAAATGGTTTTCATGTAATAATGCAAACAGTGTTTTAGGAAATCTTTCTGGACCTGTTGAAAATGTTTGCCAGTTTCCTTCATTATGATATAAAATCTTAATTTTGACTCCTAAAAGCTGCTCAAACTGTGACACATCACTAAAAGTGACAGGTCTTTGGTCTGACAAACCTAGCTCAGCATACAATATTTTAGCCTTCTTCAACAACTGACTGTCACTCATATGTGGATTTAAGAGTGCGTAGAATGGAGCCACCAAACACAAACTATTGTCTCTGTTATTTAAATCAATCAGGTATCGTCTCTTTTTGTAAAATCCTGCTATACAAGATGGAGTTCAGTGTCCGTCTCCCCCACCCCGACCCCTGGTGGTTTCTGATGGTCGTTATCACAAGATGTATAGAGGAATCAGTAATTACTTCAGTATTGCTCTGTAGCATATCAGCTATCTGATCTAAGAAGGTTGCAGCATTTAGTTCATTTGGACTTGTCTTTCTTGAGAACAAGGGTGATTCAAAGAAGCAGCATTTAATCTTACCTGTATAAAATCCCCATATTGTGTTTTTTCTTCACACTGTCTAACAAACTTTCTATAGCCTGGTGCATTGCAGCAATAGCATCTGTAAAAGATTTTATTTTATCTAGATTTATAAACTTATGTCTTTGATGAAATTCTGTAGCATTAAATTTTTAAACTGTTCATATTCCTGTACAGCTTCTAAATACACTGTAGGGGGCGCCTGTTAACCTGATCATCATCATGATGGTTTTCTAATTCAGACTGTAGACCATTTGTAGCATTCTGTAACAACCTACGCTGTAATATTTTCCTGGCATGTTTTACTTTTCTTATCAACTTTTCACGGATTGTTTTATTTTTACCCAGATTTTTCTTTTTGACCCCATTTGTTATTTTTTTCATTTTGTTAGTGATGCAACCCTTGTACTCAGTTTATGAGAGCTTCTGTGCTTTCACTTTGTAATTTGTTCTTTGTTTTAAACCACTTTTCCTCCAAGCCCCTGTACTTTTCATACATGTAGGCGGCACTGGCCATCATCCTTCAGATCATTGCATGACTGTTGAAATATGCACTAAACCAAGCACACTGTTCAGTAAAGTAGCTGAACTTTTAAAAGCTCAGATTTAAGCAGCTGATGATCGTAATCCCTACTAGATAATCTGCCTCAATTACTAAGGCATTAAACAAACTATCAATTGTTTTAAAATATAGGCTTTCCCAATATTGATCATGTCAATGTCACTTTCTTGAAACCTTTGGGTAGAAACTCTTGTGCTGCTGCTGCTCCTAAATGGCTGTACATTGTTTATTGTCACATTTGGTTCATTTACAGCCGAGAGACTCTTGAGCCACTGCTCCTAGATGTCTGTACAATGTTTATTGGCACATTTGGTTCATTTACAACCGCAGAGAGACTCTTGAGCCACTGCTCCTAGATGGCTGTACAGTGTTTATTGGCACATTTGGTTCATTTACAACTGCAGAGACTCTTGAACCACTGCTCAGATGGCTGTATATCTTGTTCAGTTATGCTATACATGATTCTGGTCACTGACACCAGCAGAAATTCTGGCATGTCTTTGAAAAACATCACATTCATGTAATGATCTCTTTTTCCTCTCACACCTGTAGGGTTTGTCTGTGGGTGTTTAAAACAGAAAATAAACCCCTGTCACTATTTCGGGTATTTTAAAACTTTTATAAGACAACATTTAAACTCTAAAACATGCAGCATCTACTATTTCTAGTTAAAAATACACACCTTCTGTAGTGTTCAACTGTGTATTAGCCAGCCTCTCCCCTCCAGGGTTTCTCTGTGGTGCTGTTTAAAAACAGAAAATAAACCCCTGTCACTACTTCCGTATTTTAAAACTTTTATAAGACAACATTTAAACTCTAAAACATGCAGCATCTACTATTTCTAGTTAAAAAATACACACTTTCTGTAGTGTTCAACTGTGTATTAGCCAAACGATTAAATGTTTGGATAAGCTCTTCATCAGGAGTCCACGATTCCATGGCTAATTGTTGAATATTTTTAATTTTTTAGCTCAAGACAAAAGGACAGAGCGAGACTAACACTACTACTACTTGAGCTTCCAGTATCTTGAAATGCTTATATAAAAAATGAGTCAGACCCCGCCAAGTAGTGTGGCAAGTAGTGAAAACATCTGGCACTGTCCATCAGACTCAACACTTCCCCATTCTCCAAGGTGGTATATATAAGACCCTATGCTAGTCAATGTAGGCTTTGTTTCTCACTTCTGCGACAGCTGGAAGGCATTAAGAAATTCCTTTCTGCTAATAGGTTGGTCACAGTCTAATTAAAAACAGATGCTTTTTATCAATCTTAAAACACAGAGAGGCAGTGGAGTGCCAGCTTAAGTTATGTTTTTAAAAGTCAAAACAGAAATTCTGTCTTTTTTAAACAGCTGAGTCCTTTAAATTAGTAATTCGGTAAAACTGCTTGCATACCACTAATCAGAATATAAAACTTATTTTGTTAAAAAGTTAATCATGAGAAACACAAGTTTTTCTCATTTACAATGTATGAGAGTTCAAAAGAAAATGCCATACTGCTAATTAAAACAGATGCTTTTATCAATCTTAAAACACAGAGAGGCAGTGGAGTGCTTAAGTTATGTTTTTAAAAGTCAAAACAGAAATTTGTCTTTTTAAACAGCTGAGTCCTTTAAATTAGTAATTGTAAACAGCACACACATAAAGTGTGTATTCTTTTGTTCGACTCTAAGCAAAATTGTAGATACATTTTAAGAAGACTGTGTGCTTTGAAATTATTCTGAAAGAGAAACATTATCATTTTACATTCTATCTTTTCTTTGTAACATATCATTTATTTTTCTATTTAGTACTACATGACTTTTTAATTTTTTGATAATGTAACTATAGACATTTATTTTGCAACAAAAGCATAAAGCTACTTTTTTACAGACCCCTGTAATCCAAAAATCTTGAGACACACATGTTTCCAAAGAGAATCAATAGGCCTTTGTAGCCATGGCTGTGTAAATGAACAACAGATGTTTTGTCACATCTTAACAGACAAAGACCCCTACCACACAGCCAACAGGACCGTGTGCTCCAAAAAGCCCATCTATATTTTAAACATACATAAAAGACATTGCTTTTCCTACGTGTCTAATGAGGGACACACACACACACACACACAGCCACCAGGCTCCAACCCCCCCATCTATATTTTAAACATACATAAAAGACATTGCTTTTCCTACGTGTCTAATGAGGGATACACACACACACACACACACACACACACACACACACACACACAAAAGTGTGTATTTTTTGCAATGACTCTAAGCAAAGCTGTAGATACATTTTAAGACTGTGTGCTTTAAAATTATTTTTGAAAGAGAAACATTATCATTTTACATTCTGTCTTTTCTTTGTAATATATCATTTTTCAAAACATTATAAATATCACAACACATTTCATTTCAGCCTTCTCCTTGATACTACACAGAGCTGAGAGGGGTGAACTATAGGTATGTGTATTCCTTTTTTCTGATATATTTTTATTCTTTCTAATTCATGACAAAAGTATAAATAATTAGTTTTTTGTGATTGTTGCAATGCTATCCAGAGAAAACTGCTGAACCATCTTATTTACACAGAGGTCCCCCCGTTTTAGCTTATAAATGTTACATGCGTATACATAAAGCTATCCTTTTGATGCAAGTTTGACACAGTCCTACAGATGCTTGTTAAATAATTTTGTATACTGTTACAAAACAGAAAAAGGGGTACTCACACAGGCAGATGAATTTCCTCGGGTGGAGTCTCCACACAGATCTGTGAAACCTCTGCACGATCAGGTTCCCTCCTAGATACTTCTTTCTGAAAATATCCTAATCAAACACCAACATGTCCCTGCAGTTATACACCAGGCCTACAGGGGCACATATACCACTACATAAACACTAACTGATTTTTTGGGGTGGGAGGAGCACGGTGGTGAGAGGGACAGGGTCTTTAACTGGATGGTGGGGTTCAGGAGAAAGGGGGACAGGGGTCGAGCCTGGATGGTGGGGTGCAGGAGAAGGGGACAGTGGTTCAGCCAGACCAGTGGGGTGCAGGAGAAAGGAGGGATGCAGGAGTCAAGCTAGCATGGTGGGCTCGGGTTCCAGCCAGGATGGTCTGGCAGGGGATCGAGGAGTGTACGAGAAGGATGGGGTGGAGGACAGGGGTTCGAGCCAGGCTGGTGGGGGTGCAGGAGAAAAGAGAGACGCAGGAGTTCAAGATAGCATGGTGGGACTCGGGTTCCAGCCAGGATGGTCTGGCAGGGGATCGAGGAGTGTACGATAAGGAGGGGCGGGGACGGGGTTGAGCCAGGCTGGTCTGGCAGGGGATCAAGGAGGTCTGAGGAATGAGGGGCGAAGACGCTTACAAAATGGTGGTGTTAGGTCATTTCCTGCATGAAGCAGGACAGGTTTGAACGCGTGTCATTTTACATAAGGGGTGGGACACGGTTGGAAGCGTCATTTCCGCCAGAAGGGGGCGGCTAGTACATTTTAGGGAGGGACTCCGTTTAACAAGGGGCTATTCTGATTGGTCCGTTTTAGGCCACGCCCGCCTGTCAAATGATGTGGCACGCGCTGATTGGCTGAAATTTAACATTTGACGAGATATATGAACTTATACTACTTACCCACCATACCACTGCTTCAGTGGCTGCTTCCAGGGACGTCACTATCCAGGAAATCTGCAGGGCTGCTACCTAGAAGTCAGCGCACACCTTTATTACCCATTACCACATCGACCGTGAGTCATGCCGGGATGCTGGTTTTGGGACCTCGGTTCTCCAGTCCTTATTTCCTAAGTAGGGGGTGTGTGCCTTGCCTCCCTCCTCCCAGAGAACTGCTACAAGTCTGTCAGACAGTGTGGATGAACAACATATCCATGTCCCTAGAAATACAGGTTACTCACCTGTAACAGGAGTTCTAGGAATGGTATATGTTGTTCATCCACATGACCTACCCAGCCTCCCCGGCTTCTGACGCACAATCTGGCTTCCAGTGTGCTAGATCTGGCATCATGGGGTGGAGCCGAGAGTTTTTCCACCCAGGTGGGTGGGAGGAGCCAGCTTGAAGACCTTCCGGCAAGATTTAAAGCAGCAAGGAACCTGCCAGACAGTGTGGATGAACAACATATACCATTCCTAGAACTCCTCTTACAGGTGAGTAACCTGTATTTATTACCCTAACAATATACAGAGGACAGTCTAGATAAACAGTATTACCAGTTGGGAGTCTGGAACAATCATACACCTGATGTGGAAGCATTTGTCTCCCAAGAACCCAAAGGGCTTGGCTGTGTACATAACATTGTATAGGTCTCATAAATAAGTCCTGGTACTGGGGTAATGGGCTCATGTGCATAATAGAAATGTTGTGTTTGGCTTCCCATTGGTGAATACATTTGGTGTCTCACACCCAAGGCCATGAGATGTTGCACTTGCACAGGATGCATTATTATGCTATCTAACTTCATAAAACAATGGAATAATTTTTGCATTGTTGCTGATCATAGCATCATGACTTCGTACCATTGGTGGTGCACTAAGACCACAAGTATTTTATTGGGTTCATAATATAACAGTTGTTAGTAGGTGGTATACTAAGGCCACAAATGTATTATTTTGCTAACCAGTAATACAGCAGTTATGTCAGTACATCCTAGTTACATTAGTAGACATTATCCCTTCTCTCTATTATGATAGGAAATGGTGGTCCACATTAAGGATGGCAGGTCTGGTAGGTTTACAAGAGCAAGCTCTGCTGCATGGAGATAGAGTCCTGATCAGAAAACTTGGCATCCCAGGTAAACATCGGACAACGGGAGATCTGAACTCCATGTCATTAAGTAGCAGCTCCCAATCTGCCAGTGAACCGCCAACAACTGAAGAACAGAAATACTGTTATTAAGACACTTCACCAAAATCATCTATTGCCCGTTGACCAACTGTTACCTGATCTTGTGAGGCAAACATCTTCTTCATCACCTAGAAGACCAGCCACCAGGAATGAGACATAGAAAAGGAGAATCTGTGCTGCTCAGCAAGAAATGGAAATTACATACTACTGTAATTCTTGCTCTTCTTGGACAAGTCTTCATCATTCATTCATTCATACTGCTGGAAGGCAGAAATCTTCAGGAGGATTGCACATGCATGTCATGGCAAGACTGGCTTGTGCCTGTGTAGGTTATCTCGGCATCACCTCCAACTGCCCTCATTACCTTTTTGACCGAGGAGGTGCAGTGTAACTAAACTTAGGAAACACCTAACCTAATCCCGGCATAAGATAGCCCAGTTGACCAGTGTAAGAGCGGTCAAGAAACAAATTCTTCACAGCACAACACAATCGGAATGAAGACCAGAAACAGGATGAGTGAGTTTGGGGATGGTAGAGATGGAATGAGTGAAGACTTGTCCAAAAGATCAAGAATTACGGTAGGACGTAATGTACATATCTTCCTGGACTTAGAGTCTTCACCATTCATTCTTACTGCTGGGAGAGTACAAAGTTAAAAAACAATCCCTTGAGTAAGGCAGCAGGAGACAGTGCTCACACAAGACAGAAGTCCACTAAGGATTGTCCTGCCAAAGGAAGTGTGCTGTCTTGAGTGGACATCCAGAGTGTAGTGCTTCACAAAGGCATGCACTGAGCTCCAAGTAGCTACTTTGCAGATATCTGCAATGGGCCCATTATGAATCTCTCCAGGGATGCAACGACCACTCTGTAGAGTGGGTATAAACCCGCCTTCCAACTTGATGTGGCATCGAGTAGCAGTGGTGAAGGCATGCCACTGTCTAAGCAGAAATGAATCTAATAGTGACAGGCAGTCCCAGCCGGGCCATGCTGAACAATACAAAGAGTTGCATGGTTTTACAAATCTCCCTGTTCTAGTGATGTAAAATCAAAGTGCCCTCTTGATATCTAGACAATGAAGGGTTCATTCTCTTCATTCTGAAAGTTAGCAAAATAAGTGGGAGAACCAAAGGCTGATTAGGAGATATTTCAAAACACCTTGGGCAGGAACTTTGGTGAGTATGAAGTACACTTGTCCTTGTGAAAGACAGTGTATAGAGGGTCTGTGGTCAAGGCATGTATTTCAGATACCCTGTGAGTGGAAGTGATGGCCACCAGGAAGGTGGTCTTCTAGGTCAAAACTTCAAGTCACAGGTGGCTAGAGGCTCAAAAGGTTTATGAGTGATCATGTCTAGCACAAGGTTAATGTCCCACACAGCCACCAGTCTCCTGACTGGGGGTCTAATGTGTAGAATGCCCTTGAGGAAGGACTAGCAGTAACTGAACCAGCATCATGTTCTGTGCTGGCGCATGACAAGCAGAGATTGTGCAGAGGTGTACCTTCAATGTCAAGTATTGCAGCCCTGCATTAGACAGGTCTAAGAGGTACTCCAACACCTTATTTGGTGGGCAGTGGAAGGGGTCCAGATAGGACTTGGCATACTAAATTAAAAAGCATTTCCATTTCGCTGTGTAAGTCTTCCTGGTGGAAGGCTTACGTACTGCCAGGAGGATCTCTAATATTCACTGAGAAACTTTGTACTTGCTCACTTCTATCTCCATCAGGAGCCAGGCATGGAGATGAAGGGATCACAGGTTAGGATGGATCAAGGGTCCCTGTGTCAGGAGGTCCATTAATGACAGCAGTTGCCTCGGCGGGACTTCCGACAACCTGTTGATCAATGGAAACCACATCTGTCAAGGCCAGTATAGGGCAATTAGAATCATTCTGCCCCCTGGTGCCTCTAGTCTGATCAGCATCCTGAGGAAATGCGTACAGAAAGCATCTTGTCCACCGCAGTCTGACTGCATCCTGACTGAAAGTGCCAGGTTCTGGATTTCTGGAGCAGAATAGAGGCAATTGTGTGTTGAGTGGGGACACAAAAAGATCCAGGTCTGGACTGTCCCACTTATCAAATAGCAACTGCATAACGTCTGATGTGAGTGACCATTTGTGTGGATCCACCTCTGTCCTGCTGAGGCAATCAGCCAAATCGTTCTGAGTTCTGGCAGGAAGACTGCCTGAATCAGAGCATCATAGTCGAGATACAACTCCCACACTCTCATGGCCTCCCTTCGCAGAGGGTAGAAGTTCACTCTACCCTACTTGTTGACGTTGTACATCACCAGCTTGTCCGTCTGTAGGAGGATTACCTTATGCAGAGGACATCCTTCAAGGCTTGGACAGCATAGAGGACAGCTCTCATTTCTATAACATTTATGTGTAGATGAGAATCTTCCTGGCATCATACCCCTGGGTGTGGAGATCTTGACAATGAGCTCCCACTTGATCAGAGATGCATCCGTGGTGATCATGATTCGATACTCCAGTGGGGTAAAGGGTAGACCCTGAAGAAATCTGCATGCAAGTGATCTCATCAGAGGCTCTGTCACTTTTATGTGAAAGAACTGTGGATGTGTGGTCGGTGACCACTGTATGCTGAGCACCCATTATGTGGTTCTTTTGTGTAGACAGGCTAGAGGCACTGTGAACACAGCTGATGCCATGAGGCCCAACATCTGCTGCATTCAAAGAGCTTGAACAGAGTTGTTCTCCTTGGTTTAGAGTGCCATCTGGAGAATGTTCCTCCTCCTGTCCTCTGAGGAAAGCCCTTGCCCTGGAGGTAGCTCCGAGGGCTTCTATGAAGAGAAGCAGCTGGAAGATTGAAGCTGGGATTTTCCCGATTCAGAAGAAATCCCATGGATGTAAGGAACTGAGAAGTCGTGGCAACTGCTTTCTGTGTCTCCTGTCTGACAGACTTGCTAGGAGCCAGTCATCCAGGTAAGGGAAAACTTGAACACCAAGTTGTCTGAGATGTGCTGTTAGAACTGCAAACAGTTTGTAAAGACTTGAGGTGTTGAAGAGAGCCCAAAGGGCAGGACTCTGAACTGGTAGTATTGACTCAGGGCCACAAAGCAGAGATACTTGTGGTGACTTGGGTATACCAGAACATGCCGTAGGCATCCTGCATATCACGGGATGCCAGCCAGTCATACTGATGGAGTAGTGAAAGTAGAGTTCCTAGAGAGATCATCTTGAACTTCTCCTGAACATGTACTTGTTTAATTTTCTGAGTTCGAGAATAGGGCACATGCCCCATCTTCTTTGGGACCAGAAAGTAGGGAGAGAAACCTGTGTTCCTTTCTGCCCAAGGAACAACTTCAACTGCCCTGTTTCTGAGAAGGCCCTGTGTTTTGGAAGTGAGAAGGTCTGACTGCATGGCAGATAGGCTGTGCTTCTGCTTGGGTGGAAGATCTGGGGAGAGTTCTGCAAACTGAGAGAATAACCCTCCCGAACCATACTGAGGGCCAACTTGTCCAAAGTGACAGATTTCCACTGGGTGTAAAACTGAGTCAGATGAAGGGTGGCACTGGGCACTTTCAGGCCCTATGCCTTTTGCTGCATTTTCTTTTGTGGCTGAGGAGTCTCATTTCTGTTAAAAGCTCCTCGGTCTCTACCTTGAAAGGACTGCCTAATACAGAACTGTTAACTGTTCCCACCCCTCTATGGAGCAGAAGGAGCCAGCCTGACTATTTTAATGGCAGTCCTGGTCTTCTGAGTGGCATCTAGTGCTTCTTCAACTTGAGGGCCAAACAGATGAGCACATCAAAGGGGGCATTGATGACCTGCTATTGGGCATCAGTTGAAAACCCTAATGTTGTAAGCCAGAAGTGCTGCCTGATGCATATTCCAGCGGTGGCTGCCCTAGCAGAGGTGTCATAAGCATCTATAGAAACCTTCAGCTGATGAGTATTGGACTCTATGCCCCTGGTGATTGTCTGCTGAAGCTCCATGGTAGCATCTGACTCCAGGAGGTTCTCGACCATTGACATAAGAGAATTCCATAGAATATACTCATATGGAAGAAATGTCCCTGATAACTGGCAATACACATGCCCAAGGTTGAGGCAGTGAAAGACCGTTTTCCCAGGTTGTCAGTTTTATGAGACTCCTTTTTGATAGGATGTGCTGAAGCTTCCTGAGGGAGAACAGCTTTGTCATTTTCTGCCAGAACAATCAAAGCATCTGCGATAGGCTGTGAAGCCAAAAAGAGTCTGTCCTCGGGGGGGGGTGGCATATTTCCTTTTTTGGATTTGGCCTCACAGGGAATGAGAGCCAGCCTCTCCCACACTGCCTGAGAGACAGTCTCAAAGCTGGGAGGTATATGAGGTGTAAGACTCACAGGAGCATTAGGAATATGAAGGAACCTGAGGCACAAAAGCCTGAATGGGTCCACAGACAAGGTCTGCAGAGCCAGTGTTGAATTCATGTTCTTGAGAGGGGACTGGAAGGAAAGATCCTTGAAGGGGGTCTCCACTAGACCAGAGGGTTTCCCATCCGAGCCTAATAATGAGTCTTCAAATAACATGAAGTCTTGCTATATTCAAACAACATGAAGTCTTGCTATATTATGACAATTGCAGTATGACTGCAGATTAGAACTGCTCCGGAGGTGAAATAGTTAACTTTCCATACAGGCATGTTACTTAGAGCGTGAGCTTGGTTGAAAACTCTGTCTGTTGTGCTTCAAACGCAAATTGTCAGATTCTTTACTCCGCCTCACTGAACAGTCGCTCCGGAGATTTCTCCTTCTGCTCGGTTCATTTTGTCGGTTTAAAAGTATTATTTTTCGGTTTTTAGCCGAAATTAAACCGCAACCGGTCGGTTCAAGCTCTGTCTGTGGTAATGTAAGTAATAGATAGGTTTTACATTTAGTTTTTCTGTGTGGAACTTGTAATTTTTATCGGTTCGGTTTGAACCGATCAGGTTGTATTTAAATCTACTAGTCCTTTTTTAGAGTGCGGTTCCCGGTTCTTATCGGTTCTAAAAAAGGATTTCATTACGTTTTTTTCCACGACCCGTGACACGGTTGGGAACCGATAAGGGTGTCTTGCTTGTTGATTGCCATACAACGGGCAAGTTGGTTAGGCTGGCATTATGTCTGAGAAACCCAAAAGAAAAACCGGACCCACTGGTTTTCAACACTGTAGTGTTTGTGGGGAAGCTTTTACTAAGGCTGACCCACACACCACATGTGTCTATTGTCTGGGGTTTGACCACATCAGTTCAGACTGCCAGATTTGTCACAATTTCCCTGCTGCCACCATAGATAAGAGAGTTGGTAGGCTCAGGGAAAGGGAGGCCAAAAAGTCCGCTGACCCGGATGGCCAGCCCGGTTCGGTACCAACCGAACCAGAGGGAGTGCCCTCTGACCAGGGCGATACTTCCTCGGGCAAACGAAGAGCCGGTTCTGAGGAGCCAGTTCCAGCAAAAGGACTAGAAAGTCAGCCAGTGTAGAGCCAAAAGTTCTCTCTCCCAACTGCTGAGGAAATAGCTAAAGCAATTCAAATTGTCCAGTCTCTCTCTCCGGTTCTGACCGAACCGACACCTTCAGATAAGCGTTCGGTTCGGCTGGTTCCACCGGTTCAAGATTATGATTTTGAGGATTGTTATGAACCGGGGGAGGGGGAAGAGGAATATGAGGAGAGTGAATATGGTTTTGAAGATCTGATGTGCCCATTGATCCGGACATCTCTCCAGATAGACCCCTAGGGGTTTCTCCTCCAAGGCTTTCTAAGTCCCTTCTCATTTCATATTTTATAAAAAGTTGTTGAAACTCCAGCTCCCTGTTGAGGAAGCTGTTGATGACCAAGAGGAGCCAGACTATGTAGAAATGATGGATATTCCAGAGTCTAGGAGACTGTCTATTCCTTTGCATAAATCTTTTCGGAAACAGACAGTAAAAGTTTTAAAAACTCCTCACACTTTACCTCCTGTGGATAAAAGGATGGACAAGAGGTATACCTTATCAGGCTCCGACACTGATTTCCTCACTCAACAATGTAGCCATGTGGGTAGTGCAGGCTGCAGCCTGGACAAGGCTAATATTCCCTAGCTTCACACCCTCTGAGAAGGACTCCAGGAAGATTGATGCTATGGCAAAGAAACAGTACATGGCAGCATCTTTGGGACTCAGACAAGCAAATTATATGTTATGTGCTGCTAGGTACCAGAACCAGATGGATACTGTGCTGGCCCTAGCAAAACAAGTCCCTGACCAGCTTGCCAGGAGCTGAAACAGGTGGCTATGGATGGTATTGAGGCATCCAAGGTGCAATTTCATGCTGCAATGGACTCTAATGATGTTTCATCAAGAGTCATGGCTACATCTGTGGCACTGCAGGATGGCGTGGCTCAGATGTACTACCTGTCTCAGGATACCCAGTCCAAGGCCATGGATTTTCCTGTTAGGGAAATTTCTGTTTGGGGAGCAAACAGAGAATTACATGAAGAAAATGGATGAATATAGGACCACCTATAAGAGTGCACAGGCCAAGGAAAGGCAGGCCACTCCTCAAAAGCAGCTTCCTAGAGGCAGGGGCAGGCCTTTTTCATAGGCTTTTTACCAAGCCCAAGCTTTCCTCCTCTGCCTATGCTCAGAGGGGTTCATAGGAGGTAGAGGCAGACGTGGCACAAGCAGGTCTGCTTCCACCCCTCAGCCCAAAGCCCCTGCCAAGCAGGCACCCTGATGGGATTGCCAGGGCCGATTCTCCCTCACCTTAGGCAGGCTGGCTTACTTTGTCCAGGACTGGAAGTCTTTAACATCAGACAAGTGGGTCCTGGAAGTAGTAGCTAGGGACTGGTTCTCAGCTTCAAAAAATTTCCAAAGCAGAGAACCAGATCTTTCCACCTGCAGCTCCATCAGAGGCACTCGCCCCAGAGGCAGAGGTCTCACCCTCCTGGCTCTCAGAGCTGTGAAAGGTTCCTCACCCTAAACCAGGGCAAAGGTTTGTACTCCAGGTACTTCCTTACCCCAAAAAGACAGGAGAATGGCGGCCCATCCTGGATCTCAGATATTTAAACAAGCACCTTTAAAGCCAAAGTTCAAAATGGTGACTTGGGAATTATCCAACCCTCTCTAAGGGCAGAGGACTGGCTAGCTTCCCTGGACCTCAAGGATGCCTACTTCCATATTCCCATCAGAAGCTCCATCGAAAGTACCTCAGGTTCGAGCTGCCCTCAGGCCACTACCAGTTCAGAGCAATGCCCTTCGGCCTCACTTCTGCCTCAAGGGTATTCACTAAATGCCTGGCAGTAGCAGTTGCCTACCTAAGAAGGCAAAAGATTGCCATCTTTCCTTACCTGGACGATTGGCTCGTAGTAGGCCAGTCCCCAGACCAGGTCAATTTACACCTTCAGATAACGCAGCAACTGCTTACCTCTAGGTCTCTCTGAATCTCTCAAAGTCAGTTCTAGAGCCTCCAGCTTCTTACCTTCATAGGCGCAGAGCTGAACACACAGGAAGCCAGGGCCTTCCTTCGGACAGGGCAAAGACCCTAGTCTCCCTGGCCTCCCTATTTACCCTGCAGGTCTCCTGCCAGCAAAGCATTTTCTGCAGCTCCTAGGACACATGGCTGCTTCCACAGCAGTTGTGTAGGGAGCAAGATTTGTGAGGGACATCCAGTTCCATTTGAGAGCTTTTGTCTCAAAGAAAGGATCCTCTTACTGCTTTGATCCCAGTAACTCGAACCCTGATCCACGCCCCAGTGGTGGTAGGATCAGAGCAACCTGAGACAAGGGGTTCCTTTGTCACTCAGTCTCATTCTCTAATCCTACTACAGATGCGTCCTCTTGGGCTGGGAGCTCACTTGGGCGACTCACCACCTCAGGATCTGTGGTCTCCCTAGGAATCTCTGCTCCACATCAACCTGTTGGAGCTCAGAGCATTTTCTAGCACTTCAAGTTTTTTTCCAAATCTGTTCAGAACAAGAGTATTCAGTTCAGAACAGACAACACCACTACAATGTGGAATCATCATCAAGGGCAAGTACCTGTCTACAGCCTTGCACCCTAAGCGATGACGCTAGGTCTCGGGCTTACTTCCTGAACACCTCCCTTATGGCAGTTCACCTCTAGGCAAGGACAATGTCCTGGCAGATGTCTCAGCAGGATTTCCAGCCACCATTAATGGTCACTGATCCTTGGTCTTGGGAGTAGTATTTGCCGATGGGGCACCCCACAGATAGATCTTTTGCAGCCCCAGACAATCACCAACTTTCTTTTTTGCTGCAGGCCCCCAGTGTTGGGCTCACTCCCCCTGGATGCCTTAGCCCTCAGTTGGGAGCGGAAGTTTCTCTATGCCTTCCCTCCCTTTCCTCTCCTGTTCAAAGTGGTAGTCAAAATCAGATCCCAATCCTGCAAAGTCATTCTGATAGCTCCGGATTGGGCCAGACAGCCCTGGTATCCACTCCTGCTGTCCTTAGCAGTCCATCCTCCCCTGTGCCTTCCCAGGAATCACAATCTGTTAACCTGTGCCCAGGGAAGGGTCTGGTACTCGAATCCCAAATCTCTCAATCTCAAGGCTTTGTTCTTGAAGAGTTAGAGTTTGCTGATTTACACCTTTCCCAAGGTGTAATGGATATATTGAAGACCTCAAGAAAGCCTTCCACCAGGGCTACTTACAATTCCAAATGGAAACGCTTTCCATATGGTGCTCTGAAAGCATATTTTCCAGTCTCTGCTGATCTACCCACAGTCCTGGATTATATGGTCCACCTGAATTCTTTGGGCTGAGACCAGCTACCCTGAAGGTGCACTTGGCAGCTGTGTCTGCTTTTATTTCAGCAGGTAAATCCTCTTCTCTTTCAGCTCATCCTGTATTTTCCAAGTTTTTTAAGGGGGATCTTAATGTTTGCATTGCTCAGCTTATGCAACCCCCCTTCGAGCCCTTGTCTTCAGCTGAGCTCAAGTACTTGACTTGGAAAACTGTGTTTCTGGTAGCCATCACCTCTGCCAGATGCATAAGTGAATTATAAGTGTTGTCAGTGGAGCAGGAGTTTTATCTCTTTTCACAGAGATAAAGTGGTCCTTCGACTAACAGAAAGTTCCTGCCCAACGTGGTTTCAGATTTCCACCTTAATCAATCTACTTCTCTTCCAGTGTACTTCACTGACCACCTCCTCTGGGGAGAGGTAGGCTGCATAGCCTAGATGTGAAGAGAGCCCTTAGGTTACATAGAGCGTACTAAGGTCATAAGTTTGACTCCTCCAACTGTTTCTCACCTATGGCGAAGCTGGTGGTAAAGGAAGCCAGCCACTAAAAGATCCATTGCCAGGTGGATTGTCTCTTGTATCCAATCTGCTATGAGAAGTTGGGTAGTTCCCCCTCAGGCCTGAGGGCTCACCTGCCAGAGGTACAGTTGCTTCTCTGGCTGCTGCCAGAGACATTCCTATTCTAGAAATATGTCAAGCAGCTACCTGGAAAACAGTTCACACTTTTACCAAGCATTACTCCTGACATCCAGGCTAGGAGTGATGCTCGTTTGGCTACAGCCGCATTTCAGAGCCTATTTCCTAAGTAGGTTCTGTCCCTCCTCCATGGGGGTACTGCTGTGTAGTCTGCAATTGTCATAATATAGCAAGACTTCATGTTGTTTGAAGAAAAAATTACTCACCTTAGTAATGTTGTTTCTTCTATTAGAGTCTTGCTATATTATGACCCCCCCCCTGCCCCTCTCAGAACCTTTGTTTCGAACAACATGAAGTCTTGCTATATTATAACATATGCAGTGAGTCCCAACCTTCGAACTGCTCCGGAGGTGAAAGAGTTAACTTTCCATGCCAGGCATGGAACTCTGAGCTCGAGCTCGGTTGAAACTCTGTCTGTTGTTCTTCAAACTCAAGCCGTCAGATTCTTTACTCCGCCTCACTGAACAGTCGCTCCGGAGATTTCTCCTTCTGCTCGGTTCATTTTGTCGGTTAAAGTGTTATTTTTCTCAGTTTTCAACCGAATTTAAACCGCAACCGATCGGTTCAGACTCTGTCTGTGGTATTGTGAGTACTAGATAGGTTTTACATTTGTTTCTATTCTGTGTGGAACTTGTAAACGGTTTATCGGTTCGGTTTGAACTGATCAAGTTGCTTAAAATATCTTAATCTATCTTTGAGTGTGGTTACCGATTCTTATCGTTCTAAAAATACCGGATTTTATTACGTTTTTTTCCACAACCTGTGACATGGTTGGGAACCGATAAGAGGGTCTTACCTGGCGGATTGCCATAAACGGGTAAGTTTGGTTAGGCTGGCACTATGTCTGAGAAACCCAAAAGAAAAACCGGGCCCACTGGGCTTCAACACTGCAGTGTGTGTGTGGGGAAGTCTTTGCCAAGGCTGATCCCCACACCACCTGTGTTTATTGTCTGGGTTTGACCCCCTCAATGCAAACTGCCAGATTTGTAAAAGTTTTCCTGCAGCTACCCTGGAAAAGAGAGTTGGTAGGCTCAGGGAAAGGGAGGTCAAAAGGTCCGCTGAACTGGATGGCCAGCCCGGTTCAGTTCCAACCGAACCGGAGGGAGTGCCCTGTGACCAGGGCGAGACTTCCTCAGGCAAAAGGAGATCCAACTCTGAGGAGCCGGGTCCAGCAAAAAGGACTAGAAAATCAGCTGGTGTGGAGCCAAAACTTTCCTCTCCAACCGCTGAAGAGATAGCTAAAGTGATAAAAGTTGTCCATTCGCTTTCCCCGGTTCCGACCGAACCGGCACCATCGGGTAAGCGCCCGGTTCGGCTGGTTCCACTGTTTCAAGAGTATGAGTTAGAGGAGTATTATGAACCGGAGGAGGGGAAGAGGAGTTTGAGGAGAGTGAATTTTGATTTGAAAGTCTGGATGTGCCCATTGACCTGGACACCTCCCCAGACAGACCTTCAGGAGTGTCTCCTCCTAGGCTTTCTGAGTCCCTCTCATTTTATGTTTTATAAAAAGTGGTTGAAACCTCCAGCTCCTATGGAGGAAGCTGGATGATCCAGAGGAGCCTGACTATGTGGAAATGATGGATATCCCAGAGTCTAGGAGACTGTCTATTCCCTTGCTTAAATCTTTTGGGAAACAGACTTTTAAAATTTTAAAAGCTCTCACACTATACCTCCTGTGGATAAGAGAATGGACAAGAGGTACATATTGTCAGGCTCTGATACGGAGTTCCTCACACAAGAATGCAGCCATGTTGGGGCAGTGCAGGCTGCAGCCTGTGACAAGGCTAATATTCCCTTGGCTTGACACCCCCGGATAAGGACTCCAGGAGGATTGATGCGATGGCAAAGAAACAATACATGGCAGCATCCTTGGGACTCAGACAGGCAAATGATATGGCTTATGTTGCCAGATACCAGAAATCCAGATGGGATACTGTTATGGCTCTAGCAAAGCAGGTCCCTGGCCAGCTTGCCAAGGAGCTGGAGCAGGTGGCTGCTGATGGTATTGAGGCATCCAAGGTGCAATTCCATGCTGCAGTGGACTCTAATGATGTGTCATCAAGAGTCATGATTACATCTGTGGCACTTCATAGAATGGCTTGGCTCAGATGTACTAGCCTATCACAGGATACCCAGACGAAGGCCGTGGAGTTTCCTGTTGTGGGTAATTCTCTGTTTGGGGAGCAGGCAGAGAATTACATGAAGAAAATGGATGAGTATAGGACCACCTATAGGAGTGCACAGGCCAAAGAAAGGCAGGCCACTCCTCAAAGGCAGCCTCCCAGGGGCAGGGGCAGGCCTTTCCATAGGCCTTTTTACCAAGCCCAGGCCTCCTCTTCTGCCTATGCCCAGAGGGGGTTCTTTAGAGGGAGAGGCAGACGGGGTGCAAGCAGACCTGCTTCCACCCCTCAGCCCAAAGCCCCTGCCAAACAGGCACCCTGATGGGGGTGCCAGGGCCGATTCTCAGCTACCTGTAGGGGGCAGGCAGGCTTACTTTGTCCAGAACTGGAAGTCTCTGACAACAGACAAGTGGGTCCTGGAAGTAGTAAGCCAGGGACTGGTTCTCAGCTTCAAAAAAATTCCAAAGATGAGAACCAGATCCTTTCCACCTGTAAATCCTTCAGAGGCTCTTGCCTTAGAGACAGAGGTCTCTTCCCTCCTGGCTCTCAGAGCTGTGGAAAGGGTTCCACCCCTACACCAGGGCAAAGGTTTGTACTCTAGGTACTTCCTTACCCCAAAAAAGACAGGAGAATGGCGGCCCATCCTGGATCTCAGATACTTAAAGAAGCACCTTTTAAAACCAAAATTCAAAATGGTGACTCTGGGAATTATTCTACCCTCTTTAAGGCCAGGGGACTGGCTAGTGTCTCTGGACCTCAAGGATGCCTATTTCCGTATTCTCATCAGAAGCTCCCATCGAAAGTACCTCAGGTTCGAGCTGCCTTCAGGCCATTACCAGTTCAGAGCAATGGCCTTTGGCCTCACCTCTGCTCCAAGGGTATTCACAAAATGCCTGGCAGTAGCAGTTGCCCACCTAAGAAGGCAGAAAATTGCTATCTTCCCTTACCTGGACGACTGGCTCACGTAGGCCAGTCCCCAGACCAAGTCAAGTTACATCTACAGATAACTCAGCAACTGCTCACTTCTCTGGGTTTCCTTCTGAATCTTCCAAAATCAGTTCTAGAGCCAGTCCAACTCCTCACCTTCATAGGCATGGAGCTGAACACAGAGAAGGCCAGAGCCTTCCTTCCCCTGGACAGGGCAAGGACCCTGGTCTCTCTGGCCTCCTTTTTCACCCTGCAGGTCTCTCGACAAGCAAGGCACTTTCTACAGCTCCTGGGGCACATGGCTGCTTCTACAGCAGTAGTGCAGGGAGCAAGATTTCAGATGAGGGACATCCTGTTCCATTTGAGAGCCTTTTGGTCTCAAAGGAAAGAGCCTCTAACCAAATTGATCCCAGTGACTCGAACCCTGATCCAGGTCCTGCACTGGTGGCAGGACCAGAGCAATCTGAGACAGGGGGTTCCCTTTGCTCCTCAGTCTCACTCCTTAATCCTTACTGCAGATGCATCCCTCTTGGGGTGGGGAGCTCATATGGGCGACCTCACTACCCAGGGATTGTGGTCCCCTCTGGAATCTCTGCTCCACATCAACCTGTTGGAACTCAGAGCAGTTTTTCTAGCACTTCAAGCATTTTCCAAATCTGTTCAGAACAAAGTTATTCAGGTCAGAACAGACAACACCACCACAATGTGGTACATCCAACAAGCAAGGGGAACTCGGTCTATGGCCTTGTGCACTGAAGCAATGAAGTTGTGGTCTCTGGCTTACTCTCGAACACCTCCTTATGGCAGTTCACCTCCCAGGCAAGGACAATGTCCTGGCAGATGCTCTCAGCAGGATTTCCCAGGGCCATCACGAATGGTCACTGGACCCTCTGGTCTTGGAGGTGGTGTTGCCAGATGGGGCACCCACAGATAGATCTTTTGCAGCCCCAGACAATCACCAACTTCCCTTTTTGCTGCGGGCCCCCAGTGTTGGGCTCAGTCCCTCTGGATGCCTTCCTTCTCAGTTGGGAAGGGAAGTTTCTCTATGCTTTTCCCCCCTTCCCTCTCCTGTTCAAAGTGCTAGTCAAAATCAGATCTCAACCCTGCAAGATGATCCTGATTGCTCCAGATTGGGTCAGACAGCCTTGGTACCCACTCCTACTGTCCTTAGCAGTCCACCTTCCCCTGTGTCTTCCCAGGAATCACAACCTGTTAACCTGTGCTCAGGGGAGAGTTTGGTACCCGAACCTCAAATCTCTCAATCTCAAGGCCTGGCTCTTGAAGAGTTAGAGTTTGCTGACCTACACCTCTCACAAGGTGTAATGGATATCCTGAAGGCTTCTAGGAAGCCTTTCACCAGGGCTACTTATAATTCCAAATGGAAGAGGTTTTCCATATGGTGTTCTGGTAAGCATATTTCTCCAGAATCTGCTGACTTACCCACAGTCCTGGATTATATGGTCCACTTAAATACCTTGGGACTGAGACCAGCTACCCTAAAAGTGCACCTGGCAGCTGTGTCTGCTTTCTTATCAGCAGGTAAGCTCTCTTCTCCTTTCAGCTCATCCTGTATTCTCCAAGTTTTTCAAGGGGTTGCTTCACTCCAACCCTCCATTCAGGGACCCTGCCCCTGCCTGGGATCTTAATGTTTGCATTGCTCAGCTTATGCAACCCCCCTTTGAGCCTTTGTCTTCAGCAGAGCCTAAGTACTTGACTTGGAAAACTGTGATTTTGGTAACCATCACTTCTGCCAGATGCATAAGTGAATTACAAGCCTTGTCAGTGGAGCCTGATTTTATCTCCTTTCATAGATATAAGGTGGTCCTCAGGACTAACAGGAAGTTCTTGCCTAAGGTGGGCTCAGATTTCCACTTTAATCAATCTATGTCTTTCCCTGTGTACTTCACTGACCATTCCTCCTCTGGTGAGAGGAGGCTGCACAGCTTAGACATGAAGAGAGCCCTTAGTTACTACATGGAGCGTACCCAGGGTCACAGGTTTGACTCCCTCCAATTGTTCCTCACTTATGGCGAGGTTAGTAAAGGTAAACCTGCCACTAAATGATCCATTGCCAGGTGGATTGTCTCTTGTATCCAATTTTGCTATGAAAAACTGGGTAAGGTTCCTCCCTCAGGCCTGAGGGCTCACTCTACCAGAGGTACAGCTGCTTCTCTGGCTGCTGCCAGGGACATCCATATCCTAGAGATATGTCAAGCAGCTACCTGGAAAACAGTTCACACTTTTACCAAGCATTACTCCCTGGACATCCAGGCTAGGAGTGATGCTCAGTTTGGCACAGCTGTGCTTCAGAGCCTATTTCCTAGGTAGGTTCTGTCCCTCCTCCATGGAGGTACTGCTGTGTAGTCTGCATATGTCATAATATAGCAAGACTTCATGTTGTTTGAAGAAAAAATTACTCACCTTAGTAATGTTGTTTCTTCTAATGGAGTCTTGCTATATTATGACCCCCCCGCCTGCCCCTCTCAGATCCTTTGTTTTTGGGATGTGGGCAGTGCAGTGTTGGCACTTAGTAGATGCCCACCTTGTTGTTTTCACCCATCCTTTTTGGGATGAATTGGTGTTGTGTTTTTCATTTTTTGGGTCTCCTGACTTGAGTCTTTGTTTTTCAGACCAAAAAATGTGTTCTTATGTTTAGTAGCCAGTTGGCTAGTGTAGGTTTACAGTTTCCACACAGGACCTCAGTGAGTTTAGCTCGTAAAGATCTGACGGTTTGAGTTTGAAGAACAACAGACAGAGTTTCAACCGAGCTCGAGCTCAGAGTTCCATGCCTGGCATGGAAAGTTAACTCTTTCACCTCCGGAGCAGTTCGAAGGTTGGGACTCACTGCATATGTCATAATATAGCAAGACTCCATTAGAAGAAACAACATTACTAAGGTGATTAATTTTTCTTTTGGGATGTTGGTGGGCAGTGCAGTGTTGGCACTTAGTAGATGCCCACCTTGTTGTTTTCATCCATCCTTTTTGGGGTGAATTGGTGTTATGTTTTTCATTTTTTGGGTCTCCTGACTTGAGTCTTTATTTTTGGGACCAAAAAATGTGTTCTTATGTTTAGTAGCCAGTTTGCTAGTGTAGGTTTACAGCTTCCACACAGGACCTCAGTGAGTTTAGCTCGTAAAGATCTGACGGTTTGAGTTTGAAGAACTACTGATAGAGTTTCAACCGAGCTCGAGCTCAGAGTTCCATGCCTGGCATGGAAAGTTAACTCTTTCACCTCCGGAGCAGTTCGAAGGTTGGGACTCACTGCATATGTCATAATATAGCAAGACTCCATTAGAAGAAACAACATTACTAAGTTGAGTAATTTTTTCTTATGGCACTTCTGAAATGGATGCAGAGTTGATATATACAGGGGAAACCACATGCAAACAGTGCAGGCATGCGGCATTGAAGAATAATTCAAGTTCATGTGATTTGGTTTTTAAAGTAGGGTTTTTCTTTACATTTTCTAAAACATAGTAATTTATAGTCATAAAGGGACTCTAGGTCAGTCAAGTCCACCACCACCTCCTCTCCATTTCAGCAGCAGGGATGAATAAGTACACAGTCACTTTATACAATATTTGAACAATTGGTGCTAGATTTTCAAAAGCAATGGGAGCAGACGTAGGCTGTGTCTGCATCTGTTAAGTTGTATCTGACTTCCTGTATGTAATTTTTTACATGTCTGTTTACAAGACTGAAAGTCATGTTTTGTGGTACTTCCCATTACAAATTATTTAAAGCAGGGTTTTCGTCATTTTGTTGTGCAAATGCTACTTTTGAAGGGTATACAGTAAACCATTTTATAAATAGCTGACCAGCTTGGAGACATGTCTCACTGAAAATATGATGGATGTCTGTGATGGATCCATTTAAAAATCCTGACAAAATAT
The DNA here is from genome assembly GCA_016271365.2 of Neoceratodus forsteri. NCBI lineage: Eukaryota > Metazoa > Chordata > Ceratodontiformes > Ceratodontidae > Neoceratodus > Neoceratodus forsteri. Next base: position 1,402,486,461 of record CM057458.1, on the reverse strand, counting down.
TTAGCATAAAGCAATAATCAGTTTTAGATCTGTAGGTACCTGTTCATCCTATATTAACCAGGATTGAGATAATGAAAAAGACTTACTGTAGGTGTCATTGTTGGTGGGAAGCTGAACCTCTCTTAAAGGAGATAGGAAATGATTTATAATTGTTTTGAACTGTTAAATAAAAATCATAAATAACAAGGAATGGCCTCAGTGTGTGTATAAAAGCATTGTTGATGTTTAAGAATGCGTATTTACATGCTGGCCTCTTAATTTTGAAAGCTGCATCAGTTTGACGGATTTTTTTTTTTAATCAGGAGTCAGCGTGTGGCAAGTTGTGAAATGTCATGTCACTGACTCCGATTTTCGATTGCTTGAACTGTTGGGGCTGCCTGGACTATTAGCCATTTAAACTGCAGCTTCATGAAATCACATTTCTCCTGGGCTAGTTAAATGACTAACTAAAATTAGCTTTCAGTTTTTTTGTCATCAAGTTCATGCCGTACATGTTGCCCGACCCCCCAAATGGTCACTTTACAAATAAAGGAGAAGTCGGGTTTTATTTAAACCTTTTGTTTTGGGGATGTCCTGTAGTAAAGAAATGAATAAGATAAATTACTCTCTTGCTGTACAGTAACTACGGTTAAGATCTCAAGCCCTGGTTAGGAGCTCAACTTACCCTCCTTTGCGTACATCCCAGAAACATGCCATATGCCTCTGCAAAAATCATTCATTTAGCAGCTGGTGACAGGCTCTGTGTTTGCTCCTCTGGCCAGTCTTGAATGGTATCTGGGCAGGGGGAACACTTGAAAAGTCATCAGGGACTCAAACTTTTGGAGCGAGCACAGCCATTTCAAGTACGGTGGGCAACTTGCTCAAAGAGACATACTCCCCTCCCTTCCCCTCCCTCAGAACTCTGTACAGTAAATTGCTGCCAGGAAATGCAACATCATGCCACTTTTCTTGGCACTGGAAAAACTGCACATTTTTGCACCCTCTTCCCTCCCCATTTCACCAAATCATTCCAGCAGCCAAGTAAAAATATTCACCAGACCTTCTGGCACACCTCATCTGGCTGGATTCCCCCCCGCCCCTACACACACACACACACACACACACACACACACACAATAGGCAGGGAGGTGTGGATGTGAGGACATGTTTTTTTTCTCCACTGATGACTTTTCAAGTGCTCATCCAGCCCAGATTGTTGCTAGCAACTAAATGAATGATTTTTTCTGCAGCAGATGGCATGCTTCTGGGACATATACAAAGCAGGGTTAGCTGAGCTCCTAACCAGGGCTTGGGATGTTACCGTAGTTACTGTACAGCAAGAGAGTAATTTACCTTATTCATTTATTTACTACAGGACATCCCCAAAACAGAAGGTTTTAATAATACCCCGACTTTTCCTTTATTTGTAAGGTGACCATTGGGGGGGGGCAGGGGTGGCGTGTACGCAATGAACTTGATGACTAAAAAACTGGAAGTTGATTTTAGTTTGTAATTTACCTAGCCAAGGAGGAATGTGTTTTCAACCAGTATTTCATGAAGCTGTGATTTAAATGGTTGATAGTCCAGTCAGCCCGAACAACTGGTTCAAGCAGTCTAAAATTGGAGTCAGTGACGTGACATTTCACAGCTTGCCATGCGCTGAATCCCAATGAAAAACATTTATCAGACTGATGGAGGTTTCAAAATTAAGAGGTCAGCATGTAAATATGCATTTTAAACATCAACAGTGCTTTTAAACACACACTGAGGCCATTCCTTGTTATTTATGTTATTTTTAACAGTTAAATACAACTATAAATAATTTCCTTTCTCCCTTAACAATGTGCAGTGACATCAGATAAGACAAATCGCATGTTAGTCTTCATTAGAAGGGGTATAATGTCATAATTCGGACCTCTATAGTGCACTGATAAGTGAGTACTTCTGGTCACCACAGTACAAAGATGACATTGTAACAATTAACGGTGCAGCAGAGAGCAACTAAAATGAACAAGGAGATGGACAGGTTAAACTATGGGGACTATCTAGCCAGGCTAGGCATATTTTCTATGAAAAATGGAAGGCCAGTGAGAAAAAAAAATACGCTCTGTAGTAATGTTGTTCAAACAACATGAAGTCTTGCTATATTATGACATATGCAGTATAACCCAAGGTTAGAACTGCTCCGAAGGTGAAAGAGTTAACTTTCCATGCAGGGCATGGAACCTTGAGCGCGAGCTCGGTTGAACACTCTGTCTGTTGTAGCTCAAACTTAAACTGTCAGATTCTTTACTCCGCCTCACTGAACAGTCGCTCCGGAGATTTCTCCTGCTGCTCGGTTCATTTGTTGGTTAAAAAGTGTAATTCTCGGTTTATTTAACCGAAATTAACCTCAATCGGTCGGTTCAAGCTCTGTCTGTGGTATTGTTAGTAATAGATAGGTTTATTTTGTTTTCTTCCGTGTGGAACTTGTAACGTCTTTTTCGGTTCGGTTTGAACCGATCAGATGGGTTTTAAATTAACTTTCTAGCCCTTTAGAGTGCGGTTCCTGGTTCTTATCGGTTCTAAAAAAGACGGTTTTATTACGGTTTTCCACGACCCGTGACATGGTTGGGAACCGATAAGAGGTCTAACAGCTGGATTGCCGCTAGCAGACGGCAAGTTTTTGGTTAGAGCTGGCACTATGTCTGAGAAACCCAAAAGAAAAACTGGACCCACTGGGTTTCAGCACTGTGGCCTCTGTGGGGAAGCCTTTGCTAAGGCTGACCCACACACCACCTGTGTATATTGTCTGGGGTTTGACCACCTCAATGCAGACTGCTAGATTTGTAAGAATTTTCCTGCTGCCACCGTGGAAAAGAGTGTTGGTAGGCTCAGGGAAAGGGAGGCCAAAAAGTCCGCTGACCCGGATGGCCAGCCCGGTTCGGTTCCAACCGAACCTGAGGGAGTGCTCTCTGACCAGGGCGATACTTCCTCGGGCAAACAAAAAGCCAGCTCTGAGGGGCCGGTTCCAACTAAAAGGGCTAGAAAGTCAGCTAGTGTGGAGCCAAAAGTTTTTTCTCCAACCGCTGAGGAAATAGCTAAAGCTATTCAAATTGTCCAGTCTCTTTCCCCGGTTCCGTCCGAACCGACACCATCAGGGAAGTGCTCGGTTTGGACGGTTCCACCGGTTCAAGATTATGATTTTGAGGATTTTTATGAACCGGAGGAAGGGGAAAAGGGGTATGAGGAGAGTGAATGTGATTTTGAAAGTCTGGATGTGCCCATTGAACCAGATATCTCTCCAGACAGGCCTTCGGGGTCCCCCCCCAGGCTATCTGAGTCCCCTTCTCATTTTATGTTCTATAAGAAAGTCGCTGAAACTCTCCAACTCCCTGTTGAGGAAGCTGTTGATGACCAGGAAGAGCCTGATTATGTAGAAATGATGGATATTCCAGAGTCTAGGAGACTGTCTATTCCCTTGCACAAATCCTTTAGGAAACAGACAGTAAAAATTCTAAAAACTCCTCACTCTATCCTTCCTGTTGATAAAAGGATGGACAAAAGGTATACATTATCAGGCTCTGATATGGAGTTCCTCTCTCTCAGCAATACAGCCATGTGGGGGTAGTGCAGGCTGCAGCCTGTGACAAGGCTAATATTCCTCTAGTCTCTCACCCTCCTGAAAAGGATTCCAGGAGGATGGATGCCATGGCAAAGAAACAGTACATGGCAGCATCTTTAGGACTCAGACAGGTGAATTATATGGCTTATGCAGCTAGGTACCAGAAATCCAGATGGGATACTGTTATGGCACTAGCAAAACAGGCCCCTGACCAGCTTGCCAGGGAGCTGGAGCAGGTGGCTACGGATGGTATTGAGGCATCCAAGGTGCAATTTCATGCTGCAGTAGACTCTAATGATGTTTCATCAAGAGTCATGGCTACATCTGTGTCTCTTCGCAGAATGGCCTGGCTCAGATGTACTGCCCTGTCACAGGATACCCAGTCTAAGGCTACGGGTTTTCCTGTTGTGGGCAATTCTCTGTTTGGGGAGCAGACAGAATTATATGAAGAAAATGGATGAGTATAGGACCACCTATAGCAGTGCACAGGCCAAGAAGGCAGGTCACTCTCAAAGGCAGCATGTCAGGGGCAGGGCAGGCCTTTTCATAGGCCTTTACCAAGCCCAGGCCTCCTTCTGCTTATGCCCAGAGGGGGTTCTTTAGAGGAAGAGGCAGAAGGGGGTCTAGTAAGCCTGCTTCTACCCCTCAACCCAAAGCCCCTGCAAAATAGGCTTCCTGATGGGGTGGCCAGGGCCGATTCTCCACTACCGGTAGGGGCAGACTGGCTTACTTTGTCCAGGACTGGAAGTCTATAACATCAGACAAGTGGGTCTTGGAAGTAGTAAGCCAGGGACTGGTTCTCAGCTTCAAAAAATTTCCGAAGATGAGAACCAGGTCCTTTCCACCTGCAAATTCATCAGAGGCACTTGCCCTAGAAGCAGAAGTTTCTTCCCTCCTAGCTCTCAGAGCTGTGGAAAGGGTTCCACCCCTACACCAGGGCAAAGGGTTGTACTCCAGGTACTTCCTTACCCCAAAAAAGACAGGAGAATGGCGGTCCATCCTGGATCTCAGGTATCTAAACAAGCACCTTTTAAAACCAAAGTTCAAAATGGTGACTCTGGTTATTATTTTACCCTCTCTAAGGCCAGGGGACTGGTTAGCCTCCCTGGACCTCAAGGATGCCTACTTCCATGTTCTCATCAGAAGCTCCCATCGAAAGTACCTCAGATTCGAACGCCCTCAGGCCATTACCAGTTGAGAGCAATGCCCTTCAGCCTCACCTCGGCCCCGAGGGTGTTCACAAAATGCCTGGCAGTAGTAGTTGCCCACTTAAGAAGGCAAAAGATTGCCATCTTTCCTTATCTGGACGACTGGCTCATTGTAGGCTAGTCTCCAGACCGGGTCAAATTACACCTACAAGTAACACAGCAACTTCTTATATCTTTAGGTTTCCTTCTCAATCTTCCAAAGTCAGTTCTGGAACCTGTCCAGCTCCTTACCTTCATAGGCGCAGAACTGAACACAAAAGAAGCCAGAGCCTTCCTCCCTCTGGAAAAAGCAAGGACTTTGGTCTCTCTGGCCTCTTCTTTCACCCTGCAGGTCTCTCGACCAGCAAGGCATTTTCTACAGCTCCTGGGGCACATGGCTGCTTCTACAGCAGTAGTGCAGGAAGCAAGGTTTCAGATGAGGGACATTCAGTTCCATTTGAGAGCCTTTTGGTCTCAAAGGACAGATCCTCTAACCAAATTGATCCCAGTGACTCAAACCCTGATCCAGGCCCTCCAGTGGTGGCAGGACCAGAGCAATTTGAGACAGGGGGTTCCCTTCATTCCCCAGTCTCATTCCTTGGCCCTTACTACAGATGCATCCCTCTTGGGGTGGGGAGCTCACATGGGCAACCTTACTACCCAGAGGTTGTGGTCCCCTCAGGAATCTCTGCTCCACATCAATTTGTTGGAACTCAGAGCAGTTTTTCTAGCACTCCAGGTTTTTTCCACATCTGTTCAGAACAAGGTTGTTCAGGTCAGAACAGACAATACTACTACAATGTGGTACATCAACAAGCAAGGGGCACTCGGTCTACGGCCTTGTGCAACGAAGCAATGAAGTTGTGGTCTTTGGCTTATTCTCTGAATGCCTTCCTTACGGCAGTTCACCTCCCAGGCAAGGACAATGTCCTAGCGGATGCTCTCAGCAGGATTTCCCAGGGCCATCACGAATGGGCACTGGATCCCCTAGTACTGGAGGTAGTATTTGCCAGATGGGGCACCCCTCAGATAGATCTCTTTGCAGCCCCAGACAATCACCAACTTCCCCTTTTTTGCTGCAGGCCCCCAGTGTTGGGCTCAGTCCCTCTGGATGCCTTCCTACTCAGTTGGGAAGGGAAGTTTCTCTATGCTTTTCCCCCCTTCCCTCTTCTTTTCAAGGTGCTAGTAAAAATCAGATCTCAACCCTGCAGGATGATCCTGATTGCTCCAGATTGGGCCAGGCAGCCCTGGTACCCACTCCTCATGTCCTTAGCAGTCCACCTTCCCCTGTGTCTTCCCAGGAATCACAACCTGTTAACCTGTGCCCAGGGGAGAGTTTGGTATCCGAACCTCAAATCTCTCAATCTCAAGGCATGGCTCTTGAAGAGTTAGAGTTTGCTGACCTACACCTTTCCCAAGGTGTATTGGAAATCTTGAAGGCCTCTAGGAAGCCTTCCACCAGGGCTACTTATAATTCAAAATGGAAAAGATTTTCCATATGGTGTGCTGTTAAGCACATTTCCCCAGAATCGGCTGACATGCCTACAATTCTGGATTATTTAGTGCATTTGAATTCTTTGGTGCTAAGACCAGCTACCCTAAAAGTGCACTTGGCAGCTGTGTCTGTCTTTTTATCAGCAGGTAAGCCCTCTTCTTTTTCAGCTCACCCTGTGTTCTCCAAGTTTTTTAAAGGGTTGCCTCACACCAACCCTCCGTTCAGGGACCCTGCCCCTGCTTGTGATCTTAACATTTGCATTGCCCAGCTTATGCAACCCCCTTTTGAGCCATTGTCTTCAGCAGAGCTTAAGTACTTGACTTGGAAAACTGTGTTTCTGGTAGCCATCACCTCTGCCAGGCGCATAAGTGAGCTACAAGCATTGTCAGTGGAGCCTGATTTTATCTTCTTTCACAGAGATAAGGTGGTCTTCAGGACTAACAGAACGTTTTTGCCTAAGGTGGTTTCAGACTTCCACCTTAATCAATCCACGTCTCTTCCTGTGTACTTCACTGACCATTCCTCCTCTGGTGAGAGGAGATTACACAGTTTAGATGTCAAAAGAGCCCTTAGTTACTATATAGAACATACCAAGAGTCATAGGTTTGAATCCCTCCAATTGTTCCTCACTTATGGTGAAGCTGGTAAAGGCAAACCTGCCACTGAAAGATCCATTGCCAGGTGGATTGTCTCTTGTATCCAATTTTGCTATGAAAAACTGAGTAAGATTCCTCCCTCAGGCCTGAGGGCTCACTCTACCAGAGGTACAGCTGCGTCCTGGCTGCTGCCAGGGACATCCCTATCCTAGAGATATGTCAAGCAGCTACCTGGAAAACAGTTCACACTTTTACTAAGCATTACTCCCTGGATATCCAGGCTAGGAGTGATGCTCGATTTGGCACAGCTGTGCTTCACAGCCTATTTCCTAAGTAGGTTCTGTCCCTCCTCCATGGAGGTACTGCTGTGTAATCTGCATATGTCATAATATAGCAAGACTTCATGTTGTTTGAACAAAAAATTACTCACCTTAGTAATGTTGTTTCTTCTAATGGAGTCTTGCTATATTATGACCTCCCCAGCCTGCCCCTCTCAGAACCTCTACTTTTGGGATGTGGGTGGGCAGTGCAATGTTGGCACTTCATGGATGCCCACCTTATTTTCACCCTTTCTTAGGGTGCTTAGGTGTTTTGTTTTATTTTTCTTTCTTGAATCCCCTGACTTGAGTCTTTATTTTGGGATCAAGAAAAAAATGTGTTTTTTTTAGTTAGTAGCCAGTGGGCTAGTGTAGGTTTACGGCTTCCACACAGAACCTTAGTGAGTTTTGCTCGTAAAGATCTGACAGTTTAAGTTTGAGCTACAACAGACAGAGTGTTCAACCGAGCTCGCGCTCAAGGTTCCATGCCCTGCATGGAAAGTTAACCCTTTCACCTCCGGAGCAGTTCTAACCTGGGGTTGTACTGCATATTTCATAATATAGCAAGACTCCATTAGAAGAAACAACATTACTAAGGTGAGTAATTTTTTCTTTCTTCCTAAAGGATCCCTCACTACGTTTACACTTTATGCAGTCATCTTGACTGAGAGTGATACCCCCAGAGATTAGAATCTATTCAACATTTTAGAATTAGAATGCAGGTTCAAAATCTGCACACACGCGCCACACTGACTGTTGCTCATATCTGTTTCCAGGCCAGGATGGAGCAGCGGCTAGTGAAACTATCTAAAAAATATACCAATTTGTTGTACTGAATAATCTCTTAATAAACATTGATTTAAAAAAAGAAATGATAGAACTTAACACCAAATTGAAAACTTGTGAAACATTATATTGCCCATAACAACAAACTTACAATTGTAAAAACTGCAGTACAAATGCTCAAGCAACTTTAGTAACAAAGGAACTGATTCTTGTGTGAACTTGTTTCATGTTCTGCAAGGGGAGACAGGGTTAGGGACTGTAAACATATTGAGGGACCCCTTATGAAGAAAGAGCATTACTACGGTGAATAATGTTTTTCTTTTAACCCCAGGAATCTCTCACTTAATGTTTACACTTTATGTAGACTCAGTAGCAGTACTGTGGGAGTCTGGGTCCAGAACCTAGTTAGGAAAAAGGTTCTTTAAGAGAGCAGTTCCAAAACTGGCATCCCTTCTGGACTGTATGTCCAGACTGTAGTGCTTTGTGAACGGGTGTACTGTTCCAAGTAGCTGCTTTTCAAATGTCTAACAATGGGATAGCTCTTGAAGATGCCACAGAGGCACAGGTACCTCTTTTGGAGTGTGCCCTTAAACCTCTTGGTGGCATTTTCACAGTTTTTTTTTCATAACAGAGCAGAATATAAGAGACTATTCAATGAGAGACATACCTCTCTGTAGCTGGTTTGCCTTTGCCATCCTCACCATAGGTAACAAAAAGCTGCATACTCTGGGACTTGACATCTTTTATCCGGTCCATGTAGATAGTTTGGACTTGCTTTAGGTCTAGGTTATGCAACTTATACTTACCTGGACTGGAATGTTCTGGATAGAGTACAGGGAGAGTATTTGACTGATTCAGGTGCAATTCAAATACCGCCTCAGGAAGCAATTTTGTGTTGGTTCTAAGAACTACCTTATCTCTGTGAGTGACTATGTAATTTGACTCTGTGCAGAGGGCTTGAAATTCACTTACCTTTCTAGCAGAGGTAATTGCATCCCGGAATAAGGTTTTCCATTTGACATACTTTAGGTTAGAAGCTTCCACATGCCCAAAGGGAGTCTCCATATGCTGGGCAAGGCATATATTGCAGTTCCAAGGTGGGCCAGGGTCCCTCACTGGTGGATACAAGTGACTGAGGTCTTTAAAAAAAACTTATGAAAATGGACTGTGAGGCCAGAGACTTTCCCTTGCAAGCTGATATGTATGCTGATACTGCTGTTAAGTGCTCCTTTAAAGTTGAATGCCATCAGCCTAATGACTGTACGTGTAGTAGGTATTCCAGAATTGTAGCCAACCCTTTCCATTTAGAGGAATATGCTTTCCTAGAGGGCTTCCTTGAAACCTTACCTCTGGGACTTCTTCTGAAGGATCTAATCCCAACAGTTCTAGCTCCTCAAGAACCATGCCCACAGCTGTAGTATGCTGGTGTTTGGGAATGTTATTTTGCCCTGGGACAAAGTCTACCAATTGTGACTTAATGGAAGGCTGATTGGATTCTTGCTGGGCAGGACCAGGAGCATCAAATACCAGGCTTGTCTGGCCAAGTCAGGAGCTATCAGGATAATTGTTGCAGATTCCCGCCTGAGTTTCAGGAGTACAAACATATGAAAAATGGCAGCAGATACAGGCCATAAGCTTTATTGAGTCTGCTCAAGTGTGTAGCTATCAGTTTATTACTCTGCAGCTGCTCCCCACACACTTTTAAAGTAGTGACCTACCCACTGACCCTGTCCCACCTTCCCTTAAAACTGCCCACTGACTTTTAGGATACCACCTCCCCTGGCAGTGTGTTCCACCCAGCCACCACCCTTTCCATAACATAGCACCTTCTCATTTCCCTCTTCAACCTTCCTCCCTCCAATTTCAGACTGTGCCCCCAGCATCTCTCCCTCCCTTAAATCTAAAAATCCCCTCTGTACTAACCCTATTTATGCCCCACATATATTTGAAGGTTTTCATCATATCCCCGCTATCCCTCCTATCCTTCAACGAGTACACGTTGAGCTCCCTCAGTCTCTTTCCATGGGTTTGTACTCCATTCCTATGATCATCCTGGTTGCTCTGTGCTGGACTCCCTCCAGTAGATTGTGATATTTCTTTATGTAGAGCTGCCAGAACTGTATGCAGTACTCCAGGTTCAGTCTGACTAGCGACCTGTACAGTGGCAGGATGACCTCCCTCCTACTGGAGGTGATTCCTCTGGCAGTATACCCCAAAATCTTATTTGCTTTAGCTGCTGCCTTCTTGCACTGTGCTGAATGGTCCATTTGCCCTGTGATTAGTACCCCAAGATCCTTCTCCTCCTCCTTTGTAGTGGATAACTGTACCCCCCCAAGCCTGCAGCAAAACCTTTGGTTTCTGGCTCCCAAGTGCATGACTTTGCACTTCTTCTCATTGAAACCCAGCTGCTATGTGTCCAACCAATGCTCACGTTTAGCCAGATCCTCCTGTAATCTTAGCCATCCTTCTGTGTTGTACGGCACTGATCTTTGTGTCATCTACAAATAGGCTGATCTTATTGTTAATCCCTTCTGCAATATCGGAGATAAAGATGCCAAACAACACTGGACCCAGCACCGAGCCTTGTGGAACCACGCTGGTTACAGCCCTTGGAGTTGAGAGTCCCCACCCCACAACTACCCTCTGCTGCCTATCCTGCAGCCAGTTTTTGACCAACTCCACCAGCTTCTCTCCTGCCCCCAGGTAACCTAGTTTGCTAATCAACCTTCCATGTAGCACTGAGTTAGAGGCCTTGCTGAAGTCCAGATACAGGACATTCACCATCTGGCCTTTGTTGAGCGCCCTAGTTACCCAGTCATAAAAGTCAACCATGTTTGCTGGCAGGATCTACCTAAGAGAAACCCATGCTGCCTGCTGTCCTGGAGACCATTCTCCTCCAGAAAGGCTACCAGCCTCTCCTTGAGGATAGTCTCCATAAGCTTCCCCACAATGGAGGTAAGGCTGACTGGCCTATAGTTCCCTGGTTCGTCTATGGGCCCATTTTTATGGATGGGCACCACATGCGCCATCCTCCAGTCCTGGGGCACACAACCAATCCCCAGAGAGGTGTTGAGCAAGTTTGCTAGTGATCCTGCCAGGACCTCTGCCATCTTCCTCAGCACCCTGGGGTGTATGCCATCTGGACCTGATGCCTTATCCTCCCTCAGGTCCCTAAGTCCTTCCAGCACTCTGCTCACTGGGATTACCCCCTCCACTAACTCTTCCCCTCCATACCCACCCCTCCTTTCCCCTGTGGCATTGGCCCCAGTTTCTTCCTGGTAAATACAGAACAGACATAATCATTGAGCACTTCTGCCGGCTCCACCCCTTCAAACAACATGAAGTCTTGCTGTATTCTATTTGCAGTGATCTCCAACCTTTGAACTGCCCCGGAGAGGAAAGAGTTAACTTTCCATACAAGGCATCGAACGCTGAGCTTGAGCCCAGTTGAGCCTCTGTCTGCTGTTGTTTGAACCCCAACCACCAGATTCTTTACTCCGCCTCACTGGACAGTCGCTCCGGAGATTTCTCCTTCGCTCGGTTCAAAAAAGTCGGTTAAAGTGTTGTTTTTTCTCTCAGTTTCAACCGAATTTCTACAATCTAACCTGTCGGTAAAGTCTCTGTCTGTGGTACCGTGAGTACTAGATAGGTTTCTATATTAGTTTTCTGTGTGGAACTTGTAAACATCGGATTGGTTCGGATTGAACCGATCAGGTTTGTGAAAAAGTTTTTTCTGACTTATTAGAGTGTGGTAACCGGTCCGTATCGGTTCTAAAAAAAAATGATTTCATTACGTTTTTTTCCAAGACCAGTAACACGGTCAGGGACCAATAAGGGTGTCTTACCTGGCGGATTGCCAAAAAAAGGGTAAGTTTGGTTAGGACTGACCACGTCTGAGAAACCCAAGAAAAAAACCGGGCCCACTGGGTTTCAACACTGTAGTGTGTGTGTGGAAGCCTTTGCTAAGGCTGATCCCCACACCACCTGTGCTTATTGTCTGGGGTTTGACCACCTCGATTCAGACTGCCAGATTTGCAAAAGTTTTCCCAAAGCTACCCTGGATAAGAGAGTAGGTAGACTGAGGAAGGGAGGCCGAAGTCGCTGACCGGATGGCCAGCCCGGTTCGTTCCGACCCGAACCAGAAGAGTGCCCTCTGGCCGGGGCGAGACTTCTTCGGGCAAAAGGAGAACCAACTCTGAGGAGTCGGTTCCGTTTAAAAGAAAAAGAAGGGATAAGTCAGCCAGTTCAGATCCACAAGTTCTTTCTCCAACCGCTGATGAAATAGCCAAAGCGATAAGGATTGTTCAATCTCTAACTTCGGTTCCAACTGAACCGGCACCATCGGTTAGGGGCTTGGTTCGGTCGGTTCACCCGGTTCCGGATTATAATTTAGAAGAATTTTATGAACTGGAGGAGGAGGAGGGAGAGTATGAAGATAGTGAAGGTGATTATGAAAGTCTGGATGTGCCCATTGACCCGGACATCTCCCCAGACAGACCTTCAGGTGTTTCTCCTCCTAGGCTTTCTGAGTCCCCGTCCCACTTTATGTTTTACAAAAAAGTGGCTGAAACCCTCCAGCTTCCTATGGAAGAAGCAGTAGAGGATCAAGAGGAGCCTGATTACGTTGAGATGATGGACATCCCAGAGTCCAGGAGTTTGTCTATTCCCCTCCATAAGTCTTTTGGGAAACAGATATTTAAAATTCTAAAAACTCCCAATTCCATACCTCCTGTGGACAGAAGAATGGACAAGAGGTATACTCTTTCAGGCTCAGATATGGAGTTCCTTTCCCAGCAATGCAGCCATGTTGGGGTAGTGCAGGCTGCTGCCTGTGATAAGGCAAATATACCCTTGGCTTCACACCCCCCAGATAAGGACTCCAGGAGGACTGATGCCATGGCAAAGAAACAGTACATGGCAGCAACTTTCGGACTCAGGCAGGGTAATTATATGGCCTACACAGCTAGATACCAGAAGTCCAGGTGGGACACTGTGATGGCTCTAGCTAAACAGGTCCCTGACCAGCTTGCCAAGGAGCTGGAGCAGGTGGCTGCAGATGGGATTGAGGCATCCAAGGTGCAATTTCATGCTGCTGTGGACTCCAATGATGTTTCATCTAGAGTCATGGCTACATCTGTGGCCCTTCAAAGGATGGCTTGGCTCAGATATACTAGCCTGTCACAGGATACCCAGACTAAGGCCATGGATTTTCCTGTCATTGGTAATTCTCTGTTTGAGGAGCAGACAGAGAACTACATGAAGAAAATGGATGAGTACAGGACCACCTACAGGAGTGCTCAGGCCAAAGAAAGGCAAGCGACTCCCCAGAACAGCATTCAGGGCAGGGCTGGCCTTTTATAGCCTTTTACCAAGCCAGGCCTCCTCTTCTGCCTTTGCTCAGAGGGGTTCTTTAGAGGAGAGGCAGGCAGGGTATGGCAGGCCTGTCCCACTCCTCAGCCTAAAGCCCCTGCCAAGCAGACACACTGATGGGTCTGCCTGGGCCGATTCTCCACTACCTGTAGGGGGCAGGCTGGCTTACTTTGTCCAGGACTGGAAGTCTTTAACACCAGACAAGTGGGTCCTGGAAGTAGTAAGCCAGGGACTGGTTCTCAGCTTCAAAAAATTCCCCAAGATGAGAACTAGATCCTTTCCACCTGCAAATCCTTCAGAGACCCTTGCTCTAGAGGCAGAGGTCTCTTCCCTCTTGGCTCTCAGAGCCATAGAAAGGGTTCCACCCTTACACAGGGGAAAAGGATTGTACTCCAGGTACTTTCTAACCCCCACAAAGACAGGAGAATGGCATCCCATCCTGGATCTAAGATATTTAAACAAGCACCTTTTAAAGCCAAAATTCAAAATGGTGACTCTGTGAATAATTCTGCCCTCTCTAAGGCCAGGGGACTGGCTAGTCTCCCTGAACCTCAAGGATGCCTATTTTCACATTCCCATCAGGTGCTCCCACAGAAAGTACCTCAGGTTCGAGTTGCCCTCAGGCCACTATCAATTCAGAGCAATGCCATTTGGCCTAACATCAGCCCCAAGGGTGTTCACAAAATGCCTGGCAGTAGTGGTTGCTTTCCTAAGGAGAAAAAAGATCTCCATTTTTCCATACCTGGACAACTGGCTCATAGTGGGTCAGTCTCCAGACCAAGTCAAGTCACATCTCCAGATAACTCAGCAATTGCTCACTTCCTTAGGGTTCCTCCTAAATCTCTCAAAGTCAGCTCTGGAGCCAGTACAGCTCCTCACCTTTATAGTGGCAGGACTGGATACAATAAGGACAAGAGCCTTCCTTCCCCTGGACAGGGCAAGGACCCTTATGAAACTGGCCTCTTCATTCACCCTTCTGGTGTCTTGACCAGCAAGGCACTTTCTGCAGCTCCTGGGCCACATGGCAGCCTCTACGGCAGTGGTCCAGGGAACAAGGTTTCAGATGAGGGACATTCATTTCCACTTAAGAGCCTTCTGGTCCCAGAGAAAGGATTCTCTGACCAAACTAGTCCCTGTGACTCGAACCCTGATCCAGGCTTTGCAGTGGTGGCAGGATCAGGACAATCTAAGGCAAGGAGTTCCTTTTGTCACTCAATCTCATTCTCTAATCCTTACCACAGATGCCTCCCTTTTGGGTTGCGGAGCCCACTTGGGGGATCTGACCACCCAAGGACTGTGGTCACCTTAAGAATCTCTGCTTCACATCAATCTCTTGGAACTCAGAGCAGTGTTTCTGGCACTGCAAGTTTTTTTCAAGTCTGTTCAGAACAAAGTAGTCCAGATCAGAACGGACAATACCACCACAATGTGGTACATCAACAAGCAAGAGGGCACTCAGTCTACAGCCTTGTGCACAGAAGTAATGAAGTTGTGGTCTGTGGCCTATTCCCTGCAAACCTCTCTGATAGCAGTGCACCTCCCAGGGAAGGACAATGTCCTGGCAGTTGCTCTCAGCAGGATATCTCAGGGCCATCATGAATGGTCCCTAGATCCCCTAGTTTTGAAGGTGATTTTCTCCAGATGGTGCACTCCACAGATAGATCTTTTTGCAGCCCCAGACAATCACCAATTCCCCCTTTTTTGCTGCAGACTCCCAGTATTGGGCTCAGTCCCCCTGGATGCTCTAGTTCTCAATTGGGAAGGGAAGTTTTTGTATGCTTTTCCCCCCTTCCCTCACCTGTTCAAGGTACTAGTCAAAATCATGTCTCAACTCTGCAAAGTGATTCTGATTGCTCCAGACTGGGCCAGACAGCCCTGGTACCCACTGTTGCTGTCCTTAGCAGTCCACTTTCCCCTGTCTCTTCCCAGGAATTACAACCTGTTGACATCCTCTTAGGGGAGGGTTTGGTATCGGAATCTCAAATCTCTCAATCTCAAGGCCTGGCTCTTGAAGAGTTAGAGTTTGCTGATCTGCATCTCTCTCAAGGTGTTCTGGATATTCTAAAGGCTTCTCGAAAGCCTTCCACCAGAAAGACTTACAATTCCAAATGGAAAAGGTTCACTATTTGGTGCTCTGGTAAGCATATTTCTCCAGAGTCTGCTGGGTTGCCTATAGTTCTGGACTATATGGTTCATCTCAATAGCTTGGGGCTCAGACCAGCTACACTCAAAGCACATTTAGCAGCTGTTTCTGCTTTTTTGTCAGTAGGTAAGCCCTCTTCTCTTTCAGCTCATCCTTTATTTTGTAAATTCTTCAAGGGATTGTTGCACACCAATCCTCCCTTCAGGGACCCTGCTCCTGCTTGGGACCTAAATGTTTGCATTGCTCAGCTTATGCAACCCCCTTCTGAACCTTTGTCCTCAGCAGAGCTTAAGTTCTTGACTTGGAAAACTGTGTTCTTGGTAGCCATTACTTCTGCCAGATACATCAGTGAGTTACAGGCCCTGTCAGTGGAGCCTGATTTTATCTCTTTTCATAGAGATAAGGTGGTCCTATGAACTAATAGGAAGTTTTTGCCCAAGGTGGTCTCAGATTTCCACCTTAACCAGTCTATGTCTCTTCCTGTTTTCGTCACTGACCATTCCTCCTCTGGAGAGAGGAGGCTGTACAGCCTGGATGTGAAAAGGGCCCTTAGCTACTACATAGAGCACACCAAGGGTCACAGGTTTGACTCCCTCCAATTGTTCCTCACTTATGGTGAGGTTGGTAAGGGAAAACCTGCCACTAAAGATCTATTGCCAGGTGGATTGTCTCTTGTATGCAATTCTGCTATGAAACATTGGGTAGGACTCCACCCTCAGGTCTGATGGCTTACTCTACCAGAGGTACAGCTGCTTCCCTGGCTGCTGCCAGGGATATTCCTATCTTAGAGATATGTCAAGCAGCCACCTGGAAAACAGTCCATACTTTTACCAAGCATTACTCTCTGGATATCAAGGCTAGGAGTGATGCTCTGTTTGGCACAGCACTACTTCAGAGCCTATTCCCGAAGTAGGTTCTGTCCCTCCTCCATGGAGATACTGCTTGGTAGTCTGCAAATAGTCAGAATACAGCAAGACTTCATGTTGTTTGAAGAAAAAATTACTCACCTTAGTAATGTTGTTTCTTCTAATGGAGTCTTTCTGTATTCTGACCCCCCTCCCTTCTCAGAACCTGGTTTTGGGATGTGGGTGGGCAGGAGCAGTGTTGGCACCCTAGAGGTGCCTCCTTTTCTCACCCTCTTTAATTTTTGGGTGTGTGTTGTGTTTTGTTTTTTGGATTTCCTGACTTGAGTCTTTGCTTTGAAACCAAAAAAAACTTTTTATTAAATTTAGTTGCCAGTTGTCTAGTGTGAGTTTACAGTTTCCACACAGGACACCCAGTGAGTGTAGCTCGTAAAGATCTGGCAGTTGGGGCTCAAACAACAGCAGACAGAGGCTCAACCAAGCTCGAGCTCAGCGTTCCATGCCTTGCATGGAAAGTTAACTCTTTCCTCTCTGGGGCAGTTCAAAGGTTGGAGATCACTGCAAATAGTCAGAATACAGCAAGGCTCCATTAGAAGAAACAACATTACTAAGGTGAGTAATTTTTTCATCTTCACTAGAATACCTCAGGCCAGCATTTGACAGATCCAGTAGATTTTCCAAAGCCACTTCTGAAGGACACTATTTTTATTTTATTTTACAATTTTTGGCCAGAAAAGACACACCAAACTGAGGCTTGTATCCAGGTACATCCTGGGAGCACATGGAACTTAAGTGACTTGCTCAAAGTCACACAGTAAGCAAGTGGTGGTGTTGGGATTCAGACCCAGTTCTCCAGATTTGCAGCTCAGTGCTCTTAACCACTATGCTATACTGTCTCCCACAAAGGGGTCCACAGAAGTTTTGGAACACCAGATGGAAAAGTGTTTCCATTTGACAGTGTATGCCTTCTTGGTGATAGGTTTGCACACAACCAAGAGTATCTCAGAGACCATCTGAGACACTTTAAACCTGTTCACTTCTATCTCTTCAGGGGCCACACCTGAAGGTGAAGTGAGTGCAGGTTGGGGTGGACTAGCTGGCCCTGAGCTTGGGTCAATAATTCCATCTTGAGAGGTAGAGTCCTTGGTTTGCTGACTGACAATTCAACAGAGGAAACCATATTTGTGAGGACAGCAGTGGGGCACTAGGGTCATCCTGCCCCCATGAGTCTCCTGCTTGAAAAACACTCTCTGAATGAGAGTGCTTGAAGGGAATACATACTGAAACAGATTGTGGCATGACAGTTTAATGCATCCTGACAACAAACACCACATCCTGGATTTCTGAAGCAGAATCGTTGCAGTATGGCATTGATTGGAGACATAAAAAGGTCCACATTTAGGGTCACCAACTAAGTGAATAGTGAAATCATGATATCTGGTGCTAGTGACCACTAGTGAGGATCGGCTGCTGTTTACTGAGTTTGTCTGCTAGAGTGTTTTGGACTCCCAGCAGATTAATAGCTTGGAGCAGGGTGTCCTGCACCAAGCACCATTTCTATATTCTCATTGCCTCCCTGAATAGAGGGTAAGAATGTGCCCCTCTTTGTCCATTGACATAATACATGTAAGACTTGTTGTCTTTTCAGAGGAGGACTTTCTTTTGGCTAACTAAGTTCAATATGGCTTTCAAACTGCAAAGAACTGCATGCATCTCCAACATGTATATGTGGAGATGTGTTTCTGACCAGTCCCAGACTCCCTGTGTCTGGAGGCCCTGACAATGTGCGTCTGACCCCAGTAAGGAGGAATCTGTGGTGAGAATCACCTCTAGATCCAGCATGGTGAAGGAGAAGCACTGGAGGAGGTTTTCTTCCACTAATCACTGCATCAGAGACCTCACCAGAGATTTAGTTACTTGAATGGGGTAGTTGTGAGGGTGTGATGCCTGGGAATATTGGATACTGAGCATCCACAGAGTTGTCCTCATATGCAGCCATGCTAGGGGCACTGTGAACACTGAAGAATCTGTAAGATCCAGCATGTATTGCATGGAGTGAGATGGCACAGTTATGCATTCCACGATGAAGTAGGCGATCAGTAAGAGTGCTCATAGTCTGCTGTTTGGGAGAAAGACCTTAGCCTGAATCATGTCCAGAACAGCATCTATGAACAGCAGTACCTGAAAGGATTCCAACTGCGACTTTGTAGGGTTCAGCAGAACTCCCATGGATGTCAGAATTTGGGAGGCAATGGCCACTGCCTGCTTGGTCTCCTTTCTGGATGGGCTTGCTACGAGCCAGTCATCCAGATATGGATAGGCTTATAGTCCTAACTTTCTGAAGTGTGCTGGTAGTACTGCAAAGTAGTTTGTAAAGACTCACCTCACTGATGAAAGCCCAAAAGGTAGGGCTCTAAACTGGTAATGTTAGCCCTACATAGAGAACCAGAGGTACCTGTAGTTGGGGTGCACCAATATGTACTGGTATGCATCCTGCATATCCAGTGATGCTGTCTAATCCTGATATTTCAGGTTTCTGGGATCCCAGGGAAGTCATTTTGAATTTTTCTCAGTCCATGTATTTGTTCAGATTTCTGATGTCAAGATTTGGGCACATGCCCCCTGATTTCTTTTTTACCAGGAAGCAGTGGGAGTAGAACACTGTGTTCCATTCTAATTCTAACATAATTTCCACTGCCCTGTTTTTTAGAAGGCTCACAATCTTCTGTGCTAGATACTCTGACACGTGTGCTGAAAAAGTGAGTCGCTGTCTGAGAGGATTGTGTGTGTTTGGGGGGGGTTCCATCAAAACCAGGGAGTACCCTCTCTAATGATCCTTAAAACCCATTTGTCCATTGAGATGGATTCCCATGAATGATAAATTCAGGTGAGGGTCCTCCTAATGGGAGAGGCCTGCTTAGGGCTGCTGAATTGGACCTAGTGCTGGAACTTCAGATGGGTGGGGCACTGAGTTGCTTTTGCACCTGCACCTTCAGCTGTGCTTTCTTTTGGACCTGGGGAGGCTGAGGTCTATTGTGTTGGGCTCCCCTGCCCTTGCTTTGAAAGGACTGCATGTTATGGAAGGAGCCATGTCCACTACTTCTTTATGGGTTGTATGGGGTCAATCTGGAAGTCTTAAGAGTTGTTCTTGTTTCATTAGACTCCTTAAAAGATTGCCCCACCTGCTGTCCAAACAGATAGGTACCATCGAAGTACACCTTCAGTCCACAGTCAGGAACACTGTCTGATACAGATACCTACAGCTGTGGAGCAAGCTGGTGCATCAAAGGCATCCGCAGAGGCTTTGATTAGATTTAGTATCTTGTTTAACAGCCGGTAGCATTTCCTGCATTACCTCTGTAGCTTTCAGAGTCTCTGCCAAAGATTTTAGCTTGCACCACATAGTATACTCATACTCAGTGTCCCTTGTAACTAACTGTCCTCATGCCAATCATAGCTGAGGCATAGACCCACTTGTCATGGTGTCTACCTTATGCTACTCCTTGTTAGTGGGATGTGCAGAGACCTCCTTGGGTACTATGGCTTTGTCATTTTCAGCCAAAATGACAATGGCAACTGCTATTGGCTGAGTGAAATATATAGGCTTATATTTAGGTGCCACAAATGTTCTGTCTGTCTGTTTTGAGACCGCTGCCTCAATAGCAGATCTCCTCCAGACTGCCTCAGAGAGTCTCTAGGGCTGTCTAGATAATAGGAACTAGAGAGACTGGGATATTAGACACATTTAGAAACTCCAGTTGCAGGCACCTAGCATGGTCTATGGCTGTTGGATTGAACTATAGTAGACAGTATACATATTTCTGAGCACAGTTTAAAAGGGAGAGCCTTCTAAGGCATGGTGACAGGAACCAGTTCCAGGTTCTCTGGACTGTAGCTCTAGTCCTCATTCTTCCCATTGGTGATGATGAGATCCAGATCCAACTCATCTCCTTTTATCCATGGAAGTAGAAGGGCAATGGTGGGAGACATGGCCTCAACAAATGCAAATTACATACTCACTATAATGCTTTATCTTCATGTACAGCTCTTCACCATTCATTCATACTGTTGGGTTCAATCCAGAGGCACTAGGACCCAGCGGGAGCCAGAAATCTTCAAGAGAGACGGCGCTGAGATAGGACTGTACATGCATGGCACCACTAGGCTGGCTCATGCCTGTGTAGGCTATCTCAGTGTCAACCCTCCAACCAACTCAGTACCTTTTTTATGCCGGAGGTGCAGCATAAAATAAGCTAAGAAACATCTAACCTAACAAGGGCATAAGTTAGCCCAATTGACCTGTATAAGAAAGGGTCAGCTTGAAACCATGTCTTCATGGCCCAAACAGAATGAGGGAGTCAAGACCAGGAACAGATTTAGTGAGCTCAGGGGATGGTGGGTGGGCATATGAATGAATGGTGAAGAGTTGTCCAATAAGATCAAGAATTACAATGAGTATGTAATTTTCATATCTTCCTAGACTTAGTCTTCACCATTCAGTCATACTGCTGGGTGAGTACCAAGCTGAAAACTAATCCCTCAAGCAGGGCAGCAGGAGATGGAGCTCACTCAGGATAGAAGACCATTAGGGATTATCCTACCAAAGGAAGCATGCTGTCTGGCATGGACATCCAGAGCATAGTGCTTAACAAAAGTGTGCACTGAGCTCCAAGTAGCCAGTCTGCAAATGTCATCAATCAATGGGAACAGAGTGGATCTCTGCCAGAGATGCGGCCACAGCTCTAGTGGAATGGGCATGCACCAGACCTTCCAACTTAACCTGCGCCATGGAATAACAATTGCAAAGGCATGCCACTATCCAAATAGAGATGCATTTAATGGACACTGGCTGATCTATCCTGGCAGTGTTGAATGACACAAAGAGCTGCTTGGCTTGATGGGTATCCCTGGTTCTGTCGATGTAGAACCGTAGGGCTCTTTTAACATTCAGAGAATGAAGGATTCATTCTCCTTCATTTTTGAAGTTTGCAAAGTAAGTAGGCAGAATCAGAGGCTGGTTAAGGTGGTAATCCGAAACCACTTTGGGTAGGAACTTAGGGTGAGTCTGAAGGACCACCTTGTCTTTATGGAAGACTGTGTGTGGATGGTCATTGACCAAAGCATGTATTTCAGAGACCCTGCAGGCAGATGTGATGGTCACCAGAAAAGTGGTTTTCCAGGTAAGAAGCTTCAGATCACAGACAGCTAGAGGCTCAAAGGGTTTATGGATGAGCATGTCTAGCATGAGGTTAATGTCCCATGGAGCTACTGACTTTCTGACCAGGAGCTTCATATGAAGGATACCTTTAAGGAATCTCTTGGAGATTGGCAGCTGGGTCAGGGTCATGTTTGGACTGACTCATGATAGGCAAAAAGCTCACAGAGGTGCACCTTTACAGATGAGTATTGCAGTCCTATATCTGAAAGGTCTAGCAAGTACTCCATTATTTTCTCTAGAGGACACCAGAATGGGTCTAAGGGAATCTTAGGACACCACTCCAAGAACCACTTCCATTTCACCATGTAGGTTTTTCTGGTGGAAGGTTTATGAGCCACCAAGAGTATCTGAGAGATTCTCTGAGACACTTGAAACCTGCTGACTTCTATCTGCTCAGGAGCCAGGTGTAAAGATGAAGGGAGCGCAGGTTGAGGTGGACCAATGGTCCTTGTGTCAGGAGGGCCATTCAAAGAGGCAACTGCTTTGGAGGGACTTCTGACAACTTTTTGAGCAAGGGAAACCAGATCTGTTAACGCCAATACAGTGCAATGAGAATCATTTGGCCCCCGTGTGCCTTCAATCTGAGCAGCACCCTCTGGATTAGAAGAAGAGGAAGAAATGCATACAGAAGATGACTTGTCCACCACAACCTGAATGCATCCTGACAGAAAATGCCAGGTTTTGGATTTCTGGAGCAGAATAGAGGCAGTTTTGCATTGAGTAGGGATGCAAAAAGTCTGGACATCTCCACTCTTTGAAGAGCAAGTGGATTATGTCTGGTGTAAGAGACCACTCGTGAGGATTTGCTTCCATCCTGCTGAGATGGTCTGCCAGATCATTCTGGACTCCTGGTAGGTAAACTGCCTGAATCATGGCATCATGGTCAAGGCACCACTCCCATACCCTCATGGCTGCTCTACATAGAGGATAGGAGTGTGCTCCACCCTGTTTGTTGATGTAGTACATCACAGACTTGTCCATCTGAAGAAGAAGAATCACTTTGTGGCTGACAACTTCTTCTAGGACTTGGAGGGCATACAGGACTGCCCTCATTTCCAGAACAATGATGTGGAGATTAGACTCTTCCTGGGTCCATATTCCCTGAGTGTGAAGGTCCCAGCAGTGAACCCCCCAGCCG
Source organism: Neoceratodus forsteri (assembly GCA_016271365.2). Lineage (NCBI taxonomy): Eukaryota > Metazoa > Chordata > Ceratodontiformes > Ceratodontidae > Neoceratodus > Neoceratodus forsteri. The sequence continues at coordinate 1,402,463,765 of CM057458.1, read as the reverse complement.
AAGAGAGATGCCTCTGTAGTGATGGTGATCTTCGATTCTGGTGTGGCATAGGGCAGACCTTGAAGAATGTTGTCTTCCTGTATCCACCATGCAAAAGACCAACGCAGGGGCTCCATCATTTTGATGGGGTAAGATGGAGGATGTGTAGTTGGGGACCACTACATGTTGAGCATCCACTGGGTGGTCCTCCTGTGTAGACGAGCTAGGGGAACCATGAAAATGGACGAGTCTATGATGCCTAACATCTGCTGCATGGAGTGAGCTCTTACACGGCTGTTTTCTCTGATGAAGTGAACAATCTGGAGAATGTCATTCCTCCTGTCCTCTGGAAGAAAAGCTCTCACTTTTGTAGTATCCAGGAGGGCTCCTATGAAGAGGAGCTGCTAAGATGATTGGAGCTGTGACTTCTCTATGTTCAGCAGGATCCCCATGGACATCAGGAACTGAGATGCAGTGGATACAGCTTCCTGTGTTTCCTGCCTTGACGGTCTTGTCAAAAACCAGTCATGTAGGTAGGAGAACACCTGAACACTGAGCTTTCAATGATGTGCAACAAGGACTGAAAAACACCTGGTAAAGACTCAAGGCACTGAGGAGAGCCCAAAGGGCAGGACTCTGAACTGGTGATGTTGACCAAAGGCCACAAAGCGAAGGTACTTGTGATGACTTTGGTGTATTGGAATGTGCAGGTAGGCGTCTTGCATATCCAGAGATTGCAGCCAGTCAAACTGTTAGAGGAGTGGAAGTAGTGTACCTAGGGAGATTATATTGAACTTCCCCTGAACAAGAACTTGCCTGACTTTCTGAGGTCAAGAATGGGGTGCATGCTGCCCGTCTTCTTTGGAATCAGAAAGTAATGGTAGTAGAAACTTGTGTTCCTCTCTGCCCAAGGAACCACTCATATTGCTCTGTTTCTGGGAAGGCACTATATCTTGGAAGTGAGAAGATCTGACTGACCGGTTGACAGACTCTGCTGTCGCTTGGGTGGAAGATCCAGGGAAATCTCTGCAAAACATAGAGTAACCATCCCTGACAATCTGGAGGACCCACTTGTCTGTTGTGATAGATTTTCACTGGTTGTAAAACTGAGTCAGATGACCTCCCACTGCAGTGAAAATGTCCACCTCAGGCAGTTGAGGTGAAACTGGGGCCAGAGTTTCAGAGGGTGGCACTGGGCGCTTTTGGGGCCTGTGCCTTGTGCTGCATTTTCTTTTGCAGCTGAGGAAACTAGTGCTCATTTGGGGTTCCTTGGCATCTTCCTCAAAAGTGCTGCCTGTTATGAAAAAACAGATGGTTCCAGCCTTTCTGTGGAGCTGAAGGAACCAGCCTGCCTGTTTTAATGACAGGCCTAGTCTTTTGAGAGGCCTCCAGGGGTTGTTGTACTTGTGGGCCAAAGAGATAAGTGCCATCAAAGGGCATATTCATAACTCACTGTTGAGCATCAGTGGAGAACTCCGATGTCCAAAGCCAAGAATGTCTGCTGGTACAGGTTCCAGCAGTGGCTGCTCTAGAAGCTGTGTCGTAAGCATCCATGGAAGCTTTAAGTTGATGACTATTACATTCAGTCCCCCGAAAAACAGTCTGTAGCATCTTCATTTTGGAGTCAGACTCTGGAAGACCTTCTTTTAATGCCTTGAGGGAGTACCAGAGGGCATACTCATATAAGGAGATGTGTCCTTGATAGCTGGAAATACACATGCCCTGGGTTGCATCAGGGAATGTCCTCTTATCCAGGTTATCTATCTTGTGAGACTCTTTATTGACAGGATGTGCTGACACTTCTTGAGGAAGAACAGCTTTGTCATTCTCAGCAAGGACGGCCAGTGCATCTGTGATGGGTTGTGAGACTAATTTGGGTCTATCCTTAGGAGGGACATACTTCCTGTCTATGGATTTGCAGACAGATGGAATAAGGGCCGGCCTTGCCCACACCGCTTTGGATAAGGTCTTGAAGGAGTGGGTGGCTGGCGTCATCAGGCTCACTATAATGTTAGGAACATGAAGCCACTCCAGATGTAAGTCTACCTGGATCCACAGAAGAGGTCTGCAGGTCCAGGGTTGCCTTCATATTCTTGAGGAGAGACTGGAAGGAGAAGTTCTCTACTGGGTCTTCAGTTGGAAGCGAGGGCTTATCATTCAAACTATAGAATGAGTCTTCATCACCTTCTTCAGAGACTATAAAGTTTGGATCAGACTCGTCCTGCTCCACGTCACCTTCAGAGGGGGCTGGAGCTGCTCCAAACAGGCCGTTGTCCGGCCTTGGAGAAGGATATACAGGAGACACTGGAACCAGCACTAGGCAATGTGCTGAGCAACCTGGTGCTGCCCCATCAAGGACTGATGCCAGCCACGGCACTAAGGATGATGCTACAAGGGCAGCACTGAACCAGACGGCACTGCATGCAAATCCAAAGTGACCTAAGGTGAAAAAGAAGGTACCTGTGCCTGCCCCTGCAAAGAAACAGACCAAGAGGGAAGGGCACATGGAACCAGTGTCAGCGGTGCAGGCACTGGCAAGGGAAGTAAGTCCATTGCCAGTACTGGACACTCAACCTGCCCTGAAGGTCCCAACTGTGGTTCTAAGGCTCCTAGGCCCGAAGGCCCTGGAACCAGATCCACCTGGAGGGGTAAATGGGACAGACGCTTTACTCACTGCTCCATAAGAGCAGTCCATTGGTGAAACTGCCCACCGGAAATCCCACCAGGGGACAGAGAAGGGCTCCAGTGTTGAGAGCCTTAGTGGCCATTGGAGACCCAGAGTGAACCGGGGATAGCTTTTCACTCCCAGCCACCGAAGACCTCTTGACAGACCTACCAGAGGGTGACCTCAAACAGTAACATCTCTTCCCCCTCTGATGGGAAGAGGAAGAGCTCAAGGCCAAGTGGCGCTGGGTCCCCAACCTGGATTGGGAACTGGCCTGCTTCTTTTTGTGTTTATGGGAGGACTGTCATCCCTCCCGAATACAGGACTGTATGTAGTCAGCCCATCCCCATATAGGGCAGGGTACCAGATACAGCCCAGCTGCTAGAGCAGCCTTCCAACAGTGAGTCCCTACCATCACCGTCACCATCCATGGTTGACTCCCTTGATCGGTAGAGCTGAGAGGAAAATACAAACTTTTTTTTCACAAGAAACAAAATAAATAATATAACAAACAAATTAAATCTGAACGCTGTTGTCATATAGACGCGAAGATTTGATTCCCTTCAGGTGAGCAACATCTTCACTGAAGCACACTTAATGGTGGGAAAAAAGGAACTGAGGCAGCTGGAGGATCGACACTGAGATAGCCTACACAGGCACGAGCCAGCCTCGCATGCATGGTCCTATCTTTGTGCCGGCCCTCCTGAAGATTTTTGACTCTCACTGGGTTCCAGTGCCTCCAACTTGAACCCAGCAGTATGAATGAATGGTGAAGACTTTAAGTCCAGGAAGATCACTGGTGACACAGGACATAGGTAGGGTCTTAGGAACAGCACCATAGGCAGCATGGAGGATGGCACTGAGATCAGTCCCAAAGGGACCCACCCTGGCATGGAAGGCCCATACAGCACCAAAGGTAGTTGTGGCACCAAGGTAGATCCTGAAGGGCCGAACCTCAGCACCAGAAATGTCACCTACAAAGGTATTGATGGTCCTGCTGACCCTGAAGGAGCCTGCAGTAGCACCTTGGCTGCCTCCATCCCCGGAGCAGTCAGGGACACCACCACTGGTGGGGCAGATGTTGGCGGCACCAAAGACAGAACCAGCTCATCTGCTCCTGAAGGGGTCAAAAACCGGCACCAACAAAGATGCTGACCCACTTACACTGCACTCATCACTCCATAAGACCTGCCAAGTGTCCAAACTGTCCACCAAAGTCCCCTCTATTGAACAGAAAAAGCTCTGGAATGGAGACCCTGACTCTGCAGACTCAGGCATCTCCAGTGTCATCAGAGATAATGAGGCATACCCAGGTCCACAAGAGTTAAATGTCTCACAGAAGATTGACCAGTGGATGACCTTGATCTGTGCCTTTTCTTCTTCCCCTTATGCATTCCGAGGAAAGTGGTCGAGGCCAAACAGTGCAAAGACTCCATGCCTACCGTGTGCAGGATCTGCACTATTTCTTTTTGCAACTCCGAGAGCACTGTCCATCCTCTCAGGCACTGAATTGGTTGGGGGAAAAGCACCCACCCAGAGAGAAGTGGTGGCCAGACCCAGCTTCGTTGCTGGAGCAAATTAAAATTATGTACCCACCATAGTTGTTGATCTTTCAGAATATTTTCACTGTTGTTTCATACATATGGGTCTTGGGCTGGAGTCACTAGGACCCAGTAGGAGATTTTTCTTCTAGGAAGGGAGCCAATGTCGGCTACTGATGCTGCTTGCATGCAGTACATAGTCATGTGGTGCCTCATGGTGGCCAATAACTGTTGTTAACTCCCTCATGCACCTCATTTCTGTTCTCTAGGAGAGAAACAAACTGGAGGGAAAATTAAAGACAGAGCTAGATACTTTCTAGCCTTAACGGATAGTAAAAGGCAGTAGGTTATAAAATAAATGAATTAGAACCTGGCAACGAACTTAGAGACTAAGGAGTGGGCTTACCAGGAGGCACAAGGGTAGTGCATCTAAAATGATGCCAGTGTCTCTTACCACTAGCCAGATGGAGTATGGATAGTGATAGGTAAAAAAGTAGGGCAGCAGCCCTGAGCAAATGGCTCCGGCAGAAGTAGCAAAAGGGGAAGTCCAGTTTGGGACCTCTTTGCAAATGAGATGGCAACAATGGAAAAATTACATCTGGACTCCCAAAATAATAGCTCCATGCTACCAAACAAGCTTGAGTAAACTCGAGAGTAAACTCATAACCCTGTTTTCTCTAAAAAGATTGGCGAGAAAAGAGGTGAAGAGCATAGGAGTTCCAGGACTAGCAGTCCTAGGGAGTCAAGATGTGGCTGTCTCCTTTGGCATGCTCCAGGTGGGGTGGACAAAGCCCAACACATACTGAGATGTGACAAGAGAAACCAACAAAAAACACAGCATAAGAGGAAGAACATGCCCGTCTTCTTCCTGCTACCACAGGGATATATCCTGTGTGAAGCTAGTACATTAATATGAGCAAGTGCATTGCATCCTTCCACAGACAGAGCATTGGCTCAGTGAAATACATTGTATGGTTATAAGGGCACGTGTTGCATATAGCAACTAACAGGAATATACTATATAGGGGATACACCCTTGGCAGGGAGAAAGAGGGGAGAAAAATGGATGGAAGGTGGCCACCTACCCACTCCAAGAGAATAATAAAAGGGTTCTCTCTTTTTAGTTTTTTTTATGGTTGATAAGGAGACAAGAGACCCCCACTCCTTTTTTGATTTTTTTTTGTTGGTGAGGGTTGGCACCAAGATGTCAGCCATCTTTTTTTTAACAAAAAACAGCCACCACAAAAGGGTCATGAGAGAAGAAACAGCAGACAGTGCCATCACACAGGGTGAGCTGCCAGAAGCCCTGGCTCACAGTTGAGTGGGGGATGGTGAGTGGGCATCTGAATCAATGGTGAAGATATTCCAGAAGATCAACAAGAAAATATTACTCACCTTAGTAATCTTGTTTCTTCCAAGGTATTCTTCAATATTCTCAACTCTTGCATTTAGCCTGAATAGTAGAACTTCCCAGAGAATGGAACGTATGTAAATGATGGAACTCATCATTGGCTTGTGCCACTATTTAAATGCTGCCCTTACCAATTGCTGGGCCTATCTACAGCAATAGGGGACATATGTGGGAAATGACTATGGAAAAAAAAATTTATAATTTCTTTCTTCTTTCACCATCAATATATTACCCTTAAGGGCTTTTACTTAAACTGTAAACAGAAAGATAATATCAGTTGTAGTTTTCCTGTTACAGTCCCCAATGTTTGGAAACAGTAACCATGTAGGATAAGTAACAGGGAGAGAGAATATGCAAAATAAAATAAAAATATGTATAAATATTTTTTGGTCTTCACATGAATTTGCAGTACTTTACTTCATTTAGTTAATTCACTAAGAAACACCAAAATATCTGCACGCAACTGTATGTGTTAACCATCAATCTAACACATGGTGCAGTTCTATGGGGGGAAGTAATTTCAGAGTTTTTCCTTACCCAGAATTCCTGGGTATTCATAGATTAAAATGCATTTGTGTGTAAATGGGGATGAGGGTAGATAACAATTCAACCTTTTTTTGATTATTTTACAACTTAACCCCCCCCCCAAAGCAGTGGAAGAGCAATACATTAATGTATGTAACAGGGCAGAGAAAAATCCTGAAAGTGCAAGTTGTTACTGAAAACATTGTGGAAAACATAAAATTAGGCTACTGAAGTCCTTTATTTTCCCCAATTAATATTTTTACTGTTTAAGGTCATATTATTAATGAATTAATTAGAGGAAAATTTATAGTATTGCATACCACCACCACAAAGGCAAGTCATCATACTACAAATAGACACCATTACTAAATAAAATAGTAGATACACACAATAAATTTCTACTAAAACCTTAACCAAAACTCTGCATTATACACAAACCACACTATATATGTTGATTACTACAGCCTCAGTCACATCAATAAATGTTCCTACTGCCCAATTGCTTTACAGCTTCATTATTTTGAAGGCTTTGTTGACAGTTGCTATGCCTTATACCACATAAGGCTCATCTCCCACAGTGACCAGTGGTCCACATATTATATAGTTTGCATCTACTTTGTCAATATTCTGCAGTACTCCTCATGCGGACCCGCCAAGGCCCTGAAGAAAACGGACCAGAGACCTGGAAGATCACAGGTGACAGCATACAGTAGCTGAATCCACCAGACGAGAACAAGGGTGCTGGCCTACAGTGATATACTCGGGCAGGTGATTGCAGTACTCCTCAAGCAGAACCACCAGGGCCCTGAAGAAAATGGACCAGGGACCTGGAAGAGCACAGGTGACAGCACACACAGCACTCCACACCATGCCTGCTGTCCCAGGGGACCTACTGGCACCTGCTTCCCTCTGCCCAACACTGTCAGCTTTCCTGAGGCCTGGTGGCACCTGTCTCCCCCTCCACACCTTACCTGCTGTCCCAGCTGACCTGGTGGTGCCTGTTTCCCTCTCCCCAACTCTGTCAGCCTTTTCTGAGGCCTGGTGGCACTGGTATTCCCCTCCACACCCTGCTTGCTGTCCCATGGGACCTGGTGGTGCCTGCTACCCTCCTCCATAACCCTTTCTGCCTTTCCTTGGGCCTGGTGTCTCCCGTCTCCCACCAAACACTCTGCCAAGCTGTCCCTGGTGACCTGTTGGCACCAGCTTTCCTCCCTCTAACCCTGACAGCCTTTCCCAGGTCTTGGAGGCTCCTGTCTCTCACCCGACACCCATACAGCTGTTCCTGGGGACCTGGTGACACCTGCTTCCCTCTCCTTAACCCTGACAGCCTTTCCCAGTGCCTGGTGTCTTCTGTCTCCATTCCATACCCTGCCAGCTATCCCTGGGGACCTCGTTGCATCTGCTTCCCTCTCATTAACCATTTCAGCTGTTCCCCATGCCTGGTGTCTCCTGTCTGCCACCCCATACCCTGCCAGCTTACCCTGGGGACCTGGTGCACCTGCTTACCTCTTAACCCTTCCAGCATTTCCCGGGACCTAGAGGCTCCTGTCTCCCACCCCACATCCTTCCTTCCTTCTGTCCCAGGGGACCTAGTGGCATGTGCTTTCCTCTCCTTAACCCAGACAGCCTTTCCCAGAGCCTGGTGTCTCTTGTCTCCCACCTCATACCCTGCCATCTATCTCTGGGGACCTGGTGGCACTGGCTTCTCTCTCCTTAACCCTTCCAGCCTTTCTTGGTGCCTGGTGTCTCCCATCTCCCACCCCCATACCCTGCCAGCTATCCCTGGAGACCTGGTGACATCTGCTTCCCTCTCCTTAACCCTTCCATCATTTCCCGGTGCCTGGAGGCTCTCTTCTCCCACCCCACACCCTTCCTGCTGTCCCAGGGGACCTGGTGGTGCCTGCTTCCCTCTCCCCAACATATCAACCTTTCCTGAGGTGTGGTGGCACCCGTCTGCCCCTTCACACCCTGCTTGCTGTCCCAGGGCATTTGATGGTGTCTGCTTCCCCTCTCTTCAACCCTGTCAGCCTTTTCTGAGGCCTGGTGGCACACATCTTCCCCAACACACCCTTCCTGCTGTCCCAAGGAACTTGGTGGCACCTACTTCTATCTTCCTAACCCTTTCTGCATTTCCCAGGGCCTGGTATGTCTCCTGTCTCCCACCCCACACCCTTCAAAGCTGTCTCTGGTGACCTGTTGGCACTGGCTTTCCTCTCCTTAACCCTTTCAGTCTTTCATGGGATCTGAAGGCTCCTGTCTCACACCCCACACCCTGCCTGCTGTCCTAGGGGAGCTGGAGGCACCTGCTTCCCTCTCCCTAACCCTGTCAGCCTAGAAGCTCCCGTCTCCTACCCCACACCCTGCTGGTTGTCCTTGGGGACCTGGGGGCACCTGCTTCCCTCTCCCTAACCCTGACAGTCTTTCCTGGAGCCTGGTGTCACCCATCTCCCACCCCATACCCTGCCAGCTGTCCCTGAGGACCTGAGGGTACCTGCTTCCCTCTACCTGACCCTGACAGCCTTTCCCAGAGACTGGTGTCACCCAACTCCCAACCCATACCCTGCCTGCTATCCCTGGAAACCTGGTGGTACCTGCTTCCCTCTCCTTAACCCTACCAGTCTTTCCTGGGGCATGGTGGCACCCATCTCCCACCCCAACCATGCCAAGCTGTCCCTGGTGATCCGTTGGCACTGGCTTCCCTATCCCTAACCCTTTCAGCCTTTTCCTGTGCCTGGTGTCTCCTGTCTCCCACCTCACACCCTGCTGGCTGTCTCTGGGGACCTGTTGGCATCAGCTTCTCTCTCCTTAACCCTTTCAGCCTTTTTTGGGGCCTGGTGCCTCCCATCTCCACCCACACTCTGCCAGCTGTCACTGGGAATCTAGGGGCACCTTCTTACCTCTCCCTATCAGGACAGCCTTTCCTGAGGCCTGGTGGCACACTTTCTCCCTCTCCCCAAAACAGTCAGCCTTTTATGTGCCCATGTGGCACCCGTCTATAACTCACAAACCACCCCAATATCATTTTAATTTTCATTTTTAGTAAATATCTTGTTTGTAGCAGGGATGGATATTTACAGTTCTGCCCCTGTTACAAACAGGATTGAACTGGGGAGGGGCCTTTTAAGTAACTTTTAAAAAGCAAAAAAAAGACATAAATAGCTTTCTGCAACTTATATTTTTCTTTACATTACCAAACAGTCCTCCCACCCACCAGAGTAAGCCAGAGACCATTTTCAAACCAAAGGCAGTTTGTTACACCACTGAAATAAATTCATACTAAAATGAACACCAAATACTGTAATGATCACACACAAAAAAGGGAAGTGCTAAAAGTCTGGTTTGTAATAGGGACGGAGATTCACAACATGTCTCCAGTTATAAACCTTAATATGAAAACTATGTCCCTGTTACAAACAGGACTGAACTGGAGAGAGGGCTTTTAAGCTAACTTTTCAAAAGCATGCAAGACATAAATAGCTGTCTGCAGCTTAAACATGTTAGGAAATTGTTGCAGCAGTGTATATTTCTTGAGTTTAATAAAATTTTTGCAGCACACATAACATTTTATATTTCTTTACAGTACCAGCAACCCCACCCCCCAACAGCAAGCCAATGGCCATTTTGAAACTAAGGGTACTTTGTTACAACCACTGAAAAAAATACTCCTAAAATGAGCCCAAATATTATAATCAGACAAAAAAGTGGAAGCACTAAAAGTATTGTTTGTAACAGGGACAGATATTGATAACATGCCCCCAGTTACAAATCATAATAAGAAAAATCTGTCCCTGTTACAAAGAGGATTGCACTGGGAAGGGAGCTTTTAAAACAACTTTTGGACATTAAAGCAAGGTTTGAAAGATTAGCTGACTTTAAACTCACTGCCAGATCATAGCAGCACCACATCTTTACAGTGCTTACACCACTAAACATTAGTTTTCCATGCTTTGCCCAGGACAATTATTGCCACTTTTGTCATTTTTATCATAAGATGCAATTTTCTTACTTTATAATATTTATTTCAATGGCAGTTATTAATTGTATTGAAATAAATAATAATGTAATGTTGAGTTGTGCCACAAAAAAAATTGCCCAATGTTTATATCCCATTGTAACAGGGACAGATACTGCTACTGTTGTCCTTGTTACAAACATAATTGCCCTTTAAATTTAGATCCTTGCATTCAAGCCTGCTAGCATCAGCTGAATTGGCTGAATGGGCTGAACATGAACTTCCCCGGTTCAAGAATAGAGCCCTATTTTCTTTCTTTCTTTCTTTCTTTCTTGGATTACAATTACCTTTTAGCCCAGGGCTCTTTTACAAAGGTTCCACGTCAAGACATTGGTATCACATAACAATAGACAAAATTATTACACAAATAAGGGTAAATTATATCAAATTAATTTCAGTCAGACAGGGAGAGGGAAAGTGGAAAGGAAGAGGACAAGAAGGGAAGGGGGGTGGTAGAAAGAAAGGGGAGGGGCAAAGATGGGAGGTAAGAAAATGAGAAGAGAGGAGAGGTGGGGGTAGGTAAGGATATAGGGGGGGGGGGTGAAGCAGCCAGGAAGGTGGCATTGTCAGGTGCTGGAGAGCAGATGGGGCAGAGGCCAAACTAGGGTAAGTGCGTTATGTAAGGAGCTAGATATAGGAGAGTGGTAGCAGAGCGGTGTTGCATAGACATTATCCATGACAGTCGCAAATGCTGGAAGTGACCAGGGTGTTTCGGAGCCTGGATTTGAAGGCCCCAAGCCCAGTGGTATTGATAGTATCATTGGCAAGACCGTTAAACCAAGTGGGTTCCCTGTAGGTGAATGAATGCTGGCCTATGGCTGTGCAGCAGCGAGGGATACGAAAAAGTTGTGACTTTGATCCCCTAGTAATTCTGGAGCTGGTTTTTGTTTGAAGGAGTGAACAGACCCCAGGAGGGGCAGTTCCCAACTGTATTTTCTTAGCAACCACGCAGGTTTGGTACTGAATTCTATTATCAAGTTGAAACCAGTTAGCTTGTGAGTAGAGGTCACAGGTGTGTGTGAACCATTCAGCCCCAGTGAAGAGTCGACAGGCCTTGTTTAGGGTGGTAGTAATCCTTCTGAGTGCAGTGGTAGTGGCAGTGCCATAGATGACAAGACCATAGTCAGTCTGGGACATGATGGAGCTTTGAACTATGGCAAAGAGGGCCTCTTTAGTCAGGTGCCGACGAAGCCGGTAGAGTAAGCCCAGTCTAATATTCACAGTTTTAGCGACATTGGTTATATGGGTTCCAAAGGACAGGTGTGGGTCTAAGGTGATTCCTAGGTATCTGAAGGAGTCAACCTGCTCCAGGGAGTCCCCAAGGCAGGTGTTTAAGGAGAGTTGGTGGTGTTTGTGCTTGTTTTGGTGGCTGGTGAAAATCACGGTCTTTGTTTTTTTCTGGTTAAGGATTAACTTATGTTCTTTGAACCAGCTTTCAACAGAGGTGAAGCCGTGTTGAAGGGTTTGTTGCTGGTGGCTTGGGTCATGATGAGAGGCAAGAATCACAGCGTCATCTGCATACAGTATGACTTGCTGAGAGGTGGAGTTGGGGAGGGAGTTGAGAAATAGGCTGAACAGCAGTGGGCCCAGGATAGAGCCTTGGGGGACACTAGAGCGAACCTGTTTAGTGTCGGAGACCACGCCTGATATTTTTACACATTGGGACCTGTTGTCAAGATAGCTATTGAACCATTTCACCAATTCTGCAGAGAGGCCAATGTTCAGTAGCTGATGAAGCAGGAGGTGGTGGCGGACAGTGTCAAAAGCCTTTGACAGGTTGATGACTGTAGCTCCGGTTAGGCATCCCTGATCTAGGGAGCTGTGTATGGCTCCCATAAACTCAAGAAGTGCCATGGCAGTGCTGTGTCCTTTTCTAAATCCATGTTGCTGCTGGCAAAGGAAGTTGTACTTGTCCAGATGATCAGTGAGCTGGTCTGCTACTATCCATTCCAGGGCCTTAGAGAGGAGTGGCAGGATAGAGATAGGTCGGTAGTTCACATGGAAGGTCCGGTCACCACCTTTATGGATAGGTGTGACAGTTGCTGCCTTCCATTTGTCAGGGAATTGGCTGAGAGAGAGGGAGATATTAAAGATCCTGGTGAGAGGCCCCAGAACCTCATCTAGAGTGAGGGATGAAGTTTGAGGTCCAGTGTGTCAGCACTTGCTCTAGTGTTTTTGATGGCTTTGGAAATGTATTTCCTGATGGTATTTTTGTTTACTGCTCTGAAGTAGAAAGGGGGACAATTTTTTAGTGATGACTGATGGGTGGGAAGAGGGGGGTTGCTGTTGTTGAAAAAGTCAGGGGGGAGGATGCTGCTGAGGTTGGTGAAGGCATCATTAAAGGTGTTGGCTATGACTTTTAGGTCCAGGATAGTATTCCTGTTTATTGTGATAGCAGTAGGGGGTGATTTGGACTCCTTCCTGGTAACATCTTTAATGTTATTCCAGAATGCTGTTGCATTTCCCCATGTGTCAGCGAGTGCAGTCTTGTAGTATTCAGATTTCTGTTGATGTATGGATTTGGTGCAATCATTTCTAGCTCTTTTGAATTTGTGGATGTCCGCCTGTTTTCCTGTTTCTCTGACTAGTTCCCAGAGGTGGTCCCTGTGTTTTAGCTTCTTTAAGAGGGAACCCGTGATCCAAGGATTGCAGAGGAGTTTAATTTTTTCACTTTTTTGGTGGGGCAAAGATGTTACAAACTTCATTGAAAATGCATATTACTTGATCAAGGGCTGTATTTGCATCTGGGGCCAGGTTGATGGGGGACCAGTCTTGGTTTAGTAGGTGTGATTTTAGGTGGGTTAGCTTCCCATGGGGTAGGACTCTGCTGAGGATGACCTTTGGTGGAGATTTCCAGAACTTGTTTGACCAGGTGCAGCTGACGGGGGAATGGTCACTGACAGAGTCAGGCAGTACGGCAAAGTTAGTGATCCGGGAGGGGTGAGTAGTCAGGATCCAGTCCAGTAAAGTGCTGGTGCCGGTTTTGTAGTTCATTCTAGTTGTGGAGTGCAATATCTGTGTGAGGTTTGCTGATGTGACCATGTCCCTGGTGTCGCCAGCATCAGGTCCCAACCAGTTTGTGTTGAAGTCACCAAGTGTGATGACTTCGGAGTCGGGTGGGAGTGATTTTATGTACTCCAGTACTGCATGGAGGCCCAGTCCCTGTTCTTTTGGAGGAATACAAATGATGATGACCGAGAGGGCTTTGTGCTGAGCTCCAAGCAGGATTTTGATATGCAATAGCTGGGCATTTGGTGTTGGTAGGTCAGTGTGGGCAGTGTGCCCCAACAGGTTGTCTTTTAGGTAAAGGGCACAGCCCCCTCCTCATTTTGATATTCGGTCAAGCCTAAAGATAGTGTAGCCAGGGATGGAGATTGTATGATCAGGAACCAAGGGGGTGAGCCAGGTTTCTACTACCGCCAGGATATCAGGCTGGTGGGCATTTGCAAAGGCTTGTAGTTGATCAAATTTAGATAATAAGCTGCAGATGTTCAGGCAGATAATGGAGAGAGCATCAAGGCGCTTGGTTTGGGTGGAGTTCATGGCAGCCCAAGGGCCAGGGTTGGGGTGAATGTTCCCAGATAATAGCAGGAGTAGGTGAAGGAGTTTCAGGGTGGCCAGGTGCAGTTCCCTGTTGGAGAACTTGTGGTACTTGATTGAGGAGGGTTTGTTTGCAGAAGTTTTGAGCATGCAAAACAGGAGCATAGTGAGCTGTGGTGGTAGCTGGGCACACTGCACCCTGGTATGAAGGTGTGGGTACAATGTGGTGTGGTGAGCCCCAGGGGTGAGAAAGTTGTCAGGTAGCATGGTGCAAGTGTGGCTACAGCAGAGATTATGCTTATAGCTATGCCGGGGAAGATGGAAAGCAGGATGGAGGGAGCTGGAGCAATGGGGTGAGGGCAAAAAGGAGGAGAGGGAGGCAGGGGATAGTAGGGAAGGAAGGCATAGTTTGTGGAGGGGAAGAGAGAAAGGAGCTGTGAGGAAGGCTGAGGTGGATGTGCTACAACGTGAGGGCAGAAGAAGCAAGAGAAAAAAGAGGGGGGCGTGGTAGGAGAGAGGAGGAGAGAGGCAGGGACCAATGGGTGTATGAAAGGGGGAGTGGACTGTACCAGGGGTGTGGCAAGCAGTCTATTTAATAAATGGTGGAGGGCGGCGAGTGAAAAAACTGCAGCAGGTGCAATGTCTATGGGTACAGCAGCCCTGAGCTCGGCCACAGAGTCAGCAGTTGCTGCAGCCAACCAGGACCAGGCAGAGAGGGCAAGAACCAATCAGGTAGAGCTCTGAGTGTGCTGGGCCAATGGCGGCACACACGGCTTTCCCGGACTGAGGTGGGCTTCCTTACCCGTCGCCATGGATCAGGGAGGCGGCCAGAGTTTGCAGGAGCAGGCGGCAGTTTCTGGGAGCCGCGCCCGTGCCAATGGGGCTGTTGTAGCCCGAGTGCAGGGCTCTGGATCCCAAATAGTTCAACAGTTCTCCACAAGCAGGCTGGAGGGAAGGAGGATTTACCTCTTAAGGCTCTCTGCAATCCCCTGTTCCAAGCTCCTCAGCTGGGCAGTGTTCTGAGGGGAGAGGGCTGCTTCAGAGACCTCTTAAGGCTCCCTGCAATCCCCTGTTCCAAGCTCCTCAGCTGGGCAGTGTTCTGAGTAACCTCACTCCGTAAAAATAATTATACTTGCCCAAGAATGTGCTGCAATTGAAATAAAAAGAGTACCTTAATGTAAATGATCCTGTACGTAATGACTCTGGAGTGCAGGAGATGGAGAACCTTTCACTGTTGATACTGAGGACAAAATGGCCCAGGTTCGTGAGCAAACACACTTGAAAAGCTTCAGAGTCCTCGGATGTTTGGCTACAGATAAGCCAATCCTTTCCCTGCACTGATCACGCTCCCAGGGCATGAAAGGGGACTGTGACATATAGGAATGGGGGGGAAGCACCACAGGTCACTGACAGCAACACTGTCGACAGTCCCCACAGTGTCACCTAGAAACCGCCACAATTGACCATGATGCACTACAAGCCGAATGCCAGCAACCCGACACTGTAGCCAGAACAGAGACACCGACAGTACCGAGAGGTGCCCAACCACTGCAATGACACACCGACACTGACTGCCACTGCAACAATGGACCTGATGACATGCCCCCCCATGGAGGACCCAAAGGACAGTTCAGCATCAGGTCAGGATGTAGGCATGGGTCACCGGTAAGGGACAGAATGCATATACCACAGTGGGTAAGGGTGGCCCATCTACTGCACCCAGGTCTGCAGCTGTTGTGGTCGACCATGAAGTCACCACTGGTGAACTTGCTGCCACTGTGGAGGCATGTCAACTGTTGTTGTGGGTTGCTGTTGTGGCAGTCAGATGTATGCCCGTCGCTGTGCTGGTGTCGGGATTGTGGTGTCACTCTGACACTGTGCTTCTGAATGGGGAATCGGAGATGCCCAATTTGAAAATGGGACCGCTCAGGAAGCTTGCAGCTCTGGGAGGAAACAAAGAGCATCAATCTTCTGGAAAGCCCTTGGGCTTTTGCAAGCAGGCATTAGAACACTGAAATATCGCCGACTAGGAGGAATTTGCATTGCAATCACATATGTAACCAAGGGGAACAGAGTAGGTTACATACATGATTGCCACTCTTGGTGGCATTTATTAAAGGCAGCAAACAGTCAAACACACACTACATTTGGAAGTGTGTGTCTTGTCAGTCTACACACAGTCTTTAGTGTTTGGCAGTGTAAGCTGAATGACAGAAATAGTGCGCACAAGACACACTGCATTTAAATGTGCCATGCCCACCTGGGACTTGGACCTCGCCGCCAGAGGAAAAGCCACAAGTCTGTTCTTGGAAGCAACCCACAATTCTGCTACTACAAATCAGCAGACCCTGAGGCTTGTTCCCCCTGTTGAAACTGCTGCCTGGGACCATCCGAACTCTGGTTCATTGCAGGGCCCAGAAATCTACAGAAACAGCCAAAAGCCGTATACCCCCTCAGGTGTGCTATGCCCACTTGGGGCTTGGACCTCGTCGCCAGAGGAAAAGCCACAAGCCTGTTCTTGGAAGCAACCCATGATTCTGCTACTGCAAATCAGCAGAACCTGAGGCTTGTTTCCCCTGTTGAAACTGCTGCCTGGGATTCTCCAAACTCCAGTTCATTGCAGGGCCCAGAAATCTACAGAAACAGCCAAAAGCCATATACCCACTCAGGTAGATTGGTATTTGGTGCCTTTGGACATTCTGAACTTTCAGCGCCAACACTCTGATTGGAGGATCTCAGTCTCACTGACTTCTTCCTGCTGGTCTCCATTTTACCTTGCTTCATTAGGGACGTTTATCAGTGCTGCTGACCCTGGGACTATCCTTTTTTGTAAAGCAAAAAATTCTTCCTTTTTTTTTTTGTAAAGAAGTTCTTCTTTTTTTGCAAAGCTAGAAGGGCATGAAAGCCCCCCCCCATCATTGTTTCTCTCCTTATCTATCAATCCAGTTTAAGCCATTCAGTGTTACACTGCCATTGTTTAAAGTGATTTACCTGCTCTGAATGCACTGTGATTACATCCCTCTTCAGAATTAATTCTCTGTGAAAGGCCGAAAAGTTTTAAGTTGACCTTTTAATGCACTCCTTAATATCCTAAGACTACAGCCTAATCATTTTTATTATTAATTCTGAGTGTAAAACTGTATAGTTTTAAGTTTATTAGACCTGTACTGCACTGTCTATTAGTTTAAGCGAACAGCCAAATCCTTTTTAGAATTAATTTCTGTGTAAAGCTGTAGTTTTAAATTGACCAGACTTTTCAGTGTGCAGCCTAGCATTCTAAATTTACAGACCAATCCTTGCCTCTCGCTTTGCCACCTGTCTGCTCTCTAATCCACTTACATCTCTTCCCTGTTTCTATTACTCACTTTGTAGTTTTAGCGTCCTGCTTCCAAATAATTGTGACCACCCTGTTTCTTTGTTTGAGTTAACCACACCTCCCCTGCCTGCCCCTACTTAATCCGTCTCCTTTCCTCTCCCCCTCAGGTGTGCTGTGTCCACCTCGGGCTCGATGCTCGCCGCCAGAGGAAAAGCCACAAGCCTGTTCATGGAAGCAACCCACGATTCTGCTACTGCAAATCAGCAAACCCTGAGGTTTATTTCCCCTGTTGAAACTGCTGCCTGGCATCCTCCAAACTCCGGTTTGTTGCAGGGCCCAGAAATCTATAGAAACAGCCAAAAGCCCTACACCCCCTCAGATACATTGGTATTTGGTGCCTTTGGACATTCTGAACTTTCAGCACCAACACTCTGATTGGAGGATCTCAGTCTCACTGACTTCTTCCTGCTGGTCTCCATTTTACCTTGCTTCATTAGAGACATTTATCAGTGCTGCTGCTGACCCTGAGACTATCCTTTTTTGTAAAGCGAAGTGTCTACTTTCCCATTTGCAAATTATACTACACAACCACTAGAGGGCTACAACAACTGTCTCTTCTGTTAAAGAGGAAACACTTTATATTTAGTCCTTCCCCTTCTGCTCCAGTGGACCTGGGATACCTCTCTTTCTGAGGACCATCCCGGGGGGGTTTCTGCCTGTTTCTCAGGCCTAATTGTGGTCATCCACTAAGGCCGCAAGACTTTAATGCCTGCCTCACTCTCATTCCATACTGGTGGATCAGGGTCAGAAACTGAAATGAAAGCTGCAGATCAAGCTTTCCACATTGGGTTGAAGCCTTGAACCACCTCACTGGCTCAGCTGAAAAGCATTGCTCCACAGGTACATTCAGCACCAAAACCGCCTCTCAGTCAACAAAGGAGTTTGAACTTATGACACCTGATCACTGATTGGTCTAGGCTTCCAGTGACTCTCTTGGGATTGGCTGGCACTTGTCTTTTAGCTCTCCACCTAAATTTCTATAGCCATATCATAATTCCTCTTTGGCTGCTTTTACGCCTCTGCCTAGCTCCCGCATGATAATTACACTCACTTATGTAAACATGGCTCTTCGTTACATGTTTGAGATGCTCCTATTACTTCTACTCCTACTTTGCCTTAACTGGGTTGTTATAACTTTGTGAACTGTTCCTGGACTTATGTCCAGGTAATCCTCGGATAATGTATAAATATCAGGATTAGTCCTTTACTGTGCTGCCTCTCCTGATGTGTTTCACAAGACAAAAACTCTTTCCTTCCCCAAAACTTAAAGGATGGGGGGGTGCAGAATGGAAAATATCACTCTTGTAGACAGGTCTTTATTTTCAAATTCTTATTCTTTTATTATATTTTTGACCCAAATCCTCAATATTTCACCAATAAATATTGGCTTCCTCAGGAGGTGCCTTTACAAACCTTTAAAAACATAAATACTTACATAAATATCCTATCTACACCAAAACCATAGAAACATAGAATTTGACGGCAGATAAGGACCGCTGGGCCCACCTAGTCTGCCCATTTTCCTACCTAACAGATAAGCTGCAGATCCTAGTTAACCAACAGCTTACTTCCTCCTACCCCCCACTAGAACTGCCTTATGCCTGTCCCATGCATTCTTGAAGTTCCCCACTGTTCTTCACTCCACAACCTCCTCAGGGAGGCTGTTCCATGCATCCACAACCCTCTCAGTGAAAAAATACTTCCTCACATTACCTCTGAGCCGTCCCCCCTCTATCTTCAAATTGTGCCCCCTTGTTCTTGCACATCTCTTTTTCTGGAAGATGCTACCCTCTTGGACTTTGTTAATTCCCTTGAGGTACTTGAAAGTTTCTATCATGTCCCCTCTCTCCCTTCTTTCCTCAAGGGTATACATATTATATTAAGCTCCTTTAGATAACCAACTCTGTATATACTATTTTTCAATTAACTAGACAATCAAGGCCACTTACATTTTAATAGGTACTCTCTATAGTTGTTCCGTTATCTTGAACTTACTATTTCTGGTATGAGTCCTAAAACCTGATAAATTCATAAGTAAACTTGTAACATATTCATTCAATTTCTAAGTCCACCCCTTAATTAATTATCCAATCAATTTCTCTTTATGTCACTCAATATTCTATTGATTATCTTTTTATATTACCTTATCTCCAGCATAAATGTGTTGCCTTTTCAGTGCTTTCTTAAGTCCCTTAATTGCTCTGTAAAAATTAAATGAACATGCCACAAGCACTTTATTATCTCTGAAACATTATTAAATCTCACACATTACATGACAGTATCTTATTCTATAAACATTGAATTATTGCATATTATGTACAGTAACTGGAAAAATCACAACATTACTTTACCATTTCACATGTTAAATTTGATACCATTTGGCTCTAAAAAAGACTCTACATCAACATTTCTTTCGGTCTTCTCACTTTATAACCAGCAATTATATATCATAATCTTTGAACATCAATTACCCACTAGCAAAGAAAAAAATATATTTTATCACATGTTTTCATACCCACATTCATTACTTATTCCTACAAAAACAAACAGCTCAATACTCTATGCTCTATATTTTAACTTTTCTATGCTACGTTTTAATTTTATAACCAAAACGCTACCCATTTTCAATTTCTTCATTATGAGCCACATTCTTTTATTTCCATGCATTCTGTACGTTAAAACAGTTACTACTATCTGATTCCAAAATGTATCCATTTTCATTCACTTCCATTCATTACTTACTATCCTTTTTTAACCCAGCGTTTGTTTAGACAAGAAGATAACACTTCATTTTAGCTTTACCCTACTCGTTATACACTTCATTTAACTACATCCTATTTTGTTTAAATGTTACTTTGGGCTTCTTACCGTGTTGCTCCTCTCTTATCTACTCCATTCTTTGTGAATGGTTTTGAAAAAAGCCCTGCACGTTCTACTCGGTTTTTAAGTGCCCGACCTTGACAAATGATGTCACATCTCCAGCTTCTCTCAATCTGATTAATTTATCCTTAAAGAGACACAGCCCAAACATGTATAACCAGAGTTACCTATTCACTTAGCTGTTCCCCCACGTTTAGTCTAAAAACCAAACACTCTTTCACACATGCTAAAAGGCCTATTTATAGAGTCAAAATGTTACTTTTCTTTCCATTTAAACACTGCATTTTATACTAAATACACATGACTATTATTCACTACATACGCCACTTCCCCAAACATGGGCAAAGGGCACTGCACCCACTGTGCCGCCACTCTAATAGTGCTGATAAACACCATACATTCTACTGCCCTACAGGGCTGAAGGATCTGTGCTGTCTCTCCCAAGGGGCAGATACATGTTAGTCATATCTCACAAATCTCCCAAGCAATCTCATTGCGAGTGAAAGATTATAATAGGTGGCAGCGAGCGAAGCTCCATCTTAACCATCAAACCCATAGAAAGGGGGGAACTCACCATTATATTTAACCTTGGGACTCAGCACTATAGCCTTTACCTGTTTTACTTAATCTCCTACATACCTCAAACTAACAATACATTATTTCTTTATTTGCATCTTATTTTATATCAGGTCCCAATCATCTGCATTTATTTATTATGCATGCCACTTCCTTAAATATAGATAAAGGGCACTACACCCACTGTGCCGCCACTCTAATAGTGCTGATGGACACCATACATTCTACTGCCCTGCAGGGCTGAAGGATCCATGCTGTCTCTCCCAAGGGGCAAATACATGCTAGTCATATCTCGCGAATCTCCCAAGCAATCTCATTGCGAATAAAGTATTATAGTCGGTGGCAGCAAATAAAGTTCCTTCTTAACCACCAAACCCATAAAAAGGGTAACTAACCATTATGTTTAACCTTGGGACTCAGCACTATAGCCTTTTCATTTTCTATTTATTCTGATGTACCTTAAACTAACAGTTTGCTTTACTTACATCTTGTTTTATGTCAGATCCCAATATTTTAGGGACTTGGTATATTTTATCTGAAAATGAAATACTCAGTTGTTCTTTTTCATGTAAATTAACTCTAGTATGCCTGACGACTACCAGTTCATTATTACTTAACTTGCATTTTAATTTATGCCAGGTCTCAATACTTTAAAGACTTAAAAACTGAATACTGAATTTATGCTCATCCATTAAATTCACCATTCAACAGACTACCAAATCATAATTCTAACTTTACTTGCATCTTAATTTATACAAGGTCCCAATACCTTAGAAACTGGTATATTTTATTCTAAAGATTAAATACTAAATTATGCTCATCCACTAAATTCACAATTCAATAGACTAGATTTAGTCTTTACAGTTTTTATATCATCTTAATTTATATCATACAAGCTTACTCAAGTATGCCTAAAAACTTAACTAGTCATTCTTTCTTTACTTGCATCTTAATTTATACCAAGTCCCAATACTTTAGAAACTGTTATATTTTGTCCCAATAATTAATTTACTTATTTTATTATCACCGACAACAGCTCCAATTGATGTCCTTATTCATTCCTATATTTGGATCTAACGTACCCATTTCATGTATCCAATGAGTTTCTGCCCTCTCAAGTATTCTAACATAATCTCCTCCCCTGTCTGATTTCGGTACTATTTCCAGGCCCCAAAATGTAATAGATGCTCCTGTGTGGCCTGCTGATAAAAAATGTTCTGCCACCGGTGTTTTTAATTTATTTCTAATATTAGAATTATGTTCTTGAATTCTTTGCTTTAACTGACAAGTAGTCATTCCTATATAAATCTTGTTACAGGGACATTGTAATACATATACTGCTCCCTTAGTCTCACAACTAATGAATTGTCTAATCAAATATTCCTTATCTGTCCAAGGATACACATTTTTCTTACTAGTGTGTCCACATACTGAACATTGTCCACACTGTGTCATTCCTGGATTAAGAGGCCCCAATAAAAGTTGTGTACATTTACCTTTTTTACCTTGTAAATGATCTGTATGTACCAGTTTATCTTTAAGTGTGTTTACTTTTCTCTCTGCCACCAATGGAAATTGTTGAAATACCTCATTTCCCTTAGGGAAATTCTGCAAAATGTTCCAATGTTTATTAACGATCTGTTGTATTTCTTTGGAATTATGATTATGTTTTATACTAAAAGCTATCTGTCTCCTATTTACCACTTTGTCTTCGCCTTTCAAAGCTTTATCTCATATCACCTGTTCTGTCCATTTCTTTGCCTGCATTAAAGTGTTTTTTTATATCCCCTCTGTTGAAACCGTGTAGTTGCCTGATGTATTTCTTCCCTAAAATCTTTCTCTTGTCCACAGTTCCTTTAGACCCACAAAAACTGGGAATAAGGTATACTCTTAATCAGGTTTTCTGAATGATAACTTGTGGCATGTAAAATTGTATTACGTGCTGTATCTTTTCTATACAATGAAGTGTATAGTCCATTTTCTCCATTTATTATTTTTACATCCAAATAAGGAATAGACTCTTCGTTGTAATCCACAGTAAATTTTATATGCCGAGAACATGAATTTAAGTATGCATAAAATTCCTGAAGTTTTTCTTTTGTACCCACCCATACTATGAACAAATCATCTATGTACCTTTTGTACATTTTAATCCATTCAAAATATGGATTTTTATTTTCATCAGTTGCATAATCTGTTTCAAACATATGCATAAATGCATTTGCATATGCAGGGGCGATTGTACACCCCATCGCAGTTCCCCTTTTCTGTTCATAAAAAGCCTGCTCAAATCTAAAATAGTTATTTGTTAGAATAAATTCTACTAACATCTGTATCGTTCTTGTTCTAGGATGTTTTCCAATATCCCTTTTATCCAATAAACTACCTATTTCCAAAACATAGAGGATTTGGGCCAAAAATATAATAAAAGAATAAGAATTTGGAAATAAAGACCTGTCTGCAAGAGTGATATTTTCCATGCTGTGCCCCCCCATCCCTTAAGTTTTGGGGAAGGAGAGAGTTTTCATCTATTGAAACACATCAGGAGAGGCAGCACAGTAAAGGACTAATCCTGATATGTATACATTACCCGTGGATTACCAGGACATAAGTCCAGGAACATTTTCTAGAGTTTGAAGATACAGGTACAAGTGATGTGTTGTACCATCTCCATGGAAGTTGTAATTTTGAGAAAATATTGAAAGCAAGAAAAATATTTATATTGATTGTTTGGATAATAATGAAGGAATAAAGGATTATTTTATGGAAATAATATTTGGTATTGAATATATGTTGTTTTAATTAGACATGTGGGCCATTTATTAAAAACACATGATTTAGATTGCATTTTGTAATTGATTTAATAAGTAAAATTGATAACATTTAATTTTTTCAAAAAATGGATGCATTTATTGGGAGGGGGCAAGTGTGAAAAGTAAATACCATTTCACTACTTTTACAGAAGTGGAAAAAGATAGACTATTGGGAAAAATAAGAGGTGATAAAGATTTAACATCTACTGTATTTGATAATACAAAACAGCTTATTTATAAAGTGGAAAATCAACAATTCAAAGACTGTAGACTTGATTGGCATGCAATCACATTAGGTCAATATTTAGGACATAATTTGATACCATGAGGTTTAAGGATATATGTAGAACATAATATTGGTAAAAAAATCAGCAAAATTGGATAATAAATGGGATGGAATAAGAACGAGGTGTTCAGTGGATTTCACGTATGCAGTGATTGAGGCAACAATAGAAGAGAGAGGAAAAATAGCTGATCAATTAAATCAAGAGAAGGAGGCTTTAAAACTTAAAGTTCAATTGGAGGATTTTAATAAAACATTAGAAGAGATTAAAAAGAAATTAGAAAGTCATGAAAGAAATATAAAACAACAGAAAAGAAAAAATTCAATCAGGATACAAATGACTATAAAGAAAATAAATATATACTCATTCAAAGAAAATATTTCAAAAAATAACACATCATATAGAACAAGATTTGAATAAAGTGGATCAGATAGTGATGGTAGTTATGGTAGGGCTAGTTTTAAACCTCAAAGAGGGGTTAGACAAGAAACAATGGGAGGAAATAGGAATGAAAGGATGGGACAAGAAGCTCAAGCAGTTAATAGGGAAGAACCAGAACACCCATTTAGAGATAATTTTACCAGGTAGGAAGTATTGAACAAAGAACCACCAGGACAGAACAGAGCAGAACAGGTAGAGAACAAATACAATACATGAGCAAGAGGTATTTCAGAGTTTAGCAGGGAAGGAAAAACATAGGAACAGGAACAAGCAGAGGGAGAGAAGACACCAGGCCCAAGCAGAAATATTACCAGAGATGATTCCAATATTTAATCTTAGTAAAGGAAATTTGACAGAAATAGAGATTGAAACTCTATCAATAGGTTTATCTTTTGCACCAGTAATGTCAGTTAATCATTTTGATTTGGAATGTGATTTACATTTTTTTTTTTAGAAAACTACATTTGCAAGCGCAGTTTGGGAATCAAGTGAATGTGGAAGATTACAAGAAAAAATTAATGAACAACTTAAAAATAAAATCCACATACAATCCTCCTTTAGGAATTTTTCCAGCAGTTGAAACTTATGCAGAAATAGTTAGAAAGGAAATACATGATCTTTTTTCAAAAGAAAGGGGAATTGAGATCAGTAGGGGACAATTTAAGTTAACAAAAGAGGACAGCATTGAATTCATTAAATAAAGATGAGTCTATTATAATAAAACCGGTAGATAAGGGAGGTGGTATAGTGGTAATGGATTATAATCATTATCAAGGAATGTGTATGAAATTGTTAATGAATGGAGATAATTATGTTGAACTGACAATGGATCCAATGTTAAGTTTACAAAGACAGTTATCAGATATGGTAGAAGAAATGACGCTAATGAACCAGTTGAAAGATTGGGAAGGGTTTTTATTGTTACAGAAACATCCATGAACTCCGGTATTTTATGCTATTCCTAAAATACATAAAAATATGACTGACCCTCTGTGGCGTCCCATAGTATCTGGGATAAGTAGTGTGTTTGAGACAGTATCAAACTACATTAACTTTCATTTACAGCCATTAGTGGAAAATATACCAACATATGTGAGAGATACTTCACATTTCATTGAAATGTTAAGGGATGTAAAATTGACACAAAAAGAAAAAGAAACTGTTGTGCTCTTAACAATGGATGTTTCTGATCTATATACCAGCATCCCTCGTGATGATGGTATTTAATTGATCAGCCATTTTTCCTCTCTCTTCTATTATTGCCTGAATCAATGCATACATGAAATCCACTGAACACCTCGTTCTTATTCCATCCCATTTATTATCCAATTTTGCTGATTTTATACCAATATTATGTTTTACATATATCCTCAAACCTCGTGGTATCAAATTATGTCCTAAATATTGACCTAATGTGATTGCATGCCAATAAGCTGTTTTGTATTATCAAATGCAGTAGATGTTAAATCTCTATCACCTCTCATTTTTCCCAATAGTCTATCTTTTTCCACTTCTGTAAAAGTAGTGAAATGGTATTTACTTTTCACACTTGCCCCCATCTCACTAAATGAATCCATTTTTTGAAAAAATTAAATGTTATCACTTTTACTTATTAATTCAGTTACAAAATGCAATCTAAATAATGTATTTTTAATAAATGGCCCACATGTCTAATTAAAACAACATATAGTCAATACCAAATATTATTTCCATAAAATAATCCTTTATTCCTTCATTATTATCCAAACAATCAATATAAATATTTTTCTTGCTTTCAATATTTTCTCAAAATTACAACTTCCATGGAGATGGTACAACACATCACTTGTACCTGTATCTTCAAACTCTAGGAAATGTTTCTGGACTTATGTCCTGGTAATCCATGGGTAACGTATAAATATCAGGATTAGTCCTTTCTTGTGCTGCCTCTTCTGATGTATTTCACAAGACGAAAACTCTCTTCTTCCTCAAAACTTAAGGGATGGGGGGGCACAGCATGGAAAATATCGCTCTTGTAGATAGGTCTTTATTTTCAAATTCTTATTCTTTTATTATATTTTTGGTCCAAATCCTCTACGTTTTGGCAATGGGTAGTTTATTGGATAAAAGGGATATTGGAGAACATCCTAGAACAAGAACGATACAGATGTTAGTAGAATTTATTCTAACAAATAACTATTTTAGATTTGAGCAGGCTTTTTACGAACAGAAAAGGGGAACTGTGATGGAGTGTACAATGGCCCCTGCATATGCAAATGCATATGTTTGAAATAGATTATGCAACTGATGACAATAAAAATCCATATTTTGAATGGATTAAAATGTACAAAAGGTACATAGATGATTTGTTCATAGTATGGGTGGGTACAAAAGAAAAACTTCAGGAATTTTATGCATACTTAAATTCATGTTCTCGGCATATAAAATTTACCATGGATTACAATGAAGAGTCTATTCCTTATTTGGATGTAAAAGTAATAAATGGAGAAAACGGACTATACATTTCATTGTATAGAAAAGATACAGCACGTAATACAATTTTACATGCCACAAGTTATCATTCAGAAAGCCTGATTAAGAGTATACCTTATTCCCAGTTTTTGTGGGTCCAAAGGAACTGTGGGCAAGAGAAAGATTTTAGGGAAGAAATACATAAGACAACTACATGGTTTCAACGGAGGGGGACATAAAAAAAACAACATTTTAATGCAGGCAAAGAAACAGATAGAACAGGTGACACAAGATAAAGCTTTAAAAGGCAAAGACAAAGTGGTAAATAGGAGAAAGATAGTTTTTAGTATAAAACATAATCATAAGTCCAAAGAAATACAACAGATTGTTAATAAACATTGGAACATTTTGCAGAATTTCCCTAAGGGAAATGAGGTATTTCAACAATTTCCATTGGTGGCAGAGAGAAAAGTAAACACACCTAAAGATAAACTGGTACATACAGATCGTTTACAAGGTAAAAAAGGTAAATGTACACAACTTTTGTTGGGGGTCTTTTTATCCAGGAATGACACGGTGTGGACAATGTTCAGTATGTGGACACACTAGTAAGAAAAATGTGTACAGACATCCTTGGACAGATAAGGAATATTTGATTACACAGTTCATTACTTGTGAGACTAAGGGAGTAGTATATGTATTACAATGTCCCTGTAACAAGATTTATATAGGAATGACTACTTGTCAGTTAAAGCAAAGAATTCAAGAATATAAATCTAATGTTAGAAATAAATTAAAAACACCGGTGGCAGAACATTTTTTATCAGCAGCCCACACGGGAGCATCTATTACATTTTTGGGTCTGGAAATAGTACCAAAATCAGACAGGGGAGGAGATTATGTTAGAATACTTGAGAGGGCAGAAACTCGTATATGAAATAGGTATGTTAGATCCAAATATAGGAATAAATAAGGACATCGATTGGAGCTGTTGTTGGCGATAATAAAATAAGTAAATTAATTATTGGGACAAAATATAACAGTTTCTAAAGTATTGGGACTTGGTATAAATTAAGATGCAAGTAAAGAACGAATGACTAGCTAAGTTTTTAGGCATATTTGAGTAAGCTTGTATGATATAAATTAAGATGATATAAAAACTGCAAAGACTAAATCTAGTCTATTGAATTGTGAATTTAGTGGGAGAGCATAATTTAGTATTTAATCTTTAGAATAAAATATACCAGTTTCTAAGGTATTGGGACCTTGAATAAATTAAGATGCAAGTAAAGTTAGAATTTTGAATTAGTAGTCTATTGATTGGTGAAGTTAATGGATGAGCATAAATTCAGTATTCAATTTTTAAGTCTTTAAAGTATTGAGACCTGGCATAAATTAAGATGCAAGTTAAGTAATAATGAACTGGTAGTCATTAGGCATACTAGAGTTAATTTACATGAAAAAGAACAACTGAGTATTTCATTTTTGGATAAAATATACCAAGTCCCTAAAATATTGGGATCTGACATAAAACAAGATGTAAGTAAAGTAAACTGTTAGTTTAAGGTACATCAGAATAAATAGAAAAGGTAAAGGCTATAGTGCTGAGTCCCAAGATTAAACATAATGGTTAGTTACCCTTTTTATGGGTTTGGTGATTAAGAAGGAACTTTATTTGCTGCCACTGACTATAATACTTTATTCTCAATGAGATTGCTTGGGAGATTCGTGAGATATGACTAGCATGTATTTGCCCCTTGGGAGAGACAGCATGGATCCTTCCACCGGGCAGTAGAATGTATGGTGTTCATCAGCACTATTAGAGTGGCGGCACAGTGGGTGTAGTGCCCTTTATCTATATTTAAGGAAGTGGCATGCATAATAAATAAATGCAGATGATCGGGACCTGTTATAAAATAAGATGCAAATAAAGAAATAATGTATTGTTAGTTTGAGGTATGTAGGAGATTAAGTAAAACAGGTAAAGGCTATAGTGCTGAATCCCAAGGTTAAAAATAATGGTGAGTTCCCCCCTTTTTATGGGTTTGATGGTTAAGATGGAGCTTCACTCTCTGCCACCTATTATAATCTTTCACTCACAATGAGATTGCTTGGGAGATTCGCGAGATGTGACTAGCATGTATCTCCCCTTGGGAGAGACAGCACAGATCCTTCAGCCCTGTAGGGCAGTAGAAGGTATGGTGTTTATCAGCACTATTAGAGAGGCAGCACAGTGGGCGCAGTGCCCTTTGCCCATGTTTGGGGAAGTGGCATATGTAGTGAATAATAGTCATGTGTATTTAGTATAAAATGCAGTGTTTAAATGGAAAGAAAAGTAACATTTTAGCTCTATAAATAGGCCATTTTAGCATGTGTGGAAGAGTGTTTGGTTTTTAGACTAAATGTGGGGGAACAGCTAAGTGAATAGGTAACTTTGGTTATACATATTAGGGCTGTGTCTCTTTAAGGATAAATTAATCAGATTGAGAGAAGCTGGAGATGTGAAATCATTTGTCAAGGTCAAGTGCTTAAAAACCAAATAGAATGCGCAGGGCTTTTTTCAAAACCATTCACGAAGAACGGAGTAGGTAAGAGAGGAGCGACACGGTAAGAAGCCCAAAATAACATTTAAACAAAATACAATGTAGTTAAATATAGTTTATGACGAATAGGGTAAAGCTAAAATGAAGTGTCGTCTTCTTGTCTAAACAAACGCTGGGTTAAAAAAGGATAGTAAGTAATGAATGGAAGTGAATGAAAATGGATACATTTTGGAATCAGATAGTAGTAACCGTTTTAGCGTACAGCATGCATGGAAATAAAAGAATGTGGCTCATAGTGAAGAAATTGAAAATGGGTAGCGTTTTGGTTATAAAATTAAATCGTAGCATAAAAAAGTTAAAATATAGAGCACAGAGAATTGAGTTTGTTTTTGTAGGAATGAGTAATGAATGTGGGTATGAAAACATGTGATAAAATATATTTTTTCTTTGCTAGTAGGTAATTGATATTTAAAGATTATGATATATAATTGCTTGTTATAAAGTGAGAAGACCGAAAGAAATTTTGATGTAGTCTTTTTTAGAGCCAAATGGTATCAAATTTAACATGTGAAATGGTAAAGTAATGTTGTGATTTTTCCAATTACATAATATGAAATAATTCAATGTTTTTAGAATAAGATACTGTCATGTAATGTGTGAGATTTAATAATGTTTCAGAGATAGTAAAGTGCTTGTGACATGTTCATTTAACTTTTACAGAGCAATTAAGGGACTTATAAAAGCACTGAAAAGGCAACAAATGTATGCTAGAAATAAGGTAATATAGGAAGATAATCAATAGAATATTGAGTGAAATAAAGAGAAATTGGATAATTAATTAAGGGGTGGATTTAGAAATCGAATGAATATGTTATAAGTTTACTTATGAATTTTTCTGGTTTTAGGACTCATACTGGAAATAGTAAGTTCAAGATAAAGGAACAACTATAGACAGTACGTATTAAAATGTAAGTGGCCTTCATTGTCTAGTTAATTGAAAAATAGTATATAAAGAGTTGGTTTTGGTGTAGATAGGATATTTATGTAGGTATTTATGTTTTTAAAGGTTTGTAAAGGCACCTCCTGAGGAAGCCAATATTTATTGGTGAAACGTAGAGGATTTGGGCTGAAAATATAATAAAAGAATAAGAATTTGAAAATAAAGACCTGTCTACAAGAGTGATATTTTCCATTCTACACCCCCCATCCCTTAAGTTTTGGGGAAGAAAAGAGTTTTTGTCTTGTTATAACTTTCCCAGGATCCTATCCCTTGATTTCTTCAAATGCCTTACATGCTGATTTCAGTTTCTCTAACCTAATTACTGCAACTCAACCTACGCTTGTTTTTAAGCACCTTTTATTCTCAAAGGGCTATACCTTTTATGCGATGACCACGCTTACAAAATGCCTGTTCAGTCAAGCATTTCCTTTACTGTTCGGCTATCGAAAATCATGGTTCCTCACCATCTTAGCTATCCTTCTTGCAGGGGATGTTGAAATGATCCAGGGTCCATGTGCCCTCTTCTTCCTGGCTGACATCTCTCCAATTTCTAGCAATGGGCTTTTCATTGCTCATATGAACATCAGAAGTCTCTCCCGAAACTTCAGTGATCTTGAGGCTTGGGTGGGCATCTACAAGCCTGACATACTCTGTTTGTCTGAAACGTGGCTAAAGCCAACTATCCCTGACTCTGTATGCTTCCTAACTACTGCCTTATCCATAGGGATAGGCTCTCCTCAAAGCATGGCGGAGGGGTTGCCATGTTCTATAAAGATCATCTAAACATCACGGACACCCTGTTCTCAACATCCTCTGCCTGTGAGTCCCTTCACACTACTCTCACACTGGGAGTCAAGAAACTCCACATTGTCTATGCCTACAATCCCCCAAATGGGGGCACTGTAGGTCTGCAGGACTTATTTGATCAGACCTCTTTGCACTCCAAAGATAATGAGGTCATTATATTGGGTGACCTTAAACAAAATTGACTAGGGACTGCCCATAGCATGCTGCTCTCTCTGGTACAAAATTATAACTTCCACCAGCTGTTAACGGAGAATACCAGAGTTACTCCTTCACTAAAATTCTCTTCCCTTATTGACTAGGTACTGGTAAACCATTTGGATCATGTACACCAAGCAGGCATCTTGGCAGATTCGCTTACTGATCATTTCCCTGTCTTTTGCATCTGGAATACAGAGGCTGCTCCATCTCCTCCACTGCGCTATGTCACCTTTACAAATTTTGCCAACCTGGATATTGAGGCTTTTTGTCATGATGTCTCGAGGATAAACTGGTCTGGTATTTACCTTTCCCATAATGTTGAGTCTGCACTAAGTATCTTCCTTAATGAATTCCTGGCCCTCCAGAATAAGCATGCCCCCAAGGTGACACGGAGGGTGAGGGCTAAACAAACAAGATGGCTTCACAAAGACTTGCTGAAAAATCTATGCTTTAGGGACAAATGCTGGAAGAAGTAGAAAGCCTTGGGGCTACAATCTGATTATGCTACCTACAGAACCCTACGTAACTTCTGTAAAAAACAGGCCAGAACAGCTAAGATTGCCTATTGTAAAGAATTGCTACTAAGCTCAGCTGGGGACCCTAGGAAATTCTGGGCCAATGTCAAGACCTTTCTCAGTGTGTCCCAGTCAACTAGCACCGGTGATATGGTATTAAATGGAGTACATTGCAATGACTCAAACACCATTGCTAATTCCTTCAATCAAATGTTCTCGGACCTTTCTCAGTATACCTCTGCCTTCCCATCTCCTAAGGCAGCCTCTCTGCTTTCAACATCAGCACAGTCCACTACCTCCAGCTGTCCTTCCCAAAAAATGTCTAAAAATCCTCCATTCCACTTCAAGGCAATCTCAAGGACTGAGGTCTTAAAACTATTACGGACTGTCTCTGACAACACTAGCTCTGGATCAGATACACTTGAGCCTCAGCTCCTGAAACTAGCAGCACCATGCATAGCCTCCCCTCTGGCTAGAATTTTCACATTGTCTCTCTCTAATAGCCACATTCCTGACCTCTGGAAGATTGCTCGTGTAACGCCGATCCTTAAAAAAGGTG
Source organism: Neoceratodus forsteri (assembly GCA_016271365.2). Classification (NCBI taxonomy): domain Eukaryota; kingdom Metazoa; phylum Chordata; order Ceratodontiformes; family Ceratodontidae; genus Neoceratodus; species Neoceratodus forsteri. The sequence goes on along the minus strand of CM057458.1, from coordinate 1,402,431,649 downwards.
ATACCAAGGAGATTACTAACTACAGGACTATAACCATCCTATCGGTCCTAAGTAAAATTCTGGAAAAACTTGTGGCAAATCAAACTGTTGACTACCTCACAAAGTGCAGCCTTCTCTTTGACACACAACATAGCTTCCTTAAAGGTCACAGTACCTCTACAGCGCTTCTCAAATTCACTACCGATGTGTTTACCAGTATGTAAGGTCTATAAAAACTGCCTCTGTCAGCTGGCCATTGTCCATACTGGTAAACACATCAGTAGTGAATTGTTAAGGGATGTAAAATTGACACAAAAAGAAAAATAAACTGTTGTGCTGGTGCCAATGGACGTTTCTGATCTATATACCAGCATCCCTCGTGATTCATGTAATGTGTGAGATTTAATAATGTTTCAGAGATAATAAAGCGCTTGTGGCATGTTCATTTAATTTTTACAGAGCAGTTAGGGCAAAGTAGGAGTAGAAGTAATAGGAGCATCTCAAACATGTAACAAAGAGCCATGTTTATATAAGTGAGTGTAATAATCAGACAGAGGGCTAGGCAGAGGCGCAAAGGCAGCCAAAGAGGAATTATGATATGGCTATAGAAATTTAGGTGGAGTGCTAAAAGACAAGTGCCAGCCAATCCTAAGAGTCTCTGGAAGCCTAGACCAATCAGCGATCAGGTGTCATAAGTTCAAAATCCTTTGTTGACTGAGAGGTGATTTTGGCACTGAACATACCTGTGGAGCAATGTTTTTCAGCTGAGCCAGTGAGGTGGTTCAAGGCTTCAACCCAGTGTGGCAAGCTTGATCTGCAGCTTTCGTTTCTGTTTCTGGCCCTGATCCACCAGTATGGAATGAGAGTGGGGCAGGCATTAAAGTCTTGCGGCCTTAGTGGATGACCATGGTTTGGCCTGAGAAACAAGCAGAAACCCCCCGGGGATGGTTCTCAGAAAGAAAGGTATCCCAGGTCCAGGAGTAAATATAAAGTGTTTCCTCTTTAACAGAAGAGACAGCTGTTGTAGCCCTCTAGTGGCTATGTACCATAATTTGCAAATGGGAAAGTAGACGCTTTACGAAAAAGGATAGTCTCAAAGTCAGCAGCATTGATAAACGTCTCTAATGAAGCAAGATAAAATGGAGACTAGCAGGAAGAAGTCAGTGAGACTGAGATCCTCCAATCACAGTGTTGCCGCTGAAAGTTCAGAATGTCCAAAGGCACCAAATACCAATGTACCTGAGGGAGTATACGGCTTTTGGCTGTTTCTGTAGATTTCTGGGCCCTGCGATGAACCGGAGTTCGGAGGATCCCAGACAGCAGTTTCAACAGGGGAAACAAGCCTCAGGATCTGCTGATTTGCAGTAGCAGAATCGAGGATTGCTTCCAAGAACAGGCTTGTGGCTTTTCCTCTGGCAGTGAGGTCCGAGCCCCAGGTGGGCATGGCGCACCTGAGGGGGTATATGGCTTTTGGCTGTTTCTGTAGATTTCTGGGCCCTGAAATGAACTGGAGTTCAGTGGATCCCAGGCAGCAGTTTCAACAGGTGGAACAAGCCTCGGGGTCTGCTGATTTGCAGTAGCAGAATCATGGGTTGCTTTCAAGAACAGGCTTGTGGCTTTTCCTCTGGCAGTGAGGTCCGAGTCCCAAGTGGGTAAGGCACACATGAGGGGGTATATGGCTTTTGGCTCCTTCTGTAGATTTCTGGGCCCTGCAATGAACCAAAGTTCGGAGGATACCAGGCAATAGTTTCAACAGGGAAAACAAGCCTCAGGGTCTGCTGATTTGCAGTAGAAGAATCGTGGGTTGCTTCCAAGAACAGACTTGTGGCTTTTCCTCTGGCGGCAGGGTCCGAGCGCCAGGTGGGCATGGCACATTTAAATGCAGTGTGTCTTGTGCACACTATTTCTGTCATTCAGCCTACACTGCCAAACACTAAAGACTTTGTGTAGACTGACAAGACACACACTTCCAAATGTAGTGTGTGTTTGACTGTTTGCTGCCTTTAATTTTTAATTTAAATGCCACCAAGAGTGGCAATCAGGTATGTAACCTACTCTGTCCCCCTTGGTTACATACGTGATTGCAATGCAAATTCCTCCTAGTCAGCGATATTTTAGTGTTCCAATGCCTGCTTGCAAAAGCCCAAGGGCTTTCCAGATGATTGATGCTCTTTGTTTCCCCCCGGAGCTCCAAGATTCTCAAGCAGTCCCATTTTCAAATTGGGCATCTCCGATTCTGTCCCTCCTCCATCCAGAAGCATGGTGTGAGAGTGACACCACAATCCCAACACCAGCACAGTGATGGGCATACATCCGACTGCCACAACAGCAACCCACATCAACAGCTAACATGCCTCCACAGTGGCAGCAAGTTCACCAGTGGTGACTACATGGTCGGCCACAACAGCTGCAGACCTGGGTGCATTAGATGGCCACTCTTGCCCCTGTGGTATATGCATTCTGTCCCTTACCGGTGACCCCTGCCTACATCCTGACCTGTTGCTGAACTGTCTATTGGGTCATCCATCGGGGTGGCACATCTTCGGGTCCATTGTTGCAGTGGCAGTCAGTGCTGGTGTGTCGTTGCAGTGGCTGGGCACCTCTCGGTATTGTTGGTGTCTCTGTTCTGGCTACAGTGTCAGGTTGCCGACATTCGGCTTGTAGTGCATCGTGGTCGATTGTGGCGGTTTCTGGGTGTCACTGTGGGGTCTGTCAGCAGTATTGCTGTCAGTGACCTGTAGTGCTTCCCCCCATTCCTATATGTAACAGTCCCCTTTCATGCCCTGGGAGTGTGCTCAGTGCAGGGAAAAGGATTGGCTTATCTGTAGCCAATCATCTGAGGACTCAAAGCTTTTCAAGTGTGTTTGCTCATGAACCAGGGTCATTTTGTCCTCAGTATCAACAGTGAAAGGTTCTCCATCTTATGCACTCCAGATTCATTACGTACAGGATCATTTACATTAAGGTACTCTTTTTGTTTAAATTGCAGCACATTCTTGGGCAGTATAATTATTTTTACAGAGTGAGGTTACTTAGGGCTCTATTCTCAAACCAGGGAAGTTCATGTTCAGCCCATTCAGCCAATTCAGCTGATGCTAGCAGGCTTGAATGCAAGGATCTAAATTTAAAGGGCAATTATGTTTGTAACAAGGACAGCAGTGGCAGTATCTGTCCCTGTTACAATGGGATATAAACATTGGGCAATGTTTTTTTGTGGTACAACTCAACATAACATTATTATTTATTTCAATATAATTAATAACTGCCATTGAAATAAATATTATAAAGTAAGAAAATTGCACCTTATGATAAAAATGACAAAAGTGGCAATAATTGTCCTGGGCAAAGCATGGAAAACTAATGTTTAGTGGTGTAAGCACTGTAAAGATGTGGTGCTGCTATGATCTGGCAGTGAGTTTAAAGTCAGCTAATCTTTCAAACCTTGCTTTAATGTCCAAAAGTTGTTTTAAAAGCTCCTTCCCCAGTGCAATCCTGTTTGTAATAGGGACTGATTTTTCTTATTATGATTTGTAACTGGGGGCATGTTATCAATATCCAGCCCTGTTACAGACAATACTTTTAGTGCTTCCCCTTTTTTGTCTGATTATTATAGTATTTGGGCTCATTTTAGGAATATTTTTTTCAGTGGTTGTAACAAAGTACCTTAGTTTCAAAATGGCCATTGGCTTGCTGGGGGGGGGGGTGGCTGGTACTGTAAAAAATATAAAATGTTATGTGTACTGCAAAATGTTATTAAACTCAAGAAATGTACACTGCTGCAACAATTTCCTAACATGTTTAGGCTGCAGAAAGCTATTTATGTCTTGCTTGCTTTTGAAAAGTTAGCTTAAAAGCCCTCCCTCCAGTTCAGCCACGTTTGTAACAGGGACAGAGTTTTCATATTAAGGTTTGTAACGGGAGACATGTTGTGAATCTCCGTCCCTGTTACAAACCAGACTTTTAGCACTTCCCTTTTTTGTGTGTGATTATTACAGTATTTGGTGTTCATTTTAGTATGAATTTATTTCAGTGGTATAACAAACTGCCTTTGGTTTGAAAATGGTCTCTAGCTTACTCTGGTGGGTGGAGGGACTGTCTGGCACTGCAAAGAAAAATATAAGCTGCAGAAAGCTATTTATGTCTTTTTTTTTGCTTTTTAAAAGTTACTTAAAAGCCCCCTCCCCAGTTCAATCCTGTTTGTAACAGGGGCAGAACTGTAAATATCCATCCCTGTTACAAACAAGATATTTATTAAAAATGAAAATTAAAATGACATTGGGGTGGTTTGTGAGTTAGAGGCGGGTGCCAAATGGGCACATAAAAGGCTAACTGTTTTTGAGAGAGGGAGAAAGTGTGCCACCAGGCCTCAGGAAAGGTTGTCCTGATAGGGAGAGGTAAGAAGGTGCCCCCAGATTCCCACTGATGGCTGGCAGGGTGTGGGGTGGGAGATGGGAGGCACCTTGCCCCAGAAAAGGCTGAAAGGGTTAAGGAGAGAGAAGTTAGTGCCAACAGGTCCCCAGGGACAGCCAGAAGGGTGTGGGGTGGGAGACGGGAGACACCAGGCACAGGAAAAGGCTGAAAGGGTTAGGGGAAAGGGAAGCCAGTGCCAATGGATCACCAGGGACAGCTTGGCAGGGTGTGGGGTGGAAGACAGGTGCCACCATGCCCCAGGAAAGGGTTAAGGAGAGGGAAGCAGGTACCACCAGGTTTCCAAGGATAGCAGGCAGGGTACTGGTTGGGAGTCAGGTGACACCAGTCTCTGGGAAAGTTTGTCAGGGTCAGGGAGAGGGAAGCAGGTACCACCAAGTCCTCAGGGACAGCTGGCAGGGTATGGGGTGGGAGACGGGTGACACCAGGCTCCAGGAAAGGCTGTCAGGGTTAGGGAGAGGGAAGCAGGTGCCACCAGGTCCCCAAAGACAACTGGCAGGGTGCGGGGTAGGAGACAGGAGCTTCTAGGTTGACAGGGTTAGAAATAGGGAAGCAGGTGCCTCCAGCCCCCCCGGGACAGCAGCCAGGGTGTGGAGTAGGAGACAGAAGCCTTCAGGCCCCAGGAAACGCTGAAAGAGTTAAGGAGAAGGAAGCCAATGCCAACAGGTCACCAGGGACAGCTTGGCAGGGTGTGGGGTGGGAGAATGGAGACATAGCAGGCCCTGGGAAATGCAGAAAGGGTTAGGAAGATAGAAGTAGGTGCCACCAGGTCCCTTGGGACAGCAGGCAGGGTGTGGAGGGGAGACAGGTGTACCAGTTCTCAGGAAAGTCTGACAGGGTTGGGGAGAGGGAAGCAGGCACAACCAGGTCCCCTGGGACAGCATGCAGGGCGTGTTGGGGGAGATGGGTGCCACCAGGCCTCAGAAAAGGCTGACAGGGTTGGGGAGAGGGAAGCAGGCACAACCAGGTCCCCTGGGACAGCATGCAGGGCGTGTTGGGGGAGATGGGTGCCACCAGGCCTCAGAAAAGGCTGACAGGGTTGAGGAGATGGAAGCAGACAGCACCAAGTCCCCTGGGACAGCAAGCAGGGTGTGGAGGGGCAGACGGGTGCCATCACACCTCAGGAAAGGTTGATATGTTGGGGAGAGGGAAGCAGGTGCAACTATGTCCACTGGGATAGCAGGCAGGGTATGTGGGGGAAGATGGGTGCCACCAAGCCTCAGAAAAGGCTGATAGGGTTGAGGACAGGGAAGCAGGCACCACCAGGTCCCCTGGGACAGCAAGCAGGATGTGGAGGTGCAGACAGGTGCCACCAGGCCTCAGGAAAGGCTGTCAGGGTTAGGGAGATAGAAGCCAGTGCCAACAGGTCACTAGAGATAGCTTGGCAGGGTGTGGGGTGCACCACCAGGTCCTCTGGGACAGCAAGCAGGGTATGGAGAGGCAGACAAGTGCCACCTGGTCTCAGGAAAGGCTGACAGAGTTGTGGAGAGGGAAGCAGGCACCACCAGGTCCCCTGGGACAGCAGGAATGGTGTGAGGTGGGAGATGAGAGCATCCAGGCCTCGGGAAATGCTGGAAGGGTTAAGGAGAGGGAAGCAGATGCAACCAGGTCTCCAGGGATAGCTGGCAGGGTATGGGGTGGGAGACGGGAGACACCAGGCCCTGAGAAGGCTGGAAGGGTTAGGGAGAGGGAAGCAGGTGCCACCAGGTCCACAGGGATAGATGGCAGGGTACGAGGTGGGAGACGAGAGACACCAGGCTCTGGGAAAGTCTGTCTGGGTTAGAGAGGGGAAAGCACGTGCCACTAGGTCCCCTGGGTCAGAAGGAAGGATATGGGGTGGGAGACGGGAGCCTCCAGGCCCCGGGAAGGGAAATGCTGGAAGGGTTAAGAGGTAAACAGGTGTCACCAGGTCCTCAGGGTTAGCTGGCAGGGTATGGGGTGGCAGATGGGAGACACCAGGCACTGGAAACAGCTGGAAGGGTTAAGGAGCGGGAAGCAGATGCCACGAGGTCCCTGGGGATAGATGGCAGGGTATGTGATGGAGACAGAAGACACCAGGCACTGGGAAAGGCTGTCAGGGTTAAGAAGCAGGTGCCACCAGGTCCCCAGGAACTGCTGTAAGGGTGTGGGGTGAGAGACAGGAGCCTCCAGACCCTGGGAAAAGCTTTCAGGGTTAGAGGAAGGGAAGCCAGTGCCAACAGGTCACCAGGGACAGCTTGGCAGAGTGTGAGGTGGGAGATGGGAGACACCAGGTCCCCAGGAAAGGCAGAAATGGTTAGGAAGAGGGTAGCAGGCACCGGCAGGTCCCATGGGACAGCAAGCAGGGTGTAGAGGGGCATACATGTGCCACCAGGCTTCAGGAAAGCTGACAGGGTTGGGTAAAGGGAAGCAGGTGGCAGTAGATCCCCTGGGACAGCAGGCATGGTGTGGAGGGCTGTGTGTGCTGTCACCTGTGATCTTCCAGGTCCCTGGTCCATTTTCTTCAGGGCCCTGGTGGGTCTGCTTGAGGAGTACTGCAAACACTTGCCCGAGTATGTCACTGTAGGCCAGCACCCGTGTTCTCGTCTGGTGGATTCAGCTATGCTGTCATCTGTGATCTTCCAGGTCTCTGGTCCGTTTTCTTCAGGGCCCTAGTGGGTCCACATGAGGAGTACTGCAGGACATTGACAAAGTAGATGCAAACTATATAATATGTGGACCACTGGTCATTGTGGGAGATGGGCCTTATGCGGTATAAGGCATAGAAACTGTCAACAAAGCCTTCAAAATAATGAAGCTGTAAAGCAATTGGGCAGTATGAACATTTATTGATGTGACTGAGGCTGTAGTAATCAATGTATATAGTGTGTTTAGTGTGGTTTGTGTATAATGTAGAATTTTGGTTAAGGTTTTAGTAGAAATTTATTGTGTGTATCTATTATTTTATTTAGTAATGGCGTCGATCTGTTGTATGATGAATTTCCTTTGTGGTGGTGGTATGCAATATTATAAAGTTTCCTCTAATTAATTCATTAATAATATGACCCTAAACAGTAAAAATATTAATTGGAAAAAATAAAGGACTTCAGTAGCCTAATTTTATGTTTTCCACAATGTTTTCAATAATAACTTGCACTTTCAGGATTTTTCTCTGTCCTGTTACATACAATAATGTATTGCTCTTTCACTGCTTTGGGGTGGGGTGGGGGGTTAAGTTCTAAAATAATCAAAAAAATTTTCAAATGTTATCTACCCTCATCCTCTTTTACACACAAATGCATTTTAAACTACGAATACCCAGGAATTCTGGGTAAGGAAAAATTCTGAAATTACTTCGCCCCATAGAACTGCACCATGTGTTAGATTGAAGGTCATCACATACAGTGGCATTCAGATATGTTGGTGTTGCTTAGTGAATTAACTAAACAAAATAAAGTACCGCAAATTCATGTGAAGACCAAAAAATATTTATACATATTTTTTTTTATTTTGCATATTCTTTCTCCCTGTTACTTATGTTACATGGTTACTGTTTCTAAACATTGGGGACTGCAACAGGAAACTACAACTAGTATTATCTTTCTGTTTACAGTTTAAGTAAAAGCCCTTAACGGTAATATATTGATGGTGAAAGAAGAAAGAAATTATAACATTTTTTTTTCCACAGTCATGTCCCACATATGTTCCCTACTGCTGTGGATAGGCCCAGCAGTTGGCAAGGACAGCATCTAAATAGTGGCACAAGCCAATGATGGATTCCGTCATTTACATACATTCTATTCTCTGGGCAGTTCTACTATTCAGGCTAACTGCAAGAGTTGAGAATATTGAAGAATACCTTGGAAGAAACAAGATTACTAAGGTGAGTAATATTTTCTTGTTGATCTTCTGGAATATCTTCACCATTGATTCAGATGCCCACTCACCATCCCCCACTCAGCTGTGAGCCAGGGCATCTGGCAGCTCACCCTGTGTGATGGCACTGTCTGCTGTTTCTTCTGTCATGACCCTTTTGTGGTGGCTGTTTTTTGTTAAAAAAAAAAGATGGCTGACATCTTGGTGCCAACCCTCACCAACAAAAAAAATTCAAAAAAGGAGTGGGAGTCTCTGGTCCCCTTATCAACCATAAAAAAAAAAAACTAAAAAGAGAGAACCCTTTTATTTTTCTCTTGGAGTGGGTAGGTGGCCACCTTCCATCCATTTTTCTCCCTCTTTCTCCCTGCCAAGGGTGTATCCCCTATATAGTATATTCCTGTTCGTTGCTATATGCAACACGTGCCCTTATAACTATACAATGTATTCCATCGAGCCAATGCTCTGTCTGTGGAAGGATGCAATGCACTTGCTCATATTAATGTACTAGCTTCACACAGGATATATTCCTGTGGTAGCAGGGAGAAGAGGGGCATGTTCTTCCTCTTATACTGTGTTTTTGTCTGGTTTCTCTTGTCACATCTCAGTATGTGTTGGCCTTAGTCAACCCCACCTGGAGCATGCCAAAGGAGACAGCCACATCTTGACTCCCTAGGATTGCTAGTCCTGGAACTCCTATGCTCTTCACCTCTTTTCTCGCCAATCTTTTTAGAGAAAACAGGGTTATGAGTTTACTCTCACATTTACTCAAGCTTGTTTGGTAACATGGAGCTATTATTTTGGGAGTCCAGATGTCATTTTTCCATTGTTGCCATCTCATTTGCAAAGAGGTCCCAAACTGGACTTCTCCTTTTGCTACTTCTACCAGAGCTATTTGCTCAGGGTTGCTGCCCTACTTTTTTACCTATCACTATCCATACTCCATCTGGCTAGTCGTAAGAGACACTGGCATCATTTTAGATGCACTACCCTTGTGCCACCCGGTAGGCCCATTCCTTAGTCTCTAAGTTGGTTGTCAGGTTCTAATTCATTTATTTTATAACCTATAGCCTTTTACTATCCATTTAGGCTAGAAAATATCTATCTCTCTCTTTAATTTTCCCTCCAGTTTGTTTCTCTCCTAGAGAACAGACATGAGGTGCATGAGGGAGTTAACAACAGTTATTGTCCACCGTGAGGCACCACATGACTATGTACTGCATGCAAGCAGCATCAGTAGCCGACATTGGCTCCCTTCCTAGAAGAAAAACTCCAACTGTGTCCTTGTGACTCCAGCCCAAGACCCATATGTATGAAACAACAGTGAAGATATTCTTAAAGATCAACAACTATGGTGGGTACATAATTTTCATTTGCTCCAGCAATGAGGCTGGGTCTGGCCACCACTTCTCTCTGGATGGGTGCTTTTACCCCAATCAATCCAGTGCCTGAGAGGATGGACAGTGCTCTTGGAGTTGCAAAAAGAAATAGTGCAGATCTTGCACACAGTAGGCATGGAGTCTTTGCACTATTTGGCCTCGACCACTTCCCTCAGAATGCATAAGGGGAAGAAGAAAAGGCACAGATCAAGGTCATCCTCTGGTCATTCTTCTGTGAGACATTTAACTCCTGTGGACCTGGGTATGCCTCATTATCTCTGATGATACTGGAGATGCCTGAGTCTGCAGAGTCAGGGTCTCCATTTCAGAGCTTTTTCTGTTCAATAGAGGGGACTTTGGTGGACAGTTTGGACACTGGGCAGGTCTTATGGAGTGATAAGTGCAGTGTAAGTGGGTCAGCACCTTTGTTGGTGCCGGTTTCTGACCCCTTCAGGAGCAGATGAGCTGGATCTGTCTTTGGTGCCACCAACATCTGCCCCACCAGTGGTGTTGTCTCTGAATGATCCGGGGACGGAGGCAGCCAAGGTGCCACTGCAGGCTCCTTCAGGGTCAGCAGGACCATCAATACCTTTGTAGGTGACATTTCCGGTGCTGAGGTTCGGCCCTTCAGCACCTACCTTGGTGCCACAACTACCTTTGCTGCTGTATGAGCCTTCCATGCCAGGGTGGGTCCCTTTGGGATTGATCTCAGTGCCATCTTCCATGTTGCCTATGGTGCTGTTCCTAAGACCCTACCTATGTCCTGTGTCACCAGTGATCTTCCTGGACTTAAAGTCTTCACCATTCATTCATACTGCTGGGTTCAAGTTGGAGGAACTAGGACCCAGTGGGAGTTAAAAATCTTCAGGAGGGCCAGCACCAAGATAGGACCATGCATGCGAGGCTGGCTCATGCCTGTGTAGGCTATCTCAGCGTTGACCCTCCAACTGCCTCAGTTCCTTTTTTCTCACCATTGAGTGTGCTTCAGTGACGATGTCGCTCACCTGAAGGGAGTCAAATCTTCACATCTATATGACAGCAGCGTTCAGATTTAATTTTTTGTTATGTTATTTATTTAGTTTCTTGTGAAAAAAAAGTTTGTATTTTCCTCTCAGCTCTACCATTCGAGGGAGTCGACCATGGATGGTGATGGTGATGGTAGGGACTCATTGTTGAAAGGCTGCTCTGGCAGCTGGGCTGTATTTGGTACCCTGCCCTCTATGGGTATGGGCTGACTACATACAGTTCTGTGTTCAGGAGGGATGACAGTCCTCCCATAAACACAAAAAGAAGTGAGCCCATTCCCAATCCAGGTCGGGGACCCAGTGCCACTTGGCCTTGAGCTCTTCCTCTTCCCGTCAGAAGGGGAAGAGATAGTACTGTTCGAGGTCACCCTCTGGTAGGTCTGCCAAGAGGTCTTTGGTGGCTGGGAGTGAAAAGCTATCCCCGATTCCCTCTGGGTCTCCAATGGCCTCCGCTTTTGGCCACTCAGGCTTTCAACACTGGAGCCCTTCTCTGTCCCCTGGTGGGGTTTCCAGTGGGCAGTTTCACCAACTGCTCTTATGGAGCAGTGATTACAGTGTCTGTCCCATTTGCCCCTCCAGGTGGATCTGGTTCCAGGGTCTTTGGGCCTAGGAGCCTTGGAGCCACGGTTGGGACCTTCAGGGCAGGTTAAGTGACCAGTACTGGCAACGGACTTACTTCCCTTGCCAGTGCCTGCACCGCTGACACTGGTTCCACGTGCCCTTCCCCCTCAGTCTGTTTCTTTGCAGGGGAATGCACAGGTACCTTCTTTTTCACCTCGGGTCACTTTGGATCTGCATGCGGTGCTGTCTGGTTCAGTGCTGCCCTTGTAGCATCATCTTCAGTGCCGTGGCTGGCATCAGTCCTTGATGGGGCAGCACCAGGTTCCTCAGCACCTTGCCTAGTACTGGTTTCAGTGTCTCCTGTATATATCCTTTGCCAAGGCTGGGCAATAGCCTGTTTGGGGCAGCTCCAGCCCCCTCTGAAGGTGACATGGAGTAGGATGAGTCTGATCCAAACTTTATAGTCTCTGAAGAAGGTGATGAAGACTCATTCTATAGTTTGAATGATAAGCCCTCACTTCCAACTGAAAACCCAGTAGAGGACCTCTCCTTCCAGTCTCTCCTCAAGAATATGAGGGCAGCCCTGGACCTGTAGACTTCTTCTGTGGATCCAGGTAGACTTTTACATCTGGGGTGGCTTCATGTTCCTAACATTCCAGTGAGCCTGATGACTCCAGCCACCCACTCCTTCAAGACCTTGTCCGAAGTGGTGTGGGCAAGGCCGGCCCTTATTCCGTCTGTCTGCAAATCCATAGACAGGAAGTATATCCCTCCTAAGGAGAGACCCAAATTAGTCTCACAACCCATCACAGATGCACTGGTCATCTTTGCTGAAAATGACAAAGCTGTTCTTCCTCAAGAAGTGTCAGCACATCCTATCAATAAAGAGTCTCACAAGATAGATACCCTGGGTAAGAGAACATTCCCTGATGCAACCCTGGGCATGTGTATTGCCAGCTATCAAGGACACATCTCTTAATATGAGTATGCCCTCTGGTACCCTCTCAAGGCATTAATAGCAGGTCTTCCAGAGTCTGACTCCAAAATGGAGATGTTACAGACTGTTTTCCAGGGCACTGAATGTATTAGTCATCAACTTAAAGCTTCCATGGATGCTTACGACACAGCTTCTAGAGCAGCCACTGCTGGAATCTGTACCAGGAAACATTCTTGGCTTTCGACATCGGAGTTCTCCACTGATGCTCAACAGCGAGTTATGAATATGCCCTTTGATGGCACTTATCTGTTTGGCCCACAAGTACAGCAACCCCTGGAGGCCTCTCAGAAGTCTAGGACTGTCATTAAAATAGCCAGGCTGGTTCCTTCGGCTCCACAGAGAGGCAGGAACCATCTGTTTTTTCTTAACAGGCAGCACTTTTGAGGAAGATGCCGAGGAGCCCCAAACGAGCACTAGTTTCCTCAGCTGCAAAAGAAAATGCAGCACAAGGCACAGGCCCCAAAAGTGCCCAGTGCCACCCTCTGAAAATCTGGCCCCATTTTCACCTCAACTGCCTGAGGTGGACATTTCCACTGCAGTGGGAGGTTATCTGACTCAGTTTTACAACCAGTGAAAATCTATCATAACAGGCAAGTGGGTCTTCCAGATTGTTAGGGATGGTTACTCTATGTTTTGCAGAGATTTCCCAGGACCTTCCACTCAAGCGACAGCAGAGTCTGTCAACCGGTCAGTCAGATCTTCTCACTTCTGAGATACAGTGCATTCTCAGAAACAGAGCAGTATGAGTGGTTCCCTGGGCAGAGAGGAACACAAGTTTCTACTACCATTGCTTTCTGATTCCGAAGAAGACAGGCAGCATGCACCCCATTCTTGACCTCAGAAAGTTAAACAAGTTCTTGTTCAGGGGAAGTTTAATATAATCTCCCTAGGTATGCTACTTCCACTTCTCTAATAGTTTGACTGGCAGCCATCTCTGGATATGCAAGATGCCTACCAGCACATTCCAATACACCCAAGTCATCACAAGTACCTTCGCTTTGTGGCCTTGGGTCAACATTACCAGTTCTGAGTCCTGCCCTTTGGGTTTTCCTCAGTGCTCTGAGTCTTTACCAAGTGTTTTGCAGTCCTTGCTGCACATCATTGAAAGCTCAGTGTTCAGGTGTTCTCCTACCTATATGACTGGTTTTTGACAAGACCGACAAGGCAGCAAACTCAGGAAGCTGTATCCAATGCATCTCAGTTCCTCACATCCATGGGGGTCCTGCTGAACATAGAGAAGTCACAGCTCTAATCATCTCAGCAGCTCCTCTTCATAGGAGCCCTCTTGGATGCTACAAAAGTGAGAGCTTTTCTTCCAGAGGACAGGAGGAACAACATTCTCCAGATGGTTCACTTCATTAGAGAAAACAGCCCTGTAAGAGCTCACTCCATGCAGAGGATGTTAGGCCTCATAGCCTCATCCATTTTCATGGTTTCTCTAGCTCATCTACACATGAGGACCACCCAGTGGATGCTCAACATGTAGTGGTCCCCAACTACACATCCTCAGTCTTACCCCATCAAAATGATGGAACCCCTGCATTGGTCTTTTGCATGGTGGATACAGGAGGACAACCTTCTTCAAGGTCTGCCTTATGCCCCACCAGAATCGAAGATCACCATCACTACAGAGGCGTCTCTCCTAAGCTGGGGGGTTCACTGCCAGGACCGTCACACTCAGGGAGTATGGACCCAGGAAGAGTCTAATCTCCACATCAGTGTTCTGGAAATGAGGGCAGTCCTGTATGCCTTCCAAGTCCTAGAAGATGTTGTAAGCCACAAAGTGATTCTTCTTCAGATGGACAAGTCTGTGATGTACTACATCAACAAACAGGGTGGAGCACACTCCTATCCTCTATGCAGAGCAGCCATGAGGGTATGGGAGTGGTGCCTTGACCATGATGCCATGATTCAGGCAGTTTACCTACCAGGAGTCCAGAATGATCTGGCGGACCATCTCAGCAGGATGGAAGCAGATCCTCATGAGTGGTCACTTACACCAGATGTAATCCACTTACTCTTCGAAGAGTGGAGATGTCCAGACTTTTTGCATCCCTACTCAATGCAAAACTGCCTCTATTCTGCTCCAGAAATCCAAAACCTGGCATTTTCTGTCAGGATACATTCAGGCTGTGGTGGATAAGTCATTTTCTGTATGCATTTCCTCTTCTTCCTCTAATTCAGAGGGTGCTGCTCAGATTGAAGGCACATGGGGGCAAAATGACTCTCATTGCACTGTATTGGCCTCGGCAGATCTGGTTTCCCTTGATCAAAAAGTTGTCAGAAGTCCCCCTGAAGCAGTTGCCTCTTCAAATTGACCTCCTGCCACAAGGACCATTGGTCCATCTCAATCTGCGCTCCCTTCATCTTCACACCTGACTCCTAAGCAGATAGAAGTCAGTAGGTTTCAAGTGTCTCAGAGAATCTCTCAGATACTCTTGGTGACTCATAAACCTTCCACCAGAAAAACCTACATGATGAAATGGTAGCGGCTCTTGGAGTGGTGTGTTAAGATTCCCTTAGACCCATTCTGGTGTCCTCAAGAGAAAATACTGGAGTACCTGCTAGACCTTTCAGATACAGGACTGCAGTACTCTTCTGTAAAGGTGCATCTCTGTGCACTTTTTGCCTATCATGAGTCAGTCCAAACATGACCCTGACCCAGCTGCCAATCTCCACGAGATTCCTTAAAGGCATCCTTCAAATGCAGCCCCTGGTCAGAAAGCTAGTAGCTCCCTGGGACATTAACCTCATGCTAGACATGCTCATCCATAAACCCTTTGAGCCTCTAGCTATGTGTGATCTGAAGTTTCTCACCTGGAAAACCACTTTTCTGGTGGCCATCACATCTGCCTGCAGGGTCTCTGAAATGCATGCTTTGGTCACAGACCATCCACACACAGTCTTCCATAAAGACAAGGTGGTCCTTCTGACTCACCCTAAGTTCCTACCCAAAGTGGTTTCGGATTACCACCTTAACCAGTCTCTGGTTCTGCCGACTTACTTTGCAAACTTCCAAAATGAAGGAGAATGAATCCTTCATTCTCTGAATGTTAAAAGAGCCCTCCAGTTCTACATCGACAGAACCAGGGATACCCATCAAGCCAAGCAGCTCTTTGTGTCGTTCAACACTGCCAGGATAGATCAGCCAGTGTCCATTAAAAGCACCTCTATTTGGATAGTGGCATGCCTTTGCTATTGTTATTCCATGGGGCAGGTTAAGTTGGGAGGTCAGGTGCATGCCCATTCCCCTAGAGCTGTAGCAGCGTCTCTGGCAGAGATCCACTGTGTTCCCACTGATTGATGACATTTGCAGACTGGCTACTTGGAGCTTAGTGCAAACTTTTGTTAAGCACTATGCTCTGGATGTCCATGCCAGACAGCATGCTCCTTTGGTAGGACAATCTTTAATGGACTTCTATCCCAAGTGAGCTCTGTCTCCTGCTGCCCTGCTTGAGGGATTGGTTTTCAGCTTGGTACTCACCCAGCAGTATGAATGAATGGTGAAGACTAAGTCTAGGAAGATATGAACATTATGTACTCATTGTAATTCTTGATCTTCATGGACAACTCTTCACCATTCATTCATATGCCCACCCACCATCCCCTGAGCTCACTTAGTCTGTTCCTGGTCTTGACTTCCTCATTCTGTTTGGGCCATGAAGACATGGTTTCAAGCTGACCCTTTCTTATACAGGTCAATTGGGCTATCGTATGCCCTTGTTAGGTTAGATGTTTCTTACCTTTTTTTATGCTGCACCTCCTGTGTAAAAAAGGTACTGAGTTGGTTGGAGGGTTGACACTGAGATAGCCTACACAGGCATGAGCCAGCCTCATGGTGCCATGCATGCATGGTCCTAGCTCATTGCCAGCCCTCCTGAAGATTTTTGGCTCCCACTGGGTCCTCATGCCTCTGTCTTGAACCCAACAGTATGAATGAATGGTGAAGAGTTGTCCATGAAGATAAAGAATTAGTATGTAATTTTCATTTGTTGAGGCCATGTCTCCCACCATTGCCCTTCTACCTTCCATGGATAAAAGGAGATGAGTTGGATCTGGATCTCATCATCACCAGTGGGAAGAATGAGGACTAGTGCTACAGTCCAAAGAATCTGGAACTGGTTCCTGTCACCATGCCTCAGGAGGCTCTCCCTTTTAGAATGTGCTCAGAAATATGTATACTGTCTACTATAGTTCAAGCCAGCAGCCATAAACCATGCTAGGTGCATGCAACTGGAGTTCCTAAATGTGCCTAATATCCCAGTCTGTCTAGTTCCTACTATCTAGACAGCCCTAGAGACTCTCTGAGGCAGTCTGGAGAAGACCTGCTATTGAGGCAGCTGTCTCAAAACAGGCAGACAGAACATTTGTGGCACCTAAATCTAAGCCCATATATTTCACTCAGCCAATAGCAATTGCCATTGTCATTTTGGCTAAAAATGACAAAGCCATAATACCCATGGAGGTCACTGTACACCCCACTAACAAGGAGTAGCATAAGGTAGATACGATGACAAGTGGGTCTATGCCTCAGCTATGATTGGCATGAGGACAGTTAGTTACAAGGGACACTAAGTACAAGTATACTATCTGGTGCAAGCTAAAAATCTTTGGCAGAGACTCTGAAAGCTACAGAGGTGATGCAGAAAATGCTACTGGCTGTTTAACAAGATACTAAATCTAATCAAAGACTCTGTGGATGCCTTTGATGCACCAGCTTGCTCCACAGCTGTAGGTATCTGTATCAGATGGTGTTCCTGACTGTGGACTGAAGGTGTACTTCAATGGTACCTATCTGTTTGGACAGCAGGTGGGGCAATCTCTTAAGGAGTCTAATGAAACAAGAACAACTCTTAAGACTTCCAGATTGACCGCATACAACCCATAAAGGGGTAGAGGACATGGCTTCTTCCATAACAAGCAGTCCTTTCAAAGCAAGGGCAGGGGAGCCCAACACAATAGACCTCAGCCTCCCCAGGTCCAAAAGAAAGCACAGCTGAAGGTGCAGGTGCAAAAATCACTCAGTGCCTCCATCTGAAGCTCCAGCACTAGGTCCAATTCAGCAGCCCTAGGCAGATCTCTCCTATTAGGAGGACCCTCGCCTGAGTATATCATTCATGGGATTCCATCTCGATGGACAAATGGGTTTTAAGGATCATTAGAGAGGGTACTCCCTGGTTTTGTTGGACATCCCCCCCACACACACAATCCTCCCAGACAGCAACTCACTTTTTCAGCTCACATGTCAGAGTATCTAGCACAGAAGATTGTGGGCCTTCTGAAAAACAGGGCAGTGGAAATTATGTCAGAATTAGAATGGAACACAGTGTTCTACTCCCACTACTTCCTGGTACCAAAGAAATCAGGGGGCATGCGTCCAAATCTTGACATCAGATATCTGAACAAATACATGGACTGAGAAAAATTCAAAATGATTTCCCTGGGATCCCAGAAATCTGAAACATCAGGATTAGCCAGCATCACTGGATATGCAGGGCGCATACCAGTACATATTGGAGCACCCCAACTACAGGTACCTCTGGTTCTCTATGTAGGGCCAACACTACCAGTTTAGAGTCCTACCTTTTGGGATTTCATCAGTTAGGTGAGTCTTTACAAACTACTTTGCAATACTACCAGCACACTTCAGAAAGTTAGGACTACAAGCCTATCCATATCTGGATGACTGGCTCGTAGCAAGCCCATCCAGATAGGAGACAAAGCAGGCAGTGGCCATTGCCTCCCAAATTCTGACATCCATGGGAGTCCTACTGAACCCTACAAAGTCACAGTTGGAACCCTTTCAGGTATTGCTGCTCATAGAAGCTTTTCTGGACATGATTCAGGCTAAGGTCTTTCTCTCAAACAGCAGACTATGAGTACCCTTACAGATGGCCTACTTCATCATGGAATGCATAACTGTGCCATCTCACTCCATGCAATACATGCTGGGTCTTACAGTTTCTTCAGTGTTCACAGTGCCCCTAGAATGGCTGCATATGAGGACAACTCAGTGGATGCTCAGTATCCAATATTCCCAGGCATCACATCCTCACAACTACCCCATTCAAGTAACTAAACCTCTGGTGAGGTCTCTGATGCAGTGGTCAGTAGAAGAAAACCTCCTACAGTCCTTCTCCTTCATCATGCTGGGTCTAGAGGTGATTCTCACCACAGATTCCTCCTTACTGGGGCCGGACGCACATTGTCAGGGCCTCCAGACACAGGGAGTCTGGGACTGGTCAGAAACACATCTCCACATATACATGCTTCAGATGCATGCAGTTCTTTAAGGTTTGAAAACCATATTGAACTTAGTCAGCCAAAAGAAAGTCCTCCTCTGAAAAGACAACAAGTCTTACATGTATTATGTCAATGGACAAAGAGGGGCACATTCTTACCCTCTATTCAGGGAGGCAATGAGTGTATAGAAATGGTGCATGGTGCAGGACACGCTGCTCCAAGCAATCAATCTGCTGGGAGTCCAAAACACTCTAGCAGACAAACTCAGTAAACAGCAGCCGATCCTCATGAGTGGTCACTAGCACCAGACATCAAGATTTCACTATTCACTAAGTTGGTGACTCTAAATGTGGACCTTTTTATGTCTTCAATCAACACTAAACTGCTACGATTCTGCTTCAGATATCCAGGATGTGGTGGTTTTTGTCAGGATGCATTAAACTGTCATGCCACAATCTGTTTCAGTATGTATTCCCTCCAAGCACTCTCATTCAGAGAGTGTTTTTCAAGCAGGAGACTCATGAGTGCAGGATGACCTTAGTGCCCCACTGCTGTCCTCACAAATATGGTTTCCTCTGTTGACTTAATTGTTAGTCAGCAAACCAAGGATTCTACCTCTCAAGATGGAATTACTGACCCAAGCTCAGGGCCAGCTAGTCCACCCCAACCTGCACTCACTTCACCTTCAGGTGTGGCCCCTGAAGAGATAGAAGTGAACAGATTTAAAGTGTCTCAGATGGACTCTGAGATACTCTTGGTTGTGTGTTAACCTACCACCAAGATGACATACACAGTCAAATGGAAACACTTTTCTATCTGGTGTTCCAAAACTTCTGTGGACCCCTTTGTGGGAGAGAGTATAGCATAGTGGTTAAGAGCACTGAGCTGCAAATCTGGAGAACTGGGTCTGAATCCCAACACCACCACTTGCATACTGTGTGACTTTGAGCAAGTTACTTAAGCTCAATGTGCTCCCAGGATGTACCTGGATACAAGCCTCAGTTTAGTGTGTCTTTTCTGGCCAAAAATTGTAAAATAAAATAAAAACAGTGCCCTTCAGAAATGGTTTTGGAATATCTACTGAATCTGTCAAATGTTGGCCTGAAGTATTCTAGTCAAGATCCACTTATGTGCTATTTCAGCATACCATGAACCTGGGGGTACCCTCTTTTTGGTGCTGCTGCCACTGCTCAAGAGGTTCCTCAGGGGGTATCCTGCACACCAGGCCCCCCATCAGGAAACTAGTGGCTCCCTGGGACTTTAATCTGGTGCTGGATATGTTCACTCACAAGCCCTTCGAGCCTATCATGACTTGTGAGATGAAATTTCTAACTTGTAAAGAATAATTTCTGGTAGCTGTCACCTCTACAGCAGAGTATTTGAAATCCATGCGTTGGTTACAGATCCTCTGTATACTGTGTTCCATAATATGAAACAGTGCTCTGTACAGTATCTACCTAAAGTGGTGTCAGAGTTCCATCTGAATCGGACTATAATCCTGCCTACCTACTTTGGTAACTTCCAGACTGAGGTAAAAAGGCTTCTCCACTCATTGGATGTAAAGCAGGTCCTTAGGTTTCACCTGGACAAGATTAAGGACTACAGACTGTCTAAACCACTCTTTGCCTCTTTCAACCTCAATCAAATGGAACAGCCTGTCATGTTAAATGCATCTCATCTTAGACTGTGAATTGCCCTCACCTTTGCTATGCCTTGGTTCAGGTGAAACTAGAGGCCACGGTGCATGCCCACTCTACCAGAGTGGTTGCCACTTCCCTGACAGAAATAAGCTTGGTGCCAACTGGAGAAATTTGCAGAGCTGCAACTTGAGGACAGCATATACTTTCACTAAGAATTATTATAGAAACATAGAAACATAGATTTTGACGGCAGATAAGGACTGCTTGGCCCACCCAGTCTGCCCATTTCTCTACCTAATGGATAAGCTGCAGATCCTAGTTAACCAGCAGCCTACTTCTTCCTACCCCCACCCCCTAGAATTGCCTTATGACTGTCCCATACATGCTTGAATTCCACCACTGTTTTTGACTCCACAACCTCCTCCGGAAGGCCGTTCCGTGCATCCACAACCCTCTTTGTGAACAAATACTTCCTTAAATTACCTCTGAGCCGCCCCCCTATCTTCAAATTGTGCCCCCTTGTTCTTGCACACCTCTTTTTTTGAAAGATGCTACCCTCTTGGACTTTGTTGATTCCTTGAGGTACCTGAAAGTTTCTATCATGTCCCCCTCCCTCCTTTCCTCGAGGCTATACATATTAAGCTCCTTAAGTCTCTCTTCATATGTCTTCTGGTGCAGACCCTGCACCATTTTAGTGCCCTCCTCTGGACAGCTTCCATCCTGTCTATGTCTTTGCGGAGATTGGGTCTCCAGAACTGCATGCAGTACTCCAGATGGGGTCTCACCAGCTGTCTGTACAGAGGCATAATAACTTCCTGTTTTCTTCTGGTGATGCCTCTCCCTGTGCATCCCAGTATCCCCCCAGCCCTCCTTGCTGCCCTCTCACATTGCTTGCCCACCTTTAGGTCATCTGATATGACTACCCCCAGGTTCCTTTCCATTTTTGTTGTTGTTAGTATCTCACCCCCCATTGTGTACTCTTCCCCTGGGTTTTTGTTTCCCAGGTGCATTACCTTGCACTTCTTAGCATTGAATCTAAGCTGCCATACATTTGACCATTCCTCTAACATTGCCAAGTCCCTTCTCATCCTTTCCACCCCACCTTGTGCATCAACTCTGTTGCAGATCTTGTGTCATCTGCAAAGAGACATACTTTTCCTTCCAGTCCCTCTGCAATGTCGCTTATAAAGACATTGAAGGACGATCATAAACTGAACCCTGCGGTACCCACTAGTAACCCACTTTCTTCAGAGTGGATTCCATTTACTATTACTCTTGTGTCCTATTCTCCAGCCAATTCTTTACCCAGGCTGTCATCTTGGGACCCACTCCCAGGCTGGCTAACTTGTATATTAATCTTTTGTGTGGGACTGTGTCAAATGCCTTGCTAAAGTCTAGGTAGGCCATGTCAACAGCCCCTCCCTGATCTACTACTTTGGTCACCCAGTCAAAGAAATCTATCAGATTTGTCTGGCATGACCTTCCCACTGTGAATCTATGCTGCCTTGGGTCATGTGCCCCTCTGGCCTCTAGATACTCAACACTTCTTTCCTTCAGAAGTGATTCCATCATTTTCTCTACCACTGGGTTTAAACTAACAGGTCTGTAGTTTCCTGCTTTTGCCTTGCTCCCACTTTTGTGAAGGGGAATCACATCTGCCCTCCTCCAGTCCTCGGATACCACCCCATCCTCCCATGATTTGTTATTAGAGGGTAGTCAGTGGTGTCACTAGTTCTACCCTTAGTTCTTTTAGAATTCTGGGATGAATCCCATCAGGCCACATTGCTTTGTCCACCTTCAGTTTTAAGAGTTCTTTCAGAACCCTTTCTTCTGTAAATGGGCTGGTATCAACTTCTATATCCAGAGTGTTTCTACTGTTTGTTTTAGGTACCTCCCCCTCTTCCTTTGTAAATACTGAGCAAAAATATTTGTTTAGTGTCTGCATTTTCGATCACCCTCTGCCCACCCTCCCTCCCTTTATTAAGCCTCACTAACCCTCCCTTGGTCTTCCTTCGCTCCCTGATGTACCTATAAAAGGTTTTATCCCCCTTCTTAACTGAGTTGGCTATCTTTTCCTCGGTTTGGTCCTTTGCTGTTCTGACTGCCTTCCCAGCTTCCTTTTGCTTTAACTGATACAGTTCTCTGTCCTGCTCCTTCTATGCCTTGGATATCCATGTCTGGCAACATGCCACTTTTGGCCGTGCATTTCTGAATGGACTGTTACCCTGAATAAGCCCTGAGCTCCAGCCTCTCTAGTTTGGGGGACTTTCTCTGAGCTTGGTACTATGACCCATCAGTGGGACTCTATGGAGATGACTGATTCTTGGAAAATATAAAAGTTACATACAGTACTTGCCCTATGATCTTCCTGAATATATTCTCATAGATTATCATGCCCACCCACCATCATTTGGACTCACTGCAATATTGCTGTGTTGGTCCTCACCCCCATGTTACTTGGTTTGGGCTGTAAAAACACCCTGTTACAGGGTTTGGTGGTCCTTACACAGGACACCATGGGTTAGCTTATGCCCTTAGGTTAAGTGCATAGGTTACTCATTAGGTTCATGCTGCTCACCTGCTTGGTAAAAAAGGTACTGAGGTAGTTGGGGGATGATGCCACTGTATATCAATTGGCATGTGTGATGACATGCATAATACAGCTGTAACAAATATTGTGACAACAGGTGCTATGTCGCTATGTCTGTTTTTGCTGTATTACTCTCTCTTGTAACCCCTCCCCAGATTGCACCTGGAAATGAGCACTGTCTCAAAATGCCTGTCCTGGTCACCAAATGTCATGTTTGGTCATGAGGCTAAGGGCGTCGGGTGTCTCCTGTTCTTGTTTGTTGGTACATCATAAGGATTCGAAAAAAACACACATGTTTATTTTGTCAACAAAGTAAGACTTCAGGATTATTAATGCAGGAACAGCAGCATCAGCAAAAAAAAAAAAATTCTGTTACACCTGCCTTTGACTCAACAGGTTACATAAACACTAACATTAGTGAAAGTCAGGATCAATAATTTCAACAGGATGCACATAGACTGTAGCTCACCGGTAAGAGTAGATGAAAAAGCCTAGTGAATAACATTATTACCCGATGGCATTTCATCTGAGACAGGGTTTTATCAAGAGCCCTGTTTACACGGCGGCATTTGCACCACAGCAACCCAAGCGCTTGGGGTGCTGCAGTACAAATGCCGCCATGTGGATCCTTACTGGATCACAGTAAGCCAGTCCTTACTCCACTCCCGCAGTTCCAGAAAGTCTCAGAATGCATTCCAGAGTGAGCAGTTTAAGTGGCCATGTGACAGGCTGCACTGCTCACTCCCACATACCAGACCCTGCGGGCATCTTTTAGCTTTTATGAACCAACCGCTCCTTGACTCCCAGCCCCTCTCCAGTGCCTCTTGCGCCGGAGCTGAGAGGGGCTCTGTAGTTGCAGAAGCTGAGCGTCTTCTTGGGTTGGGGCAGTGCTTCAACACTCCACAGAAGGAGCAAAGTCAGCCATGTAAACACGGCCAAGGGTGATTAATAATATTAGGAATAGTATTTAAATAGTGTGTTAACCATGACATCAGCTATGACATTACTAAGACTAATTATAATATTAGTGGCTTAATAAATTAATGTAGTAAGTGATAATAAAAACAGGGTACATGTAATAAACATACCTATCACTAATACTATACCCTTGATAAACTTCCGTCTATACCCTTAATAAACCTCCATCTCGGAAGTCAAACGCTGTCAGGTGTCAGCTTCAGACTGTGGGGCTAGCATCCTTTACTACCACCTTAGCAAGCTGTTGCACTGTGTTAAGTAAAAGAATAGAATAAACTGATTCATCTTACATGTGTGTATGCCTCTGAGTTCTTGCTTGTGCAACCCCAGCCAAACACAAAACCTCTGACAATTTGGCCCGGGTTACCCAACCATTGCCAGCAGGAGGAAGACTGGCACACTACTTCCAGGAATGGGTAAACATTACCACAGCCAAGTGGGTACTGGAAGTTGTGGGTCAGGGGGTATTTCTGCAGTTCAAGCAATTTCCAAAACCTGCAGAAACACAGTTTTCTAGCTCACTCTCCCACAGAAAGAAGTCTGCTAGAACAGGAAGTATAAAAGCTATTAATATCAAAAGCCATAGAAAACGTCCCAGCCTCCCTGTGAAGCAAGGACTTTTTCTCAAGATACTTCCTGACCCACAAGAAAATGAGGAGTGCTGACCTACTTTAGATCTCAGGTTTCTGAACAAGCATTTGAAAAAAGAAAAATTCAGGATGGTCACACTACTGTAAGGACAGTGATACCACCTTTGCACACAGGTCATTGGCTGGGATCCCTGAATCTGAAAGATGCCTTTTTTCATATCCCAATCAGGTCTTCCCACAGAGAAATTTCTCAGATTCAAGCTGGGGAACTGCCAATATCAGTTCACAGCTCTTCCATTTAGTCTCACCTCAATTCTAAAGGTTTTCACAAAGTGTTTGGCTTTGGTATTAGCACATCTGAGAAAGAAAAAGGTGTGGTGGTTCTCCCCTACCTGGACAACTGGCCTGTCTCAGGGAAAACAGGACAAGAGACAAGATGCTCAGTTCAGTTGGTAAAAATCACATTGGAGAACCTGGTATTCTTGATAAATCTGCAGAAGTCCTAGCTAGAGCTTGTTCAAGTACTGGACTTCATTGGACTGAACAACCTGCAAGGAAAAGCTTTCCTCTTGCGGGCCATAGTTTCAGCTTTGATATCAACAGCACAGACTTTCACAGCAGGTCAGCCAAAAGCTGCAAGAGACTGTCTGAAATTACTAGGGCACATGGCCACATCCACAGCTGTGGTTCCATGGGCCAGATCCCAAATACATAGATACATAGATACATAGACAGTGTCGGCAGATAAGGGCCTATGGCCCACCCAGTCTGCCCATTTGAGCTTGTAAGTTCAATTTGTTTTCCTAGAAGTCTGTTGCACCTTACCCCTGACCTCCAGAATTCCTTTATGTCTATCCCATGCATTCTTAAATCCCGTGATTGTTTCGGTCCCCACCACTTCCTCTGGCAGGGTGTCCCACTTGTCCACCACCCGTTCTGTGAAGAAATTCTTTCTCATGTTTCCTCTGAATCGTCCTCCTCAACTTCATCCCATGCCCTCTAGTCCTGGAACATCTTTTCGGCTTAAAAATAGTATTTTTCTGCACCCTGTTCCTCCCTGTAAGATACTTGTGTCTCTATCATATCCCTCTCTCCCTCCTCTCCTCCACGTACATGTTCAGTTCCTTCAACCTGTCTTCATAGGACTTGTGATGCAATCCATGCACCATCTTTGTTGCCCTCCTCTGAACCTTCTCTACCCTGTCTATGTCCTTACGTAGGTATGGTCTCCAGAACTGTACACTGTACTCCAGGTGGGGCCTCTCTAGTGTCTTGTATAGCGGAATTATGACCTCCCTTTTCCTGCTGGTAATGCCCCTGCCTATACATCCCAGCAGCCTATTTGCTTTACCTGCTGCCTTGTCACACTGTTTCCCTACCTTGAGGTCATCAGAGATGATAACCCCAAGATCCCTTTCCTGCTTGGTGCATGCTATATCCTCACCCCCCAACTGATATATTGTGCCAGGTTTTGTGCCCCATATGCATTATCTTGCACTTCTTTGCATTAATTTCAACTGCCAAACCCTGACCATTCTTCAAGTTTCTGCAGGTACTTCTCATTCTGTCTACACCCTCTGGTGTGTCTACTCTGTTACAGAGCTTTGTGTCATCAGCGAACAGTGAAATTCTGCCTTCTAGGTCCTGCGCCATGTCACTGATGAAGATGTTGAATAGGACCGGTCCCAGCACTGATCCTGTGGTACTCCACTGGTCACTCTTCCCTCTGTGGAGTGACAGCCATTTACCACCACCTCTGTGTCCTGCCACCCAGCCAGTTACCTACCCACCACACTACTGTCCTGCCCACACCCATATTCCCCAGTTTGTGTAATAGTCTTCTATGTGGCACAGTGTCAAAGGCCTTGCTGAAGTCCAGATAGCCATGTCCACTGCCCTCCCTGATCCACCTCCCTAGTTACCCAGTCAAAAATTCAATGAGGTTGGTCTGACATGACCTCCCCTGGTGAAACCATGCTGCCTTGGGTCCTGTGGTCAATGACAACCAGATGTTTCACCAATCTCTCCTTCAGTAGTGCTTCATGATCTTCCCACTACTGAGGTGAGGCTGACTGGTCTGTAGTTCCTGCTTCCTCTTTGTTCCCACTTTTGTATAAGGGACTACATCTGCTGTCCTCCAGTCTTTGGGTACCTCTCCTGTTTCCAGTGATCGGCTAAACAGGATAGCCAGAGGTTCAGCCACCACCTCTCTTAGTTCTTTAAGGACCCTGGGGTGCACCCCATCAGGCCCCATTGCTTTATCAACTCTTTGTACTTCCAGTTCCTTCAGGACCCTTTCTCGTGTAAAGGGACTTGTGTCCATTTCTGCACCATTCTCACCCCTTGTACTCCCTTCAGACCCATTACCCTCCTCTTCCTCAGTAAAGACTGAGCAGAAATACCTGTTCAGTATGTCAGCTTTACTGTTGTCATCCTCCTCGCGGCCCCCATCCTCTCCCTTCAGTCTCACTATCCCTCCCTTTGTCTTTCTTTTTTCACTTATGTACCTGTAAAAGATTTTGTCTCCTCTACCCACTGATTTTGCAATGCATTGTTCTGTCTGAGCTTTGGCTTCCCTTACTGACCTCCCTGCCTCCCTTTGCTTCTCCTGGTACTTCTCCCTATCCCCTTCTGCCTGTGTCTTTTTGTATTGCCTGAATGTAATCTTTTTGGCTTTCACTTTCTTTGCTACCTCTTTGGAAAACCATAATGGTCTCCTCTTCCTTTTCCTCTTGCTAACCTCCTTAATACATAATTCTGTTGTTCTTGTAATCCCATTTTAAATACTTACTGTTCCTCAACCCCTGATTCTGTCCCATTCCCCTTAATGCCTCTTTCAAGTATCTCCCCATTTTCCAAAGTCTGCCCCTAAAATCCAGGATACATGTTTTTGTGTAGTTTGGTTCTGCTCTTTCTGTGATTTCAAACCACAATGACTGGTGGTCACTGTTTCCCAGGTGCTCCCCACTGTTACCCCATCACACTGTCCCTGTTTGTGAGCACAAGGTCCAGTATTGCCTTCTGCCGAGTTGGTTCCATGACCAGTTGCTTGAGGAAGGCACCCTGAAGGGAGTCCAGGATAAATCTGCTCCTAGTTGATGCTGCTGCTGGAATGCTCCAGTCCACATCTGGAATATTGAAAATGAAAGATGTCTAGTACCACTTAAGAAACAACTTGTCTCAAAGATGGGATCAACTTTCAAAACTAGTGCCAGAGACAAAAGCACTAATGGAATAGAGTGGTGGAAGGAATAAAGCAACCCCAACTAGGGCATACCCTCCTTCAGCAATCACCAATAAGTATTTTTACTACAGCTGCCTCATTTCTGGGGTGGGGTACCCACCTGCAGGACCACATAATGAGTGTCACGTGAAGCCCCGAGAACGCAACAGAACAGAACACATCACGTTTCTGGAGCTCAGAACCTCAGAGTAGCACTGCTAGCAATATCATTTTTCTCCTCCTAGCTACAGGATCAGTCTATTCAAATTTGGACAGACAACACCACAACAATGTACTACATAAATAAGCAAGGAGGAACAACAGCAAAACTATGTACAGAGGCAAGGAGGATCTGGAACCTGGCATATTCAGTTTTGGCACTCAGGGAGGCTGTTTATCTACTTATAGCCAAGGGGGATAGAGCAAGCACCATGCTTCTTGGTAGGCTGAACTCTGTGTGAATATTTCTATAAAGCCTAAATAGGGTACATGAGCCCATTCGGTAGCACAGAAAGAAAATAGAGTTATATATTGCTTGAGTGGATTTAAAAACCCACACCACATCATTGTATAGAAGAGGGCAAGCTACAGGAAGTAGGAACAAGGAACTTGGAGAGCGCTGTAGTCCATTGCTGTTATAGTGGACTACGAGGTGTTGTTTTCACAACAGAATTCAGTTTCAGCACTCAGGGAGGTTGTTTATCTACTTATAACCAAGGAGGATACCTGTGAAATAGCATAACACTTTTATTTGTAAACTTTGTTTTTGGGGCTCCCACGAGGCCAGAGTGACATAACTTCCAGTCCGCAGGATATTTAAACAAGCTCCAGAGTGAGCTCAGTGAGTGCACGGAGACACGTTCAGAGACACACATGTCTGCGGCACATGTCCAGGGGGCACAAGGGGACGAGGGCCAACCTATAAACAATACACTAGGTAGGTGTACACTGAGCCTGTACTTAGAACCAGGGAGTAGTGCTGTGTAATATAGTACATAAGGTCACACTGTGAGAGAATCACGTACTAAAATAATGCAGAGTATAGATGTTACAGTGGGATTTCCAGGGGTCCTACTGCAAAAAGGGGCTATAATGAGATGTTGTGTTTGTCAAATGTATGTTAAACAAACAGATACAACTTCAGAAGGACCATTTACATGTAGTAAATGTCAAGAGGTATCACTATTAAGAGAGGAGATACTCTCCCTGAAAGATTAAATAACTCTCATAAGAAATGAAGGTTAAATGAATAAACAAATGCTACCATTAGGTATACAAGGAGACACAGAAGCATTGAGTAGTAAACAAATAGGCTCAGGGGCTGAGGGACTGGAGGATGCGGAGGCTGAGGACACTAGCTGGGCCACCATAACTCAATGCCCAAAAAAACAAAAGAAGGCGGGCTCTAGAAAGTCATGAAATTGCCCTTCATAATAAATACACCCCCTTGGGAGAAGAGGAGGCACAAACTGATTTATATATATAGGAAATTCTACTCAGGCCAATCCCCTACCCACTATCATGGAATCAGAGCACAAAAATGTGCTTGTTATTGGGGATTCAGTACTACAGAAAACAGACTCCATCATATGTAGATGTGATAAAGAGAATACTGTATTATACTGCTTACTAGGGGCTAAGGTCAAATATATTATAGATAGACTACTGAAGCTATTAAATACAAGACCAAATACTCAAATTGTGGTTATTCATGTGGGGACCAACAACGTTGGGAAAGACCATGAGAAAGATGTGGTAAGAGAGCTTCTAGAATGTGCAGGATTAGTCAAGCAAGCAGGCCAGACCCCAATAATTTCAGGAGTGCTCCCCAAATTTCACGCTGATGCAGAAAAAAAAAATAAATGCCTGCCTAATTAACAAATGTGCTGCAGAAAAAAATAGCTTTTCACACACTTAGAACTCCTTTTTTCAAAATAAAAAACTGTATGAGAAAGATGGACTACACCTTAGTCCCCTTGGAACATCAACCCTGGCCACACACATTATAAATGAAGTACAGCAGCATTTAAACTAGCTAAGTGGGGGGAGTGGGGACTGCGGACAGTACATTTCCTCTAACCAACAAATTCAATGCAACTGAATTGAATAAACCGATCAAACCAAAACAAAGGCAGGATAGGACAACAGTGGCAACCATCTGACATGCTTACTAGCCAATGTGTGAAGTATAAGGGAGAAGAAGGATGAGCTAGAAGATATAATGAGCTGTAAAATAAATGTGGTAGGTCTGATGGAAACATGGTGGACACCCCAAAACACATGGGGAAGAGAAATAACTGGCTACACACTACATCACAGGGACAGGAGGAACAAAAAGGTGGAGGTGTAGCAGCATATATATCAAATAAAATTAAGTAAGGGACGGAAGAGACTGAGACCATATGGATAAGGGTAGAAATGAGAATAAACACACTTACAGCATATGGTTACCCTTTGTTATACATAAAAATCAGCCTGCTCAAAATCCTTGTTAAACACATTCTAAACTGTTATGCACATTCTAAAGTGCTGTTATGCACATTCCAAACAGTTGTTATGCACAGTTCAAAGGTCATACAAATTTAAATTTCTCATTTATTCTACACCTAGCTATTTACTAACCACGTGGTGCCCAAAGTCACACCTTTAATCTTTCAAAAGTGTGGAAACTTGATTTTGTTATGTGATTAGAACAAAGAAATGGCAAGATTTTTTGTTTTCACTTCAGTGGGGGTCTGTCACTCTACTGTAAAAAAATATACACTATAAAAAATAAAATATGGTCTACCACACTAAACTCCATATATGTTTCCATCTCATGGTTGAGATGACAGCATGGACCTCTCGAGCTTCGCTATCGAGGTTCATATGCTGTCGTCTCAACCCCTCAATGGAAACACAATCTTGTTATGTATGGTTGCCCATACGTTATTCTCTATATTATTATAGGTGTTCACTATAGACCACCTGGACTTAGCTACGAGAAAAGTGCCCCCAGCTATGAAGAAAGAGCTTGTACCATGGGGGAAGTATTACTGATGGGAGATTTTAACCTTAGTGACATAAACTGGGAAGTAATGAAAGGAACTAACATTACTAGTAAATGTCTGTTAGAGGTAATCAATCAAGTAGGAATAACTCAATATGTAAGACACCCCACAAGGGGAAATAATGTACTGGACCTTGTAATGGCAACAAAGGACATCAGGGTTACAAATTGTAAGACAGACATCCCCCTAGGAAATAGTGATCATAACTGTGTCTTTTTTAGCATAAATAAACAGGTCCCTCTCACAAAGGGATGTAGAGAAAGTTATTTCTTTAATACAGCAAATAAAGAACTTATCAACTCTGAGTTGCAAAAGATACAGTGGGAAAAGATTTTTGAGAATATATCAGTAAATTAAATGTGGGAAATTCTTAAGCAGGATATTATAGCCATATGTGACAAGTGCATTAAGAAAAAAAAAACAAATATAACAATAAAGGTATGAAACCAAAAAAGGTAAAACCTATATGAAAAGTATAAAAAGAAAGGACAAAGAAAATGTGGGAGATATTTAAAATATCACAGAAGCATTGTAAAAACCTAATAAAAAGAAACAAAAATTGGGGAAAAAAATTGCTGGAGGTGCAAGAAAAGATGATGTGCAACAGTTGTATAGCTATGTGAATTTAGTCCGGAAAACCAATAAAGGGCTATGCACTCTTGTCATAGATGGTAAAATGGAAAATGACCCAACAACCATGGCTAAAATCTTTAATTCTCACTTTGGAACAGTCTTTTCTCAAAAAACTGCAACACACCACCATTAACGAGCAACCAACAAAACACCTATGCAAATAACAGAGAAAGTTATACATGAAAAAATAAGCAGACTCAAGAACACATTTTCAACCAGACCAGATAACATTTCAAATACTATATTAGAGCTCTTGTCTCCAGAAATAGCTAAACCACTGAAACATATATTCATAAAATCATTACAGGAAAATCAGGTGCCGCAAGATTGGTTGGCTACCAATGCGGTCCCTATTCACAAAAAGTGAGATAGAGCAGATTGCACAAATTACAGACCAATTAGTTTGACGTCTGTTCCTGGGAAACTACTGGAGAGCATAATAAAGGGTGTAACAAACACACATCTCAAAAAAAAGTGGTCAGTTGGATTATGAGCAACACGGGTTTCAGACAGGAAGGTCATGTATTACTAACCTGTTGTGCTTTTATGAAAAAATATCCTTAGCACTGGACAAAGGGAAGCCAGTGGATTGCATATATTTGGACTTCGCAAAGCCTTTGACAAGGTCCCCCCATAGTGAAATTAGTAATAGCTTAATGGATATAGGACTAGGCATAGGGATAGTTGAGTGGATTGATGCCTGGTTGACAGATAGAACCCAACTGGTGTGTATAAATGGATACTATTCCCCACCTAAATCAGTGAGGAGTGGGGTGCCACAGGGGTTGATTCTGGTTCCAGTCTTATTTAGGGTATTTATATCCACTATGGTGAAAGATACCATAAACTGGTTGAGTAAATACGCAGATGACGCTAAACTTGTGGGGATCGCAACCCAGGAGAAAGATATCATGGCAATACAGAAAGATCTGGATAAAATAAGTGACTGGGCCCCCCCAAAAAAGGATGAGTTTTAACATAGATGAATGTGTCATACATTTGGGGAAGCAGAACAAGATGGCAACCTATTCCTTAAATGGTCAAATCTTAAGGCACTCGGAAGAAGAGAATGACCTGGGCATAATCTTTGATAATAAACTAACATATGAAACCCAGTGTAAAAACAAATTAGTAAAGTGAATAGCCTGTTGTGGACCATAAAAATAAATTTTAGGAACAGAAGCCGGGAGGTGATCATGCCACTCTATAGAGCATATGTGAGACCTCTGTTGGACTACAGTATCCCTGTGTGAGGCCCAATATCCAGGCGTGGTGTAGATGGACTAGAGTGGGTGCAGAGACAGGCCACAAAGATGATGTATGACTCGAGGGATAAAATGTACTGGGAAAGACTCCGGGATCTGAACCTTATGTCCTTGGAGATGAGAAGGATAGGGGTGACCTTTCATTATGCTATGATACTATGCAGGATGCATGCTTGATAAGCAAACTACAGTTAGAGTTTAAAAATAACACTGTATGTACTAGGGGACATCCACTACAGTTACAACCTAAAAAATTTAACACAAATAAAAGAGGAGCTTTTTTAACGTAGAGAGTGGTGTCCCCCTGGAATGGATTGCCCGAGGAGGTGATCACAAGTAACTACAAATAACAGTTTAAGCGATGGTTGGATAATTACATTCTGGATGGTAACATTGTACAGTACTATGGGTAACAGGATAGGAGCATTTCCAATGGGCTTACTGCCCCCTTGGCTCCTAAATACCTTAGTAAGAACCTTAGTACATTCCTCAGAAGCAAAAATATGTGCAGAATATCTGCCAGGCAAATACAACATCCTGACAGGTTACCTAAGCAGAATTAGCCAGGAAAATCACAAAATGGGCCTTAAACCAGCAGGATCTGGCCACTGTGTTCAGATGGTGAGGTGCTCCCAATATAGACCTATTCTCCTCTTACGAGAATTATCAGTTCCTACAGGTTTTTTTTACAGACCTCCAGCCAGAGGGACAGCCCCAGAGGATGCCCTGGTACTGGATAGGTAAGTTTCTGCATGCCTTCCCACCATACCTGCTCATTCAGAAAGTTGCTTCTGAAACGGTTGAGATTGGGAGGCAAGGGCACCAAGAAAGGCCGCATATGGGTGGAGTGCATGCCAGGCATGACAGTGGATAGGATGGGGCAGTTTATCCATACGTGTGGGAGAGGGAAAGGGAGAAACCTCACATAGTGGTGCACCTGGGCACAAATGACCTGAAAGGGAGCACAGTCGGGGAGGTGCAAGTGAGGTTCAAAGAAGTGGGGAGACCATGTGAAAAAGCAGGGTGCTCAGTTGCTTTCTCAGAATTTCTCCCAGTATCCGGGCAAATTCAGACAGGCAGCAGAGGATAATGGAGTTGAACACATGACTGGGGACATGGTGTCGGTCCAAGGGGTACGGTCTGGTGGGAGAGTCGGGTGGAACATGGGAAAAAAATAACCTGTATGCCCCAGACAGGCTACATTTGAGTAGGAAAGGCACAGCAGTCCTGAATCAGAGGCTGGGGTAGTATATGGCAACCAGGATTAAGCTAAATTAAGTGGTGAGGGGAGCAGATTTAATGACAAATTATGTCTCCAGGCCAGGGAGTCCAATAGGCCTCTCCTTCCCCACCAAGCCAGTAGGAAGGGAACAGAAGGGAATTCAGATAGGAGGGACAATAAGGGTCTAAAGATGGGAAGGGCAAGGGACATACTGGAGGGTGGTGTCTTTGAATGCGAGGAGCCTGGGGAATAAGACCGCTGAGTTGCAGGCACTGATGGCAGAAGGGGAAGTGGACATAGCTACCACCGCTGAGACATTGGGTACCCAATACCAAGACTGGGACCTGGTGATCCCAGGGTACAGGCTGTACCGGAAGGACAGGGGGGAGAAGAAGAAGAGGAAGGGGGGGAGGGGTGGCTATTTATGTAAAAGAAGGAACACTATGTAGCAGGAAGGAGGGGAAGGAGGGCAGGGCAGAGGCCTTATAGGTACAGTTCCAGGACTCAGAAGGCAGGAGGGTGAGGCTGGGGATGGTGTATAGGCCGCCATCTCAAAATGTGGATATTTATAGGGAGCTGGGGGAGCAGATAAGGAGGGTTAGTGCAAAGGGTCACACCATGATAGTGGGGGACTTCATTCTGTTTTGTGGTGGAGTGGAACACCCCTGCAACCTCAAGCATCAGGGAACAGGTCCACCTAGAGGCTTTCCAGGGTAGCTTCCTGGTGCAGATGGTAAGGGAGCCAACCAGGGAAGGAAACATACTAGAGCTTGTGCTGACAATGGAGAGAATGTCTGGGAGCTGGGGGTGGAGGATCCCCTGGTGGGTAGAGACCACCACACAGTGTGGTTCTCACTTATTATGAATAAGGAGACAACCAGAACCAGGACAAAGTAGATAGACCTCAGGCGGGCAGATTTTGGAAGGATGAGGGACATATTGGGTGGGCACCTTGCAGTGCCATAGGAAGGTATTTTGGTGCCCTGGGCAAGAGACAAATTTGGCCCCCCCAAGAGAAGAGCCAGGAAGCTCCAAGGGGTTTACATGCTCTGTGGTGAGTTTTGGGACTTTTCTTGAAGAGAAAACTTCTGTTTGTTATATGTTCCCTACCCCTGATTTCAAGGAATATTTTGCTCCCATGGAATATGAGATGTGTGAAATATGTGTTTTGTGAGTTCTTTTGCTTTCAAAATGAAACTGACTCATTCTAGAATGCTGTTCTACCACAGTAGGATAGAATCACATTCCATGATCTTGGAACTGTGGTAGAACAGCATTTTGAAAGGGATGGTGGCCTGCCAGCTGCGGTGTCAATTTCATTTAAGTTAAGTTATCTGATTGTTTATCATCAGCTTAGTAGGGTAGCAGCACCAGGTGGCGGTAGTAGTGGTACTAGTACACTGTACTTCCCTGGTAGAGTGGGTTCTTCGGCTCTCAGTTTTGTTTGGGAGGGAGTGAGTCAGTAACTGGACTCCGGCAGTTACTAACTCACTTCCTCCCAAACAAAACTGGGAGGGACCCACCTGACCCGGGAAGTATAGTGTACCGTGCTACCACTGGGCTGGCACTGCTACCCTCTAGGCTGATGATAAACAGCCAGAAAACTTAAGTCAGGTGACACCATCACCACACTAGACTGAAGTGACTACTGGACTGGTTGACTCTCTCTGGGACTGGGATGGATGTCCAGTCGACCGGTGATAGACAATTTGTACAGTTACAGTATTATTCTGCTGTCGGCTCAGCTCCCACAGAGAAGCCTACTGTACCTATTTATTAAAGACACAATATTCTTTAATAAGCTACCCCGTACAGTAGCTAGTACTGTACAATTACAATTTACTTCATCATGACATGTCGTCATTTTCCCCATGTGTCCCATGACCCCATGAACACTGTCTGAAAATTATACTGCATGACTGATGGCTGCATGCCATCCTTTCCAGCAGTCCGGGCCCCACTCAGTTGGGAAGGATGCAGTCATGCATGCAGTATAATTTGCAGACAGTACATTTTATTTGGCATGTTTTAACTTGAAATTAATCAACACAACATCAGGATTCAAAATCAGTCTCTTAGACAAGTGATCATTCAACATCATGGAATTGGTGTACTAATGACTGCCCCTCCCCCCCACACACATACACAACTCCAGTGTGGGTGCCCCACTATAACTCGTACATTACTTCCATTAATAGCTTATGACAAGGGTTGTTAGAGATCTCAACTACTAATTTACTGTACAGAGTTCTGAAGGAAGGAAGGGAAGGGGAGTATCTCTCCTTGAGCAGGTTGCCCACCGTACTTGAAATGGCTGCACTCGCTCTAAAAGTTTGAACTCCCTGATGACTTTTCAAGTGTTCCCCCAGCCCAGATGTCATTCAAGACTGGTCAGAGGAGCAAAGACAGAGCCTGTCACCAGCTGCTAAATGAATGGTTTTTGCAGAGGCAGATGGCATGTTTCTGGGATGTACGCAAAGGAGGGTAAGCTGAGCTCCTAACCAGGGCTTGGGATGTTACCATAGTTACTGTACAGCAAGAGAGTAATTTACCTTATTCATTTATTAACTGCACGACATCCCCAAAACAGAAGGTTTAAATAAAACCCCAACTTCTCCTTTATTTGTAAGGTGACCATTTGGGGGGGGGGGGCAGGGATGGTATGTACAGCATGAACTTGACAAAAAAACTGGAAGATAATTTTAGTTTGTCATTTAACTAGCCAAGAAGAAATGTGATTTCACGAAGCTGTAATTTAAATGGTTAATAGTCCAGCCAGCCCCAACAGTTCAAGCAGTCTAAAATCGGAGTCAGTGACATGACATGTCACAGCTTGCCACGGGCTGACTCCTGATTAAAAAAAAAAATCTGTCAAACTGATGCAGCTTTCAAAATTAAGAGACCAGCATGTAAATATGCACTTTAAAACATCAGCAATGCTTTTATGCACACACTGAGGCCATTCCATGTTATTTATGACTTTTTTTAACAGTTGAAAACAACTATGAATCATTTCCTATCTCTTTTAAGAGAGGTTCAGCTTCCCACCAACAGTGACACCTACAGTAAGTCTTTTTCATTATCTCAATCCCGGTTAATATAGGATGAACAGGTACCTACAGATCTAAAACTGATTATTGCTTTCTGCTAAACATTTTTGTCAGGATTTTTAAATGGATCCATCACAGATGCGCCTACCCATATTTTCAGTGAGACATCTCTCCAAGCTGGTCAGCTATTTATAAAATGGTTTACTGTATATCCTTCAAAAGTAGCATTTGCACAACAAAATGATGAAAACCCTGCTTTAAATAATTTGTAATGGGAAGTACCACAAAACATGACTTTCAGTCTTGTAAACAGACATGTAAAAAATTGCATACAGGTAGTTGGATGCAACTTAACAGATGCAGACACAGCCTGCGTCTGCAACCATTGCTTTTGAAAATCTAGCACCAACGGTTCAAATATTGTATAAAGTGACTGTGTACTTATTCATCCCTGCTGCTGAATTGGAGAGGAGGTGGTGGTTGACTTGACTGACCTAGAGTCCCTTTATGACTATAAATTACTACGTTTTATAAAACGTAAAGAAAAATCCTACTTTAAAAACCAAATCACATGAACCTGATTTATTCTTCAATGCCGCATGCCTGCACTGCTTGCATGTGGGATTTCCTGTATATATTAACTCTGTATCCATTTCAGAAGTGCCATAATGCACTTTGAGGTGTGCAGTTGTGCTCTGGTATAAACTATTCTCAGGTGTTTGAAGAAGCTTGGCTTTGCCTAGTGCCACACAGCACACCCAAGGCATGGGCATATCAAAAAGCGTCCACATTCCCTGTGTTGTGTTGTCACTTACATGTTGTGAAGTCTTGTGAGCATTATGGAACAGCAATATGTACATAAAAGATCTAACAAGTCTACATTTTAAAAAGCTTTTCTTGAAAACATTGCTTTGGACTCATACTTCTAAAAGTAGAGCTTCTGTAGCTAGCTTACTACCAAAATCTGGCTAGTTTTTGGTGGGCTTTAGTCAGACGCATTAGACGACACTTCAGGAACTCCCGCTTTTCAGCAGTAGTGACATCCTCGTGAAGAAGCTCTTTGAGTCAGTCCCTCTCCTGCGTTAGTTTTAGTATCTTCTCTTCAGTCTTTTCCAAAATTGCTCCATCATATGGAACTGGATGATCCGAGGGACCTGGTTTGCAAGTCGATTTATGGCTCCCTTAAACATAAGAAAGAATTCATAAGTGAAAAGTGATATACCAAAGTTATATTTTTGAAACTTGCCAGTACAAAATGAATGGGGGGATGACCAAGTTATCACATATGTAACCTCCCCCGCCCACAAGGTGTTAGACTATGCCTGTACGATAATCCTGCGCACAGTTTATAAGGCCTTCAGGGGAACGTCACCTGAGTTCACTTGGTCCTGGAGGTAATACAAAAATGGTGTGGTGCCCCCACCTGTGGGGATCCTTTTAGCAGATGGCTGCCAGGGTACTGCCATACAGGAAATGAATGTAACCCTCATTCTCTAATCTTTACAGTTATTCACAACCTGCAACATATTCTCTATACATGCCAAGACAATGACATGCAAAACACAATAAACTGCAGTTTAAACACAAGGGATATTTATTAGGGGGACAGGAATGGGCTCTGGATTATTGTTCAGATAATGGATTAAATGCAGTGAAATAATTCTGAGATCACACCCCAAATTCCACCACCCTCAGGTGAGTACCCACAAAGTATTTAGTTTCCCTTACTGGTGCACGAGTATGCCAAAGTTCCTTTGATAGCTCTCAGTGCAGTACATTATGTATGTGTACACAGTGGGCAGTTGCAGGCCTGATGTTGGACCAAGGTGTGGTACTGACTTAATGTTGGTGGTGGAAGATCCTAAATTATTCAACAGAAATGTTAATTGCTCCTGTCTATTCCAATTCTATAAATGAGTTTTGAAGAGTTATCATGCAGAAATGCCCAGTAGCTACTCTTATCTTTTCTTGACTAGCAGAAGAATTGGAGGGGCTTTGTCCCAGTATTCATGACCCTAGCAGATTCTGCAGGCTGGCTCTGTTGACAGGTCTCTATTAGGATTGCAGATCTGGATGATTGGTACAGGTGCGGCTGACCCAACGCACTTACGAGTGGCAAGAGGTGTGGACAGTGTTGGTTTCTGCTGTCCTCATCACCCTGTGAAGGACTTGCCTTTACCATACCCAAGGAATAGACGCTCAACCAGGGCCTCAGGCGACTTAGACCCTCTGTTAAGACAAGTTCTGATAGCTCACAAAGCCCAGGCAGGAGCTTTGGTGTTGTTCCTGGATGAAACAAAAACCTTTTTGCAAAGATTCTTTCAACAGCTTTCTTCCACCCTTTTGGTTCACTACTGACTTTCTTTACAGGTTTTTCTCCTTGTGTCTCCCAGCTAAATCTGGTCTGTTCACATGCCTCTCTCTTGTGCAGAAAACCAGGGATCAAATAGCAGTGGCTAGTATCTCATGCATTAGTCATTGTGCTAAACCCCTGGCTCTCAGTGGCTGTCAGCTCCTTGGAAAAAGCATGCACACAAGTTCTGAGCCAGCTTGCAATTTAGCTGTTTTGCAGAGTTGAGCTAGAGCTTCAAACTGATGTCAATTTTTTGGGGACAGGATGTACTAATTTAGTTGGTTTGCAGAGCTAAGCTAGTCTGCTGTGGGCTAGCTCTGCAAAGCTAAGTGCAGGAACTCCCAACATTCCCAGCCAGGTTGTTTGTCCTTTGACCCCCATTCAGTAGTTCTGGAGTCAGAGAAACAACAGACATTTCTGCTTTTATAGTCTTTCACTTTATCTTCTATTTTGACATGTCTATCTTGCTTCTGGCTTTCAGGATCAATACCTCCCAGCCCCTACTGCCATCTGGTGGGGCTGGGGATACACTAGTGGCAGGGGAGCACTGTTGAGTGTCCCCAAACCTTGTGCTCCATGGGAAGGAGCAGTTTTGTACTTTGTGTAATTTTGAGAGCTGCTTGAAACTGATCAATCTCCTTGCAGTGGACTCTCTGACCCTGAAGGCAGTTCAGAGGCTATTTGAGTGAAGAGAGATGGTGGTGCATTGGCTGTCTTCCGGTACAAATGATAGTTTCCAGTCCAGCCCCAGGTCCTGCAGCAGCAGCCTGGACCAGAACTGGGGTGAAAGAGCAGTGGTGGGGAAGGTAGCAGCAGTGCTCTGGAGAGAGGCAAAGGTGGGCTCCCTTTTAGGAGGTGATTACATCCTCCAACACTGAAATCCTTGCATCCATGTTGAGACCTGAAGAACACAAACATGTAAACACAACAGAACAGTCTATCTAATACACCTGCATCCTGACTGAGAGATGATGTTATTCAACATGAACACTGGGCATGCCTTTGAATTTTATAGTCTTCCCAATTGGTATGTCTACAGTTCTCAAAGATGACAAGGGGACAGCACAAGGAGGGGGAAGCAGCAAAGGATTCAGCAGCACATTTGTTCTGTTGTGCACGACATTTATGGGATGGTTGTTGAAGACACCAGAGGCATCATAAATGAGTTTTACAGATTGCTTGAATTCCCTTCTAGATTGATGAGTTACAAATGGCTTTACTGCAGTGACTTGTGCAAGGTAATTGAATGGTTCTGTGTCCAATGCAGGAATGGATTTAGAAGGTCTAGGTATCTCTATATTCTCTGTAGGTGCTGTATCCAAGTGTCCTCCCTCATCCTCCACAACAGTAGCTGTGTCAATGACATTGGGTCCAAAGTCAGGTGGTACAATGGGTTCTGGTACTAGATTTAAAGTCCCTGTGTTGGTGATACCACTTTCTCCTTGTGCAGGTCAGTGTAAGTTCAGAATGTGTGTGGCTAACCTGAATACAGGACTGTAAACACATATAAACTGAACCTCCTCCTCAGAGATGGTGTAAACCACATCAGGCCGGTGGATCTTCCTGGACTTAAAGTCTTCACCATTCTTTCATACTGCTGAGACTATGCTGGTGTTGCTCAAACTCAGCGGGAGCCAAAAATCTTCAGGAGGACTAGTGCTGAGACAGGACTGCACATGCGTGGAACTGTGAGACTGCTCGCACCTGTGTAGGCTATCTCAGCGTTGACCCTCCAACTACTTCAATTCCCTTTTTCCTGCAGTCAAATGCACCTCAGTGACTACGTCGCTTGCTGGCCATAAGTCAGATCTTCACATCTATACAACAGCAGTTATAGTAGTTCAATTTCAATTAGTATTAGTAGTTTCTAGTGTTTCTATTTATTTAAAAAAAAATAGTTTGAAGAAGAAAATCTCTCAGCTTGGCATTGACGCAGTCGACCATAGATGGTATTAGTAACAGTAGGGAGACTTTTCTTGAAAGCTGTTCTGGCAGTAGAACTGCATCCAGTCAGCTGCCCTTCTCCAGAGAAGGGGTCAGACCATGGACAGTCTGGTGCTCAGTGGGAAGGACAGTCCTCCTGTAAGCACAAAAACCAATGGGCCTGTTCCTGATCTCAGTTGGGGACCCGGTCACTCAACCGCATGCTGGAAGAAGAAGAAGAAGAGACGGTACCACTCAAGGTCACCATCTGGTAGGTCTGCTAGGGAATCCTTGCTAGGAGAGAGTGGTACACACAGCCTAACCCCTCTGGGGTCTCCGTTCTTTGCAACTGGGCCTCTTGACACTGGAGCCTTCTCTGTCCTCTTGTGGGTTTCTGGTGTGCACTTTCATCACTGGGTCACTCTTATGGAGTAGTAAGTACATCATCTGTTTTGGTGCCCTTACCAGTGGTAGGGCTGTGCGGACTGTTCTGCAGGAAATCCTGACCCCCAGATCCAACATGCTATCCAAGGACCTAGATAAATATGGACTTTGCCTTAGAAGTAAGGTCTGGGTCCGTGGAGATGACATTTCAATGATTACGTTGTCTGTTGCCATGGGGATGCTGTTGGCACATACAGGAGGCCAGAGGCAGCCAATCAGGCAACAGAAGGTCACATCACACACTCACAGTACATAATCATGCTGAGTGTGCAACGTGGCCCCAGACGAGTGAGGAATGGAGGAACAGGAGCTCTGCAAACCCAGGCAGCCAGCAGAGAGATTCACCAAACAAAAGCACCAACCCCCCAAAATGCAAAAAGAAACCCAGAAATTTATGAGCTGAAGGGGAAGAAAGAAAAGAAATTAGGGAGAGTAAGAGAAAGGAGAGAGAGAAACCAATCATTGGGGGTGGGTGAAGGCAGGTTGGGGAGTCGGGACTTGGGACTAGGGAGATAGTGGTGGCCTGGGTGGCTGCCGGAGGGATGCAAGTTGTAAAATAAGGCAGCGTGGCAGTACTGTGTGACTGTATGTATGAGCAAGTGCAGGCTGGCAAAATCTTTGACTTGTGCCATTCCAGATTTGGAGGAGAGAGGGAGAGACTACTGGGGGCCCAAGAGAGATTTTACAGTTACAGAAAATCCCAAATGAAAGATTTTTATTTCTTTTCTTGGCCTCAGACAGTGTAGCTGTGTACGTGAAAAAGGGCAGGTAGGTAAAATCTTTGACTTGTGCCATTCCAGATCCAGAGGAGAAAGGAAGAAACTACTGGGGGCTCAAGAGAGATTTTACAGCTACAGAAAATCCCAAATGAAAGTTTTTTTCTTTCTTGGACTTAAACAGTGTAGCTGAATGTGTATATGAGAAAGGGCAGGCTGGCAAAATCTTTGACTTGTGCCATTCCTAATCCAAAGTAGAGAGAGAGAGAGAGACTACTGGGGGTCCAAGAGAAATTTTACAGTTACATAAATTCCCAAATTTATTTTCCTAGCTTCAGTGTGGCTGTGTGTACAGGGCAAGGGCAGCAGGGTGGCAAAATAAATTTTTGATGTGTGCCATCCAATCATGAATCACAATCACTTGCTAAGATTCATTCACAATCTCATCTAGAGGGAGAGAGACTGTGGGGGGGCTGACGAGAAATGTAACGGTCCCAGAAATCCCAAATACATTTTTTTTCCCTGGCTACAGTGTGGCTGTGTGTACAGGGCAAGGTCAGAAGGGTGGCAAGATATATCTTTGATTTGTGACATCCAGAGGAGTAAGAGTGAGAGAGAGACTGCTGGGGGGCCCATGATTTTTTTTTTTCATTTATTTAGTTTTTGTTGACCGGGTAAGTGCTCTAGACAAATCCTGCCTATTTTCAGGCACGACCCGGGGAGAGGGATACAGATGAACGCTAACTGACCGTGGACCAGATTAAGCCATTGGTGGTATTTTAGTTATTGAGGGAAATTTGGCCAGGACACTGGGGAAATTCCCCTACTCTTCAGTAGGGGGATCTCTGGTCTGTTGGATGGAGGACTCCGTGTGTGCTGGGTCTGTGTCGGAGGCAATCATGGAGCATGACTTAGCTATGTCTTCTGCGGCAGTTCGTATTTCTGCACCTGTACTTTTGGAGATGTCTAGTGTGGACTATGCGATGAGAGAACAGTTGACGATTCGCCTAACCCAGACTTTTCCTTGCAAACAGAACAGAAATCGCTACCTATGTCATCTGATGTGGAACCAAAGATTCTGACTCCCGAGGATGTTCCCAGTGTTCTTCCCCCAATACTTCCTGTATGGGGACTGAGACTACTTTGCGGCTCAGAGCCGCTTTTGGAGATTCCAGCCTGATTTACCGGCAGCTTGTGCAGTTTCCATGTCGCAGGTTGTTATGATTGATTTGGACTTGTTCTTTCAGGCTCAATGCTGGAGACTACCTGGACTGCATCGGAAGCCCTTGAATGTGCTGGCTGGACTAAAATGGCTTCTGGCACATGGACACCAGACTTATCCTGTGACAAAAGTGCACACAGAGTTTTGTATTCCCCAAACAAGCCTGCACCTTCTTCAAGAGCTCCAACAAGGTACCTTCCTCACGATAATTTTTTTCGACTGAACATGTACTTTCTGCTTCACATACAAAGGACTGGGGGATACTGTAGAAGCTAACCTATCTACTGATACTTTA
The DNA here is from genome assembly GCA_016271365.2 of Neoceratodus forsteri. Classification (NCBI taxonomy): domain Eukaryota; kingdom Metazoa; phylum Chordata; order Ceratodontiformes; family Ceratodontidae; genus Neoceratodus; species Neoceratodus forsteri. The sequence continues at coordinate 1,402,388,012 of CM057458.1, read as the reverse complement.
AAGTGTCTCAAACCCGAGGGGGTTATACCTTCTGCTGGGGAATTGGAGGGTTCTAGAGTGGTACATGGGGGATGTGATTTGGAAGGATGCTCTAATACTGCTTTGCCCTCACAGATTACTCCTTCACATGACGCAGTTACTATAGATAACTCTGATAGCAATAGGACAGTGACTCCCCTACCTACTTCAGTTTCATCAGCATTAGGGAGAGCTTCTCTCAGTTTACCCTCACAGGAAAGTACTCTCAGCTATGCCACATTGTCACGGACGACTGAGTCTGTTTCTCCTGATGTTGTTAATCAACCCCCTCATTTGGATGACCCAGGAGAGGGCCCTTCAGATGTTCCTAGGGCCCCTAGTAGGGGACCTATTCTTTCTGATTTATTTAAAAATCAGTTGTAACAGGCCCCCAGATGCAATGCTGCATGCATACGATATAGGGGTGGTCTCAGTGACTTTTCTGATAGATATTACGTTGCTAGAACTTTGCTAAAGGGTTCTATGTATTTTCAAGCCTCAGACACATATGCATTGATACATATTTCTGGAGAGGAAATGTTTGATATTAGTTTTAAAACTAATGTAGGATTGAATAAATTTTGGCACAAATATAGCACTCTGAAACAGACACCATTATGGACTCCTTTCTCTGTTATACTACTGATGAAACCGGCAGTGAGAAATGTTACTATCATGTTTCAAAATGAAGGGGTTAGCATTAGTGACATCTATCATTGGTTACAGAATAGATGTATTGTCTTGTCCCCACCTGAAGCTATTATTGATACTGAAGGTCTGTGGACTGGAGGCTGGAGATTCAGAGTTAAGCTTTTTCAAGTTAACTGTAAGGTGATACATCTTCCAAACAGCTTTTTTCTCGGCAAGGATAGGGGTGTTTGTTTTTATGGTGGACAACTTAGGGCCTGCTACAAATGTGGTGCTCATACCCATTTAAGTAGCACTTATGATCTCTTAAAATGCAGTTTGTGTAGAGGTTATGGTCACCCTAGTATGAACTGCACCAATGTTTTTCAATGCAACCTCTGTGATGAAAAAGGACATGCATATCATCAGTGTCCCTGGGCTAGCAGAAACAGAACTGAGGGTTGGAATATGGAGACTTTAGTACAGAAGGTACAGGACAAGTTGATCCAGAAAAACGATGTTCCTGTTCCTTCTGCTGAACCCCCCATCTCCTTCACAGCAACCTGCAACATCGGTGGTTGTTCCCCATGAGGCAGTTAGGCCCCCCCTTTCTGCAGATATGGGAATACAGAAACAGGGTAAGGTAGACACAGCATCAGTGGTTTCTCTTTCTGCAACCACACAGAATCCTGACCAGCCCATGGGAGATCTGGAGGGTCTTTCACAATTTAGAAGGGTGACTAGGGCTACAGCTAGAAAGTCACAACAGATCTGTGATGTGTCAACTTCTAATGCCTTTGACTTATTACGGGGGGGGGAGGACACTGACGGGGATTCAGAAGCTTCTATCTTGCCCTCTGATATGGAGATCTCTAGCACCAGGCCTCCTGATGTAGTACGTAAAAAGAAGGATAGAAAGAAAAAAGGGAGTAAAAAACATAAGACCATGGCTGCCATGGATGGGAGTGGCTGATTTCATTTTAGACCCTGGCTAATCTGCGGATTTCCTCTTTCAATATCTGTAGTCTTAGAAACTACAAAAAACAGATTGCTTTCTTTCACTTTGTAGCTTTGTTACGTTCTGACATCATCTTATTGCAAGAGACTAGACTGAAGTCCATTTTTGAAATTCGACAGGTTAAATGGAGTTGGGTCTGGGAACCCTCCTACTGGACATTTGGTAATGAGGTGGCAGATGGTGTGGCTATCTTATTCAAATCTACAGCCTTTTCAATTACACAAATTATAGATATTCTTCCAGGTAGAGCCTTAATATTAGATTGTAGTTTTCAGGGCCTTTTTGTTCGTATAATAAACATCTACGCTCCATAATCTAAAACCGCTAGGATTAATTTATTTGATTTAATTAAACCCTTTCTTTGTACATGGAAACATGTTGTGTGGGGCGAAGAGTTCAATTGTACTGTGGATGTTTCTTGTAGGACGGAAGTTGGTAAAAAAGTATATTGTGATTCTCTTGCCTTGAAAGCATTGGTTAAGGACACTGGATTTACTTATACTTATTGTGCCCTGAGATCTGATGCTGGGTCTACATATCATAGATCCGTTTACAATACTAGCATCGGTTATCTCTTTTCCTCTAAGTATTGCACTCTGCTTCAGGTTCTGATTCAACCTAGTGAATTCTCAGATCATCATTTGTTAACAGGGACTTTTTCTTTTGGTTCTGCTCCCACTGTTTTTTTGTCAAGGACCTCATTATGGAGACTCAATAATTCTCTGTTTTCACACATAACCATTATGTCACAAGTTTGGACTCTTTTTCAAGCATGGATTTCTGTTCTTTGTTTCTATGACTCCATTTGGCATTGGTGGAAGGATACGAAACTTGAACTGAGATCCTTTTTCATGAAGCAGGGAAAACACAGAGCTCAAGAAAAGTACATTAAATATTTAGGGTATAGGGATCAGTTATATAAACTTATGTCCTACTCAGCTTCTTCTCCTATAGATTATACATCCCAGATTAAAGAATTATGAAACTGCATATTTTCTTATCAATATGATTGGGCCGACTCTTTAGAGTTAACGATGAGATTCGGTACTTCACCTTTCCCATCTATGAACCCCTTTTTAGCTTGTAAAGAATGGTTACATGCTACAGTGATGGCTGGTCTATATAATCCTGCTGGTATCATAGATTCCTCCATCTCAGGTATGGATTCCATTACAAAGTCCCATTTACAGGTTCAGTTTGGTACTACCCCTAGTTGTGAGACATCGTTATTGGATGTTTTTATAGCTCCTGTCCCTCAGGTATCTATGCATAGAGCTTTAGACTCTGTGGCTCTGATTACTAAGGAGGAAGTTGTGCTTGCCATTTCTCAGCTTAAATTGGGAGTGACCCCAGGTTCAGATGGCCTTGCCCATGAATTTTATAAGACATTTACTACAGATTTGTCAGAAGTTTTGGTGAGGGTATATAATAGTGTACTACAGGAAACAGACAGAGTCCCAGATTTTGGTTTTTCCATTCTGAAATTTATCTATAAAAAAGGACATAAGTATTCCCTGGATAATTGGAGACTGCTCCATCTCCTTAATACAGATTATAAGATTCTAGCTAAGATTCTCAGTGGTTGATTGCAAAAAATGGCGCAAGACGTGATAGATGCTTCACAGTCTTGCACCATTCCTGGCCAAACTATTCAATCTAATCCATTCCTCTTAAGAGAGATCTTTGAGGCAAAACAGACACGTCAGTTTACTGGTTTTGTTGTATCCTTAGACCAAGTAAAAGCTTTTGACAAAGTACGTCATACCTTCTTATTCCAGGTTATGACATTATATGGTATCCCTAATGTATTTTTTATCTGGATTACTCATTTATTTTCCATTGCGCGTTTTACACCTATAATTAATGGATATTTGGGGGATCATCTCCCTCAGCATGTTGGGATTAGACAGAGTTGTCCATTAAGCCCATTATTATATACCTTTGTTTTGGATCCTATCATTAGCCAAGTTAAATGGAACACCCAGATTGTTGGTTTAGCTTCATGTTCTACTTTGTTCCCTGTATTTCTATTCCATTGGATACAGATTCCATAGCTTTCTCAGAGGTGGGAGGTATTCAGATGAGCACTGACCCACAAAAAATGTTGGGGGTATGGTTTAATGTTTCAGACGTAGCAACGTTTAATTGGGAAAAAACGCCTGGTTATTAGTGAAGATAAGGTATGTCTCTGGAAAACTTGGAAATTGGGGAAACGAAAAAGGGTCCAGATAGTTCAGAAGTTTTTGCTTCCCATATTTTTATATTTAAGTTATGTTTATGCCCCCCCAACAGGTGGAGACACAAATCTTTAGTGTCTTCTTTCAAATGATATGGGGTAGTCGACTTAACCCTATTAAAAGAAATGTCACCTATTTACCTATTCAGAAAGGGGGTCTTGGGATGATTAATCCCATTGCTTTTTTTCTTTCCTTTTTTCTTTATCATATATTTAGTTGTGTACGGTATACAACACATAATTGGGACATGTGGGTATGCAGTAACATGCAGACTGTTATAGACAAATGGGATGCTTTACCTCCCAAACATTCAAGACATCTTTATGTTCCTTCCTATGCGATTGATGGTTTTTGACAGTTGAGATGCTGGAAATTGCAGAAGTCTGCTGTCCTGCATCTTACTAGAAAACAGCTTTACCAAATGTTCCTAGATATTACGAAACCATTACTTCTTTTTCTGGAATGTACCCCTTCGCACATGAGGTTTGCTTTATAGCTTCTTTTTGATAAAAGAATCCTGCAACATATGTGGGATGTTACCTGGTTATGTTGCCACGGCAGATTGAATGTCCATGGTAATTTGAAACACAAGTCTTTCCAAGACAGGTTTTGTCCTAAACCTTCCTGTATTCGGATTGAGGAAACAATGTCCCACTTCTTTTTTGAATGTGAAGATACTAGCTTGTTTTGGAAAACTTTGGCATTCAAATGGCAATGGCCATTTTTAAGTAGGATTACCTACCAGACTTTGATACTGAGTGATTTTACTGGAAGTTGGGGCAAATTTCATGAAAGCACTTTAAGAGTTATTTTCTCAATGTGTAAATATTACCTGTGGCAAGCAAGATGTCAATATGCTTTGCAACAAATTTGAACTTTGCTTATTACATTGTCAATAGAAACAGCGCTCTCAAAGATTATAGAACTAGAGCACTGACATCTATCATCAGAACATTTTCGGTTGTTATGGAAATATATTATATTTTTACCCTAACATTCTGGGACAACACACTGTTTATCTGTATGTATTATTTTTCAGTTTTCACTATGGATTCTTTTTTTATATATGTTTCATGCACTGCTCCTCATGATATCTCGGTTATATCTTCTTATTGTTTGCATACGTGATGTTGTGTTTTCCTTAATAAAAAATTCCCCTACTCTTTTCGATAAGTGCCATGGGATCTTTAACATCCACTTGAACTACCACCAATCCAGGCAGATGGGACCTCAGTTTAACGTCTCATCTGAAAGATAGCACCTCAGAAGTGCAGCACCCCTCTCATGCTGCACTACAGTGTCAGTACTGGGATATTAACCCAAGTGCCAGATGTGGGAACTGAACCTACAGCCCTTTGATCTCCCGGCCTCAGAGGCGAGTGTGCTACCCACTGAGCCACTGACACTAATGCTAAATGTAACAGTCCCAGAAATCCCAAATATATATTTTTTTTCCTAGCTTCAGTGTAGCTGTGTGTACAATGCAAGGGCAGCAGAGTTGCAAAATAAATCCATGACTTGTGATGCCCAGAAGAGAGAGAGAGAGAGAGAGAGAGACTGCAGGGAGGACCACAATAAAGGCAACAGTCCCAGAAATCCCAAATAATTTTTCCTGGCTTCAGTGTGTACAGGGCAAAGGCAGGAGGGTGGCAAAATAAAACTTTGACTTGTGCCATCCAATCACGGATCATGATCACTTATTAATCTTCATTCACAATTTCGTGTATTAAAAAAAATACTGTTCAGACAAACAACATACAAGTTAATGCACCTGTGCTACTGGCTGTGGGTGGCCCATGGGATAATCTTACTTTGTGACTTGTAGCTGGTTGTTTACAGTATAACACAAGTAAAGTACAAGTACTGTACACACAAGTATCATCATCACGCATTTGTCATTATTCCTCCTTATTATCATTAGTTTTATAGTATAGAAACATAGAAACAGAGAATTTGATGGCAGATAAGGACCACGTGACCCACCTAGTCTGCCCATTTCCCTATCTGATGGATAAGCTGCAGATTCTAGTTAATCAACAGCTTACTTCCTCCTACCCCCACTAGAATTGCCTTATGCCTGTCCCATGCATTCTTGAATTCTCTCACTGTTCCTGACTCCACAACCTCCTCAGGAAGGCTGTTTCATGCATCCACAACCCTCTCTGTGAAAAAATACTTTCTAACATTACCTCTGAGCCATTTCCCCCTCTGTCTTCAAATTGTGCCTCCTTGTTCAAACAACATGAAGTCTTGCTATATTATGACATATGCAGTTAGTCCCAACCTTTGAACTGCTCCGGAGGTGAAAGAGTTAACTTCCATGCCAGGCATGGAATCTTGAGCGCGAGCTCGGTTAGAAACTCTGTTGTTCTTCAAACTCAAACTGTTAGATTCTTTACTCCGCCTCACTGAACGGTTGCTCCGGAGATTTCTCCTGCTGCTCGGTTCATTTTGTCGGTTAAAAAGTGTAAATTCTCGTTTTTTAAACCGCATTTTGTCTATATTTAAACCTCAACCAGTCGGTTCAAGCTCTGTCTGTGGTATCGTAAGTAATAGATAGGTATTGCATTATTCTGTGTGGAACTTGCAAACGATCATTATCGGTTCGGTTTGAACCGATCAGGTTGTTGTTAAACTTATTAAATTACTATTTAGAGTGCGGTCCCCGGTTCTTATTGGTTCTAAAAAAAACGGATTTCATTACAGTTTTTTCCATGACCCGTGACACGGTTAGGAACCGATAAGGGTGTCTTGCTTGGCTTATTGCTGTTAACGGGCAAGTTGTTGGTTAGGCTGGCACTATGTCTGAGAAACCCAAAAGAAAAACCAGGCCCACTGGGTTTCAGCACTGTAGTGTCTATGGGGAAGCCTTTGCCAAGGCAGACCCACACACCACATGTGTTTATTGTCTGGGCTTTGACCACCTTAATGTAGACTGCCAGATTTGCAAGAATTTCCCTGCAGCTACCCTGGATAAGAGAGTTGGTAGGCTCAGGGAACGAGAGGCCAAGAAGTCCGCTGACCTGGATGACCAGCCCGGTTCGGTGCCAACCGAACCGGAGGGAGTGCCCTCTGACCAGGGCGAGACTTCCTCAGGCAAATGAAGAGCTGACTCGGAGGAGTCAGTCCCAGCAAAAAGGACTAGAAAGTCAGCAGGTGTGGAGCCAAGAATTCCTTCTCCAACTGCTGCAGAGATAGCCAAAGCGATCAGAAATGTCCAGTCGCTTTCCCGGTCCGACGAGACCAGCACCATCAGGTAAGAGGATGGTTCGGTCGGTGCCTCCGGTTCAAGAATATGATATAGAGGAATTTTATGAACCAGAGCAGGGGGAGGAAGATTATGAAGAGAGTGAATGTGATTTTGAAAGTCTGGATGTGCCCATTGAACTGGACATCTCCCCAGACAGACCTTTAGGAGTGTCTCCCCCTAGGCTTTCTGAGTCCCCTTCTCATTTTATATTTTATAAAAAGGTGGCTGAAACCCTCCAGCTTCCTTTCGAAGACGCTGTGGATGAACAGGAGGAGCCTGACTATGTGGAAATGATGAAAATCTCAGAGTCCAGGAGATTGTCTATTCCCTTACATAAATCTTTTAGGAAACAGACAATAAAGATTTTAAAAGCTCCTCACACACTATACCTCCTGTGGACAAAAAAATGGACAAGAGGTATACATTGTCAGGCCCTGATACAGAGTTCCTTTCACAACAATGCAGCCATGTTGGGGTAGTGCAGGCTGCAGCCTGTGATAAGGCAAATATTCCCTTGGCTTCACACTCCCCTGACAAGGACTCCAGGAGGATTGATGCCATGGCAAAGAAACAGTACATGGCAGCATCCTTGGGACTCAGGCAGGCAAATGATATGGCCTATGTTGCAAGATATCAGAAATCCAGATGGGATACTGTTATGGCTCTAGCGAAACAGTTCCCTGCCCAGCTTGCCAAGGAGCTGGAGCAGGTAGCTGCTGATGGTATTGAGGCATCAAGGTGCAATTCCATGCTGCAGTGGACTCTAATGATGTATCTTCAAGAGTCATGGCTACATCTGTGGCTTGCAGAATGGCTTGGCTCAGGTGTACTAGCCTGTCACAGGATACCCAGGCTAAGGCCATGGATTTTCCTGTTGAGGAAATTCTCTGTTTGGGAGCAGACAGAGGAATTACATGAAGAAAATGGATGAGTATAGAACTATCTACAGGAGTGCACAGGCCAAGGAAAGGCAGGCCACTCCTCAGAGGCAGCCTTCCAGGGGCAGGGGCAGGCCTCTTCACAGGCCTTTCTACCAAGCCCAGGCCTCCTCTTCTACCTATGCTCAGAGGAGGTTCTTCAGAGGGAGAGGCAGACGGGGTACGAGCAGGCCTGCTCCCACCCACCAGCCTAAAGCCCCTGCCAAACAAGCTCCCTGATGGGACGACCAGGGCCGATTCTCCATTGCCTGTAGGGGGCAGGCTGGCTTACTTCGTTCAGGACTGGAAGTCTTTAACATCAGACAAGTGGGTCCTGGAGGTAGTAAGCCAGGGACTGGTTCTCAGCTTCAAAAAATTTCCAAAGATGAGAGCCAGATCCTTTCCACCTGCAAATCCATCAGAGGCTCTTGCCCTAGAAACAGAAGTTTCAACCCTCATGGCTCTCAGAGCTGTAGAAAGGGTTCCTCCCCTACACCAGAGCAAAGGACTGTACTCCAGGTACTTCCTTACCCCAAAAAAGACAGGAGAATGGCAGCCCATCCTGGATCTCAGATACCTAAACAAGCACCTTTTAAAACCAAGATTCAAAATGGTGACTCTGGGAATTATTTTACCCTCTCTAAGGCCAGGGGCCTGGCTAGTGTCCCTGGACCTCAAGGATGCCTACTTCCAGGTTCTCATAAGAAGCTCCCACCGAAAGTACCTCAGATTCGAACTGCCCTCAGGCCATTACCAGTTCAGAGCAATGCCCTTCGGTCTCACCTCTGCCCCAAGGGTATTCACGAAATGCCAGGCAGTAGAAGTTGCTCATTTAAGAAGGCAAAAGATTGCCATCTTTCCTTACTTGGACGACTGGCTCATAGTGGGCCAGTCTCCAGCACAAGTCAGATTACACCTTCAGGTTACTCAGCAGCTGCTTACTTCTCTAGGTTTCCTTCTCAGTCTCCCAAAGTCAGTTCTAGAGCCTGTTCAGCTACTCACCTTCATAGGTGCAGAACTGAACACTCAACAGGCCAGAGCCTTCCTTCCTCTGGAAAGAGCAAGGACCCTGGTTTCTCTGGCCTCCTCCTTCGTTCTGCAGGTCTCTCGACCAGCAAGGCATTTTCTGCAGCTCCTAGGGCACATGGCTGCTTCTGCAGCAGTAGTGCAGGGAGCAAGATTTCAGATGAGGGACATTCAGTTTCATTTGAGAGCCTTCTGGTCTCAAAAGAGAGATCCTCTAACCAAATTGATCCCAGTAACTCGAATCCTGATCCAGGCCCTGCAGTGGTGGCAGGATCAGAGCAATCTGAGACAAGGGGTTCCTTTCGTCCCTCAGTCTCACTCTTTGACCCTTATTACAGATGCATCCCTCTTGGGGTGGGGAGCTCACATGGGCGACCTCACCACCCACGGATTGTGGTCCCCTCAGGAATCTCTGCTCCACATCAACCTGTTGGAACTCAGAGCAGTTTTTCTAGCACTTCAAGCTTTTTCCACATCTGTCCAGAACAGAGTGGTTCAGGTCAGGACGGACAACATTACCACAATGTGGTACATCAACAAGCAAGGGGGAACTCGGTCTACGGCCTTGTGCACCGAAGCAATGAAGTTGTGGTCTCTGGCTTATTCCCTGAACACCTCCCTTATTGCAGTTCACCTCCCAGGCAAGGACAATGTCCTGGCAGATGCTCTCAGCAGGATTTCCCAGGGCCATCACGAATGGTCACTGGACCCCCTAATTCTGGAGGTGGTATTTGCCAGGTGGGCCACTCCTCAGATAGATCTTTTTGCAGCCCCAGACAATCACCAACTTCCTCTTTTTTGCTGCAGGCCCCCAGTGTTGGGCTCAGTCCCTCTGGATGCCTTCCTTCTCAACTGGGAAGGGAAGTTTCTCTATGCTTTTCCCCCCTCCCTCTCCTGTTCAAGGTGCTAGTCAAAATCAGATCTCAACCTTGCAAGATGATTCTGATTGCTCCAGATTGGGCCAGACAGCCCTGGTATCCCTCCTTTGTCCTTAGCAGTCCATCTTCCCTGTGTCTCCCCAGGAATCACAATCTGTTAACCTGTGCTCAGGGAGGGTTTGGTACCAGATCTCAAATCTCTCAATCTCAAGGCCTGGCTCTTGAAGAGTTAGAGTTGCTGACCTATATCTTTCCAAAGGTGTACTCGATATCTTGAAGGCTTCTAGGAAGCCTTCCACCAGGGCTACTTATAATTCCAAATGGAAGAGATTTTCTATCTGGTGCTCTGGCAAGAATATTTCCTCAGAGTCTGCTGGTTTGCCCACAGTTCTGGATTATATGGTACATTTGAATTCCTTGGGGCTGAGATCAGCTACCCTAAAAGTGCACCTGGCAGCCGTATCTGCTTTCTTATCAGCAGGTAAACCCTCTTCCCTTTCAGCTCATCCAGTATTCTCCAAGTTTTTTAAAGGGTTACTTCACACCAACCCTCCCTTCAGGGACCCTGCCCCTGCCTGGGATCTTAATGTTTGCATTGCTCAGCTAATGCAACCCCTTCGAACCATTGTCTTCAGCAGAGCTTAGTACTTGACTTGAAAACTGTGTTTTGGTAGCCATCACTTCTGCCAGGCACATAAGTGAACTACAAGCATTGTCAGTGGAGCCTGATTTTATCTCCTTTCATAGGGATAAAGTGGTCCTCAGAACTAACAGAAAGTTCTTGCCTAAAGTGGTCTCAGACTTTCACCTTAATCAATCCATTTCTCTCCCTGTGTACTTCACTGACCATTCCTCTTCTGGTGAGAGGAGATTACACAGTCTAGATGTCAAAAGAGCCCTTAGTTACTACATAGAGCATACCAAGGGTCACAGGTTTGACTCCTCAACTGTTCCTCACTTATGGTGAGGTGGGAAAGGAAAACCTGCCACTAAAAGATCCATTGCCAGGTGGATTGTCTCTTGTATCCAGTTTTGTTACAAAAACTGGGTAAGTTCCCCTTCAGGCCTGAGGGCTCACTCTACCAGAGGTATAGCAGTGTCCCTGGCTGCTGCCAGGACATCCCTATCATAGAGATATGTCAAGCAGCTACCTGGAAAACAGTTCACACTTTCACCAAGCATTACTCCCTGGACATCCAGGCTAGGAGTGATGCTCAGTTTGGCACAGCTGGGCTTCAGAGCCTATTTCCTAAGTAGGTTCTGGCCCTCCTCCATGGAGGTACTGCTGTGTAGTCTGCATATGTCATAATATAGCAAGACTTCATGTTGTTTGAAGAAAAAATTACTCACCTTAGTAATGTTGTTTCTTCTAATGGAGTCTTGCTATATTATGACTCCCCGCCTGCCCCTCTCAGAACCTCTGTTTTGGGATGTGGGTGGGCAGTGCACTATTGGCACTTTTAGTTGCCCACTTTGGTTTTTCTCCACCCATTCCTGGGGTGTTTACTGTTGTGTTGTCATTTTTTGGATCCCCTGACTTGAGTCTTGGTTTTGGGACCAAAAGATGTGTTAATATTTTAGTAGCCATTTGGCTAGTGTAGGTTTACAGCTTCCACACAGAACCTTAGTGAGTTTTGCTTGTAAAGATCTGACAGTTTGAGTTTGAAGAACAACAGACAGAGTTTCTAACCGAACTTGCGCTCAATATTCCATGCCTGGCATGGAAGTTAACTCTTTCACCTCCGGAGCAGTTCTAAGGTTGGGACTAACTGCATATGTCATAATATAGTAAGACTCCATTAGAAGAAACAACATTACTAAGGTGAGTAATTTTTTCTTCTTGCACATCTCTTCTTCTGAAAGATACTACCCTCTTGTACTTTGTTAATTCCTTTGAGATACTTGAAAGGTTCTATCATGTCCCCACTCTCCCTCCTTTCCTCAAGGGTATACATATTGAGCTGCTTTAGTCTCTCTTTGTATGTCTTCTGGTGCAGACCCTGCACCATTTTGGTAGCCCTCCTCTGAACAGCCTCCACTCTGTCTATGTCTTTGCAGAGATGGGGTCTCCAGAATTGCACGCAGTACTCCAGATGGGGTCTCACTAACTGTCTGTACAGTAGGATAACAACTTCCTGTTTTCTACTATTGATGCCTCTCCCTATGCATCCCAGTATCCCCACAGCCCTCCTTACTGCCTTCTCACATTGCTTGCACACCTTTAGGTCATCTGATATAATTACTCCTAGGTCTCTTTAGATTTTTGTTGTTGTTAATAACTCACCCCCCACTGTGTACTCTTCCTCTGGGTTTTTGTTTCAAAGATTGCTTTACCTTGCACTTATTTGCATTGAATCTGAGCTGCCACATATTTGACCATTCCTTCAACATTGCCAAGTCCCTTTTCATTCTTTCCACCCCAACTTGTGTATCAACCCTGTTGCAGATCTTTGTGTCATCTGCAAAGAGACATGCCTTTCCTTCCAGGTGCTCACCAATGTCACTTATAAAGACATTAAAGAGGACCGGTCCCAGACCCGAACCCTGTGGTACCCCACTAGTAACCCTCCTTTCTTCACTGTGGACTCTGTTTACTATTACCCTTTGCGTCCTGTTGTCCAGCCAGTTTTTTATCCAGGTTACCACCTTGGGACCCACTCCAAGGCTGGCGAACTTGTATATTAATCTTTTGTGTGAGATTATGTCAAATGCGTTGTTAAAATCTAGGTAGGCCATATCCACAGCCCCTCCCTGGTCTACTACTTTGGTCACCCAGTCAAAGAAATCTATTAGGTTCATCTGACATGACCTTCCTGCTGTGAACCCACTGATGCCTTGGGTCCTGTGCCCCACTGGCCTCTAGGTACTCAACAGTTATTTCCTTCAGAAGTGATTCCATCACTTTCCCTACCACTGAAGTCAAACTAACTGGTGTGTAGTTTCCTGCCTCTGCCCTGCTCCCACTTTTGTGATGTGGAATCACATTTGCCCTCCTCCAGTCCTCAGGTACCACCCCATCCAACCATGATTTGATAAAGAGAGTAGTCAGTGGTTTTACTAGTTCTACCCTTAGTTATTTTAGAATTCTTGGGTGAATCGCATCAGGCCCCATTGCTTTGTCTACCCTCAGTTTCAAGAATCCTTTCAAAACCCTTTCTTCTGTGAATGGACTGGTATTGGACCCCTCATTCAGAGTTTCTCTCTTGTTTGGTTTAGGTACCTCCCTCTCCTCTTCCATTGCGAATACTGAGCAGAAATATTTGTTCAGTATCCCTGCTTTCTCACTGTCACCCTCTGCCCACATTCCTTCCCCTTTATTAAGTCTCTGTATACCTCCCTTTGTCTTTCTTTGCTTCCTAATGTACCTATAAAAGGTTTTATTCCCCTTCTTAACAGATTTGGCTATCTTTTCCTCAGTTTGTGCCTTATATCACATTACATTACGTATAAGCATTAACCAACCCACAGTGTGGGATTGTGCTGTGTGTGGCTATGCACCAGATGTGTCTGCATCTCCAACTATCACTTGGGTTTATATCCCAATACTGCCACTGTAGTGCAGCATGAGAGGGGTGCTGCACTTCTGAGGTGCTGTCTTTCAGATGAGACATTAAACTGAGGTCCCATCTGCCTGGATTGTTGGTAATTCATGTGGATGTTAAAGATCCCATGGCACTTATTGAAAAAAGAGTAGGGGGTTTTATTAGAATGAAAACATAACTGAACAACACAAAAAATAATCTAATGCAATTTCAACAGAAAGACAACAGCATTTTAAATGTTCTAAACAGGAGAAAATAATAAATAAACTTAATTCATAATATTCAGATATAGACAAATCAAGTGTTTGTACTTAATAAATCTTTGAAAACCTTTCCACCAATGAGTAGCATCAGCAGAAGTAAACAATTGTTTGTCTTTTAAATATAATTTCATCAGTTTCTGGACTACTATTTGACAATATCCTTCATAAGTCATTTTATGTTGATAGATCACCCATTGACATCTTGCCTGCCAGAGATAAAATCTAAGGCAGCTTAAAAAATTAGTTAGGGTATCTTGATGAAAATGTGCTAATCCTTAGGGATATATGCCTAAGACCAAAATATCATAAGTGAGATATTGCAACCACGGTAAATTCCATTTATTCCCTAAAAAGACCTATACAGATTTCACACAAGAACAATCTAACAAAAAATGCTCCATTGTTTCTTCTAAATTCATACACTCAGGATATGGACAGTTCCATTCAATCTTAGCTTTATATTTCATGTTGTCCCTAACATTCAATCTGCCATACATTAGCAACCACTGGGTTTCACACATATGTGGGGGAAGTCTTTTATTATTCAATTGAGCCAAAACAAAAGTATTCCTAACAGTAGGGCAATTTTAAAAACTAGGTTCAGTAGGGTAGAGTTTGTTAATTATTAATTTATACAATATACATGCAGCATTCTTCTGTATCACGTCTTTAGTAATCTGCCATTTATAACGTTTTTGAACTGCAGGTTTAAAATAAAGAGGAATATGGCCATGTATATTCAATTTTGGAGCCATATTGTGCCAAACCGAAAAATATCTTCCTAAAACTTTTTTAACCCATGCTTGGCCAACACCCCCTTTATTAATAAGCCCACTTTTAATCGTCTGGGAAAAAAATAATGCATGAAAAACACTACGGGATCTAACATTCCTAAACCCCCTTTATTTTTATCTAGATATGTATAGCATCTTTTTACTGGGTTTAGCCTATTCCCTCATAACATCTGAAAAAATGCACTGTATGTTCTTGTTTCAAAATGTATGGGTGATGGAAAAAAATCATTGCAGTATACTACAAACAGGGAATGATAAATTGTTTTAGTATGAAAATATGTTTTTGTTTGGTCAGTTTCCACTGTTTCCATCTTGTTATCTTTCCTTCTATTTTTTAAGTGCTATATCCCAATTTTCAGTGGGTAGATTTTGCGATCCTAAAAGAACACCCAAAATAGTAAGAGGTGTATTTGATATATGAATACCATTCTGATGAATCTCCAACTGGTTACCAGTTCCAACAAATAAATCCTTAGTTTTAGTAATATTCAATTTAGCGCTTGAATTGCTGAAAAAACTGTCAAATTCACTTAGAAAGATATTCAATTGCTTGGAGTCTGTGATAAAGATATACACATTGTCAGCGTGTGCTTGTAAAAGCAAATGTTGACCTGAACCAGAATCAAATATACCTGTCCCTCTAGGGACCACTGTTAGGAAATGCAGAAGGGGGTCTAAAGAAAATATATACAGTAGAGGACTCAGAGGATATCCTTGTCTCACTCCAGTCTGCACAGAAAAACCTTGTGCTATAACTCCTTTTATTAGTGGATAAACCTTTGTAGTGTTATATAAAAGATGAATAAGATTTAATAATAGAACTGAAATACCATAACTTTTCAATACTTGGAATAAATAAGGGGGATGAACTCTGTCAAAGGCGTTTTCTAAATCAGCTGCTACAATATAGGCTGTAACACCTCCAAGTGTTAAATGTACAATCACATCCCTTATTACCATTAATGCTGTTTGAATTCTTCTATCAGGAAGACCACAAAATTGATAAGGGGAAATTACCTGCATGGCATATAATTTAAGTTGATTATTGATCAAAATTGTAAATATTTTATAACCAGTATTTAAAAGTGTTATAGGCCTCCAATTTTTTATATCATGTCTATCACCTGATTTAAACAGATGTATCATCAAACCCTCTGTGAATGAAGAAAACGTTATTAGAATCCATAAAATATTGGAAGATCTGCTGAAGACAAATCACTATTAGTTTGGAAAAAGCTTTGTAAAATCTGTTAGGAAGCCCATCTATACCAGGAGAAGTATATTTTTTAAGCTGTTGAATAGCTAATTCTATCTCTATTTCTGTAATTACATACTAACATACTAAAATGCCAGCAGAATAGGCCTAACGGTCTTTCATGTCTGCTTGTTTGGTCACCCCCACCCTGGGAGCTGTCCTTGCTGCTCCCTCGCCCTCTCTGGCTTCTCCCTTCCCAGTCCTGGATAATCTCGCTGCACAGGACTTTGCTTCCAGAACCCTTCCCCTGTACCTGTTCCACCCCCTCTTAAACCCCTCCACCATCTCTGCCTTCACCAGCCCCCTGGGCAGTGCATTCCATGGCTCCACCACCCTCTCAGTGAAGTAGCACCTCCTTATTTTCTCCCCTGAATCTCCCCCTCCAACTTCCACCAATGTCCTCTAGTTGCCCCCTCCTTCCTTCAGAGCACCCTGACTGCTCCTCCCTATTTATCCCATCATGTACCTAAGACCTCTATCATATCGCCTCCATCCCTTCTCACTTCCAATGTGTACATATTTAGCTCTTCGAGCCTCTCCCCATAGGTTCTGTCCCCCAAGCCCCAGATCATTTTGGTTGCCCTCCTCTGGACCCTCTCCAGGAGTTTGATGTCCCTCTTTAAGTGTGGCCTCCAAAACTGCCTGCAGTACTCAAGATGCGGCCTCACCAAGCAGTTATACAGAGGGAGTATCACTTCCCTCCTTCTAGAGGTGACCCCCCCCAGCGATGCATCCCAGCATCCTGTTGGCCTTGGCCACTGCCCTCCTACAAGTCTCAGAGTTGTTCATCTTGACATCCACCACCACCCCCAGGTCCCTCTCAGCCATTGAGACTTGTAGCATCCCCTCCAGGGTGTACACTTGGCCCAGGTTTCTGGCTCCCAGGTGCAGTGCCCTGCATTGCCCTGCACTGAACCTCAGCTTCCACTTTCTAGACCACCTTTTCAGAGCCTCCAGGTCCCCCTGTAGGACCACCCTCCCCTCCTCCCCATCCACCACCGCCCCCAGTTTTGAGTCATCTGCAAAGATACTCATCTCACTCCTGATAACCTTCCTTATGTCAGAGATGTAGCATTTGAACAGAAAGGGCCCAAGAACTGATCCCTGAGGGACCCCACTAATGACCCTCCTTGGGGATGAGACTATCCTGCCAACGAGGACCCTCTGGGTCTGGTTCTGGAGCCAATTTCCTATCCATCTGATCATCTGGTTCCCCACCCCCATTTCTCCCAGCTTATCCAACAGGCCCCCATGAGAAACAGAGTCAAACGCCTTGCTGAAGTCAAGAAAGAGGATGTCCACTGGCCTACCTAGGTCCAAGGCACACACATCACCCAGTCATAGAACTCCACAAGGTTTGTCTGACACAATTTCCCCATGACAAATCCATACTGTCTATCATCCAGGCACCCCAACTTTTCCAGGTCCCCCCCTAGCCTCTCCTTGACAATACCCTCCATCACCTTGCCCACCACTGATGTCAGGCTGATGGGCCTGTAGTTCCCTGCCACCTCCCTTGATCCCCTCTTGTGGATAGGCACTATATGCACCACCTTCCAGTCCTGAGGCACCCACTCTATCCTCAGAGAGATGCTGAAAAGCTTCGCCAGGGGCTTTGCCAAGACATCCGCCAGTTACTTCAGCACTCTGGGATGTAATTTATCCGGCCCCGGTGCTTTCTCTGTCTTGAGGGACCCGAGGGCTTCCCTCACTCTCTCTGCCATGATTTCCACCTCCACTACCTCATCCCCCTGCTCTGCCTTCCCCCCTCATGCCAGTGATGGCCCTCCTCTCCCCAGACCTGCCGATCGGTAAGGGTCCCCCCCCCATCAGTTTCACTGTCTCCTCCCATGTATGATGCAGCCCCCTCATTTTCCTTGGTGAAAACTGAGGCAAAGTACTCATTTAGTAGCTCAGCCTGCTCCCCGGGGTCTTGTACCCATCCCTCCCCTGTTTTAATCCTGTTTATCCGACCCTTCACCCTTCATTTTTCTGCAGTGTATGTAAAGAACCCCATGTTCCCTCTCCTAATTTCCCTGGCCAGGTTCTGCTCCTTCCTTGCCTTAGCCTCCCTCACCACCCTAGTGGCCCTTCTGGCCATCAGCTCATACTCACCTCGATCCCTTTCACTCCTTGAGCACTTGAAATACCTATAAGCCACCTTCTTTCCCCTCACCACCTCCTGAACCTCCCTGATCCAATGGCATGGTTTATGGGCCCTACCTCATTTTCGTCTTACTCTTGTACAGGTGCAGGTAGCATCCTGCATCCCTCTCCTGATGATTTCCCACCTACTGTCAGCATCCATGTCTGACCCAAGCCCATCCAAATGGTTCTTAAGGATCCTTCCCATTTCTATGAAATCCACCCCCCTGAAGTCAGTTACATCCATCTTGTGCAGCCTTCTACCCCTCCTACATCCAGGCAGAACCAGACTGTGGAATGGTCATTCCCCGCCAACGGGTCCCTTACATCCAGTTCCCCAATCTGGTCACTGTCTTCCAGGACCACATCCAGTATCTGTGCCTCCCTGGTCAGTTCCCCACCTGCTGAGTTAGGAAAGCATTCTGAAAGACATCCAACAACCTCTGTTCCCTGAGGATGTCATAGTCTCCCAGTCTGTTTCTGGCATGTTTAAGTCCACCAACACCACCACCCTTCCCCTGCCCAAACTGCAGTGTCTCCCAACATCTGCCACCAGACTGTACTCCAGCTCCTCCACCAGCGTGGGTGGTCTATACACCACTCCTATTTTTACTGTCTTGCCCCCCTCATTATCAAGGTGACCCAAATTGCCTCCACAGCTCCCTCCACCTCCTCCTATGCCAATGCAGTTTTTGACTATTGTTGCTACCCCTCCTCCGCTTCTCTCCCCCCTGTCCTTCCTGAACATGGCGTAACCCTCAAGGTTCAGGTCCCAGTCATGCCCTGCGGTGGCCCAGGTCTCAGTGACTGCTGCCACATTTACCTGTCCCTCAGTTAGCATCACCTGGAGTTCAGGCATTTTATTGCACAAGCTCCTGGTATTTAGCAAGACTGCCTTCCACCCTTTCCTTATACTTCCATTTCCCCTGGGCATTCTGTCTTCCTCCAGTCAGCACCTTATCAGTCGGCCTTTTCCCGCATTCCTGCAGCTCCCCGGGGGGGGGAGACAGATTCCCTCCTCTATCGGACCCCCCTTGACAGCCTTTTCTCCCATCCATCCCCTTCACAAGTTTAAACCCCATCTTTCACCAAAGAACCCCTCTATTTTCAACTTAAGGATTTCTCTCCCTTCAAAACTGAGATAGAGCCTATCTCTAGCATATAGCACCTTATCCTCCCAGGTCTCCCCCAATCCCCCATCAACTCATACCCTCTGGCCCCACACCACTCCCTGAGCCACTGGTTTATCTCCCTTATCTTCCTCTTGTGTTTCCCACTAGTCCTTGACACTGGCAGGATTTCCAAGAAGAAAATTGCGCATCCTATGTCATGACAGACCCTGGCAAACTCCCTGAATCTTGCCTGTATCTCTAGTTCACTATTTCCCTCAATGTCATTGGTACCCAGGTGGACCAGTATGTCTGGGAAACCTCCACAATACTTTGCCAGCTGATATACCTCATGCTTGGCCCTTTGCACCATTAGTCCAGGGAAGCATTTTGTTCTAACCAGGCAGGCTTCCCCCTCCCTATTCCATTTGATACCATGATCACGGAATCACTCAACAGGAGCACTCTGACCACTCCTTTACATCCATTCCCCCCCTTCCATGTCCCTCATCCATTCTACCAGTCCCTCCCCTCAGTTGGCTCCTTGCTCCTCCCCCTTTCTGGGTGCCACCTGCCACCCCCTGCTTATTTACCCTGGCCAGACCCTCCCCTCTCATCCAATGCCTCTCCTTCTCCTCCTCTTCCTCCTGAGTATCCTTCTATACCCCGCTACCCACATTACTGCTCGGGACTGGTCCACCCCCCATCTGCTAAACTTGCATGGCTCTTACTCCCTTCCTTCCCATCTCCGTTCAGCCCCTCCTTGCCTGTCGTGCTCCCCCGGCCTAAACCCTCAGCTCCCTTTACTGTATCCTCCTTGTAATTCTGGTTCCTCCCCTTTCCCTTTCCTCCCAACTGGTCCTTCTCCTTGCACTTTCCTCCCTCTACCCCCCTCCTCCTCCTGCTCTGATCCCCTGCTCCCTCATTTTCCCACATTCCAAGTCCCCTCCTGTTCTTACTACTATCCAGCCCCTGCCTCCTGCCCCCCACTCCCTTTCCATCTCTAACTGCCCCTGTCATGGCTACATCACCCCCCCTCATCCTCAAGCAGAAGAAGAGAATTGAAGCGGTTACTGAACTCAAGGTCTGATCCAACTCCCCTCCTTGCTTCCTTCTGTCCAGCCCCAGCCATCTGCCTACTTCCCTGAGAGTGTCCTCCCTTTGGCCCCCCTCTGTGAGTGTCCCCAGATATCTGCCTGTTTCCTTGGTAGTGTCCTCCTTTTGGGCCCCCTCTGTCAGGGTCCCTATGTGACCCCAGAGTATTCTCCTGCACTCCTTTCCCTATGCCCCACCCCTAGTACTTGGTGCAACCCCGTGGCAGAGCCCCTGCCCTATTCCCCACCCATACCTCCCCCATCCCTCCAGCTCTCTCCTAATCCCCTCAACCTCCTCCCTAAGCTGTGCCAGCTAGTAGCACACTGGGCAACCACCGAACTTCCAAGCCCAGTTCAGTATCATGGACACCCCACACCCTGTGCACCCCACCACCCTCCCAAAGATGCCGGCCCTAATGACATGTGGTCCCATCACCCTCCAAGTTGGTTTCCTTGGGTGTAAGTCCAAGATACACCCCTACCCACTAATTAGGTCACTCACTAATCCTAGATACAGTTTCACAGTAAACAGGTACCCCCATTACTAGGTGCAATATTACACAGTAAACTTATAGGGGAAGTATACAACCCCCAAAGCTCCTCTCTCCCAGCCTTTAAACCCAACCCCCAGTGGCTAGAACTACATGAGCTGCACCTGAAGCCTTTTTCTCCAATTGCAGGGCAGGTGTTTCCCTATAAATGAGCTGAGCTCTGGGAATGAGGGGTGAGGGTGGAATTAGGCCTACACCTACATCTTATGAGAGTGTATCAACCCTGTGTCTGCCCCTTACTGCACCTCCAAGCACTACCAGCTAAGAAAATCTTTCAAGTCTACTTACTGAAACAGCCTCCAGCTAGAAGCTTCTTCTACCTTCTCTAACTGAAGACTGACTGAGCTGGCAGTCACACCTCACATTCAAACAGCTCTAATCCCCTGTAATAAGATGCCTGCACTTACAGGCCAGATAGCAGCTTTTAAACACACACACACACACACACACACACACACACACACACACACACCAAATTGTCTGCTAGAATCCCTTTCTCCTGCCCAAACTAAATGTAAAACACAATCAAAGGCTGCCCAAAGTAAATATAAAGGCACGATAAATGGCAGTTAAGACCACTCCTCGAATACAATTACAAACACACACAATACCAGCTAAGAAAATCTTTCAAGTCTACTTACTCTCACAGCCTCCACTAGAAGCTTCTTCCCCCTTCTCCTCTAACTGAAGACTGACCTGAATGGAGCTTGTAATTTAAGGGCTTCCAAAGGTAATGATGGAAAACTCAAAGAAGTCAAATAATTTTCAATGTCTGACTGTAAAATAGGAGACTTTGGGGCCAATGAACTAAAATTATGTTTAATTGAAAATTCAATATCTTCAACTGAGTCCACCACTTTCCCTGTCTTGTCCTTCAAGAATTCAATATGCATCGAGTCCTTAATCTGTTTACAGGCCTCAAAGGGATCTCCCAGTGGTGATTTCTTAGTGCTGTTAGATAGCATTGCAAGCATCGTATGTGCTCTGTCATATTGATATGTTTGCATTTCTCTTTTAATATTATTAATCTGAACTGTATAATCAACTCCAGATATGTATGATAAAGTATAAAGCTTTTGTAATTGATTTCTAAGTGTAAGATATTTATGAAATTTGGTGTCCCTTGTTTGTTTTCAAAATTGTTTGACCCAAGTACTAAGATCAGTTTTGGTATCCATCCACCACTCTCCTAAATCAGTATATAAGAAGGCCACCGAAAGTCATGCTCTAATAATAGTCAAAATTGTATTTTTAACTAAATTATCTATAAGGATTGAGGTATTGAGTTTCCATCTATATTTCTGCCTAGGTTTTATCGAGTTGGCATTAAATGAGAAATGTAAGATCAAATTATCTGAAAATTCCATTGGTGTTGCTATAAAATTACCAATGGGTACATTAGAGGAAACAAATAAATAGTCTATGGTAGTTTTATATTTACCCCACTGATATGTAAATCCTGGGCCTTGTGTCTGAAATTTAGAGCAATTGGTTAAACCAGCCAATCAAAAGATATTCCCCAAAGAGTTGGAATCACAATACGTTTTTTATCTGTTCACTGTTTTGTTGGAAGGCTACAATTAAAGTCAACTCCCCAAAAAATTTTGTGAGAGGATACTAAATAGGGTTGCACTGCCTTCATACATGCGACTCTATCTGCCTTGGTTTGAGAGTTATATATGTTTATAACTCTGCAATCAATATTTCCTAACCTGACATCTAGAATCAATAGTATACTGGGAAAAAGGTCAATTAATTTATACAATGTAAAATTAAAGAGTATTCCCAATCCATCCACACTATCAGTACCAAAGGACCAATAAGAAGAACCCCAGGGCCAGCCCCTTTTGAATGATGCTACCTGTTCAAATGAATACATCCAGGTTTCCTGCAAGAAACAAACCTGAATGCTCTTATCATGAAAAAACTGTAAAATGGCTTGCCTCTTAGCAGTATTTAATAAACTATGTGTATTTAAAAAGCTCCAAGTCAGTCCAATTAGATCCAGGTCCTAATATATAGTGGATTATTTTTTCCATTTTTTTCTTTTTTCTTTTCCCTTTGTAGTCTTCAACAACCATCACTGAAGGATCCTGAGAATAATTTTGTGAATCAGAATCCCCCAATTCCATCTCAGAATCTCCCCAAAAAGTGCAGCATAAGAATTATTTGAATCAAAGGCAACTGATGTGGTAGGGGGGATTTAGGTTTAACATTCCTAGTTGATCTCCTACCAGCCTGAGGAGATGCCGGTGGGGGATCAGTGTGAATGTTATCCTGGACAACCTGATCTTCAAAATCATAACACACTGGTTTAAGTAAAGGAAGGCTGGTAGAATCCAAAGCAACAACTTCTTCCTTTGGTAAAACAACCAAAGATACTTCCTCTAAGTGGGAAGATAGAGGGGGTTTTGAAACTTTTGACTGAGAATTCTGAGGAGGTTTTACCTCTGACTCGGGGGGCGGGGTAGCTGCCTCCTGTGCTTGCTGTATTAGTTAATCAGGGCTGATAAATGAGGCCTTATCTTTGGCTGCCCATGGGCATTCATTAAACACATGACCAAATTCTTCACATAAGTCACACCGTGTGTGATTGGCACATTGCATTGTTACATGTCCTATTTCACCACAGTTATCACATCGTGGTTTGTCAGAGACACTGGAAAGGTGATTTTTTGAGCCATATTTATAACAGGCCCGAGGCTGCCCCTCATAAAAGCAGACTCCCCTGTCTCTGCCCAACAGAAAAGAATTAGGATTGTGCTCCATTCATGTGTCTGTCTGCCTTAATTTGACTTTATATTTCCAACCCCCAGTCCAGAACATCTCAGTGTCCAAAATAGGTTCAGTTGCACTTAAAACATCACATTTTTGTGATAACCAATAGGTGGCATCCTCTACATGGACCCTCTCATTCCTAAACATCACTGTAACATATTTTATCAAAGGTTTAGTGAGAGGAATAACCAGAAAGGGGGTCCATGTAGGGGAAAACTTCACCTGCCCATATCTTTCCCAAAATACGTCTAAAGAATAAGCAGTATGAAAACTTACATCGCAATTGTCCTCTCCCGAGATGTCAATGAAGGCTAGGACCTCCTTGGGAGAAAAATGCAAAGAATCTTTAAATAAACATTTCCTCACATAATGACGATCTGGTCTTTCTTCCAAACCTCCCTGATATCTAATGCGAACTGCATTTCTTCTAGGGGCAGCTTTCCTGGCTCTGGAGAAAAGTTCTGACATTAGGGGGTTCCGATTAGGGTCAGCAGGTTGATCTGAATCAGAAGGTTTTGTGTCAGTCAATAAAGGATCAGGAGCTCTATTAATGGAAGGCCTTAAGCTCTCAAAACAGGGTAGTTCAGCGTCTTTTACATTTGTTTTCGTAATACCTTTTGAAAAAGTAATTGGAAACTTGGTAGTGTTCTTTACCTTCTGTTCCACCCCCCGGTTTCCAATCTGGGGAAGACTGTGAGAAAGTGAATGAGGAATCCCATATAGGGTCAGGTAACCAAATGCCTCTAGGCGTTTGTTGCCATCCTGCTCTTAAAAGAGCCTTTTTAGGTGACCAAGCGTCTAATGGAGTAGATGTTTCAGATACTGCTGTATGGGTAATTTCCGTCTGAACCATAGGAGTAGACTCCTCATATAAATCTTTTGGTTTGGGGGTAGTTTTCCCAGTTGTTTGCTTAACATCCTTGACTTCTCCTTTCCTAGGAAAAGTAAAAGAAGTCACCCAAGTCTGAGAGTCTGGTGTATGCTGGTAGAGTGATTGGGGAGCTGTAGCCTTATTTGGTGCAGTACTAGTGGGAGTTTTAAATACTACAAACCCAGCCATTTTGGTACTCCGAATTCGGGATGTCACAGAGACACTGTGTGGAGAAAAACTTTCAGCTGCTGCCCGCCCCTCTAATCGTACAAGTAACTGCTGTGTTTTCCCTAATTACTCTGTTTAACTCCATCCTGGATAACTGTAGGCTTTAGGCACTTGCTTGCTGAAGCGATAGTACTGCCAGCCGAAATAGTCACATTATCCTTATTAGAAGCATTTGTTATAAGTGGTTTAACTGAAATTGACTCATCTGGCCCCAGCGGGGCCTTTGATGCTAGAGCGTCATCCACAGATTTGACAGGCTGGTCGGGTGTTTGACAGGGAGTATGTCATCTGACTTCTCAATCGGAGCAAGTAAAGGCCTTTCTTTGCAGTCCAAAGGTATGGGCCATCGAGACAACTGCTATATCAAAACTTGTGAAGACAAAGGCGTTTGTTGCACTTGTATACTTGAATGGTCATCAATGTTACCTAAATCCTCCGTCGATGAAAACATCTCTGGAATTTCTTCTTTAGAAGCAGCATCTGAATATAAAAGTTCATCAGCCTCTGGCTTAGCTGTGGTTGGAAAGGAGGCCTGCTCTCCCAACTGAGGAACATCCTCTTCCTCTGGAGTCTCACACCGAGTGGCCATCTTGGAAGCAGACAGCAAGTCCCCCTACTGATGAGTAGGGGAATTTCCCCAGTGCCCTGGTCAAATTTCCCTCATTCACTAAAAATACCAACAGCTTAATCTGGTTCAAATTCAGTTGCATACCATCTGTATCCCCTGCCAGTCGCCCCTGAAAAAGGGACTTCTAGGCCCAGTGGGCTTACTTGGTCAACAAAATTAAACAAACAAACAAAAAAAAAATTAAATTCTGAGGAACACCTAACAGTTGCTGTATTTGGACAATTAACAGTAACTGTACTGCAGGAGTCAGTCAGGTAATCATGGAAAGAAGTAGTGGTGAACTGCTGTGCTGTCAGTGTGCTGAGTACAGTCACGAGTCACAATAGTAAATTTGTCTCTGGCCTGTGGGTGTGGGTGGCAGACATTCAAAGGACATCACATTAGTTAAAGAATCTTCGTTTTTTTAACAGGGTAGAATACTAATGCTATAGCTACAGTATTTGCAACTCTCTCTCACTCTCTCTCTCTCTCTCTCTCTCTCTCTCTCTGTTGCTCTCTGTCACTCTCTCTGTCTCTCCCAGCTTGCTCATGTCACGGAGCTGAGCAAGATATGTCACCATTACAGGCCATCCATTGAAGGGGCCAGTAGTGAGTTACTGCTTTTTTATTTAGCAGTTTTACATAAATTTTTATACAAATAATCCATTAAATTATTTTCTTTGGGCCTCTGTGTCAAATGTGACTGATTTTGGCTACTTTTATGCATTTGTTTGCATTTTTTCAAATATTTGTCAATAAACCAGGACAAATCAGACCTGCACTGTGTTCTGGTTCTTATTTAATGAGGGTCAGAACTTCACTGAGTTCTCTCAGTGGCGGACCTGGTTCCGAGGCCTTCTGGTCTTGGTGCCACTGGACTGCGGTCAGGGTCTTCGGGACAGTGAGTGCAGTCCATGCCAGGGATGGAATTTCCTCCCTTGCCAGTACCAGTGCCTCTGATGCCGGTTCCATATGCCTCTCACCCTCATTTTTCTTACCTGCAGGGGCAGGCACAAGTACCTCCTTCCTCCTCTCTCTCTAGATCTGGCAGTCCATTGGGGCCTCTTGTGGCGAGGAGGTTCTCAGTGGTGCAGGTGGCACCAGCTTCTTTAGTGCCGTGCATGGCACCAGGTTCTTCAGTGCCACATGTGGTGCTGGGTCCCTCAATGCCACAATAGGCACTGGGTCTTTCAGTGCCGTGAGTGACACCGGGGTCTTCCACACCAATAGTAGTCCCAGTATCACCCTTTTACCCCTTGCCTAGGCTGGGCTTTGGCCTGGCAGGGCTGACTCCAGATTTCTCTGGCGTAGAGGTGGAACTTGATGAGTTGGATCCCAAATTGATTTTGTCTGATGATGGTCAGGATGACTCATTATTAGGCTCGGATGGGAAACCCTCTGGTCTGGTGGAGACCCCCTTCAAGGAACTTTTCTTCCAGTCCCCCCTCAAGAATATGAATTCAACACTGGCTCTGCAGAGCTTGTCTGTGGGCCCATGCAGGCTTTTGTGCCTCGGGTTCCTTCGTATTCCTAATGTTCCTGTGAGTCATACACCTCCTATACCTCCCTACTTTGAGACTTTCTCTCATTCCTTGTGAGGCCAAATCCTGACAGAAAATATGCCCCCCCCCCAAGGACAGACCCTTTTTGGCTTCACAGCCTACTGCAGATGCTTTGATTGTTCTGGCAGAAAATGACAAAGCTGTTCTCCCTCAGGAAGCTTCAGCGCATCCTATCAAAAAGGAGTCTCATGAAACTGACAACTTGGGAAAACGGTCTTTCACTGCTGCAGCCTTGGGATGTGTATTGCCAGTTATCAGGGACATTTCTCCCATATGAGCATATTCTATGGAATTCTCTTAAGTCAGTAGTCGAGAACCTCCCAGAGTCTGATGCTACCATGGAGCTTCTGCAGACAATCACCAGGGGCATAGAGTCCAATACTCATCAGCTGAAGGCTTCTATAGATGCTTATGACACCTCTGCTAGGGCAGCCACTGCTGGAATATGCATCAGGCAGCACTTCTGGCTTACAACATTAGGGTTTTCAACTGATGCCCAATAGCAGGTCATCAATGCCCCCATTTGATGTGCTCATCTGTTTGGCCCTCAAGTTGAAGAAGCACTAGATGCCACTCAGAAGACCAGGACTGCCATTAAAATAGCCAGGCTGGCTCCTTCTGCTCCTTAGAGGGGTGGGAACAGTTGACAGTTCTGTAATAGGCAGTCCTTTCAAGGTAGAGGCAGAGGAGCCTTTAACAGAAATGAGACCCCTCAGCCACAAAAGAAAATGCAGCAAAAGGCATAGGGTCCGATAGTGCACAGTGCCACCCTTCGTCTGACTCAGTTTTACACCCAGTGGAAGTCTGTCACTTTGGACAAGTTGGTCCTCAGTATTGTTTGGGAGGGTTATTCTCTCAGTTTTGCAGAACTCTCCCCAGATCTTCCAAACCAAGCAGCAGCACAGCCTATCTGCCATGCAGTCAGACCTTCTCACTTCCAAAACACAGGGCCTTCTCAGAAACAGGGCAGTAAAAGTTGTTCCTTGGGCAGAAAGGAACACGGGTTTCTACTCCCACTACCTTCTTGTCCCAAAGAAGATGGGAGGCATGTGCCCTATTCTCAAGCTCAGAATATTAAACAAGTACCTGTTCAGGGAGACGTTCAAGATGATCTCCCAAGGAACTCTACTTCCACTATTCCATCAGTATGACTGGCTGGCATCCCGGGATATGCAGAATGCCTACCGACATGTTCTGGTACACCCAAGTCACCACAAGTATCTCTGCTTTATGACCCTGAGTCAATACTACCAGTTCAGAGTCCTGCCCTTTGGGCTCTCTTCAGCACCTCAAGTCTTTACAAACTGTTTCGCAGTTCTAACAGCACATCTCATAAAACTCGGTGTTCAAGTCTTTCCTTCCCTTACCTGGACAACTGGCTCCTAGAAAGTCTGTCCAGACAGGAGACATGGAAACCAGTTGCCACGACTTCTCAGTTCCTTACATCCATGGGATTTCTTCTGAATCTGGCAAAATCCCAGCTTCAATCCTCAAAGCTGCTTCTCTTCATAGGAGCCCTCCGGGCTACCTCCAGGGCAAGGGCTGTCCTCAGAGGACAGGAGGAGGAGGAACATTTTCCAGATGGCACTCTGCACCAAGGAGAACAACTCTGTTCAAGCTCTTTCAATGCAGTGGATGTTCGGTCTCATGGCATCACCTGTGTTTGCAGTGCCTCTAGCCTGTCTACACAAGAGAACCACAAAATAGATGCTTAGCACACAGTGGTCACCGACCACACATCCACTGTTCTTTCACATAAAAGTGACAGAGCCTCTGATGAGATCACTTGCATGCAGATTTCTTCAGGGTCTACCCTTTACCCCACTGGAGTATCGAATCATGATCACCACGGATGCATCTCTGATCAAGTGGGGAGCTCATTGTCAAGATCTCCACACCCAGGAGGTATGATGCCAGGAAGATTCTCATCTACACCTAAATGTTCTAGAGATGAGAGCTGTCCTCTATGCTATCCAAGCCTCGAAGGATGTCCTCTGCCGCAAGGTAATCCTCCTACAGACGGACAAACTGGTGATGTACAATGTCAACAAGCAGGGTAGAGTGCACTCCTACCCTCTGCAAAGGGAGGCCATGAGAGTGTGGGATTGGTGTCTCAAACATGACGCGCTGATTCAGGCAGTCTTCCTGCCAGAACTCAGAACGATTTGGCTGATTGCCTCAGCAGGACAGAGGTGGATCTACACGAATGGTCACTCGCATCAGACATCATGCAGTTGCTATTCGATGAGTTTGGCAGTCCAGACCTGGGTCTTTTTGTGTCCCCACTCAACACACAATTGCCTCTATTCTGTTCCAGAAATCCAGAACCTGGCGTTTTCTGTCAGGATGCATTCAGACTGCAGTGGACAAGATGCTTTCTGTATGCATTTCCTCCTCTACTATTAGTTCAGAGGATGCTGATCAGACTGGAGGCACCAGGGGGAAAAATGATTCTAATTGTCCCATACTGGCCTTGACAGATGTGGTTTCCATTGATCTAGAGGTTGTTGGAAGTCCCGCCGAAGCAACTGCTCTAATTAATGGACCTCCGGACACAGGGACCCCTGGTCCATCCTAACCTGCAATCCCTTCATCTCCATGCCTGGCTCCTGAAGAGATAGAAGTGAGCAGGTACAAAGTTTCTCAGAGAATCTTGGAGATCCTCCTGGCATTACGTAAGCCTTCCACCAGGAAGGCTTACACAGCGAAATGGAAATGCTTTTTAATTTAGTGTGCCAAGTCCTATCTGGACCCCTTCCACTACCCACCAAATAAGGTGTTGGAGTACCTCTTAGACCTATGTAATGCAGGGCTGCAATACTTGACAGTGAAAGTACTCCTCTGCACAGTTTCTGCCTGTCATGAGCCAGCACAGAACATGATGCTGGTTCAGTTACTGCTAGTCAAGAGGTTCCTCAAGGGCATTCTACACACTAGACCCCTGGTCAGGAGACTGGTAGCTGCGTGGGACATTAACCTTGTGCTAGACATGTTCACTCATAAACCTTTTGAGCATCTAGCCACCTATGATTTGAACTTTTTGACCTAGAAGACCACCTTCCTGGTGGCCATCACTTCCACTAGCAGGGTGTCTGAAATGCATGCCTTGACCACAGACCCTCTGTACACTGTCTTTCACAAGGACAAGCTGTACTTCATACTCACCCAAAGTTCCTGCCCAAGGTGGTTTTGGAATATCACCATAATCAGCCTTTGGTTCTCCCCACTTATTTTGCTAACTTTCAGAATGAAGGAGAACCCTTCATTGTCTGGATGTCAAGAGGGCACTTTGATTTTACATCACTAGAACAGGGGAGATTTGTAAAACCATGCAACTCTTTGTATTGTTCAGCATGGCCCGGCTGAGCCAGCCTGTCGCTATTAGATTAATTTCTGCTTAGAGAGTGGCATGCCTTCACCGCTGCTACTTGATGGCACATCAAGTTGGAAGGCCGGGTTTACACCCACTCTACAGAGTGGTCGCTGCATCCCTGGTAGAGATTCATAATGTGCCCATTGCAGATATTTGCAAAGCAGCTACTTGGAGCTGAGTGCATACCTTTGTGAAGCACTACACTCTGGATGTCCACTCCAGACAGCACACTTCCTTTGGCAGGACTATCCTTAGTGGACTTCTGTCTTGTGTGAGCACTGTCTCCTGCTGCCTTACTCAGGGGGATTGTTTTTTAGCTTTGTACTTTCCCAGCAGTAAGAATGAATGGTGAAGACTTTAAGTCCAAGATGATATGTACATTACGTACCTACCGTAATTCTTGATCTTCTTGGACAAGTCTTCACCATTCATTCATATGCCCACCGACCATCCCACAAACTCAATCATCCTGTTTCTGGTCTTCACTCCCTAATGTGTTGGGCTGTGAAGAATTTGTTTCTTGACCGCTCTTACACTGGTCAACTGGGCTATCTTATGCCGGGATTAGGTTAGGTGTTTCCTAAGTTTAGTTTACACTGCACCTCCTCGGTCAAAAAAGGTAATGAGGCAGTTGGAGGGTCGACACTGAGATAGCCTACACAGGCGCAAGCCAGTCTTGCCGTGCCATGCATGTCTGGTCCTCCTGAAGATTTCTGCCTCCCAGCAGTGTGAATGAATGATGAAGACTTGTCCAAGAAGAGCAAGAATTACAGTAGATACGTAATTTCCATTTCTTGCTGATTAGCACAGATTCTCCTTTTCTATGTCTCATTCCTGGTGGCTGGTCTTCTAGGTGATGAAGAAGATGTTTGCCTCACAAGATCAGGTAACAGTTGGTCAACGGGCAATAGATGATTTTGGTGAAGTGTCTTAATAACAGTATTTCTATTCTTCAGTTTTAGGCAGTTCACTGGCAGATTGGGAAGCTGCTACATAATGACATGGAGTTCAGATCTCCAGTGGTCCGATGTTTACCTGGGATGCCAAGTTTTCTGATCAGGACTCTGTCTCCATGCAGCAGAGCTTGCGCTTGTAAACCTACCAGACCTGCCGTCCTTAATGTGGACCACCATTTCCTATCATAACAGAGAGAAGGGATAATGTCTACTAATGTAGCTAGCATGTACTGACAAAACTACTGTATTACTGGTTAGCAAAATAATACATTTGTGGCCTTAGTATGCCACCTACTAACAACTGTTTTATTATGAACCCAATAAAATACTTGTGGTCTTAGCGCGCCACTGATGGTATGAAGTCATGATGCTATGATCAGCAACAATGCAAAAATCATTCTATTGTTTTATGAAGTTAGATAGCATAATAATATATCCTGTGCAAGTGCAACATCTCATGACCTTGGGTGTGAGACACCCTATGTATTCACCAATGGGAAGCCGAACACAAGATTTCTATTATGCACATGAGCCCATTACCCCAGTACCAGGACTTATTTATCAGACCTATACAATGTTATGTACACAGCCAAGCCCTTTGGGTTCTTGGGAGACAAATGCTTCCACACCAGGTGTGTGATTGTTCCATACTCCCAATAGGTAATATTGTTTATCTAGACTGTCCTCTGTACATTGTTAGGGTAACAAACCTGTATTCTGCACATCTGTATCCTGTGTGATGTTTTACCTTCTGTTTTGCAGATGTCCTGCAGTAAATAAATGAATAATGTGTATTACTGTCTTGCTGTACAGTAACTATGTTAACATCCCAAACCCTGGTTAGGAGCTCAGCTTACCCTGCTTTGTGCATGTCCCAGAAGTATGCCATCTGCTGCTGCAAAAATCATTCATTTAGCTGCTAGAAACAATCTTGGCTGGATGAACACTTGAAAAGTCATCAGTGGAGAAGAAAAAACTTCCCAGAACAGAACACTGCCCAGCTGAGGAGCTTGTAACAGGGGACTGCAGAGAGCTTTAAGAGATAAAGCCTCCTTCCTTCCAGCCTGCTTGTGGAGAGGTCCCACTATACCTCACAGTTGCCTACATACCCACTAAGAACCAAAAGCCTGCTATCTTATCCCTCACCGAATACCTCTCTACCCTACCACACAGTGCAGAGCAGACACTAGTAGGGGACCTCAATATCAACTGGCTTGACCCTCAGCCACGTCAACAAAGGACTTGTTCTCAGCCCTTGACATGGTCCAATTAGCTACCCAACCCACTAGACTTCACCCATCTACTGGTACCCACACCCTCCTGGATATCATTATTTCTAACCGCCCCAACAAAATCCTGGATACAAAAGTACTTCCAGACTCCTTAAGTGACCACTCGCTCATCCTATTCCAATGGACCTCTTCCACACCCAAACCCATAACCTAAACAACCTTCCGAAGGCATCTCTGCCCAGGAGGGTTAATAAAACTTAAACAGCTGCTAAGCCAAATAGATTGGTCGCCCATTAATATAGACCCCAGCGTCGACATTGCACTCAACCTGTTTACACAGGCCTTCACCAAGGCCTGTGACCTCTATGCGCCACTCACCAAACTCCGCACCAAAAGTCAACATGCTCCTTGAATAACCCCCTCCCTGCTCCAAATGTTGAGAGACAGGGATAATCTCTGGCACAAAACCACAGAATCTGGCAGGATGGCAGACAAACAATCCTATACTGTCGCTCGCAATAGGTGCACTCGAGTCATCCGTAAGGCCAAAGCAGACCACCACCAAACCTCTCTCACAGCCACATGGGGGCTTGCGAAAACCTTCTGGAGTACTATCAAAGAACTCAATGGGAAATCACGCTCCCCACTTCCCTCCCAGCTCACCATAAATGGCACTACCTCCACAGACACACTCACCATAGCAAACTGTCTAAATACCACCTTCTTGGATCTCAGCAGTGTTCTTCCTAGTTGTTTCTTTGACCCTGTGCACCAATCCCAACCCCCAATCCTGCAGCATCCTTGTTTCCTCTTGCACAAAATATCCACCCACAAAGTTCGTCCTTACCTACAAAAAGTGCTAAGCATCAATAACCCTATAAATGACCCCCTAGATGCCAGGCTCCTTCGATTAGTCCTCGACCAGGTCCTAGTCCCCCTAACGGACCTGCTCAACAAATCCCTATGCCTAGGGCAATTCCCTAGTGCCTGGAAAATGCTGTCATTACCCCCATCCATAAAAGTGGTGACAAAGCCTCCCCAAATAACTATCAGCCCATCTCCATTCTTCCCCCAAAGCGTTAGAAAAAGTGGTTGCCACCCAACTTACGGAATACCTAGCCAAGTATGACATTCTATGCCCAAAGCAGCATGGCTTCCGTTTGGCCCATAGTACCACAACAGCCCTCCTAGAATTCACCAACTTCCTGGACTCCTCCCTAGAAGCCGGTAATATTGCAGAAGCTGTGTTCATAGACCTATCCAAGGCCTTTGACACAGTCTGCCACCCTCTCCTTCTCGACTCTCTTCACCAACTTGGTTTCTCCACAGGCCCCCTAGCCTGGTGTTCCAGTTACCTTTCTGCCCAGTCCCAATGCATCAAAATTAACGGAACCCTTTCCGACACACTACCCATCCACTCCAGGGTGCCCCAGGACTCTATCCTGGGGCCACTTCTTCTCTCCCTCCACCTAAACTCCTTACTAAAGGCCTGCTCCACAAAAATCTTGCTATATGCAGATAATACAGTGCTATTTGCTTCACATCATAAACCTATGCCCCTTCAGAACTCCCTGCAACATGCCTTCTCCCAGGCTGAAACATGGTTTAAGGACCGTAGACTGGTCATAAACCTAAAAAAGAATAAATCAATGATTTTCTCTCACCACCAAAACAAAGCAAAAAGTGCACCTCTCTGGATCCTCCCCAGCACCCAGCACCCCCTTGAACAGGTATCCAGCTACAAATATCTTGGTCTTACCCTTGACTCGGCCCTTACTTTCCATGACCACATAAATACCCTTGCTGCTGCAACAAACACCCGGATTGGACTCCTTTACCGACACAGGGACTGCCTTCCCCCCACACCCTTAGGATGGCCATCACCTCATCAATACTGTCCCTAGTGGAATATGGGCTCCCTGTATACGAGGCAGCAGATAACTCCGCACTCCAGAAAATCCAGATCTCCTAAACAAGGCCTGCAGGCTCCTAACTGGTGCGCCGAGGCTCACTCACACCTGCTCCGCTATACCTCTGCCAATCTTCTCAACCTCAACAAAAGGCTCTGCTACCAGACCTGCATACTGTGCAAGAAAATACTGCTTGGACTGTCTCGCCCTGGGGTCTCCACCTCTCTTCATCCAGCCACCTCCACTATCTCCACCCGCAACTCAGAGAAAGCACCACTGGTTGTGCCCAGGCCAAAAACCTCCCTTGCCCGGAGATCTTTTCTCTCCAGGGCCCCCACATGGTTTAATGCAATCCCAAACACCATCACTAGTGCACCCAAGATCACCCACTTCAAAACCACTCTTCGCAACCACCTCTTCAATATCTGCTCCTGTAACTGCAACTAACATTTCACTCTCTCACCCTCTCTGATTCTAATTCTCTGACAAAGTTCATTATGGATTGCAGCCTATGTCAAGAATTTCCAAACCCATGAATAGGACTGACTACTCTGTTTAGATGCTTTCTCAAGCTAATAATGTCTCTCTGCTGTGATGATGTAAATATCATCATCCAAATATTGTAAATAAAGTCTGTACTTACTGTAAATACTGCAAATAATGTCTGTGACAAATGTGTGCAGCACATGCTCTATGAAACTGTTGTTAAACCCTGTCTGTATTACCTTCTGTCTTATATGTGATGAGGTACCTTTGGAAATGAGCCTCTGGCTCAAAGGTTGTAAACCGATAAATCAAATAAATAAATAAATAAAACATGTACTCACATCCACACCTCCCTGCCTATTGTGTGTGCGTGTGTGTGTGTGTGTGTGTGTGTGGTGGGGGGGGGGGAGGCAAATCCAGCCAGATGTGGTGTTTCAGAAGATCTGGTGCATATTCCTACTCGGCTGCTGGAATGATTCGGTGAAGAGGGGAGGAAAGTGGGTACAAAAATGTGCAGTTTTTCCAGTGCCAAGAAAAGGGGCATGATGTTGCATTTCCTGGCAGCAATTTACTGTACAGAATTCTGGGGGAGGGAAGGGGGTATGTCTCCTTAAGCCGGTTGCCCATCGTACTTGAAATGGCTACGTTCGCTCCAAAAGTTTGAGTCCCTGATGACTTTTCAAGTGTTCCCCCCACCCACATGCCATTCAAGACTGGCCAGGGGAGCAAAGACAGAGCCTGTCACCAGCTGCTAAATGAATGATTTTTGTAGAGGCAGATGGCATGTTTCTGGGATGTATGCAAAGGAGGGTAAGCTGAGCTCCTAACCAGGGCTTGGGATGTTACCATAGTTACTGTACAGCAAGAGAGTAATTTACCTTATTCATTTATTTACTACAGGACATCCGCAAAACAGAAGGTTTAAATAATACCCCAACTTCTCCTTTACTTGTAAGGTGACCATTTGGGAAGGGGGGTCAGGGGCGGCATTTACGGCATGAACTTGATGACACAAAAACTGAAAGCTAATTTTAGTTTGTCATTTAACTAGCCAAGGAGAAATGTGATTTCACAAAGCTGCAGTTTAAATGGCTAATAGTCCAGCCAGCCCCAACAGTTCAAGCAGTCTAAAATTGGAGTCAGTGATATGACATTTCACAGCTTGCCGTGCGCTGACTCCTGATTGAAAAGAAAATCTGTCAAACTGATGCAGCTTTCAAAATTAAGAGACCAGCATGTAAATATGCACTTTTAAACATCAGCAATGCTTTTATACACACACTGAGGCCATTCCTTGTTATTTATGATTTTTTTAACAGTTGAAAACAACTATGAATCATTTCCTATCTCCTTTAAGAAAGGTTTAGCTTCCCACCAACAATGACACCTACAGTAAGTCTTTTTCATTATCTCAATCCCGGTTAATATGGGCTGAACAGGTACCTACAGATCTAAAACTGATTATTGCTTTATGCTAAATATTTTTGTCAGGATTTTTAAATGGACTCATCACAGATCTGCCTACCCACATTTTCAGTGAGACATCTCTCCAAGCTGGTCAGCTATTTATAAAATGGTTTACTGTATATTCTTCAAAAGTAGCATTTGCACAACAAAATGACAAAAACCCTGCTTTAAATAATTTGTAATGGGAAGTACCACAAAACATGGCTTTCAGTCTTGTAAACAGACATGTAAAAAATTGCATACAGGTAGTCGGATACAACTTAACAGATGCAGGCACAGCCTGCGTCTGCACCCATTGCTTTTGAAAATCTAGCGCCAATTGTTCAAATATTGTATAAAGTAACTGTGTACTTCTTCATCCCTGCTGTTGAAATGGAGAGGAGGTGGTGATGGACTTGACTGACCTAGAGTCCCTTTATGACTATAAATTACTACGTTTTATAAAATGTAAAGAACAATCCTACTTTAAAAACCAAATCACATGAACCTGAATTATTCTTCAATGTCTGCATGCCTGCACTGTTTGCATGTGGTTTTTCCTGTATATATTAATTCTGCATGCATTTCAGAAGTGCCATAATGCACTTTGAGGTGTGCAGTTGTGCTCTGGTATAAACTCTTCTCAGGTGTTTGAAGAAGCTTGGCTTTGCCTAGTGCCACACAGCACACCCAAGGCATGGGCATATCAAAGAGCATCCACATTCCCTGTGTTGTGTTGTCACTTACATGTTGTGAAGTCTTGTGAGCATTATGGAACAGCAATATGTACATAAAAGATCTCCCTAGTCTACATTTGAAAACTTTTCTTGAAAACATTGCTTTGGACTCGTACTTCTAAAAGTAGAGCTACTGTAGCTAGCTTACTACTGAAATCTGGCTAGTTTTTGGTGGGCTTTAGTCAGACGCATTAGACGACACTTCAGGAACTCCCGCCTCTCAGCAGTAGTGACATCCTCCTGAAGAAGCTCTTTGAGTCGGTCCCTCTCCTGCAGCAGTTTTAGCATCTCCTCTTCCAGTCTTTTCCCAAATTGCTCCATCATATAGAACTGGATGATCAGAGGGACCTGGTTTGCAAGTCGATTTTTGGCACCCTGAAACACAAGAAAGAATTGATGAGTGACAAGTAATATACCAAAGTTATAATTTTCAAACTTGCCAGTACAAAATGAATGGAGGGATGACCAAGTTATCACATATGTAACCTCCCCCACCCACAAGGTGTTAGACTTTGCCTGTCCGATAATCCTGCAGACAGTATATAAGGCCTTCAGATGAATGTCACCTGAGTTCAGCTAGTAATGGAGGTAATACAAAAATGGTGTGGTGCCTCCACCTATGGGGATCCTTTTAACAGATGGCTGCCAGGGTACTGCTATACAGGAAATGAAAGTAACCCTCATTCTCATGACAGAGAATCTTTACAGTTATTCACAACCTGCAACATATTGTCTATACAAGCCAAGACAATGACATGCAAAACACAATAAACTGCAGTTTAAACACAAGGGATATTTATTAGGGGGACAGGAACAAACTCAGGATTAGGGTACAGATAACGGATTAAATGCAGGGAAATAATTCTTAGATCACACCCCAAATCCCACCACCCTCTGGTGAGTACCCACACAGTATTTAGTTTCCCTTATTAGTGCACAAGTATGCCAAAGTTCCTTTGATAGCTTACAGTGCAGTCCATTATTTATGTGCACACAGTGGGCAGTTGCAGGCCTGATGCTGGACCAAGGTGTGGTACTGACTTAATGTTGGTGGTGGAAGATCCCAAATTATTCAACACAAATGTTAATTGCTCCTGTCTATTGTAATTCTATAAATGAGCTTTGAACAGTAATCATGCAGAAATGCCCAGTAGCTATGCTTATCTGTTCTTGACTAGCAGAAGAATTGGAGGGGTATTGTCCCAGTATTCATGACCCTAGCAGATTCTGCAGGCTGGCTCTGTTAAGAGGTCTCTCTTAGGGGTTTCTGTTCTGGATGATGGTACAGATGCAGCTATCCCAACGCACTTGCGAGTGGCAAGGGGTGTGGACCGTGCTGGTCTCTGATGTCCTCGTCACCCTGTGAAGGACTTGCCTTCACAACCCCCAAGGAGTAGACACTCAACCAGGACCTCAGATGACTTAGACTGTCTGTTAAGACAAGTCCTGATAGCTCGCAAAGCCCAGGAAGGAACTTTGGTGTTGTTTCTGGATGAATCAGAAATCTTTTTGTAAAGTTTCTTTCAACAGCTTTCTTCCACCTTTTTGGTTCACTGCTGACTTTCTGTACAGGTCTTTCTCCTTGTGTCTCCCAGCTAAATCTGGTCTATTCACATGCCTAGCTCTTGTGCAGAAATCCAGGGATCAAATAGCAGTGGCTAGTATCTCATGCATTAGTCACTGTGTTAAACCCCTGGCTCTCAGTGGCTGTCAGCTCCTGGGGAAAAGTGTGCACACAAGTTCTGAACCAGCTTGCAATTTAGTTGTTTTGCAGAGCTGAGCTAGAACTTCAAACTGATGTCAGTTTCTTGGGGACAGGATGTACTAATTTAGTTGGTTTGCAGAGCTAAGCTAGTCTGCTGTTGGCTAGCTCTGCAAAGCTAAGTACAGGAACTCCCAACATTCCCAGCCGTGTTGTTTGTCCTTTGATCCCCATTCGGTAGTTCTGGGGCCAGAGAAACTACAGACATTTCTGCTTTTATAGTCTTTCACTTTATCTTCTATTTTGACATGTCTGTCTGGCTTCTGGGTATCAGGATCAATACCTCCCAGTCCCTACTGCCATCTGGTGGGGATGGGGGGTACATTGGTGGCAGGGGAGCATTGTTGAGTGTCCCCA
Organism: Neoceratodus forsteri; assembly: GCA_016271365.2. Classification (NCBI taxonomy): domain Eukaryota; kingdom Metazoa; phylum Chordata; order Ceratodontiformes; family Ceratodontidae; genus Neoceratodus; species Neoceratodus forsteri. The sequence continues at coordinate 1,402,348,983 of CM057458.1, read as the reverse complement.
AACCTTGTGCTCCATGGGCAGGAGCAGTTTTGCACTTTGTATAATTCTGAGAGCAGCTTGAAACTGAGCAACTTCCTTGCTGTGCACTCTCTGACCCTGAAGGCAGTTCAGAGGCTGGTTGAGTGAAGAGAGATGGTGGTGCATTGGCTGGCTGGCAGAACAAATGATAGTTTCCAGTCTAGCACCAGGTCCTGCAGCAGCAGCAGCCTGGACCAGAACCGGGGTGAAAGAGCAGTGTCGGGGAAGGTAGCAGCAGTGCTCTGGAGAGAGAGGCAAAGGTAGGCTCCCTGTTAGGAGATGATTACGTCCGCCAAGACTGAAATCCTTGCATCCATGTTGAGGCCTGAAGAACACAAACATGCTAAACACAACAGAACAGTCTGTCTAATACACCTGCATCCTGATTGAGAGATGATGTTGTTCAACATGAACACTGGACATGCCTTTGAATTTTATAGTCTTCCAAACTGGCATGTCTACAATTCCCAAAGATGTCAAGTAGACAGCAAAAGGAGGGGGAAGCAGTAAAGGATTCAGCAGCAGATTTGTTCTGTTGTGCACCACATTTATGGGATGGTTGTTGAAGATGCCAAAGGCATCACAAATGAGTTTTACAGGTTGCTTGAATTCCCTTCCAGATTGATGAGCTACAAATGGCTCTTCTGCAATGACTAGTGCAAGGTAATTGAAAGATTCTGCATCCAGTGCAGGAATGGATTTAGAAGGTCTAGGTATCTCTATATTCTCTGTAGGCGCTGTATCCAAGTGTCCTCCATCATCCTCCACAACAGTAGCTGTGTCAATGACATTGGGTCCAAAGTCAGGTGGTACAATGGGTGCTGGTATTGGATTTAAAGTCCCAGTGTTTGTGATACCACTTTCTCCTTGTGCAGGTCAGTGTAAGTTCAGAATGTGTGTGGCTGGCCTGAATATAGGACTGTAAGCACATATAAACCAAACCTCAGAGATGGTGTAAACCAAATCAGGCTGGTGGATCTTCCTGGACTTAAAGTCTTCACCATTCATTCATACTGCTGAGACTATGCCAGTGGTCCTCTGACTCAGCGGGAGCCAAAAATATTCAGGAGGACTAGTGCCGAGGCAGGACTGCACATGCATACAACATGAGACTGTCTCACACCTGTGTAGGCTATCTATGTGTCAACCCTCCAACTGCTTCAGTTCCCTTTTTCCTGCAGTCAAGTGCACCTCAGTGACTACATCACTCTCTGGCCGTAAGTCAAATCTTTACATCTATACAACAGCAATTATAGTATTTCAGTTTCAATTAGTATTAGTAGTTTCTAGTGTTTCTATTTATTTAAAAAAATAATAGTTTGAATAAGAAATTCTCTCAGCCTGGCATCAACGGAGTCGATCATGGACAATATCGATGACAGTAGGGAGACTTCTCTTGAAAGCTGTTCTGGCAGTGGGGCTGTGTCCAGTCAGCCACCCTTCTCCAGAGAGGGGGTCAGACCATGGACAGTCTGGTGCTCGTTGGGAAGGACAGTCCTCTCGTAAGCACAAAAACCAATGTGCCTGTTCCTGATCTCAGTTGGGGACCCGGTCACTCAACCACATGCTTTTCTCCTTGCTGTTGAAAGAAGAAGAAGAAGAGACAGTACCACTCGAGGTCACCATCTGGTAGGTCTGCTAGGGAGTCCTTGCTAGGAGAGAGTGGTACACACACCCCAACCCTCTGGGGTCTCCGTTCTTTGCAACTGGGCCTCTTGACACCAGAGCTCTTCTCTCTCCTCTTGCGGGTTTCTGGTGGGTAGTTTCACCACTGGGTCACTCTTAAGTGTTCTAGAATCTCAAGGGCATAGAATTTTGCGCAGAACTTGCAATCTACTGCAGAACTTCATGTGCCAACAGAATTCAGTCTTCTTGATTTTTATTAATATTTCTGTTTTTCCATAGAATCTGGTTCCCTTCCCCTCTTTTTATATCCTAAACCCCCATATGTTCAGAATGTGATGTTATCATTGCTATAACATTATACATTAGCTAATGAAATGGCTGCATTCTGCAACAGAAATGAACGGTCACTTATCTACCACACAGCTCCCACTGCCAGAGATGGTGGCACAGCACATCAGGCATGATAATATTTGCTCAACCTGCACTACAGCCTAATACAATTTTCAGTCTTACATTATTGCACTAGGGCCAGCTTAAACAAAACCTTGTCAATAGCACAGACCTGTTAAGTCCATACCTCACTTTGTACAAACCTATTTGTGTCTTTAAGGTATAGAGATGCCATCTGAAATGAATAATTGGTAAAATGAATTTAACTGTCATTTTTAAGAAAAATAAAGTAATTATGCCCAGAAAAGTGGAATGTAATAATGTGTAGACCTGTTGAAAGAATAGACCTGTTAAATAAATAATTACACTGTATGCATTTTTGCCAGGGTTATTGATTACATATTGTCATTGGTTGCTAGAATCACCTAAAAGTTATGGAGAAATGTTGGGTGCAGGGACTGCTGTTAGGCCAGCGGGTAGCATGCTGTGTTTCCGTGCCGGCAACTCAGGTTCAGAGATTAGCTCTGGGAGCTGGCTGGGCAGCACAAGGACTGGTGGAACACATCATTGCTCAGAGTCTGGGAAGGTATGGTGCAGTGTTCTGTCACATGGTGGACACATTGTGCTGGTCTGGAGAGCTCCATCTCACAATCGGTTCACATGCATGTCATGGTCTGATGGTGTTACGCAGTGTGTCAGAGACAGCAGGCTGACATCAAAAATGAGTTTTGCAATAACTCCTCTATTCCATTTCTAATGGGACCTGTATGAATGAGGATGCAAGTTCATGGAAGTTAAAAAATATATATATATATACACACACACACACACACACACACACACACACACACATACACATATACAGTATCTCTGTCTCTCTCACCACACACACACACACATTTGCATGTATGTTACAGATTACATATAAATATATAAGTGATACACAGTGGGAACCTCATGAGTGGTGTAGAAAGCACATACAAATATATAAGTGATAGACAGTGGAAACCTCATTAGTGGGATAGATAGCATGCATATAGAAATACCTTATTTATCACATAAGATCCCTTCTGCATATGTCATTTATTTAACAGGCTAGGACCTTAAGGGAGAGACATTTTGCTTTTTTAGGCATAAAATTATTTTTATAATTCTGTTATTTTTTGAACTAGTGTTACTGTGCTTTCCACCATCCTGATTGCTATAAAAACTGTCATGAAAGTGAAGTCAGGATGACAAGCTGTCACTGTGATGTGGTAGTTTGTTAGTGCCGCAGAACTTCTTCAGAAATTACAAACCACCACCGCAGAAGTTCTACGGCAAATGGTAGCCTTGCCACAGAACTTGGTCCCACTGTGCCGCAGAAAAGTAGGGACCCTGCTCTTAAGGAGTAGTGAGTACAGCATCTGTTTTGGTGCCCTTACCAGTGGTAGGGCTGTGTGAACTGTTCCGTAGGAGGTCCGGACCCCCAGATCAAACATGCAATCCAAGGACCCGGATAAATATGGACTTTGCCATAGAAGGAAAGTCCAGGTCTCTGGAGATGACATTTCAATGATTTCATTTTCTGTTGCCGTGGGGATGCCGTTGACACATACAGATGGCCAGAGGTAGCCAATCAGGCAACAGAAGGTCACATGACACACTCATGGTATATAATCATGCTGAGTGCACAACGTGGCCCCAGATGAGCGAGAACTGGAGGAGCAGGAGCTGGACTCAGCAAACCCAGACAGCCAGCAAAGAGAGTCACCAAACAAAAGCACCAACCCCCACCCCAAAATGCAAAAAAACACCAGAAATTTATAAGCTGAAGGGGAAGGAAGAAAAATTAGGGAGAATAAGAGAAAGGAGAGGGAGAGAAACTGATCCTCAGGGTGGGTGAAGGCAGGTTGGGGAGTCAGGACTTAGGACTAGGAAGATAGTGGTGGCCTGGGTGGCTGCCGGAGGGGGGATGCATACTCTCAAATGGGGACAGTGAGAGGATCTCAGATCTAGAAGGGGGTAGCCATCTGGGAACAAGTGACCACCAAACAGTGTGGTTCATGATAAACTCAGCTACAGAGTCAAGCCATACAAAGTGAGGGTTCTGGACTTCAGGAGGGCTGACTTTGGCAAGATGGGAGAGTGCTTTAGAAAAGCACTAGCAAATAGGCTAGAAGGAGGGGTGGAACAACAATGGGGAAATATCAAAACTGCCATCACAGAGGCAACAAACCTTTGTGTGAAGCAAATAAACAAATCAAAATGAAAGAAAAAGCCACTATGTTTCCCAAAAGAAGTGGCGGTGAAGGTTAGGGAGAAAAAGATAGCATTTAGGAGGTATAAGGAAACACAGAAGGAGCAAGACAGAGAACTGTACCAGTTAAGGCAGAAGGAAGCAGGGAGGGTAGTCAGAATAGCAAAGGCACAAATTGAGGAAAAGATAGCCAACTCGGTTAAGAAGGGGGATAAAACCTTTTATAGGTATATCAGGGAGCATAGAAAAACAAAGGAAGGGATAGTGAGGTTGAATAGAATGGATGGTGGGTGGGCAGAGAGTGACAGTGAAAAAGCAGGGATACTGAATGAATACTTCTGTTCAGTATTCACAAAAGAGGAAGTGGGGGAGGTGCCTAATCCAATTAACAGAAGCACTCTGGAGAGGGGGCTCGATCCCAGTCTTTTCACAGAAGAAAGGGTTCTGAAAGAACTCCTAAAACTGAAGGTGGACAGAGCAATGGGGCCAGATGGAATTCACCCCAGAATTCTCAAAGAATTAAGTAGAGAACTAGTGACACCACTGACTACCCTTTATAACAAATCATGGGAGGATGGTGTGGTACCTGAGGACTGGAAGGAGGCTGATGTGATTCCCCTTCACAAAAGTGGGACCAAGACAGAGGCAGGAAACTACAGACCTGTCAGTTTGACCTCTGTGGAAGGGGAAAGTAATGGAATCACTTCTGAAGGAAAGAATTGTTGAGTACCTAGAGGCCAGTGGGGCACAGGACCCAAGGCAGCATGGGTTCACAGTGGGAAGGTCATGTCAGACAAATCTAATTGATTTCTTTGACTGGGTGACCAACATAGTAGACCAGGGAGGGGCTGTGGACATGGCCTACCTAGACTTTAGCAAGGCATTTGACATGGTCCCACACAAAAGACTAGTAGTCAAATTAACCAGCCTTGGAGTGGGTCCCAGGGTGGTAGCCTGGGTAAAACATTGGCTGAACAACAGGACACAGAAGGTAATTGTAAATGGAGTCCACTCTGAAGAAAAAGTGGTTACTAGTGGGGTACCTCAGGGTTCAGTACTGGATCCAGTCCTTTTTAATGTCTTTATAAGTGACATTGCAGAGGGACTGGAAGGAAAAGTATGCCTCTTTGCAGATGTCACAAAGATCTACAACAGGGTTGATACACAAGGAGGCGTGGAAAGGATGAGAAGGGACTTGGCAAGGTTGGAGGAATGGTCAGAAGAATGGCAGCTTGGATTCAATGCAAAGAAGTGCAAAATAATGCACCAGGGAAACAAAAACCTAGGGGAAGATTACACAATGGGGGGAGGTAGTAACAACAACAAAAATGGAAAGGGACCTGAGGTAATCATATCAGATGACCTTAAGGTTGGCAAGCAATGTGAGAAGGCGATAGGGAGGGCTGGGGGGATACTGGAATGTATAGGGAGAGCCATCACCAGCAGAAAACAGGAAGTTGTTATCCCCCTGTACAGACAGTTGGGGAGACCCCATCTGGAGTACTGCATCCAGTTCTGGAGACCCCATCTCCGCAAGGACATAGGATGGAGGCAGTTCAGAGGAGGGCAACTAAAATGGTGCAGGGTCTGCAAGAGAAGCCATATGAGGAGAGACTAAAGGAGCTTAATATGTATACCCTTGAGGAAAGGGGGACATGATAGAAATGTTTAAGTATCTCAGTGGAATCAACAAAGTCCAAGAGGGTAGCATCTTTCATAAAAAGAGATGTGCACTAACAAGGGGACACAATTTGAAGATAGAGGGGGGACGGCTCAGGGGCAATGTGAGGAAGTATTTTTTCACAGAGAGGGTGGTGGACACATGGAACAGCCTTCCTGAGGAGGTTGTGGGGTCTAAAACTGTCGGAGAATTTAAGAATGCATGGGACAGACATAAGGAAAATTGTGTGGGGGGTAGGAAGAAACAGGCTGTTGGTTAAATAGGATCTGCAGCTTATCCTCAAGGTAGGAAATGGGCAGACTAGGTGGGCCAAGTGGTCCTTATCTGCCGTCAAAGTCTATGTTTCTATGTTCTATGTTTCTATCTTTGACTTGTGCCATTCCAGATTCGGAGGAGAGAGGGAGAGACTACTGGGGTTCTTGGCCTCAGAGAGTGTAGCTGTGTACATGAAAAAGGGCAGGTAGATAAAATCTTTGACTTGTGCCATTCCAGATCCAGAAGAGAGAGGAAGAAATCACTGGGTGCCCAAGCGAGATGTAACAGTTACTGAAAATCCCAAATGAAAGTTTTTTTCTTTCCTTGGCCTCAAACAATGTAGCTGAATGTGTATATGAGAAAGGGCATGTTGACAAAATATTTGACTTGTGTCATTCCTAATCCAGAGTAGAGAGAGAGAGAGAGAGAGAGAGAGAGACTACTGGGGGTCCAAGAGAAATTTTACAGTTACATAAAATCCCAAATTTATTTTCCTAGCTTCAGTGTGGCTGTGTGTACTGGGCAAGGGCAGCAGGGTGGCAAAATAAATCTTTGACTTGTGCCATCCGATCACGAATCACAATAACTTGCTAACATTCATTCACAATCTCATTTAAAGGGAGAGAGACTGCGTGGGGGCTGATAATAAATGTAACAGTCCGATAAATCCCAAATAAAATTGCTTTTCCTGGCTTCAGTGTGGCTGTGTGTACAGGGCATGGACAGCAGGGAGACAAAATAAATCTTTGACTTGTGATCTCCAGAGGGGAGAGAGAGGGACTGCAGTGTGGCCCACAATAAATGTAACCATCCCAGAAATCCCCAATTTTTTTTTTCCTGGCTTCAGTGTAGCTGTGTGTACAGGGCAAGGGCAGCAGGGTGGCAAAATAAATCTTTGACTGGTGCCGTCTGGGGGGCGGGAGAGAAATAGAGAAACAGCAAGGGGGGCCACGATAAATGTAATAGTCCCAGAAATCCCAAATAAGATTTTTTCCCCTGGCTTCAGTGTGGCTGTGTGTACAGGGCAAGGTCAGAAGGGTGGCAAGATATATCTTTGACTTGTGATGCCCACAGCAGAAAGAAAGAGAGAGGAGAGAGAGAGAGAGAGAGAGAAACTGCTGGGGGCCCATGATAATTGTAACAGTCCCAGAAATCCCAAATACATTTTTTTCCTGGCTTCAGTGTAACTCTGTGTACAGTGCAAGGGCAGCAGGGTTGCAAAATGAATCCATGACTTGTGATGCCCAGAGGAAAGAGAGAGAGAGAGAGAGAGAGAGAGAGAGAGAGACTTCGGGGGGGGGGGGGCCTATGATAAAGGTAACAGTCCCAGAAATCCCAAATAATTTTTCCTGGTTTCAGTGTGGCTGTGTGTACAGGGCAAAGGCAGGAGGATGGCAAAATAAATCTTTGACTTGTGCCATCCAATCACGGATCATGATCACTTGTTAATCTTTATTCACAATTTCATGTATTAAAAAAAAACTGTTCCGACAAACAACATACAAGTTGAAGTACCTGTGCTGCTGGCTGTGGGTAGCCCATGGGATAATCTTACTTTGTGACTTGCAGCAGGCTGTTTACAGTATAACACAAGTAAAGTACAAGTACTGTACACACAAGTATCATCATTGTCACTCATTTTTCATTATTCCTCCTTATTATCATTAGTTTTATAGTATAGAAACATAGAATTTGACAGCAGATCAGGACCACTTGGCCCACCTAGTCTGCTCATTTCTCTACCTGATGGATAAGCTGCAGATTGTAGTTAATCAACAGCTTACTTCCTCCTATCCCCCACTAGAATTGCCTAATGCCTATCCCATGCATTCTTGAATTCTCCCACTGTTCCTGACTCCACAGCCTCCTCAGGAAGGCTGTTCCATGCATCCACAACCCTCTCTGTGAAAAAATAGTTTCTAACATTATCTCTGAGCTGTCCCCTCTATATTCAAATTGTGCCCCCTTGTTCTTGCACATCTCTTCTTCTGAAAGATACTGCCCTCTTGTACTTTTTTAATTCCCTTGAGATACTTGAACGTTTCTATCATTGCCCCCCTTTCCCGCCTCTCCTCAGGGGTATACATATTAAGCTGCTTTCGTCTCTCTTCATATAGCTTCTGGTGCAGACCCTGCACCATTTTGGTTGCCCTCCTCTGAACAGCCTTCACTCTATGTCTTTGCGGAGATGGGGTCTCCAGAATTGCACGCAGTACTCCAGATGGGGTCTCTCTAACTGTCTGTATAGAGGGATAACAACTTCCTGTTTTCTACTGTTGATGCCTCTCCCTATGCATCCCAGTATCCAACCAGCCCTCCTTACTGCCTTCTCACATTGCTTGCCCACCTTTAGGTCACCTGATATAATTACTCCTAGGTCTCTTTCGATTTTTGTTGTTGTTATTAACTCACCCCCATTGTGTACTCTTCCACTGGGTTTTTTTTCAAAGATTGCTTTACCTTGCACTTCTTTGCATTGAATCTGAGCAGCCACATATTTGACCATTCCTCCAGCCTTGCCAAGTCTCTTTTCATTCTTTTCACCCCACCTTCTCTATCAACCCTGTTGCAGATCTTTGTGTCATCTGCAAAGAGACATATCTTTCCTTCCAGGTGCTCTCCAATGTCACTTATAAAGACATTAAAGAGGACCGGTCCCAGTACCGAACCCTGCGGTACTCTGCTAGTTACCCTCCTTTCTTCACTCTGGACTCCATTTACTATTACCCTTTGTGTCCTGTTGTCTAGCCATTTTTTTATCCAGGCTACCACCTTGGGACCCACTCCAAGGCTGGTGAACTTGTATAGTAATCTTTTGTGTGAGACTACATCAAATGCCTTACTAAAATCTAGGTAGGCCATATCCACAGCCCCTCCCTGGTCTACTACTTTGGTCACCCAGTCAAAGAAATCTATTAGGTTCATCTGACATGACCTTCCTGCTGTGAAACCATGATGCCTTGGGTCCTGTGCCCCACTGGCCTCTAGGTACTCAACAGTTCTTTCCTGCAGAAGTGATTCCATCATTTTCCCTACCACTGAAGTCAAACTAACTGGTTTATAGTTTCCTGCCTCTGCTCTGCTCCCACTTTTGTGAAGTGGAATCACATTTGCTCTCCTCCAGTCCTTAGGTACCACCCCATCCTCCCATGATTTGTTAAAGAGAGTAGTCAGTCGTGTTACTAGTTCTACCCTTAGTTATTTTAGAATTCTTGGGTGAATCCCATCAGGCTCCATTGCTTTGTACACCCTCAGTTTCAAGAGTTCTTTCAAACCCCTTTCTTCTGCGAATGGACTGGTATTGACTCCCCTATTCAGAGTTTCTCTCTTGTTTGGTTTAGGTACCTCCCCTTTTCCATTGTGAATACTGAGCAGAAATATTCATTCAGGATCCCTGCTTTTTCACTGTCACCCTCTGCCCACATTCCCTCCCCTTTATTAGGTCTCTGTATAATTCCCTTGGTCTTTCTTCGCTTCCTAATGTACAGTACCTATAAAAGGTTTTATCCCCCTTCTTAACAGTGTCGGCTATCTTTTCCTCAGTTTGTGCCTTATATCGCATTACATTACTTACAAGCATTAACCAACCCCCAGTGTGAGACTGTGCTGTGTGTGGCTATGCACCAGATGTGTCTGAATCTCCAACTATCACTTGGGTTTATATCCCAGTACTGACACTGTAGTGCAGCATGAGAGGGGTGCTGCATTTCTGAGGTGCCATCTTTCAGATGAGACGTTAAACCGAGGTTCCATCTGCCTGGTTTAGTGGTAGTTCAGGTGAATGTTAAAGATCCCATGTCACTTATCGAAAAGAGTAGGGAAGTTTTTATTAGAATGAAAACTTCAAACAACATGAAGTCTTGCTATATTATGACAATTGCAGTTTGTCCCACCATTAGAACGGCTCCGGAGGTGAAAGAGTTAACTCCCATTCTAAGAATGGAACTTGGAGCTCGAGCTCGGTTAGAGAAGCTCTGTCTGGGTTATTTCAAACCTAAACTGTCAGATTCTTTACTCTGCCTCACTGAACAGTTGCTCCGGAGATTTCTCCTACTGCTCGGTTCATTTCTGTTTAAACAGTGTTTTCTGGTTCAAATCAACCGAGAATATTATTATTTTAACCGCAAAACCGATCGGTTCAAGCTCTGTCTGTGGTATAGTAAGTAATTACAGTTTATTTTCTGTGTGGAACTTGTAAATGTTATCGGTTCGGTTTTGAACCGATCAGCTTGTTTTAAAACTTGAAGTTGAAATGGCTTATGTAGCAAGGTATCAAAAATCTAGATGGGACACTGTCATGGCTTTGGCCAAACAGGCCTCTGGCCAGCTTGCTAATGAGCTGGAACAGGTAGCTGCTGATGGCATTGAGGCATCTAAGGTGCAGTTTCATGCTGCTGTGGATTTTAATGATGTATCCTCTAGAGTCATGGCTACGTCTGTAGCTTTTCGTAGGTTGGCCTGGCTCAGGTGTACTAACTTGTCACAGGATACCCAGACTAAGGCTATGGATTTTCCTGTGGTTGGAAATTCTCTGTTTGGGGAGCAGACAGAGAATTATATGAAGAAAATGGATGAATATAGGACTACCTATAAGAGTGCTCAGGCTAAGGAGCGGCAAGCCACTCCTCAGAGGCAGACCCCCAGGGGTAGAGGTAGGCCTTTTCACAGGCCTTTTTACCAAACCCAGGCCTCCTCTGCTTATGCTCAGAGGGGGTTCTTCAGAGGGAGAGGCAGACGGGGTGTGGGCAGGCCTGCTCCCACCCCTCAGCCTAAAGCATCTGCCAAACAGACACCCTGATGGGGTGCCCAGGGCCGATTCTCCTTTACCTGTAGGGGGCAGGTTGGCTTACTTCGTTCAGAACTGGGTGTCTCTAACTTTAGACAAATGGATCCTGGAAGTAGTAAGCCAGGGTCTGGTTCTCAGCTTCAAAAAGTTCCCAAAGATGAGAATCAGATCTTTCCCACCTGCAAACTCTTTAGAGACCTTTACTTTAGAAACGGAAGTCTCAACCCTCCTGGCTCTCAGAGCTGTAGAAAGGGTTTCTCCCCTACACCAGGGCAAGGATCTGTACTCCAGATATTTCCTTACCCCAAAAAAGACAGGAGAATGGCGGCCCATTTTAGACCTGAGATATCTGAACAAACACCTTTGAAACCAAAGTTCAGAATGGTAACTCTGGCAATGATTTTACCCTCTCTAAGGCCAGGGGACTGGCTAGCCTCCCTGGACCTCAAGGATGCCTATTTTCACGTCCTAATCAGAAGCTCCCACTGAAAGTACCTCAGATTCGAACTGCCCTCAGGTCACTACCAGTTCAGAGCAATGCCCTTCGGCCTCACCTCTGCCCCAAGGGTATTCACAAAATGTCTGGCAGTAGCAGTTGCTCATTTAAGAAGGCAAAGGATTGCTTGTCTTTCCCTATCTGGACGACTGGCTCATTGTAGGCCAGTCCCCAGAACAGGTAAAATCTCACCTGCAAGTTACCCAGCAGCTGCTCACCTCCCTGGGCTTCTTGCTCAATCTTCCAAAGTCAGTTCTGGAACCAGTTCAGGTGCTCACCTTCATAGGTGCAGAATTGGACACAAAGCAGGCCAGAGCCTTCCCCCCTTAGAGAGGGTAAGGAACTTGGTGGCTCTGGCCTCCTCCTTCACTCTGCAGGTCTCGACCAGCAAGACACTTTTGCAGCTCCTGGGGCACATGGCTGCATCCACAGCTGTAGTGCAAGGAGCAAGATTTCAGATGAAGGACATTCAGTTTCACTTGAGAGCCTTTTGGTCTCAGAGAAGAGACCCCTTTCCAAGTTGGTCCCAGTGACCCGAACCCTGATCCAGGCCCTCCAGTGGTGGCAGGATCAGAGCAATTTAAGACTGGGGGTCCCCTTCATTCCTCTGTCTCACTCCTTGACCCTCACTACGGATGCTTCCCTCCTGGGGTGGGGAGCCCACATGGGCGACCTCTCCACTCAGGGAGTGTGGTCCCCTCAGGAATCTCTGCTCCACATCAATTTGCTGGAACTCAGAGCTGTCTTTTTAGCACTTCAAGTGTTTTCTGCATCTGTTCAGAACAAAGTGGTGCAAGTCAGAACAGACAACACCACAACAATGTGGTACATCAACAAGCAGGGGGCACTCGGTCTTTGGCCTTGTGCACCGAGGCAATGAAGTTGTGGTCTCTGGCCTATTCCCTGAACACTTCCCTCATAGCAGTTCACCTTTCAGGAAAGGACAATGTCCTAGCAGATGCTCTCAGCAGGATTTCCCAGGGCCATCACGAATGGTCTCTGGATCCTCAAGTACTGGGGATAGTTTTTGCCAGATGGGGCACCCCTCAGATAGATCTTTTTGCAGCCCCAGACAATCACCAACTTCCACTGTTCTGTTGCAGGCCCCCAGTGTTGGGCTCAGTCCCCCTGGATGCCTTTCTCCTAGATTGGGAAGGGAAGTTTCTTTATGTCTTTCCCCCCTTTCCTCTCCTATTCAAGGTGCTAGTCAAAATCAGATCCCAGCCTTGCAGGGTGATTCTGATTGCCCCAGATTGGGCCAGGCAGCCCTGGTACCCACTCCTTCTGTCCCTAGCAGTCCATCTTCCCCTGTGTCTCCCCAGGAATCACAACCTGTTAACCTGTGCACAGGAGAGAGTTTGGTATCCGAACCTCAAATCCCTCAACCTCAAGGCCTGGCTCTTGAGGAGTTAGAATTTGCTGACCTACACCTTTCTCAGGATGTTCTTGAAATCCTAAAGGCTTCTAGAAGCCTCCACTAGGCTACTTATAATTCTAAGTGGAAAAGGTTTTCCATTTGGTGTTCTGGAAACATATTTCCTCGGAATCTGCTGATTTGCCCATTGTTTTGGACTATATGGTCCATCTTAATTCTTTGGGCCTGAGACCAGCTACCCTGAAAGTACATTTGGCAGCTGTCTCTGCTTTTGTTTCAGCAGGAAAGCCCTCCTCTCTTTCCACTCACCCTGTATTTTCCAAGTTTTTAAAGGATTACTTCATACTAATCCACCTTTTAGGGATCCGGCCCATGCCTGGGACCTTAATGTTTGCATTGCCCAGTTAATGCAACCCCCTTTTGAACCTCTGTCTTCTGCAGAGCTTAAGTACTTAACTTGGAAAACTGTTTTCTTAGTGGCTATCACTTCTGCCAGGCGCATAAGTGAGTTGCAAGCCCTGTCAGTAGAAACTGACTTTATTTCTTTCCACAGGGATAAGGTAGTCCTCAGGACTAACAGGAAGTTTTTGCCTAAGGTGGTTTCAGATTTCCATCTTAATCAATCTATCTCCCTTCCAGTGTTTTTCACTGAACATTCCTCCTCTGGCGAGAGGAGATTGCACAGTTTAGATGTTAAGAGGGCCCTAAGTTACTATAGAACATACCAAGGATCACAGGTTCGAATCCCTCCAACTTTTTCTCACTTATGGTGAGGTCGGAAAAGGGAGACCTGCCACTAAGAGATCACTTGCCAGGTGGATTGTCTCTTGTATCCAATTTTGTTATCAGAAACTGGGGAAAGTTCCCCCCTCTGGCCTGAGGGCTCATTCTACCAGAGGTACAGCCGCGTCTCTGGCTGCTGCCAGAGACATCCCTATCTGAGAGATATGTCAAGCAGCTACCTGGAAAACAGTACACACTTTCACCAAGCATTACTCCCTGGATGTCCAGGCCAGGAGAGATGCTCGGTTTGGCACAGCTGTGCTTCAGAGCCTATTCCCTAAGTAGGTTCTGTCTCTCCTCCATGGAGGTACTGCTGTGTAGTTCGATTGAATATAATATAGCAAGACTTCATGTTGTTTGAAGAAAAAATTACTCACCTTAGTAATGTTGTTTCTTCTAATGGAGTCTTGCTATATTATGACCTCCCCCCCAGCCTGCCCCTCTCAGAACTTCTACTTGGGTATGGGGTGGGCAGCCTAGTGTGGGCGCTAGTTATGCCCATTATATGTTTTCCACCCCTTCTTGGGGTTTTGGGGTGTGGTGTTTTTATTTTATCCTGTATTATTGCTTATATTATGTTATTACTTCTGGTCCCCTGACTTGAGTCTTTGTGTTGGGACCAGGAATATGTGTTAATAGTCAGGTAGCCAGTTGGCTAGTGTAGGTTACAGCTTCCACACAGACCTTAGTGAGTTTTGCTCGTAAAGATCTGACAGTTTAGGTTTGAAATAACCCAGACAGAGCTTCTCTAACCGAGCTCGCACTCCAAGTTCCATTCTTAGAATGGGAGTTAACTCTTTCACCTCCGGAGCAGTTCTAATGGTGGGACAAACTGCAATTGTCATAATATAGCAAGACTTCATTAGAAGAAACAACATTACTAAGGTGAGTAATTTTTTCATATTGAACAACACAAAACATAATGTAATAAAATTTAAACAGAATGAAAACAGGATTTTAACCATTCTAAACAGGAGAAAAAATAAATAAGCTTAATTCATAATGCTCAGATATATACAAATCAACTATTTGTACTTAATAAATCTATGAAAACCTATCCACCAATGAGTAACATCAGCAGAAGTAAACAATTGTTTATCTTTTAAATATGTTTTCATCAGTTTCTGGACTACTATTTGACAATATCCTTCATAAGTCATTTTATGTTGATAGATCACCCATTGACATCTCGCTAGCCAGAGATAAAATCTACCTGGAAAATGAGCTGGAAAAGGCAGCTTAAAAAAATAGTTAGGGTATCTTTATGGAAATGTGCTAATCCTGAGAGATATATACCTAAACCAAACTATCATAAGTGAGATATTGTAACCATGGTAAATTCCATTTATTCCCTAAAAAGACCCAAAAAGAGTTCACATAAGAAAAATCTAACAAAAAATACTCCATTGTTTCTTCTAAATTCATACACTCAGCATATGGACAGTTCCGTTCAATCTTAGCTTTATATTTCGTGTTGACCCTAACATTCAATCTGCCATACATTAGCAACCACTGGGTTTCCCACATATGAGGGGGAAGTCCTTTATTATTCAATTGAATCAAAACAAAAGTATTCTTAACAGTAGGGCAATTTTTAAAACTAGGCTCAGTAGGGTAGAGTTTGTTAATTATTAATTTATACAATATATGCGCAGTATTCTTCTGTATCACGTCTTTAGTAATCTGCCATTTATAACGTTTTTGAACCGCAGGTTTAAAATAAAGAGGAATATGGACATGTATATTCAATTTTGGAGCCATATTGTGCCAAACCGAAAAATATCTTCCTAAAACTTTTTTAACCCATGCTTGGCCAACACCCCCTTTATTAATAAGCCCACTTTTAATCATCTGGGAAAAAAATAATGCATGAAAAAAACACTATGGGATCTAACATTCCTAAACCCCCTTATTTTTATCTAAATATGTATAGCACCTTTTTACCGGGTTTAGCCTATTCCCCCATAACATCTGAAAAAATGCACTATTTGTTCTTGTTTCAAAATGTATGGGTAACGGAAAAAATCATTGCAATATACTACAAACAGGGAATGATAAATTGTTTTAGTATGAAAATATGTTTTTGTTTGGTCAGTTTCCACTGTTTCCATCTTATCTTCCCCTCTGTTTTTTTAAGTGCTATATCCCAATTTTCATTGGGTAGATTTTGCGATCCTAAAAGAACACCCAAAATAGTAAGAGGTCTATTTGATATATGAATACCAATGTGATGAATCTCCAACTAGTTACCAGTTCCAACAATTAAACCCTTAGTTTTAGTAATATTCAATTTAGCATTGGAAATTGCTGAAAAACTGTCAAATTCAGTTAAAAAGATATTCAATTGCTCGGAGTCTGTGATAAAGATATACACATCATCAGTATATGCTTGTAAAAGCAAATGTTGACCTGAACTGGAATCAAATATATCTGTCCCTCTAGGGACCTCTGTTAGGGAACGCAGTAGGGGGTCTAAAGAAAATATACACAGTAGAGGACTCAGAGGACATCCTTGTCTCACTCCAGTCTGCATAGAAAAACCTTGTGCTATAACTCCTTTTATTAGTGGATAAACCTTTGTAGTGTTATATAAAAAACAATTAAGATTTAATAATGGAACTGGAATATCATAACTTTTCAATACTTGGAATAAATAAGGGAGATGAACTCTGTCGAAGGCGTTTTCTAAATCAGCAGCTGCAATATAGCCTGTAACCCCTCCAAGTGTTGAATGTTCAATAACATCCCTTATTACCATAATGCTGTTTGAATTCTTCTATCTGGAAGACCACAAAATTGATAAGGGGAAATTACCTGCATGGCATATAATTTAAGTCGATTATTGATCACAATTGTAAATATTTTATAATCTGTATTTAATAGTGTTATAGGCCTCCAATTTTTAATATCATGTCTACCACCTAATTTAAACAAATGTATCATCAAACCCTCTGTGAATGAAGAAAACATGATTAGAATTCATAAAATATTGGAAGACCTGTTGAAGATAAATCACTATTAGTTTGGAAAAAGCTTTGCAAAACCTGTTAGGAAGCCCATCTAAACCAGGAGAAGTATCATTTTTTAGGCTGTTGAATAGCTAATTCTCTCTCTATTTCTGTAATTACATACTAACATACTAAAATGCCAGCAGAATAGGCCTAACAGTCTTTCATGTCTGCTCGTTTGGTCACTCCCACCCTGGGAGCTGTCCTTGCTGCCCCCTCGCCCTCTCTGCCTCCCCCCATCCCAGTCCCGGATATTCTCACTGCACAGGACTTTGCTTCCAGAACCACTATCAGGGTGCCACCTGCCACCCCTCCTTATTTACCCTGGCCAGCCCCTTTCCTCCGATCCTATGCCTCTCCTCCTGCCGAGTATCCTTCTATACCCCCGCTACCCCACCCATCACTGCTCACAACTGGTCCTTCCTCCCATCTGCTAAACTTGCCTGGCTCATCCTCCCTTCCTTCCTTTCCATCTCTGTTCAGCCCCTCCTTGCCTGTCATGCTCCCCTGGCCTAAACCCTCAGCTCCCTTTACTGTATCCTCCTTGTACTTCTGGTCCCTCTCCATTCCTTTTCCTCCCAACTGGTCCTTCTCCTTGCGCTTTCCTCCCTCTATCCCCTCTTCCTGCTCTGACCCCCTGCTCCTCCCATTTTCTCATGTTCCAAGATCTCTCCTGTTCTTTCTACTATCTGGCCCCTTCCTCCTGCCCCTCCTCTCCCTTTCCATCTCTAACTGTCCCTGTCATGGCTACATCACCCCCCTCATCCTCAAGCAGAAGAAGAGAACTGAATCAGTTACTGAGCTCAAGGTCTGATAAACTCCCCCCCTTGCTTCCTTCTGTCCAGCCCCAGCCATCTGCCTACTTCCTTGAGAATGTCCTCCCTTTGGCCCCCCTCTGTGAGTGTCCCCAGATTCCTGCCTGTTTCCTTGGTAGTGTCCTCCTTTTGGGCCCCCTCTATCATGATCCCTATGTGACCCCAGAGTACTCTCCTGCACTCCTTTCCCTATGCCCCCACCCCTAGTACTTGGTGCAACCTCATGGGAGAGCCCCTGCCCTATTCCCCATCCATACCTCTCCCCTCCCTCTAGCTGTCTCCTAATCCCCTCAACCTCCTCTGCCCTAAGCTGTGCCAGCTGGTAGCACACTGCACAACCACCGAACTTCCAAGCCCAGTCCAGTATCATGGCCACCCCACACCCTGTGCACCCCACCACCCTCCCAAAGATGCCGGCCCTAATGACGTGTGGTCCCATCCCTCTCCAAGTAGGTTTCCTTGAGTGAACCACCAGGTTCTCCTATAGTCCAAGATACACTCCTACCCACTAATTGGGTCACCCACTAATCCTAGATACAGCCCCACAGTAAACGGGTATCCCCATTACTAGGTGCAGTACTACACAGTAAACTGATAGGGAAGTGTACAAGTCCCTAAGCTCCTCTCTTTCAGCCTTTAAACCCAACCCCCAGTGGCTAGAACTACATGAGCTGCATCTGAAGTCTTTTCCTCCAATTGCAGGGCAGGTGTTACCCTATAAATGAGCTGAGCTCTGAGGAGTGTGGGGTGGGGAGGGTGGGATTAGGGCCTACACCCAACTCTATAAAGTCTGTATCAGCCCTGTGTCTGCCCCTCACTGTACCTCCAAGCACTACCAGCTAAGAAAATCTTTCAAGTCTACTTACTGAAACAGCCTCCAGCTAGAAGCTTCTTCCCCCTTCTCCTCTAACTGAAGACTGACTGAGCTGGCAGTCACATCTCACATTCAAACAGCACTAATCCCCTGTAATATGATGCCTGCACTTACAGGCCAGATAGCAACTTTTAAACACACATACACACACACACACACACACACACACCAAATTGTCTGCTAGAATCCCTTCCTCCTGCTCAGACTAAACGTAAAAGCACAATAAAAGTCTGCCCAAAGTAAATGTAAAGGCACAATAAATGGCAGTCAATACCAGCCCTTAAATACAATTGCAAACACACAGAATACCAGCTAAGAAAAATGTTCAAGTCTATTTACTCTCACAGCCTCCAGCTAGAAGCTTCTTCCCCCTTCTCCTCTAACTGAAGACTGACCTGATTGGAGCTTGTAATTTAAGAGCTTCCAAAGGTAATGATGGAAAACTCAAATGAGTCAAATAATTTTCAATGTCTGACTGTAAAATAGCAGACTTTGGGGCCAATGAACTAAAATGATGTTTTATTAAAGATTCAATATTTTCAACTGAGTCCACCACTTTCCTTGTCTTGTCCTTCAAGAATTCAATATGCATTGAGTCCTTAATCTGTTTACAGGCATCAAAGGGATCTCCCAGTGGTGATTTCTTAGTGCTGTTCGATAGCATTGCCTGCATTGTATGTGTTCTGTCACACTGATATTTTTGCATTTCTCTTTTAATATTATTAATCTGAACTGTATAATCAACTCCAGATATGTATAATAAAGTATAAAGTGTTTGTAATTGATTTCTCAGTGTAAGATGTTTATAAAATTTGGTGTTCCTTGTTTGTTTTCCAAATTTTTTGAACCAAGTACTAAGCTCAGTTTTGGTATCCATCCACCACTCTCCTAAACATGTATGTAAGAAGGCCACCGAAAGTCATGCTCTAATAATAGTCAAAATTGTATTTTTAACTAAATTATCTGTAAGGATTGAGGTATTGAGTTTCCATCTATATGTCTTCCTAGATTTTATTGAGTTGGCATTAAGTGAGAAATTTAAGATCAAATTATCTGAAAATTCCATTGGTGTTGCTATAAAATTACCAATGGGTACATTACAGGAAACAAATAAATAGTCTATGGTAGTTTTATATTTACCCTGTGATATGTAAATCCTAGGACTTGTGTCTGAAATTTAGAACAATTGGTTAAACCAGCCAATCAAATGATATTCCCCAAAGAGTTGGAATCACACTAAGTTTTTTTTTTATCTGTTGACTGCTTTGTTGGAAGACTACAATTAAAGTCACCTCCCAAAAATGTTGTAAGAGGATACTAAATAGGACTGCACTACCTTCATACATGCGACTCTGTCTGCCTTGGTTTGAGAGTTACATATGTTTATTAATTTTCAATCAATATTTCCAAACTTGCCATCTAGAATCAATAGTCTACCAGGTAAAAGGGCAATCAATTTATATAAAGTAAAGTTATAAGAATTAAAGAGTATTCTCAATCCATCCACACTATCAGTGCCAAAGGACTAATAAGAAGAACCCCTGGGCCAGTCCCTTTTGAATGATGCTACCTGTTCAAAGGAATACATCCAAGTTTCCTGCAAGAAATAAACCTGTTTGCTCTCATCATGAATAAACTGAAAAATGGCTTGCCTCTTAGCAGTATTTAATAAACTACATGTATTTAAAAAGCTCCAAGTCAGTACAGTTAGATCCATGTCCTAATACATAGTGGATGATTTTTTCTGTTTTTTTTTCTTTTTTTTTCCCTTTGTAGTCTTCAACAACTATCACTGAAGGATCCTGAGAAGATTTTTGTGAATCTGAATCTCCCAATTCCATCTCAGAATCTCACCAAAAAAGTGCAGCATAAGAATTATTTGAATCAAAGGCAACTGATGTGGGATTTAGGATTAACATTCCTAGTTGATCTCCTATCAGTGGGATCAGTGGGAATGTTATCCTTGACAACCTGATCTTCATAACACACTGGTTTAAGTAAAGGAAGGCTGGTAGAATCCAAAGCAACAACTTCTTCCTTTGGTAAAACAACCAAAGATACCTCCTCTAAGGGGGAAGATAGAGGGAGTTTTGAAACTTTTGACTGAGAATTCTGAGGAGGTTTTACCTCTGACTCGGGGGGGGGGTAGCTGCCTCCTGTGCTTGTTGTATTAGTTAATCAGGGCTGATAAATGAGGCCTTATCTTTGGCTGCCCATGGGCATTCATTAACTACATGACCAAATTCTTCACATAAGTCACACCGTGTGTGATTGGCACATTGCATTGTTACATGTCCTATTCCACCACAGTTATCACATCGTGGTTTGTCACAGACACTGGAAAGGTGATTTTTGAGCCATATTTATAACAGGTCTGAGGCTGCCCCCTATAAAAGCAGACTCCCCTGTCTCTGCCCAACATAAAAGAATTAGGAATGTGCTCCACTCCTGTGTCTGTCTGCCTCAATTTGATTTAATATTTCCTACCCCCAGTCCAGAACATCTCAGTGTCCAAAACAGGTTCAGTTGCACTTAAAACATCACATTTTTGTGATAACCAATAGGTGATATCATCCACATGGACCCTCTCATTCCTAAACATCACCATAACATATTTTATCAAAGTTTTAGTGAAAGGAATAACCAGAAAGGGGGTCCATGTAGGGGAAAACTTTACCTGCCCAAATCTTTCCCAAAATACTACTAAAGAATAAGCAGTACGAAAACTAACATTGAAATTGTCCTCTCCCGAGATGTTAATGAAGGCAAAGACCTCCTTGGGAGAAAAATGCAAAGAATCTTTGAATAAACATTTCCCCACATAATGACGATCTGGTCTTTCTTCTAAATCTCCCTTATATCTAATGCGAACTGCATTTCTTCTAGGGGCAGATTTTTTCCTGGCTCTGGAGAAAATTTCTGAAATTAGGGGTTTCCGATTAATGTCAGCAGCTTGATCTGACTCAGAAGGTTTTGCGTCAGTCAATAAAGGATCAGGAGCTTTATTAATGGAAGGCCTTAAGCCCTCAAAACAAGGTAGTTCAGCGTCTTTTAGATTTGTTTCCATAATACCTTTTGAAAAAGTAACTGGGAACTTGGTAGTGTTCTTTACCTCCTGTTCCACTCCAGGTTTCCAATCTGGGGAAAACTGAGAGAAAGTGAATGAGAAATCCCATATAGGGTCGAGTAATCAAATGCCTCTAGGCATTTGTTGCCATCCTGCTCCTAAAAGAGTCTTTTTGGGTGACCTAGCATCTGATGGAGTAGTTGTTTCAGATACTGCTGTATAAGTAATTTCCGTCAGGACCATAGAAGTAGACTCCTCATTTAGATCTTTTGGTTTGGGGATAGTTTTCCCAGTTGCTTGCTTAACATCCTTGACTCCCCCTTTCCTAGGAATAGTAAAAGAAGTCACCCCAGTCTGAGAGTCTGGTGTATGCTGGTAGAGTGACTGGGGAGCTGTAGCCTCATTTGGTGCAGTACTAGTAGGAGTTTTAAATACTACAAACCCAGCCATTTTGGTCAGCCGAGTTCGCGATGTCACAGAGATGCTGTGTGGGGAAAAACTTTCAGCTGCTCCTCGCCCCTCTAATCATACAGGTAACGGCTGTGTTTTTTCTTAATTACTCTGTTTAAATCCATCCTGGATAACTGTAGGCTTTAGACACTGGCTCGCTGAAGCGATAGTACTGCCAGCCGAAATAGTCACATTATTCTTATTAGAAGCATTTGTAATAAGCAATTTAACCAAAATTGACTCACCCGGCCCCAGCAGGGCCTTTGATGTTAGTGCATCATCCGCAGATTTGACAGGCTGGTCGGGGTGTTTGACAGTCATCTGACTTCTCAGTCAGAGCAAGTAAAGGCCTTTCTTTGCAGTCCAAATGTATGGGCCGTTGAGACAACTGCTGTATCAAAACTTGTGAAGACAAAGGCATTTGTTGCACTTGTATACTTGAATGGTCATCAATGTTACTTAAATCCTTTGTCGATAAAAACATCTCTGGAATTTCTTCTACAGAATCAGCATCTGAATATAAAAGTTGATCAGCCTCAGGCTTAGCTTCGGTGGGAAAGGAGGCCTGCTCTCCCACCTGAGGAACATCCTCTTCCTCTGGAGTCTCACACCGAGTGGCCATCTTGGAAGCAGACAGCAAGTCCCCCTACTGACGAGTAAGGGAATTTCCCAAGTGTCCTGGTCAAATTTCCCTCATTCACTAAAAATACCACCAACAGCTTAATTTGGTTCAAATTCAGTTGCTTACAAACTGTATCCCCTTCCAGTCACCCCTGAAAAGGGACTTCTAGGCCCAGTGGGCTTACTGGGTCGACAAAATTAAACAAACAATTTAAATTCTGAGGCACACTTAACAGCTGCTGAGTTTAGACAATTAACAGTAACTGTACTGCAGGAGTCAGTCAGGTAATCATGGAAAGAAGTAATGATGAACTGCTGTGCTGTCGGTGTGCTGAGTACAGTCACGATTCACAATAGTAAATTTGTCCCTGGCCTGTGGGTGTGGGTGGAAGTCATTCAGAGGACATCACATTAGTTAAAGGATCTTAGTTTTTTTTAACAGGGTAGAATACTAATGATATATATACAGTATTTGCATCTCTCTCTAGCTCTCTGTCGCTCTCTGTCACTCCCAGCACGCTCATGTCACGGAGCTGAGCAGGATATGTCACCATTACAGGCCAGCCGTGAAGGGACTAGTAGTGAGTTATTGCTTTTTTATTTAGCAGTTTTAAATTAATTTTTATACAAATAATCCATTAAATTATTTTCTTTGGGCCTCTGTGTCAAATGTGACTGATTTTGGCCACTTTTATGCATTTGTTTGCATTTTTTCAAATATTTGTCAATAAATCAGAACAAATCAGAACTCAACTGTGTTCTGGTTCTTATTTAAAAAGGGTCAGAACTTCACCAAGTTCTCTCAGTGATTGACCTGGTTCCGGGGCCTTCTGGTCTTGGTGCCACTGGACTGAGGTCAGGGTCTTCACTACAGTGAGTGCTGTCCATGCCGGGGATGGAATTTCCTCCCTTACCAGTACCAGTGCCTCTGATGCTGATTCCATATGGCTCTCCCCTTCATTTTTCTTACCTGTAGGGGCTGGCACAAGTACCTCCTTCCTCCTCTCTCTCTAGATCTGGCAGTCCATTGGGACCTCTTGTATCAGAGAGGTCCTCGGTGGTGCAGGTGGCACCAATTTATTTAGTGCCATGTGTGACACCAGGTTCTTCAGTGCCACATATAGTGCTGGGTCCCGCAATGCCATGACAGGCACTGGGTCCCTCAGTGCTGTGTCTGACACCTGGGTCTTCCACACCAATAGTGGTCCCAGTATCACCCTTTTACCCTTTGCCTAGACTGGGCTTTGGCCTGGCAGGGCTGACTCCGGATTTCTCTGGGGTAGAGGTGGAACTTGATGAGTTGGATTCCAGTTTGATTTTGTCTGACGACGGTCAGGATGACTCATTATTAGGCTTGGATGGGAAACCCTCTGGTCTGGTGGAGACCCCCTTCGAAGACCTTTCCTTCCAGTCCCCCCCTCAAGAACATGAATTCAACACTGGCTCTGCAGACCTTGTCTGTGGACCCATGCAGACATTTGTGCCTTGGGTTCCTTCATATTCCTAATGTTTCTGTGAGTCTTACACCTCCTATACCTCCCTGCTTTGAGCCTGTCTCTCAGGCAGTGTGGGAAAGGCTGGCTCTCATTCCATGTGAGGCCAAATGCAGACAGGAAATATGCCCCCCCCAAAGACAGACCTTTTCTCATAAAAATGACAACTTGGGAAAACGGTCTTTCGCTGCCGCAACCTTGGGCATGTGTATTACCAGTTATCAGGACATTTCTCCCATATGAGTATATTCTATGGAGTTCTCTTAAGTCAATGGTTGAGAACCTCCAGGAGTCTGGTGCTACCATGGAGCTTCTGCAGACTAATCACCAGGGGGCATAGAGTCCAATAGTCATCAGCTGAAGGCTTCTATAGATGCTTATGACACCTCTGCTACGGCAGCCACTGCTGGAATATGCATCAGGCAGCACTTCTGGCTTACAACATTAGGGTTTTCAACTGATGCCCAACAGCAGGTCATCAATGCCCACTTTGATGTGCTCATCTGTTTGGCCCTCAAGTTGAAGAAGCACTAGAGGCCACTCAGAAGACCAGGACTGCCATTAAAACAGCCAGGCTGGCTCCTTCTGCTCCTTAGAGGGTTGGGAACAGTTGACAGTTCTGTAATAGGCAGTCCTTTCAAGGTAGAGGCCGAGGAGCTTTTAACAGAAATGAGACCCCTCAGCCACAAAAGAAAATGCAGCAAAAGGCATAGGGCTCGATAGTGCCCAGTACCACCCTTCGTCTGACTCAGTTTCACACCCAGTGGAAATCTGTCACTTTGAACAAGTTGGTCCTCAGTATTGTTCTGGAGGGTTATTCTCCCAGTTTTGCAGAACTCTCCCCAGATCTTCTACCCAAGCAGCAGCACAGCCTATCTGCCACGCAGTCAGACCTTCTCACTTCCAAAACACAGGGCCTTCTCAGAAACAGGGAAGTAGAAGTTGTTCCTTGGGCAGAAAGGAACACAGGGTTCTACTCCCACTACTTTCTGGTCCCAAAGAAGATGGGTGGCATGCGCCCTATTCTCAAGCTCAGAAAATTAAACAAGTACCTGTTCAGGGAGAAGTTCAAGATGATCTCCCTAGGAACTCTACTTTCACTACTCCATCAGTATGACTGGCTGGCATCCCGGGATATGCAGGACGCTTACCGGCATGTTCTGGTACACCCAAGTCACCACAAGTATCTCTGCTTTGTGGCCCTGAGCCAATACTACCAGTTCGGAGTCCTGCCCTTTGGGCTCTCTTCAGCACCTCAAGTTTTTACAAAGTGTTTCGCAGTTCTAGCAGCACATCTCAGAAAACTCGCTGTTCAAGTCTTCCATTACCTGGACGACTGGCTCCTAGCAATTCTGTCCAGACAGGAGACATGGAAAACAGTTGCCATGACTTCTCAGTTCCTTACATCCATGGGATTTCTTCTGAATGTGGAAAAATCCCAGCTTCAATCTTCCAAGCTGCTCCTATTCATAGAAGCCCTCCGGGCTACCTCCAGGGCAAGGGCTTTCCTCAGAGGACAGGAGGAGGAACATTCTCCAGATGGCATTCTACACCGAGGAGAACAATTCTGTTCAAGCTCTTTCAATGCAGTGGATGTTCGGCCTCATGGCATCACCTGTGTTTTTAGTGCCTCTAGCCTGTCTACACAAGAGAACCACATAATGGATGCTCAGCACAGAGTGGTCACCGACCACACACCCACAGTTCGTTCACATAAATGTAACAGAGCCTCTGATGAGATCACTTGCATGCAGATTCCTTCAGGGTCTACCCTTTACCCCACTGGAGTATCAAATCATGATCACCATGGATGCATCTTTGATCAAGAGGGGAGCTCATTGTCAAGATCTCCACACCTAGGGGTATAATGCCAGGAAGATTCTCATCTACACATAAATGTTCTAGAGATGAGAGCTGTCCTCTATGCTATCCAAGCCTTGAAGGATGTCCTCTGCCGCAAGGTAATCCTCCTTCAGACGGACAAGTTGGTGATGTACAACGTCGACAAGCAAGATAGAGTGCACTCCTACCCTCTGCGAAGGGAGGCCATGAGAGTGTAGGAGTGGTGTCTCGAACATGATGCTCTGATTCAGGCAGTCTTCCTGCCAGAACTCAGAATGATTTGGCTGATCCCTTCAAGAGGACAGAGGTGGATCCACATGAATGGTCACTCACATCAGACATCATGCAGTTGCTATTCAATGAGTGGGCAGTCCAGACCTGGATCTTTTTGTGTCCCCACTCAACTCTCAATTGCTTCTATTCTGCTCCAGAAATCCAGAACCTGACGTTTTCTGTCAGGATGCATTCAGTCTGCAGTGGACAAGATGCTTTCTGTACGGATTCACTCCTCTACCATTAGTTCAGAAGATGCTAATCAGACTGGAGGCACCAGGAGGCAGCATGATTCTAATTGCCCCATACTGACCTTGACAGATGTGGTTTCCATTGATCAACAGCTTGTCGGAAGTCCTGTCAAGGCAACTGCTGTCATTAATGGACCTCCTGACACAGGGACCCCTGGTTCATCCTAACCTGCGATCCCTTCATCTCCATGCCTGGCTCCTGAGGAGATAGAAGTGAGCAGGTACAAAGTTTCTCAGAGAACCTTGGAGATCCTCCTGGTAGTATGTAACCCTTTCACCAGGAAGACTTACACAGTGAAATAGAAGTGCTTTTTAATTTAGTGCGCCAAGTCCTATCTGGACCCCTTCCCCTGCCCACCAAATAAGGTGTTGGAGTACCTCTTAGACCTGTCTAATGCAGAGCTGCAATACTTGACAGTAAAAGTACACCTCTGCACAATCTCTGCCTGTCATGAGCCAGTACAGAACATGATGCTGGTTCAGTTACTGCTAATCAAGAGGTTCCTCAAGGGCATCCTACACACTAGACCCTCAGTCAGGAAACTGGTGGCTGCATGGGAGATTTACCTTGTGCTAGACATGCTCACTCGTAAACCTTTTGAGCCTCTAGCCACCTGTGATTTGAAGTTTTTGACCTAGAAGACCACCTTCCTGGTGGCCTTCACTTCCGCTCGCAGGGTATCTGAAATACATGCCTTGACCACAGACCATCTGTACACTGTCTTTCACAAGGACAAGGTGTACTTCATACTCACCCAAAGTTCCTGCTCAAGGTGGTTTCGGAATTTCACCGTAATCAGCCTTTGGTCCTCCCCACTTATTTTGCTAACTTTCAGAATGAAGGGGAACGCACCCTTCATTGTCTGGATGTCAAGAGGGCACTTTGATTTTACATCACTAGAACAGGGGAGATTTGTAAAACCATGCAACTCTTTGTATTGTTCAGCATGGCCCGGCTGGGCCAGCCTGTCGCTATTAGATTAATTTCTGCTTAGACAGTGGCATGCCTTCACCACTGTTACTCAATGGCACTATAAGTTGAACGGCCGGGTTTACACCCACTCTACCAGAGTGGTCATAGCATCCC
Organism: Neoceratodus forsteri; assembly: GCA_016271365.2. NCBI lineage: Eukaryota > Metazoa > Chordata > Ceratodontiformes > Ceratodontidae > Neoceratodus > Neoceratodus forsteri. The sequence goes on along the minus strand of CM057458.1, from coordinate 1,402,321,553 downwards.
TGGCAGAGATTCATAATGTGCCCATTGCAGATATTTGCAAAGTGGCTACTTGGACCTGAGTGCATACCTTTGTAAAACACTACATTCTGGATGTCCATGCCAGACAGCACACTTCCTGTGGCAGGACTATCCTTAATGTACTTCTGTCTTGCGTGAGCTCTGTCTCCTGCTGCCTTACTCAGGGGATTGGTTTTTAGCTTTGTACTCTCCCAGCAGTATAAATGAATGGTGAAGACTTTAAGTCCAGGAAGACATGTAAATTACGTACCTACCGTAATTCTTGATCTTCTTGGACAAGTCTTCACCATTCATTCATATACCCACCGACCATCCCCCAAACTCACTCATCCTGTTTCTGGTCTTCAGTCCCAAATGTGTTGGGCTGTGAAGAATTTGTTTCTTGACCACTGTTACGCTGGTCAACTGTGCTTTCTTATGCCAGGATTAGGTTAAGTGTTTCCTAAGTTTAGTTTACACTGCACCTCCTCGGTCAAAAAGGTAATGAGGCAGTTGGAGGGTCAACGCCGAGATAGCCTACACAGACGCAAGCCAGTCTTGCCATGCCATGCATGTGCGGCCCTCATGAAGATTTCTGCCTCCCAGCAGTATGAATGAATGATGAATACTTGTCCATGAAGAGCAAGAATTACAGTAGGTATGTAATTTCCATTTCTTGCTGAGCAGCACAGATTCTCCTTTTCTATGTCTCATTCCTGGTGTCTGGTCTTCTAGGTGATGAAGAAGATGTTTGCCTCACAAGATCAGGTACAGTTGGGCAATGGGCAATAGATGATTTTAGTGAAGTGTCTTAGTAACAGTGTTTCTACTCTTCAGCTGTAGGCGGTTCACCGGCAGATTGGGAAGCTGCTACATAATGACATGGAGTTCAGATCTCCAGCGGTCTGTTGTTTACCTGGGACACCAAGTTTTCAGATCAGGACTCTGTCTCCATGCAGCAGAGCTTGCTCTTGCAAACCTACCAGACCTGCCGTCCTTAATGTGGAACACCATTTCCTATCATAACAGAGAGAAGGGATAATGTCTACTAATGTAGCTAGGATGTACTGACATAACTGCTGTATTACTGTTTAGCAAAATAATACAATTGTGGCCTTAGTATGCCACCTACTAACAACTGTTATATTATGAATCCTATAAAATACTTGTGGTCTTAGTGCGCCACCGATGGTACAAAGTCATGATGCAATGATCAGCAACAATGCAAAAATTATTCTGTTGTTTTATGAAGTTAGATAGCATAATAACATATCCTGTGCAAGTGCAACATCTCACGGCCTTGGGTGTGAGACACCCAATGTATTCACCAATGGGAAGCCGAACACAAGATTTCTATTATGCACAAGCCTATTACCCCAGTACAGGGAGTTATTTATCAGATCTATACATTGTTATGTACATAGGCAAGCCCTTTGGGTTCTTGGGAAATGAATGCTTCCACACCAGGTGTATGATTGTTCCAGATTCCCAATTGGTAATATTGTTTATCTAGACTGTCCTCTGTATATTGTTAGGGTAATAAACCTCTATTCTGCACATCTGTATCATGTGTGATGTTTTACCTTGTTTTGGGGATGTCCTGTAGTAAATAAATGAATAATGTAAATTACTTTCTTGCAGTATAGTAACTACGGTAACATCCCAAGTCCTGGTTAGGAGCTTAGCTTACCCTGCATTGTGTATGTCCCAGAAGCATGCCGTCTGCTGCCTCAAAAATCATTCATTTAGCCGCTAGCAACAATCTGGGCTGGGTGAACACTTGAAAAGTTATCAGTGGAGAAAAAAATCATGTACTCACATCCACACCTCCCTGCCGTGTGTGTGTATGTGTGTGTGTGTGTGTGTGTGTGTGTGTGTGTGTGTGTGTGTGTGTGCAGGGGTGGGGGAAGGGAAAATCCAGCCAGATGCGTTGTGCCAGAAGATCTGGTAAATATTCCTACCCGGCTGCTGGAATGATTCAGTGAAGATGGGAGGGAAGGGGGTGCAAAAATGTGCAGTTCTTCCAGTGCCAAGAAAAGTGGCATGATGTTGCATTTCCCGGCAGCAATTTACTGTACAGAATTCTGGGGAAGGGGAGGGGGTATGTCTCCTTGGGCCGGTTCTACACTGTACTTGAAATGGCTGCGCTTGCTCCAAAAGTTTGAGTCCCTGATGACTTTTCAAGTGTTTCCCCTGCCCAGATGCCATTCAAGACTGGCCCAGGGAGCAAAGACGGAGCCAGTCACCAGCTGCTAAATGAATGGTTTTTGCAGAGGCAGATGGCATGTTGCTGGGATGCACGCAAAGGAGGGTAAGCTGAGCTCCTAACCAGAGCTTGGGATGTTACCGTAGTTACTGTACAGCAAGAGAGTAATTTACCTTATTCATTTATTTACTACAGGACATCCCCAAAACAGAGGGTTTAAATAATACCCCAACTTCTCCTTTACTTGTAAGGTGACCATTTGAGGTGGGGGGGACAGGGGCGGCATGTACGGCATGAAATTCATGACAAAAAAAACTGAAAGCTAATTTTAGTTTGTCATTTAACTAGCCAAGGAGAAATGTGCTTTCATGAAGCTGCAGTTTAAACGGTTAATAGTCCAGCCAGTCCCAACAGTTCAAGCAGTCTAAAAACGGAGTCAGTGACACGACATTTCACAGCTTGCCACACGCTGACTCCTGATTAAAAAAAAATCTGTCAAACTGATGCAGCTTTCAAAATTAAGAGGCCAGCATGTAAATATGCATTTTTAAAAATCAGCAATGCTTTTATATGCACACTGAGGCCATTCCTTGTTATTTATGACTTTTTTTAACAGTTGAAAACAACTATGAATCATTTCCTATCTCCTTTAAGAGAGGTTCAGCTTCCCACCAACAATGACACCTACAGTAAGTCTTTTTCATTATCTCAATCTCGGTTAATATGGGCTGAACAGGTACCTACAGATCTAAAACTGATTATTGCTTTATGCTAAATATTTTTGTCAGGATTTTTAAATGGACTCATCACAGATCTGCCTACCCACATTTTCAGTGAGACATCTCTCCAAGCTGGTCAGCTATATATAGAATGGTTTACTGTATATTCTTCAAAAGTAGCATTTGCACAACAAAATGACGAAAACCCTGCTTTAAATAATTTGTAATGGGAAGTACCACAAAACATGGCTTTCAGTCTTGTAAACAGGCATGTAAAAAATTGCATAGAGGTAGTCAGATACAACTTAACAGATGCAGGCTGCACCCATTGCTTTTGAAAATCTAGCACCAATGGTTCAAATATTGTATAAAGTGACTGTGTACTTATTCATCCCTGCTGCTAAAATGGCGAGGAGGTGGTGGTGGACTTGACTGACCTAGAGTCCCTTTAAAACTATAAATTACTACGTTTTATAAAATGTAAAGAAAAATCCTACTTTAAAAACCAAATCTTATGAACCTGAATTATTCTTCAATGCCTGCATGCCTGCACTGTTTGCGTGTGTTTTTTTCTGTATATATTAACTCTGCATCCATTTCAGAAGTGCCATAATGCACTTTGAGGTGTGTAGTTGTGCTCTGATATAAACTCTTCTCAGGAATTTGAAGACACTTGGCTTTGCCTAGTGCCACACAGCACACCCAAGGCATGGGCATATCAAAGAGCGTCCACATTCCTGTGTTGTGTTGTCACTTACATGTTGTGAAGTCTTGTGAGCTTTATGGAACAGCAATATGTACATAAAAGATCTACCTAGTCTACATTTGAAAACGTTTCTTGAAAACATTGCTTTGGACTCATACTTCTAAAAGTAGAGCTATTGTAGCTAGCTTACTACCGAAATCTGGCTAGTTTTTGCTAGGCTATAGTCAGACGCATTAGACGACACTTCAGGAACTCCCACCCACAAGCAGTAGTAACATCCTCCTGATGAAAATGGAGTCCACTCTGAAGAAAGAGGGGTTACCAGTGGGGTACCGCAGGTTCAGTACTGGGTCCAGTCCTTTGTAATGTCTTTATAAGTGACATTGCAGAGGGACTGGAAGGAAAAGTATGCCTCTTTGCAGATGACACAAAGATCTGCAACAGGGTTGATTCTTAAGGAGGCATGGAAAGGATGAGAAGGGACTTGGCAAGGTTGGAGGAAGGGTCAGAAGTATGGCAGCTAGGATTCAATGCAAAGAAGTGCAAAATAATGCACCTGGGAAACAAGAACCCAGGGGAAGATTACACAGTGGGGGGAGGTAGTAACAACAACGAAAAAGGAAAGGGACCTGGAGGTAACCATATCAGATGACCTTAAGGTTAGCAATCAATGTGAGAAGGCAGTAGGGAGGGCTGGGGGTATACTGGGATGCATAGGGACAGGCATCACCAGCAGAAAACAGGAAGTTGTTATCCCTCTGTACAGACAGTTGGTGAGACCCCAACTGGAGTACTGTGTCCAGTTCTGGAGACCCCATCTCCACAAGAACATAGACAGGATAGAGGCAGTCCAGAGGAGGGCAACCAAAATGGTGCAGGGTCTGCAAGAGAAGCCATATGAGGAGAGACTAAAGGAGCTTAATATGTATACCCTTGAGGAAAGAAGGGAGAGGGGGGACATGATAGAAACTTCTAAGTACCTCAGTGGAATCAACAAAGTCCAAGAGGGTAGCATCTTTGAGAAAAAGAGACATGCAAGAACAAGGGGATACAATTTAAAGATGGGGGGGCAGTTCAGAGGCAATATGAGGAAGTATTTTTTCACAGAGAGGGTAGTGAATGCATGGAACAGCCTTCCTGAGGAGGTTGTAGGGTCTAAAACTGTGGGAGAATTCAAGAATGCATGGGACAGACTTAAGGCAATTCTTGCGTGGGGTAGAAAGAAATAGGCTATTGGTTAACTAGGATCTGTGGCCTATCCTGTAGGTAGGAAAATGGACAGACTAGGTGGGCCAAGCGGTCCTTATCTACCATCAAAGTCTATGTTTCTATGTTTCTAAGAAGCTCTTTGAGTCGGTCCCTCTCCTGCAGCAGTTTTAGCACCTCCTCTTCCAGTCTTTTCCCAAATTGCTCCATCATATATAACTGGATGATAAGAGGGACCTGGTCTGTATGTTGATTTATGGCACCCTTAAACATAAGAAAGAATTGGTGAATGATAAGTAATATACCAAAGTTACATTTTTTTCAAAATTGCCACTGCAAAATGAATGGAGGGATGACCAAGTTATCACATATGTAACCTTCCCCACCCACAAGGTGTTAGACTATGCCTGTCCGATAATCCTGCGCACAGTCTATAAGGCCTTCAGGTGACTGTCACCTGAGTTCAATTGGTATTGGAGGTAATACAAAAATGGTGTGGTGCCTCCACCTATGGGGATCCTTTTAACAGATGGCTGCCAGGGTACTGCCATACAGGAAATGAATGTAATCCTCATTCTCGTGACAGGGAATCTTTACAGTCATTCACAACCTGCAACATATTCTCTGTACATGCCAAGACAATGACATGCAAAACACAATAAACTGCAGTTTAAACACAAGGGATATTTATTAGGGGGACAGGAACAATATTTGGATTAGGGTACAGATAATGGATTAAATGCAGGGAAATAATTCTTAGATCACACCCCAAATCCGACCACCCTCTGGTGAGTACCCACACAGTATTTAGTTTCCCTTATTGGTGCACAAGTATGCCAACGTTCCTTTGAGAGCCCCCAGTGCAGTACATTATTATTGTGCATACAGCGGGCAGTTGCAGGCCTGATGTTGGACTAAGGTGTGGTACTGACTTAATGTTGGTGGTGGAAGATCCTAAATTATGCAACACAAATGTTAATTGCTCCTGTCTATTCCAATTCTATAAATGAGCTTTGAACAGTAATCGTGCAGAAATGCCCAGTAGCTACTCTTATCTGTTCTTGACTAGCAGAAGTATTGGAGAGGTATTGTCCCAGTACTCTTGACCCTAGCAGATTCTGCAGGCTGACTCTGTTGAGAGATCTCTCTTAGGGTTGCAGATCTGGATGATGGTACAGGTGCGGCTGACCCAACGCACTTACGAGTGGCAAGGGGTGTGGACCGTGCTGGTCTCTGGTGTCTTCTTCACCCTATGAAAAACTTGCCTTCACCACCCCCAAGTAGTAGATGCTCAACCATGGCCTCAGGTGACATAGACCCTCTGTTAAGACAAGTCCTGATAGCTCGCAAAGCCCAGGCAGGAGCTTTGGTGTTATTCCTGGATGAAATAGAAATCTTTTTGCAAAGATTCTTTCAACAGCTTTCTTCCACCCTTTTGGGGCAGTGGGGCCATGTCCAGTCAGCTGCCCTTCTCCAGGGAGGGGGTCAGACCATGGACAGTCTGGTGCTCGGTGGGATGGACAGTCCTCCCGTAACCACAAAAACCAGTGGGGCTGTTCCTGATCTCGGTCGGGGACCCAGTTACTCAACCTCATGCTTTTCTCCTTCCTGTTGGAAGAAGAAGAAACGACGGTACCACTCGAGGTCACCCTCTGGTAGGTCTGATAGGGAGTCCTTGCTAGGAGAGAGTGGTACACACACCCCAACCCCACTGGGGTCTGCATTCTTTGCAACTAGGCCTCTTGACACCGGAGCCCTTCTCTGTCCTCTTGCGGGTTTCTGGTGGGCAGTTTCACCAGAGGGTCACTCTTATGGAGCAGTGAGTACAGCATCTATTTTGGTGCCCTTACCAGTGGTAGGGCTTTGCGGACTGTTCCGCAGGAGATCCAGACCCCCAGATCAAACATGCAATCCAAGGACCCGGATAAATATGGACTTTGCCATAGAAATAAGGTCCAGGTCTGTGGAGATGACATTTCAATGATTTTGGTGTCTGTTGCCATGGGGATGCCATAGGCACATACAGGTGGAAGGAGGCAGCCAATCAGGCAACAGAAAGTCACATGACACATAGTATATAATCATGCTGAGTGTGCAACATGGTCCCAGACGAGCGAGGACTGGAGGAGGAGGAACTGCACTTAGAAAACCCAGGCAGCCAGCAGAGAGAGTCACCAAACAAAAAGCACCAACCCCTCCCCCCAAAATGGAAAAAAACACCAGAAACTTTGAGCTGTAGGGGAAGGAAGAGAAGAAATTAGGGAGAGTAAGAGAAAGGAGAGGGAGAGGGAGAGGGAGAGAAACCGATGATCGGGGGTGGGTGAAGGCAGGTTGGGGAGTCGGGACTTGGGACTAGGGAGACAGTGGTGGCCTGGGTGGCTGCTGGGGGGATGTAAATTGTAAAATAAGGCAGTGTGGCAGTATTGTGTGACTGTATGTATGAGCAAAGGCAGGCTGGCAAAAGCTTTGATTTGTGCCATTCCAGATCCAGAGGACAGAGGACGAACCTACTGGGGGCCCAAGAGCGATTTTACAGTTACAAAAAATCCCAAATGAAAGTTTTTTTCTTTTCTTGGCCTCAAACAGTGTAGCTAAATGTGTATATGAGAAAGGGCAGGTTGACAAAATCTTTCACTTGTGCCATTCCTAATCCAGAGTAGAGAAAGAGAGAGACTACTAGGGGTCCAAGAGAAATGTTACAGTTACATAAAATCCCCAATTTATTTTCCTAGCTTCAGTGTGGCTGTGTGTACAGGGCAAGGGCAGCAGGGTGGCAAAATAAATCTTTGACTTGTGCCATCCAATCACGAATCACAATAACTTGCTAACATTCATTCGCAATCTCATCCAGAGGGAGAGAGAGATTGCGGGGGAGCTGCCGATAAAAGTAACAGTCCTAGAAATCCCAAATAAAATTACTTTTCCTGGCTTCAGTATGGCTGTGTGTACAGGGCAAGGGCAACAGGGTGACAAAATAAATCTTTGACTTGTGATGTCTAGAGGGGAGAGAGAGGGACTGCAGTGTGGACCACGATAAATGTAGCAGTCCCAGAAATCCCAAATAATTTTTTTTCCCATCTTCAGTGTAGCTGTGTGTACAGGACAAGGGCAGCAGGGTGGCAAAATAAATCTTTGACTGGTGCCATCGGTGGGGGGGAGAGAGACAGCAAGGGAGGCCATGATAAATATAAGAGTACCAGAAATCCCAAATAACAATTTTTCCCTGGCTTCAGTGTGGCTGTGTGTACAGGGCAAGGTCAAAAGGGTGGCAAGATAAATCTTTGACTTGTGATGTTCAAAGGAGAAAGAGAGATAGAGAGACTGCTGGGGGGCCATGATAAATGTAACAGTCCCAGAAATATCAAATACATTTTTTTCCTGGCTTCAGTGTAGCTGTGTGTACAGTGCAAGGGCAGCAGGGTTGCAAAATAAATCCATGACCTGTGATGCCAAGAAGAGAGAGAGAGAGAGAGAGAGAGAGAGAGAGAGAGAAAGACTGCAGGGGGCCACATGATAAAGGTAACAGTTCCAGAAATCCCAAATAATTTTTCCTGGCTTCAGTGTGGCTGTGTGTACAGGGCAAAGGCAGGAGGATGGCAAAATAAATCTTTGACTTGTGCCATCAAATCACGAATCATTATCACTTGTTAATCTTCATTCACGATTTCACATATTAAAAAAAATACTTTTCAGACAAACAACATACAAGTTGATGCACCTGTGCTGCTGGCTGTGGGTGGCCCATGTGGGATAATCTCACTTTGTGACCTGTAGCAGGCTGTTTACAGTATAACACAAGTAAATTACAAGTACTCTACACACAAGTATCATCATCACTCATTTTCCATTATTCCTCCTTATTATCATTAGTTTTATAGTATATCGCATTACATTATGTATAAGCATTAACCAACCCCAGTGTAGGACTGTGCTACGTGTGGCTCTGCACCACATCTGTCTGCATCTCCAATTTAAATTCTGAGGCACACTTAACAGTTGCTGAATTTGGACAATTAACAGTAACTGTACTGCAGGAGTCAGTCAGGTAATCATGGAAGGAAGTAGTGGTGAACTCGTGTGCTGTCGGTGTGCTGAGTACAGTCACAAATCACAATAGTAAATTTGTCCCTGGCCTGTGGGTGTGCATGGGAGTCATTAAAAGGACATCACATTAGTTAAAGGATCGTAGTGTTTTTTAACAGGGTAGAGTACTAATGATATAGATACAGTATTTGCATCCCTCCCTCTCTCTCTCTCTCTCTCTCTCTCTCTCTCTCTCTCTCTCTCTCTGTCTCTCCCAGCACACTCATGTCACAGACCTGAGCAGGATATGTCACCATTACAGGCCAGCCATGAAGAGGCTAGTAGTGAGTGATTGCTTTTTTATTTAGCAGTTTTACCATTAATTTTTATACAAATAATCCATTAAATTATTTTCTTTGGGCCTCTGTGTCAAATGTGACTGATTTTGGCCACTTTTATGCATTTGTTTGCATTTTTTCAAATATTTGTCAATAAATCAGAACCGCACTGTGTTCTGGTTCTTATTTAATAAGGGTCAGAATTTCACTGAGCTCTCTCTGTGGCGGACCCGGTTCCGAGGCCTTCTGGTCTTGGTGCCACTGGACTGTGGTCAGGGTCTTCAGGAAAGTGAGCGCATTCCATGCCGGGGATGGAATTTCCTCCCTTGCCAGTACCAGTGCCTCTGATGCCGGTTCCATATGCCTCTCCCCCTCATTTTTCTTACCTGCAGGGTCTAGCACAGGTACCTTCCTCCTCCTCTCTCTAGATCTGGCAGTCCATTGGGGCCTCTTGTGGCAGGGAGGACCTCGGTGGTGCAGGTGGCACCAGCTTCTTTAGTGCCTTGCATGGCACCAGGTTATTCAGTGCCACATGTGGTGCTGGGTCCCTCAATGCCACAATAGGCACTGGGTCCCTCAGTGCCATGTGCGACACTGGGGTTTTCAAACAACATGAAGTCTTGCTGTATTCTGACAATAGCAGTGAGTCCCAACCTTCGAACTGCCCCGGAGATGAAAGAGTTAACTTTTCATGCCAGGCATGGAACGTTGAGCTCGAGCTCGGTTGAGACTCTGTCTGTTGCTGTTTGAACTCAAACCGTCAGATTCTTTACTCCGCCTCACTGAACAGTCGCTCCGGAGATTTCTCCCTTTGCTCGGTTCATTTTGTCGGTTAAAGTACCGCTTTTTCTCTGTCAATCGACTTAAACCGAACCTGTCGGTTCAGTCTCTGTCTGTGGTATTCGTGAGTACTAGATAGGTTATATTGTTTTTCTTTTCTGTGTGGAACTTGTAAATGGTTCATTGGTTCAGTTTGAACCAATCAAGTTGTTGTAAAATCTTTATCTGTACTTTTACAGTGTGGTTACTGGTTCTTATCGGTTCTAAAAAAAACGGATTTTATTATGTTTTTTTCCACAACCCGTAACACGGTCAGGAACCGATAAGAGGGTCTTGCCTGGCAGATTGCCATTAAAAGGGTAAGTTTTGTTAGGACTGGCACTATGTCTGAGACACCCAAAAGAAAAACCGGGCCTACTGGGTTTCAACACTGCAGTGTGTGTGGGGAAGTCTTTGCCAAGGCTGACCCCCACACCACTTGTGTTTATTGTCTGGGGTTTGACCACCTCAATGCAGACTGCCAGATTTGTAAAAAATTTCCTGCAGCTACCCTAAAGAAGAGAGTTGGTAGGCTCAAGGAAACGGAGGCCAAAAAGTCCGCTGAACCGGATGGCCAGCCCGGTTCGGTTCAAACCGAACCAGAAGGAGTGCCCTCTGACCAGGGCGAGACTTCTTCGGGCAAAAGGAGAGCCGACTCCGAGGAGTCGGTTCCAGCTAAGAGAACAAGAAAGGAAAAATCAGCTGGTGTGGATCCAAAAGTGTCTTCTCCAACCACTGAAGAAATAGCCAAAGCGATAAAAATTGTGCAGTCGCTTTCCCGGGTTCGACCGAACCGGCACCATCAGGGAGGCGCTCGGTTCGGCCGGTTCCACCGGTTCAAGATTATGATTTAGAGGAATATTACGAACTGGAGGAGGAGGAAGAGGAGTACGAGGAAAGTGAATGTGGTTTTGAAAGTCTGGATGTGCCCATTGACCAGGACATCTCCCCAGACAGACCTTCAGGAGTGTCTCCTCCTAGGCTTTCTGAGTCCCCCTCCCATTTCATGTTTTATAAGAAAGTGGCCGATACCCTTCAGCTTCCTATGGAAGAAGCTGTGGATGAGTAGGAAAAGCATGACTATGTGGAAATGAAGGATATCCCAGAGTCTAAGAGGCTGTCTATTCCCTTACACAAATCTTTTGGGAAACAGACATTTAAGATTTTAAAGACTCCTAATACTGTACCTCCTGTGGATAAAAGAATGGACAAGAGGTATACTCTGTCAGGCTCAGATACGGAGTTCCTTACACAACAATGCAGCCATGTTGGGGTAGTGCAGGCGCAGCCTTTGATAAGGTAAATATTTCCTAGGCTTCACACCCCCCAGACAAGGACTCCAGAAGGATTGATGCCATGGCAAAGAAACAGTACATGGCAGCATCCTTGGGACTTAGACAGGCCAACTGTATGGCCTATACTGCTAGGTATCAGAAATCCAGATGGGACACTGTCATGGCTTTAGCAAAACAGGTCCCTGGTCAGCTTGCCAAGGAGCTGGAGCAGGTGGCTGCTGATGGTATTGAGGCATCCAAGGTGCAATTCCATGCTGCAGTGGACTCCGATGATGTTTCATCTAGAGTCATGGCTACATCTGTGGCACTATGTAGAATGGCTTGGCTCAGATGTACTAGCCTGTCACAGGATACCCAGACTAAGGCCATGGATTTTCCTGTTGTGGGTAATTCTCTGTTTGGGGAGCAAACAGAGAATTACATGAAGAAAATGGATGAATATAGGACCACCTATAGGAGTGCCCAGGCCAAGGAAAGGCAAGCTACTCCTCAGAGGCAGCATCCCAGGGGCAGGAGCAGGCCTTTTCATAGGCCTTTCTACCAAGCCCAGGCCTCCTCTTCTGCCTATGCTCAGAGAGGGTTCTTTAGAGGGAGAGGCAGAAGGGGTACAAGCAGACCTGCTCCCACCCCTCAGCCTAAAACCCCTGCCAAGCAGGCACCCTGATGGGATTGTCAGGGCCGATTCTCCACTACCTGTAGGGGGCAGGCTGGCTTACTTTGTCCAGGACTGGAAGTCTCTAACATCAGACAAATGGGTCCTGGAAGTTGTAAGCCAGGGACTGGTTCTCAGCTTCAAAAGATTTCCAAAGCTGAGAACCAGATCCTTTCCACCTGCAAATCCCTCAGAGGCACTTGCCCTAGAGGCAGAGGTCTCTTCCCTCCTGGCTCTCAGAGCTGTAGAAAGGGTTCCACCCCTGCACCAAGGCAAAGGATTGTACTCCAGGTACTTCCTTACCCCAAAAAAGACAGGAGAATGGCGGCCCATCCTGGATCTCAGATACTTAAACAAGCACCTTTTAAAACCAAAATTCAAAATGGTGACTCTGGGAATAATTCTACCCTCTATAAGGCCAGGGGACTGGCTAGTCTCCCTGGACCTCAAGGATGCCTACTTCCATATTCTCATCAGAAGCTCCCATCGAAAGTACTTCAGGTTCGAGCTGCCCTCAGGCCATTATCAATTCAGAGCAATGCCCTTCGGCCTAACCTCTGCTCCAAGGGTGTTCACAAAATGCCTGGCAGTAGTACTTGCTTCTCTAAGAAGGCAAAGGATTGCCATCTTCCCATACCTAGACGACTGGCTCATAGTACGCCAGTCCCCAGACCAGGTCAAGTTACACCTACAGATAACTCAACAACTGCTCACCTCTCTAGGTTTCCTTCTGAATCTTTCAAAGTCAGTTCTAGAGCCTGTTCAGCTCCTCACCTTCATAGGCGCAGAGCTAGATACAGAAAAGGCCAGAGCCTTCCTTCCCCTGGACAGGGCAAGGACCCTTATCACACTGGCCTCTTCATTCATCCAACAGGTGTCTCGTCCAGCAAGGCACTTCCTGCAGCTCCTGGGACACATGGCTGCTTCTACAACAGTGGTGCAGGGAGCAAGATTTCAGATGAGGGATATTCAGTTCCACTTGAGAGCCTTATGGTCTCAGAAAAAGGACCCTCTGACCAAACTGATTCCAGTGACCAGAACACTGATCCAGGCCTTGCAGTGGTGGCAGGATCAGAACAATCTAAGACAGGGAGTTCCCTTTGTCACTCAGTCTCACTCTTTAATTCTTACTACAGATGCCTCCCTCTTGGGATGGGGGGCCCACTTGGGGGACCTGACCACCCAAGGGTTGTGGTCCCCTCAGGAATCTCTGCTTCACATCAACCTGTTGGAACTCAGAGCAGTATTTCTAGCACTTCAAGCCTTTTTCAAGTCTGTTCAGAACAAAGTTATTCAGATCGGAACAGACAATACCACCACAATGTGGTATATCAACAAGCAAGGAGGCACTCAGTCTACGGCCTTGTGCACAGAAGCGATGAAGTTGTGGTCTCTGGCTTATTCCCTTAACACCTCCCTCACAGCAGTACACCTCCCAGGCAAGGACAATGTCCTGGCAGATGCTCTCAGCAGGATATCTCAGGGCCATCACAAATGGTCACTGGATCCCCTGGTTTTGGAGGTGATATTCTCCAGATGGGGCACCCCACAGATAGATCTTTTTGCAGCCCCAGACAATCACCAACTTCCCCATTTTTGCTGCAGGCAGGTTGGGCTCAGTTCTGCTGGATGCCTTAGTTCTCAGTTGGGAAGGGAAGTTCCTGTATGCTTTTCCCCCCTTCCCGCTCCTGTTCAAAGTGCTAGTCAAAATCAGGTCTCAACCCTGCAAGGTGATCCTGATTGCTCCAGACTGGGCCAGACAGCCCTGGTATCCTCTCCTATTGTCCTTAGCAGTCCATCTTCCCCTGTCTCTTTCCAGGAATTACAACCTGTTAACCTGTGCTCAGGGGAGGGTTTGGTACCCGAATCTCAAATCTCTCAATCTTAAGGCCTGGCTCTTGAAGAGTTGGAGTTTGCTGATTTACACCTCTCCCAAGGTGTTATGGACATTCTAAAGGCTCCTAGGAAGCCTTCCACCAGAACTACTTATAATTCCAAATGGAAAAGATTTTCCATATGGTGCTCTGGGAAGCTTATTTCCCCAGAGTCTGCTGATCTGCCCACAGTCCTTGACTATATGGTCCATCTGAATAGCTTGGGACTCAGACCAGCTACAGTGGCAGCTGTCTCTGCTTTCATTTCAGCAGGTAAGCCCTCTTCTCTTTCAGCTCACCCTGTATTCTCCAAGTTTTTCAAGGGATTGCTTCATACCAATCCGCCATTCAGGGACCCTGCCCCTGCTTGGGACCTTAACGTTTGCATTGCTCAGCTTATGCAACCCCCTTTTGAGCCTTTGTCCTCAGCAGAGCTTAAGTACTTGACTTGGAAAACTGTGTTCCTGGTAGCCATCACTTCTGCCAGGTGCATAAGTGAGTTACAAGCCTTGTCAGTGGAGCCTGATTTTATCTCCCTCCATAGAGATAAGGTGGTCCTCAGGACTAACAGGAAGTTTTTTCCTAAGGTGGTTTCAGACTTCCAACTTAACCAATCTATTTCTCTTCCTGTGTACTTCACTGACCATTCCTCCTCTGGTGAGAGGAGGCTGCTCAGTTTAGATGTGAAAAGGGCCCTTAGCTACTACATAGAACGTACCAAGGGTCACAGGTTTGACTCCCTCCAACTGTTCCTCACTTATGGTGAGGTTGGTAAAGGAAAACCTGCCACTAAAAGATCCATTGCCAGGTGGATTGTCTCTTGCATTCAATTTTGCTATGAAAACCTAGGCAAGGTTCCTCCCTCAGGCCTGAGGGCTCACTCTACCAGAGGTACAGCTGCTTCCCTGGCTGCTGCAAGGGATATTCCTATCTTAGAGATATGTCAAGCAGCTACCTGGAAAACAGTTCACACTTTTACCAAGCATTACTCCCTGGATATCCAGGCTAGGAGTGATGCTCAGTTTGGCACAGCTGTGCTTCACAGCCTGTTCCCAAAGTAGGTTCTGTCCCTCCTCCAAGGAGGTACTGCTTGGTAGTCTGCTATTGTCAGAATACAGCAAGACTTCATGTCGCTTGAAGAAAAAATTACTCACCTTAGTAATGTTGTTTCTTCTAATGGAGTCTTGCTGTATTCTGACCTCCCCCCCCCGCCTTCCCCTCTCAGAAACTTTGTTTTTGGGATGTGGGTGAGCAGTAGCAGTGTTGGCACTCAGGAGGTGCCCCACCTTTTTTATCACTCTCTTTCTTTGGGTGAGTGGGTGTTGTGTTTATTTCATTTTTTGGGTTTCCTGACTTGAGTCTTTGTTTTGGGACCAAAAAATTTGTTTTTATGTTAGTAGCCAGTTGGCTAGTGTAGGTTTACAACTTCCACACAGGACCTCAGTGAGTTTAGCTCGTAAAGATCTGACGGTTTGAGTTCAAACAGCAACAGACAGAGTCTCAACCGAGCTCGAGTTTGGCATTCCATGCCCGGCATGGAAAGTTAACTCTTTCATCTCCGGGGCAGTTCGAAGGTTGGGACTCACTGCTTTTGTCAGAATACAGCAAGTCTCCATTAGAAGAAACAACATTACTAAGGTGAGTAATTTTTTCTTCCACACCAATAGTGGTCCCAGTATCACCCTTTTACTCCTAGCTGAGGCTGAGCTTTGGCCTGGCAGGGCTGACTCCAGATTTCTCTGGGGTAGAGGTAGAACTTGATGAGTTGGATCCTAATTTGATTTTTTCTGATGACGGTCAGGATGACTCATTATTTGGCTTGGATGGTAAACCCTCTGGTCTGGTGGAGACCCCCCTTCGAGGACCTTTCCTTCCAGTCCCTCCTCAAGAACATGAATTCAACACTGGCTCTGCAGAACTTGTCTGTGGCACCAGGCAGGCTTTTGCGCCTCGGGTTACTTCATATTCCTAATGTTCCTGTGAGTCTTACACCTCCAATACCTCCCTCCTTTGATGCTGTCTCTCAGGCAGTGTAGGAGAGGCCAGCTCTCATTCCTTGTGAGGCCAAATGCAGACAGGAAATATGCCCCCCCAAGGACAGACCCTTTTTGGCTTCACAGCCAATCGCAGATGCTTTGAGTGTTCTGGCAGAAAATGACAAAGCTGTTCTCCCTCTGGAAGCTTCTGCACATCCTATCAAAAAGGAGTCTCATAAAACTGACAACTTGGGAAAACGGTCTTTCGCTGCTGCAGCCTTGGGCATGTGTACTGCCAGTTATCAGGGACATTTCTCCCATATGAGTATATTCTATGGAATTCTCTTAAGTCAAAGGTTGGGAACCTCCTGTAATCTGATGCTATCATGGAGCTTCTGCAGACTATCACCAGGGGCATAGAGTCCAATAGTCATCAGCTGAAGGCTTTTATAGATGTTTATGATACCTCTGCTAGGGCAGCCACTGCTGGAATATGCATCAGGCAATGCTTCTAGCTTACAACATTAGGGTTTTCAACTGTTGCCTAGCAGCAGGTCATCAATGCCCCCTTTGATGTGCTCATCTGTTTGGCCCTCAAGTTCAATAAACACTAGAGGCCACTCAGAAGACCAAGACTGCCATTAAAACAGCCAGTCAGGCTCCTTCTGCTCCATAGAGGGGTATGAACAGTTGACAATTCCATAATTAGCAGTCCTTTAGAGGTAGAGCCTGAGGAGCCTTTAACAGAAATGAGACCCCTCAGCCACAAAAGAAAATGCAGCAAAAGGCATAGGGCCCGATAGTGCCCAGTGCCACCCTTTGTCTGACTCAGTTTTACACCCAGTGGAAATCTGTCACTTTGGACAACTCGGTCCTCAGTATTGTTCTGGCGGGTTATTCTCTCAGTTTTGTAGAACTCTCCCCAGATCTTCCACCCAAGCAGCAGCACAGCCTATCTGCCATGCAGTCAGACATTCTCACTTCCAAAACACGGGGCCTTCTCAGAAACAGGGAAGTAGAAGTTGTTCCTTGGCAGAAAGGAACACAGGTTTCTACTCCCACTACTTTCTGGTCCCAAAGAAGTTGGGCAGCATGCGCCCTATTCTTGAGCTCAGAAAATTAAACAAATACCTGTTCAGGGAGAAGTTCAAGATGATCTCCCTAGGAACTCTACTTCCACTACTCCATCAGTATGACTGACTGACATCCCGGGATATGCAGGATGCCTACTGGCATGTTCTGGTACACCCAAGTCACCACAAGTATCTCTGCTTTGTGGTCCTGAGTAAATACTACCAGTTCAGAGTCCTGCCCTTTGGGATCTCTTCAGCGCCTCAAGTCTTTACAAAGTGTTTCGCAGTTCTAGCAGCACATATCAGAAAACTCGGTGTTCAAGTCTTCCCTTACCTGGACGACTGGCTCCAAGCAAGCCAATCCAGACAGGAAACATGGAAAGCAGTTGCCATGGCTTCTCAGTTCCTTACATCCATGGGATTTCTTCTGAATCTGGAAAAATCCCAGCTTGAATCTTCCAAGCTGCTCCTCTAAATAGGAGCCCTCCTGGCTACCTCCAGAGCAAGGCCTTTCCTCAGAGGACAGAAGGAGTGACATTCTCCAGATGGCACTCTACACCAAGGAGAACAACTCTGTTTGAGCTCTTTCAATGCAGTGGATGTAGGGCCTTGTGGCATCACCTGTATTCACAGTGCCTCTAGCCTGTATAAACACATGACAACCACATAATGGATACTCAGCACACAGTGGTCACCGACCACACATCCACAGTTCTTTCACATAAAAGTGACAGAGACTCTGGTGAGATCACTTGTATGCAGATTCCTTCCAGGTCTACCCTTTACCCCACTGGAGTCTCGAATCATGATCACCACGGATGCATCTCTAATCAAGTGGGGAGCTCATTGTCAAGATCTCCACACCCAGGGGGTATGATGCCAGGAAGATTCTCATCTACACATATGAATGTTCTAGAGATGAGAGCTGTCCTCTATGCTATCCAAGCCTTGAAGGATGTCCTCTGCTGCAAGGTAATCCTCCTTGAGATGGACAAGCTGGTGATGTACAACATCAACAAGCAGGGTAGAGTGCTCTCCTACCCTCTGCGAAGGGAGGCCATGAGAGTGTGGGAATGGAGTCTCGAACATGATGCTCTGACTCAGCCAGTCTTCCTGCCAGAACTCAGAATGATTTGTCTGATCACCTCAGCAGGACTGAGGTGGATCCACATGAATGGTCACTCGCATCAGACGTCATGCAGTTGCTATTCGATGAGTGGGACAGTCCAGACCTGGTCCCTTTTTGCATCCCCACTCAACACACAATTGCCTCTATTCTGCTCCAGAAATCGAGAACCTGGCATTTTCTGTCAGGATGCGTTCAGACTGTGGTGGGCAAGATGTTTTCTGTATGCATTTTCTCCTCTACCATTAGTTCAGAGGATGCTGATCAGACTGGAGGCAGCAGGAGGGAGAATGATTCTAATTGTCCCATGCTGGCCTTGACAGATATGGTTTCCATTGATCAACAGGTTGTCGGAAGTCCCACTGAGGCAACTGCTGTCATTAATGGACCTCCTGACACAGGGACCCCTGGTCCATCCTAACCTGTGATCCCTTCATCTCCATGCCTGGCTCCTGAGGAGATAGAAGTGAGCAGGTTTAAAGTTTCTAAGAGAATCTTGGAGATTCTCCTGGCAGTATGTAAGCCTTCCACTATGAAGACTTACACAACAAAATGGAAGTGCTTTTTAATTTAGTGTGTCAAGTCCTATCTGGACCCCTTCCACTGCCCACCAAATAAGGTGCTGGAGTACCTCTTAGACCTGTCTAATGCAGGGCTGCAATACTTGACAGTGAAGGTACACCTCTGCACAATCTCTGCTTGTCATGAGCCAGTACAGAACATGATGCTGGTTCAGTTACTGCTAGTCAAGAGGTTCCTCAAAGGCATCCTGCACACTAGATGACCCCTGGTCAGGAGACTGGTAGCTGCGTGGGACATTAACTTTGTGCTAGACATACTCACTTGTAAACCTTTTGAGCCTTTAGCCACCTGTGATTTGAGGTTTTTGACCTAGAAGACCACCTTCCTGGTGGCCATCACTTCTGCTTGTGGGTATCTGAAATACCCTCTGTACACTGTCTTTCACAAGAACAAGATGTACTTCATACTCACCCAAAGTTCCTGCCCAAGGAGGTTTCAGAATTTCACTATAATTCAGTGTACTTTATTGTTTTTACAATACAACAAACAAGAAAAAACAAATAACTAAGAAACAGTTACAATAAAGACCGACAAACAGAACCATACTAAACAAAACAACCCAATACATATACAATCCCCCCAGCTCCTCAAAATTCCCCCCATCCCCCCAGGATCTGCACAGTAAGAGGATAGACTAAACTAAGCTCACCAAAAAATTAAATTTGAGGCATTGACAAACCACTACGGTTTCCAAAGGGAAAGTAGGGTCAAAAGGGACTCCCAAGTTCTCTGGTACTAATAAGGTCTATGTTGCAAATTCACTGTGTACTTCTCTAACTGCATAGCAAGGAGGATTTCTTGGTGCCATTCTAAGGTTGTAGGAAGTGAGTCCTCCTTCCAGTGTTGAAGTATAACGAGTTTAGCAATGGAAGCACTCCGGAATTTCACTATAATCAGCCTTTGGTTCTCCCCACTGATTTTGTTAACTTCCAGAATGAAGGGGAATGCACCCTTCATTGTCTGGATGTCAAGAGGGCACTTTGATTTTACATCACTAGAACAGGGGAGATTTGTAAAACCTTGCAACTCTTTGAATTGTTCAGCATGGCCCGGCTGGGCCAGCCTGTCGCTATTAGATTAATTTCTGCTTAGACAGTGGCATGCCTTCACCACTGCTACTCAATGGCACATCAAGTTGGAAGGCTGGGTTTACGCCCACTCTACCAGAGTGGTCACAGCATCCCTGGAAGAGATTCATAATGTGCCCATTGCAGATATTTGCAAAGCGGCTACTTGGAGCTGAGTGCATACCTTTGTGAAGCACTACACTCTGGATGTTCACGCCAGACAGCACATTTTCTTTGGCAGGACTATCCTCAATGGACTTCTGTCTTGTGTGAGCTATGTCTCCTGCTGCCTTGCTCAGGGGGATTGGTTTTTAGCTTCGTACTCTCCCAGCAGTATGAATGAATGGTGAAGACTTTAAGTCCAGGAAGATATGTAAATTACATACCTACCATAATTCTTGATCTTCTTGGACAAGTCTTCACCTTTCATTCATATGCCCACCAACCATTCCCCAAACTCACTCATCCTGTTTCTGGTCTTCACTCCCTCATGTGTTGGGCTGTGAAGAATTTGTTTCTTGACCTCTCTTACGCTAGTCAACTGGGCTGTCTTATGCCGGGATTAGGTTAGGTGTTTCCTAAATTTAGTTTACACTGCACGTCCTTGGTCAAAAAGGTAATGAGGCAATTGGAGGGTAGACGCTGAGGTAGCCCACACAGGCACAAGCCAGTCTTGCCATGCCATGCATGTGCTGTCCTCCTGAAGATTTCTGCCTCCCAGCAGTATGAATGAATGATGAAGACTTGTCCAAGAAGAGCAAGAATTACAGTAGATACGTAATTTTCCATTTCTTGCTGAGCAGCACAGATTCTCCTTTTCTATGTCTCATTCATGGTGGCTGGTCTTCTAGGTGATGAAGAAGATGTTTGCCTCACAAGATCAGGTAACAGTTGGCCAATGGGCAATAGATGATTTTGGTGAAGTGTCTTAATAACAGTTTTTCTACTCTTCAGCTGTAGGCGGTTCACCCGGCAGATTGGGAAGCTGCTACATAATGACACAGAGTTCAGATCTCCAGCGGTCAGATGTTTACCTAGAATGCCAAGTTTTCTGATCAGGACTCTGTCTCCATGCAGCAGAGCTTGCTCTTGCAAACCTACCAGACCTGCCATCCTTAATGTGGACCACCATTTCCTATCATAAGAGACAGAAGGGGATAATGTCTACCAATGTAGCTAGGATGGTTGTGGTTGCTGCCCTATACACTGCCCTACAGGGAGTTGAAGCGGAGGTCCTGGCTTTGAAAGAAGAGCTGGGTTCTTAATCCTGAGAAGTGGTTGAGCAATGCAGAGAATGGGAACAGAAAATTGAAAGTTTTAGGACTGTAACATAAATTGATATGCATAATGCTGTACTAGAGAAAGACAAATAAATTGCTAGGTTGAGATAGGATTGTGAAAAGTAATAACAGGGTAAGAAGTAGGCACTGCAGTTGAATGATGCATTGACTGATGCAAATGATGCCTTGAAAGATGCAAATGCTGAGTTGTTGGAAGAAATGGGTAAGTGTTAGAATGCATTGGACAGGGAGAGCAGGGAAAGTCATGAAGTGTTTGCCGTGTATAGAGTTTTGCAAACTCATGTTAGCAAGGGACAACATAAAGGTAGAACAGATTGTTCTATGTGTAGAAGAAATCTAGTGATATTGTGTTAACAGTTTGCAATCCTGAAAGATCATGTGAAAGCTTTGTTGTATGCCCCACCTATTGACCTGGCATCACTGGCAAACGGCGAAAGCGATGATGGTCATTTCCAAGATGGCAGACCCTGGGACACCAGCAGGATGATGCCTTGCCCACCTCTGGTTTCTGTCTTGAGTAAGTCTGACAAGACTGAGGTTGAGGCCTTAGTCGAGCAAGCGATTACAAAGGCAGGTGTGTCCGAGGCCCATTCACTGGCGATCCAACAAGCCATAATCAACTTGCTAAAGGATGATGTAGGCCAGTGTACAGTGATATGAGCATGTGCTATTGAGCACCTCAATATAAGTGACTCAATAATACCACTAATAGTTAAAGCGAGTGGTAGAATAGATAGAGATATCCTGTAGAGTGAGTGTAGTAGTTATCTACACTCGCTACAGCAGGATATAGGACATTGTTTGGCCAATTTCTGCTGAGCTGGCTGTTTAGCACAGTGAAGCTACCAGACTTGAGTTTGGGTCTGGCTCTGGGGGAAAACCTTTTTCTTTTTTTAAATGTTATTTTCCCCTCAGGTCCACGCCCCATGTGGAGTTGATTATCTTTAGTTTGGTGTGTGTGGGGGGCATAACCCTCTGCATAAAAGATACTTATTTTGGTTGTTGTTTATCAGTGAGTAAGTGACCATTGCTGTTTGCGATGGTTACTGTAATATTAGTCGCCCTTTTCTCATTGGGCACTTTTTTCTTTGATCTTTGTGATCGGCAGAGTTTAAGACTGACCGTTATCACATACAACCAGTAGGCCAAAACAGCCTCATTCAGGGTATGGCCATGTCTATGGCTGAGGCGGTGGTCAAGTCCATGGCAGCACAGCCAGAACACACCCTGAATGTGTTCCAGTCCACACAGGCCATCCAAAACATCGTGGAAAGGATAGGCTGAATGTCCTCTGGCGACAATTTGAGTTGCCACTTGGAGAAAGTTTTTGATTAGTATGAAATGCTCAACCTTCCGGTGTAGGTTTTGAAACAGACAGTTGAGCCTACGCTATGGGCCAAGCTACTGGAAATGGTACATAATGACACAGTGGCCTGGTTTGAAGAAATCACCACCAGGAGTCCCAATTTGGAAGGCGTGATGCTGGCCCACATGACGAATAATTCATCAAGGAAATCCTGGCCCTGTAAGACAGCCATTTATGGATGGCCAATCGTACCAGAAACACGTTGGCCGATGAGAATGCTATGCGTGACTTGGTTGAATACAAAGATTAACTTTGAAATATATGTGGTCAGCCCTCCAAGAAAAGTTTGCAGCCTCAATGTTCCCCAGGATGGACCTTTTCACTGAAATTATAGAAAGGGTGGTGCGCACATACCAGATCTATGTGCGTGACCAGGTCTTGGCTCCAAGACCAAGGTGGCCATGATGCAGAGTAGCACCGAGCCATCCACACAGTATATAGTGGAAGACAAGCAAGAAGATGTTCAACAAACCTCCTATCAAACCAGAGGAGGAAACAGTAAGAGCCAACACAAGATGCGGCAGCAGTTTTACTGGAAGCAGCAGAAAAAGAAGGGGAACGATGGACAAAAACAGTGGTCCGGTCCTTCTTACAGGGAGTTGCTGGAAGGAAAACAATTGACTCCAGGAGTTCCAGGCCAAAGTTAAATTACTTTTGACCACCCTCCTAAAAAAACCTATTGTGGCCATCCTTTCAGCAACTGTCCCATCTGCACCTCTATACCAGGAGGAGCCTAAGAAAATGGAAAAAACAAAAAGTCTCCATAATATGAGTGTACCAAGATGCTCCAAGCAGTGGATCCCCATCCCCCATCAGGTCAAGACAGACTGGACTGACGGTGTTAGGCCCTGGTACGCATCATCACCACCCTGGTGATGGATGAATCCAGCCACCCATGTATAGAAGCACGGGTTGGGGGCCACCAGTTTGAACTATTTCTAGATATAGGTGCTGCTGTCTCAGTGCTGCTATCTCAGTGCTGCATCTCAGTTGTCTACAGGAAGGGCTACTTCTGCCCAAAACTTTGAGGGGACCATAGTCACAACTTACAGGTCCAAACCCATACCAGTTACCATTGGTACCTTGGAGGTGCAACATCGTTTTGACCTCAAGGTCTTACATCACCACCAAAGTATCTTGGGAATTGATTTCCTGGCATGT
Source organism: Neoceratodus forsteri (assembly GCA_016271365.2). Lineage (NCBI taxonomy): Eukaryota > Metazoa > Chordata > Ceratodontiformes > Ceratodontidae > Neoceratodus > Neoceratodus forsteri. The sequence goes on along the minus strand of CM057458.1, from coordinate 1,402,298,066 downwards.
CATGGATGTGTCCTGGATTTAGAAAACAGGTTATTACTCCAGATCCCAGGACAAGCCCACATGCTACTCATCTCTGACTCAAATATGGCATCAGCAATAAAAATAAATTACAAGGAGTACGACATTATCATCATGCTACAACACTATGAGCTACTTCCTCAACTCAGGCCAATCCTGAAAAGGCATAGTGAAGCCTTTGCCAAACACAAACATGATTGTGGAAGGATGGACACCCTATCTAGGTCACTGGTAATGACACACCATACCAGAGGCAGTACCCATTTCCAGCAAAGGGAATACCCTCTCTGAGGGCCACCATTGAATCCCTTCTAAAACAAGGGGTCATTAGGCCTTGCACATAAACAGTCAATTCTCCCATCTGGCCTGTAAAGAAACCCAACAATAGTTGGAAGCTCCCCATTGATCACCGTAGACTTAATCAAGTCACCTATAGTTGTGCACCAACTGTGGCTTCAGCCCCAAATGTGCTCAAACTTCTAAATTCTGATCACCAGGGGTTCAGCACCTTGAACATTTCCAGTGGATTCTGGTCATTATCATTGGGCCATGAGAAGTAATACAGATTTGCCTACACATTCGAAGGGTGACAGTACACATGGAACTGTCTCCCACAGGGATTCTACAACAGTCCCTCATTGTTCCACATCCACATGAGAGATGCTATACATGGCTTCTCCACCACAGAATGTCTCCTACAATATGTGGATGATCTTTTTCTGGCCACAATTGACTTGAGAAGATATCTGGAGCTCCTAGATGAGCTCCTGACCATCTTGCAGAGGGCAGGCATCAAATGCAGTCCTGCACAGGTACAGTTATGTCAGCCAGAGGCTACATTTCTTGGCCTATGCATAACTGGAGAGGGCAGGAGCCCTGCCTTGGACAAGGTCCAAGGCCTTCAAGATTTGCCATTACCAACCAGTGTGGGTATGGTCAACTACTCCAGGGACTTTATTTGCAATTTTGCACAAAGGCCCACACCTCTGTATGAGCTCCTGAAGAAGGACACCTCCCGGCAGTGGGGACCAGGACACACCAATGCCATCACATCTCTGAAGAAGGCTTTGGCCTCTGCACCAGCAATGGGCAATCCCAACCCAGTCCTCCCATTCCACTTGGAGACTGCCACCTTTAAGGTGGGTATGTCAGCAGTTCTTGCACAAAAGACCAATGGCACCTTGAGGCCTATTGCCTATGCTTCCCAAATGTTCTTCATGGTAGAGCAGAAGTACTCCTGTGCAAAAGGAATAGACTGCCAACCTTTGGTCTGTCAAACATGTCACCTACATAAGAGGTTTGCCCTATTATATTGCACACCAACCATACACCAACCAACTTCCTATTGATAGATAAGATCAAGGACGGCAATGTGTCTAACACCAGAATCACACATCGGTCTGTATTCCTGCAGGACAGAGATATCACTGTGCTTCCTGCCAAAATGTCATCCATTCTGGCACATGGTCTCCTGTGCCAAGGAGATCCACATGAGTGTGGCCTAGAGCCACCTGCCTGAACCAGGTCCATTTCTCCCAGCAACACAGAACACTGTAAAAGACCCTGCCCTATGTGGCATCTTTACAGATGGATCCTCCTCTTACCATGAGGGAGAGCATATCACAGGATTTAGGGTCTTGATACTGGTTACAGCAGGTGACACATTTGAGGTGTCCGGGAAGTGCATTATCAAGTCATCCCAGTATGCAAAACGTGCTGCTGTGGCCTATGTCTTGGTGATCATTAATGGGAAAGGAGAATAAGATACCATTCTGTTCTCCAGTTCATCTTGGATGTGCAATTCCTTAACAAAATTTCTTCCCTTGTGGAAGGCCCATGACTTCACATCTTCAGAAGATACCCCTGTCAAATGCAGGGATCTATTTGTTCACATTGTCAGCCTTACTGAACAATTCATCTTCTGGATGCACAATCACAGAGTCAAGGCCCATTCCAGATCTTAACTTTTCCATGAATACAATGACTGAGCTGACACTTCAGCCAAAGATGGAGCTCGAGGGGGGAGATATGGACCATGCCTTCTCCCACTGCAGATCATTAACAGTGACTGCAAAAAAAAAAGTGGTTCCTTTGGGTTTGACTGAGTTGCAACTAGCAGATCCAGAGATAAAAGAGGTATATGAATACCTCTCCATGGTAACAGAAAAAGAGATGTATGTGAATAATCCATTCAAAAGACGTTCTGACAGCCTCCATCTGTCTCAGGATCAGAAATTGGTCCTATATCACTCAGGTGATCAAAATCTTTGGGTGATCCCCACAAAACTTTGATCAGAAGTCATCCATCAGCTACACAATACCCCTGCAGGTAGACAGCAAGGGGTACACAAGACAGTCCAAAGACTGAAAACCATGGGTTGGTGGCCTGGCGTAACAACTGATGTTCAGCATTATGTGGACGACTGCATTACCTGTGTGCAGAACAATCCCATTCTAGGCAAGAAAAATGCAACACTCCTTCCTCAAAGGTACTCCATCCCTTGGAATGAAATTCAAATTGATTTCATTGGACCATAGCCCCGCACCAGCAAAAACAAAAAGTATGCACTTATGATCACTGACCTATTTTCAAAATAGGTAGAGGCCTTCCCATGTAAGGCCACTACAGCAAAAGCCACTTCCAAAATCCTGGTAGAAAAGGTATTCACCAGATGGGGGGTTCCTAATGACCCACATGATAATGAGACTGTTTTTGTAGCTGTTTCTTTGGATCAAGATAAAGCCAGTCTAAATGTCTCCAGAAATGCCTCCCAAGAAGACGTCTGACCCCACACCAGCCAAGTGATGAATACTTCCATCACCTGCCCAATCCAGCGCACAGAGTGGCACCTTCCTGAAGTTCATGTGACCTACAACTCTGATGGACACTACTGTGTTGTGACAAACCAGAAGACTTTTTCCTATGGAGGCTTGATGAGTGACATTTCCATGCCAATTTTTTGCTTTATGCCTCATGAGTGCTCTGATTTTGCCCATATGGTTATCACACCAGTTCCCACCCTAGAGTGTGATTACAGTGATAGTGACCCTGACTATCTGTATAGTATAGCACAGTATTTACCAGTTTTCAATGTGCATCTTGATACCCTCACCCTGACTCTTAAATCCTTATTAGAAAGGAAGGATACACATTTCGTGCACATTAGTAATAATATTACTAAGGTAGGTGATTCTCTAAATGCTCTATTTCAGGATGGTGACCTCAGCACAGCACTAATACTTGGTTAGAACTAACATTCAAAGGTTTTGTTGTAATTCATGTGTTTTTAATCACTTTTCTTATTATAAACTTGCTCTGTTTAGGAAAGACTCTAAAGAAACATTGTGCACAATCAAAGTTTCTATATATTTTTTTTTGTTTAGTTTTGTTTTCGGTAAGGTACACTAGCCATAAAATGACTATTTTCAGGCACTACCTGGTAGAGTACAAACATGTAGAAACATACAGAGTTACAATTCATAAGTGCATTAATCAAATTGAGTTGAGCAAATATAGTAAATAAGACCATAGAGCAGACAAACGTTTGACTAATACAAAGTGTAAGAAATCAGAATAACAGTTAAACAAAAGGATTTACAAACAGGGTTGTATGGGAATACAATAAATGACATAGAAGTGCAAGGGGTCAGAGTGGGAAGAAGAAAAGAGGTGGGCAAACATTAGTTCATAGTGTATATGTGGTGAGAAAGGAGATGACAGTCAGGCTTTGGCTAGCGGGAGAATAGAAAACATGGTTGGGTCTAGGAGGTAATAGGGAGTGGGTTGAGGCAAAGTCAGGAGCTTGTTAGAGGCAGGCCTGCAGATGTTAGGTAGGGTCAAAGAAGGGGCATACATCTGCAAGTGATAGATTTAGGCACAGTTCTGTCTGAAAGCAATGATGTGAGTTGACTAGTCTAAGGTCAAGGAGCAGGACATTCCATAGCTGTGGTGCAACATGCTCAAATGCACCATTTCCTTTGCTTGTGCAACACCTAGGTACATTTAATAAAGATTTATCAGCTGATCGCAGACCATGGGATGTGGCTTGGGGAACTATCCATGCCATGAGTGACAGTGGGGTCTGATGCCAGATGATTGAATCAATGAGTGAGCCAACATAGTACTGCCTGCTAGCCAAGGGAGAGAGCCAAGCAAGGTCACTATAGAGTTGACAGTGGCGTTTGAGTCAAGGAACCAAGGAAGTGTATCAACATATGTTAATATACGTAACATCCCACTTGAGTAGGGAGGTTTTATGAGCAGTGGCAAGTAAGGGAGCCCCATAGGAAAGGGTAGGGAGCAGAATTCCTCTGGCAATGGCCAGTTTAGCTGAGGGTGTGAGCATATAGGTGGTTTTATAGGCTACTCCCAGTTTGGCATTGACAGCTTTGCAGGTGGACTGCACATGAAGGTTGAAATTCAGGGTTTGATCAAGCAGGACACCCAGGTAGTTGAATGAAGTCACACATTCCAGCTGAGTACCACTTGAGTACTCAACCACCAGTGCCACTACACAGGCCCTGAGCTTCGGAGATGAGCCAAGCAGTATGGCTTTTGTTTTATTTGCGTTGAGTACTAGCTTATGGGAGTTTAACCAGTTTTGAATACTTTTAAAGTCAGATGAAAGGGTTGCATTAATATTGGCTATACTAGCAGAGCTGGTATAAATGACAAGATCATCTGCATTAAACATAGCAGAACAGGATTTGAGAACATCAGCAACATTGTTTATGTAGTGTGAGAAAAGAAGCGGCCCAAGTATGGAGCCCTAGGGGAACCCCAACGTTGATGGTAGCACTGTTAGATGGGGAGGAGTTCAATTTCACAGTTTGAGTCCTCTTTGATAGGTAGCTACTAAACCATTCAACAACAGAGGATGAGAAGCACAGGTGTCAAAGCGTGGAGAGGACCAAGGGATGATCAACAAGGTCAATAAAAACAGCCCCTATAAGATTACCAGCATCCATTTTAGAAAGTGTGTCAGTGGTGAATTTGAGGAGGGCGGTAGCCATGCTATGTCCTTTCCTAAAGCCATGCTGGGTATCAGAGAGCAGGTTGAATTTTATTAGGTAGTTGGTTGTTTGATTTGCAACAATTTTCTCCAGAATTTTGCTCAGTACCGAAAGAATGGCTATCGGTCTGTAGTTAGTGATGACCTTGGGGTCACCTTTTTTGAAGACAGCCGTAATACGAGCAGCTTTCCAAGGGTCAGAGACCTTACTACAAGAGAGGGATAGCGTGCAGATTTTTGCCAGAGGTGAGACAATGAGGGGAGTGGCAAGTTTCAGGAGTCAAGGTTCAAGGGAGTCCAAGCCAGAGCTAGTGTTAACAGAGATGGCTCTCAGTAGTTTCAGGACCTCCTCCACCTGTGATATGGCTTTGAAGTAGCTTATGCATATGAATTTCACTCAGCAAAGTAACTTACCCTACTACCCTCTTAGTGTTGCCTCTTTATTCAGGAAACAATGGTGGGAATACGTAGACCTACCACACTTGCTGTCCCTAACATGGACCACCATTTCCTTTCATAACAGAGAGAAGGGATAATGGTGTCTACTAATGTAGCTAGGAGGTACTGACAGAACTACTGTATTACTGGTTAGCAAAATAATACGTTTGTGGACTTGGTATGCCACCTACTGACAACTGTTATATTATGAGCCTAATAGCATATTTGTAGTCTTAGCGTGCCACCTATGGTATGAAGTCATGATGCTATGATCAGCAATAATGCAAGAATCATTCGACTGTTTTATGAAGTTAGATAGTCAGCATAATAATGTATCGTGTACAAGTGCAACATCTCAGGCTTTGGGTGTGAGACACCTGGTGCATTCGCCAATGGGAAGCCGAACACAAGATTTCTATTATGCACATGAAGATGGTACTCCAGTAACGTGACTTTTTTAAAAGACCTATATAATGTTATGTACACGGCCATTTCTTTGGGTTCTTGGGAGATATATGCTTCCACATTAGGTGTATAATAGTTTCGGACTCCCAGTTGGTAAGATTGTTTATCTAGACTGTCCTCTGTATATTGTTAAGGTAATACAACTTTATTCTGCACATCTGTTTCCTGTGTGATGTTTTACCACCAGGTAAGATTCTGATGGCTCTACACTCTCTTAAACATGTATCGTATCTGGTCTTGTTCTGATCAGTTTTTCCTGCTGCTTCCTGGGCCATCCTGTAGGTATTAGTAAGGTGTTGTTGTGATCTCTTGATATTCTCCAGATACATCTCTGGTAGGGCACCATCCACAAATACTCTAAAATACAGGTCTACTTGAATTCTGGCTCCCATCCAAACATGAGGTAATAAAGGGAGAACCCTGTAAATTCATTCTTGGTGCAGTTGTATGCATGGACCAGAAAATGCACTTGCTAGCTCCACTTGAGCTTGTTTGCTGTGTTCAAAGTTCCAAGCACATTCAAAAGTGTCTGACAGAACCTCACAGGCTGAGGGTCACCTTGTGGGTGGTAGGGCATGGTATGAGACTTGGCATGTTCTGTAAGCTCTTTGATGAGACAGCTCTCAAAGTCTATCCCTTGGTTAGAGTGGAGGTGTTTTGGGAATCTAATACACAAAATATTTCTTCCACAACACTTTTGCCATGGTTGTTGCTTTCTGATCTTTGGTAGGACAGGTCTGTGCATACCATGTGCAGTGATCAGTCACCATCAAGATGTTACTGATTCCCTTCTTGTCTGGCTCCAGTGATAGAAAGACCATGCAGACCAGATCCAACAGTCCATTGCTTCTAATATTGAATATAGGTGGCATCCATTTTGGCAGAGTCTTCTGAGTGATGCACCAACTACACTTTTTGCAATGTCATCCTGCTACCACTCGGTCCAACATTTTGTCATATCCCAGATGACCATATCTTCATGTAGAGCTCTCAGTGCCATTTTCCTGTACCTGGTGGGCAGAACCAGTTGATTTTTGGGGAAAGGGGTCCACCCCTGTGTGATCCGATATAACAATCCATTTTTAGGACCAGTTTGGTCCACTCCTAGAGGATAAGTAGCAAGTCAGGGTGGTTTGACTTTACTTTGTCTGACTCAAGACCCTTTTCCAAAGTCATAATGACATCCTTTAAGCTGGGGATTGTCCTCTGAGCTTATCTCATGTCTGTTGGGCTGAGATGTGGCAGAGATATGTTATGTAGAGTGGCCAGTTGGGCATACACATCTGCTATAGTGTCAGGATGCACTCCAAGAAGACCTGCTGCTCTATATGGACTGGCTGTGTTAGGCCAGTCCTCAGGCCCTTACCCTATCCTCTAAAATGGGGATCCAGAATCCATTTGTTGGTGGAGTATGATGGAATGTCTAGACAAAACAACCACATTGATATTGTTCCTTCCAGGATGGTAATGTAGTCAGAAATTGTAAAATGACAAGGCAGTGATCCAACTATTGCATACAGCATCCAGCTTGGCTATAGTCAAGATGTGTGTCAGTGGGTTGTTGCCTGTTAGCACAACAAACCTGGCTGCATACACATAATCATTGAACTGTTCCATCACAGTCCATTTTAAAATGAGAAATTATAGTTTGTGAACTGGTTAGTTATTCTCCAATCTGCTCAAGCTTTGACTGGCATATGTTACAGGTCATATACCCCACTTATGCTGCAGGTCTTATACCCCACTTATGCTGATGGTATAGCCCAACTCCCAGAATGCTCATGCAGGCATTAAAATGAAGGGTGTATGGCTTGGTGAAGTCCAGGGACAATACAGGGGCATCTATCAGGCATAGAATGATCTCTCTGAATGACCTTTCACACCTCTCTGTCACCAAATGGTTCATTGCTTTTGTGATATTCCTTTGCTGGTTTGGGTGGATACCCTCTAGTCAGCTTGGTCAGGGGTCTCATCACAGAAGAAAAGTCCTTCAGAAATCATCAGTAATAACCACAGAATCCCAAAAATGACTGTAAGACTTTCAGGTTGGTTGGCCTCAGCCAGGTGGTGAGAGCTTCCACTTTACTCAGATCCTACTGATTTCTTTTTCCAAAACAATATATCCCATGTTGTTCACAGCTATCTGACAAAAATGGCACATATCTATGGATAGCTTCAAGCCATACTCCACCAGGTGGCCCAGAACCTTTATAAGTTGGGCACCATGCTCTTTAAGGGTCCCTCCCCCAAAACACTATGTGATTGTCCAGGTGAACTAGCACTTCCAGGAGGTTCATTTCTCCTACCACCCTTTTCATCAGGCATTGGAACATTGCAAGAGCACTAGAGATTCCCTGTGGTGTCCTCGTAAACTGATAAAACTCTAGCGGATAGATTAAGACAACTTTCTTTATTCTCTTATACCATTGGTATCTAGTAGTATTCACTGTGTAAGTGTAGCACAGAGAACTGTTTGCTCCCAGTGAGGCTGTTCAAGGCATCCTGTACCTGAGCATGGGGTACTGGTCAGGTGCAGTCTTCTGATTTAAAGTGCAGTAATCTGTACACATTCTCACAACATCATTCTTCTTGCAAGCCACCACTACTGGTAAAGCATAGGGGCTCTGAGACTCCTTAATAATCCCTGATGCCAGAAGTTTCAGCAGGTGTCCCCTGACATCCTTAATGTCAGCTAGCGCCAGTCCTCTGGACCTCTCCCTGAAAGGTCTCTCAGTATGGAGATAAATCCAATGTTTCTATCTGTGGGCACACCCTACATCCCACTCATGATGTAAGAAGGCAGCTGATTGATCTGGTAACTGGTGGTGCATGCACATCTTCCAGGCAACGAGAATGGGAAATAATCCAAAGTTGAATGCTTCCTCCTCAAGTACAGGGGTCTTCTCTTGATGTGATAGGGCCAACATAGCATCATCTGCATGCAATTTGTCAAGCACAGTCTCAGCCCACGCTGTTGATTCCTTACGTACCACATTCTTTATTTTCAAGGTGATTGTGTTTCCTGTAAGACTTTGGTGCCAGGCAACACTCAACATTGCACCATCAGTTCTCTTCTCAGACTGATTTCCAAGGACTCCACAATAATTGTCTGATTGTCCAGAGAGAAATGGCACTCCTCAGATACTTCCAGTAAGAATTCTGATTGAGGGGACATAATTACACGTTCTAACCCCAGGAATCACTCAGTATGATTACACCAATGCAGGCAGTTTTCAGTGTTGCACTGCCTTGAAAAGAATGGAATTTATGCACATCATGGAACTCTCATTGGCTTGAGCCAATTTCAAATGCAGCCCCTAGTTACTGCGGTACTCTGAAGTGCTCAGATTCATTTCTCCACCTCCCAGTTCAGATGCCTCGGACAGCACTCCTCAGCTTTCCTGTATACATTTTATTTGTTGATCACTAACATTTATTAACTTTTTATTTTACATTGCTACCCCACTCAGGTTAGTTAGTTAGTTAGTTAGCTAGTTAGTTAGTTAAGTTGATTTGTTTCATTTTATTGGATCCTTACCGGTTCATTCTGTGGAACCACTGTCTGTGATTTTTTTTACCGCAGAAAAAAACTTTATTTATTATTAATGTTCCTGTTAGGATCCGTAAAATTATATTTTCTCTAGCCGTGGTTCCTCTTTCCTGTCAGAAACCAAATGGCCTTCTGTTCCTAGATTCTTTTTGGGAAGAGATCACTTTGGTTGTCTGCATAAACTTTAAGTGCAAAAGTCAAAACTAGGCATCACAGACGCTCAAGGACTCTAGGAACACAAGCAATCTATTTTATTAATTATATGTAGAAATCAGGCCACCCATGGCTCTGGGCAGCTACCCTTGACCAGTTTTGCACCATGTGCATCATCAGGAGGTGGGGTCCACATGTGTTCCTATTCAAATTTCAATACAGTCATTAAAGTGACAGTGCAGTATTTTACATCTAAGTATAAAAACAACACAATTATAAAAAGCAAATAATTTCATAATCTCCAATGCTCTATCCATTAAAAGAATAATAAGTAATATAAAATACATACATGTAATAAAACAAAACAAAAAAATGTGATGATGAAGCAGACTAGAACAACGACAATATATATATACCTGTGTAAGTGAAGTAAATGCAAAACACAGATTTGAACCCCCTACCCAGTGGGCACTGCATGATCTGATGAAAGGGGTCAGTTTAGTCAATGTCTGAAGTGTCCTTAATCCTACAGCCCAGCAATACACTTTCTATTCCCCGACTCATAAATCTTTTTCCTAGCTAGATTACTTTCTGGTTAGCTCATTGATTTTACCAAGTCTAATATCTGCTGATATCCATCCAATGGTCTTGTCTGACCACGCCCCAGTTGGCATCACCTATTTGTTGGGAGAAGGTTGGTGGTGAGACACCCTTTGGTGCCTAAATGCCCAACTGCTACAAACTCTGGACACCTTGTCCCATATCTGGAATGTATATCTTCTTTCTGAAGCTCAATGGGCCACAATGGAGAGAATGGACACTCTGGGCAGTCTCCACCCTTCCCCTCACCCCACCCACCCCAAGCACATTACCTTTATAGCAGGGGTCCTGACATTATTTCCCAAACTGCTAACAACATACACCTGTTCATATCCTTAAAGGCACAGTACACTGAATATGGGTCAGAGACACTCACAAGCTTGCACACACTAAAACAAGAACAAAAGAACAACAAAAGAAAAGCATCTGTAACAAGAAGGGACACAGACATGTGGGGAGTGGTGCAATGTACTGGCTGTGGAGCAGCAGTCTTCCAGGAGACATTCTGGAAACTGTATTGCTGCTGTACTTGCAGGCACCTCTCTAGTCTGAGGGAGAAAGCTGCTCATCTCTATGCTGACCTGACAGTGATTCAGGAAACCTGCTCCCCCACCCAGGGACCACCCAGGCCACTGCCACTACCTCAGAAGTTGCCAAGAAAGAGGAGTGGTTGGACCACAGTGGGATCAGGGAGGGTGAGGGTGGTGGAACAGAGGCACATCCCTGCAGTTGTGTCTCTCCACAGTTCATTTGCCACTCTGGTGGAGCATGGTTCCTCTATCGATGCACCGCAGTGGAGACCAAGGAGGATGCTGGGAACCTCCAAAGTGGAGACCCACAGGAGGGTAGCACAGAACCCCACAGGGGAAGGGAAACAACTCCTGGTGGGGGACTCAATTGTTACGGGGGTAGAACTGGGGATGGAATGGAAAGGGGGGTAAGGTGCCTGCCCAGTGCCATGGTTTGGAAGGACAGGAAATGAATCCTAAGGATCATGGAAGCAGCTGCAAGGGAGAGTGAGCTGGATGTCATTATCTAGCTAGGGACAAATGACCTGACTGAAAATAGGATCACAGCAGTGCAACAGGAGTTTGTGGAGTTGGGGAGGGGCTTAGACAAGTAGCACACATGGTAACTTTCTCGGAAGTGCTACCTGTCTATGGCATGGATGAGGCTAGGGTACTCCACACCATGGGATTCAATGACTGGTTGAAAAACTGGTGCAGAGCTCAGGGATTTGGCTTCATTGGGGACTGGGGCTCCACCTGGGGGATGTAGGCCTATACCAGATGACAGGTTTAAATGCTTCATTGGCAAGCATGTAAACTAGCTGGGGGGGGGCACTGAAAAGGAGAAGGGAAATCCTAGCCCCCTCAAAAATCAAGGTAGTTAGTGAGGTAAACACCAAGATAGAGCAGTTGATAGGGATAAGGGCAGGGGTAAACTGAGAAAAAGACAAAGGCAGTAAGGACATGGATGGGTCAAAAAGAAATAAAGCCATAAAAAAATGGAGGGTCATGAGTACCAATGCCTGTAATCTAGGTAAAAAGCTCCCAGAAATGATGGCCTAGATGGAAGAGGGATGCCTGGATATAGTGGCAGTCACAGAAACATGGTACACAGAAAACCATGACTGGGATGTCAACATACCAGGGTACACAATCTACAGGAGGGACAGGGAGGGAGGAAGAAGAGGAGGAGGAGTAGCTCTCTATGTAAGGGAAGGGATCAAAGCAACAGAACTAAAGGGTAAACAGGGAGGAGTGGGGGCACTGTGGGTCACCCTGGAGACTGGAAATGGATCCACAATCTGCACAGGGATTGTATACAGACCCCGTCTCAAGGGGAGGAAAGGGACAAGGAAATGATAGAAGGCATCCTTGGGATGGCAGAGAAAGGTGATATATTGCTAATGAGGGACCTGAATATGCCAGATGTTAACTGGAGCACCTTTGCTGCAGCATCATCCAAGAGCAGGGCTATTCTCAATGCCCCACAGGGGGCATGCCTCAAACAGCTAGTTTTGGAACCCACTCAGGAGGGAGAAATCTTAGACCTGGTACTCTCAAATGGGTACGGAGAGAGGATTTTTGATCTTGAAGTGGGTAGCCGTCTGGGAACAAGCGATCACCAAACAGTATGGTTCATGATAAACTTAGCTGTAGAGTCAAGTCACACAAAAGTGAAGGTACTGAACTTCAGGAGGTCTGATTTTGTCAAATTGGGAGAGTGCCTCAGAAAAGCACTAGGAAACAAGCAAGAAGGTGGGGTGGAGCAACAATGGGGAAACATCAATACTGCCATCACAGAGGCAATAAACCTCTGTGTGAAGCAAATAAATAAATCAAAATGATAGAAAAAAACATTATGGTTCTCAAAAGAAGTGGTGGGGAAGGTAAGGCAGAAAAAGATATTCAAGAATATAAGGAAACACAGAAGGAGCAGGACAGAGAACTGTACCAGCTAAAGCAGAAGAAAGGAAGTGGGGAAGGCAGTCAGGATGGCTAAGGCCCAAACTGAGGAAAAGATAGCCAACTCAGTTAAGAAGGGGGATAAAATATTTTATAGGTACATTAGGGAGCAAAGAAAGACTAAGGCAGGGATACTGAGGCTGAACAAAGAGTAAGGTGATTGAGCAGAGAGCGACAGTGAAAAAGCAGGGATACTGAATGAATATTTCTGCTCAGTATTCACAATGGAAAAGCAGTGGGAGAGACCTAATCCAGTTAATAGAAGCACTCGGGATGGGGGGTTGATATTAGTCCCTTCACAGAAGAAAGGGTTCTGAAAGAACTCTTACAACTGAAGGTGGATAAAGCAATGGGATCTGATGGGATTCAACCCAGAATTCTAAAAGAACTAAGGGAAGAACTAGTAACACCACTGACTACCCTTTTTAATAAATCGTGGGAGGATGGTGTGGTACCTGAGGAATGGAGAAGGGCAGATGTAATTCCTCTTCACAAAAGTGGGAGCAAGACAGAGGCAGGAAACTTCAGACCTGTCAGTTTGACTTCAGTGGTAGGGAAAATGATGGAATCACTTCTGAAGGAAAGAATTGTTTAGTACCTAGAGGCCAGTGGGGCACAGGACCCAAGGCAACATGAATTCACAGCAGGAAGATCATGTCAAACAAATCTAATTGATTTCTTTGACTAGGTGACCAAAGTAGTAGACCAGGGAGGGGCTGTGGACATGGCCTACCTAGACTTTAGCAAGGCATTTGACACAATCCCACAGAAAAGATTAATAAACAAATTAGCCAGCCTGGGAGTTGGTCCCAGGATGGTAGCCTGGGTAAAACACTGGTTGGACAACAGGACACAGCAGGTAATAGTAAATGGAGTCCACAGTGAAGAAAGGAGGGTAACTAGTGGGGTACCACAGGGTTCAGTACTGGGGCCAGTCCTTTTTAATGTCTTTATAAGTGACATTGCTGAGGGATTGAAGGGGAAGGTATGTCTCTTAGCAGATGACACAAAGATCTGCAACAGGGCTGATTTGCAAGGTGGGGTGGAAAGGATAAAAAGGGACTTGGCAGGGTTGGAGGAATGGTCAAATATTTGGCAGGTTAGATTCAACGCAAAGATGTGCAAAGTAATGCACCTGGGGAACAAAAACCCAGGGTAAGAGTACACAATGGGGGGTGAGATACTGACAACAATAAAAATGGAAAGGGACCTGAGGGTGGGCATATCAGATGGCCTAAAGGTGGGCCAGCATTGTGAGAAGACAGTAAGGAGGGCTGGGTGGATACTGGGATGCATAGGGAGAGGCATCACCAGTAGAAAACAGGAAGCTGTTGGCCCTCTGTACAGACAGTTGCTAAGACCACATCTGGAGTACTGTGTACAGTTCTGGAGACCCCATCTCCACAAAGACATAGACAGGGTGGAGGCTGTCCAGAGGAGGGCAACCAAAATGGTGCAGGGTCTGCACCAGAAGACATATGAAGAAAGACTAAAGGAGCTTAAGATGTATTGTCTCGAGGAAAGGAGGGAGAGGGGAGACATGACAGAAACTTTCAAATACCTCAAGGGAATCAACAAAGTCCAAGAGGATAGCATCTTTCAAAAAAATAGATGTGCAAGAACAAAGGGGCACAATTTGAAGATAGAGGAGGGACGGCTCAGAGGCCATGTGAGGAAGTATTTCTTCACAGACAGAGTTGAAGATGCATGGAACAGCCTTCCTGAGGAGGTCATAGAGTCAAAAACAGTGGAGGAATTCAAGAATGCATGGGACAGACATAAGGCAATTCTAGTGAGGGGTAGGAGGAAGTAGGCTGTTGGTTAACTAGGATCTGCAGCTTATCCATTAGGTAGGGAAACGGGCAGACTAGGTGGGTAAAGCAGTCCTTATCTGCCGTCAAATTCTATGCTTCCGTGTTTTTATGTTTCATACCAGGTCATAATGTTGCATGCTTAATAGTGTACAACATTATGGCTAACCCAGTACAGCGCTGCACCAGTGAGCAAATGGTGTAATACCGCGTATACTGCTGTACGGGGTATTGCACCATTCGCACTATTCCAGGCAGAGGATAAGACCTCTGCTGGGAGTGGGTTTTGCTGACCAGCTGCTGTGGCTCACCGGACTGAGCCACAACAGCAGAAAATCCCAGCAGTGATTCTGGGACTGGGGTTGATTCCTGGTCCCAGAAACTTTAATTTTTTTTTTTTAACTTTGTGCGCTCCCTGACTTGAACCCTCCCTGGAGTTGAGAATCTATCTTAGGGAGGTTCAGGGGATGCAGCCCCCATAACAGAGGATGTGGAGGTACAGACCCCCCACAGAAAACAGAGATATGCCACATAGCAGAAATCGCGCTATATTGGCAGCGCAATTTTGCCATGCGGCATCATGTTGTGTGGCATTATGACCCTGTGCCCTTAAATATGCACTTAGGGGTGAATTCATTCAGCTTTTCTCAGCCAGGGCCCAGACCAGCAAGGCCAAACTTGACAGCCTACTCGCTGACATTCGTCACTTGGAAGGCTTCCTGTCTAGAGCCTCGTCCAATGTGGACTGGGCCAGATTAAATTCTCTTTGTGCTCAGTATGCCAATGTTCTGGATCAAAAAGCTGAGCTGGCACTCCACCACACTAGGATGAGGTATTTGGAGTCCGGGTAAAAGGCTGGGAGACTTCTGGCTCTTTGGCTTTGTCAAGGAGAAATGGCTACATCTATTCCAGGGCTGCAGCCTAGTCCAGATGCTCAGGTGATCACCAACCCTAAGAAAATGGCCTCCATTCTCTGTGATTACTACATGCAGTTATATGCTGTACCAGCAAGGCCAAACTTGACAGCCTACTTGCTGACATTCGTCACTTGGAAGGCTTCCTGTCTAGAGCCTCGTCCAATGTGGACTGGGCCAGATTAAATTCTCTTTGTGCTCAGTATGCCAATGTTCTGGATCAAAAAGCTGAGCTGGCACTCCACCACACTAGGATGAGGTATTTGGAGTCCGGGTAAAAGGCTGGGAGACTTCTGGCTCTTTGGCTTTGTCAAGGAGAAATGGCTACATTTATACCAGGGCTGCAGCCTAGTCCAGATGCTCAGGTGATCACCAACCCTAAGAAAATGGCCTCCATTCTCTGTGATTACTACATGCAGTTATATGCTGTTGATCCAGCTTTAGATCCTTCACCAGAGGACATCAACGCCTTCCTGGACTTGGTTCCTCTTCTGACAGTGCCTGCTCCAGCCACATCTTCGCTGGGAGCTCCTATTATGCAGGCTGAAGTTGAGGAAGCCATTCATTTTCTCTTGCGACCAATAACTTTTATGTTGCTGGTGTCTCTGAGGTTGCCCACGTGTTGGCCGAGGTTTTTAATTTTTGGTTCAAGCATGGGTTAGAGGATTCCACTTTCCTAGAAGCTCTGGCTACTCTCATACTAAAGCCGGGTAGAGACCCCTTATTAACCAAAAATGATTGCCCCATTTCTCTGCTGAATACGGACATTAAAATCCTTTCCAAAATTCTGGCCACCCAATTAGCCCCTGTCATGGCCCCTGTTATATGTCATGAGCAGGTCGGTTTCCTGTCTGGGCAGTATTCCAGTGGCCATCTCAGGAAGCTCATGCCCCTGCTGGCCACATCCAGGGAGAATAAGTCTACAGCATGCTTGGTCTCTCTGGACATGGAGAAAGCTTTTGACTGGGTGGCCTGGTCCTATCTTTTTGCCACGTTATGCGGGTTCGGCCTCCCTGAGGACTTTGTCAAGTGGGTGCAATTATTATATTCAGTGCCATCTGCTTGTATCTGATGCAACGGCCAGCTTTCTGCCTCATTCCCTCTGCAATGAGGAATCTGGAAAGGGTGTTCCTTGTTTCCCCTTTTATTTATATTCTGCGCTCTCAGTATTTAATATCTGTCTAGTTGAAATCCAAGACTGGATGAATTCGAGCTGGTTCAAATTGAACGCGGGAAAGACTGAGGTTATGGTGGTGGACCCGGATCGCAGCATAGAAAGGTTGGGGGTCAATCGGCCCTCTGGAATATTTCTGGGGAGTGAAGAGATCCTTACCTCCAAACGGGTGCGCGACCTTGGAGTCATGCTTGATGAGGAGCTGACCTTTTGACATCAGGTGTCAGCAGTCGTCAAATCGGCCTTTTACCATCTTCAGAATATTACCAGGGTCAAAGACCTCGTTCCATCCAGTGACCTGCTGGTTTTGGTCCAAGCCTTTGTGACCTCTCGGCTTGACTACTGCAACTCCCTTTATCTAGGGCTTACTGGGGTTTATATCCGTTGCTTGCAGCTAGTGCAGAATGCTGCTGCACGGTTATTGACATGGGTATCTAAGAGTTCGCACATTACCCCTGTGCTGTGTGATCTGCACTGGCTGCTGATTCAGTGGTGGATCACCTTTAAAGTAGGGTTGTTGACCTACAAAGCCCTACATGGTCTTGGTCCTGACTATTTGAAGGAGCTCCTGATTCCCTACAGCCCTGTGCGACAGCTATGCTCGGCTGACGAGGGGTTGCTGGATAGTCCGAGGGTTATTTTGAAATCTTCTGGGGCCCGTGCTTTTGCTTTTGCGGCCCCCACCCTCTGAAATTCTCTGCCCCATCAGCTCCAGGAGTGCATGACCATTGGGGCCTTTAAGTAGGCACTGAAAACATTCTTGAGGGTATTGGCATTTCCAGAATTATAATGGATTTTATTGTTTTATATCTTTTTGATCATCTAATGATCATTTTAATGTACGACACTTTGATATTTGAAAGGTGCCTTAGAAATAAAGATTATTATTATTATTATTTAATTTCTTTCTGGAACCACTCATTACAGATTTATGCACATAGGCTGCCTTGAGGGGGATTCCTGTGGCAGGCAGGCACTATACCCTCTCGGCATATGCAGACGACCTGCTTCTACATCTGGAGGATCCTCTGCAGTCTTTCCCTACTCTTCTTCAGGAGATTGCTCTTTCTATAAGTTGAACCTCTCCAAAACCAAAGTTTTTCCCCTTAGCTGCTTTGTCCACAAACAAGATATAGTGTGTCTGGGCCTTTTCTGGGAGTCTCGGGTTTTAACCTACTTGGGGGTTAAGATTGCAAGGTCCTTATCATTAATGGTCAATGAGAATCTCTTCAGGCTTCTCGATGACCTTAAGTCTGATTTAGAGCATTGGTCTGCCCTTCCCTTGTCCCTCTGGGGAAGGGTCAGCATTCTCAAGATGAATGTACTCCCCCACTTATTATACCCCCTAGGAATGCTGGGTTTCCATCTTCCCAAGTTCTGGTTAATCCATTTACAGTGCCTCTTTATTTCATTTATTTTGAAATCATCCATTATCCGTACAGCCTATATTAAACTGACTACCCCAAGTTGCTTGGTGGATTGTCCCTTCCCTTGGCATTTTTGTATTATGGTTCTCAGCATGTCAGTAAACTCTTTAGGTGAAGTGCCAGCAATACGCGGTTAGGCATTTCCACATATACCCCTCTTTGACTAGATATTGAAAGATCCCTGACTAGTGGAGTGGGCTGTTTCCTCAACAGTCTTCTCTACCTCTGGCCATCTCAGCTGCCCCGTCCATTGCGTGTTTCCCCCATTGAATGGTCCCTCAAGGCAAGGGGGAAATTGCAGACTTATCTGTCCTGATCATGGTCTTTGGTAATTTCCCAATCAGTGTTTAATAATACCCATTTTAAAACAGCTGGCCACCCAGTTCCCACTGTCTTTTGCCCTCAATTGAGTGCTTGCATGTTGGGCGATTTTTGCCAGAACAAAGAGATAGTTTCTTTTCAAGCCCTCCAAACCTGGTTTCTATTATGGAGTCAGGATTTATTTAAATTTCTCCATCTTAAAAATACGATACTTGCCTTCATGGCTCCTAAGCCATGGCGACTATGGAGTCTAGATGGTTAGGATTTCCTTCTATCCTTAGCTATGCAGCTCCATGCAGTGTCCTTCCTTTATAAGTATTTCCAATCCCTAGATCCTCATCTTCCCAATGGGGTGTGTTATTACAGGGTTCATGCTCTGCAGTTACCTGCTGACACAGAATTCTGGAAGGTTCCATGGTTGAATTTGTACAGATATATACAACAGGATAGGTATCATTTAGTGCAATTTAAAATATTGCATGATTTGTATTTTACCTCTTTGAGGCTCTATAAGATGGGCAAACTACCTTCCCCCTTATGCAACCATTATCATAGGGCAGCAGGGTCTCTTCTGCACCTCTTATGGAGTGCGATAAGATTAGGCCCTTTTGGACTGCTGTCCAGAGGGCCTTGGACCCCCTTTTAGGGCTGAATGACCTCTTCACCCCACTGAGCTGCTTGCTGTTTGTCTTTCCACCTGGCACCCCTATCATTAGGAAAGCCCACCTGTCTCTTGTTGTGGCTGCAGCTAAGACTGTCATAAAGCGTGCAAGGGATCTGGGCTCAACTGAGTGGCAGAATACCAAAGTGATGATCTTCCTCGACTATTCCAAAGATCTGACAATTAGACATAAAGCATTTAAACAGTAAACAGTAACAATCTCAGTCAGTACAAAAGAAAATAACACAGAGTAAATCTGCCTAACCAAAAGAAGTCTTCATCCTTTTCCTTGCTCTGGCAAGGTTTTTTGTTCTGTCTTTTCAAGCAACCTAAAAGAAAAGAGCTCAGGTGAAGCTAGGTGTCTTTGCCAGCAGACCTAGTCTTCCACCTCCAAGATATCAACTAATCTGACCTTTTAATCCTTCCTTCTGTTGGAAGATACTAACAGTTTGTCGGCTCCACCCCCCAGTTACACACTGAATCCCCTGGAAGAGCTGTGGGAGGAGAGCAATTAGCTCCTTCAATTTGAGTAGGACCCTCTAGATGAGTTATTGCTAAATTGCTGTAAATATCTATACATGGGGTTCCAGGTGAGGAAGTGAATATGCAAAGTATTGTCGGTAAAGTGGGAAAGTCTGTCAGACGTGGCTAGTTGAGAGACTAGCCATGAATTCTACCATAGTTGGTATCTCTGAGGTACAACACATCTATAATAGTAGCCATTTGGCTATGATACTGGCCTGTATCAGCAGAGATCTCTTTCTTTAAGGGTATTTATAGTGGTCTTCATCTATACCTGTCAGGAGCAAGCCAGGAAGTGTGACTGTAGTGCTTTGTAGGATTTATTGGAAGAGCTTTGTCATTTGCCTCCAGTAATCTTGTATAAGTGGGCAACTCTAAAGGATATGATAAAGGTCCCCATGTGGCATGTGACAGCACCAGCACTGATGTGAAGGCACCAGTTTGGCTTTGTATAATGCTTAAAGTATACGATACCCGCAGTGGATGATTTTGTTTTGTATAAGGTGACTTTTGGGATCCTTAACAGATTCATGTGCATGTCACCAGCATTGAGACCATTGCTCGTCTGTAACTGGGGTATTTAAAGCTGCTGCCCAGCAATCTCTGGCTGAGTTTGTTTGGTCAGGAATAGCATCCCTAAGTGCCCCGTATATCATGCCCACTCTTCCTCGTTTGGCCTTAATCCAATTCCCCATAGGTGAGATCATGGCCTGAGCCTCTTGCTTGTTCATAGCTTTGAGGATATGAGTCAAGGAACTCTGAAGCTGTAGGAATTTCCAGAACTCAGAGTTTGGTATGTTATACCTGGATTGTAGGGCCTGGAATAAGTCCATAGTCATGGTCCCTGGTATCAGTACATCCTTGACTGTATGTATTCCTTTTTGTTCCCATTCCTGCCAGTGTAATGGTTTCCCTTCTATACATACACATTTGTTAAGCCACAGGGGGAAGACCAGAATATGCAATGTGTTATTCTTTAACATTTTACTGGTGTCTGCTCAGATCTTTAGTGATACTTTGACCGGTGGCAGCAAGTGTGAGTGAGAGTATTTTTTATTTAAACGATAAGAAGCAGGGTTGACTAGGCCACATTTGACTATTTCTATTTGTGTCCATAGAGAAGGGAGTTCACCTTCAGCTGGGAACCATTGCAGGGTTTGGGCATTCCTAAATGCCCTGTAGTACCTTTTGAACCATGGTAGATTCCTTCCCCCCACTTTCCAACTGGCCCTAAGCTTATTCCTACTGTATCTGGGTTTTCGGCCCTCCCATATGAAATTACCTATTAATGAATCCATCTTATCAAAGCATTTGTTAGGTATATGACAGGGTAGGTGTGACAATAGATGAAAGACCTTTGGGGCTGTTATCATTTTTATAGCTTTTACTTTACCCACCAAGGACAAGTGAAGCACTTTCCAGCGGTCCAGTTCCAGTTGAATTTTGGGTATGAGTGAGTTGAAATTTAAGTCACAAAAGGTATGTAACTTGGAGGTTATTTTTATGCCTAAATAGGTTATGATGTAGGGGCCCAGTGAAGGGAGAAGGATGAAAACTGTTGGGGAGTGGCAGCTTTCCTAAGCGGTAAGATTTTTGACTTGGTTTGGTTGATTTTTAGGCCTGAAAGAGAGGAGAATTTATCTAGGATAGATAATAGTGGGTGTAGGGATTTGACTGCCTGGTCCATCAGCACCAGTAGGTCATCAGCGTATAGCAGAGTCTTGTATTCCAGATGCTTTACTGATATCCCTTTGATATTTGGGTCTTGCTGAGTCATTGCTGCCAGGGATTCTATTGCTAACACAAAGAGAAGGGGAGCTAAGGTACATTCCCTGTCTAGAACCTCTGGTAAGTAGTAAGGGTGGGGAGAGATTTGAATTTGTTAAAATTTGAGCTTGAGGGGCCGAATACATTGACTGCAATGCTGATAGAATATAGCAGCATATTCCAAAATGGGTAAGAACTGCATATAGATACTTCCCTTCTACAGTGTCAAAGGCCTTTTCAAAATCTACTGTGACTGCAGCTGTGGGATTTAAGGACTGGGAAGCTAAGTGCATCAGGTTAGTTAGGGTTCTGAAGTGGTCTGAGCTCAGTCTTCCCTGACCAAAGCCCAGTTGGGATGGATGTATCAAGAGAGGGAGAAGAGACTCTAGTCTCATCGCCAGAACATTTGCATATATCTTCCCATCAACCGTGATTAAGGAGATAGATCTATAGCTGGATGGGTACATCGAGTCTTTCCCTGGCTTTGGTAGCACTGTTGTAGTTGCTGTGGACATTGACGGTGGGAATGTTCCAGTGCTGGTGAGCTCAGTAAAGAGGTGTTCTAGAATCGGGCTTACTTGAGGGGGAATCAGGTGACAGAGGTCATTAGAAGGCCACTGGGGCTTTTATTGTTTTAAGTCCTCTGATCACAGTCTCTATTTCAATGGCAGTTATTGGTTGGTCCAGCTGCACCCTTTGGGCAGTTGATAACTTGGGCAAGCCGACTGAATCAAGGAAATCTGAAAGCTGTTGGGAGGATGGAGAGGTAGTGGATGTATATAGTCTCTTATAAAACTGACATGATAGTGTTTAGTTCTACATGATCTGTACACTTGGTACCAGTATTGGATAATAGTGAGGAGATGTGCTGTAGCTCTCTCATTGCTGCTTTTTTAGCCTATGAGCTAACTGTTTCCCATTTTTCTTCTCACACTCCCAATATTTATGTTTCAACCTCAAAATAGCGAACTCAGCTTTCCACAAAGTAAGTATATTTATTTTCTTCCTTAGAGTCACTATCTCTGCTTGAAGAGGGGAGCATTTTATTTCCCTAGAGGGATGTCCTTTAGCTCTCTCTCCTTGGTTTGAAGCTGCTTTTCTAGGTCTGATAGTTTTTAACCCCTTCCCTTTCTCCTAAGTGCTGCATAACTTTCGACATGGAACCTTGGTAAACGAGCAATTCCTGCTCAAAGGTATTTGTAATCCAAGACTTCAATAAAATAAATAAAAAAAATAACTAATTATTTGTCCTTGGAGGGTAGCTTTGAATGTTTCCCACAGAGTGGGGATGGAAGTGGCCTGATTGTCATTGTTGGCGAAATAGTTTTTGGCTGCATTTTGTACCCATGTTTTAAATTGAGGGCCTAGGAGTAAGGTGGGGTTTATCCTCCAATTAGCTGACTTCTGAGGGGTGGCACCAAATAGAAAATTGAACTGGAGGAGGGGGCATGGTCTGAAATAAAGATAGGCCATATATTTACTGCAGTCATTGGGGGGCTGAGCTCTGGGGAAGTAAACCACATATCTAAACGGCTCATTGTGCCTTGTACCTGGGATTGGTAGGTAACGTCTCTGTCCCTAGGGTGAAAATGTCTCCCAATGTCAGTAAGGGCTTGGTCCTTCATCCACAGTTGCACTGCCTGGAGGGCCTGTAAGTGGGGTTCTGGGTTGCCCTGACTCCTATCCATGGCTGAGTTTAGTGTCAGATATAAATCTCCTATTAATATAGGGGTTTGTTTGTCCATTAGATTGAGTTAGTGGGAGGTCAGGATGTGGAAAAATCTGTGGAGCATCTATGTTGGGTGAGTATATATTAAGTATAGTTAACGGGCCCTGAGGGGTATTAAAATGCGCTAGGACCCACCTTCCTTCAGGATCATGGTATGATTTATGAAGGGTCCAGTGTAAGTGTTTATAAATTAAAATGGATACCCCCAATTTTTTTAAGGGAAAAACACTGTGAACTTCCATACCCACCCACCCTCTGGCCAGTTTTTTGCCTCTTTATCTGTCAGTCTAGTCACCAGCAGTAGTACCACCTGTGCTTTTAGCTTTTGAAGATGTGTTAACACCTGCTTACGCTTGATTGAGCAGTTAATGCCCCGAATGTTTCAGCTATAGCAAGTAACTTCATCTATATTCTGGATGAGAAACAATACGTGGGGATTCTGTAACCTTTACAAGCAGGTGTAGCACTCTGGCAGGGGATGTTCTACTCTGACGTAGGGAATGGTGAGAAGCATACCTCTGGGGTCTGTATGATGACCTGTTTCCATCTGGTAATGAGCCACAACATACAATATTTACTACAAAAATTCCAACTAACTTCACAACAACAGTTAACTTCAACATTAGTCTAACAACTACCCCAACTTGCAAGTAGATTTCTCTTTTTTCGAGGTGAGAGGTAGTCCTGGACAAATATTGTCCTAAGAACATTCTTAGCTCAAATGGGAAGAAACAAGGGAACCTCATAACATTATTGTATCCAGATGCCCTGTGCTGTCTCCAGTTGCACAGTGCTTTTTTACTCTGTGTGTCCCTTGTCTTCAGTACTCTGGCTAGTTTGTTTTAAACAGGTAGCACAATCAAGATTAGCAACAGTAATGTATGGAAACCTAAAAACTCAACAATAACAACCATCGTGGGCCCTTCAATTAGGCACATTTGTTTAGGCAGTATGACATAACTCGGACCTGATTTTGGCCTTTGCGTAGATATTTTAATAACTGGCCAGTTCTTGAGAAAGTTGCGTTGTGGCCTTGGCCCCTTTGCCCAGTACTTCAATAAGTAATGTAAGCAGCTTGGTCAGTTAGGCTGCCTGTCTTTGGCAGTGGTCTGAGTTTGGCTTGGGAGGTAAAGTCCCATTTAAGAGCATATGCTTCTAATTCCTGCAAGGGGCTTTTACAAACAGTGCTCTCTTAGTGATATAGCCAGAGCTGCCAGTTCACCAGTAGATGGCACCTCTATGGTTCTTACTGCAGTATATCTTGCATATAATGCAATTTTGCATCTCTGAGACAAAATGTGTTATTGTGGCAAGTTTGGGTGTCCAGATGCACACTGTGAGATTAAATCTGCAACCATGTGGACTGTCACCTAATCCTATCTTTGCTCCCTGTCACCTGGTTCCATGGAGCAATCACTGTTTGGTAATGAGCCCAGGCAGTGAGCTCACTTGTTCCCACACTTTTGCATGGGGGAGACTGCTACATCCACAGCACTGCATCAGCCCAGTGGTGGGGAGCTGTATATACTGTTCATCACCAAATGTGGTTACGGGTCCCCATACCTCTGGTATCTAATTTTGCTGTATATTTCTGACCTACTGTAGTGACCTAACTCGAAAGTTTCCCTGGTAATCGGAGCCCCATCTTAAATTAGCAAATATCAGCCTAATCGCTACAGTCACCTCTACCAACTATATTAAGCAGCTTAATTGAATAACCCCCCACCCCCACCCCCATCGAACAAAATGCCCACTAACTCTCAAACCCATAACTTACCAGGCACTAATGTAGGCAGGCATCCCATGTGCAGAGTATGTCTGTTAGCTTCTCATGGTTTGATATGGCCATCCAGCACGAGCGCATGATCTGCTACCAGTACGGGTACCATGAATCGCTACAATAACACAAGGGCAGCTGTTATTCCTTTGCAAATCACTGAGCAGCCCCAACAACACTACATTCAAGTGGTAAGCCTGATGTAATTGCTTTATCAACCTATACTGCAGAGAGAGGTCTGCTGCTTCAGCACTCCCCACCCGAACCACCTCCCTTTAAACTTTAGGGGTGGGATATTCAAAGGGGTTGCGCATGTCGCAACAGTGTTGCACCATGTGCAACCCACTGATGCACCCCAGAGCGATATTTCAAAGGGAAAGTTGCGCCGCACAGATCTTGATGCACCGGGGTGCACCAGTAATGTATGCAGCGCAAGTGCGGGGGGCCATGCATATTCTGCAGATCCCGATATTCAGCCTGGGATGTGCAGAGCATATGCTGATGCAAATTTTACTTGTGCCACACACTGGTGCTCAAAGTTGAGCCACAAAGAAATAGGAGCAAGGGCTGGCCACCCACAGGTGAGCTGCCATATTGCAGGGTGCAACACAGCAGCCGCCAGCTGTGGGTGGCCACCCGAGCTCTGGAGCTAGGGTCTGTCGGCGTCGCACCCCCTTCCCATGCCCGATCGCAGGCATTGTACTAATAACGAAATCCCTGGTGGTCCAGTGGACCACTTCCAGCCCGAACACGGGCATAAGTATTAATTAAATCAAGTCTAGTATCCCTGGTGGTCCCGTGGACCACTTCCAGCCCAATCGCAAGCACAGGTATACTAAAAACAGTTAAAATTCACCCTTGTGGTCCAGCAGTACCCCTCCCCACCGCCACTGGGCCCTGCCACCCCACTCCTCCCGGTCAGCGGCGGGCAGCAGCTCCCCACCCGCAAGCTACCCGGCTGCCATGACTGACTGCATACAGTACACCTGTACACCCATTGGTCCACAGCGTGGGCCAATGGGCGTGCAGACCGAACCGTATTACACAGTCCCAATATGTGAATGGATCCATTTTAGGGGGCAGCATCCACAAATTCTCAATTGTTTTCTGCTGCTTGTGTGATGCTGATAGAACCAGGGTCTCCGGTGCAGGTATGGGTGTAAAATCCATATTGGTGTAGAAGAGCTGTCTCCCTCTGACTGTCTCAGTCTGGCCTTATTTTGTGACATTGCTTTAGGCCATTTTTTTTGCACAACTGCCATAGCTGCCTAGGGGCTGCTGAACATCTGGTAGCCCCGTTATTGGTGAGCCGCATAACGGCAGGGTATCAAGGAAGAAGGGTACTCCCGGCTGGTGCAGCACTTGCCTCACCACTTAAATGCTTTACGTCTGACTGTCAGATCTTTGGAATAGTCGGGGAAGATCATCACTTTGGTATTCTGCCACTCAGATGAACCCAGATCCCTTGCACACTTTATGACAATCTTAGCTGCAGCCACAACAAGAGACAGGTGGGCTTTCCTAATGATAGGGGTGCCAGGTGGAAAGACAAACAACAAGCAGCTCAGGGGGGTGAAGAGGTCATTCAGCCCTAAAAGGGGGTCCAAGGCCCTCTGGACAGCAATCCAAAAGGGTCTAATTGTATTGCACTCCCATAAGAGGTGCAGAAGGGACCCTGCTGCCCTATGATAATGGTTGCATAAGGGGGACGGTAGTTTGCCCATCTTACAGAGCCTCAAAGAGGTAAAATACAAACCATGCAATATTTTAAATTGCACTAAATGATACCTATCCTGTTGTATATATCTGTACAAATTCGACCATGGAACCTTCCAGAATTCTGTGTCAGCAGGTAACTGCAGAACATGAACCCTGTAATAACACACCCCATTGGGAAGATGAGGGTCTAGGGATTGGAAATACTTATAAAGGAAGGACAATGCATGAAGCTGCATAGCTAAGGATAGACGGAAATCCTAACCATCTAGACTCCATAGTCACCATGGCTTAGGAGCCATGAAGGCAAGTATCGTATTTTTAAGATGGAGAAATTTAAATAAATCCTGACTCCATAATAGAAACTAGGTTTGGAGGGCTTGAAAAGAAACTATCTATTTGTTCTGGCAAAAATCGTCCAACATGCAAGCACTCAATTGAAGGCAAAAGACAGTGGGAACTGGGTTGCCAGCTGTTTTAAAATGGGGATTATTAAACACTGATTGGGAAATTGCCAAAGACCATGATCAGGACAGATAAGTCTGCAATTGCCCCATGCCTTGAGGGACCATTCAATGGTGGTAACATGCAATGGACTGGGCTGCTGAGATGGCCTGAGGTAGAGAAGACTGTCAAGGGAACAGCCCACTCCACTAGTCAGGGATCTCTCAATATCCAGTCAAAGAGGGGTATATGTGGAAATGCCTAAGCGTGTATTGCCGGCACTCCACCTAAAGAGTTTACTGACATGCTGAGAACCATAATACAAAAATGCCGAGGGGAGGGACAATCCACCAAGCAACTTAGGGGTAGTCAGTTTAATATAGGCTGTACGGACAATGGATGATTTCCAAATCAATGAATTAAAGAGGTGCTGTAAATGGATTAACCAGATCTTGGGAAGATGGAAACCCAGCATTCCTAGGGGGTATAATAAGTGGGGGAGTACATTCATCTTGAGAATGCTGACCCTTCCCCAGAGGGACAAGGGAAGGGCAGACCAATGCTCTAAATCAGACTTAAGGACATCGAGAAGCCTGGAGAGATTCTCATTGCCCATTAATGATAAGGACCTTGCAGTCTTAACCTCCAAGTAGGTTAAAACCCGAGACTCCCAGGAAAGGCCCAGACACACTATATCTTGTTTGTGGACAAAGCTGTTAAGGGGAAAACTTTGGATCTTCCTGGACATAAGTCTTCACCACTCATTCACACTATTGGGAT
Source organism: Neoceratodus forsteri (assembly GCA_016271365.2). Lineage (NCBI taxonomy): Eukaryota > Metazoa > Chordata > Ceratodontiformes > Ceratodontidae > Neoceratodus > Neoceratodus forsteri. Next base: position 1,402,270,316 of record CM057458.1, on the reverse strand, counting down.
CTGTGCCAGAGGCACTAGGACCCATTGGGAGCAAACTTTTTGCTGGAGGGTTCGCGCCAGAGATGGAGCCGCGAGGAACAGCGCAGCGAGCCCCAGCTCACGCAGCAATGACTATCTTGGTGTCGACCCTCCAACCACCTCAGTTCCTTTTTTCCCACCGTCGAGTGCGCTTCAGTGACGATGTCGCTCGCCCGCTGGGAGTCAAACTTCAAACTAGCAGCATAGTTTTCAGTTTTGTTATTTTGTAGTATTATCTCAATAAAGTATCACTTAGTTTATTCTTATTTTAAAAATAAAGAAGTCTCAGCCTACTTTGATGGAGTCGACCATGAGCAGCTCAGGTGATGGTAGGGAGACTTTGTATGAAAGCTGTTCAGTCAGTCGGGCTGGGTCCGGTCTGCCGCCTTCTCCGGAAGGGGGGGTCTGACAATGGTCAGTCCAATGCCCGGGGGGATGGGCAGTCCCGGCGGAAGCATAAAAATAAACGGTCGCATTCTCGGCACCGTTCGGCTTCGAGCTCTTCTTCGGCCCACAGGTCTAAGAGAAGGCATCACTCGAGGTCGCCCTCTGATATGTCTGCGCGTAGACGTTCAGTTATCGGGGCTAGTTGCCGGTCTCCTCCTTCGGAGTCGCCAACCTCTGCTTCTGGTAATGAACGGCTTTGACATCGGAGCCCTACCCTGCCCACAGGTAGGTCTTCAGATGAGCAGTTTCATCAGTGGGCCGCTCTTATGGAGCAATGGGCTCGGAGGTTGGTTCAGCTACCTGGCTTGGTCACTCGTGGGCCTTCAGGCTTACTGGGAGACCAGGTAGGGTGGTTGGACTTTCCTGGTCTCACGGCACCTTCTTCGGTGCCTTCGACTCCGTGCTTAGGTGTTTCCCCGCCTCACATGGCTACGGTGCAGGGAGCCTCACCGATGCCCTTATCTCCTGCTCTTCTTCCTTCGAAACCTGTTTTTTGGAGTCTGGGGGTGTTTTCGGCACCCTCGGCGTTGTTGGCGCGCTCGGCGCCCCCACCTTGGCACCATGCGGCTTCTCGGCGCCATCCTCGGCGCCGTGTGGCTTCTTGGCACCATCCTCGGTGCCGTTGCGGTGCCGCGTGGTCTCTCAGTGCCATTTTCGGTGCCGCGTGGCCTCTCGGTGCCGTGTGCCTCCTCGGCGCCGGGGGCTCGCGGGGCTCCCTCTGCTTCTCAGGACTCCTCTTTTCACTCGTTTCATTCTTCCCTCTCTTCTGATTTTCATTCCTTTCCTGTCCATACAGTCCCTCCTGGACTGTCAGGAGATGACATTGAGCCTGACCCAGACCTTCAGTTGGGTGATGAAGTGGACGAAGCAGGATCTACTACTGCTACAGAGCCTGTGGTCGAGGACCTGTCCTTTAAGTCTCTGTTGAAAAATCTGAGTTCCACTCTTTCTCTCCAGACTACAGACATCGATCCTGGGAAATTGTTAAGACTCCAATACCTTAATGCCCCGGAGATCCCTATGGATTTGACTCCTCCGGTTCAACCTCCCTTCGAGACGCTGTCTCAAATAGCATGGAATAATCCTGCTCTCACCCCTTCGGTGGCTAAATCCATAGATGGGAAATATTCAGCCCCTAAGGATCATCCCATTTTGGCATCTCAAGCCTTTGAGGATCCTATTGTAGTCCTGGCAGAGAATGATAAGGTCGTTCTTCCTCAAACTACTACAGCTCGACCTATTAACAACGAATCTCGTAAGATAGACACCTTAGGTAAGAGTCTTTGCTGCTTCTACCCTAAGTATGCGGATTGCCAGTTACCAGGGCTATTTCTCTCAGTATGAATATATCCTGTGGCATTCTATCAAGCAAATGGTTGAAGCTCTACCAGAGTCGGATACAAAGCCAGAGCTTCTTCAGACCGTTACCAGAGGTATCGAGTCTAACAACCAGCAGGTTAAAGCAGCCATGGATGCTTTTGACATGGCTTCCCATTCAGCGGCTGCTGGTATTTGCACCAGCCATCATTCCTGGCTGCGCACTTCGGGCTTCACGAATGACGCACAGCAGCAGGTGATGGCGTTGCCCTTTGATGGTGCATATCTTTTTGGTCCTCAGGTAGAGCAAGCTCTAGAAGCTGCACAAAAGACTAGGTCAGCCATTAAGCTGGCTCGACCCCTCCTGCCCCTCTGGGAATGTCAATAGCGTCAGTTTCTTAACCGTCAGTCCTTTCAAGCAGAGGTAGAGGAGGTCTTCATAAACACCAACCTGCCCAGCCTCAAAAGAAGACACAACAGAAAGCTTAAGGGCCCAAAGCGCCCAGCGCCACCTTTATGAATTGCTGGCCCAAGTCCCATCTTCAGCTGCCCGATGGACTTTTCTCTCCAGTGGGAGGTCGTCTGATGCACTTCTACAACCAATGGAAGTCCATAACCTCAGACAAATGGGTCCTTCGGATAATTCGCGAGGGGTATTCACTCAATCTTCTGGAGACCCCTCCGGATCGTCCTCCCAAACAGCAGCCCAGGCTGTCAACCCTTCAGTCAGACCTTCTCACCGCCGAGATTCAGGGTCTTCTGAACAACAGGGCAGTAGAAGTGGTGCCGCTGCATCAATGGAACACGGGGTTCTACTCCCATTACTTTCTGGTTCCAAAGAAGTCCGGGGGAATGCGCCTCATTCTAGATCTCAGAAAGCTAAACAAATTTCTCCCCAAGGAGAAATTCAAAATGATTTCTCTGGGAACCCTGTTACCTTTGCTTCATCAACACGACTGGCTAGCCTCCCTGTACATGCAGGATGCTTACCAGCACATTTCTATTCATCCGAGGCATCACAAATTCCTGAGGTTTGTGGCTCGGGGACAACATTATCAGTTCAGAGTCCTGCCCTTTGGGCTATCCTTGGTGCCGCGGGTTTTTACAAAGTGTTGTGCAGTTCTCACAGCGCACCTCAGAAAGGTCAGGATACAGGTGTTCCCTTATCTGGACGATTGGCTTCTAGCAAGCCCTTCCAGGCAAGGGATTCTGGACACTGTAGAGATGGCCTCTCGCCTCCTTACATCAATGGGAGTCCTGCTGAACCTCAAGAAATCACAACTGCAGCCCTCCCAGAGGCTCCTTTTTATAGGGACTCTTCTGGACACCTCCTGTGCAAAGACTTTTCTTCCAGAAGACAGAAGGAACGATATCCTTCACATGGCCATCACATCGGGGAGAACAGCTCAGTTACAGCTCTCTCGATGCAATGGATGCTAGGCCTCATGGCATCCTCAGTGTTCACTGTACCCCTAGCACGTCTGCACATGAGAATCACTCAGTGGATGCTCAGTACACAGTGGTCCCCAACCTCGCACCCGCAGTCCTATCTCATCAAGGTGACAGACCCTTTAAAGAGGTCACTCACCTGGTGGTCTCAAGTGAGCAATCTCCTGGATAGATATCCTTTTGCTCCTCTGGACCATCAAATCTCCATTACCATGGACGCATCCCTAATGGGGTGGGGAGCTCACTGTCAGGCTCTCCACACTCAAGGTGTATGGACTCAAGTCGAGTCCCAGCTTCACATAAACGTCCTAGAAATGAAAGCCGTCCTTTATGCGGTCCGAGCATTGAAAGACATTCTCTGTCACAAGAACATTCTCCTTCAAATGGACAACAAAGCAGTGATGTATTACATCAACAAGCAGGGCGGTGCTCATTCTTACCCCTTATGCAGGGAAGCAATGAGGGTATGGGAATGGTGCTTGGAGCACAAGGCTCTAATTCAAGCGGTCTACCTACCGGGAATACAAAACGAGCTGGCAGACCGTCTCAGCAGAACAGAGACAGATCCTCACGAGTGGTCTCTCGACTCAACCATAGTTCAGTCACTATTCGAAGAGTGAGGAACTCCAGACCTGGACCTTTTTGCATCCCCACTCAATGCAAAACTGCCTCTCTTCTGCTCCAGAAATCCAGGGCCTGGCATTTTCTGTCAGGATGCGTTCAGGCTGCAGTGGACAAAATGCTTTCTTTACGCCTTTCCACCTCTTACTCTAATTCAGAGGGTGCTCCTCAAGTTCGAATCCCAGGGGGACAAGATGATTCTCATCGCTCCCTTCTGGCCTCGACAGCTGTGGTTTCCACTATTCAACAGTATGTTGGCAGTTTCTCCGAGACCTCTTCCCCTACAGATGAACCTTTTGACTCAGGGGCTGGTGGTTCATCCCAACCTGAGATCACTTCACCTTCACGCTTGGCTCCTGAAGAAGTAGAAGTAAACCGGTTCAATGTCTCTCGTAGGGTTTCAGATATTCTTCTGGCTGCATGGAAGCCAGCCACTCGGAAAACTTACACAGCTAAGTGGAAACATTTTTCGCTCTGGTGTGCAAAGTCCTCTTTGAATCCCTTTTCCTGTCCACCAGATAAGGTTCTGGAGTACCTCTTGTACCTCTCAAATTCAGGTCTGCAGTACTCTACAGTCAAAGTTCACCTTAGTGCCATTTCAGCGTATCATGAGCCGTTTTTTTCCTTAACGCTAGCTCAATTACCTGTGGTTAAGAGATTTCTTAAAGGAATTCTGCATACCAGACCTCCTACAAGTTGTCCAGTTGCAGCCTGGGACATTAATCTTGTGCTAGACATGCTCACTCGGAAATCTTTCGAACCTCTGGCCACCTGTGAGCTAAAATTTCTCACCTGGAAGACTGCCTTCCTAGTGGCCATTACCTCAGCTCACAGGGTCTCTGAGATACATGCCCTGGTCACAGATCCTCCGTACACTGTGTTCCATAAAGACAAAGTAGTCCTTCGGACCCATCCGAAATTTCTTCCTAAGGTTGTGTCAGAGTTTCATCTAAACCAACCTCTAGTCCTTCCCTCTTACTTTGCGGACTTCCAAAATGAAGGAGAACAATCTCTTCATTCTTTGGATGTTAAGAGAGCTTTGCGTTTCTATCTAGATATAACCAAGGATTTTCGCAAAGCCCAGCAACTGTTTGTCTCCTTCAGTGAGACCCGGCTGGGTCAACCTGTCGCTATCAGATGTATCTCAACATGGTTAATGGCATGCCTTCGCCACTGCTATTCCATGGTGCAGGTTAAGTTGGAGGGTAGGGTTTATGCTCACTCTACTAGAGCGGTCGCGGCATCCCTAGCAGAAATTCGCAACGTGCCCATTGCAGACATTTGCAACGCTGCCACCTGGAGCTCAGTGCACACTTTCGTTAAACATTATGCACTGGATGTCCATGCCAGATGACATTCTTCCTTTGGCAGAGCCATCCTTAACGGACTTCTGTCCTAGAAACGTGAGCTCTTGGTCTCTCCTGCCGCCCTCTCGGGGGATTATTAGCTCGGTACTCTCCCAATAGTGTGAATGAGTGGTGGAGACTTATGTCCAGGAAGATATGAAAATTACGTACCTACCATAATTCTTGATCTTCTCAAGTCTCCACCACTCATTCACATGCCCACCCTCCATCCCCCGAGCTCACCTCTATTGTTCGTCTTCACTCCCTCAAATCTTTAGGCTGTGAAGACTTCTTTGTTGACCCTTCTTATACAGGCCACCCGGACTATCTTATGTCTGGTTTTTAGGTTAGGCTACTCTTCTAGGTTAGTTACGCTGCACCTCCTTGGTAAAAAAGGTACTGAGGTGGTTGGAGGGTCGACGCCGAGATAGTCATTGCCGTGCGAGCTGGTGCTCGCGGCGCCGTTCCTTGCGGCTCCATCTCTGGCGCTGACCCTCCAGCAAAAAGTTTGCTCCCGATGGGTTCTAGTGCCTCCGGCGCAGATCCCAATAGTGTGAATGAGTGGTGGAGACTCGTCCAAGAAGATCAAGAATTACGGTAGGTACGTAATTTTCATTTTTGGAGAGGTTCAACTTATAGAAAGAGCAATCTCCTGAAGAAGAGTAGGGAAAGACTGCAGAGGATCCTCCAGATGTAGAAGCAGGTCATCTGCATATGCCGAGAGGGTATAGTGCCTGCCTGCCACAGGAATCCCCCTCAAGGCAGCTGATGTGCATAAATGTCTAATGAGTGGCTCCAGAAAGAAATTAAATAATGATAATAATAATAATAATAATCTTTATTTCTAAGCCGCCTTTCAAATATCAAGGCACCGTACATTAAAATGATCATCAGATGATAAAAAAGATATAAAACAATAAAATCCATTATAATTCTGGAAATGCCAATACCCACAAGAATCTTTTCAGTGCTTACTTAAAGCCCCCAACGGCCATGCACTCCTGGAGCTGACGGGGCAGAGAATTTCAGAGGGTGGGGGCTGCAAAAGCAAAAGCATGGGCCCCAGAAGATTTCAAAATAACTCTCGGAATCTCCAACAACCCCTCGTCAGCTGAGTCGCATAGGGCTGTAGGGAATCAGGAGCTCCTTCAAATAGTCAGGACCAAGACCATGTAGGGCTTTGTAGGTCAACAAGCCTACTTTAAAGGTGATCCGCCACTGAATCAGCAGCCAGTGCAGATCGCGCAGCACAGGGGTAATGTGCAAACTCCTAGATACCCATGTCAATAATCCTGCAGCAGCATTCTGCACTAGCTGCAAGCAGCGGATATCAACCCCAGGAAGCCCTAGATAAAGGGAGTTGCAGTAGTCAAGCCGAGAGGTCACAAAGGCGTGGACCAAAACCGGCAGGTCACTGGACGGAATGAGGTGTTTGACCCTGGCAATATTCTGAAGATGGTAAAAGGCCGATTTGACGACTGCTGACACCTGATGACAAAGGGTCAGCCTGTCATCAAGCATGACTCCAAGGTCGCGCACCTGTTTGGAGGTAAGGATCTCTTCATCCCCTCAGAAGTATTCCAGAGGGCTGATTGACCCCCAACCTTTCTATCCTGTGACCCGGGTCCACCACCATAATGTCCGTCTTTCCCGCGTTCAATTTCAACCAGCTCGAATTCATCCAGTCTTGGATTTCAACTAGACAGTTATTAAATACTGACAGCACAGAATATAAATAAAAAGGGAAACAAGGGACACCCTTTCCAGGTTCCTCATTGTAGAGGGAATGAGGCAGAAAGCTGGCTGTTACATCAGATACAAGCAGATGGCACTGAATATAATAAAAGCACCCACTTGACAAAGTCCTGAGGGAGGCTAGACCCACATAATGTGGCAAAAAGATAGGACCAAGCCACCCAGTCAAAAGCTTTCTCCATGTCCAGAGAGACCAAGCATGCTGGAGACTTGTTCTCCCTGGATGTGGCCAGCAGGGGCATGAGCTTCCTGAGATGGCCACTGGAATACTGCCCAGACAGGAAACCGACCTGCCTATGACAGATAACAGGGGCCATGACAGGGGCTAATTGGGTGGCCAGAATTTTGGAAAGGATTTTACTGTCCGTATTCAGAAAGAGAAATGGGGCAACCATTTTTGGTTAATAAGGGGTCTCTATCCGGCTTTAGTATGAGAGTAACCAGAGCTTCTAGGAAAGTGGAATCCTCTAACCCATGCTCGAACCAAAAATTAAAAACCTCGGCCAACATGTGGGCAACCTCAGAGACACATGCAACATTAAAGTTTTTGGTCGCAGGAGAATACGAATGGCTTACTAAACTTCAGCCTGTGTAATAGGAGCCTGCAGTGAAGATGTGGCTGGAGCAGGCAATGTCAGAAGAGGAACCAAGTCCAGGAAGGTGTTGATGTCCTCTGGTGAAGGATCTAAAGCTGGATCAACAGCATATTACTGCGTGTAGTAATCACAGATAATGGAGGCCATTTTCTAAGGGTTGGTGATCACCTGAGCATCTGGACTAGGCCGCAGCCCTGGTGTAAATGTAGTCATTTCTGCTTGACAAAGCCATAGAGCCAGAAGTCTTCCAGCCTTTTCCCTGGCCTCCAAATACTTCATCCTAGTGCGGTGGAGTTCCAGCTCAGCTTTATGATCCAGAACATTGGCATACTGAGCATGAAGAGAATTTAATCTGGCCTAGTCCACATCGGACGAGGCTCTAGACAGGGAGCCTTCCAAGTGATGAATGTCAGCGAGAAGGCTGTCAAGTTTGGCCTTGCTGGCCTGGGCCCTGGCTGAGAAAAGCCGAATAAATTCACCCATAAGTGCATATTTAAGGGCACAGGGTCATAATGTCGCACAACATTATGCCGCATGGCAAAATTGCGCTGCCAATACAGCGCGATTTCTGCTATGCGGCATATTCCTGTTTTCTGTGGGGGGGCTGTGCCCCCACATCCTCTGTTATGCGGAGCTGCACCACCTGAACCTCTCTAATATAGATTCTCAACTCCGGGGAGGGTTAAAGTCGGGGAGCGCACAAAGTTAAAAAAAAATAAATGTTTCCGGGACCGGGAATCAAACCCAGTCCCAAAAGCACAACTGGGGTTTTCTGCTGCTGTGGCTCAGTCTAGTAAGCCACAGCAGCTGGTCAGCAGAACCCACTCCCAGCAGAGGTCTTATCCTCTGCCTGGAAGAGTGTGAATGGTGCAATACCCCGTACAGCAGTATACGCGGTATTGCACCATTCGCTCACTGGTGCAGCGCTATACCGGGTTAGCCATAATGTTGTACGCTATTAAGCATGCAACATTATGACCTGGTATGAAACATAAAAACATAGAAACATAGAATTTGATGGCAGATAAGGACCGCTTGGCCCATCTTGTCTGCCCATTTCCCTACCTAATGGATAAGCTGCAGATCCTAGTTAACCAACAGCCTACTTCCTCCTACCCCCCACTAGAATTGCCTTATGTCTGTCCCATGCATTCTTGAATTCCTCCACTGTTTTTGACTCTATGACCTCCTCAGAAAGGCTGTTCCATGCATCTACAACTCTCGCTGTGAAGAAATGCTTCCTCACATTACCTCTGAGCCATCCCTCCTCTATCTTCAAATTGTGCCCCCTTGTTCTTGCACATCTCTTTTTTTGAAAGATGCTATTCTGTTTGACTTTGTTGATTCCCTTGAGGTATTTGAAAGTTTCTGACATGTCTCCCCTCTCCCTCCTTTCCTCAAGGCTATACATCTTAAGCTCCTTTAGTCTTTCTTCATATGTCTTCTGGTGCAGACCCTGCACCATTTTGGTTGCCCTCCTCTGGACAGCGTCCACCCTGTCTATGTCTTTGTGGAGATGGGGTCTCCAGAACTGTACACAGTACTCCAGATGTGGTCTTATCAACTGTCTGTACAGAGGGCCAACAACTTCCTGTTTTCTACTGGTGATGCCTCTCCCTATGCATCCCAGTATCCACCCAGCCCTCCTTACTGCCTTCTCACATTGCTGGCCTACCTTTAGGTTGTCTGATATGGCCACCCCTAGGTTCCTTTCCATTTTTGTTGTTGTCAGTATCTCACCCCCCATTGTGTACTCTTCCCCTGGGTTTTTGTTTCCCAGGTGCATTACTTTGCATTTCTTTGCATTGAATCTAAGCTGCCATACATTTGACCATTCCTCCAACCTTGCCAAGTCCCTTTTCATTCTTTCCACCCCACCTTGCATATCGGCCCTGTTGCAGATCTTTGCGTCATCTGCTAAGAGACATACTTTCCCCTCCAGTCCCTCGGCAATGTCACTTATAAAGACATTAAAAAGGACTGGTCCCAGTACTGAACCATGCGGTACCCCACTAGTAACCCTCATTTCTTCACTGTGGACTCCATTTACTATTACCTGCTGTGTCCTGTTGTCCAACCAGTGTTTTACCCAGACTACCATCCTGGGACCTACTCCCAGGCTGGCTAATTTGTTTATTAATATTTTGTGCGGGACTGTGTCAAATGCCTTGCTAAAGTCTAGGTAGGCCATGTCCACAGCCCCTCCCTGGTCTACTGCTTTGGTCACCCAGTCAAAGAAATCAATTAGATTTGTCTGACATGACCTTCCTGCTGTGAATCCATGCTGCCTTGGGTCCTCTGCCCCACTGGCCTCTCGGTACTCAAAAATTCTTTCCTTCAGAAGTGATTCCATCATTTTCCCTACCACTGAGGTGAAACTGACAGTTCTGTAGTCTCCTGCCTCTGTCTTGCTCCCACTTTTGTGAAGGGGAATCACATCTGCCCTCCTCCAGTCCTCAGGTACCACCCCATCCTCCCATGATTTATTAAAAAGGGTAGTCAGTGGTGTTACTAGTTCTTCCCTTAGTTCTTTTAAAATTCTGGGGTGAGTCCCATCAGGCCCCATTGCTTTATCCGCCTTCAGTATTAAGAGTTCTTTCAGAACTCTTTCTTCTGTGAAAGGACTAATATCAACCCCCCTATCCAGAGTGCTTCTATTGACCAGATTAGGTATTTCCCTCCTTTCCATTGTGAATACTGAGCAGAAGTATTCATTCAGTATCCCTGCTTTTTCACTGTCGCTCTCTGCCAATCACCTTCCTCTTTGTTCAGCCTCAGTATCCCTGCCTTAGTCTTTCTTTGCTCCCTAATGTACCTATAAAAGGTTTTATCCCCCTTCTTAACAGAGTTGGCTATCTTTTCTCCGGTTTGGGCCTTTGCTATTCTGACTGCCTTACCTGCTTCCTTCTGCTTTAACTGGTACAGTTCTCTGTCCTGCTCCTTCTGTGTTTCCTTATACTTCCTGATGCTATTTTTTTTCCCTTACCTTCCCCGCCACTTCTTTTGAGAACCATAGTGGTTTTTTCTTTCATTTTGATTTTATTTGCTTCACACAAAGACTTGTTGCCTCTGTGATGGTGATTTTGATGTTTCCCCATTGTTGCTCCACCCCACCTTTTTGCCTGTTTGCTAGTGCTTTTCTGAGGCACTCTCCCATTTTGACAAAATAAGCTCTCCTGAAGTCCAGTACCTTCACTTTTGTGTGTCTTGACTCAACAGCTAAGTTTATCATGAACCACACTGTTAGGTGGTCGCTTGTTCCAAGATGGCTACCCACTTCAAGATCAGAGATACTCGCTCCATCCCCATTTGAGAGTACCAGGTCTAAGATTGCTCTCTCCTGAGTGGGTTCCAAAACTAGCTGTCTGTGGCATGATCCCTGTAGGGCATCGAGAATGGCCCTGCTCTTGGATGTGGCTGCAGCAAAGATGCTCCAGTCAACATCTGGCATATTCAGGTCCTCCATCAGCAATATCTCCCCTTTCCCTGCCATCCCAAAGATGCCTTCTATCTTTTCCTTGTTCATTTCCTCCCCTGAGATGGGGGTCTGTATACAACCCCTGTGTGGATTCTGGAGCCATTTCCAGTCTCCAGGGTGACCCACAGTGCCTCCTCTCCTCCCTGTTTACCCTTTAGTTCTGTTGATTTTATCCCATCCCTTACACAGAGAGCTAATCCTCCTCCTCCTCTTCTTCTTCCCTTCCTGTCCCTCCTGTAGATTATGTACCCTGGTATTTTGACATCCCAGTCATGGTTCTGTGTGTACCATGTTTCCGTGACTGCCACAATATCCAGGTATCCCTCTTCCATCATGGCCACCATTTCAGGGAGCTTTTTACCTAGACTACGGGCATTAGTACTCATAACCCTCCATTTTTTATGGCTTTATTTCTTTTTGCCCCATCCCTGTCCCTACTGCCTTTGTCTTTTTCTTCATTTACCCCTGCCCTTCTCCCTATTGACTGCTCTATTTTGGTGTTTACCTCACTAATTACCCAGATTGTTTTGGGGGGGCTAGGATTTACCTTCTCCTCTTCAGTGCCTCCCCCTTGGCTAGTTTAAATGCTTGCCACTGAAGCATTTAAACCTATCACAGCTGTGACAAATGATAGACTCCTGGGTCATCCTGGGAGAGAACATTGTATGAGGAACTGAAGCTGTAGTATGAGATTGGGGTCTAATATCTGCTTGCAGCAGTGAGAGTGGTGCAATGTGTCTTAACAGTTCCTTTGGAGTGGCAATCAATCCGGTGATCTCAGCCTTGGAGCCACCCTCGGTAGCGGATGCCTGAGGGTGCACCCCAACCCCCATGGCAGTCACATCCTGAAAGGGACCAGAATCTTGTTCCATGGGAAATCTCTTGCACAGGCACCCATCTTCAACTCTCAGACTTCCTTTAGTAGCTCATCTTTCCAATGCTGGGTCCAGGGCGGGAAGTCCTTTGCATTCTCAGAGTCCTCATTAAGTGCCAACTTTTGCCCCTGAGCCTCACTTGACTGATCACTCTTGGTCACTTGCACAGCAGCAGCAGATATGGGTTCTCCCATGGGGTTGCCTTTGCTCAACCCCCTGAATTTCTTTCATTAGCTCATCATAGGATGGGGCAATTCCAGTTGGGAAGTAAGGTGCAACTGAAGCAGTAACAATTCTGAAAAACAGAGCAGACTTAAGGATCTGGTCCAGCCTAGTTCGATCTAATTCATTTGATGGCAAACTACCCTTTCTGAGGCACTCTTGTAGCAGCTTTTCAAGCCGAGGTACATACACAGACAATGACTCCCCTGGGTACTTATGAGCGTTTCTTACTCTCCACCATAGATCCTCATCTGAATCCGGGCTCCCATATACATTCTCCAATGCATCAAGATAGTCCTGTGCAGTTGCTTCGGGGTTATTGGCCCACTTGGCATGGATGGTAGCCAGAGCAGGACCTTGGAGGCTCTCACTCAACCTCTTTCATTTCCCTACTTCTGAGAATTGCCATTCAAGTACTAGAGGAGCAACATAGTCTACCCAAGTCTCCCAGTCATCCTTCCCCTCAGGAGTGGGGAGGGTGCCTGAGAAGATTCTCAGCCTTCGGTAGGAGTCATGACTAATGGCAGGTACAGATATAGGGGCCAGCATTGGCACAGGCACAGAAAGCGCGGCAGTAACAGGTGCTGGTATAGGAGGGGGTGTTGGGGAAGGAACACCCCCAGGTGGCAGGAATAGTTTCTTAAAGTCCTCTATGGTTTTCCCTTCCTCCAGCAACAACTTAGCAAATTTCTCCTCAAAAGTCTCAGATAGTGGTGGGAGTTATCCTCCCTGGGGTCTTTACTGTCTTTTGTTATCACTCTCCAGGCAGCTGAAACCCCTTCTGGGGCAATAGTCTGTGGCACGTTAGCACTGTCCATGAGGTCACTACACTCTACCAAGGCTATGAAAGTTTGGGCGATCAAATCAGCCTGTCGACCCACCACCACAGGGTTTTTTTAAACATTCAACTTTGGAGAGTGCTCACTCTACAATGCCTTTACTGGGGACTATCCAGTATAAGTAGAGCATTTTGGGAGTCGATCTCCTGCCCAGTACACCACCCACAAACTGGTGTACAACCATTTCTACTGGGGTAGCCATTGATCTTTAACAATAATTTGTCATTTTTGGCCACAGTAGGCACAAAATCCCAGTCGTGAGCCTCCAAGATGTGTGGCACTATCCAAAGGGCTACTATCCCTGCTTGCTTTGGCTAGCAGCAGGTTAAGGGGCCTAGGTTCTGTAATGGGTGCCTGCAGCTGGAGGTCAGGGTTGGTAGTGGTCAAGCTAACCAGGGCACAGCCCTCCGGGACACTGTAATCCCCCTCTTTCCCTGCTAGTGGCCTAAACACTGCACAATAATTACGTTCACAATACCCCTTGTGCACCACACAAGTACCCACACTGTTTACACTTATCACCAGGGCAGTTTCCTTTAGCTTGACCCTGGGGACCCCCTGTAAAACAAGGTTAGGCAAAGCAACTAGCAACAGTACAGGTCCCTTAGCAGAAACTGGAACCACAGTCAAATTACATGCAGAAAAGGTTAGATCTGATTTATTCAGAGAACATAAGGGAGATGTGTAATCAGGTTGATTTGCTTAAAGGCTCTATCAATCAAACAGTTATGCATGCACTTCAGAGTCCCTAAACAGTCACACAATTTGGGTACCCAGGTGGAGAAGAGATGGACTAGCCAGGACTGTTACCCGGGGTAGGCCGGCGTTGCAGCTGATTGTGGCCCTGTGATGGAAAAGGCAACATGCACAGTACACACTATTTGTAATCCGGAGCCAGAGGGCTCAGTTCATGAAGAAAAAGAAACAATAAGACAATCAGATGACACGGTTAGGTTAAGCTGTTGTTGCAGGGAGCTACCCTGATATTTGCTCACGATACCCAAGACTGGACAGAGGCGGGACAAAAATCGAGACAGCAGGTGGTTGATCTGGAGTGCCAGAAGAAGCAGGGCCCACACAATTCACCAAGGTATCATTCCTGTTCAAGCGTGGAGCAGGGGGCTGATCCCCAGGCAAGTCTCTCGTTGGTGGCTTTCTCTGTGCAGTGGGGTAGTCTGGCAGGGCCAGCTTGGCATAGCCAAGGCTGAATGGAGATGAACGCGGATTCAGTCCGATTAGGCTGGATAAAGCTTCCAGCAAGCAGAACACAGTTCACACAGTGGGGAACCAAATCACGACCCACTTTCAATGCACAACACATTAACATGTAAAGGATTCTACGGTACCAGCAAGCAAAACACAGTTCACACAATGGGGAACCAAATCACGACCCACTTTCAATACACAGCACATTTACATGTAAGGAAATTCTACTGTACCAGGCAAACCACTCTCTGGTCGCAATCGTAAAGTCTCTGCACACACCGGGAGCTTAGGGGTAGCTGGAACTTCTGACAGGCCGATCACATACAGAAAATCTTCAGTCTTCTTCAGGTTGAGCCTGGTCACACTTCAGTGGCTTACTTCATTTTCACAAACCCGGATTTAGTCCGAAAAGATTCTCTTCTCCCTCTCAGGGCAGCAGGCCGACATGCAGGCCAAAACTCAGGCCTTTCCACAGTTCTCCCCCACAAAACTACGCAGACAGCTGCTCCACTATCTCAAGCTGTTGCTTCTTCAGCTTCCAACTTAGATCTGACTCAACTGCCAGCAAGCCTGGGACTTTCCCCAGAATACAAAAGGTTTGGTTGGCTGATCTGTCTGTCAGTCACAACAAAGACTCCCCCTTCAGGTGCAAAAAGCTGCCAAAAGCCCAAAACTACAATTCCTACAGATTTTGGCTCCAGATAGCTCCTGTAGTCCAACTCCATTTTAGGTTCCACCAGTACTGGTGGGTCCAATTCACAGTCCCGCGTCAAATGGTTGGTATAAACAAAACAGTCCTTACCGCAAAGAAGGCAGGTTAGACAAACTACATTATCCTTATCACTCTAATAGGTTTTCAGCAAACAGTTACATCTTCTAACAGAGCTCCCTCTGTGCAATTAGCGATGGCAGAAACGGAGTGATTACCAGGCAGCCCAGGTGGGACTCAAGCATGACAACACTCATCCCCTCCCAGATTAATCACCGCTGCAAATCTAGGCAGCCCTTAAAGAGGCAGTACACAGGTACTCTCTGGCAATAACGCTTAACTGCTAAAATGCAGGACACCAGCTTGGCAGTGAGCATTTAGGCAAACTCGAGGAAGACTTTTTGGGAACCCCCATTTGTGGGGAGGGGGTTACATATATACATTTCAAAAATTAACACTATATATTTTCTAAACAAAATGGATCCCAATATCAGTTACATTTCCATACATTAATGTGCATATATTTTTGTATCAGCAGATGCAAGGGAGAAAAAGACATACAGCAAGGCAAAGCAAGAGGCAAAAAATTGCGAGATTGTCAGGCTGATCAAATCCTAGGTCTCACAGGAAAATCTGATTGCGCAACCAGACAGAGAAGAGACAGAAAAGGAAAGAACAGAACAGATCCTTGCATTCAAACTCTTTCCACAACAACTGGTACAGGGTCCTGTTCCACCCTGTCACATACACCCCCCCTCCTTAAGAGGGAACCTGCTTTATTAAAGGTGATAAGAAACATTTTTTATATCTCTAGATGCCCTCAAGTTGTTCTTTTATTGAATACCCAGTATTGTGATATACTTTTGATCTTTTTTGTTAAATTAATAAGCTAATTGTGTTGCCTTTGTAACTACCCTAAATCCCTCTCTCCTTAACAGTTGCTGCTCTCTCTTTTCATACTGTCTGAACTTTCTATGACTTCACAAACTCCTTTCCAGCCCATTCAGATGAATAGCATGAAATGGGAATCTGTGATGTCATAGAACGTCTTAGAGATGTGAAAATCAAGAGGAGTTGTTGGTGAGAAGATTGGAACGCAATGTAGATCAGAGGGCACCCCAAAGCTATGTTATTTATAAAAAAAAAAAAATCAAAGCACAACAAAGGAAATAACTGACATGGAAAGGAAGATGGTAGGTCAGTTAAATATGCAAAAATCATTTCCTATTTCCTTTAAACAGGTTTCCAAAACTTTCTATTAATTCTGTACTAGCATTAGCTTCTAACTCTCAGAAATTAATCACATGTGCAGTATCCTTGTTTCTATAACAGTACAGCAAACAGTAAAGTTTAAACTCATACATTTGTTTTTCAACCTTTAGACCCCTCAATTCCTGATCCATATCTTGACAGAAAAGCAGCATTGCTGTTCTCTTTATCAGATTTATGTATCACAGGAATTTAAATGGCTGTAGTGCCAGGCACCACCTTGTGATTCTGGAATTTTTATCTTTCCTTTGGTTAAGCCAACAGAGAGGATTGTGAGCTGTTATAAGTACAAAGTCAGTTCCTAGCAAATAAAACTTAAGGGGGACGACATGGCCTACACTGCTGCTAAACATTCCTTTTAATGGTGGAGTACCTTTTCTCTCTGTCATGCAACTTCCTACTTATGTACAGAATAGGATGCTCCTTCCCATCAATATTTTGACTCAGTACTGCACCTAGGCCTACCTCTGATGTATCTGTTTGTAACAAAAATGGTTTCTCAAAGTCTAGGCTTCTTAAAGCAGGATCTGAACATAGTGCAGCCTTAATGGCTTGAAAATCTTCATCACACTCTGGGGTCCATTTCACATTATTTGGGTACTGTTTTTTTCATGAGTTCAGTGAGGGGAGTAGCTAACTCAGCAAAGCTGGGAACAAATCTCCAGTAATAGCCAGTCAGCCCTAAAAATGACTTGACATGTTTCTTTGTTCTAGTGACAGGGCTGTTAGTTACAACTTCTATTTTAGAAACCTCTGGCTTAACCTCTCCATTTCCCAACACATAGCCCAAAAATCTGGTTTCCTGCATGCCCAGTGCACATTAGGTACAATTAATAGTCAAACCTGCATTTTCAATAGTTTGAATAACTGCTCGTAAGTGTTCCAGGTGGCTTTTCCAGTCTGTACTGTACACCACAACATCATCCAGGTATGCAGTACAATAACCAGTGTGAGGTGATAAAATCACATCCATGTACCACTGGAATATAACTGGCATACCATGTAAACCAAAGGGCGAACTGGTAGAATCCCATAATGGTGGCAAATACAGTTTTATCTCTGGATTCTTTGGATAACGGTATTTGCCAGTAACCCTTGGTGAGAATGAGGGTGCTGATATACTTTGCACTCCCCAGTCTGTCCACCAAATCATCTATTCTGGGCATAGGATAACTGTCAAATTCTGACACTTGATTAAGTTTCTTGAAATCAAGGCAGATTCTAACACCCCCACCCTTTTGTTTACAGTTACCATTGGAGATGATCAAGCACTCCTCGACTCCTCTATGATACCCAATTCTTTCATTCTTTTGTATTTCCTTAACCACATCAGCACTTAACCACTCTGGTAACCTGTATGTCTTTTGCCTAACAGGACGAGCAGTCCTTGTCACTATTACATGACTCTTTTGCTAAGCCTGGTACTGTGGTAAAAGTACTGTTAAATGTCTTTAGCACATTACGAATGTCTGCAATTTGTTCTGCAGTTAAGGAAACATTCACCGTTACATCAGCAGCATTTACAGTTTGTTCCAGTCTATCTTAAGCTGCAACAATATCTTCCTTATTGGTTTCTGATAAAACTAGCAAAGCGGCCTTTGGCATTTTTTCAACCCATTTCTTGAGGAGTTTAACATGGTAAATCTTAGTAGGATTTTTCCTGTCAGGGTCTCAGTCTCGTAGTTAACTGTGCCAGTATGTCTAAGCACTCTATAAGGCCCTTGCCACTTCATTAACAGTTTATTTTCTGTTGTGGGTAACAGTAGCAAAATCTTTTCACCTGGCTCAAAACATTTTTCTTTTACCCCATGGTCATAATGTATCGTCTGCTGATTTTGTGCCTCTTCCTGATTACTATGGGCAATTTCAACATATTTTGCCAGCTTCTTTCTTAGGGCACACATATAAGATGTTATTGATTGTCTCTGAGAGGGGTTATCTTCCCACGTTTCTTTCATCATATGCAGTTACCTTCTTGGCTGCCTGCCACACAGCATTTCAAATAGTGAAAACCCTGTTGATGCCTGTGGCACTTCCATGTATGCAAAAAGTAGGTAAGGCAAGTACTGGTCCCAATCTTTCCCTTCCCCTTTTACAAACCTTTTTAGCATGTGTTTTAGGGTTTGGTTAAAATGCTGAACAAGACCGTCCATCTGAATGTGATAGGGGGAGGATCTTATGGCAGTGATACCTAGTAGTCTGTACAGCTCCTTCAGTAATGCAGCACCAAAATTACAACCCGGATCAGTAATAATTTCCTTAGGTACGCCCAGTCTGCTGAAAATTTTTGCGAGGTCTGCTGCCACTTTTGAAGCTGTGACAGTACACATTGGAACTGCTTCTGAGTATCGAGTAGCATAGTCGCATACTACCAGGATAACTCTATTACCTTTTTGACTTTTGTCTAAAGGACCAACCACATCCATTGCAATTCTCTCATCTGATGTTCCTGTTGCTGCATCTCTTCTCTCCTTTGTGCTTCTAAACATTGAATCTCTTTTTCTCTCTGCTTCTCTGTCTCTTTTTGTTGTATAGCCCACCATTTGAAAAAGTCCATCAGGCTTTCTGGTTCTGTCACTGCCTGTTCTTTTTCTGTAGCTTGTGCTGGCTGTACTATCTTAACTTAGAATTCAGTCTCTGCCAGTTTGGCTGCCATTCTTCTGGTAACCACTCCTGGACTTGCTGCTGCAGAATCCATACCTTTCTCAATGCTTCCCTGGTACTAGGTCCAGTATCCATGCACAAAACTCCTGTCTTAGGGTATGCATGGCATAAGTCCCACTTAGGCTGATACCATCTGTCATTGAGGCTCAGGTCAGGAAGCACAGACAAAAACAAGAGCAGTTGTAGGGTTCACCAAAATATTTATTTACACTAGCAGTAACATAATAAAAAAGTGTTCCGTACAACTATTTACAAAGACAAAATGAAATAAAGATCCATCAGAGTTTTCTCTCAATGTGTGTCCCTTTTTATAGCTGTGGGCAGAGCCTACAGCCATTTTGCTATCTGTGGCTTGAAAATGGAGTTTCGTGGAACATATTTTTTGACTTTTCAATGTATCCTTCCACATCTACAAATCACTGTGACAACTAAAATAAAATAATCTCTTCTTTCTGTTTAGAGTGTTGGAGACATAATTCCAAGCTGCTTTTCAGATGGCCATTAGGAAACTGAAACAGCTTGTTAAATATTGGTCACCTATTAAACTGGAGATATGTTTACCCCCTTCAAAATGGAACAGCTTGCACGTATAAATGCCTAGCATTTAAACATTTTTTGCTACTAACTTCATTTGGGGATGACTATCTTTCTAGAAAGATTCATACCTCATAAATGTTACCCTTTCCCAGCAAAGTTTGTAAAGATGTACACTGTTTTTTAACCTCTCAAGACCTACTTGATAAAATTCAAGGTCTTCAGTGAACTATCCAGACTAAATATATAAATTTATTTTTGACATAAAGGGCTACGACCTGCTTCCCCAATGTAACAGATAAGAGCTACTCAGATCCCTTATAGTAAGTGTGTGTGTGTGTGTTTGGGGAGTAAGTGTGCGAGTGTGAGTGTGTGTGTGTGTGTGTGTGTGTGTGTGTGTTTGGGAAAGGGTGGAGAAACAGTCAAACTCCTGGCAAGAGACACCTCATCCAATGAATTAACTGCTGACAAACAATGAGTGATACAGAATCAAAGGATTTGATACCTTTTATTGGATCAACATAGATGTAGCAAAAAGAGCCTATACCATTTATAAAATTCCTGGTCAAACAACTGGAAACAGAAGACTGTTTTTTGTCATTTTATATGATACACTGAGTGTGTATTGACTGAGTTGCAGGATCAGGGCCTTAGAAAAAATAATAACGTTTCCTTAACTCATTCAAGATTCCATCAGGTAGATAGAAAAAAGTCTATGAGAATTTGTCTGAAAACTAACAACTACAAGATGTAAAAATATCATTTGTGTGCATATATATATATATATATATATATATATATATATATGTATATTCATGGCAAAAAACTCTGTTTAATGCTTCAGTTAGGGTTGTTCCACAGTCACAAAAGCTAGGAAATTTGGTGTTAGGGTTGAAAGCCCCCCTTGCACCCCCCAGCCTGCCCCCTCAACCAGCATTGGGGTGTGCGTTGGGCTCATTGGCCCTAACTCTCACCCCATCACATGTGTAAACAAGCTGAGGTATAGGAGAATGGGGTGAGAGTTAGGACAGATGAGCCCAACGCACACCCTGATGACAGTGGGAGGTTGGGCTGGGGATGCAAGGGGGGCTTTCAACCCTAATACTGAATTTCCTTGCTGTTGTCACTGTGGAACAACCCTAACTGATGCATTAAATTGAATTTTGTGCCATGAATTTCCCTTCTTTTTGAGAATGAGGACTATAAATAGTGAATAGAATGTAGTGGTGTAGTGACATAGTAACGGTAACTGCAACACAAACACAAGCGCTAACGGTTATGCAGCTGGTGACACAAACATAAAAGGTAAAGCAAACATTAATAGAAACGCAAGTGCAAAGTGATGGCAAAGTGAACAGTGATGCAAATGGAGATGCAAGCACATACGTAAATGCAACTGGTAACATGCACGTTCATGGTACTGCTATTGTAAATGCAAATGTTAAGTGTTACAGCAACAATAATGCCAAAGGCAACAGAAATGGAAAGGTCGAACACAAGCGCGTACGGAAATACAAAGCGTAATGTGCACAGTCAAGGTACCGCAATTGCAGACGCAAATGGTAATGGTAACAGCAAAAATAAAGCCAAAGGAAACAGAAACGGAAAGGCAAACACAAGCGCATACAGAAATGCAACTGGCAACATACACGGTCACGGTACCGCTATTGTAAATGCAAATCTTAAGTGTTACAGCAACAGTAACACCAAAGGGAACAGAAACAGAAAGACGAACACAAGCGCATACAGAAACACAAAGCATAATGCGCATGATCATGGTACTGCAATTGTAAATGCAAATGGTAATGGTAACAGCAAAAATAACGCCAAAGGAAACAGAAATGGAAAGGCAAATGCAAGCGCGTATGGAAATGTAAACCGTAATGCGCACAGTCATGATACCACAATTGGAAATGCAAATGGCAATGGTAACAAGTAAAATAACACCAAAGGAAACAGAAATGGAAATGCGAACGCAAGCACATACAGAAACACAAACCATTATGCGCACGGTCACGTTACTGCAATTGTAAACGCAAATGGTAACAGTAACAGCAACAATAACGCCCAAAGAAAACAGGAAAGCAAATGCAAGCACATACGAAATGCAAACTGTAACGCGCATGGTGACGATACATGAATTGTAAACACTAATGGTAATGGTAACAGTAACAATAACTCCAAAGAAAACAGAAGCACAAATGCAATCGCAAGCGCGAAAGGAAACGCAAACCGTGACGCACACGGTGATGGTACGGCAATTGGAAATGCAAATGGTAACATTAACAGCACAAATAATGGCAAAGTAAACAGAAACGGAAACACGAATGCAAGTGCATATCACAAACGAAAATGCAGTGAGTAATGCACACAGTGGTGTACACGGGAACGGTAACACAAATGAGTATGGAAACACAAGTGGGAATGGTAACTGTAACAGTAACGGAAGCGTACATCCTGTATCTGCCCAACAGCTGCATAGAGAAACACAGTGTGCAGAAAGAAAGTATGCATAATAATGGGCCACAGAGCAGAAAATGAGCTGTTGGAATACTAAATTGCTGATATCTCAGAAACCATATGATGTAGAAGAAACATTTAAATTTCACATGATTCATGAGTTTCCTGGCTAGTTTTCACAACAAAAATTCCATATCTCGCACCGTTTTTGTGATACAAGCCCCGAAAGGCACGTCACATTCCACCATGTTAGTCTGTGAGAAAAAATTTAAACTTCGGAGGACCGTAACTTGTCATCCATGCAATATTTTTCACCAAACCATGAAAAGGCACATCTGTGAGATATTGGCTGCCTTCTTTCTAAATTTCAGCCCAAAGACCAAACCGTTCTTTTGCAGCAGGTTGGCAAAGAATTCCTATCATTTTGGCCAGAGTCTGAAAAAGAAGTGTCGCAATTTGCGAAAGCTTTTGCAAAAATTTGCGAAAGTGTCGCAGGTGCAACAATACTTTTTCCAGAAATTTGAAAAACATATTTCTGGGGTGCTTAACCCCAAAATAAAAACATGGCTAGCATCCTGAGGGTCGGACAAGGTGAACACAAAAATAATTGTGTTCCTAGAGGGTCCCAATTTTAAATGCCAAGCATTTTTCTGATCAGTAACAGAAAAAAAAATGGCAGATTTGTGACACTAGTAGAGCCATTTGTGACACTAAAAAGTGCATTTGCGAAAGTGTTGAACTTTTTGTTAACTTTTCCCATTGACTTATAATGGGAACTTGTTTTTTGAATAACTTTTGAACTGTTTAATATTTTTTCACGAAATCTTCAAAAGACATATCGGGGACCCAGGCCACACGTTCTCTGAAGTTTTCAGACCGGTCACACAAATCATGCGACCTGTAGGTGAGAGCAAAGAATTCACAAAAAAGCATGATTGTGCATTCAGATGTTGCTTAATAACTCAGTAGCCCTATATCCAACTGGTACGAAAGTTGGCAGATCCCAAGACCTACCATGTGCAACTGTGCATACCAAATTTCAGGCAAATCCGTTGAACAGTGGCAAAGTTATTAAGGTGCAAAGTTTCATCCTTTAACCTTAAAAGTGCTACTCAACCCTAACCATGGTAGCACTACCATGCCACCATAAAATATATATATATATATATATATATATATATAGTACATATATTTTTATGGCAAAAAAATCCATTTAATGCATCAGTTAGGGTTGTTCCACAGCGACAGGATCGAGGAAATTTGGTGTTAGGGTTACCACCCCTTGCACCCCACGCCCACCTTGCCACCACCAACAGGCATCCACTAGAAAATGGCAGAACTCGCAGCCACAAATACGCTAAAATGGCGAACCTGGCAGCTGAAAAATCTTTAACTGTGAGGGGTGACAACTTCAAATGGCAATAACTCTGGAATGGAACAACATTATTTCACCAAACAAAAACTGTATCTTCCTTGATCAAAGGGCTTTCTATGTGCCAAATTTCAGACCAATAAACCACACAGTGGCTGCACTATGTGTCACGCAAGACAGTGAAAAAAATAGCAAAAAATGTATTAGTTTGGCACTTCACTGCTCAAAAAACATATATACCAGTGGAGTAGAAATTGGTAAATAAAAAGATGTACTATGCCACTCCATGAATACCAAATCTTATCCAAATCTCTTAAATGGGTTGCAGAGCAGCACAAGCGTAAAACTGCGCATGAGTGGCGAAAAATAAATGTTTGGCGCTTCACTGTGTAAAAAATGTATGCAGATGTCAAACAGAAATTGGTAAATCCACAGAAGTACTGCAGTAAACTAAGTATTACAAATGTCACACAAATCTGTTAAACAGATGTAAAGTTATAATCACACAAAGAATGTTACGTTTAAGTGCAAACGCAGACAGTAACACCAATGGTGATGCAAACAGAAATAATAATGCATACAGTAACAGAAACACAAGCACAAACATAAACACAAACAGTAATGAAAAAGCAGACGTTAATGATAATGCAAACAAAAGCACAAACGCAAATAGTAAGACAAATGTTAACGGTAATGTAAACGAAGGTGCAAAAGGAAACCCAAACAGTAATGGTAACATAAACACAAATGCTAATGGTAACGCTAACAGTGATGCAAATGGAAACGCAAACACAAATGGTTACGTAAACACAAGCGCAAATGCAAATGGAAATGGTAATGGTAACTTAAAGAGAAACACTAACGATAATGGTAATGGTGATGCAAACGTAAAAGCAAATGCAAACAGAAACAGAAACGCAAGTACAAATGCAAATTGTAAGGTAATGCTAACGGTAACGGTGACGGAGATGCAAAAGGAAATGGTAACGCAAACGGTAACATAAACGCAAGGGCAAATGTTAACGGTAACAGTAACAGAAACATAAACTCAAATGGTAATGCAAACACAAATGGTAACAGTTATGCAAACGCAAATGGTAACGGTAACACAAATGCAAACAATAATGCAAAGAGTGATGCAAAAGGAAACAGTAATGCAAATGGTAACACAAATGCAAGTGCAAATGCAAATGGTAACGCACACGTTGATGCAATCATAAACAGTAATGCAAATGGTAATATAAATGCAAGCGGAAACATAAACGCAAAAGCTAACAGTAACAATAATGCAAACGCACATGCTTTTTGTCCCAATCAGATGCATTCAGAACACAGTGACTAGAAAGAATGTAGCCATAATAATGGCCCTCGTACCAGAAAATGAGCACTTGGAATACTAAATTGCTTATATCTCAGTAATTGTACGACGTAGAAAAAAATTAAAATCTCATATTATTTATGACTTTCCAGGCTAGTTTTGTACTTAGCCCCCTAGTGGGGGACTAAGCACTTTTCTGATGAAAAGTCCATATCGCGAACCGTTTGTGAGATATGGGCCCCGAAACGTGCGGCAGATGCCATAATGTTATCCTGTGGGAAAAAATGTCAACTTCAGAGTGCTGTAACATTGCAGCCCTGTAATAGTTTCTCACCAAACCACAAAAAGACACATCTGTGGGATCTTAGCTTTTTTCCCTGCAAATTTCAACCCAAAAGACTAAACTGTTCAGCAGGGTGGCAACGATTACCTATTGTTTTGGGCATCGTGTCGCAAAGTACTTTTGCAAATCACGACACTTTCGCAAACAAAATCACGAAAATGTCACATTTGCGAAAGTACATTGTGACACTACTTTTTACAAAAATTTTTAAAACATATTTGAAAGGCACATCGGGGACCCTGGCTGCATGTTCCCTGAAGGTTTCGGACCAATTGCACAAACCTTGCGGACTGTAGGCGCAAGCAAAGAAATGTGCAGAAACCCATAATTTATGTGTTTTTTGGGCACTCTGTAGCTCCACAACTGTACATTCAACTGTAATGAAACTTGGCAGATCCTGAGATCTATGGTACCAGACCCTGTATTCCAAATGTCAGACAAATCCGGTATATGGTTGCAAAGTTATTAAGCTGCCAAATTTCAGATTTAACCTTAAATTGGGTACTCAACCATAACTATAGGTTATAATACATGTATTTGAATGTCTCTAATTTATTTGCAATAAATTTGTTTACAGGCATTGTTAGTATCTTTTGAAAGATTGTCTGACTTGTGTTTATTAATTTTGAGTAGAGTTCATGAAATAATGAGCTTGATATTTGTTATTTCATATAGTCCCCCATTATGCCTTATGCATAGCATATAAATCCAATCATTCCAAGGCCATCTTGACATACAATATTAATATTGAGCAGCAACTCAGAGCTCTTTTCCTAATAAATGGCTGCTGATATAAAAAATAAAGAACAAAGTCCTAAATAAGGAACCAGTGGCTTATGGAAAAATATGCAGGGATTTATACAGGGATTTGATTCTGCCAGTCTGGGGGAAAACACAGAATAATGGTTATTTGGATCTGGAAGCAATGAATATTTCTTATCCTTTATTTTGTATTCTGTATAGGGCAGGGGAGATGCTACATCTCATTGTCATAGGGATGTTCATTTACACATTTTTGCACTGTATTTCAGGCAGTCCCAGATTAGAGGCAGTATCTTGTTTTCAGTGGGGTTGGGATTCTACCATTTCTGTAATGTATTTATTCAGGGTACCTAGTCCAGGTCCCCCATATTCAAAGGAAAAATGCAGTGCAACCAAGTGGAAAAGGGAACTAGACACATGGTGGATTCCCTGCAGGGGGAGGGCCTCAAACAACTGGTACAACAACCCACAAGAGACAGGGCAATCCTAGCTCTAGTACTGACTAACGGGGAAAGGATCACAGATCTCCAGGTAAAAGGTCACCTGGGGGCCAGTGACCATCACATGGTATGGTTCAATTTGGCCACTAGAACATTCCAAGGCTAAAATATGGGACTTCAGAGGAGCTGACTTTGATAAGATGGCCAACAGAGTTAAGCTAGCCCTGGCAAAAAGAAATACAGGTGAGGGGGTACAGGCAGAGTGGGCAAGCATTAAGGATGCAATACTTAAAGCAAAATCCCATTGTGTTAGAGAGAAAAGGAACTGCAAAAGAAGGAGGAAACCACTTTGGTTCTCAAAAACAGTAGCAGAAAGGTTAGAGCCAAAGGCTGGCTTTCAGGAAATATAAGGGAACGCAGCAAGATGAAGATAGGGAGGCATACCAAAGTTCCCTAAGGGAAGCAGGGAAGGCAGTAAGGCAGGCAAAGGCCCAAACTGAGGAAACACTAGCACAAACAGTAAAAGAAGGCGACAAGACTTTCTATAGATACATTAGTGAAAGGAGAAATTCCAGAGAGGGTATTGCTAAGATCAAAGGAGATAAGGGGGCATTTGAGAAGGTGGACCACGTAAAAGCATCTATCCTAAATAGATACTTCTGCTCAGTATTTACTCAGCACCATGGACACAGGGGGGATGGAGGTGTGCACTAGTCTCTTCACAAAAGAAAGGGTCCTACAAGATCTCGATAAGGTCAAGGTGGACAAGGCAATAGGACCTGATGACATACATCCCAGGGTACTTAAGGAGCTAAGGGTGGAACTAGCAGAGTCATTAGCAAAACTCTTTAGTGAGTCTTTGAGCACAGGAGAGGTCCCAGAAGACTGAAGAAGGGCTCATGTGATCCCGTCCCACAAGAGTGGTAACAGGGATTAGTCAAAGAACTACAGACCAGTCAGTCTTAACTCAGTAGTGGGCAAGATTATGGAGGCACTCCTTAAGGAAAGGATAGTGCAACACCTGGAATCCATAGGAGCACAGGATCCAAGACAGCATGAGTTTACAAAAAGAAGGTCCTGTCAAAATAATCTCACAGATT
This sequence comes from Neoceratodus forsteri, assembly GCA_016271365.2. Lineage (NCBI taxonomy): Eukaryota > Metazoa > Chordata > Ceratodontiformes > Ceratodontidae > Neoceratodus > Neoceratodus forsteri. The sequence goes on along the minus strand of CM057458.1, from coordinate 1,402,243,176 downwards.
TCTATGAGTGGGTAACAAGAGTGGTGGACCAAGGGGGAGCAGTTCATGTCGCCTACCTTGACTTCAGCAAAGCTCTCGATACTGTTCCACATAGAAGATTGATTAATAAGCTGGGTAGGCTCAGGGTGGGTCAGAAGTTGGTCAACTGGGTGGCAAACTGGTTGACGGGCAGAAAACAGAAAGTGGTGGTAAATGGTATACAGTCAGAAGAGATGCAAGTCACAAGTGGGGTACCTCATGGATCAGTTCTGGGACCAGTCATCTTCAATATCTTCATCAGTGACATTGCTGAAGGACTGGAGGGTAAGGTCTGTCTGTTTGCAGATGACGCCAAGATCTGCAATAGAGCAGATGATCCAGATGGGGTAGGAAGAATGAGAAGAGATCTGGATAAACTAGCAAAATGGTCAGAACAGTGACAACTGGGGTTTAATGCAAAGAAGTGCAAGATCATGCACACAGGGAAGAGAAACCCTGAAACGACCTATAGGCTGGGAGGGGAGTTGCTGGCAGTCACAAAGGAAGAAAGAAACTTGGGCATCATCATCACTGATGACCTGAAATCATCCAAGCAGATCACTAAAGCAGCAGGCAAGGCTACGGGGATGTTGGGGTGTATTAGTAGGGGTATCACTAGTCAGAAGAGGGAGGTAATAATCCCTCTTTACAAGACACTGGTTAGGCCCCATCTGGAGTACTGCATGCAGTACTGGAGGTCACACCTTCACAAGGACATTAACCAAATGAGGCAGTCTAGAGAATGGCAACCAAATTGGTGCAGGGACTGCATCAGAAAATATATGAGGACAGATTGACGGAGCTCAATATGTATACCCTTGAGCAAAGGAGGGAGAGGGTGATATGATCGAAACATTCAAACACCTTAAGGGCATTAACAAGGTGAGAGTCTAACATGTTTCAATATAAGAAAAATAGCAGGACATGAGGACACAGCATGAGATTAGTGAGAGGTCGATTAAGGGGTAATGTGAGGAAGTTCTTCTTCACAGAAAGGGTAGTGGATGCACGGAACGGCCTACCTCAGGAAGTGGTGGATATGAATACAATGCAGGACTTCAAACAGGCATAGGATAGGCATAAGGGAGCAATACAGATGAGTATGACTAGATAGGCATTGGCAGAGCAAAGGCCGATGGCACATTTATGAGGTAGAAAAAGAAATGGGCAGACTGGATGGGTCTTGTGGTCCTTATCTGCCATCAACTTCTACGTTTCTATGTTTCTATCTCAAATCCAATATTCAGGAGGAAATATATTATAAGAACCAACCGCCATTTCCCCAACATCCAACTAAAGCACCTCGACCGCAGAGGGTAGTTGGTCTGGGAGGTTGGCAGGTGGTTAGGAGAGGCAAATCAGGTGCCCCATCACTCAGTGCTCTCCAATGTATCACCTCCACGAACCATATAAAAACTACAAACTCGTATCTGCCTCTATCTCTGAAATCAGCAAAGGGGCAGAGGACACTGCATCACAGGTGCTAGCACAACAAAACCCACCCAAAAAGGTACCAAAACAAACAAACAAAAAAAAAGCAAAAAGAAAATCCAAAACACTTCTGATCATAGGAGACGCCATGATTTTGGGAGTTGATACCTATCTCCAGCCGAGGGTAATGGTCAGATGTCTCCCAGGTACATCAGCGTGGAGAGACACTGACTGCATTGCTAAAACTGTGCAGGAAGCAGGAGAAAACATTGACATCCTGGTTCAGATAGGGACTGACGATCTTGCCAGCCGGACAGTTGTGGAGACCAAGGAACACCTGACAAGGCTTGGAGACACATTGTCATCTGTTTCATTCGGCATCTCCTTCTCTGAGATCCTGCCAGCCTGGGAGTGTGGGGGAGATGGACGGAAGGTCAGAGAAGGGAAGCTAGGGGAGCGAAACATGTGACTTAAGGGCTGGTGCCAGGAAAAAGGACACAAATTTGTACGTAACTGGCAACAGTTTTGGGAGCAAAAGTTCTTTAAATTCAATGGCCTGCATCTGACTAAAGAGGGAGTCAGTGCACTGGGGCAGAGGTTTGGTGTCTTTGCAGAATATTTAAACTGGCAAATGGGGAGAGGGGTGCAGCACCCGATACATTGAATGGGAAGAATACCCCTCTCCCCTCAGTTAGTGATGAAACAGGAATTCAGTATGTTTATAGTTCATTTGCATCACCAGGTAAGGTAAACGGTCCGGCTCCCCATACGATGCGCTAGGGAAATGCTGGACGTCACCCAACAACTAACGCACCAAAATCTGACCAATGGAAAATCATGTACACAAATGCCCACAGTCTGCGAAACGAGATCCCAGTCATGCAGACAATAATGACAGAGGCTAAACTGGACATAGAAGCCATTAGTGAGACATAGTTCACCAGTAACCACACTTGGGAGTCTTCAGTACCCAGCTATGTACTGTTCAGAAGAGACCGAGGTGCAAAACGGGGGGCGGAGGGTGGAGTGGGTCTTATGTCAATGAAGATTTCAAAGCTACAGAAATTCAGAATACACATAGGAGCCAGAAGAACCATGAGCCATCCTGGAACAGGAAATGGACAGCCATATGAACTGGGTTGTCTACAGGCCTCCAGACCAGGGGAGGACAGACACATTACTGTTAGAAGATATACAAAACATGATAGCTAAAGGGAGTCTGATAATGGGAGACTCTAATGATGCCAGATACAGATTGGTCATCATGGAATATTCAGAACTAGACACATGGAATTCTGCATAGGGGAGGGTCTCAAACAACTGGTACAATGACCCACAAGAGACAGGCTATCCTAGATCTAGTACTGACTAACGGGAAAGGATCACAGAGATCTCCAGGTAAAGGTCACCTAAATAGTGACCATCATATGGTATGGTTCAATTTGGCCACTAGAACTAAATCATCCCATTCCAAGGAAAAAATATGGGACTTCAGAGGAGCTGACTTTGATAAGATGGCCAACAGAGTTAAGCTAGCCATGGCAAGAAGAAATACAGGTGAGGGGGCACAGGCGAAGTGGGCAAGCATTAAGGAAGCAATACTTGAAGCAACATTCCATTGAAAAGCAAGAGCAAAAAAAGGAGGAAACCACTTAGGTTTTCAAAATCAGTAGCAGAAAAGGTCAGAGCCAAAAGGCTGACCTTCAGGAAATATAAGGGAATGCAGCGGGATAAAGATAGGAAGGCATACTAAACTTCCCTAAGGGAAGCAGGGAAGGCAGTAAGGCAGGCAAAGGCCCAAACCGAGGAAACACTGGCATGAACAGTAAAAGAAGGGGACAAGACTTTCTATAGATACATTAGTGAAAGGAGAAAGTCCAGAGGGGGTATTGCTAAGATCAAAGGGGATAAGGGGAAGTGTGTGGCGGAGGATCAAGGAAAAACATCTATCCTAAATAGATACTTCTGCTCAGTATTTACTGAGGAGAAGGTAGGGCAGGGCCCACAGCTCAACACTATGGACACAGGGGGAGGGAGGTGTGCACTAGTCCCATCACAAAAGAAAGGGTCCTAAAAGAGCTCGCTAAGCTCAGGGTAGGAAAAGCAATGGAACCTGGTGGCATACATCCCAGAGTACTAAAGGAACTAAGGGTGGAACTAGCAGAACCATTTCCAGGACTGTTTAATGAGTCTCTGAGCACAGGAGAGGTCCCAGAAGAGTAGCGAAGGGCTCATGTAATCCCACTCAACAAGATTGGTAGCAGGGAGGAGGCAGGGAACTACAGACCAGTCAGTCTTACCTCAGTAGTGGGCAAGATTATGGAGGCACTCCTTAAGGAAAGGATAGTGCAGCACCTGGAATCCATAGGAGCACAGGATCTAAGACAGTACAGGTTTACAACAGGAAGGTCCTGTCAGACTAATCTCATAGATTTCTTTGGCTGGGTAACCAGAGTGGTGGACCAAGGGGGTGCAGCTGATGTCACCTACCTTGACTTCAGCAAAGCTTTCGATACTGTTCCATATAGAAGATTGATTAATAAGCTGGGTAGGCTCAGGGTGGGTCAGAAGTTGGTCAACTGGGTGGCAAACTGGTTGGTGAGCAGAAAACAGAGTGGTGGTAAATGATACACGGTCAGAAGAGATTTAAGTCACAAATGGGTACCCCAGGGATCAGTCCTGGGGCTGGTCCTCTTCAATATCTTCATCAGTGACATTGCAAAGGGACTGAAGGATAAGGTTTGTCTGTTTGCAGATGACATCAAGATCTGCAACAGAGTAGATGATTCAGATTGGGTGGGCAGAAGGAGAAGAGATCTGGATAAACTGGCAAAATGGTCAGAAAAGTGACAACTGGGGTTTAACGCAAAGAAGTGAAAGATCATGCACATAGAGAAGAGAAACCCTGAAGCCACCTATCGGTTGGGAGGGAAGTTGCTGGTAATCACAAAAAAAGAAAGAGACTTGGGCATCATCATCATCACAGATGACCTGAAATCATCCAAGCAGACCACTAAAGGAGTAGGTAAGGTTAGATGTTGGCGTGTATTAGTAAGGGATCACAAATTGTAAGAAGGAGGTAACAATCCCTCTTTACAAGACACTGGTTAGGCCCCATCTGGAGTACTGCATGCAGTACTGGAGACCACACCTGCACAAGGACATTAACAAAATGGAGGCAGTCCTGAGAAGGACAATCAAAATGGTGCAGGGACTGCATCAAAAAACATATGAGGACAGATTAACGGAGCTCAATATGTATACCCTTGAGCAAAGGACGGAGAGAAGTGATATGATTGAAACATTCAATCTTCTTAAGAGCATTAACAAGGTGAAAGAGTCTAACCTATTTCAATATAAGAAAAATAGCAGGACAAGAGGACACAGCATGAGACTAGAGGGAGGCTGATTAAGGGGTAACTTGAGGAAGTTCTTTTTCACAGAGAGGGTGGTGGATGCATGGAATGGCCTACCTTAGGAAGTCGTGGATATGAATACAGTGCAGGGCTTCAAGACAGGCATGGAATAGGCATAAGAGAGCAGTACAGATGAGTATGAATGGATAGGCCATTGACAGAGTAAAGGCCTATGGCACATTCATAAGGTAGAAAAAATGGACAGGCTAGATGGACCTTGTGGTCCTTATCTGGCATCAACTTCGATGTTTCTATGTTACTTTGTCTTGGAATTCCCAGTCTAAGTCTACTAAAAGAAAGCACAGTGCTGCTGCACATGTAACTGAAAGTGATGTGGACATTATGAATCCTAGCACTAATGAAGAACATAGCGACAATAATATAACAAGGACTGGCACTAAATGTCCTCCTGAACCAAAAAAAGCATGTTACCAATGAAATGATAGTAGAGTTTCGGAAAGAACTGGCAGGAGTTACCTGTAGAGGTAGGGAACATTTTGCCACATGTTCTGGGATACTTTCAGGTGCTGTAGCAGTGTACCCCCCCTATAAATGGGGGTTCCCAAACGTCTTCCGTGGGTGTGCTTAAATGCCCACTGCCAGGCAGGTGTTCTGTCTTTACAGGTGTAAAAGTGATTGCATGCAAATGCCTTGATAGCCTCCGTGCCTGTCCCTTTAAGAGACATTATTTTTGTAGTGTATAATTAATCTGGGTAGGGGGTGGAGTGATTCCAGGCTCAAGTCCCGCCCAAGCTGCAATAATATTGCTGTGTTCTGCCACAACTAATGGTGCAGAGAGAGCTCTGTTAGAACTGGCAATTGTTTGCTGATTAGCTGCTCTAATAATAATAGTATTATAGTTTGTCTAACCTGCCTTTCTTTGCAGCATGGACATTTCTGTATTGCACCAATCAGTACCTTTTGGGGACCTTAAAATGGAGTCTGTCCCCTGGGGTCTTGTGGGAGTGAATTTCTGTAGGAATTGTAGTTTTTTTTAATTTTGGCGCCTAAATGGACCTGTAGGGGGAGCACTTGCTTTGACAGACAGATGAATCAACCAACCAAACCCTGTTTGGATCAGAAGGAAGTACTGGTGCTGCCTGTAGCAGAGGGTCAGTCTGAGTTTGAAGTGAAGAGAGTGAACTGTGCAAGACATTCGAGCAGCTGCTCCTGCGTAGTAGCACAAGAAACTGATGGGAAGGCTATGTCTGGGCTGCCTGCTTCATCTTCCCTTCTGAGGGATCTGCTAGTGAAATTAATCAGACTGAATCCGAACTGGCTACTGACCAGAAATACTAAATTGTGACTACCCTGTTACCTGAAGAAGACCGCAGATTTGCTGTAAGCGATCGGCCTGTCAGGATGTGTGAATCACAGAGATCATGGTTTTGCTCAGGAAAACTGAAATTACATCTGGACTGTCATCTGACCTATGGTATTGTGTTTTGCTTTACTATAGATATGCTATAAGCTGTCAATGGGTCATGATTTGGTTCTCCACTATTTATAAGTGTCACGCTTGCTGGAAGCTGTTTCCAGCACCTATCGAACTGAATCTGAATTATTCACCCGGCCTGGGCCCTGCCGCCTTGGCCCAGTCAGCTACTTCAGATGCAGAGATGACCATCGACGAGAGACTCGCCTAAGGATCAGCCACCTGCTCAACATCTCAGACAGGAACACACCTCAGTGAATCATGTGGGTCTTGCTTCTCCTGGCATACCAGCTTGTCAATCTGCAGTCTCCATTTCGTCCCTCCTGTGTTTCGTATTGGGTAGTGTGACTAAACACCAGGGTAGCTCCCTGCAACATCAGCTAAATCAAAAGTGTTGTCATCTGATTCAATTGTTTTCTTGTCACGAACTGAGCCTCCAGGCTCTGGATTACAAATTGTATGTGGTTGTGTATGCTCCTTCTTTCCATCACAGGACCCCGACCAGCTGCAATGCCGACCTACCCCGAGCAACGTGCCAGGCTAGCTCACCTTTTTACCAACTGGGTACCCAGAGTGTGTGACTGTGAAGGGACTCTAAAGTGCATGCATAATTGCCTGATTGAATCAGTTACATAACTAATCAGCCAAATTACACCCCTCCCTTTTTCATTACCTCTGAATAAATCAGATCTAATTCTTTTTGCATTTAACTTGACTGTGGTTCCATTTTGTACAAGAAGCACTGTACTGTTGTTACCTACTGAGTCTAACCTTATTTTGCAGGGGGTCTCCAGGGTCGAACTGGTAGAATCAGCCCTAGTGGTAAATGCAAACAGAGTGGAGATTTGTATGCTGATTAGGGATTATTGTAATTGTGTCTGTTGTTTATTGCTAAGGCCACTAGAGGGAAAAGAGGGGGTTACAGTGTCCCGGAGGGCTGTACTCAGGTCAACTACGCTACCAGTGACCCTGTCCTCCGGGTGGAGGCACCTATTTTCAGTACACAGGCCCCTTAACCTGCACCTAGTCATGCAGGCAGGGGGAGTAGCCCTTGGGATAGCGCCATCTAGGGGTTACAGCAGCATGCAAGGACAAGGAGGCATCCTCCTCAGATAGAAACTAAGATGCTGAGGCAGCGAATGATGATAAACATGGTGGTGATAGTGAGGACAGGGAATGGGATGGCCCAGGCTATGTTCAACCTGATGATGATGCACGTCCAGTTCTTCTGAATCTTGTGGCGATGGGGTCAGTACTAGTTTTGATGATAGGGTAGGAGAAGATGCCACTGTATGGCATGAGAGGCAAGTGCAAAAAAAATCATAGGCTAAATGTAAGAATAAGAAGATGAGCATGAATGAGAACAATTGATGTGAACATGGAAATGGCAGTATAGAGTTTCCTCCAGATCCTATTGACTGTCCATGAAATATTACCAGGCACCATAGTACAAAGCACAAAGGGTAACTCTTTAGTGCAGAATTTATTTAATATTGACCCTGCAGACAACTCTCAAGCTGTATGCGGTGTGTGCAAAAAGAGTGTCAGTTGTGGTGGCAAAGCAGGACATTTTGTAATATCAATAATGATATGACATGCAAAGGCAAAATGCCCAATTGAGTGGAGCAGGGAAAGGGACAGTATGGTTGTTATGGGCTGTAGTGGAGGTGGTGGTGGTGGTGGTGATAACCATAGTGGCAATGAACTAAAAGCAGAAACTGACACTGAATCACTTGATGTGTCCTTGCAGTCTTCCCAGACAAACACAGATTTTTTTCCTCTGACACCATCAAGTACTACAAAATCCCACAGTAATACTCCACGTGAAAAAGACGTAAAAAGTACCCCCCCCAAAAAATTAGAAATATGTCATCATTCTCAACTAACATTAAAAGAAAGTGTTGCATGAACATCAACGTTTATCAGCAAGTATCCAACATGCCAGCTGTCAAATAGCGCCGTTGCAGGGCTGTTGGCCGATTGTCAACTCCCTTTTGCTTTTGTTGCCCAGAAAGGTTTCCTCAAGCTCATGAACTGGATTGCACCACGGTACACTGTTCCCTGTCGAATATATTTCTCACAGTTGTATAACTTGATGTGTAGTGCGGTCACTAAACAGTTGAAACTCTCTGAGGTGAAACAGATTCACATAACAAGGATATATGGACCAGCAACCAAACAACTGACTACATGACTGTTATAGCTCACTGGGCAAGTTTTTAGTCAGAAAGTAACAATTCCCATTCTAAAATAAGTAGTAGAAAGCAGGCTGGATTATGTGTCACCACTTTTGAGGAAACCACACTGCTGTGAATATTTTGCAGGAGCTGCAAAATCAATTCCAGAAATGGCTTACTCCGTATTCTTTATTTCCAGGGTTCATAGTATCAGATAATGGTATCAACACAGTCAAGGCTGTTGGGATGGCAACTACCAACACATACTGTGTTTTGTACATTGGTTAAATCTTCTCATCCATGGTTTCTTAAATGGAATCAGACATGTTCAAAACCTGCTAGGTCTTGCTAGGTTAATATGTAGGCATTTCAGCCACTCTGTGAAAACACAAAAAATCCTGAAGAGGCTGAAGAGGTCAAACAACTTACTCTTGCATACATTAAATCAAGAAGTTTCAAACCACTGGAATTTAATATTTTACATGTTGGAAAGGCTTCTTGAACAGAAAAAAAGCTGTACATGAGCACACCATGCAGAATCAAATAGGTAAGGTAGACATCATGTTCATTTCCAGCAGGTAGGCTCTACTGGAATATTTGATCATCTTATTGGAGCCATTTGAGTCTGCCACATGTGACATCAGTGTGGACAGAACAACTCTTGAGTCAAATTCTTCCTGTAGTCAGATTTCTTCATATTTTCTTTGGCAACATAAAAAAATACATTCGGTCAAAGGACAAGACCACTGCTGTTATGCTGGCAGATGACCTGAGTCTCAGAATGTTGACTGATCAGGGAATAAATGCCATGTTTAAGAATGACACTTACGTGTTGGCTACATTTCTAGATCCCCACTTGAAGTGGAACACTGAAGCCATCCTTTCTGCAGGGGCAGACACTTAGTATTGGAGAGATCTGCTAACCAAATGTGACATTGCCCTATAAACACCATTAACTGATGTACAGCAGTCAAACCCTGCTGAACCATCGTGGTGCATCTCTGGCACAGAAAATAGCACATTTATCAATTCTTCACAGTCAGCAGTGTCATCAGCGAGGGAAAGGGCATCTACAGCTACTTCTCTGGCATCCTATGCTCAGGGTCAGAAAGGCAAATCACTTCTGAGTCACCTACAGTACAACACAGACTGCTATCCTGTAAAGAAAGTGCTGCTGTTTCACCTGCCAGACTGTAACTGTCTCACGCAGCACAATGATCCTGGTGTACTTTGCAGACCAACTGTGACTGGTCTTGAGGATGTCCATTACTATACTGGGAAAAAAAGAGAAAAATATGGCCAGATCTAGCAAATCTTGCAATAGTATATCTCAGTTGTACACCTTCGAGTGTATATTCAGAACGCATATTTAGTGCAGCTGGAGGAATAGTCACTGACCACAGAACACTGCTACATCCTGCAAATGTGGAATGGCTTACATTTGTCAAAATGCATGCTGACAATTTCCCAATTGTCACAAATACTGAATTATGCGAGTCTGACCCTGGATATGAACAACAGCTTACAAACAATGATACTGAATTTGATGATTAGGCTGTGTACGAAAGAAATGGAAAAATCACCACTGCCACCATGCCAGCCACATGTGCCACACTAGTACTACTCTTGCTGTTTTTTTTTCTGTCAGTCATCAGTTTTATATTATGTAAGCTTGATCGATGCCCACCATGGGTATCATTTCTGGAAACAGCAGCAGCCTTATTCAAAGCAGCTGTGCCACTCATACCTGCCTCATCAATGCCCACCGTGGGTATAATTTTTAAAACAGCAGCAGGCTCACTCACAGCAGCTGTGCCTCTCGTACCTACCTCATCAATGCCCACCGTGGGTATAATTTTTAAAACAGCAGCAGACTCACTCACAGCAGCTGTGCCTCTCGTACCGACCTAGTTCAGCAATGCCCACCATGGGTATAATGTTTTTTAAACAGCAGCAGGCTCAATTACAGCAGCTACACCTCTTGTACCTACCTCAGAAATGCCTGCCATGGGTATAATTTTTGAACACAGCAGCAGGCTTACTAAGAACAGATGGTGCCTCTCATACCTGGCTGAGCAATGCCCACCATGGGTATAACTTTTGGAAACAGCAGGCTCGCTAAGAGAGCCTGCACCTCTCTTACCTCCCTTAGCTATGCCCGCTGTAGGTATACTTTTTGGACACAGCAGCAGGCCTGCTAAGAGCAGCTGTGCCTTTCGTACCTGTCTCAGCAATGCCCGCCACAGGTATAATTTTTTGAAACAGCAGCAGGCTCAATCACAGGAGCTGTGCCTCTCATACCTACCTCAGAAATGCGAACAGCAGCGGGCTCAATAAGAGGGTGCCTGCGCTTCTTATACCTGCCTCAGCAATGCCCCCCCCCAATTAGTATAACAGTTTGGCTCTCCTAACAAACAATCTAATAGTCCAAAAAAACAGTCTTTCATATGATTTTTGTTGTGGTCAGGGTCAGGTAATCGGGTAGTAGAATGGGTTGGGTAGTAACTACCCGACTACTACTCCTTTTTATCCGGATGTTTTATGGGTACCTTTGGGGTACTTGTGGGTAGTCTTGGTGATCAGATATTTTAGTACACGTCAATCTCTACTCAATACACCCCACCCCTACAGTGTGTAACTTTTCAGACAATTCTGAGCACAGGTTAGCAGCCCCAACCAGAAAGTAGATTTAATGGCTCAGGTTACTCCCTAAGCAGCTTTTACAGCTCTTGGTAACCCCTTCATTGAACTCCCTGATCTATTTACCCTGACAATTTAAAGCAATCCCCAGCAGTACAGTCCCTCTCTTCAACCTCTCCTCTCCCATTAATGTCCTGAATTAGCTGTAAGACAGAAAGTTCACTGCCCCTGTTGTCTCTAGAGTCTCACTGTATCACACATTTCACTTATAAAAGTGCATAGTAAGACCAAACATATTCCAGCAGTACTTACTTTTATGCACTTAGCATTATATATCATTCAGACAGAGCACAACAATCTTCTTCTATCATCAGCAGGGATAGGAACTACTACTACTACTACTACTGCCCAGAATGAATCCCACCTCCCAAAAATCAGCTTTTAACTTTGAGCCATGGCATGTGTTTCTGCACCCACACTTACAACAGGCTGCCAAGTTAAGGTGCTGAAAATATGGACAGAATGGACTTGGAGAGGGCCAAGAGTGGTTACAAAGTGTCAAAAAGGCAGAAAAACCAAAAACAAAGCACTCACCTCATAGTAAGCTTGCAAATGAAATGCCATCTCAGAAACAGAGGCTTTAGATGTATGCTGCCCACCAAATAAACCACGTATACCATTGCTTGTTGTTCCACTCAATGTCTCTTTTTCCCTTGTTCTCTTCAGGTCACTACTGTACATACTATCCTGGCAGTAGACCATCCTTTCCATATTGAATTGAGCTGTCAGCATTTTTTCAGCTTCTTCTTCTTGCTCCCCTTTTATATCTTCAATCTTGAACTAAAGTTCATGAAAAAACACTCAAGTGTAAAAGTCACATGTGTTAATCCACATACTACAGGCAAAATTCACCAAAGTGTTATATACATTACGTGCAGAACAGGCAGAATGGGCCAGTCTTGGAGCTCATAGTCAGGATTTTCTGCTAACACCAAAAAGAACAGTTACGTACTTACTGTAACAGTAGATCTTTGAGAGAATCGTTTTCATCAGGCCACACCTATGGAACTATAGCCCTCAAGTGCTCAGACCAGATAGAAACTTTTTGCAAGCAGTCCACTAGGGGCCACCCACTGCGATGTCTGACTTCAATGTCCCTATATAAGTGCCACCCCTCCTCAGTTCCCCACCAGAGAGCATGCTCGGAGGACCTCTCTGTAAGGAACCTGGAAAGACTATGGTCCTACCTAACAGCGAAGGCATAAAACAACAGAGAAGCCCTTAAGAAGAAAAGGGCAGCACTGAAATGGCCCTGATGCCTTGAGAGAAACATGCTCAGAGGGCCATCTCTAAGAAACCTGAAGAGAACACATGGTTCCAGCTACCATGCACAGCTGTAAAAAACTGTAGACTGTTACATAGATAGGGCCAAACAAAATGACAAGAGTTAAAGAATGCACTATGCCCAAGGGGGATGGAGTGTGAGTCAGCATGGCCTGATGAAAGAGATTCTCTTGAAGATCTACTGTTATGGTAAGTACGCTCTGTTCTATCTTCTTCAAGGATATTGCTTTCATCAGGGCACAACCCCACTAGCAATAGGGACTGGGGATGTAGGTGAATACAGGTGGAGCCTGGTATTGCAGGTGCCACTGCCATGTCCCCCTCTTGGTACTGAGAGAGGGAGAGACACGGAATGGAGACAGGGATAGGCAAGATGCCTACTACCTTACCCATAGCCAGGGTAGGGCAACAGAGACATGGTGAACATTGCCCAGAGAAAAAAGACACACCTGTTGTCTCTTGGTAGGGCCAGCCAGGACAGCATACTGCCGTCCATGCCCCCTCTATACCGCTGAGATCAGGGAGAATAGATTGGTAGCACACCGAGGCCAAACTGCATCCCAAACCTCCCACAGAAACAGACTTCTAGGCAGGAGTGCCAAGAGATGCCCATGCTGCATTCCCCCAGTGGGCTATTGAAAGTTGGAAGATGGGCTTAGAATTCAGCAAGTCTCAAAGTCAAGGGAAGTGATGGAAATGTTCTGGTGTGCTAACACCTGTAAGCCCCAGGGTATATCCTGCTTGTGTAGCCACCAAAAGCTGGGTGGGCTCAAGGTGCAACTAGCCCTAACCCTAGAGGAGGTGTAGGACTGCCCTCCATTAAATGAAGGAGGGGGAAAGCCAGTCCACCTAAGTGGCAGTCCAGGAGGAAGTAGGTTGGTGTACTCTGCAAAAGCCAGGCCAACTGCACTGGCTGAGTTAAAGGTGGAGAAGGAATAGGGTCCTTTCAGGAACCTCCAACCTTGTAGGACCAGGTGGGAGCCATAAGGTAAAGAGAGAGGTATCCTATGAAGAGCTGTGTCAGGCTACATCGACAGTGAAAAGTAATAGAAAGTGTCAACAAGAAAGTGCAGAAATGGAGCCTGGTCCTATGAGCAGACTGAGGGCATTGAGCCACCTGGCGTCGATGTCTATATCATCGTCAGGCTGGAGAGAAGAACTAACTGGTGAGACAGAGGTGCCACCATCCAGATAGGCACCCTACGCAGATGGGATAACGCCAGAGGAGCCATCAACAAGGCTCTGCACAAAGGAAGCCTGGTCTGAGTGTTAGGAGGGACCAAGGAGAGTGAACTGCTCATCATCGACCTCCCAGTTGTTGACTAGCTCAAGAGGCACCCTTTGTCAATGGTGGAAAACCATATTAAACGTCAATGAGGCTCTGCATGAGCAAAGCCTGATCTGAGCAGGAGGGACCAAGGTAAGTGAGCCCATCAGCATCAATGTCTGGTTTGTTGATGGGGTCAAGAGTAGAGGTGACAGGGAAGGCAAGAGGCACTACCATCAGACCAGTCACTTCAGCCATTGGCATGTGATGGGAAGGGAAGCATCGACAGGGGAGGCACAGAGCTCCACCATTGACAATTCTGGGCCAGCCATGACTGGCCTAAAAGAGAGCCATCACTCAACGGAAGATGGGCAGGGTGGGAGAGACTAAGATATCACAGTCTGGGGAAACAAACTTCAGGGGGGGAGGCATAGACTATCACTGCTGACTAAACTGGGCCAGCCGAAACTGACATGAGACAAGGAGCCCAGCAATACTCCATCCATTAAGAGGACGGGAGGTGGGAAGGACAGGAGAGGCTAAGGCATCACTGTCCAAGAGGTGCTGTCCACAGATGGACCCTGGAGGGCCACCACAGAGCCCCCTTCCTGGGAATACTGTAGGGAAGGGCATCCAAAAGTGGTCACTGAGAGAAAGAGCCCAGAGGAATCCAAGGACCTGCTAGGAGGAATTCTTCATGATTGAGCAATTGTACCCACAAAAAGCCGGGTCTGCTAGTGACAAGAAGCCCCCTAGGCCTGAAGACAAGTCAGGGATTTGGCCTGGTGAGTGCCACTCCATACTGCTGGAATCAGCAACTGTTGGGGATGGAGAACAGATAGGCCCGAGTCATGGGTGATGGCAGTGCAGGAGGCGGTGTTGTAGATCTGCTAGCTCCATTATAGAGAGTGCTGCTGAGGTGATGTTTCCATAGAGTCCAAGAAGTTTTGATCGATGGTGGAAAAAGAACTAAGGAGGGACGGGGCCGTCCACGCTCATGAGATCCCACTCCACAAGAGTGGTAGCAGGGAGGAGGCAGGGAACTACAGACCAGTCAGTCTTACCTCAGTAGTGGGCAAGATTATGGAGGCACTCCTTAAGGAAAGGATAGTGCAACACCTGGAATCCATAGGGGCACAGGATCCAAGACAGCATGGATTTACAAAAGGAAGGTCCTGTCAAACTAATCTCATAGATTTCTTTAACTGGGTAACCAGAATGGTGGACCAAGGGGGAGCAGTTGATGTCGAGTACCTTGACTTCAGCAAAGCATTCGACATTGTTCCACAAAGAAGATTGATAAATAAGCTGGGTAGGCTCGGGGTGGGTCAGATGTTGGTCAACTGGGTGGCAAACTGGTTGACAGGCAGAAAACAGAGAGTGGTAGTAAATGGTATACAGTCAGAAGAGATGCAAGTCACAAGTGGGATACCTCAGAGATCAGTCCTGTGGCCAGTCCTCTTCAATATCTTCATTAGTGACATTGCAGATAGACAAGATTGTAAGGCTTGTCTGTTTGCAGATGACACCAAGATCTGCAACGGAGTAGATGATCCAGATGGGGTGGGCAGAATGAGAAGAGATCTGGATAAACTAGCAAAATGGTCAGAAGAATGGCAACTGGGATTTAATGCAAAGAAGTGCAAGATCATGCACATAGGGAAGAGAAACCTTGAAGCCACCTATAGGCTGGGAGGGGAGTTGCTGGCAGTCACTAAGGAAGAAAGAAGCTTGAGCATCATCATCACCGATGACCGGAAATCATCCAAGCAGACCACTAAAGCAGTAGGTAAGGCTAGTGGGGTGTTAGGGTGTATTAGTAGGGGTATCACAAGTCATAAGAGGGAGGTAATAATCCCTTTTTACAATACACTGGTTAGGCCCCATCTGAAGTACTGCGTGCAGTACTGGAGGCCACACCTTCACAAGGACATTACAAAATGAGGCAGTCCAGAGAAGGCAACCAAAATGGTGCAGGGACTGTATCAGAAGACATATGAGGACAGATTAATGGAGCTCAATATGTATACCCTTGAGCAAAGGAGGGAGAGAGGTGATATGATCAAAACATTCAAACACCTTAAGGGCATTAACAAGATGAAAGAGTCTAACATGTTTAAATATAAGAAAAATAGCAGGACGAGAGGACACAGCATGAGATTAGAGGGAGGCCGATTAAGGGGGTATGTGAGAAAATTATTTTTCACAGAAAGAGTGGTGGCTGCATGGAACAGCCTACCTCAGGATGTGGTGGCTATGAATACAGTGCAGGGCTTCAAACAGGCATGGGATAGGCACAAGGGAGCAATACAAATGAGTATGAGTAGATAGGCCACTGACAGAGCAAAGGCCAATGGCATTTATAAGGTAGA
Organism: Neoceratodus forsteri; assembly: GCA_016271365.2. NCBI lineage: Eukaryota > Metazoa > Chordata > Ceratodontiformes > Ceratodontidae > Neoceratodus > Neoceratodus forsteri. The sequence goes on along the minus strand of CM057458.1, from coordinate 1,402,227,076 downwards.
AAAAGAAATGGGCAGACTGGATGGGCCTTGCGGTCCTTATCTGCCGTCAACCTCTGTGTTTCTATGTTTCTATATAGGAACGGCGACATCAGATGTTGTTGTGGGTGACCCTAGTGGACAGCTTGCAAAAAGTTTATGTAACCCCTAGGGGGTGCTATCCCAAGGGCTACTATCCCTGCCTGCTCTGACATTAGCAGGTTGAGGGGCCCGGATCCGATGGCGGGTGCCTCCACCCAGAGGTCGGGGTTGGGACAGTCTGATATGACTGGGTCACAGCTCTCTGGGTCACTGCAACCCCCCCCTTTCTTCCCACTAGTGGACCACACAAGTAAACGACAGTACCCTTGCCATATACACTCACCCCCAGGCTTGGTTCAATCAGCTTGCTCTGGGGACCCCCCTGAAAAGTAAGATGCTGTTATACAATAACCCCTGTACAGTAATTCAACATAAACACACAGTTCAGTCAGTATACCTTTGCAAAACAACCAATCTGATTTATTTAGGGGGAGATAACAAGGACTGGGGGAAATCAGGTTAATTAACGTACCACTCTAATATATATATATATATATATATATATATATATGTCTATATATATATATATATATATACACACACACACACACACACACCCCTAGGGCACTGTGCACAGGCCTAACCTATAAGTCACTGTCTTCGGGTACCAAGGCAATAGAAGGCCAGCCTCTCGATGCAGCTGGTTGGGGCCCTGATGCAGAAAACAAGCATTTGATTCCTATGAGAATTAAGTAGAGCCTGCAGGCTCAGTTTGTGTAGCCAGTAAAGAAGCCAGACAAATCTTGCCCTCACTATGAACATATGACAGGTAGCTACCCTGATTTAGTACTCACAACTCCAGCAGAAAGATTGCTCTCACACCACATGCAGGACTGAGCCTGGAATTCAAACACTTCTCCACACATTTATATGAAAAGCAGAGGGGTACCATACCAGGCAGCTACTGTATACTCCTGATTGCTTTCACTGCAGTACACTGGGACCAATGACACAGCTGCACTTGTCCTGACAGACCGAACGCAATTGAAGCAGATTCTCCAGTCCTCTACAGGGTGAGCCAGGTAGGTGACTGCGCTTTTGCATAGCCTCCTCTGACCACTACCTAGCAGATTTTGTCCGACACTTGATGGCGTTCAAGCCACCTGACTCTGGCCTTCCACACGTGCTTCCTGTGCGAAAACTCAACGGCACAGGAGCCCAGAGCTCCTTCCTCACTCACAGTCACAATGGCTCTGCCCCTTGGCAGTTTGGGCAAGGACTCTCAGTTCGGGCACCACCTGATCCCATTGGTGGGCTGCAGATACCAGTCACTTAAGTCGGTCCCCATTGGTGCAAAAAGGGCACCGTAGTCCAGAACTTCATTTCCCAGAATTACTGGCTGTATCCCCTATGGCCAGCCGGCTCCAAAATGAGTTCTGATCCTGGTTGGCTCAAAAGATCTCCATTTTAGTTACCCCTCTCTCACCATTGGCCCAGTTCAATAGTCCAGGTCCAAAATGGAGGGGCCAAGCACACAAAATCCCAGCTAAAATGAAAGCAGGTAAGACAAACTATAATTTCACTAACACTAAATAATTATAGCCAAACAGTTACATCTATCAAAAGGGCTCCCTTTGCGCTTACAGCGACTACAAAATTGGAGCAGTCTCACCGCAGCTCAGTCGGGATTCCAGCAGGGAGACCCCCTTGACAAGCTCTGGGAGCCTGGGAGCAGGCAGCTCTTAAAGAGACAGTACTAGAGGCTACAAAAGCACTCACAATGCCCACATCTAGCAGCATGTTCCGAACACCAGTTAGGCAAGGAGCTATTGAGCAGCTCCGGGAAGGCTTTTAAGAACCCCCATTTGTAAGGGGGTTACATTTATATGTGGTCCAAGCCCCTGATGACTATAGTTCCTTAGGTGTGGCCTGGTGAAAGAGATATCCTCGAAGAAGATCAACAAATCCTGTAAATTAGTCAAACAACACAAAATAGGTTTTCCAGCTTATTGGTGGCACCTGCTACAATGACATTTACTTATCTGGTAAAGGTGATGATATCTGTACCCTTTATAGTACTCAGAAATTGCACACCAATGGGTTATCCTCCATCCATCTTATAGGCCGATGCACAATCCAATCAAATTCAAACTATTTGGAGGCCATCCTCCAGTCCACCTTTGATGCTCCAGTGACAAATGTCCCTACTAGGAGAGAAAAATAGAAAAAACACCCACAAGGGGAAAAAAATCCCCATAGTAGCCCAGAAATGAGGAAATAATTACCAAGAATGCAGTGATGTCATCATTAAAATGTAGCTTACTGTTATACTACTTTCACTACAAGGTATCAAGCAATGAGAAATCAAGTAAGTCATAAAAGAATTATAGTAATTACATATATGACCATATTTAAGGCAATGGTGAGAACTGTGGCATTGGATGGCGTAGGTAGGAAGGCATAGGAAGGAAGCAGTTATTCTGGCTGCTTCAGACTCTCAGTTCTCAATGCACTGGGAGGGACTTGGAGCACTATAAAGGGGCAGATATAATCACTTTTACCAGGTGAGTAAATACCATTATCCCCAGCACCTTTTAAAGTACTTAGACATTGCTCACCAATGGGACCTTAGTAGCCATGAGTCAGAGACTGGGCAGGAAATGCAAGAGTAGGCTCATCTAGAGTCTAAAGCTGCTTGAAGTGCTGCTCTTACAAGAGACTCTTGTCTGCTTAGGCTACATCCAATGGACAGCGTTTCACAAATCTGTAGATGGAAGCCCAGGTGGCAGTCTAGCGAATATTATGGGTGGAGGCATCAACCTTCTCTTCCCATGAAGTGGCCATTGCTCTAGTGGAATGTGCTTTAATGCCTGAGGTGGCTGGAGACCTGCTCCTGGTAAGCAGCTGCAATGGTGGCTCAGAGCCATCTAGCTATTGTGCTCTGTGATCCTGCGTGGCCTGCTTCCTGGCAATGAGTACTAACAGTCTATTGGTTGTGTAGATTTATTCAGTTATGTGCAAGTATTCTCGTAAATGGTTAACATCAAGGGGATATGGAACTATGTCTGGAAACTCTTGCTCTGGTTGTAGGGTTGGTAACTGAATCTCCTGTCCCATGTGGAAGTGGGACAGTACTTGGGGCATGAATGAAGGAACTAGTTGCAAATAGACTATATCACTGTGGAAGACCAAGAAAGGCTCTCTGTAAAAGAGCACCTGTAGTTCGCTAACCCTTGCCCTAACACATGGCTACCAGGAAAACTGTTCTGAGGGTTGTCCAGTACAAGGAGTCCAGGTGATATGGTCACTTTGCAGGGCATCCAAAACAAGGTTGAGTTGCCAGGGGGAACAAGTGATCCTTTTGTGGGGAGCAGATTTGTACAGCTCATAGCAGCCTGACTACGTCTGCATGAGACCCTAATTGTCCAATCCCTGGTAGGGGACCTATCATGGCAGAAAAGAGTGAAGTTTCAACTCTTAGAGATAAGTGACTGAATCCCTTTTCTGTTTCTTTCATCATTTAGGAATCTAGAATTTCAAGTATTCCCACAGTCGAGGGAAATGTACCCTTAGCAATGCACCATTTGCAGAATATCTACTTGTGGCTTTTATAGGTCTTGTTTGTTGATTGTCTCCTTGATTCTAATAAGCGATCTGCCACTCGAGCATGGTACTCGATGTCTAACAGTCTTTGCCTTTCAGCATCCATGCTGTCAATCTGAGTGTCTTGAGAGTGTGGTGCAAGATCAGACCTTGGCTCAGCAGATCTAGGTGCATGGGTAAGAGTCACTGGGGGTAGAGCAACATGACCCCAATCAGGGAGTACCAGGGTATCCTTGACCAGTCTGGTGCTATTACTAATACTGTGGTCCTGATGGTCCTGAGTTTGTGAAATACTTTTAGTTATGGGTGCTGGTGGAAATATACACACCCTGTTTAAGTTTTGGGAACCTGACAATATATCAGTTTTCTTTGCTTTGGGGTCATGAAAGCTTAAGTGGTAATGCAGCAGTTGAGTATTGTGCCGTGAGGCCAGTAAGTCCACCTGCAGGGATCCCCACCTTTAGTTGAGTTGGTGAAAGATGCAGGACTTTAAGGGATTTTAATTTCCCCACCAGGTAAGCTGTCTCTCCACTCTTCACAGTACTTTTAGGGCCTCACTGATTATGGTGCAGCTACGAGCCCCCCTTGTTTGTTTAGGTAAGCCATGGTAATCTGGTTGTCTGTACTTACCAGGACTGCTTCTCCAGTGATAGAAGGGCTGAAAAATAAGTGTGTGGTGCACTGCTCTCATTTCCAAGATGTTGACTTGGAGACATGTCTTGATTGGTGCCCACTTTCCTTTAGTGACCTGGTGCCCCCCCCCATGTCACTCCCCACCCTGTAGACCTACTTCCTTTGTCTCAGTAGGAGGTTGAGACAGTGGCATGCCTTTTGTCAGACTGGACTTGTTCATCCCCCAGATAAGACAGTCCAAAACTGTTGAATTGGGATGGACCTTTGTTCAGAAATTTTGTGTCATCTGGTTCCATTTGTCCAGAATGAATCTTTGGAGGGGATGCATGTGTGGTCTGCCCAAGGTACAGTGTCCATCAGTGCCACCATTACTCCTAGTATTTGTAGATAAAGTGCTGAATGTATTTTTTACTCTGTCTTCTGAGGAAGTCACTATATTGAGCTGTGTGTTGATTATCACTCCCAGATGTGCAATTTGCTAGGAGGGAGTCAGATGGCTCCTGATCTTCCTGGACTTAAAGTCTTCACCATTCATTCATTCATACATACTGCTGGGTACAAGCTGGAGGCACTAGAACCCAACAGGAGCCAAAAATCTTCAGGAGGGCAACAAGATAGGACCACACATTTGTGGCACCATGAGGCTGGCTCATGTCTGTTTAAGTTATCTCAGCATCAACCCTCCAACCACCTCAGTTTCTTTTTTTCTTGACATCAAGTGCTCATCAGTGATGTCGTCACTCACCCGCCAGGAGTCAAAGCTTCACGTCTATACCACACAGTGTTCAGATTAATTTCTTTATTTTTTATTTACTTAGTTTCTTTTGTTTTTTAAAGAAAAAAAAGAAGAAAGTTTTGTTTTTCCCTCTCAACTCTGCCTTTCGAGGGAGTAGACCATGGATGATGACGGTGGTGGCAGGGACTCTTTGTTGGAAGGCGGCTCTAGCAGCCAGTCTGTGTCTGGTCCGCTGCCCTTTCTGGGGGGGGTGTCTGACTATAGACAGTCCAGTGTTTGGGAGGGAGGACAGTTCTCCCATAAACACAAAAAGAAACTGGACCATTCCTGATCCAGGTCGGGGACCCAGCACCACTCGGTTGCCGTATGCTACATCTGCCAAGAGGCCAACAATGGTTGAGAGTGGTATGCCATCTCTGGTTCCCTTCTCCGATGCCTTCCACTTTTGGTTGCTTGGGCTCTTGACACCGGAGCCCTTCTCTGTCCCCTGGTGGGGTTTCCAGTGGGCAGTTTTGCCAATGGTCCGCTCTTATGGGGCATTGGGTACAGAGTCTGTCCCAGATGCCCCTTTCTGTGAAAACAGTTCCAAGGCCTTTTGGCCTAGAAATCTCAGAGCTGAGATTTGGACCTTTGGGGCAGGCTGAATGCCCAGTACTGGCAACGGACTGTCTTCCCTTGCTGATGCCCACGCCGTGTACACCAGTTCTACATGCCTCCTCCTCACTCTGTTTCTTTTCAGGGACTGGCACAGGTACCATCTTTTCCTCCCTTTAGTTCTAGGGTCACTTTGGATCTGCCTGCGGCACCATCTGGTTCGGCAGTGTCCTCTATACCGTGACCGGCACCGGCCCCTAATGGGGCTGTGCCAGGTTCCACAGTACTGGGCCTGGTGCTGGTTCCTGTGTCTCCTGTATATCCTTTGCCCAGGCCAGACAACAGCCTGTTTGGAACAGTTCCAACCCCTTCTGAGTGTGACATGGAACAGGATGAGTCCGATCCAGACTTTATAGTCTCTGTAGAAGGTGATGAAGACTCGTTCTATAGAATGGATGATAAGCCTTCACTTCCAACTGAAAACCCAGCAGAGGACCTTTCCTTTCAATCTCTCCTCAAGAATATGAGGGCAACCCTGAACCTACAGACCTCCTTTGTGGACCCAGGTAGACTTTTATGACTCAAGTAGCTCCATATTCCTAACATTCCTGTGAATCTTATGCCTCCAGTACCCCCACCAAGACCTTGCCCAAGTCAATGTGGCCATGCCTGGCCATTATTCTATCTGTCTGCAAATCCATAGACAGGAAGTATGTTCCTCCTAAGGAGAGACCCATATTAGTCTCGCAACCCATCACAGATGCGCTGGTGTCCTTGTTGAGAATGACAAAGCTGTTCTTCCTCAGGAAGTATCAGCACATCCTATCAATAAAGACTCTCATAAGATAGATACCTTGGGTAAGAGAGCATTCACTGCCACAACCCTGGGCATGCGCATTACCAGCTATCAAGGGCACTTCTCTCAATACGGGTATGCCATCTGGTACTCTCGCAAAGCCCTAGTAGAAGGTCTCCCAGAGTCTGACTCCAAAATGGAGATGCTACAGACTGTTATCCAGGGGATTCAATGTAATAGCCATTAACTTAAACCTTCCATGGATGCGTATGACACAGCTTCAAGAATGGCCACTGCTGGAATCTGTACCAGAAGGCATTCATGGCTTCAGACATCAGGATTCTCCTCTGATGCTCAACAGTCTGTTATGAACATGTACTTTGATGTCACTTACCTGTTTTGCCTGCAAGTAGAGCAAGCCCTGGAGGCCTCTCAGAAAACTAGGACTGCCACTAAAACAGCCAGGCTGAATTCTTCTGCTCCACAGAGATGCAGGAACAATCAGTCTTTTCGTAACATGCAGTCCTTTTGAGGAAGAGGCTGAGAAGCCCCAAACAGGAACCAGCCTCTTCAGCCACAAAAGAAAGCACAGCACAAGGCACAGGGCCCGAAAGTGCCCAGTGTCACCCTCTGAAACTTCTGCCCCAATCTCAGCTCAACTGCCCGAGGTGGACATTTTCACGGCAGTGGGAAGTTGTCTGACTCAGTTTTATTACTGGTGGAAGTTCATCATTAGGGACAAATGGGTCCTCAGGACTATTTGGGAGGGTTACTCTCTTAATTTGGCAGAGATTCCCCTGATTCTTCCACCGAACTGATAGCATAGACTGTCAATTGCTCAGTCAGACCTTCTTACTTCCGAGATACAGGGCCTTCTTAAAAACAGGGCAGCAGAAGTAGTTTCCTGGGCAGAAAGGAACACAGGTTTCTACTCCCATTACTTTCTGGTTCCAAAGAAGACAGGCGGCATGTGCCCAATTCTCGACCTCAGAAAGTTAAACAAGTTCTTGTTATGGGAGAAGTTCAAGATAATCTCCCTAGGGACAATACCGCCACTTCTTTAACAGTATGACTGGCTGGCATCCCTGGATATGCAGGATACCTACCAGCATGTTCCAATACACCCAAGTCACCACAAGTACCTTTGCTTTGTGGCCTTGGTCAACATTACTAATTCAGAGTCCTGCCCTTTGAGCTCTCCTCGGTGTCCTAAGTCTTTACCAAGAGTTTTTCAGTCCTTGCTGCACACCTTTGAAAGGAAGGCATTCGGGTGTTCCCCTACCTGGATGACTAGCTTCTGGCAACTCTTTCAAGACAGGAAATGCAGGAAGCTGTGTCCACAGCATCTCAGTTCTCTCGTCCACAGGGGTTCTGCTTAACCTAGAGAAGTCTTAGCTCCAACCATCTCAACAGCTCATCTTCAAAGGAGCCTTCTTGCATACTAAGAAAGCGAGAGCTTTTCTTCCAGAGGACAAGAGGAACCACATTCTCCAGATGACTTGCTTCATCATAGAAAATTGCCCTGTAAGAGCTCATTCTATGCAATGGATGTTAGGCCTCAAAGCTTTATCCATCTTCATGGTTCCTCTCACTCATCTGCACATGAGAACCACTCAGTGGATGCTCAGCATACAGTGGTCCCCAACTACACATCCTCCGTCTTACCCCCATCAAAGTGACAGAGCCCCTGAATCGATCACTTGCATGATGGATACAGGAGGACAACCTTCTTCAAGGTCTGCCCTTTGCCGCACCAGAATCCTAGATCATCATCACTTCAGATGCATCTCTTCTTGGCTGGAGGGCTCACTGCCAAGGCCTTCACACTCAGGGAGTATGGACCCAGGAGGATTCTCATTTCCATATCAGTGTTCTAAATATGAGGGCAGTCTGGTACACCCTCTGAGTCCCAGAAAAAGTTCTCAGTCACAAAGTGATTCTTCTTCAGACAGAAAACAAGTTGATGATGTACAACATCAACAAACAGGGTGAAGAACACTCTTACCCTCTATGCAGAGAAGCCATGAGGGTATAGGAGTGGTGGATTAACCACAACATCCTGATTCAGGCAGTTTACCTACAGAATTCCAGAATGATCTGGAGGACCATCTCAGCAGGATGGAAGCAGATCCTCATGAGTAGTCTCTTGCACCAGAAGTGGTGCAGTTGCTCTTCGATGAGTGAATCAGTCCACACTTTGCCCTTTTTGCATCCCTACTCAATGCAAAACTGCCTCTATTCTGCTCCAGAAATCCAGAAACTGGCATTTTCTGTCAGCATGTAATCAGGCTGCAGTGGACAAGACATTTTCTGTATGCATTTCCTCCTCTTCCACTAATGCAGAAGGTGCTGCTCAGATTGGAGGCACACAGGGCAAAATGATTCTAATTGCACCATACTGGTCTCGACAGATCAGGTTTCCTTTGATCAACAAGTTGTCGGAGGTCCCCCTGAGATGATTGCCTGTATGAATGGACCTACTGATGAAAGGACCCTGGTCCACCCCAACTTACACTCCCTTCATCTCTACACTTGGCTCTTGAGAAGATACAAGTCAGCAGGTTTCTAGTATACCAGAGGATCTCACAGATTCTTCTGGCAGCTCGTCAGCCTTCGACCAGGAAAACTTACATGGCTAAATGGAAGCATTTCTCAGAATGGTGTGCTAAGACATCCTTAGACTCATTTTAGTGTCCTCTAGAGAAAGTGCCGGAGTACCTACTAGACCTTTCGGATGCAGGATTGCAATACTCACACCTCTGTGCACTTTCTGCCTAAAATAAGGCAGTCCGAAACATAACCATGGCTCAGTTATTGTTGTCCAAAATGTTCCTTAAAGATATCCTTCATACAAAGCCTCTGGTTAGAAAGCCAGGTGCTCCCTGGGACATTAGTCTCACACTAGATATGCTCACTTGTAAACTTTGTGAGCCTCTATTTACATGTAATCTGAAGTTTCTAACCTGGAAACCACCTTCCTGGCAGCCATCACTTCTACTCATAAGGTCTCTGAAATACACGTCTTGGTCACAGACCCTCCGTATACAGTCTTTCGTAAAGACAAGGTAGTTCTCCATACCCACCCTAAGTTCCTATCCAATGTGGTTTCTGATTTCCACCTCAACCAGCCTCTGGTTCTAACTACTTATTTCACTACCTTCCAAAATGACGGGGAATGCACCCTACATTCCCTGGATGTTAAAAGAGCCCTTCAGTTCTATATCGATAGAACCAAGGACACCCATCAGGTCAAGCAGTTTCTACAAGGCCTGGCTGAGTCAAGTATGTCTATTAAATGTATTCCTGCTTGGATAGTGGCATGCCTTCACCATTGTTACTCCATGGCGCAGGTCAAGTTGGAGGGACAGGTGCATGCCCATTCTACCTGAGCTGTGGCCACGTCTCTGGCAGAGATCCACTCTGTTACCATTGATAACATTTGCAAAGCAGCTACTTGGAGCTCAGTGCACACTTTTGTGAAGCACTATGCTCTGGATATCCATGCCAGACAGCATGCTTCCTTTGGTAGGACAATCCTTAATGGACTTCTGTCCTGAGAGAGCGCCATCTCCTACCGCACTGCTCAGGGGATGGGTTTTTAGCTTGGTACTCACCAGGCAGTATGAATGAATGGTGAAGACTTTAAGTCCAGGAAGATATGAAAACTATGTACTCATTATAATTCTTGATCTTCTTGGACAAGTCTTCACCATTCATACGCCCACCCACCATCCTCTGGGCTCACTCAATCTGTTCCTGATCTTCACTTCCTTATTCTGTTCAGGCTGTGAAGACAAGTTGACCCTTCTTATACAGGTCAATCAGGCTATCTTATGCCCTTGTTAGGTCAGGTGTTTCTTAACCTACTTTATGCTGCACCTCCTCAGTAAAAAAGGTACTGAGGCAGTCGAAGGGTCAACGCCAAGATAGCCTACAAAGGCACTAGCCAGACTCATGGCTCCATGCATGCATGGTCTATCTTGGCACTGGCCCTCCTGAAGATTTTTTATTCCTGCTGGGTCCTAGCACCTCCGGTTTGTACCCAACAGCATGAATGAATGGTGAAGACTTGTCCAAGAAGATCAAGAGTTACAGTGAGTACGTCATTTTCATTTCCAGCTAATTTTCCAACTGTTCTGTTAGAGGCACTGAACTACCAGTTAGGTGTTTATTTGCAACCTGGTATTGTGATCTTGCTCATATGAGCCAGTCATCCAGGTAGTGTACAACATGTACTCCCTTCTTGAGTTAGGGCAGCTGCCAACACAACTAGTGTCATTATAAATACTCATGGAGCCCATACAAGTCCAAACTGAGGGCAGCCGTATTCTTAGTGTTGTCAATTGATATTGAATCTGAGATACTTTTAGTGACTGTTGGATTGGAATGTGAAGGTGCGTATCTTTAGGTCAACTGAGGATATAAAATTGCCAGGCTGAATGGCTAGGATAGTGGATCTCAGCTTCTCCTTTTGAACTTCTTGTTTGGCTCTCTCTGGCTTAAGAATTTCAGGCCTAGTTCTGGTCACCGTCCACCCGTCTTTTTAGGGACCACGAAAAAGGTAAAACATACCCTCTTGTCCTGCTCTTGTGTCGTTACTGTTAAAATAGCTTTGTTGTCAGCTTGAGAATGACTTGTTAAATTGCATCTACCTTATTTAAGGATGATAGTGTCAATGAGGTCATTGGTCTATGTGGCATTATCCCTTGTTGGAGTTCAATTGCATATCTGTATGTGACCAGTTCTTTAACCTGTATGTTTGTTGTGGTGTGGGTCCATTGCCTGGTGAACAGCTGAAGCCATCCCCCTACTGGTGGACTACTCACATAGGCCTGCCTCGCCTCGTTGTTTCTTATTGTTGTTGTGTCAGAAGTTTGGTTTGCTGCAAGATGGATTTAATTTTTGGTTGGAGTTAAATCTTGATTGATCTTTTTAGCCAAAGATGGTTCTGGAAACGTGACTTTGACATCCAGCCACATGAGTATTAATTATTGTGTGGTCATGACTGGTTGCAAAGTACTTGAACTATGGAGAAAAGGAATGTCCTGAAGGTAGATACAGGTCCTTGTCCCTGGATCCCTGTTTACCACCTGTCCAGTCCTTTAAGAATTGCGTGAAAGCATCCCTAAACAAGTGTCCATGCTTGAACAGGAGCTTCATGAGGACATTCTTGAACACACTGCCTGCTTGCCTGCCACAGCTTTAGTCATAGCACCTTCCTGGCTCTGTTGGTGTGCACTGTCACCCCTGATCCAAGTCTGAATATTTCTGACTATGCATTCGTAAAACATTTAGCTGTCTGTGTGGCGCAGTTGGTGTTGTCTGACGAAGGGAGAAGTCTCAGAAATGGCCTCCATAATAGACCTGAACTATCTAAGTAATGTTCCGCTGGTGATCCACACCACTGTGTCAGCTAAAAGAAGCGTGCCAGCTGAAAGGAGCATGCCCAGACACTGATGTACCTTTTTCAGGTGGTCCTCTGTTTTCTTGTCCATATAGTCTTTTATTGCAGCCATACTTTGAGTCGGTATAGTGGTTCTCTTTGATAAGGCTGATATTGGGGGTTGACTTTAGGAGCTCTGAACCATGCGACTCTTCTGGTTTCACTGAGAGGGTATGTTTTGTTGATTGTGCATCTCTCTGGGACCGCAGTAGTCACTGTTGCCTCATGTTTCTTTTGAAGAATGACATTGAGGGCTTGGCAGGTAGGGATGTGAAGTCTAGTCGAGCTTTGACTTGCCAGAAATAAGGGATCCATAGAGGTAGAAGGTTTTTCAGGTTTGTCCGCTGTCCTAAGTACTTCCCTAATCACACAGTTTAGCTCATCTACATCCTCTCTGGGGCAAAGTCTGCCTGAATCCTTTTGGGGTTCCTCTTTAGAATTCAACCCCTATGGTGAGTTATTCTCCTCAGTTGACAGGTGGCATTTTAAAGTCACTTGCTGTCCAGGTGTGTCCACAGTTCTTTTTTTTATCTTAGTAGTATTTTTGTTTTCCTTTCCTGCAATGGGGGCTGTAGCTTTTTTAACAGCTTGAAGAGAAGGTCAGTCTGTTTCATGTGTAGTGCAAGTGGGACTGTCAGAGGAGGGAGGTCTTTGTTTGGAGATGGACTTGCTGAGCGAAGGGTTTATGAAGGGTTCACTTCTGAGACTATGTGGATTGCACACAGGGGCCTTCTGACATGACCATCTGAAAGCTTTGTATCACATTCAATGCAAGCACAGTAGCAGCCACAGACACTACCAGATATTTCCCGAAATGTATGTGATATTTCCAGAAATATCTCTTGCTTTCTGTATTTCCACAGTAGGGGCTGCAGAGACAAACTCTTCAGAAATTGCGTGAAATATCTGGAAATAGCTGGCAACGTCTCTGACTACTACTGTAGGCATGTCATGGAGCAGCCCATGATCAAAAGGAGTCCTATGGGAGACGGGGAAAACAGTTAGATAAAATATATGCCTTTGTTGTGGTGCTGCATACTAATGTGCTCTATTAGAATATGAGCATATGAAACAAGTGCCTTCTCTCTTCCCCAAGAGTTTGAAACAGGAAATGCAGTGGGAATAGAGATTCTAGAGAGTATCCAGCATAGGAATGTGGAGAAGTGCAGACTGGGCAATCTAAAATGGCTGTTACAAGATTCGGTGATAAAATGGCCACCAGTCTCACAGTAATTTGCAGGGTAGAGCCTATTATGTCTCTTTTTAAGATGGCAGTTGATCAGTGGTTGACCTTAACTTTTTTTTGCACTAGTCAGCAAGACAAGTCAGTTTAAAATTGCACTAGCCCGCACTCATGTCGCTACGTGCTTTTGACAGACAATGAATAATGACAAAATCAGTGCAGTTTAAACATTTATTTACATTTCTATAATGAAAAGGGACACAAAGAAGCTATTGATTCAAAATGTAATTAGTGACTCATAATTTATAATATGTAAGGCAAGTTAAGAAATACAATCAGTCTGTTCCCCCCCAAAACTGTCCCAATAATGTCCCTTTCAAGAATTGCAACATGTTGATGATGCTTCTGGGGAGTATGGTTGATCCTCAAGCACACCAATGTCACTAATACCACTGTTACAGCCACTTTGTGAATCTGCTGAATCTTCATCCCGATTTTGAGTCACAAAAGCACCAGTCTGTGGCTGCTTTCTCCTTTCTCTCCCACTGTTCCAGAGGACAGTTGTTTCCAAACAACTGGCATTATTTAAATCTACTTATCTGAGTACCTTGTCGGTGTGTTCAAACAGCAAACCAAAAGGAAAAAGAAAAAGCCACAGACATCTCCGCCCAACCCCACAACAAGCCACAGACATCAATCAAAACCCTCATCTTGTAGGCAATACAACAACACAAAACAAGAGAAAGCACAGAATAAGTCAGAATGTGCTGCAGCAAAATAGATAAAACAACAGGGCACATCACAGCGGCATACTTTTGACCCCCCCATGCCCCCACACAACCTCAGAAGAAGAGCAACAACTGGCACTTGACTTACACGAGTACCTTGGTGTGTTCATAGGTTCATAGGTTAGGTTTAAGTTCAGAGGACGAATGTCCATAATGGAACTTGCTACTATGTCATTTTGGCATGGTGGAATTGACAAATCTTCTATCCCCATAAAGGTATCGAGTTTCATCTTAAAACTATTTATATTCTTACTTTCAACCACGTTACTGGGAAGTATATTCCATATACCAGTAATTCTTTGGGTATACCATTGACTTCTTTTTAATGTTTTGGAAGTTTCTCCTAATAATGTTTGATTATGAGATTTAGTTATATTATATGTCACAGGTTTTTTTGTTAACCCAATTACTTCTAAGAAGGCAACATCCCTACTAGCTCTAAATGCCAAACACAAGTCAAGTCTCAGTTTCCTATACTCAACTGAGTATAAATTCAAATGTTTTAATCTGTTGTGATAGATCAAGTGTTTTAACCATCTTTATTTTTTTAGTTACTTTTCTCTGTACTTTTTCCATCTTGCTTTTCCCTTGTACAGATTATGGGGCACAAAATGGAGAGCAGTATTCAATGTGGGGATGAATTAGTGCTGAGTATAAGGGTAAAATAACTTCGGTCTCTCTACTTTTAATTGACCTTAGAATGCTTCTAATTATCTGGTTATACTTTATTGTAGTACGACTAGCATGATAATCAAATTTTAGGTCGTTTGAGATCCAGACACCTAGATCCTTATGGTTTTCTGCTTCCTTTAAGGGAATACTATTCAATTTGTACTGATAACCTGGATTAATAGGGTTCCTAGTAATTTTACCTACAGTATAATGGTCCCTGTACAAAGCCCTGTTCTACAAGTTCTGAGAGGCATCTTCCCCTTCTATTTTGCAGAGATCCTCCTCCCCACTGCTACGCCCAAAGTATATAGCTACATGGATCTAACCTGCATGGTTTACATGCCAAATTCAGTTACTGTATGTATCCACCATCACCCGTAAAAGTAAGCAGGTGAGTGAAAAGAGCTGCTAAACAAACAACAAACTCTCCTTAATACAAAATCCATTGCATGCCCTAATTTCTGTTATATCCTCAACTCATCATCTGACATGACCAACTATTTATTTGGGTCCTTCTAACAGACCTACTAGTGGATTTCTAATGCCAACAAAATAATCCCAATTGGCTAACAAAAGAGGTCTATGAACCTATCACACTTAACCTTAATCCTCTGGGACATGGTGCTTATTTTTTTTACCTGAGTCTTCAAGACTGTTGAACTGTCCCACTCCAGATAAGTGGGATGAATTTTTAGATCAATTTACCTCTATAACCTCCAGAGGCAAACATATGAGGGGGTCTCTCTGCCAGAACCTCAGAAATGTAGACCTCAATAATGCAGGAACTTATTCATTTGTAGACATATTATTTGGTAATACGTTTTCTTTATCAGAAATAAGATCAGCATATCGCTACAAGGGCCGTTCAGATATGTGCTGGGTGTGTCTGACTGTTAAATTTCCCTTTTTGTGGTATAGTATCTCATATTTTATGGTGTGAATTGCTAAGATTAGCTAGAAAAGTTGAAACACTTGATGTAGTCATTCATAAACTCCACCGTAAGAGATGGTCCTCACTGTGATCTCGAAGACTCTAAAATTCCTGACATTCAGTCTCTGCCTACAAATGGCCACCATGCATTTCCACTTGCAGTACAAGAAGTCCCAGCCCTTGATAGAGTAGTAATTTTACAGACTTTCTGTCTCCACAAGTTATAACATCCTAACAAATCCCAATTTTTGCTCATTGGAGCAATGAGGGGACTCTAATATAACAAAGATTAGACCTGCTTTAAACCATGCAGGTGAGGTTATTGTTTATGCCTAATTGGGGTAGTCTGCAATCTTTCATTTACCCTAGAAATGGAAAATCATTTTGAGCCTTTGAAGGAGTAGATCCAAGCATGAATTTTATTTATTTTTTTAAAATGGTTTACAGTGTACTTTGCCATTACACTCTGAGGCAAATAACATTTCAGATCAATACTGTCTATTAAACTGCAGGCTTATTAACAGCTGCCCAATGTCAGCAGCAATACCAGTGTCAGTGGCTCAGCAGTTAGCACACTCGCCTCTGAGGCCGGGAGATCAGAAGGCTGTGGGTTCTAGCCCCACACCAGGCACTTGGGTTAATATCCCAATACTGGCACTGCAATGCAGCATGAGGGGGCTGCTGCACTCCTGAGGTGCCATCTTTCAGATGAGACATTAAACCGAGGTCCCATCTGCCTGTTCTGGTGGTAGTTCAGGTGGATGTTAAAGATCCCATAGCACTTCTCGAAAAAAGTAGGGGAATTTTTATTGAAATCATGACAAATCAAAACAATTCATATACAAGTCAGTATTACAACATACAAAATCATGAAAAAAGGGGGAAAACAAGAACATAAATATACATTCTTTCGTACAGTAGTCTCAAACATAAAATTGCATTGGAACCAACCCCCTCCCCCACCCCACTAAAGGAGATGGGGAATTTTTTATTTTTTGCAACATTAAACCAAAGTAGATACAAACTGTATTAAAATCACACAAATATGTAAATCAAAATCAAATAAATAGTCATTTTTCAAAAATTTCTAAAAAGAAAAAAACAATAAACTTTCCCACTATACTAAAGGAATATAGAAATATATAATGTAAATTTCAAAAACTCAAAATAATGCAAAACAGTGTTACTTCACACTAAATATAAATATTTAACAAAACAATCCAACATTAAAAAAAATAAACATAAAAAACAAACATTTGAAAAGAAATCGAACTCAAATGCAGAATCATATAACAGTATTGAATCATAAGTAGTATACAAATTAATAGCCCTAGTACCACGGCCATTCAAAATTAAAATAACAAAATAACTATATATTCCAAAACCCATTTCCTACAACCTAAATCCTTAAAGGAAATCAAAATATGCCCACCACTCCAACCATTTCCCTGTATTTTCCTTCAACAATTCGTCAGACTTCCATTTTTTAATTTCCCATGAAATGATAAAATAAAGATCCAAGGCAGATATATCTTGTTGTTGCAACACTAGACGGCATTGACAAATCCAAATCCAATATAAACAAGCATTTGTCAATGCTGAATGTTTGCTTGCTGGCATTGGCAGTGGTAGTGTAGAAGTTATAGAGCTGCGTAATAGTAATGGCAGTGAAGTATTGAACTGAAGCCAACCCCACCACCATCCTGCAGAGAGTGACAGGGATTGGGGTGTGCCTTTGGGTCATCAGGCATAACGGCCATGCCATTTCAGTACACCCCATCCTGCAGACACTGGCAAGTGTCACGGTGTTCCTTGGGGTCTTTGGTCCTTATGCGCACCCCATTCCATTAGGAAATACAGTGGATGGGTGCGCGAGATAGGAGAAACGGGTGAACTTTAAATAAGAGTCCAAGGCACACCAATGCTTCTCACTGGCTGCAGGGTGTGGAATGGTATGAGCATTACAGGCAAGAATCCCAAGTCATACCCCTGATGCTTGTCATTCTCTACAGAGTTGGGCATTATGGTTGGAAGCACTAATACCTCAGGCATTCGTTGGTATTTTGACTCCAAATGTTCAACATGGTTTTTTTGTGACCCCACCTCATGAACAGGGGGAATATCAGTTTCTTAGCCGAAAGCTGCTTATGCACAGTGACTACGGCATTTAGCACCACAGGTGCAAAAACATTCCAAACAGGATGTAAAAAATGACAGCTGTACTGTTCATGGGGAGGTGTAAAAAATGGCAGTGTTGTAAATCTGCAGTAAAAATATTTAAAAAAATGGTGAAGTCATGAGCGTACATAGAAAACTGCAACGCACAACTCGTAATATAATTAGGTTGGGGTTTTTACAGCAGATTGTCAACTCAGGCATTTTGGTGCCTCGATCATGAACAGTGTCACTGTGATTTTTTTTATCTGTCCTGAACAATAATTTCCCACAGCGACCACGCATCTCTGCACTGAAAGTGTGAAAACACACTCCAACCATGTTGTTAAAAATGACAGCTGTACTGTAAATAAGGCAGTGTGGAAAAATGCCACTGGTGAAAATCTGGACTTAAAATATTACAAAGTCATGAACTTACGAGGGTGCGTGGAAACCGTGCAATGCTCACTTGTAACACAGTCATTTTATGGACTTTTGTCACCAAATTTTCAACATAGCCATTTTAAGACCTCTGCTCATGAACAGTGTAACTGTGATTTTCTTAATCTGTCCCAAACATTGCTTTCGCACACCAACAGCACCATTGTGCGCTACATGTGCGAAAACACATTTTGGGTGGCATATGAAAAATGGCAGCTGTACTGTTCATAAGGAAGTGTAATAAAATGGCAATGTTGAAAATCTGGAGTGAAACTATTAAACTTGCAAACTTATGAGCATGCATAGGAACTGCGCAACGCACGCTTGTAAAACAGTCATTTTTAGGAATGTTTTCACCAAATTTTCAACATAGCCATTTTAAGACCTCTGCTCATGACCAGTGTCACTGTGATTTTCTTAATGTGTCCCATACATTGATTTCGCACATCGACTGCGCCATTGTGCGCTACATGGGCAGAAACACATTTTGGGCAAGATGTTAAAAATGACAGCTGTACTGCTCATAAGGAGGTATGGTAAAATGGCAGTGTTGAAAATCTGGAGTGTAAATATTGAAAATTCGCGAACTTACGAGTGTACGTAGGAACTGCACAACGCACGCTCGTAAAACAGTAGTTTTTAAAAATTTTTTCACCAAATTTTCAACATAGTCATTTTAAGACCTCTGCTCATGAACAGTATCACTGTAATTTTCTTAATTTGTCCTGTACATTGATTTAGCACACTGACTGCGCCATTGTGCTCTCCCAGGTCGTTCCTGAAAATAGGCATACTACTTGTCTAGTGTACTTACCCGGTAAACAAAAGCTAAATAAATAAATAAATAAATTGTGCGCGACATGGATGGAAACACATTTTGGGTGAGATGTGAAAAATGACAGCTGTACTATTTATAAGAAACATAGAAACATAGAAACATAGAATTTGACGGCAGATAAGGACCACTTGGCCCACCCAGTCTGCCCATTTCCCTACCTACTGGATAAGCTGCAGATCCTAGTTAACCAGTAGCCTACTTCTTCTTACCCCCACACCCTAGAATTGCCTTATGACTGTCCCATGGTGCTTGAATTCCACCACTGATTGTGACTCCACAACCTCCTCTGGAAGGCTGTTCCATGCATCCACAACCCTCTCTGTGAAAAAATACTTCCTTAAATTACCTCTGAGCCGCCCCCCATCTATCTTCAAATTGTGCCCTCTTGTTCTTGCACACCTCTTTTTTTGAAAGATGCTACCCTCTTGGACTTTGTTGATTCCCTTGAGGTACTTGAAAGTTTCTATCATGTCCCCCTCTCCTCCTTTCTCGAGGCTATACATATTAAGCTCCTTAAGTCTCTCTTCATATGTCTTCCGGTGCAGACCCTGCACCATTTTAGTTGCCCTCCTCTGGACAGCTTCCATCCTGTCCATGTCTTTGTGGAGATTGGGTCTCCAGAACTGCACACAGTACTCCAGATGGGGTCTCATCAGCTGTCTGTACAGAGGGATAATAACTTCCTGTTTTCTACTAGTGATGCCTCTCCCTATGCATCCCAGTAACCCCCCAGCCCTCCTTGCTGCCCTCTCACATTGCTTGCCCACCTTTAGGTCATCTGATATGACTACCCCAGGTCTCTTTCCATTTTTGTTGTTGTTAGTCTCACCCCCATTGTGTACTCTTCCCTGGGTTTTGTTTCCCAGGTGCATTACCTTGCACTTCTTAGCATTGAATCTAAGCTGCCATACATTTGACCATTCCTCTAACCTTGCCAGTCCCTTCTCATCCTTTCCACCCCACCCTGTGCATCAACTCTGTTGCAGATCTTAGTGTCATCTGCAAAGAGACATACTTTTCCTTCCAGTCCTTCTGCAATGTCGCTTATAAAGACATTGAAGAGGACCGATCTAATACTGAACCTGCAGTACCCCACTAGTAACTCCTCTCTTCTGAGTGGACTCCATTTACTATTACTCTCTGTGTCCTATTCTCCAGCCAATTCTTTACCCAGGCTGTCATCTTGGGACCCACCCCAGGCTGGCTAACTTGTATATTAATCTTTTGTGTGGGACTGTGTCAAATGCCTTGCTAAAGTCTAGGTAGGCCATGTCCACAGCCCTCCCTGATCTACTACTTTGGTCACCCAGTCAAAGAAATCTATCAGATTTGACTGGCATGACCTTCCGCTGTGAATCCATGCTGCCTAGGGTCCTGTGCCCTCTGGCCTCTAGATATTCGACAATTCTTTCCTTCAGAAGTGATTCCATCATTTTCCTATCACTGAGGTTAAACTAACAGGTCTGTAGTTTCCTGCTTCTGCCTTGCTCCCACTTTGTGAAGGGAATCACATCTGCCTCCTCCAGTCCTCAGGTACCACCCATCCTCCCATGATTTGTTAAAAGGGTAGTCAGTGGTATCACTAGTTCTACCCTTAGCTCTTTTAGAATTCTGGGATGAATCCCATCAGGCCCCATTGCTTTGTCCACCTTCAGTTTTAAGAGTTATTTCAGAACCCTGTCTTCTGTAAATGGGCTGGTATCAACTTCTGTATCCAGAGTGTTACTACTGTTTGTTTTATGTACCTCCACCTCTTCATTTGTAAATACTGAGCACAAATATTTGTTTAGTATCTCTGCCTTTCACAGTCTCCCTCTGCCCACCCTCCCTCCCTTTATTAAGCCTCACTATCCTCCTTGGTCTTCCTTTTGCTCCGTGATGTACCTATAAAGATTTTATCCCCTTCTTAACTGAGTTGGCTATCTTTTCCTCGGTTTGGGCCTTTGCTGTTCTGACTGCCTTCCCAGCCTCCTTTTGCTTTAACTGATACAGTTCTCTGTCCTGCTCCTTCTGCGATTCCTTGTACTTCCTGAATGCTTTCTTTTTCTCTTGAACCTTCACTGCCACTTCCTTTGAGGACCATAGTGGTTTCTTACATCGTCTTGTTTTGTTTATTTGCTTCACACAAAGGCTCGTTACCTCTGTGATGGCAGTTTTTATTATTTCCCATTGTTCTTCCACCCCTCCTCCCTGCCCATTTGCTAGTGCATTCCTTAGGCACTCACCCATTTTGGCAAAGTCAGCCCTCCTAAAGTCCAGCACTTTTGTCTTTGTATGGCTTGACTCTATTGCTGTGTTTATTGTGAACCATACTGTTCGATGGTCGCTAGTTCCCAGATGGCTACTCACTTCTACATCTGTGATCCTCTCTCCATCTCCATTTGAGAGAATCAAGTCTAATATTGCTCCCTCTCGAGTGGGCTCCAGTACTAGTTGTTCAAGGCATGCCCCTGTAGGGCATCTAGAATAACTGCACTCTTCAGTGGCTGCTGCAACTGCACTCCAGTTAACATCTGGCATATTCAGATCACCCATCAGCAATAGCTCCCTTTTCTGCCATTCTAAGTATACTTTCTATCATTTCCTGTCCATTTCCTCCCCTGAGAAGGGTTCAGTACAACCCTGTGCGTATTGTGGTGCCATTGCCTGTCTCCAAATTTACCCACAGTGCTTCTTCTCCTCCCTGTTTACCCTTTTGTTCTGTTGCTTTTATTCCTTCCTTATGTAAAGAACTACTCCTCCTCCTCTTTACCCTCCTGTCCCTCCTGTAGACAGTGTATCCTGGTATGTTTATGTCCCAGTCATGGTTTTGTGTGTACCATGTTTCTGTGACTGCCACGATATCCAGATATTCTTCCTCCATCAAGGCCACTAATTCAGGAAGCTTGTTACCCAGACTACGGGCATTAGTACTCATTGCTCTCCATTTTGTGATGGCTTTACCTTCTGTTGCAGCATCCCCCACTGACCGTTCTACCTCAGTCTTTTTCTCATTTAGTACCCTGTTTTGTAGAAGAAGGTGTGGTAAAATGGCAATGTTGAAAATCTGGAGTGAAAATATTGAAAATTTGAGAACTTACGAGCGTGCATAGGAACTGCGCAACGCATGCTCGTAAAACAGTTGTTTTTCTGAAATTTTTCCACCAAATTTTCAAAATAGGCTTCTTGAGAGACCTCCTTATGAACACTGGCAGTGTCATTTTGTTAATCGGTCCCGAAAGGTGATTTTGTGCAGTGACTGTGAAATCACCCTTCGGGCCCGAATAACGCCATGACAGTGACAGCATTCATGAGAAGGTCCCAAAGCCCATGTTGAAAATGTGGTGCAAAATTCCAAAAATGCCTGAGATATGCAACAAAGTTGAAAACCCTATCTAGACCATTATACAGCTTACGGCATTTCCTCAGTTCATGGGTTGGCTTTGAAGAAGTGTGAGCGTTTCCGGTCCACAGAATGGTCTGCTGGTCCGGAGGTAAGTATGGGGTGGGGGTGAGGCAAGTGCGGTGGGTGGGTGCGGGTTGTGGAGGGGGGCCAGGAGACTATTTGGGACCGCTTTTTCTTTACAGGTGTTCTTTTTGTTTCCAATGATGATGGGGACGCTTGCCATGCTGGGGTGGGCTCCCAGCATGGCACCCAGTACTGGAGGGGGAGAGGACAGTGGAGGCCGTCGGGGATTGGGCACCCGGCTATCATGAGTTGCCACACTGGGGTGGGCACCCAGCATGGCATTTGGAAGGCTTTGGGGGCGGGCGAGTGCAGCACAGCCCGGCGGGATTGGCACCCCGTCAGCGCCACAGTGTGTGGCCTAGCGCGCTGGGGGCGCGCACACCCGCGTGTGCATGTGTGTGTGTGGGGGAGATGGCTATGAGCAAGTGATATCTTATCGCTGCTCACTGAAGCGTAGCTCCCCCTTTGAACTGTATGCCACTGCATTTTGGAGCTTGTCACAGACAGCTCCAACATGCATTGGCTTACAGGGGCCGTGCCTGCCAACACACTGATTGAACTGGAAGAGCGGGTGACACACCTCCGAAATCTCGGATGATGGCACTATGTTTCTTGCATATGCATGCAAGCAAACATAACAAATATAATAAATGTATCTTAATTTTTGAAGACCGTTTTTTTTTTTTTGTGCGTGCATATGCGACGTATGAATGAGGGATCCACTCACTATAGATCAAGGGAGGATGTGAAATGGTGCAGGTATATGGGGGGTGAACAAAGTGGTAGACAATAAGCCCTATCAGAGCTTCAGGCTGATGTAGCACAGCGATACATGGGGGGGGGGGTGAACAAAGTGGTAGACAGTAAGCCCTACCAGAGCTTCAGGCTGATGTAGCACAGCTGGACTGAGGCAAGGGAGGATGTGAAATGGTACAGGTACATGGGGGGGTGAACAAAGTGGTAGACAGTAAGCCCTACCTGAGCTTCAGGCTGATGTTGCACAGCTGGACTAAGGCACACGCACCCACGGCATGTTCTTATAGTCCCCATTTATATGTCCATTTATGTTCTTACAGCGCTGATTGCCTAACTGAGCCACGATGTAAAACAGATACTAAAATGTCAGGTTTATTTCAGGTGACCAGGATCAGTAGTGTGTGGAGAGGGCAAGTGAAACAATGTCCTGAGAATGTGCTTAAACTTATTAACCGTTGCTGTGCACGGGTGATACACCGGTCCAGAATCCCTATACGTTCAAATTCTGTTTGCAGCCTAAAGGTGCTTAGGTGGATTGGCATTTACATTACTCAGCGGCAAATCTTTTTCATACTTTTTGTGATCATCGGTTAAGATATAACCACTAATTGATGAGACACTTGGGGGCATGAAACTGTGCTACCAGCAAAGCTGCATTTGCAAAGCCCTGAATATTTATCTGTTGATAATGAAATGAAAACTGTCAGCTGATAACATTCAGCCACTGTCCATTGCACAGAATAGACATCTCACTGATAGATCTGGAGCAAACGGACATGCACCTGCTAATAAAACCACTACAGCTCCAGACACTGAAGAAAGAAGTTCATGCATTTTCATGACTGTTAACTTTTTCAGCATTTTAAAACAGTTACTTAGCATCTGCACTAAGATGTTACACGTCGCTGAACTGAATTGTGACACCAGAATCCCTGTGATCAACATTTGTCAGCAAAAGTGAATTGAAAAAATCAATAGATGTATAAAATGGTAAGTGACAAGAATCAATAACAACATATCTGCACGTAATACTTGGCTTAAAATTTGAGAACCACCATATTCCGCACCACAGCGTCAAACAGGGATGCCATTTATAATTCAGCTAATGTCAAGCAGTTTTTGAGCCATAAAAAGTATTACTGTATCAGTATGGTGGCAGCAACAGGATCAGGAAATTATGAAATAAAATGTAACAGCACCCCTGTCGGCCATATGTTGTGTGGGTGGAGGGAATGCATGAGCACCCAGGGGTGGGCCATTAGGCGACTTCAGATTCACCGGAGAAAAAGGTGGATTCGATTGTGAGCTACGGTTGAATTTGTGTTTTCTTTTTCTATACCTACTTTGCGCTATTTTGTTAGGGCACATGTCCAACCCTAAGATGTTTAAGGTCAAAGGTGATGTGACTTCATTGAGCATCTGATTTGAGAAAGAGCTGTGTGATTCTATCTAAATGCTGGCTCACGGCAATTCAGAGAAAAAAAAAGTGTGCAGTTTAGTGAATTACCACACAGGGGTGTGTATATGACAGCACTAAAAGGTGCATTTAAGTGCTTCAGTCATGAAAACCTCCCCCACTGGCTGCTGCTGAAATGCATAGCAGTATGTTCTCCTTTGTGCATTCTGGTTGTTCTTTGCTTCAGCTGCAGGTAGTACAGTACGCTCAAGTTCATTTGCATAGGTTTTAGCAGCAGGGAGTTCACATTGACAGAGTCTAGTAAGAGAAAACGCTTGGAATTACACATACAACGAAGTCTGAGTTTTCACATCAAATGCTTAGGTTTTTTTTTTTTTTCTGGAGGATTAGAACCCATGGAGTTCATGAAGGTGTGCTTTGGAGAGCTGGTGTGTGTTAGGACTGTTAGGCACCCACACATTTTGGTGGTCCTGCTTTGGCAGGGAACAGTTTATTAAAGTAATGACGTGTGGCTTGTCTCTTTAAGCTAGACAAGACTACACCATCCTATCAGGTAACCCACACAGTTGATCTGTGTGTGTGTGGGGGGGGGGAGCTGCTCACTGAAGCGTAGCTCCCTCTTTCAACTGTATGCCACTGCATTTTCAACTGCTGTCATAGACAGCTCCAGCAGTGATTGGAGAACTGTGACCACGCCTGCAAACACACTGACTGAACTGGAAGATGCTGACACACCTCTGAAAAACTCAGATCATGGCACTATGTTTCTTGCACATGCGTGTAAGCAAACATAAAAATGAGCAAACAAGACCCTAACAGTGCCTATATGAGTCTGTTTACTTCGAATAAGGGAAGTGCCAAAAAACAATAATGTGGAAGCCGGAGGTATAGACAATGTATCTTTCCACCTGTTTTTTACAATATCCCAAAACTGTACAATATATGGACAGGAATAATAAAGATGGTCCATAGTTTCTATCACTTCCAGCTTTTTAGGTACCATAAAGATAGCACTTATATACAAAAAAATCAGGGTTAAAAAAAGACCTAATCAGGAATACCCTTTTCTTTTTCCCCATCTTCAGTCTATTCCATCTACTAACACCATAATTTGTCCTTGGGGTGGACAAGAAGGTTAAGAAAAAATATCAAGTTGATAGGTCTGCTGCTGAGTATTTGTATTCTCACCCAGACAATGAGGGTGTGGTACAGGCTGCTGCCTGTGATAAAGCTAAAGTCCCTCTTTCATCTCATCCCCCTGACAGAGGTTCAAGGAAAATTGACACCATGGGGAAAAAGGGTTACAAAGCTACCTTCCTTCTCCTCAGACAGGCAGCTTATATGGCATATGCTGCACAATATCAGAAAGTCCTTTAGAACTCTGCCTTGGCAAAAACAGACAGATTGCCAGGTGATGTGGCACATCATTTGGCTGACACTGCCAGGACGGCACTGGATTGCACTAAATATCAATTTCACATGGCTGTGGATGCCAACAACACTGCACCCAGCTTGTTGGTTCTGTCAGTGTCTTTGAAGAGATTTGCCTAGCTCAGAACAACTAGTCTTACCCAAGATACACAATTAAAGGCCATGGATTTTCCTTGTGAAAATAATTCTCTTTTTGGTGACAAGACTAAAACATACATGAAAAAGGTGGAAGAGTACAAAACCACCTATAGAAGCAACTCTACATGAGAAAGAGCCTCCACTTCTTTTAGACCCATGGTAAGGGGAGATGGGGGTAGGGGTAGGGGGCATTACCACAGAGCTTATTCTCCAGTCTCCAGGCTTATAGATTATACTCAAGCTAGAGGCTACTATGGGGCAGGGGTAGGAAGCCTTCTAGGCAGGCTGACTCAACCCCAGTGCCTACCACTCAGCCCAGACAGAACCCCTGACTGCCCAAAACAGTCCACCACCCTTCTTCTAGTAGGGGGCAGGCTGACTCATTATCTTCAAGACTGCAAAAACATCACCACAGACCACTGGGTTCTGAAGGCAGTGAGAGTCAGGGTCTCTGTCTACTCTTCAAGCATTTTGCAAGACTTCAGGGCCACAGAGTTTTCTGACTTTCAACCCCTGCAGAGACAATTCTGCTAGAATTGGAGATAAAAAAAGCTTCTGGAAGCAACAGCAATAGAGCCAGTCCCCCTCTCTCAAAGGGGAAAGGGCGAGTACTCCAGATACTTCCTGACCAAGGAAAAAAGTATGGAATGGCGGGCAATCCTAGACTTCAGATTCCTGAACAAACACTTGGCAAAGCCCAAGTTCAAAATGGTAACCCTTGCCATTGTTATCCCTTCTCTGAGGGAAGGAAACTGACTGGCATCTCTGCATCTAAAAGATGCCTACTTTCACATCCCAATGAGGTCTTGCCACAGAAAATACCTGAGATTCATTCTGCCCTCAGGGCACTACCAGTTCTCAGCACTTCCCTTCGGGCTCACCTCTGCTCCAAGAGTGTTAACAAAGTGCCTAGTTGTGGTTGCAGCCTATCTCTGGTGGCAAGGAATCATGGTATTCCCTCATCTCAATGACTGGTAAGTTGTAGGGAAGTTATACCAACAGGTAAAGGATTCCATCAGGGCCATCCAAAACACTCTGAAGTTCTTGGGCTTCCTCATCAATATTCAAAAGTCTCAGATGGAACCGGTTCAGTCACTGTAATTCACTACATGCTGTCCAGGGCAAGACATTTCTCCCTTAGGAGAGGGTAAACAACTTACTAAACCTAGTGAAATCCTTTGCCTTGGTCATACCAGGACTGCATAGCAATTTCTAGCATTACTGGGACACATGGCATCAACTACCGCAGTAGTCTTAGGTGTCTTAGGTGTCAGGTTTCAGATAAGGGACATTCAGCACCACTTAATCCTCTTTCAAAGGTTGTGCCAATAACAAGAACTCTGCTTCTGGCACTGCAGTGGTGGAAAGGAAGGGACAGCCTCAGGCAATGCATCCCTTTTCAGCAACAGCACCACACTGTGGTCCTTACAACAGATGTATCCCTCCTAGGGTGGGGTGCACACACAGACAACCTTACAATCAGTGGGACTTGGTCCCCTCAGGAATTTAGGTAGCATATCAACCTCTCAGAGTTCAGAGCAGTCCTTCTTGCCCTAAAGGCCTTTGCTCTTCATTTGAGGGGCCAGTCAGTCCAGGTCAGGACAGATAACACAACCACCATGTGGTGCATCAACAAGATCCTCAAGGCTGTGCCCAGAATCCATGAAAATCTGGTCCCTGGCATTTTTCCTGGTGGTGCATTTGACCGCCATTCATCTTCCAGGGAAGGACAAGACAATGGCAGATTCAATCACCAAAATCAGTCAGGACCATCATGAATGGGCTCTGAACAAATAAGTGTTGGGCACAGTTTTGAGATGTTTGGGCACTCCAGAAATAGGCCTGTTTGCCTCAAAAGAAAACCATCAGCTCCCTCTTTATTGCTGCAGGCCCCCATCTTTGGCACATTGCCCATGAAGGTGTTAGCCCTGGTTTGGACAGGAAAATTTCTGTATGCTTTTCCACCATTTCCACTACTACTGAAAGCCCTTCTTAACTCTGGAGTCAATCTGCAACCATGATTCTGGTTGTTCCAGACTGGGCCAGGCAACCATAGTACCCTCTACTACTCACCCTATCAACTAAGCAACCCATCCGGCTTCCTCAGAGATACAATCTCCTAACAGCCATTCGGGGTCAGGTAGTATTTCCAAACCTCAGGATCCTTCACCTAAAGGCCTGGTACTTGAGGAGTTAGAATTTTCTGAATTTCAACTGTCAGAAGAGGTCCTTAAGGTTTCATTTCATTTTAATTTTTTATACTTGATAACTTGATGAGCATCACTACCCGTTTCCACAAGTTTCAAGTAATACATTTAAACATAGTCACACAATACAAAATTATACATACAATAAATAACATGATACACAATAAGACAAACTGGCTGAAAAATGGTACCTGGAAGAACTAGTGGTACACATAACATGTAATAAAACTTTCCAGCCAAACCTTAAGTTTTGATTTAAAAGTGGACAATTTTAGAATGGTACGAATGGAGTTGAAAAATAAAGAAGCTCTAAATGAAAATGATTTCTGACCGAATGTTTTTTGACTTTGGGAACCATAAACTGAGTCTTACATTGGGACTTTGTCCCGAAGGGGTAAGTGACTTTGGGGAATAGGGACAGAATTGTGGCAGGAAACTGACCCCTAGAGACCTTAAATAACATGGTACCAAGTTTTAGCTTAATTCTGTTTTCCAGTGAAGAAATATTGGCATTTCTCAATAGGGCAAGACCATGTGTTCTGTAGGGAAGTTCTGATACAAATCTTAATATACTATTATACATAACTTTGAATTTAAAGAGAAATGTTTCATTAGTAGATGAATAGATCAGCATACCGTAATCAAGTACCCCTAGTAAAAAAACATGGGTAAGTTGTGCTCTAGATTGGGGGGTCAAGAACTGCTTAAATCTGTAAAGTCCCCCTAGCCTCTGGTGAATAGTTTTTATTGATGCTGAAATATGATTTTCAAAAGTTAATCTGGAGTCCAAAATAACCCCAAGGTATCTGAAATGGTCACCTTTCTCCACCATATCTCCATTAAGATCAACAATTGAAGGAAAGGCCCTGTCATGTTTCCCAGAACAGTAAAATACCATATACTTCGTTTTTTTAACATTCAATATCATTTGTTTAGAAACTAATCAATTATAGAAAAGTAAAAAATCACTTTGAACAACATCAACCAGAACAAATGGATCACTATGATTATAATAAATGGCAGCATTATCAGCAAATAAAATCATTCAAGACTTGAGGCAAGTTTGAGGGGCAAAATTCATATAAAGTGAAAAAAGAATAGGACCAAGGATGGAGCCCTGCGGGATTCCACACTTGTTTTTTCAGGGTTGTGATAATACTCCATCAATGGCAGTTTTGTGAGCTTTTTCAGTGAGATAATTAACAAACCAATCAGTAACATTGTTAGAAAAATTACCTTCAGAAAGTGTAGAATGGACCAAATCATAATTAACAAGGTCGAAGGCCTTGGTGAGGTCCACAAAAAAAGGTCCTGAAAGTTTATGGGAAAACTTCAACCAGAAAGACTTGTGCTTCAAAGTGGAAAAGATTTTTCCATCTGGTGCAAGTCTAAGCACGTCAATCCTCTAAAGGCAAGCTTACCTGTACTGCTTGAGAACTTGGTACACCTACAGGCCTTAGGTATGAGGCCTACGACCCTCAAGGTTCATTTAGCAACAATCTTTGCTTACTTGTCTGCAGGAGCTCAGAGAAGAATAGCTTTGCACCCTATTTTTAGAAAGTTTTTCAAAGGTTTGGTACATCTGTTTCATAAGCAATAAGACACGATGGGGTGTGCATTAGACAGTTCTAATGAATGGCTAGGGGGATGTAGTGAGGCATGAGGCCACAGGCCGAGTGCATCCAGTCCCCTAGCTGTGCATTAGAACTGTCTATCTACATCCCAGGTGGCTTATTCTTGCCTATACAATGGGCCTGTGTATTCTAACTGGGGGTTCAAGTTTTAGCTATGTATTAGACACATCTAATGCACAGCTAACAACCAATCAGATTGCTTGTAATCCTTTCCCCATTTTATAACCCCTGTTAGGGAATTAGTTCCTCCTCTGGACCAGAATTTGTGCATGGCCAAGCTCATGGAACCCCCCCTTAAGCCAATGGCTATGACTGATCTGAAATATGTCATCTGGAAAACTTTTTTTCCATGTGGCAATTACTACAGCAAGAATGGTGCTTGAGCTCCAAGCTCTCTGCACCGATCCTAACTGCATCATCTTGCATATGGATAAGGTGGTTCTCAGGACCAACAGGAAATTTCTACCCAAGGTGGTATCTGGTTTCGTTTAAATCAGTCCATCACCCTTCCTGTACTTTTCACAGCCAAGTCCAGTTCAGGTGAACTGAAGCTTCATAGTTTGGATGTAAAGACATCCCTCAGTTACTACATTAGTGATACTAAGGACCTCAGGGATTCCCACTCACACTGTTTATCACCTATGATGAGGCTGGAAAAGACAGGTCTGCCTCAGAGAGACCACTTGCATGCTGGATAATGTCCTCCATCCAGTTCTGTTACAGTAAGGCTAAGAAACAGTCACCTCAGGGCCTCAGGGCACATCCCACTCTTAGAACTGCTGCCTCATTGGCAAGGGACATTCCCTTGTTAGAAATCTATGAAGCAGTTACTTGGACTACAGTTGACACCTTCACAAAGCACTATTTCGTGGATGTCCAGTCCAGAAGTGATGCAAGGTTTGGCACTGCAGTATTGAAGAAACTTTTTTTCCCAGAAATAGGTTCTGTACCCTCCTCCCAAGGCACTGCTTGGTAGTCTGCATATGTCTGATCATACTGGGAGATTCATGGGGTTTATAGAAAAAATTACTTACCATAGTAATATTGTTTCTTCCAAGGGATCTCCCAGTATGATTAGACCTCCCACCTTACCTCCCCTTACAGAACCTGGTACAGGTTCAGCGGTACTTTTATTAGGGTTTGATGTTGCCTTTAATCATTGGCTTAAAGAGCAGCTGACAGGAGGACTTTAGCAAAACATAACATGTTGGCATAGCTCAGCTTCCACATTAGCTTTGTATTCCTCCTTCCATTATTTATCACTGAGGTCATTTGCATGAAAACAGGATCTTTGCTTCTGAAGAGTTCATCTGTTCCTGTTGCTTTCTCCCTACCTAAGATCATACTGCCCTGCTTGTGACATCACAGTTACTTCCATGGCAACAGATAATTGTGACTTACAGTAGGGAGCAAGCTACAAAAGCAAATCAACTCTAAGGGAACTCTAAGGAATAAAAATCACAAACCTATGCAAATTTACTCAGTAATAAATAATGAGGAAGAGCAAAATATAGAATACACATGTAATGCAAGCTGAATTTTATCTAATTATTATGTTTTTCAAAGTTTTCTTTAAAGGCGTCAGTAGCTCTTTAACTGACTGTTTTTAACCCACACAAAGATGATTAGGGGGCCTATCTCTTCCTTTCTAGTTCTTTTGTCCAGTTTCAGAAACCCGTCCTCATTACCAGGAGGTGGGTATTGTTGTCATTGTTGTTTTGGGTTAGAATGTATTAGTTCGGATAGTCTAGTACTTTTTAGCTACAAAAATGCATTTGACTGTTAGATGGAACACAGTCCACCTAGAGGCAACAGTTTGAACAACATTTTATCGGCCTTTGCTCTGTCAATGGTCTAACTATTCATACTCATCTGTATTGCTCCCTTATGCCTATCCCATGTCTCTTTGAAGCCCTGCACTGTATTTATATCCACCACTTCCTGAGGAAGGCTGTTCCATGCAACCACCACCCTTTCAGTGAAAAAGAACTTCCTCCCGTTACCCCGTAATCAGCCTACCTTTAATCTCGTGCTGTGTCCTCTTGTCCTGCTATTTTTCATATATTGAAACGTTAAACTCTTTCACCTTGTTAATGCCCTTAAGGTGTTTGAATGTTTCGATCATATCACCTCTCTCCCTCCTCTGCTCTAGGGTATACATATTGAGCTCCATTAACCTGTTCTCATATGTCTTCTGATGCAGTCCCTGCACCATTTTGGTTGCCCTTCTCTGGACTGCCTCAATTTGGTTAATGTCCTTGTGAAGGTGTGGCCTCCAGTACTACATGCAGTACTCCAGATGGGGCATAATCAGTGTCTTGTAAAGAGGGATTATTACCTCCCTCTTCCAACTTGTGATACCCCTACTAATACACTCCAACATCCCCCTAGCCTTACTTACTGCTTTAGTGGTCTGCTTGGATGATTTCAGGTCATCGGTGATGATGATGCCCAAGTCTCTTTCTTCCCTTGTGACTGCCAGCAACTCCCCTACCGGCCTATAGGTGGCTTCAGGGTTTCTCTTCCCTATGTGCATGTTCTTGCATTTCTTTGCATTAAACCCCAGTTGCCACTCTTCTGACCATTTTGCTAGTTTATCCAGATCTCTTCTCATTCTGCCCACCCCATTTGGATCATCTGCTCTGTTGCAGACCTTGGTGTCATCTGCAAACAGACAAACATTACCCTCCAGTCCATCTGCAATGTCACTGATGAAGATATTGAAGAGGACTGGCCCCAGGACTGATCTCTGAGGTATCCCACTTGTGACTTGCATCTCTTCCGACTGTATACCGTTTACCATCACTCTCTGTTTTCCGCCTGTGTACCAGTTTGCCACCCAGTTGAAAAACTTCTGGCCCACCCTGAGCCATTACTACAGCTCCAGGGCAGAATGAGATTGTAGACTGACTGCATATGTTTAATCATACTGGGAGGTCCCTTGGAAGAAACAATATTGGTAAGTCATTTTTTTCTTTTGAACAGGCTGTGAAATTGTGGTCACAAAACAACTTGTACTTTTTAAACAAAGTAACTTAGAGATCTAGTATTTGGCATGAGGCTGATTAAGGATATGCTAATCCAAATTCTGAATTTACTAGTGCTAGAAATTTTGGCCAAAGTCCCCCTTAAAAGAATAATAAAAAAAAAAGTTAACTAGGACGTATATAAGCCAAACTGTGTTATTTAATAACTAGACAGGTTAGGACGAAAATGATTCAAAATCGCCTCAGGAGTAATCATTAACATGTATTTTTTACACAGCCAATCAGAAGTTAAGAAGTTGCTTAATCAAAGTAAATCATTTTGTTTAGTTGATGCTTTTATGCAGTATTATTTGGTTTTGTGTTGAAAGTTGTGTATGATCACTTATTAAGCATTTTGGTACTTTCCTACTTATTTATGGAGAAATGTAAATAGGAACTGATGTAATGTAAGTAGTCCCCTCTCTGCTCAGCAGATAATACATAGTATAAAAGGCAGAAAAGGGGTGAATATTTAAAACTGATAATTCAAAATCTGTATTCTAGATATAGGAATGTGTGGAACCGACATAGCCATTAGGTATGCTTCTGTTTAGATCTATATTTTGGACCACACTTTTTCACTGGGTGCTTAAATTATTGTATAAACTGAACAAAATAGTAACTGTACATATAATATTTTGTATTTATAAAATGGGTACAAAATGTCCTCAGTTCTGATTGACTGATACAATTTTCCTGCCATGTCCTTTTCAGGACATAACTTTACAACTGGCATTACTTGTACAAAACAAAACACAGCACACCATAAAATCAACATCAGTGCATGCCACCACTCTCCCACTGCAGCTCCTCAGCTAGTATTCGATGCAACCACAACAGCTGCACCTGGAGAGTGGTGGCACCAACACAGAAATTAGAAAAATACCACTCCGAGAACACAGTAAATCCAAGTCCCCACCCCCCCCCCGCACAAGAACAAAAATACGAATATTTTGAACCTGTCCTTTGGTTTTCTCACTGCCCATTTCTCTGCTAGGAGATATACGGCTCTCACAACCATTCTTTCAAACCTTAAACAGTCACCATCACTGGTCTCCAATCCGCTTCTGGCAGTTGTGGTTTCCAATCTCCAGGACACCCCCATCCATGAAACCACAAACCCATGAAAGAAAGTGAAGTAAAAAACCCCAATCTCCAATGGCAGCACAGAGCAGAAGTTACAGTTTGAAAACTACAAAGAAAGAAATGACTCTGTATGGTGGCCGCAAAGGGACACACTCAATCTCAGTCAAGTGGGACCATCAATGTAAATGAAACAGCTAAAGTAAATCAAGGAGACAAAGATTAAAAAGGACAAAATGATTTGAGTATCTCGGGGAGGGAGGAATAAGAAACATCATGCTAACTACTGCAGTCGGTATCGAACATGCTCACTCCCGCTCGCTGTAACTGAAACTGAGTGGGCAGTCAGTCACTCCTCAGAGACATAGACAAACTAAGACATGTGAAGAAAAAAAACTTAAATAAGCATATTGTACAAGATTTTGAGTGTTGGTGTGTGTGTGTGTGTGGATAGGGAATAGAGAGACAGACAACCACAAATCCCTGTAGTGATTGTTAATTAAACAGCTCCATTCCAAGCCAGTGATGAGGACTACTTTTTAAGTTTGCCGCGCCTGCATGCTGCAAACTTATTGCTATGAGTAGTGTGTGCTAAAACTTCAAAAGAAGAAGCCGCGGAACAGCTGATCGCTGTTCAGTCATGGAACAAATATGTGTGGAATGCAACCGATTCTGCACATGCGCAGTAGCGCCACTGCTTCTGTGCATGTGCAGAAACCATACAATCCCCAGGAAAGCCGACATGGGGTGCTCAATCCCCATGTTGGCATGTATCCCTCCAAACTGTGGCACACTGGGAGCCCACCCCAGTGTACTGAGACAGTTTTCATATTTTCCCAACACCAGGATGCCTACTTCTGGTGTTGGATTGCCCCAACCCCCCAAGCTCAATTTCTTTGCCAATGGGGCTGCCCAGTCCTTGTCAGTATCAGGCCCCCCCCAACTCATGTGGCACACTGAGAGCCCACCCCAGTGTGCCGAAACTATTTCCTTTACCTGTAAGTAAAGAAAACGGTCCCCCAGAGTCTTTTTTATTTTTTTAACCTGCATAAAAAAATGGTCCTTCGTCATTTTGCCTGTCCCCCTCCCCCATTCTGACCCTCCCTCTGTGTACCCACCTCCCCACACACCCCTCACTCCATACTTACCTCCAGAGGTTGGGAGCAGTGATCTTCTGTGGACTGGGACACATCTGCACTCTTCAAAAGCTGGCCGCAAACTGAAGAAATTCGTGATAAGCCCTATAACAGGAGTCAATGGGGGGAGGGGGGGGGTTTCAACTTAGGTTGATATCTCAGCCATTTTTAGGACTTTGGGACCAAAATTTTCAACATGGGGTTCTTGGAACCCCACTTTATGAACATTGGCACTGTCATTTCGTTTCTTGGTCCCAAAAAGTCATTTTGCAGTCACTGCACAGAATCACCTTTTGGGACTGATTAATGAAATGACAGTGCCACTGTTCATGAGGACAGGTTCCAAAAAGCCCATGTTGCAAATTTGGTGAAAAAATTCCAAACAATGTCTGCGTTTTGAGCGTGTGTTGTGCAGTTTCTATGCATGCTCATAACTTCACCAATTATTAATATTTTCACTCCAGATTTTCAACATTGCCATTTTTTTGACACCTCCTTATGAACAGTACAGCTGTCATTTTTCATATCCTGCCCAAAATGGGTTTTCACACCTGTCACGCAGAATGCCGCAGTCGCCATGGAAAATTAGCTTTTGGGACAGATTAACAAAATCACAGTGCCACTGTTCATAAGAAGAGGTCCAAAAACAGCCACGTTGAAAATTTGGTGAAAAAAATCCAAAAAATGATTGTGTTACAGGCATGCATTGCGCAGTTTCTATGCATGCTCATAACTTTGCCAGTTTTTCCTATTTTCACTCCAGATTTTCAACAGTGCCATTTTTTCACACCACCTCATGAACAGTACAGCTGTTATTTTTCACATCCTGCTCAAAATGTGTTTTCACACCTATGGTGCCACCTGTCGCGGTCACTGTGCAAAATCACCTTTCGTGATTGAGTAACAAATTGATAGTGCCACTGTTCATGAGGTGGGGTCACAAAAAGCCCATGTTGAAAATTTGGAGCATCGGGGATGTGACTCAGGATCACTGGCTGTAATACTCACGCCATTCCACCCCTACCCTGCAGCCAGTGACAGGCATCGAGGTGTGCCTTGGGGTCTTTGGCCCCAGTGTTCACCCCATTCTCCTATACTGCACCCATGTCAGCATATTTCCTTATGGAATGGGGTGAGCATAAGGCCAAGACCCCAAGGCACACTGCAACACCTGTCGGTGTCTGCAGGGTAGGGTGAAATGGCATGAGCATTATGGCCAACAACCCAAAAGCACACCCCCAATGAATGTCAGTCTCTGCAGGGTGGGGGTGGGGTTGGCGTCAGTTAACTGCTTCACTGCCATTCCTGTTATGCACCCTCTAACTTCTGCACTATCAATGCCAATGCCAGCAAGCAAACATTCGGCATTGACAAATGCTTATTATACTTTCCAATGACGATTTGTCAAAAAAATGCAGTCACTTATCTAAGATGGTTCTTGTTAGTTAAGTGACTGCCTTGCTTTGACAAACTCGTCACTGGAAAGTATAAAAACAAGCTATTACAGGTTGCCCCCATTAAACTCTATGGAGCGCCTCCTCATGCTGTTTTTTAAGTATCGCGGCAAACTTTTGGCATTGACAAATTCTTGTTGTTTTTTTCTACTGATATGAGCATATTTTTTTAATGTTTTTCTGTACACATTTTAGGTGCATTTTTTAATTGACTTCTTTACTGGGGGCCCATGCTATAAGCAGAATAAGACACTCCAAGGTGTAGTTTATGGCCTGATAAGAGCACTTCCCAGGTGCTAAAGGCACTAGGCATAAGCACCTTGTGCTTCATAACACACCTGGGGCACTATCTGATCAGGCCATAAACCACACCTTGTCATGTCTTATTCCTTACTTAGGCTCACCTTCTACCCTGAGGAAGAGATACTTGGGCACCCTGAAATGATGGTGAGTTTTAAGGTGCTTTACTTTTGGTATGTGTATGCAAGAAACTCTTATGTCTTAAAGGAGAAGGAAAATGATTTTATATAGTCAGCTGCCTTTTCATCTTCCTTTGCATGCCAAGGGCTCCAGTGTTACAGGGCTGATAGTCCGGCCAGCTCTGGAGTCTCGTCCGACTCGAGTGGTGTTTTGCAATGCCAGGTCTATAATGAACAAGACGGCCATTATAGCTGATCTTGTTGGGACAGCAGACCTGGCTTGCATCACCGAGACCTGGCTGGATGAGAATGCTGGCCAAATTTTTGAGGCGGCTATTCTTGCCAGGTTCTCGGTGATACATCGCTTGAGATCGAATAGCGGGGCAGGGGTGAAGCCATTTGTTTTTAATGGAATAGGGCCTTATAGAGGTGCCAGTTGAGGAATCTGGAATGTTTGAGTGTACTGTGGCTGCAGGTGTGGGGTGTAGGATCATTCTCATCTACTTATGAACTCTTTGGGCGTCACACAGGTAGTTGCCTCTGCAACCCATAATCAGGGTCACTCACTCGACCTAGTTTTCCTCCTGGGGATGGAGGCCTCTGATTTGGTGGTGAAACCAGTTAGATGGTCTGACCATCACACTATAAGGTTCAATTTAAGGGCTCCCCCCCATAAGCCTGCCCTGTGGAGATGGTCGGATACCGCCCTTTGAGAAACATAACCCCTGATAGTCTTTTGGCGGTGTTAGACCTATCGGGATTGCCAGATGCAAGCAAGGGTCCAGAGGATCTGGTCCAAGCCTATAACAAGGCTGTGGTGGGAGCTCTGGATTCTATCTCTCCTGTCTGAGTTCATCCTCCAACTCTTCACCCACAGTCCCCTTGGTTCGATGGGACCTTAAAGGAGCTGAGATGAGTTGGATGAAGGCTAGAACAGTACTGGCGGAGATCTGCCCTGGATGCTGACTGCTTTAGATTGATGGAACATCATCATCACTATTAATCAGCAATCTCCCATAAAAAGGCAACGTTCCTGTCTGGGGAGATTGCTGCAGCTCAGAATCGAATGCCTCAGCTCTTTCGAACTGTAGACAGGTTGTGCAATCCAACCTGTCTACAAGTTTGAAGAGCATTTTCACAGGATAAGTGTGAGGAATTTGCTTGATTCTTTGCTAATAAGGTGGTCGACATCAGGACTGAGATCCGATCAGCCCATTCTAGGGGGGCTGTCAGTGGTTGGTACACGGTCATTACCCCCAGTTTTCTTGGGTACACTTCGACCAGTCAGAGATCTTTGATGTCGTGCGGATTGTCCAGAGCATGTGGCCGACTAGATGTAGTCTGGATCTGGGCCTTACACGCCTCTTACTGGGGTGTGTTGATACCATTAGCCCTGTCCTGGAAGAGACAGTTTGGTGTTCTCTGGAGTTGGGTGAGTTTCTGAACTCCCTGAAGGAAACAGTGGTGACACCATGCCTTAAAGAATCTTCTCTTGATCCAGACTGCTCTGCTAAATACAGGCCAATCTCTAACATTCCCTTTGTAGGGAAAGTGATTGAGAAAGTAGTTGCACAGCAGCTGGAGAACCATTTGACCATCCATGACATCTATGATCCTCTCCAATCCAGTTTTCAGAAGAGGCATAGTACTGAGACTGCTCTGGTTCTGGTGCTCAATGATCTCCTGATTGCAAGAGATCAGAAGTGCTGTTCCATTCTGGTCCTTCTTGATCTCTTTTCAGCCTTTGACACTGTGGACCATGGGGGATTGCTGGAGCATCTGAGGGACATCTGTGGTCTGTCAGGGATGGTTCTCAGGTGGCTTCAATCTCTCCTCACTGGCAGGTTTCAGAGGGTGGTGTCTGGGATTTATTCCTCAGTCTCATTCTCTCTCTGCCATGTGAGGTTCCCCAGGGATCTGTGCTGTCCCCAGTATTGTTTGTAGTGTATATGCTGCCATTGGGAGACATTGTGAGATGGTATGGACTGAGGATTCACTGCTATGCAGATGACACCCAGCTCTACCTGTCTTTTGTGCCAGACCAGGACAGTGAGGTCTCAGTCTTTAATTGCTGCCTCGCAGAAATCCAGGACTGGATGAAGGCTAGCTGGTTGAAGATGAATTCCAATAAGACTGAGGTGTTGGTGGTGGACCAGGTCACTGGATAGAGAGGTCGGTGGCAGGGCTTTCCTCTGGACTTTGGCTTGGAGGTAGCCAGATGCTGTCCTCTGAATGGGTGCGGAATCTGGGAGTGATTCTTGAAGACAGGATGACACTGCATTCACAGGTGTCAGCAGTAGTCAAGCCTTCCTTTTATCATCTCAGAAACATTGCCCAGGTTAAGCATCTTGTTCCATCTAGCGACCGTCTAACGTTGATCCACGCTTTTGTGACCTCATGCATTGACTACTGCAACTCCCTCTACCTAGGACTTTCGAGGGTTGACATCTGCCACTTGCAGCTAGTGCAGAACATGGTGACCAGGCTATTGATGGGGGTATCTCGTGTGAGTCACATCACACTTGTGCTGCGTGAACTACACTGGCTGCCTGTGCAGTGGCGGATCACCTTCAAGGTCGGCTTACTGACCTATAAGGCCGTACATACACAGGGTCCGGGCTATCTGCAAGAGTTGAAAATTACGTACCTACTGTAATTCTGATCTTTCTCTATATCTTCACCATTCATCACCTTTTGGTATAGTGGCGGACGTCACGACCCCAAGGGAGCTTTTTTTTTTTTTTGGATGGGCGGAGTCGATGCACCATTGGTGCTGCCTCGAGGCCGATGCACTGCGTGGCGCTCACGGGTTGGCCATTAGGTGTCATTGACCCCACCCTGCCGCCAGTTCTGAATCACCAAGAGTAAAAGGGGTTGGGAGGAGGAGGGACAAGGAAGTCCAAAGAACAGACAAAGGAAAAGATATACAAAATAAAAGGAGAAATAAATGACTGAGAGAACAGAATAAGCTGGAAAACTAAGGGATTGGGAAGAGGCCCCAATCTCTGGAAGTAGAAAAGGAGGAGGGAGGAGAGGGTTAAGGAATTTAGAAGTAAGGATATGGGGGGGGGGAAGAGAAGGGAACATACCCTGGAATCTTGACCTGTCTCTAGATTGTACAGGAACTGCGAAGGAGTAGCCAGAAGATTAAACTGCCAGAATTCAAGGCACAGAATCACTGGCAATAACTCCAACATAAGCAGAATCAGCTATTCTGGAAGAAAAGATAGGATACAGGGCATACGACCCCCCAAAAAAAAAAAAAAATCTAATTTGGCATAAGAAAACTAGTTTCTTAAATTAAATTGAGGTTGTGTCCAAAGGACAAGGAAATCAAAGTAAAGCTGATGGGGAGAAGGGGAGAGAGAGAACAGAAAGGAGGGCAACTACCAACCTCCACACCACAGGGGTGGAGCTGAGGCACTGAGGAAGGAGTGCCCCCTATCCTTACCACTCTCCCCTAGAGAAAAACATCCCCCTATGTACCCAAGGTCACCCCACTCCTGATCAACAGAAAGGAGGGGGGCGAAGGAGAGGGCACAGAGAGGGAGGGGGACCCAGAAACTGAAGCCCCAGGAGGATGGAGGGTGGGACTGTGATGAATGGTGAAGATACACAGAAAGATCAGAATTATGGTAGGTACGTAATTTTCATATCTTATCTGTGTCATTCAAACAACATGAAGTCTTGCTGTATTCTGACATATTGCAGTTAGCCCCAGCACTTGAACTGCCCCGGAGAGGAAAGAGTTAAATTCTATGCAGAGCATTGAATGTTGAGCTCGAGCTCGGTTCAAACCTCTGTCTGCTGCACTTTGAAGTGTAACCGTCAGATTCTTTACTCCACCTAACTGAACAGTCGTTCCGGAGATTTCTCCTTGCTCACGGTTCAAAGGTCAGTTAAAGTTGTCAGTTTACCGATATTTTCATTTAAAATTCTGTTCAGATCTCTGTCTGCAGTACAGTAAGTACTTAGGTAGTGGACTAGTGGTAGAAATTTTGTGGAAACTGTAAATTTGAACTTTTAACTGGTTTCGGCTGAACCGGTCATCTTGTGTGTTATTCTTTGAAAAATGTTTTTCCTAGGTTAGAGTGCGGTTAAACCTTATCGGTTTTAAAAAAACATGTTTCTCGCGTTTTTTTCAAATACCCGTAACACAGTTAGAAACTGATAAGGGGGTCTTACTTGGCATTTCCCGAGTAAAGGGTAAGTTGGAGTTGTAGGATGACTATGTCTGAGAAACCCAAAAGAAAAACTGGGCCCACTGGGTTTCAACACTGCAGTCTGTGTGGGGAAGTCTTTGCTAAGGCTGATCCCCACACCACCTGTGTTTATTGTCTGGGGTTTGACCACCTTGATTCAGACTGCCAAACATGTAAAAATGTTCCTAAATCCACCCTGGATAAGAGATTGGGCAGGCTTAGGGAAAAGGAGGCCAAGAAGTCCGCTGACCCGGATGGCCAGCCCGGTTCAGTTTCGGATGAACCAGAAGGACTGCCCTCTGACCAGGCCGATACTTCTTGAGGCAAAAGGATAGCCAATTCTGAGGGATCGGTTCCATCGAAAATGAAAAGAAAAGACAAATCAGCCGGTTCGGATCCAGAGTCGCATGTTCTGACTGCCGAGGAGATTGCCTGAGCGATTCGTTTGTTGTTGAGTCACTTCGCACAGTTCCAACCGAACCGGTGCCTTCTGGCAGGCGTTCGGTTTGGTCAGTTCCTCCGGTTCAGGATTATGCCCCTGAAGATTTTTATGAACCGGAATTAGAGGGGGATTATGATTATGAAGGTGATGAGGATGATGATGATGATGGAGTGGAAGGTCTGGATGAGCCCATTGAACCAGACATCTCCCCAGACAGACCTTCTGGTGTTTTCCCTCCTAGGCTTTCTGAGTCCCCTTCTCACTTTATGTTTTACAGAAAGGTGGCAGAAACCCTCTAGCTTCCTTTGGAAGAGGCTGTGGAGGAACAAGAGGAGCGTGATTACATTGAAATGATGGACATCCCAGAGTCCAAGAGGTTGTCTATTCCCCTTCATAAGTCCTTTGGGAAACAGACACAAAAACTGTTGAAAACTCTTAATTCTTTACCTCCTGTTGACAGAAGGATGGACAAGAGTACGTGTTATCAGGCTCAGGTATGGAGTGCTTGTACCAGCAATGCAGCCATGTTGGGGTTGTGCAGGCTGCAGCCTGTGATAAGTTTAACATACCCTTGGCAACCCCCCCCCCCCGGATAAAGGCTCCAGGAAGCTGGATGCCATGGCAAAGAAACAATACATGGCATCCTCCTTGGGACTCAGGCAGGCAAATTACATGGCCTATACAGCTAGGTACCAGAAGTCCAGGTGGGACATTGTACTGGCACTGATTAAGCAGGCCTCCCCCTAGCTAGCCAAGGAGCTGGAGGAGGTGGCTGCTGATGGGACTGAGGCATCAAAGATCCAATTTCATGCTGCTGTGGACTCCAATGATGTGTCATTACTAGTCATGGCTACATCTATGGCTCTTCGGAGAATGTCTTGGCTCAGATATACTAGCCTTTCACAAGGCACCCAGGCTAAGGCCACAGATTTCCCTGTGGTGGGTAATTATTTGTTTGGGAAGCAGTTAGAGAATTACATGAAAAAGATGGATGAATACAGGACCACTTATAGGAGTACACAGGCCAAGGAAAGGCAGGCAACT
This sequence comes from Neoceratodus forsteri, assembly GCA_016271365.2. Classification (NCBI taxonomy): domain Eukaryota; kingdom Metazoa; phylum Chordata; order Ceratodontiformes; family Ceratodontidae; genus Neoceratodus; species Neoceratodus forsteri. The sequence goes on along the minus strand of CM057458.1, from coordinate 1,402,184,409 downwards.
CCTCAAAGGCAGCAAGCTGGGGCAGGGGCAGGCCTTTTCATAGGCCTTTCTACCAAGCACAGGCCTCCCCTCCCTTTTCTCAGAGGGGGTTCTTCAGAGGGAGAGGCAGGAGGGGGATGAGCAGGGCTGCATCTACTTCTCAGCCTACGGCTCCTGCCAAGCAGACACCCTGATGTGTCAGCCCGGGTCAACTCCCCCCATTCCTGTAGGAGGCAGGCTGGCTAACTACTTCCACGACTGGAAGTCTGTTACCTCAGACAAGTGGATCTTGGAGGTAGTAAGCCAGGGGCTGGCTGTCAGCTTCAAAAAGTTTCCAAAGCTGACAGCCAGATTTTTTCCACCTGAAAACATCTCCAAAACCATTGCCCTAGAGGCAGAGGTTTCATCTCTCGTGACCTTAAGGGCCATAGATAGAGTTCCTAGAATCCACAGGGGCAAAGGTCTGCACTCCAGGTACTCCCTTACCTCGAAGAAAACAGGGGAGTGGCGGCCCATCCTAGACTTAAGATACCTGAACAAGCATCTGTTAAAACCAAGGTTCAAAATGGTGACTCTGGGAATAATTCTTCCCTCTCTAAGGCCAGGGTACTGGCTAGCCTTCCTGGACCTAAAGGATTCCTACTTTCACATTCCCATCAGGTGCTCCCACAGAAAATACCTCAGGTTCAAATTGCCCTCAGGCCATTATCAGTTCAAAGCAATGCCCTTTGGCCTAACATCAGCTCCAAGGGTGTTTACAAAGTGCCTGGCGATAGTAGTGGCCTTCCTCAGGAGAAAAAATATCTCCATATTCCCGTACCTGGAAGACTGGCTCATATTGGGTCAGTCTCCAGACCAAATCAAGTCAGATCTAAAAGTGGTCCAGCAAGTGCTCACTTCTCTAGGTTTCCTTCTCAATCTTCCCAAGTCAGGTCTCGAGCCAGTACAATTGTTGACTTTAATAGGGGTGGAACTATAGACACTGTCAAAGCAAAAGCATTTCTTCCCGTGGTAAGGGTGAAGGCCATCATGGAGCTGGCTTCTTCCTTCCACCATCTGGTCTCTCGACCAGCAAGGCACTTTATTCAGTCACTGGGCCACATGGCAGCTTCCACTGCAGTGGTCCAGGGGGCCAGATTTCAGATGAGAGGCATTCAGTTTCATCTCAGGGCCTTTTGGTCTCAGAAAAAAGATCCTTTGACCAAACTGATTCCGGTGACTCAGACTCTGATCCAGGCTCTTCAATGGTGGCAGGATCAGTACAATCTCTGGCAAGGGTTCCATTCATTCCTCAGTCTCATTCTCTGGTCCTAACCACAGACGCCTCTCCCCTGGGTTAGGGAGCCCATTTGGGGTCTCTCACCACCCAGGGGATGTGGTCCACTCAGGAGTCTCTTCTCCACATCAACCTTCTGGAGCTCAGGGCAGTTTACCTGATTCTGCAGGCTTTCTCACAATCAGTGAAGAACAAGGTGGTTCAAGTCAGAACAGACAACACCACCACCATGTGGTACATTAACAAGCAGGGTGGCACTCGGTCTACAGCCTTGTGCATGGAAGTCATGAAAATATGGTCCCTGGCTTACTCCCTATAGGCCTCTCTGGTAGCAGTCCACCTTCCAGGAAAGGACAATGTGCTAGCAGATTCATTGAGCAGGATTTCCCAGGGCCATCACAAATGGTCCCTGGATCCCCTCGTGCTAAAAGTGATTTTTTCCACATGGGGCACTCCAGAGATAGATATTTTTGCAGCCCCAGACAATCACCAACTTCCTCTATTCTGTTGCAGACCCCCAGTCTTGGGCTCAGTCCCTCTGGATGCTCTGATTCTCAATTGGGAAGGGAAATTTCTGTACGCCTTCTCTCCTTTTCCTCTGCTGTTCAAGGTCCTGGTCAAGATACGGTCACAATCTTGCAAAGTGATCCTGATTGCTCCAGATTGGGCCAGGCAGCCTCGGTATCCCCTGTTGCTGTCCCTAGCAGTCCATCTTCCCCTGTCTCTTCCCAGGAATCACAATCTGTTAACCTCCTCTCAGGGGAGGATTTGGTATCCCAACCTTCGGTCTTTCGATCTCAAGGCATGTCTCTTGAGGAGTTAGAGTATGCAAGTTGGCTTCTGTCTCAAGGGGTTCTAGACATTCTCAAATCCTCTTGAAAACCTGCCACCAGAAAAACTTATAGCTCTAAGTGGAAGAGATTCAGCATCTGGTGTTCCAAAAAGCATATATCCCCAGACACTGCTGAGTTGTCTATGGTTCTGGATTATATGGTTCACCTCATTGGCCTAGGCCTCAGACCAGCTACCCTCAAAGTACATTTTTCAGCTGTTTCTGCTTTTCTGTCAGTGGAATAGCCCTCTTCACTGGCATCTCATCCTGTTTTCTGTAAAGTTTTCAAGGGATTGGTTCATACCAATCCTCCTTTTAGGGATCCTACCCCTGCATGGGATCTTAACGTTTGCACTGCCCAGCTTATGCAACCCCCTTTTGAACCTTTATCTTCAGCAGAACTTAGGTACTTGACTTAGAAGACTGTGTTCCTGGTAGCTATTACCCCTGCCAGACGTATCAGTGAGTTGCAAGCTCTGTCAGTGGAGCCTGATTTTATCTCATTCCATAGAGATAAGGTGGTCCTTAGAACCAATAGGAGGTTCTTGCCTAAAGTGGTTTCAGATTTCCATTTGAACCAATCCATGTTTCTTCTGTATTCTTCACTGATCATTCTTCTTCAGGAGAGAGAAGATTACACAGTTTGGATGTTAAGAGGGCCCTTAATTACTACACTGAACGTACTAAGGCACACAGGTTTGACTCCCTCCAGTTGTTCCTCACTTATGGGGAAGTGGGTAAGGGCAAACCTGCCACTGAGAGAACTATTGCCAGATGGATTGTCTCTTGTATACAATTCTGCTACAAGAAGCTAGGCAAAACACCACTCTCAGGCCTAAGGGTTCATTCGACTAGGGGTACAGCTGCTTCCCTGGCTGCTGCCAGGGATATTCCTTTATTAGAGATATGCAAAGCAGCTACCTGGAGAACAGTCCATACATTCACCAAGCATTACTCTCTGGATATCCAGGCTAGGAGTGATGCTCAGTTTGGTACAGCAGTACTGCAGAGCCTATTCCCAAAATAGGTTTGAATCCCTCCTCCATGGAGGTACTGCTTGGTAATCTGCAATATGTCAGACTACAGCAAGACTTCATGTTGTTTGAAGAAAAAATTACTCACCTTAGTAATTGTGTTTCTTCTAATGGAGTCTTGCTGTTTTCTGACCTCCCTTCCTGCCTCCCCTCTCAGAACCTGTTTTTGGGAAGTGGGCTGGCAGGTGCAGTGTTGCACTCCAAAGGTGCTTTTGGGCACTTCCTCTTCTTAGAAGAGGGGGAGTGGGTTATGTTTCTTTATTTTCAATAGTCTTAAGTTGTTCACTATCTGGTTTTTGATTTTGGATTTCTCGACTTGAGTCTTTTAGGGATCCGAAATATGTGGTTGCCATTTGGCTAGTAAATGTTTACAATTTCCACATAGCTGGTTAGTTAGTTGGTATTAGCTCATAAGAATCTGACAGTTACACTTCAAAGTGCAGCAGATAGAGGTCTGAGCCGAGCGCGAGCTCAACGTTCTACGCTCTGCATAGAATTTACCTCTTTCCTCTCCAGGGCAGTTCAAGTGCTGGGGATAACTGCAATATGTCCGGAATATAGCAAGACTCCTTTAGAAGAAAAATAATTACTAAGGTAAGTCATTTTTTCATCTTCCCCATTCATCACCTTTGGGTGAGTGCCGAGCCCCCCCTGAAGGGGGTCTTAACCCTAAGGGACTAAATCCCTTAGCTCTCAGTGGGTGGCACACCGAGAGAGAACCTTCATGGGTCTGGAGAGGCCCAAGAGTGGGAAGAGTGAGACGGGGACCCCCCAGAGGGGGTGGAAAGTTGCCCCAACAGTCGTCATCTCATCCTAAGGGAGAAAAGGTATGTTCTCTGGTAAGTGGAGGAAATCACCCCTATGCCGGGCCATGGGTGACAACTGGTAGAGATGCAGCCATGCTGTCCGCCTAGTGCAGATCACTGTCTCTACAACCCTGGAAGCTACCTCATTGGTATCATAAGATGCTTTGATTGGTGCCTTGCTAGCTCCAAGCCACGTGCACAGAATGCAATGGCTTGTTTGGTTTCCTCTGTGTCAGGCATCGAGGGAAGGAGTTGACCTAGCCTGGACCACAGGGACCTGTCATGGGTAGCATAGTGGGCCTGATGAGCAGATATAGAAAGAAGCAACCATGCCAAGTAGAAATTCAAAATCCATGGACTCTGCATCTGGGGGCCGGTCATGGTGAAGGGCGCAAAGCCCGTCGGGAGTATCCAGTTGCATCAATCCTGAGCTAGGATGAGGCAGACTACTTGGAGACTCCAGGAGGGCACAATACCTCTGGTGGAGATCCCTAGGGGCTGGGACTCCAGAAAAGGGTCTCTGCCAGAAGTACTTTGATGCCTCCTGAAAGGGAGCAGGCCAGGGGAGCACTACAAGAGTGTCCTCACTGAAATCACCCAAAAAGGTGCACATCAGATGCTCGGATTGTGCTGAGTGGGTGGGGTGACATGCAGGTCCTCCAATATCCTCATGAGAAAACTCTGATACTCAGTGAGATCAGCAGCTGGGGAGATGTGGAAAGACGGTTCCTCACCTCCGAAGAGGAGGATGAGGAGTCAGAAGACCTCAAAGGTTCAGAGGTTGGCTGCTCAGGGGGAGGTTGAAAAACCTGTCTGTCCATGGCCCTATCATAAGAGGAAAATTGAGCAGCCACAGCTCTGAACTACTCGCAGGAGAGGGCCACTAGGATCAAGAATACCTGGGAAAGCAGGAAGGAGGTGGCAGAGGAGAGTGGGCAGAGTCGACAACAGAAATCGACTGTCCTCTGCCTGGGCTAGAGAGCTCACTTGGAGCACCAAGGGAAGACGGAGCTCCAGAAAACTCAACAGTCGACAGCTGGTCAACCATACTGTAACTGCTTAAACTGCACCCTGAAGAACCCCCCCTGTGAGGTGACCAGGGCCATGAAAGTCCAAAAGGACGGTCCCTTACCTCCAAAGAATGGGGCTCTCTCAAGGAAACTGAAAAGGAAGAGCGGAGAGCCACACTACGACTCCTTCCAGAACCCAGATGGGTCCCAGAAAAGGGTCGCCACATCGAAACCCTACCCCTCAACCCATCAAAATCTGAGAGAGCCCTTCTCCTTGAAAAAGCCAGCCTAGGCAGCTGGCAACCCTTTTTAGCCTCCAAAGGGACTATCCAGGGAGCAGCACCATCCCCTACTGAGTGCTCCAATCAACCCCAAAGTTGGGCAATCCGGGCACACCACCCAAGGGGGTACCACCACTGAGGGGTCAGAAAACTCTTTGAGGCCAGTCTGCAGAGCAATGGTGGCCTGCACCACTGCCTGCTGGTCAGCACCCCTGATCCTGGACCTAGGAGTGACTGTCCGCTTCTCAGAGGGGGGCTGGCTCCAATCTGTCGAGGACACTACCAAGGTGTCCACATGAGAAGCCAACTCCAAAGAGTCAGACTGCCTATCTGACTCAGAGTCCGATTCTGCCCCTGAGAAGGTAGAGACTGAAGTCCTGTGCTAGATGGTACGTGGACGCTCGCTGCCATCCTGACTGAATGGGGCACCAGATCAAGTGACTGTACCATAGTCAGTGCCGAGGACCTCATTTGCGCCGTGAATGGCATATGAAGAAGATACAGCACTGAGGATGGCAGCTGTATCGGGGCCAGAGCCTGTCATGTCACCGTCCCGACCCATGGCGCCGCCTGCAGCACCAAGGCCAAAGATGGTGCTGACGATGGCTCTAACCACGCTCTTGGCGCTGAGATCAGAAACTTCCATGGTGCGTGTCCTTGCTCAGCACTGCAAGCGGCACCATAGCTGGACACTGCGCCATGCTCAACCATGATGCCGTGAACAGTGCCAAGGTGAGAAACAGTGAAGGAGAGCACCATAGAGCCTCCCACGATGCCATCAGCACTATCAGCGCCGCAAACTGAGCTGACAGCAGAGACAGTGACGAACGATGGACCGGTGCCAGCGAAGGCACCGCGAATGGCACTGAGGCCCAAAATGGCACTGACAGATGGCATTGAGGACAGTGCCATCCTTGGACTTCTGAGCCGAGGTAAGACACCGGGGGAGCCTTCACCCCCAAAGGGGCGATTGCCAAAATGGTGCCTCCTGCCAGTCCCCCAAGGGGAATAGACTGGGCCTCCAGCACCGCAGAAGGGGCTTCTGCAATGGCGAGGCTACTAGAAGCAGAAGCCCCCTCCTCCATGGTCCATATAAAACTGGGAGGGGACCCAGAGGAAAGGCAGAGAGACTATGGTTTGGCCCAACGAGTATGCGCACGTGCCATGAAAGTCAGCAGAGCTCGTCCAGCTTTCCACGCATGTTGTTCGATGACACAATGGTCCATGGAGAAGCAGGTATCACACGAATCCATGTCGTGTAGCGGGCCAAGACATGTGAGGCAACAGTCATGCTGGTCGGTGATGGAGTACTTATGGCGGCACGGGCGTCGATGCATAGGGGACCGTCCCGTCTTAGAAGTTTTCTTGCCCTCCGACCAAGACATGACCTACAGACAAAACAAGCAAAACAAGACTCGACGTCGCTAATAAAAGAAAAGGAACAGTCTTACCAGGCAACGTCGAGTGGTAGCAGAAAGTGTAACCGGCAGGAAATATTCAATTTTCGGAGTTGATGGACTCAGTGTTGAGAAAAAACAGACTTGGCATCGAGAGATAATAGCAGGCCTCTTGTGAGTAGAGCTTCCATGAGGTGTGACCTCTACAGCGGGAGACGAAGAACTGGCAGGAGGGTGGGGTCAATGACACCTAATAGCCAACCTGCGAGTGCCACACAGTGCATCGGCCTCGAGGGCGGTGCTGATGGTGCGTTGACTCCACCCATCCAAAAGAAAAAGTGCTCCCGTGGGGTCATGACCTCTGGCACTATACCCAAAGGTGATGAATGGTAAAGACTGACACAGATAAGACCTCCTCATTCCTTTCTGCCCCCTCTGACCTCTCCGCTCAGCCAATGAGGGATTGCTAGAGGATCCCAGGGTACAACTGAAAACTTCGGGGTCGCAAGCTTTTATATACATGGCCTCCACCCTCTGGAACTCTCTACCTCGTTGGATTCGAGAGTGACAGACTGTGGAGAGCTTTAAGAAGGCCTTAAAAACACATCTGTTTTATCTTGCCTTCAGAGATTTTATATAATATATCGTTTTAAGGTAAAGTGGTGCAAAATCTGGTTAGCACTGTTTTATTGTTTAATCTTTTAATATGTGTTATTGTTACATCTGTACAGTGCTTTTATATTTTTTGAATTGCCCTTTAGAAATAAAGAATATTATTATATTATTATATTATTATTATTATTTATGTATTATACAATGGCAAGAAAGAATCTTGGACTATGATTGGTCAGTTTGGGGCTGGACCCATGGCGTTATCCCAGCACATCGCCACAGGTCTAGTCTCAGCAATGTGAACCTGCTGCTGACCATCTTATTGATTGTCTTATTGACCATCTTTTTGATTGTTTCATCTTCTCTTAAAAACAAAAAATATGTTTCCACACAAAAACATCTTTAAAATTATTTTTTTATTTTGCATAACAACGAGCCATTGTATGATAGGAATAATGCACTCCAGGGTGTGTGTTGTTTGGGATAACGTCACGCCTGGGGCATTGGACGCTCTCGGCCTCTTGACCTCGTACCCAAACCCCCAGGCGTGGTGTTAGCCCAGCACGTCACACACCCTGTCGTGCATTATTCCTTTATTCTAATATGCTTGGACCAATTTTTGATAAATAAATAATCTAGTTTTGGGGTGCCCTCAGATCTACATAGAGTTCCATCCCCTTACCAACTACTGCCCTTTTCATATTCCTAAGACATTCTATGACATCAATAACACCATTCCATGCTATTCATCTGAATGTCCTGGAATGGAATGGTGTTACTGATGTCATAGAATGTTCAGGCAGTTTGAAAGAAGAGAGCAGCAACTGCTGAGGAGAGAAGGATTCAGGGTAGTTACAAAAGCAACAAAATTAGATTATCAAGTTAATGAAAAGGTAAAAAATATATCAGAATATTGGGTAGACACTACAAGGACAACTAAAGAGCATCTAGATGTGTAAAAATTGTTTCCTATCACCTTTAAAGTAATAGGAGTGTGCGGTCACTAGTTCTGTGCACTACGTCTGCATGTCTGTGGCATTCACAGGGACAGTCTACTCCCTCATTAAAGTTTTTGTGTGCCTAGACAGGATCTAGACTCTCCTTGCACTTATGAAACAACTTGAAAAGTAAGGCATACGAAGGAAAAGCAAACAAATGTAGCCCAGGTACCGTAAGCCAATGGGCTGCTACCACTGCCTGTTGACTTGCTCACAGGTTTAGGGGCCTGAGTCCTGCTACAGTGGTATTTGGGGGTCCAGTTCAGAAGATAACTGAAAATAGCTCAGTGCCACCACCCAAAGTAAGTTGCAGTGGGCCAGAGGTGTGACTGGTATAACCCCCTGGGATGCTGTGGCTACCCACCTCCCCTTCCGACCGTCCCACACACTGGATGCCAAACAGTTTCCCAATACCATATACCACATACACTTTACAGTTGGTACTCACAAAACACCCTTTACACAGCAATTCCAAACAACAAAACACAGCTTTATTAGGGGGAAGGGCTAGGATCAGGGTACCTGGAACTGGGACGGCTGTGTAAGGAAGAATGGTTAGAGAATATGCTCAGAACAATTAATAACATATAAGCCTGTAGGCCAGACCACCTCAGATGCCTACCCCCACTGGTACCAGAGTAACCCTCTGTCCTTTCTGGGTACCCAGGAGTTGCAAGCCTGCTCAGTGCCACAGGTTGGCCAGTGTTGGGGCCCTAGAACGAATACAACTGGCTGGGACAATTTAAACAAACACTCCTCCTGATTGCCAGGGCAAGCCCTGGGTATTCATAGTCTTGGAGATCTGGAAAGTTCCTGGTGCAGAGGGCTTCCACCAGTCCAAATTCAGGGGGTCTCAGTTCAAAGGAGGGGAAGGAAAATGGGCAGCAGAAGATATCTTGAAGACTTGAGCTCAATTGAAGGTCTAGCCACTTGTCCCCTTGATTGAAGATCTGGCCGCTTGTCACCTTCAGCCTATTCTGGCCCATTGCAGAGCTATTGTGCAAGTCCCACCAACTACAGAAAGCCCAAACCTGGGAGTAGCTCCGCAGCCCAGCTCCCTCACAGGTCTCAGGTGCCCTAGCACCTCAACACGTGCTAGTGGCCCCCCCATAGCCAGCAGACCCCACTGGATGTGGGTTAGCAGGTTCCCCACCTGGCTCTGAGTTAAGCTGGAACTCTCCTGGATTCTCTTCTCCTCTCAACACAAGACCAGCTTCACTGTGCAGCCAAAACAGTTTCTCCAATTTTCTGCTCTACCAGCCTCTTCGCAGCAGGCTCAAATTCCACTCTAAAGCAGCAGTTCCAGTCCTCAGCCAGATCTCAACAACGGCCACAGGTCCCTGACGTCTAGGGAACCTGCTCACTCACTCTGTCTCTCTCTCTTTCTCTCGCTGTCTCTCTCCACTTTAAATCAGATTTCAACTTTTCTCTGGCTTACTCACAGTTCCCAGGAAATCTCTTTCCCAACTCAAGTTGCTGTCTCAGTCCCAAACTGTTGCAGGGTGGCTGCAGCAAAAGACTCCAATTAACACAGTAAACTCCAAAAGAATGCCTGGAATAGTTAGCTCAGAATCCACAGCTTCTCCAAATCAGCAAGAACACTTCTCCACTGTTTCTCTAACAAACTCTGCTTTTCTCCAAATTAAGCCCTGAGAAAGGCCTTAGAGGTTTTCTTCTGTAGCACAGAGCCCTTCTGACTCCATGAGAGCCTAGCACAGACTGACTCAAATGCCCACAGTCTCTGGGATTTCCCTTGAGAATCCTGCCCTGTGACAGGCTGCATCCAGCCATCAATTGCAATATTGAGCTCTTTCTTGGATTATTGATTGGTTGTGTCTCTTGACACCTGGAAATAGTTAACACCTTCTCCCAGGAGTCCTCTCTCACAGTTCTGGGTGCCTAAGTACTTGATTGGCCATCCTTAGGGGTCAAAGTATCAAGAATATGGCTGCTCCCATATAGTCCCACACAGTCTATAAAGTGTCCCAGCTTTTCAGTGTCCCTGCAGCCAAGCATATAACTTTTAACATCCACTGCCCCATGGTCTTGCAGAAACCCCTGTCCCCATTCAAGTGACTGCCAAATTACTTCAGTCAGACCCTCCTGCTGCTGGTCACTGCCTCCAATATACAGTGTCCCCCTAGCAGCGATCCAGCTCATTATTATTCATGGCACATTATTAATATTCATGAGGGCCCTTCAAAATAGTGCTCACTGTCACCTCAAAACTAGCTCCCAGCGTCACTTCTCAGGGGCTTCCTCAAGGTGTCTGACCCCCACTTAGCTGAACACAGGGGTCAGAATCACCGGGGAGGAATCAGGGTTATCGCCACAGTAATCTGAAGATAGATGCACTCTGTGCACTGCACATGCATGGAAGAGTTGGTTCTCCCAAAAGGTAAAATGGAACATGGCGGCATCGCAGTCTGATTCCTCCAGCCCTGAGTTGAACTCCATACTATGCCAAGGGTCGGACGGAGACTTAAGAGGCAACAGGGACCCGGGACAGAAATGGGGAAAATGGGAGAATGGGGCAATTAAAGGTAAGCCCCCATGGGGGGGTTACACAAAATAAATAAATCAGACTTTTAAATGGTTTTTTATATTAAGCTTCAAACACTAACTGCATAAATACACTAATATACAGCACACATTGCACTGGAAGCTGCACATGTGAAAGGTGTCCCGAATATTCATCAGAATAATTAATAGTTTTCACTATTAATATTTAGCTAAGGGTATTTGGGAATTTGTATGAAAAGTCTTCCCTCTCCCCAGGTGACCAGGGCTAATCTCCTGGTCACCCTACCTCTCAGAGTTCCTGTCACAGGTGATTGCCTCAATTAAGAACTGACCAGTTCAGGTCTTCCACTGTAGACAGTTTATTGCACCTGCCCTGACAGCAGTCCTGGGGGTAGTTTTTCAGCAACCAAATGTGAGGAGTTTGTGTATGTTATCCATTCATGTGGAAATCTCTTCAGGTGGCCTTTCAGAGGCCAGTGGCAATCCTTTGGTGTCAAATGCCCCCCGTGGTGCTGGAATAAGTTTCACCTGCCATAAAGTAAGGATGTACTGGGGTTGATCTCAGGTGTGCCTAACTGTCAACGCCTTCTACCCAGACCCAACTCAACTGTTGGACTGTCAGGAGGCCCTGAGTCCAATTACTGCCAGAATTATGTTGCTTCCTTGAGGAGGGATGCTTCCCTCTGTTTTGAAGACTTCTTACTTAGAAAGTCATTATTGAACCTTCACATCCAAGGAAATTACAGGCTTGTCTCAAGCCTTCCTTTTTTGAGGAAGGTGATTGAGAAGGTACAATAGTCGCCGCACAACTCGAGTCTCACCTTGAGACAAATGCCATTACCATCTATTAACCATTACAGTCTGGTTCCATGCCTCAGTTTAGCACTGAGTCAATGCTCATTATGATCATACAAAATGGCAGTAGAAGAAGGCCTGAAGGTTTATTGAGTCTACTCGCTGTGGTGTTCTTGCACATTTGCTACGTGTTGCTCCGCCCCATCCCCATCACCAGTATCTTCCCCTTCAACCTATCCCCCCCTCTTAAATCCCTCAACTGAACTGTGATTTACTACCCCTTTTGGCAATGTGTTCCATCTTGTCACCATCCTTGCAGTGAATAAGTGCCTCCTGGCCTACTTCCTGTACCTTATCCCATCCCCACACTAATCTGTAGTCATGTCCCTGGGTGTTTCTATTCTTATGTGTGTAAAAAAGATCCCCTGTGTTGATCTTGTTAATGCCTTTAAGATATTTTAAGGTATCAAAAATATATCCCCTCTCTTCTATCCTCCAGTGAGTACAGGTTCAGGTACACCAGCCTATGTTCATACGGTACATTCTGTTGCCCCTGTATCATCCTGGTAGCCCTTCTCTGCACTGCCTCCATCTGATTTTGGTTCTTCTTGAGGCAGAGGCTTCAGTACTGCATACAGTCCTTCAGATGCAGATGCACACAAAAACACAGACAATAATGTCCGAAAAAGAACAAAGGTCCATCTAGTCTGCCCATAGTTCCCTATCTGCCCTGGGACCTACTCTTCATACAGGGTTCTTTCACTCCCTGCCCAATCCCCTGGTCTGCTCCCTACTGTTGCTGGCCTCAGTAACCACCAAACCCTTCTTTCTGTCTGAGCCAGGCATGAAACCATTTACAGTCATGGTGCCCACCACATCTGCTAATAGACTGTTCCACAGTTCAACCACCCTTTACATAAAATAAAACTTTCTCACATCCCTCACCCCCAGTTTCCACTCATGAACTCGGGCCCTTGAATCTTTACTCCTGCTGACTATTTCCTGTTACTCATCCTGTTTTCCCTTCAGGAAATTGAAGATCTCTTTACCCCCCAACCAGGTCTCCAGTGAGTACATGGTCAGTAGGGCTGTGCGAATACTGAATATCAATTTCCGAATACCATGAATAATGGACTATCCGAATATTGAACGAATACGAATAGTCCACTGTTGGCCTTGGGTATTCGGTGTTGACCCGTCTTAAGGACAAAAAGTCCTTCCCACCTTCTGGCCAGCAATACATAAATATTTTGCCCTGGTGTTTAGTGGTCCCACCTAGCTGATCGCTGGTCCAAAATGAAGAATCCCCCCCACCCAGACTCTCAGTAATATACCCAGTTCTGAAATACATAAAATTAAAAATAATTTCCTAATTTCCCTGGTGTCTAGTGGACCTCCACCCTGTCAGGTAGTGCCCCCATACCTCTCCCTCCCACCCATGACTCTAAGTGGGCCACAGAACAGCCCTCCATGGCCGGCAGCCCAACTAGGTTTTCATTGAATGAGCGTGTGCTTGTACAAGCACACGCTCATTCATTGACAGATTCAGCCACAGCAAATTAGGAACTAGCACTACCAAGGGTCCACAATGCCATTCCCCTCATCCCGCCCCCACCAGTGACGGAGCAGCTCCCCTCTCCCCTCCAGCCCCTGGTAGTCCTACTTGCTGTTGGTGGCTGAATCTGAGTGTTAATGAATGATCGCATGCTTGTACAAGCACACCCTCATTCACTGAAAACTCAGTTGGACTGCCGGATGTGGAGGTGAGTGGAGGGCTGTGCGGGTGGCCCGCATGGGTTCATGGGTGGAGGGCACTACCTGACAGGGTGGGGGTCCACTAGACACCAGGGAAATTAGGGAATTATTTTTAATTTTATACATTTGGGGAGGGTGAGCGGGGATAATGCTGGAAGTCTGGACGGGGGGGGGATCCTTTATTTTAGACTGGCGATTGGCCGGGGGCGGGTGGGATCACTAGACACCAGGGCTAAAAACATATACTTAATGCTGGCCAGGAGGGGGTGTTCTTTTATTTTTAAATACCCCCCCAGCCACCCGAATATGAATAACGAATATTTCAGAACCGAATACCGAATATTCGGCCGAATATTCGAAAAAAGGTATTCACACAGCCCTAATGGTCAGTGCCTTCAGAAAATCCTCATAAGATCTGCCCTGCTGACCTTGAATCATCTTGGTCACCCTACACCACCAGCATGTCTCTGTCTTTCCTTAGGTGAGGACTCCAGAACTGAGCACAGTACTCCAGGTGCCATCTCAGCAGTGGCCTATAGTATATAGTGGTAATAATACCTCTTTTTTCCTGCTGTCAGTATTTCTTATGATATACCCCAACCTCCTACTAGCCTCACTATCGGCTTGTTACACTTGTTTCATTGGTTGAAAGAGTCACTAATAATGACTCTCATGCCCTTTTTGCCATAGTGCTTAGTTTCCCTCCCATCCAGTACTCTGTCCTGGAGATTTTGTTCCTAGGTGCATAACCCTGCACTTTTTGGTTTTAATTTCAACTGCCAAACCTTAGACCACCTCTCTAGCTTTTGTAAGTCCCCCCCCAATCTCCCGGATTCCTTTGTCCATATCCACCCTACCACAGAGCTTTGTGTCCTCTGTGAATAGACACAATTTGCCCTAGGTGCCATCTCAATGTTGCTAATGAACATACAGAAGAGGACAAGACCAAGGACAGATCCCTCTGGCACCCCACTTGTGACCTCCGTGTTTGGATTTGACTCTATTTACCCCCACTCTCTGCTATAACTCCTTCAAAAAGAAAGGCAAGGACCACTCTACTGCATCGGTAGTGTGAGTCAATATAAAAATCCAGTACAAAAAGCAATAAACCGCACTCACTACTGCAGGCAAAACAACTTTATTGTACAAAATTCAACAGTGCTTCTCAGCTTCCAGCACCATGCTGACAAGACCCCGAGCGATTCTGTGCCTGCTAGCACGTCATAAGGGGGAAGTAAAAATAGTAATTAACTGATTCCTTAAAGTGACAGTGCTAAATATCATCATAAAAAACACATCACATGTTATGAACAAATATACACTCAATAGTCCCATACACTAATATCTAACTGGATCATCATATAAATACCACAGCATAACATTTCTCATAGCACCATTTAAAAAGGATAATTACAACATGTTCGTACATATACTATATTTACAATTGCTACATGGAAAATATAAAATATGCAAAAATTGTGTTTTTATTCCTTCAATTCCAATAGTTCATGATGAGGTAGCCATAGGCAAACTGTCTATAACCTAAAAAGGAACAATAATAATTTGGTGGAAAGAGAATCATTTTGGATTTTCACATTGGGAGCCCTACACTTCCCAGGTCTTAATGATAAGATTGATCTTATGAGATGTAGTAAAAGGAGGTTATGAGAAACTATAACTGATAAGATTTGGGATCCAGCCAGTATTTATTTGTTTTTCTTTTGTAGTTAATCTTTTTATTATTATTAACATTATAGAGTTTATAAACAGGGAAACAATATTCTCCAATATACAACTGCGTATGATCATAATGAAAGAGGAGGAACATCATATTGTCTGAAGTACTATACAATGTTGACATAAAAAAGGAAAATATATACTTGAGAACAATGTAAGACAGTATATCCCATGTAGTTAAGGGAACTAGACAAATTGTAATACAAGGAGTATGGAAAGTGAATTGAAACAAGCGGAGTAGATCATCATGATAGTACAATATAGTATTTGGAATTTGTAACAATGCAGTAAAAGTATATAAAGGAGGAGTATGTAAAAAAGAGAGGCTATCCAGGAAGAGATATGGAGTTATGGAATGGAAAAGAAGAGAGGGAAGAAAGAGAGAAGAGGAAGAGAAGTGGAGAAAGGAGAACAGGAGAAACACGAAGCGAGAACACTATGGAAAAACATGTAGAGAAATACATAGGAAGTAAAGATAGGGCGCATTCATTATGTGACAATAGGATTAGATGATTCCAAATTTTTAAAGTAGTCCTGCCAGCATTTGTTATATAGAGGGAGTCGGTCAGAGGAGATGTGTGTCATACGAATGAGGGATGCATATTGAGATAATTGTTTGAGTATATCCTGAAAAGTGGGGGTTATATTAGATCTCCAGTGCATAAGTATAAGGCACTTGACTTGAAAAAATAATATGGTCAACCATCTGTTCTGGGAGTGGGATACTCCATAGGAGCGAAAATTAAAAATACCAAGTATACAGTGTTTAGGATCTAGTACAAATCATTGACCTATTGCTCTCATCGCAAAGAGATGAGTACGACACCAGAGATTGTGAATGGGGGGACAGTTCCATAAAATGTGTAGTAAATCACCATTAGGAGAGTTGCATTGCTAACAGTTGTTGTTGTTTATTAAGCCAATTTTTTTAAGTGCTATCGATGTCCTGTAACATAAATATAAAATGTTGGTTTGTATGAGCAAACAACGCTTATCATTAAAAGATTTGTGGCAAGAGAGCCAACACCTACACCATTATATATCAGTTATATTGCAATTTAACAGATTACTCCATTTATTTTTGACAATGATTGGCCTGGAAGCATATCTCTAATGTCTCTATAGATAGTGCTATTTAAATTGGACAGTGTATTAATCCATCTAGAAATATAATTATTATGCAAAGGTTTATGAGGAGTAAGAGAAAAGTAGAGATTACATGCCATGTGCAACTGTAGATACTTAAAGAGATTGTGATAGGGGAGATACCATTGATTGCCTAGGTCTGTGAAGGGTTTTAATTTGAATGTCTGGGGTTCAAGTATATCTCCCAGGAAAAGAATGCCCTAATTTTTCCAATTTTGACAGAAATCGGGTGGTTATCGAGATAAATATTATGGTTTCCCCACACAGGGACATATACAAGGAGGGTTAGTTCTGATTTGAGGTGTTTATAAATTATTTTCCAATAAAATACAGATGCAGCTATAGTAGGGTGAGACTTTAAATTTTGGGGGACAGGATTATAAATGAAAGAGGTAGCAACATTGCCTGGGCATAAAGATGCTTCCATATTAACCCATAACGGTGACTTATTGTTAGGCTTATTAAACCATTTAATGGTTTGGGCAGTATGGAAGGCCCAGAAGTGTGCTTGAAACCAGGGAGTCCAAAACCACCTTTAGACCAATGGGAACAAAGTTTGTTGCAGCTAAATCTAGGGATTTTACCTTCCCAAATAAAATTTCCAATTATTCTGTCAATTCTGACAAAGAAGTGGGTAGGAAGAATTTAGGGTATATATTCATAAATAAATATAATATTTTGGGAGCTATTGACATTTTGATTGTGGAGATTTTCCCATTAAAAGAAAGGTTAAGTAGTTTCCATCTATTGAGAGTGGTGGTTATACTTGCTAACAAAGGAGAAAGATTAACGTCCCATAACTTGTCTAGTTTAGAGGTAATCTGGATTCCTAGCTAAGATAGACCATGAGGGGCCCAGCGGAAACCTAATGTAGTATTCATAGAAGGTTTGCAGAACTTGTTCATGTGGTATGTTTCGGATTTGTTAAGATTGAGAGCAAGCCCCAAAAGAGAGGTGAAATCGCTGAGTAATTTGATTAGGGGTTGTCCTGAGGTTTCAAGGTTTTCTAATAAGATTAGGAGGTCATCAGCATATGACAGCGAGGTGTAATGAGAGTTGCCAATAGGGTTACCTTGTGTAACCCCTCACCCCCGCCTTTTTAGCAAACTGACAGGTGCTGTTGAAGCTGACAGCAGTACCTGGTGGGGACTGGGTTCGGGGAGGATGAGGTTACTCGGCGCAGGGGACCTAGGTTTGGCTACTCTGAACAGGGGCACCCAAGTAAATCCGAACACAGGAAGCAATAACTGTAATGTCCAGAACCAGGAATGGGATTTCCAGTGTGGCTTTTTATTCACATCCAAGCTGAACAAACAAAGCATAGACGGACCCCCATTTCCTGGTAATGCAGATTAGAGACAACAGAACACTTTTTCCCTATTTCCAGCCCTCAGGCTCTAAACCCACCAGGCACACAGCCTGGACTTGCACGCAGCTTTGGGTACACAGCCCGACTTGTACACTACTTGGGTTTTCCCCACTGGCTCGGCTCCCCTGCCAGCCACTTGATCCATGGTCCATTTTGGGAATGAGACAGTTATCCATGTTGTGGCTCCCCAAACCACACTAGAGCCTTCGACTCCTAGAGAGGATTGTCCTTACAATCCCACGTCTGGGTGCTTCCCTCATCAGTGGCCAAGTGCCTGAGGTGAAGTAGAAATCCACAGAGTAAATCCGTAGAGGTGGACCTGGTCACTAAAGATGGGGGGTCTCCCACCTCCAGCTCCCACAGCCCATGCCTGGCCATTTCTCTAGAAACTAAACAATTCCTTTACTGAAAACTTTCAAATGTAGATTCTTGGGTAGACGTATGTCACATCTCCTCAACATATCATTTTCATCCCAATAAGCTCTGGACTTGAACCTACTTTTACTTGTTGTTTAGCCCATTACGCTAGGCTTCCACTATTTTAGTAGTTCAAGCCCCACATTGTCACACATGTCCCAGGGTGAAAAACATAGGCCCTTTCAGGAAGAGCAGACACTCACCCCCCCACCCCGGTTGCAGGTGCCCTACAGGTGACTCACAAGTCTTCTTGTTCTCCCAAATAAACTCTGGAACACATAGGCAGCTTCTCTTTTAGCAGCAGAACTAGGGGGTTGCCCCAGAAATCTGCAGGGAACTCTTTCCTGCCCCCATCCCCGAAGGGAGAGGGCACTGAGACCTGAAAATAGCAGTCTCCACCACTTCAATTATCTTTTGTGTCTCTCTTTTGGTGGAGACGCACACCCTTTATACCTAAAAGTAGTCCTCTGTCAGGACTGAGGCTCCTAGAGCCTAACTGAGCTGCTGAGCTGCTTTCTCAGCAAGCTCTCCACACCAACTCCACACTGAACTGACTGACTCTATTCAAAACTCCCAACGTTCTATACCAACTCCCTTGCTGCAGATTCCAATGTGGCTCATGCAGCTGCGATAGTTCTATTGGTGATGTCATCCCTCAGTCTCAGCTGAGACTGAGAACAGAGTGAGACAGTGTGAAACCCATTTAACTGCAGTTTCACAAGCTGCCTTCCCTGCCTATCACTAGGTCTTACTGGGATTCTAGCAACCCTGGGTAACAAGGGGGGTTACACTCGCCCTTGACCAGGAAAATGACTGTCTGCAGTCATTATTTACCCGGTCTTAGGCCATCCCACCCTATGTGCTACCTGCTGAGGGGGGTGATCAGGCCCCCTCCTACCATGTGCAAGCACAGGCAGGCAACACTAAGGGCCTAGAGGCCTTTAGCTGACATATCAGCCTCTACACTATCCACTTACCATGGACATCTAGTGACTCTGGTAAAACTATCCAGAGTATAGCCCTGATAGATCAGCACTGCAGTCCCAACGGCCATTCAGGACCACAGCCTGTCTATCTCCCCAACCCTCTAAGGAAAACCTATCTGCTTTTAACCTAATACCCCCAAAACAAAAACAACCCTGGGACCGCCCTGACCTTGGGCAACCTACAACCACACACCATTGAACTACCAAATTTTGTGCCATTTTACTATCTCCTCCCTACCCCCACAACCACACCTGTGGAAGGAAAGGGTTAATACAGTAACAACAACAATAACAACACCACAATACTTTAAATTTCTACACACTACAGTATTAATGAGGAACTCCGATGAGCCCCTCCTCCTCTTCTTGTCTTCTCTTCTGTCTTCTCAGGAACACCTGTAAGAAAAAGAAAGACAACACACACTGCTAATCTGCATACACAGTCTACCTAAACCCTACCATCAAAACACTAAAGAATCCCAAAAAGATTATTTTTAGAAAAAGGTAGAAAAACAGTATTTACGTTAGAAAACAACAACATTATTTACAATACACATTTGGGGAGATGGAGTGCCCTAAAAGTCCCAACTAGTGACCACAATGCCCGAAGGCTAGTCCAATAAAGAGTCTCTCCTGGGCCGGAGCCCAGTGAAGCACAGTTCTAACAGGCCAAAGTCCCAAAGGGGAGAGTCTTTGCAGACAGTTCAAACATTTTGGAGTCTGCTAGTGTAGGGTGTGTACTGCAATGTCATAAAGATAGAAAAGTTCGAACTTACCAGCCCCTTGCAGAATGGAAATTTCTGCACCGACCTGCACCTCTGACGAAGACTCTCCCTGGCAGCATTTCTTCCGATACAGCTGGGTGGACATCTTCCGGGAACCACAGGAGGGCACATCTGGGAACAGCTGGGCTGTTGTCATCTCTAGAGATGGAACCTTAGAACAGGAACAAAAAGAAAACAGCTGGTCCGACATCATCCGATTACCAGGTGATGAACAGGATACAGCTGGGCTGGCGTCCTCTCTGGATCTGAAGTCATCTTGTGGGCCAGTCGATGGATTCTGGAGAGGCCAGTACAGTGTAGAACTGATGAATGTGAGGCACCTGAGTCCTGGATGTCCATATTGGTGGATCAATAAAGGCACTTCACAGTCTGGTGTGGCAGTATTGACTACCACTGCTTGGCTGTCCATTTAGTAGGCACGGGCACATTTGCTGAGAGGTCCTTGCACTGAGGCCAATAGTACCGGGGTCAGGAGCTTGAATTATTACCCCATCGGGGCGCACATAATTCACACAGTGGGAGATTTCACGTCCCTCTCTGTCCACTATTCTCACTCTGTCTATAAACAGTGTCCTGCCTCTCTTCCACTGGGTATATTTCTCGTGAAACAGTCTGTTCTTCACATGCTTGTTGGCCCCAGGATGCACACTTTTCATTGCTTCATCCCAGATCCAGGATTTCCTGCTGTTCTCAATCTCCTCCCAGACTTTATGAGGAAAGGTAGGAAAGGTCACACCATAGATCTCATTTGCCTTCCTATGAACCAGTCTCTCCTCTTTACTTGTTTTGGTCAATCTAAGACCGCTGGCCTAACTTGGGGGTGGCCAGTCCTGGTTCTGCCAGCTACGCATCCTTAAAGAAATTAGAAATGGATCCCTGACTTCTTTCTCTTGAAAAGCCAGGGCAGTGGCATCATCACTTTCTTCCATACATTCTTCTGAGGCAAGATCTTGAGGCTGTGTACCCGTTCCTTTTTCACAAGGCCACATAGGTTCCCCCTCATCTTCCTCTTCACTGAGGATCTGAGCCCAGAAGTGAGCAGTCATCCTCACTCCTGAGACTATCCACTCATCACTAGGCGGGAGGACGCACCTCCCACTCAAGGCCTCCGCATCTCATCTTCGCCTAAGAGGACTGCCTAGGCCCCCTCCAGGGGTCTATTGATGCTTTATCCGAACTTTCCTTCTGGGATCCAGCATCCGAAACTTCAACTTCTGGTTCTGTCTCTAACTCTGCACCTCTAGCTTTGTGCCACACTCCCCGAGGCCTTCCTCACAGAGCTCTGCCTGGTGTGTGTATGCCAACATAGATTCCTGAACCTTTGTCCATGTGGGAGCTAACTGAATTTGAGGCGCTTTATACAAGCCATATTGTTCTAGGCATCCAGCACAGTGAGGAATCATGAAGACGTCCCTTCCAGCTGTCAAGCATATTTGACACACATGCACTGGATATCCAGGAACCACCACATGAGGAGGTAGTTATCCTCCATAGCACCACTTTTCAATATCCCTCAGTCTATTTCCAGCTTATGTTACTGCAACCCGGGCATGATCCGGGTAACGAGCTGGTTCTGAGGCCATAACTGCAGAAAACAAACAAAAGTTCACTGTAACTGAAAGTCCCACTTTACTGAACACACTCTTTAGTTGTAAAATGGCTCCTCTGCTGCTGTGTTTACTTTACTACTCCACCCTGTAAAGGCGGCGGCAGCACTCCTGTGCATCAACATTCAGAATCTGGGTCAAGCCACTGCACACCCAATTTACACAAACTACTGATAACTTTTGCTCAAACTGCACAACTTGCTCTATTCTTGCTTTAAACACATTTACAGGATTTTCTACTGACTCTTTACATGCTGGAAACATTTCTTTGATTACCAGTCCCTTAAAGCTTCAGGTTTTTAAGCACAGGATTGCCTGTATTACTAGTGCTGCACATTGGCTACAACCCACAGTCTCTCTCTGGCTTCAAACTTTAAACTGAGGCTGAATTCATTACTATGCACACAGTCAGTGGCTTAACAGACTTGCACCTGCTGGCAGGACTTGACACAGTTGTTACTTGCAAAGCGACTACACTGCTGCACACACATTTATATGGCATAGGGCAGAAAGTCACTGTTTGAGCAGTTTCTAAGTTGTTACTTATTGTTATCAGTAGCAGTTTGCTGCGATGGGGGAAAACGGCATGCAGCCAGTTCTTGGAGGCCTCAGAACAGAAACGGGTGGGCAGTCCTGCCGATCGTCTTTTCAACCACCACGTTTTCAATTCCCACGATCAATTGGCAGATTGAGCCCAATTTTAAACTAGAAAGTCTATTTTTTTAAGGTTTACAGCGATTTTAACACTCTCGTTAACTCCTTGCCAGTACGTACTCCCTCACCACCCTAGCAATGCTGGGGCAGTCACTGTAGAGCTGGTTGAGGGGCGGGACTGATCTCAGCCTGACCAATCCCACAACGCCATGCAAATGAGCCTCTTCTTCCTCGCGAGAGCTCTTCTCCTCACGGTGATCGTTGAGCAGGCAAATTTAAACTGCAGAATGTAACTTTTTTCCTTTTTCAACTGACTCCATGGTGGGAGCCCATTTTAGCCATTTAACATAGCCATTACACCTGCAAGTCTCTCATTTATTTCAAAAAGCATTTCCAACGTCCAGGACACAATTTTCCTGTTGCTACCTCTAGTCTTCCACACTTTTCTTTACCACAGTTTATTTTAAAAGCATTTCCAACGTCCAGGGCACAATTTTCCTGTTACTACCCCTAGTCTTCTGCACTTTTCTTTACCACAGTTCATTTTAAAAGCAGGCAAAAACGTTGTAAACAATTGATGCAGGACAAGGGCACACTCTTTGGCTTTACTGCTCCTTGGTAAACAGTTGGCATTTTAAACAGCAGTACAAGATCCATAGCACACAGCAACACACTAGTAAATTGATTCAGCTTTTTGGGCTACCCACTGTCAGATAGCCAAAACGCTAGCCCCTTGCCCGAGCACCTCTCCTCCCAGAACAAAATCCAAAGCGGTGCCTCCATTTTTGTAACCCCTCACCCCTGCCTTTTTAGCAAACTGACAGGTGGCTTGCTGTTGAAGCTGACAGCAGTACCTGGTGGGGACTGGGTTCAGGGGGGAGGATGAGGTTACTCAGCACAGGGGACCTAGGTTTGGCTACTCTGAACAGGGGCACCCAAGTAAATCCGAACACAGGAAGCAATAACTGTAATGTCCAGAACCAGGAATGGGATTCTCCAGTGTGGCTTTTATTCACATCCAAGCTGAACAAACAAAGCATAGCCAGACCTCCATGGGGCTACATTTCCCGGTAATGCAGATTAGAGACAACAGAACACTTTTTCACTATTTCCAGCTCTCAGGCTCTAAACCCACAAGGCACACAGCCTGGACCTGCGCGCAGCTTTGGGTACACAGCCTGACTTGTACACTACTTGGGTATTCCTGACTGACCCGGCTCCCCTGCCGGCCACTTGATCCGCGGTCCATTTTGGGAATGAACCAATTATCCATGTTGTGGCTCCTCAAATCACAGTAGAGCCTTTGACTCCTAGAGAGAATTTTCCTTACAATCCCACGTCTGGGTACTTCCCTCATCACTGGCCAAGTGCCTGAGGTAAAGTAGAAATCCACAGAGCAAATCTGTAGAGGTGGACCTGGTCACTAAAGATGGGGGTCTCCCACCTCCAGCTCCCACAGCCCATACCAAGCCATTTCTCTAGAAACTAAACAATTCCTTTACTGAAAACTTTCAAATGTAGATTCTTGCGTAGACGTGTGTCACATCTCCTCTACATATCATTTTCATCCCAATAAGCCCTGGACTTGAACCTACTTTTACTTGTTGCTTAGCCCATTACTCTAGGCTTCCCACTATTTTAGTAGTTCAATCCCCACATTGTCACACATGTCCCAGGGTGAAAAACATAGGCCCCTTCAGGAAGTGCAGACACTCACCCTCCGGTTGCAGGTGCCCCACAGGTGACTCACAAGTCTTCTTGTTCTCCCAAATAAACTCTGGAACACATAGGCAGCTTCTCCTTTAGCAGCAGAACTAGGGGGTTGCCCCAGGAATCTGCAGGGAACCCTTTCCTGCCCCCATCCCCAAAGGGAGGGGGCACTGAGACCCGAAAACAGCGGTCTCCACCACTTCAGTTATCTTCTGTGTCTCTCTTTTGGTGGAGACACACACCCTTTATACCTAAAAGTAGTCCTCTGTCAGGGCTGAGGCTCCTAGAGCCTAACTGAGCTGCTGAGCTGCTTTCTCAGCAAGCTCTCCACACCAACTCCACACTGAACTGACTGACTCTATTCAAAACTCCCAATGTTCTATACAAACTCCCTTGCTGCAGATTCCAAAGTGGCTCATGCAGCTGCACTAGTTCTATTGGTGATGTCATCCCTCAGTCTCAGCTGAGACTTAGAACAGAGTGAGACAGTGTGAAACCCATTTAACTGGAGTTTCACAAGCTGCCTTCCCTGCCTACCACTAGGTCTTACTGGGATTCTAGTAACCCCGGGTAACAAGGGGGTTACACTTGGATTGAGGAGGAATGATGACAAGAGGCCAATAGAGGTTCCATGGCAAGAATAAATAAAGCAGGGAATAAGGGGCATCCTTGCCTAGTACCTCTTGCCAAGTAAAAGGAGGGGGACAGAACAGAGTTAGTGAGTACATGAGCAGAGGGTAAGGTATATAATAATTGAATCCATGCACAGAATTTATTAGTGACACCAAAACAGGATAATGCATGGTATAAATAGTTCCAACTGAGATAATCGAATGCTTTCTCAAAATCGATGGCTATAGCAGCGGCTGGTGATCTAAGGGATTTTGCTTTGTAGCTTAAGTTAAATAAAGAAAGGAGATGGTTGGAGCCAGTTCTATTCTTGATGAATCCAGCTTGAGAATTGTGGACGAGTTTCGGAACTAATGATTCTAAACGGAGATTTAATAATTTAGAAAAAAATGTTCTGTCTGTATTAAGTAATGAAATCGGTCTATAACTAGAAGAAAGAGCAGGGTCTTTATCTTTTTTAGGTACAACAGTTATAATAACTTCAGTCATGGAATGATGGAGTTTGCCTTGTAAGGTTGCTTCCAGGAAGACTTTGAAAAGTAAAGGGCATAAAGTATCAGCTAGGGGTTTATAGAAATCTACGGGAAAACCGTCACTCCCAGGTGATTTACCAGATTTTAGGGAAGCTAATGCTGTTTGTATCTCTTTTAAGGTAAAAGGTTCATCTAACATAGCCATGTCTTGTTGAGAGAGATGCGGTAGGTACAACTTATCCAAACAATGCTGTGTATTAATGGGTTGTGGAGGGTTTATTTGGGAGTATAACTGTTGGTAAAAGGAGCACATGATATGATTAATTGAGGGATTGTCAGTGTGAATTTTGCCTGAGGAATCTTTTAAACCAGCAGTATGTCTCTCCATCTGTTGATTTCTAAGTTAGTAAGAGAGCAGCTTCCCACATTTATCGCCTTGTTCCTAGTATCGATGTCTGAGTCTTAAAAGAGTGAGTTCTGCTTTCCTAGATATCAATTCATTGATTTTGATTTGTAGCTGTAAAATTTCGAGATGAAGTTGTGCGTTATGGTCTGGAATTTTTGTTTTGTAATATTAAGATTCTTTTTCTTTGAGTAATTTTCTAAATAGGCCAATTGTTGCTCTCTTAACTTTTTTCTGTGCACCGCATAGCTAATGATTTTGCCTCTAATTGTGGCTTTAAGTGCTTCCCATATAGTACCTTGAGAAACATCAGGGGTATTGTTGTTAGAAAGAAAGTCTTGGATCTGGAACGTAACCCAGGGAAAGAAATCAGGGTCTGTTAATAAAAGTGAGTCTAGATGCCAGGAGGGAGATTTAGGATGGGGTGGGCCCCAAAGTAGATGTACATTTATAGGAGCGTGATCTGATATAGTAATTGGGAGAACAGCAGTATCAACAGTTTTATCAGTAATGAATGGAGAACAAAACCAATAATCAATTCTGCTATAAGATTTATGTAATGGGTAATAAAAGGTATAATCGTGTTGTCTAGGATGATGTAGTCTCCAAATATTGGTGAGACCTAGACCTTTCATTAGCATGGAAAGTGCAGCAATACCTCTAGGATGGGAGCCACATGATGAATTACTTCTGTCTAACTGAGGTTCCAGAGCTAAGTTAATGTCTCTGCCCAATAGTATGGGAGAATTGTTGTTATTGTCCATAATTTGTTGGGCCAAATTATGGAAGAATTCGGGTGAGTCAGAGTTAGAGGCATAGACATTAACTAACATGAGGGAACCTATAGAGGAATTTAAATGGGCTATGACCCATCTTCCGTCCGAGTCAGAAATGGATTTGATACGAGTCCAATTAAGAGATTTGTGTAGCAGAATGGCAACCCCTCACTTTTTGAAGGGAGATGAAGATGCATATACTTGACTGACCCAGTCCTTTCTGACTTTGTCAACATCCTCTAATAGAAGTTTGATTTCTTGCAAGAAAGCAATAGGAGTTTTATGCTTCTTGAGATAGGCGACTATTTGCTTTTGTTTACAAGGTGAATTGAGTCCCTTAACGTTCCATGAGTGTAGAATTAAATCGCTCATGTTGATAAGAGAAGGGATGGAAGGTTACAAAAAAAGGAACGTGGGACTCTTGATAAATGAAGTAGAGGATATCGCTGGCTCAAAATGAAGACTTTTAAAGTGATCAAATTTGTACAGGACAATAAAATTATAAGAGTAGGAATGTAAGGATAAATCTATCCATTCAAACACCATGAAGTCTTGCTATATTATGACTATATGCAGTCAGCCACTGCAGCTGAACTGCCCCGGAGAGGAAAGAGTTAACTCCAGAGAGTCTGGAGTTCCGCAGCGCGAGGGCGCTATACCAAAGTTTCCATCTAGCCAGTTTCAAATGAAACTGTCAGATTCTCATCTTCACTGAACAGTCGCCCGGAGATCAGCTCCTTCACATCGGTTCATTTTCGGTTCAAGGAGTATTTCGGTTCATTTGAACCGCAAAAGTATTTATTTTACCGCATTTGGTTAAAAGCTCTATCTGGTAAACCGTAAGTAGAAAATTTAAAGTCTGTGAGAATTCAATTATCGGTTCGGTTTTGAACCGATCGGTTTGCTTAATTTAACGTTTTAAAGTGTGGTTGGGCTTTTAGAGTGCGGTTCCGGTTCTTATCGGTTCTAAAAACCTTGCTTTTAAAATAGGTTTTCACATACCGTGACACGGTTAGGAACCGATAAGGGTGTCTTGCCTGGCACTGCCATCAAAGGGCAAGTTTTTGGTTAGGCTGGCATTATGTCTGAGAAACCCAAAGAAAACCAGGCCCACTGGGTTTCAACACTGTGATGTCTGTGGGGAAGCCTTTGCAAGGCTGACCCACACACCACTGTGTTTATTGTCTGAGGCTGACCACCTCCTGTCAGACTGCCAGGTGTGTAAAATTTCCTGCAGCCACCCTGGAAAAGAGATTGGGCCGGCTCAGGGAACGAGAGGCCAAAAAGTCCGCTGAGCCAGATGGCCAGCCCGGTCCAGTACCCACTGGACCAGAGGAGTGCCCTCTGACCAGGCGAGACTTCCTGAGCAAAGGAAGGCTGGTTCAGGAACCAGTCTCAGTGAAAAGACTAAGAAATCAGTAGGTTTGGAGTCCAAATTGTTCTCCAACTGCTGCAGAATAGCAAAAGCCATACAGATTGTCCAGTCACTGTCTCAGGGTCCTGCCGAACCACCTACAGTTGGTAAAAGGTTGGTTCGTTCAGTGCCAGTGGTTCAGGAGT
The DNA here is from genome assembly GCA_016271365.2 of Neoceratodus forsteri. NCBI lineage: Eukaryota > Metazoa > Chordata > Ceratodontiformes > Ceratodontidae > Neoceratodus > Neoceratodus forsteri. The sequence continues at coordinate 1,402,156,858 of CM057458.1, read as the reverse complement.
ATGATGTTGAGGAATTTTATGAACCACAGGAGAGGGAGGACGAATTTGATCATTACATGTGTGGCTGGGAGGGTCTGGACGTGCCCATTGATTCGGACATTTCTCCAGACAGACCTTTAGAATCTCCTCCTATTCTGTCTGAGTCCCCTTCTCATTTTATGTTTTACAAAAAGGTTGCAGAAACCTCCAGCTTCCTTTAGAGGAAGCTGTGGATGAACAAGAGGAGCCTGATTATGTAGAAATGATGGATATACCAGAGTCTAGGAGGTTGTCTATTCCTTTGCATAAGTCATTTAGGAAGCAAACAACAAAGATTTAAAAATCCTCATTCTGTCCCTCCTGTAGATAAAAAATGGACAGAAGATATACCTTGTCAGGCTCTGATACAGACTTCCTCACTGAGCAGTGTAGTCATGTAGTGTGGTACAAGCTGCAGCCTGTGACAAGGCTAATATTCCTCTGGCCTCACATCCTCCTGATAAGGATTCCAGGAAGATTGATGCCATGGCGAAAAAACAGTATATGGCAGCTTCTTTGGGACTCAGGCAGGCAAATTATATGGCTTATGTGGCTAGATATCAGAAATCTAGGTGGGACACAGTATTGCAGTTAGCCAAGCAGGCCCATGGCCAGCTGGCTAGTGAGTTGGAACAGGTGGCTGCTGATGGCATTGAAGCCTCTAAAGTTCAATTTCATACTGCTGTTGATGTTAATGATGTTTCTCTAGGTCATGGCCACTTCTGTAGCTTTCCGTGAGGTTGGCATGGCTCAGATGCACTAATCTGTCCCAAGATACTCAGTCAAAGACTATGGATTTTCCTGTTGTGGGTAATTCTGTTTGGGAACAAACAGAAAACTATATGAAAAGATGGATGAATACAGAACTACCTACAAAAGTGCCTAGGTTAAGGAGAGGCATGCCACTCCACAGAGGACGCCCCAGAGGTAGGGGCAGGCCTTTCCACAGGCCTTTTACCAATTTCAGGCCTCCTCTGCATTTGCACAGAGGGTTTCTTTAGAGGCAGAGGTAGACGGGCACAAGTAAACCGTCCCCTTCCCCTCAGCCTAAGGCTACTGCCAAGCAGGCACCCTGATGGGGTGCCCAGGGCCAATCTCTCCTGTACCAGTGGGGGGCAGGTTGGTTTATTTCAGCCAGAACTGGGTGTCCCTAACTTCAGATAGGTGGGTTCTGAAGGTAATAGGCCAGGGTCTGGTTCTCAGCTTCAAACAGTTTCCGAAGATGAGAGCCAGACATTTTCCACCTGCAAATCCTTCAGAAGCCCTTGCTTTGGAAGCAGAGGTTTCTTCTCTTTTGGACTGCAAAGCAGTAGAAAGGGTCCCTCCTTGCCATCAGGGCAAGGGGCTATACTCAAGATACTTTCTTACCCCAAAAAAGACAGGAGAATGGTGGCCCATTTAGAATTTAAGGTACCTGAACAAGCATCTTTTGAAACCAAAGTTCAAAATGTTAACTCTGACAATGATTTTGCCCTCCTGAGGCCAGGGGACTGGTTAGCTTCCCTGGACCTCAAGGATGCCTATTTTCATGTTCTGATCAGGCCTTCTCACGAAAGTACTCGGATTCGAACTACCCTCAGGCCACTACCAGTTCAGGGCAATGCCCTTCGGCCCTACTCTGTGCCAAGGGTATTCACGAAATGTCTAGCTGTAGTAGTGGCTCATTTAAGAAGGCAAGGGATTGCTGTGTTTCCCTACCTTGACGACTGGCTCATAGTGGGTCAGTCCCCAGATCAGGTAAAATCCCACTTGCAAGTCACCCAGCAGCTTCTCACTTCCTGATTCCTGCTGAATTTAACAAAGTCAGTTCTCGAACCAGTTCAGGTACTAACTTTCATAGGTGCAGAATTGAACACAAAGTTAGCCAGGGCATTTCTCCCTCGGAAAGGGTAGACAGACTCATTGCCCTGGCATCCTCCTTTACCCTGCGGTCTCTCGACCAGCAAGGCATTTTCTGCAACTCCTAGGGCACATGGCTGCTTCCACAGCTGTAGTGCAAGGAGCAAGATTCCTGATGAGGGACATTCAGTTCCATTTGAGGGCCTATTGGTCTCAAAGGAGGGACCCCTTTCCAAATTGGTTCCAGTGATCAAACCTGATCCTGGCCTTACACTGGTGGCAGGATCAAAGCAATCTAAAACAAGGGGTTCCTTTCATTCCTGTTTCCCAGTCCTCACCCTCACCACGGATGCTTCCCTGTTAGGTGGGAGCTCACTGGGCGACCTGTCCACTCAGGGAGTGTGGTCTCCCAGGAATCTCTGCTCCACATCAATCTTTGGAACTCAGAGCTGTCCTTTAGCTCTTCAGGCGTTTTCAGCTTCTGTCCAGAACAAAGTAGTTCAAGTCAGGACAGACAACACCACAACAATGTGGTACATCAACAAGCAAGGGGCACTCGGTCATCAGCCTTGTGCACGAAGCAATGAAGTTGTGGTCTCTGGCTTACTCCTGAACACCTCCCTGATAGCAGTTCACCTTCCAGGGAAGGACAATGTCCTGGCGGATGCCCTCAGCAGGATTTCTCAGGGCCATCACTGAATGGGCTCCTGAATCCTCAGGTGCTGGGGTCAGTCTTTGCCAGATGGGCACCCTCAGATAGATCTTTTCGCAGCCCCAGACAACCACCAACTTCCTCTGTTTTGTTGCAGGCCTCCAGTGCTGGGATCAGTCCCTGGACTTTCAGTTGGATTGGAAAGGAAGTTCCTGTATGCCTTTCCCCCTTTCCCTTCTTTTCAGGGTACTAGTAAAAATCAGATCTCAGCCCTGCAAGGTGATTCTGATTGCTCCAGATTGGGCCAGACAGCCCTGGTACCCACTGCTTCTGTCCTTGACAGTCCACCCTACCCTGAGCTTGCCCAGAGTCCACGACTTACTGGCCTGTGCACAGGGGAGAGTGTGGTATCCGGACCTCAAACCCTCCATCTCAAGGCATGGCTCTTGAGGAGTTAGAATTTGCTGACTTACACCTTTCTCAAGGTGTTTTAGATATTTTAAAGGCTTCAAGGAAGCCTTCCACTAGGGCCACTTACAATTCTAAGTAGAAAAGGTTTTCCATCTGGTGCTCTGAGAAGCAGATTATCCCAGAATCTGCTGATCTGCCCATTTTACTGGACTATTTGGTCCATTTAAATTCCTTAGGCCTTAGGGCCAGCTACCTTAAAGGTTCATCTGGCAGCTGTCTCTGCTTTTTCTGTCAGCAGGAAGCCTGCTTCCTTTTCTTCTCACCCTGTGCTTTCCAAGTTTTTTAAAGGGTTACTTCACACCAACCCTCCTTTTCGAGAACCAGCTCCCACTTGGGACCCGAATGTTTGCTTTGATTAGTTAATGCAACCCCCCTTTGAGCCTCTGTCCTCAGCAGAGCTCAAGTTTCTGACTTGGAAAACTGTTTTCCTAGTGGCTATCACTTCTGCCAGACGCATAAGTGAACTACAGGCCCTGTCAGTGGAAGAAGATTTTATCTCTTTCCACAGAGATAAGGTAGTTCTCAGGACTAACAGAAAGTTTTTGCCTAAAGTGGTTTCAGATTTCCACCTGAACCAATCCATCTCTCTTCCAGTATTTTTCACTGAGCATTCTTCCTCAGGTGAGAGGAGTCTGCACAGCTTGGACGTCAAAAGAGCCTTAAGCTACTATTTGGAACGCACCAAGGGTCACAGGTTCGAATCCCTCCAACTCTTCCTTACCTATGGCGAGGTTGGCAAAGGGAAACCTGCCACTAAGAGGACAATTGCAAGGTGGATTGTCTCTTGTATCCAATTTTGTTATCAAAAACTAGGTAGAGAACCCCCCTCAGGACTGAGGGCTCACTCCACCAGGGGTACAGCTGCATCTCTAGTGGCTGCTAGAGATATTCCTATTCTGGAAATCTGTCAAGCTGCTACTTGGAAAACAGTTCACACTTTTACCAAGCATTATTCCCTGGATATTCGGTCCAGGAGAGATGCTCGTTTTGGCACAGCTGTGCTTCAGAGCCTATTTCTAAGTAAGGTTCTGACCTCCTCCATGGAGGTACTGCTGTGTATCTGTATATAGTCAGTAATATAAGCAAGACTTCATGGTGTTTGAAGAAAAAATACTCACCTTAGTAATTGCTTTTCTTCTCATGGAGTCTTGCTATATTATGACCACCTCCCTCCTGCCCCTCTCAGAACTTCTACTTGGGTAGGGTGGCAAATTAGTGCAAGCACTGTGTCATGCCATTTTAGTTCTTCCTTCACCCCTTTATTTAGGGTTAGGGAATTAGGTATTTCTGTTTTAGTAATATGTTGGCCTTTCCTGGACTTGAGTCTTGGGGAAGGGGGTCTAATAGTGCTTGTTAGGGAGAAACTAATAATACTATTATTCATTGTTATTATTATTATTGCTGTTTATATTGTTGTTTATATTGTTATTCTACTAGTAGGTAGCCATGGCTAGTGTAGAGCTTTCCACAGACTTGTTGCTTAGTGTTAGCTTCAGAAAGATCTGACAGTTTCATTTGAAACTGGCCAGATAGAGCTTTGGTATAGCGCCTTCGCGCTGTGGAACTCCAGACTCTCTGGAGTTAACTCTTTCCTCTCCGGGGCAGTTCAGCTGCAGTGGCTGACTGCATATAGTCATAATATAGCAAGACTCCATGAGAAGAAAAGCAATTACTAAGGTGAGTAATTTTTTCTTGTGTCTCGCTGATAGAAAGAATAGAGAGGGGAAAGAAGAAAACATAAACATTATTATCAAATTAAACATGCTCAATATAGTAAAACACATTATAAATTTCTTAGTCAGTATAGCGAGATAAGAGTCAATAAGTACACAAGGACTCTCTCGCAGTACTACAAGGCATGAAAAGTAGTGAGTAAATCTTGGGAGAAAGCAACTCTTAGACCCAAGATACAAACTGTATGTAACTATTTCAATAAAATTGAAAATGTAGCTAGTACTAAAGCAGACATAACAATTCCGTGGGGGGAACCATAAACATCATACCAAAGTATAAAGGGGTTACAAGTGGGTATGAAGTCCCATATATAGTAATAAAACTTGAACTTGAGTTAGATCTAAAGTAGAACTTGGTTACGCAAAGGCTCAATAAAAAAGGAAGTTATGCCAGCACAGTGCGACCTGCTTATGAAGTCTAAAATGAGCCATAATTAAGCTCTTTAATGTGTAATTATCCACATTACCATATTAACTAGATAAAGTAAGATTTATATGGGGAGGAGGGTCAACTGACATTTGGGGTCAATTGAGAAATGAAGGAAAGGGAGAAGGGGTCCTGAAAAAAATACTGATTGGTAGGTAATGGTGCATTATGAGATCCAATCTAGTATAAGAAGGAAAAATAATGTATTTAAAGTGGGAGTCACATTATAAATTAGTATACTTAGATGCCATAGAAGTATGGTACATATAGTGGACTAGGAATATTCAGGCTTCAAGGTTCTGTATTTATTGGAAGTGGGTGCCAGATATTACTAATAGCACATGACCCAAAAATCGCCCATAAGAGAAGAGAATAATAATTGTAGTAGGGTAACCAGACCTGGGGAAGGCCTAGCAAGCCCCTACTATGAACTTGTAATATGAGCTTAGATAGCCCAAGTTTTAAGGGCTTCGAGTGAAGATGTGCTATCCATTATTTAATACAGCCATTTTAAAAGGCATATACCTCATACAGATACCTCGAAGATTGCCTGCAGTGGCTTATTATAAGAAGTATCGGGGGCAAACAGTAAGTAATAAATCGGTGCAAGGTAGTAGTGTGTCTGCTGAAAAGGGATGATCAAAACGAGGGACATACTGAGGGACTGGATGACAGGCTGGTTTGGACTGGTAATAATAATAACAGTAGTACTGTAAGCTATGTCAAGAACCACCAAAACCTTCCAGATCTATAATACTGTAAGTAGTAATGTCAGATAAATAAAACTAATATTGATTCACATATCTATTTAACTATCACCAACATGTCATGCCAGACAAATCTGATACATTTCTTTGACTGGGTGACCAAAGTAGTAGATCAGAGAAGGGCTGTGGACATGGCCTACCTAGACTTTAGCAAGGCATTTGACACAGTCCCACACAAAAGATTAATATACAAGTTAGCCAGCCTGGGAGTGGGTCCCAAGATGACAGCCTGGGTAAAGAATTGGCTGGAGAATAGGACACAGAGAGTAATAGTAAATGGAGTCCACTCAGAAGAAAGGAGGGTTACTAGTGGGGTACCGCAGGGTTCAGTATTAGGACCAGTCCTCTTCAATGTCTTTATAAGCGACATTGCAGAAGGACTGGAAGGAAAAGTATGTCTCTTTGCAGATGACACCAAGATCTGCAACAGAGTTGATGCAGGGTGGGGTGGAAAGGATGAGAAGGGACTTGGCAAGTTAGAGGAATGGTCAAATGTATGGCAGCTTAGATTCAATGCTAAGAAGTGCAAGGTAATGCACCTGGGAAACAAAAACCCAGGGGAAGAGTACACAATGGGGGGTGAGATACTAACAACAACAAAAATGGAAAGGGACCTGGGGGTAGTCATATCAGATGACCTAAAGGTGGGCAAGCAATGTGAGAGGGCAGAAAGGAGGGCTGGGGGTATACTGGGATGCATAGGGAGAGGCATCACCAGTAGAAAACAGGAAGTTATTACCCCTCTGTACAGACAGCTGGTGAGACCCCATCTGGAGTACTGTGTGCAGTTCTGGAGACCCAATCCTCCAAAGACATAGACAGGATGGAAGCTGTCCAGAGGAGGGTTAACTAAAATGGCAGGGTCTGCACCAGAAGACATATGAAGAGAGACTAAGGAGCTTAATATGTATAGCCTAGAGGAAAGGAGAGAGAGGGGAACATGATAGAAACTTCAAGTACCTCAAGGGAATCAACAAAGTCCAAGAGGGCAGCATCTTTCAAAAAGAGGTGTGCAAGAACAAGAGGGCACAATTTGAAGACGCGGGCGGCTCAGAGGTAATTGAAAGTATTTTTCACAGAGAGGGTTGTGGATGCATGGAACCGCCTTCGGAGAGGTTGTGGAATCAAAATCAGTGGTGGAATTCAAGCATGGGACAGTCATAAGGCAATTCTGGGGGTTGGGGGTAAGAAGAAGTAGGCTGCTGGTTAACTAGGATATGCAGCTTATCCAGTAGGTAGGGAAATGGGCAGACTGGGTGGGCCAAGCGGTCCTTATCTGCAGTCAAATTCTATGTTTCTATGTATATAAATAACAAGCATTTGTCAATGCCGAATGTTTGCTTGCTGGCATTGGCACTGGTAGTGTAGAAGTTACAGAGCTGCATAATAGGAATGGCAGCGAAGTATTGAACTGAAGCCAACCCCACCACCACCCTGCAGAGAGTGACAGGCATTGGGGTGTGCCTTTGGGTCGTCAGGCATAACGACTATGTCATTTCACCTCACCCTACCCTGCAGACACTGACAAGTGTCACGGTGTGCCTTGGGGTCTTTGGCCCTTATGCGCACCCCATTCCATCAGGTAATACGGTGAGATGGGTGCGGTATAGGAGAATGGGGTAACGTTTGAGCCTGAAGAGTCCAAGGCACACCTTGATGCCTCTTGCTGGCTGCAGGGTGTGGGTGAGGTGGAATGGTCTGAGCATTATAGGCAAGAATCCCAAGTCACACCCTTGATGCTTGTCATTCTCTACAGAGTGGGGTGTTATGGTTGGAAACTCTAACACCTCAGGCATTTGTTGGTATTTTCACTCCAAATTTTCAACATGGTTTTTTTGTGACCCTCACCTCATGAACAGTGGCAATACCAGTTTGTTAGCCGAAAACTGCTTTTGCACAGTGACTACGGCATTTGGCACCACAGGTGCAAAACACATTCTGAACAGGATGTGAAAATGACAGCGGTACTGTTCATGGGGAGGTGTAAAAAATGGCAATGTTGAAAATCTGGTGTGAAAATCGTAAAAAAACTGGTGAAGTCACGAGCGTGCATAGAAACTGTGCAACGCACACCCGTAATGTAACTAGTTTGGGGATTTTTTTACAGCAGATTGTTAACACAGGCATTTTGGGACCTCCAATCATGAACAGTGTCAGTGTGATTTTCTTTCTCTGTCCTGAACAATGATTTCCCACAGAGACCGCACATTTCTGCGCTGAAAGTGTGAAAACACATTTTGGCCATGTTGTGGAAAATGACAGCCATACTGTTCATAAGGAGGAGTGGAAAAATGCCACTGGTGAAAATCTGGACTGAAAATACTACAAATTCATGAACTTACAAGGGTGCGTGGAAACTGCGTAATGCTCACTCATAACATAGTCATTTTATGGAGTTTTGTCACCGGATTTTCAACATAGCCATTTTAAGACCTCTGCTCAGGACCAGTGTCACTGTGATTTTCTTAATCTGTTCCAAACATTGTTTTCGCACAATCGACTGTACCATTGTGCGCCACATGTGCGGAAACAAATTTGAGGCGAGATGTGAAAAATGGTAGCTGTACTGCTCATAAGGAAATGCGGTAAATGGCACTGTTGAAAATCTGGTGTCAAATATTACAAATAGAAACTTGCCAGCGCATGAGGAACTGTGCAAATGCGCTCCTAAACAGTCATTTTGGGAATTATTTTCACCAAATTTTCAACATAGCCATTTAAGACCTCTGCTCATGACCAGTCACTGTGATTTTCTTAATGTGTCCCATACATTGATTTCGCACACCGACTGCGCCATTGTGCGCTACATGGGCGGAAACACGTTGTGGGTGAGATGTGAAAAATTACAGCTGTACTGCTCATAAGGAGGTGTGGTAAAATGGCAATGTTGAAAATCTGGAGTGAAAATATTGAAAATTTGCGAACTTACAAGCGTGCGTAAGAACTGCGCAACGCACACTCGTAAAACAGTCATTTTTAGGAATTTTTTCACCAAATTTTCAATATAGCCATTTTAAGATCTCTGCCCATGAATAGTGTCACTTTGATTTTATTAATTTGTCCCGTACATTGATTTCACACACCGACTGCGCCATCGTGCGCTACATGGGCGGAAGCTCATTTTGAGTGAGATGTGAAAAATGACAGCTGTACTGCTCATAAGAAGGTGTGGTAAAATGGCAATGTTGAAAATCTGGAGTGAAAATATTGAAAATTCACAAACTTACGGTGTGCGTGAGGAACTGCGCTACCACAGCCAGAAACAGTAATTTTTGGGACTTTTCCACCAAATTTTCAAAATAGGCTTCTTGAGAGCCCACCTTATGAACACTGGCAGTGTCGTTTTCATTACTCTGTCCCAAAAGGTGATTCCATGCAGTGACTGTGAAATCACCCTTCGGCCCGAATAACACCATGACAGTGACAGCATTCATGAGAAGGGGTCCAAGACCCCCATGTTGAAAATTTAGTACAAAAATTCCAAAAATGCCCGAGATATGCAGCAAAGTTGAAAAAACCCTATCTATTACATTACACAGCTTACGGCATTTCCTCAGTTCGCGGTCAGCTTTGAAGAGTGCAGACGTGTTCGGTCCACGAAGATCGTCCGCCAGACTCCAGAGGTAAGTATGGGGGGTGTGGGAGGCAGGTGCGCAGTGGTTAGGTGCGGATGGGGCAGGAGACTGTAAGGGACCATTTTTTAATTTACAGGTTTTTTTTTAAATTATTAAGACGACGCGGGACATTTGCCACACTGGGGTGGGATCCCAGGGTGGCAGCTGGAAAGGATGTTGGGGAGGCTGGAGTCGATGGGGAATTGGGCACCCCCATCAGCCATACGGGCTTGTGCCATGCTGGGGTGGGCTCCCAGCATGGCAGCTGTAAGGCTGTTTGGGGTGGCTGGAGCCGACGGGGGATTGGGTGTCCCTGTTGGCGACACGGACATGTGCCACGCTGGGGTGGGCTCAGCGTGGCACCACTTTGCGGGGCGGCGACATGGAGCCGCAGGGCATGGGTACCCAGCCAGCTATACTGTATGTCGTGGGGGCTCGTCAGCACACAATATGCATGCGTGCGTGTTGAGGGGCTCTGCTCACTGAGCGGAGCTCTCCCTTTCAACAGTATGCCACTGCATTTTCAGCTGCTGTCATAGACAGCTGGAGCACTGCGACCGTGCCTGCAAACACACTGACTGAATTGGAAGAGGCTGACACACCTCTGGAAAACTTGGATAATGGCACTATGTTTCTTGCACATGCGTTCAAGCAAACATAAAAATGGTTATGTGATAAGAACATGGTGACAAAACGACCACTAGTTCAGTTAATGAGCGCTAGAGAAACATTAAGCAGACATGTATTAGCTACGAGTAATGGGGGGATGTAATGTGCCCTTAAGAGTGAGACTCGTACAGGAGTCACCCTTAAAGCAGGGCTCAAAATTGGCATCTGCCCATTGATCAGAATGCTAGTTTTTTTTTTTTTTTTCTTTATCAGGCCAGTTAAAATTTCCTTTAAGTCACCTGGGCCAGTGGAATTTCTGTGGGGCTGCTGGATTTTGTCCATCACAGACCTGCTGTCCAGTTACTGTGAAAATAATCTTGACCCTTGCCAAAGTGTCTTTCTGAAGAGTCTAATTACAGCAGGTGACAATTAACATTTATTTTTCCCTCCAAAGATCAAGTGGTTTGCTTGTTACAAAAGGAAAATCTTTGGTCTTAAGTCCTGTTTGAATGTCATGTTCATTTGCTCTTTCCTGCTGTGGATTCTTAATGGAGATGGGAGGGTACTATGTAACCCCCTCCCACACACCCACATCGATTATGAGAATAGGAATTTGGAATATGTTGCAAGCACTGCACTTTAATAATGATTCATTGACACTGATAAAAAGAGAATGCACAATAATGCGACATAACTGTAGCAGATTCAGCCTGAAAACCTGTAACCGCGATGTACTGCTTAGCACAATCCAAACTGGTTGGGTGTGATGGTATGCACTCACAGGGAGTGTGCTACATGGTTAATGATTAGGCAGATCCGGCAGAGCTAAAGAATTGAAATGAAGTAAGGGCTTTACTCTCATGTAGTGATGAGAATAAAATAGATGCCCAAATAATCAGTCTTCGGTGCTGTGTTTCAGAGCATTTGAGGAAGCAGCACTCAATTAGTTTTTGAGCTTCCCTTTCTGTTTCTTTTTAGGAGGCTCTGCCAATTTGAAAGGGGAGCTGGTCACCAATTCAGCCCAAGAGGAATCGGGAGACCTGCCACCCTGTAAAGCATCTCCAAGGTCATTGCCGACAGGATCCACAGCTGATTCCGAGAGGTCTTCCTGAGACGAGTGTAAGTCCTCTTGTAGTAAAGGAAATTTATTGGAGAGGGTTAGGGGTGTAGTGAAGCCAAGATGTCGCTCATGCTGAGAGGTAGGCCTAGAAGGAGTAGCATCTGCACAACAGGCATGTTTAGAAGAAGGTGGATTCAAGTTATTTTTGTCTATCAAGCGGCTGAGATCCGGACAGGAGGTGTTGCATCAGCTGGGAGAGACATGGGTTTCTCGGTGCATTCATGATTTGAAGACATAATGTGGGTGTGCCGGTCTGATCGGTAAGTTGCAGAGACAGTGGGAGAAGGAGTCACATCAGTATTTCCAAACAGGGAAACTGGAGGCTGGGGCTCACCAAGAAATGCAGTCAAGGATTCGGGAGTGTTAAAGTCTTTGGTTGGGTCACCCAGAAACAGGCGCATGACGGCAGGATAGCGCAGAGCAAATTTGATCCCTCGTTGGTGTAGGGTAGTTTTAATAGGATTGAAAGCTCTGCGTTTATTAGAGAGTTCCTTAGAGAAATCTCTAAAAACAGAAATTCTATGATCTTGCCAAGTAAGCATTCCCACTTGTTTCGCTCTATTGATAATCAGTTCAGTGTGGGTATAGTTTAAGAATCTTGAAATGATAGGCCTAGGTTTCTGATCTGGACCAGACCTACGACTTAAAGTATGGTGTGATTTCTCAATAGTAAGGTCTTGGCCAGGTGGGAGTTTGAGCAGGGCTGGCAGCACATGTAATAGAAACACACTAGTGTCTCCAAGTTCTGCACTATCAGGAAAACCAAAAAATCTCAGGTTACTGCATCTATTTCTGTTTTCAATGTCATCAATTTTATCTTGTAGGTTTCTGATAGCTCTATCTTGCTCTCTGATGGTGGCTTGCAGGATGTTAATAGAACTTTCATTTTGAGCAACTTTAACTCCAGCATCATTGATTTTTTGGTCTAACGCTTGTTAGTGATGTTTTGTTGAGATGTTATTTTTAAGTCATTAATCTCACAGATGAGCTGTTGAAACATAGTTTCCACTCTGCTAAGGGAGCTATTTTGCAGGAGTTGCTCAGCCATTGTAGTTGGCCTTCACAGAGGAGCAGTATACATGGAGAACAATTATAGCTGTAGAGTTATGATATAGAGAAAATATTTTACCAGAGTTGAGCTATGATGTTAGTAAAATTATATTTCACTTGCTGGTACATGCTGACAATCTGGGATCAGGAAGATGGACGATGATAGATGGTGGTCCCAGGGAGAAGCCGAATTAAGCAGCCATCTTCAGCACAGCCAGGCCACATCCCCTCCAGCCAGTATGTAGAAAGGGGTAGGCAGTGGACCTTTAGAGTAGTGAAATTGTAAGATCAGTTTTTACATAATACTGCTATGCTTTCTCTTCTTTAAGAGGTATTGATGCTTGTACTTTGAGGTAGGACCCACTAAGGTAGACAACACTGTATGAAAAAAATATATGTAGTGGTTATAGACTACATAAAGAGTGCCAGGTTCTAGTTGTGAAACAAAGAGGAAAAGAGGAACATATATAGTAGTATTTATTTATTTAGTTTTTGTTAACCGGGTAGGTACACTAGACAACATAGCTGCCTATTTTCAGGTACGACCCAGGAGATTACAACAAAGGGTATGTAGACAATAGTAAATACAAGAAAACATCATAGGAACAAGTAGAAGTGAGACATAGTACACTTAAACAAAATTTTCAGCAATGACAGTACATTTGCAGGAATCTATACGTAGTAACAAAACAGAAATATAAGTGCAAATAACTAACAGTCATAAGTCATACAACTAGTGAGTAAGTGCTAGAAGAGAGGAAATAGCAAGATTTCCAGGCAGGTTTGAGAGTAGTAGAGGTTGGAGCCAGTAGGCAACTAGGAGGAACCAGTACAGGAGTGGGTGGATAGAGAACAGGAGCAGGGTTCAAAGCTTAAAAGAGCCATACGAAGTTCCTGTTTGAAGCTGTGTGGAGAAGGGGAGATTCTTAGACTCAGTGGAAGGGAGTTCCATAGTTTAGGGGCCCAGCCAGAGAAAGCATTCTCCCCCATTTTGGCTTTACATCTTGGTTGGACAAGATGGGATTTGTCAGTTAATCTCAGTGGGCAGGAAGAGGTCACAGGTCTGAGCAGTAGAGCCAATTTGTCAGGTATCTGGGAGGAGATTATATTCTTTATAAAACAGTAGGAAGTAAACAGTCGGAAGGCTGAGGGGGTGAACCATCCCAGACTGGAGTATAGTGTGCATCGTTGAGTAAGTTTGGGTAAAGACAGAGCAAAACAGCAAATGCTGTTGTAGCAGATATCCCACTTTTGGAGGAGCCCTCCAGTAGTTGCCAGAAAGGCTATTTACCCACACACCAATTTGGGTCTCAGGATCCCCTGTGCAATAGCCATCCTCACCGTGGATGTTAGGCTATGTCTCACCTTATATGCCAGCCCAAGTTGAATATTGACGGATTTAATGACTGAGGCTAGGTGCAGGTCAAAATCCAAGACGGCATCAAGTATAAAATCATGTTTAGTCTTTAGGCCTCAATGTTTATGAGTTCCATTTAAAACAGGTCTTAATGGTATTCCTTATTTTTGAAATTGATTTTAATGTTATTGTTCCTTTTTAGGTTATAGAGAGTTTGCCTATGGCTACCTCATCATGAACTGAAGGAATAAAGGTACAATTTTTGCATATCTTATATTTTCCATGTAGCAATTGTGGATATAGTATGTGTAAGAACATGGTGTAATTATAATTTTTAAATGGTGCTATGAGAAATGTTATACTATGGTATTTATATGTTGATCCAGTTAGATATTAGTGTAGGGGACTACTGTGCCCTTTCGGGCTGTTTCCTCTCAAGCAAACTGCATTGTACAGTTTGATAGCCAGCCTAAGGCAAAGTTGCCCGAAGCTCACCCTCCAAGCAAGGGGACTACTGTGCCCTTTCGGGCTGTTTCCTCTCAAGCAAACTGCACTCTGCAATTTGATAACCTACCTAAGGCAAAGTTGCCCGAAGCTCACCCTCCAAGCAAGGGGACTGCTGTGCCCTTTTGTGCTGTTTCCTCTCAAGCAAACTGCACTCTGCAATTTGATAATCTGCCTAAGGCGAAACTGCCCGAAGCTCACCCTCCAAGCAAGGGGACTACTGTGCCCTTTCGGGCTGTTTCTTCTCAAGCAAACTGCATTCTGCAGTTTGATAATCTGCCTAAGACGAAGCTGCCCGAAGCTCACCCTCCAAGCAAGGTATGGGTTGGAACTCTGAATTTTGGTATCTACCCCTGGAGGAATCTCACTTGCTCCTGTTTGCCAGTGTTACTCACACTATGTGCAGCAATCCAGAAGTCTTCTAGGAACTGCTGCCAAGAAATTAATGCTAGGACTGATCTCTGCTTGAAATGTTTTGATTTCTTACTTTAAGTAATGTTTAGTCTGATGTAAAGATTTTTTTAGAGTTGATTTAAGTTTTGAGAGAGGTTTTTTTCCCATTTGCAGTTTATACTGATCTGCTACTAGAGGCATCTTATTTTTCCTATTAATCCTCCAACCCACTTGTCCAGCTTGTCTCTGGCTTTTTCCTGTTCTAATCACCGTTATCCCCTCCCTTGTTTCTCACTTTTAGCATATTGTACTCTGAAGAAAAAAAAATACACAAAAAAACACCACCAGTATAATTAACCTTGAACTGTGCTTAGGACCTTGTGTGTGTGCCCTTACTGCTGCACTCCTTGGTATCATAATGTCTCTTCTAACAGCTATATTTCTGGAGGTATTATATTGCTCTCTCTATTGACCCGTTCTGACCTTGCCTGTGATAAGTTTCTAACATCTACTTCGCCAACATCAGATAGTAATCATTTATATGTTTATAGTACTATCACCTTATCCCAATGCTGTGACTCTCTTACTGTGCCATGGAACCTACATTCTCCTGGTGACTGGTGGTTGCCATTTCATCACCCTAGCCAGCTACCCCCTTTGGCACTCCTCCCTGGGATCTTCAACTTATAAGCCAACTGTATAGCACACTCAACTCAGAGGAAGCTTCACAAACTCAGCAACAAGCAGTTAAAGGAATATCTGTTTAGATTGGCCTTACTGTTGCTGCTGCTTTCTGGCAATATTCACCCCGACCCTGGCCCTCCACAACTTACGGCATACCCACAGTCATCTACTGGGTTATTTAAAATTGCCTCTCTCAAAATATGCAGCCTTCTCCCCAGAATGGACTTACTGAATGCATGGATCATACAACATAACCCAGACATCCTCTCAGTCGTAGAAACATGGCTTTCTCCAAAAGTAGCGGATGCTTCAATTTCCATCCCAGGCTACACAGTCTTTAGACAGGATCATCTCTCCAAGCATGGGGGAGGTTGTGCGATCTACCTCTGAAACAACCTTCAAGGTCTCATCCTAACTCTGCCCAAAACTGATGACCATATGCAAGCCCTTGCCATAAAAGTGCTTCTAGGTGCACACAATAAAACCCTTACTGTGTTTTCAATCTATAGGCCTCCCAGACAGAGGGCCTCCTGCTTTGATTCACTCTTGGAGTGTTTTGGCTCTCTGAGTCTTAATTTGGAAATTATCATGTTAGGAGATTTCAATATCAATTGGTTCTCTCCTGACACTAGCCCTTTCAAAGATGCAGTTTCAGCAGTTCACCTTACCCAGCTAGTCGAGTCCCCAGCTAGAATCAACTATAAAACTGGAACCGGTACCTTACTGGACTGGGTGGTCTCTAACCACCCTGATCATATATCGGACACAACCATACTCCCAGATGCCTTCAGTGACCACTCCCCAGTCTTGTTTCATTGGGTGAACAAATTCTCTAAACCACCCGCTAGAAAAATTACCACCAGGGTACTCATCCATAGGCATCTTGAATCACTAACAGCTGACCTGTGTAATCAGGAATGGGCAATGGTTTACACAGTTAACAAGTATGACATTGCCCTTGACCAATTCATTCTTCAGTAGGCATACCCCCTATAAAAAGCATAAAATCAAAGGCCGTTGTAATCCCTGGTTTTCTCCAGACCTCCTTGAGCTTCTAAATGCCAGGGACCATCTATGGCACAGGTCTAGGTCCCTGTGTAACCAAGCCAACATCCAGAGGTACAAAGCAGCTAGAAACAACTGCACGAGGGGCTATTTGTGCAGCTAAAAATCAATATTATAAGAAAGTGCTCTCTCGAACCTGGAATGATGGCAGAAAATTTTGGACTAACCTTAAAGAGGTCACTGGGAGAGACCTCAGATCTGCCCCAACCATGCTTAACATTGATTGTGTACCCTCACTTGACCCCAGACTTATTGTTAACACTTTTAAAAATGCCTTCACGGACCTGAGTGGTGTCCTACCACCTGGTTACTTCTCTCACCCCATCACAAGTGACTACTCTGGGAAAGAGACTCTGCACCCTTCTCATCCTCCTTTCTACTTCAAAACCCTGTCAGCCCATGAAGCCAGGAATTACCTACTCAAGGTATTAGGGAAATCAAGATTTAGTGGTGACACCCTGGATCTTAAGTTTGTAGCCCTTATGCTGCATGAAAGTTTGTCACCTCTAACACTTATTATCAACATGTCACTTAGATACTCTCAATTTCCTCAAAAATGGAAATCTGCCACTGTGACACCAGTTCATAAATCTGGGGATCACACAATTACTGGGAACTACAGGCCTATCTCTATCCTGCCCCCTCTCTTGAAAGCTCTTGAGCATATAGTGGCTGACCAACTGGTTGAATACTTAGAAAAATATCAGCTACAATGCCCACAACAACACGGGTTCAGAAATGGTCATAGTACCACTACTGCCCTTCTGTAGTTCACTGGCTGTATTCACCACTCCTTAGATCAAGAACACCTGGTCGGTGCTGCTTTCATTAATTTAACCAAAGCTTTCGATACAGTGAATCATGCCCTCCTGGTCAAATAGCTTCCCACCATTGGCCTAGCTTGTGACATCATAGCCTGGTTTGAAAGGTACCTGCACAACCATACATAGCAGATGAAGATTGGTAACACCCTCTCGGATAGCAGACCTGTCCTATCTGGAGTTCCTCAAGGGTCCATCTTGGGGCCTCTTTTATTTAACATTTTCCTCAACAACCTTCCTTACTCCTGTCAGGGTCACATCCTTTTATATGCTGACAATGCTGTCCTGTTTACCAGCAATCCAGACCCTAAGGTTCTTGAATCTAGGCTACAGAATAATTGTGTAGTTGTAGAAAGATGGTTCCATGAACACAAGTTAGTTATGAATTACAACAAGACTAAAACTATGCTGTTCTCCAGCTCCCAAAATAGGCACAGAACTTACTCTCTTTCTATCACCAACGAAGAGGGCTCTCCCTGGAGCTAGTTCAGCTCTTTAAATACCTAGGGATTACTATTGACAGTATGATGACCTATGCCTATCACATGGACAGCATTGCTAAGGTTGTTAACACCCGCATTGGGCTACTTTAATAGGCATAAGCAATGTTTGACCCCAGGGCTCTTAACCTGGTCATTCAAAGCTCTCTCTTGTCTAGCTTATTGATTCGACTTACCAATCTAGGGATCAGCTACTGAAACAACTATTAGCCGCATTATAGTTGCACTCAACAAAGCATGCCAGCTCCTTATTGGCTCAGCCTGTCTGTCCCATACCTGTAACATGTACGCTCAGGCTAACTGGCTCCAATTCAAAGGTAGACTCATGTACCAAACATGTTTACTGTCCAAAATAGTAAGCTTAGGCAAAATGCCCCCAGGAGTGCGAAAGCTTATTACCCCCACTATCAACCGTTGTCACACCAGAAGCTCTACTAGCCAGATTTTTAATATACCCCGCTGTTGCACTTCTCTGGGAAAAAGGTCCTTTGCCTACCGTGCCCCGCTATGGATGAACTCGCTGCACCATGACATCACTTCAGCATCCACCTTGGGCTCCTTCAAGGTTAAACTTAAGCATCAGCTAGTTGTCGATGCCAGTTGTGACTGCCTCCAATAACCTTCCTTCTTATGACCTGCACTTATTATAACCTTATGCTATCCTGACCTTATGCATAACTGTTCTCAGCATGTAAATAACTGTTCTACATTGCTAATCATTCTCCTTCACATTTCCTCTTGATCCCTTCCTCTCTTTCCCCTCACCCCTCTATGGCTTCCCCCATCCCCCCTCCACCCCATTATATCTCCTGAGCTCCCTTGCTCATTTTAAAATACTTTTTCCCATACCTTCTCACCTCTGACGAGGCCCCTGGGCTGATGCCATCCCTTACCTTGTTGATTATTAGATAATAGGCTGAGTCTGTTCTCATTTTTCTGTAAAGGGTCATTTCATAAGACCCAACCCCCTCTAATATGACCCTTTGAATTCCAGTTTTTAATCAAATATGCACCGTGGCATACATTGCACAATGCCAGATGTATTGGAACTTCTCTAGTTATACACTCTTGCAATGTCTTGTATAATTCCTTGTTTTGTTTGTTCTCCATCTCATACTTTCCCAATATGTATTGTTCATCTGATATGGAACCTATGAAATGAACTTGTTCTCAAAGGTGTTATCCGAAATTTCAGTAAATAGATAAATATTTATTCACGACACGTGATGTGTTTTTTATGATGATATTTAGTTCTGTCACTTTAAGAAGTAGATTCTTATAAGGAATCAGTTAATCACTGTTTGTACTTTCCCCTGATGACATGCTAGCAGGCATGAAACCAGTCGAGGTCTTGTCAACATGGTGCTGGAAGCTGATCGGCACTTTTGAATTTTGTACAATAAAGCGTTTTTGCCTGCAGTAGTGAGTGCAGTTTATTGCTTTTTTTGGACTATAACTCTTTCAAGCAGTTTCCTTCCCATCTAATTACGTTCCTAGTTGTGCCCAGGTCCTCTAGTTTCTTCAGTAATCTTCTGTGTGGCACTAGTTGAAATCAAAGTTGAGTAAATCCACAGCATGGCCCTTATCTACAACCTTTGTTACCAAATAAAAAACAATTATCAGGTTGGTATGGTAAGACATCCCTGCCATAAACCCATACTGTTTACTATCCAGTAGACCATTGCTCTCTAGGTAGCCAACAAGGTCCTCTTTAACAAATAAAATCCATTCCTTTACTACTGTGTGCTCAAGCTAAAATGAAGCCAGGAGCAAAGAGGGGAATTACTAGCCCCTGCTCCTTACAAATTAGTCCAAGTTACTTCGCACTCTTCATGTATTCAAAAATAAGAAGGTAACCATTCAAAATTCCAAATCCAATGCATTTATTGGTACGTACAAAGACAATGCTGACCTTTCTCACAGCATGGAGGAAGATCTACTCCCTTCCAAACTCTTCTTGCACCCTTGTGTAGAACTTCTAGTCCCTTCTGAACCCTTTCTCTAAGAAATACTGACTGCCCCATTTCAGGAATGCCCCTTAAAGCCTCCTTGGTGCCACTTTCAGGCAGAAGCCCGCTGTCTTTTCTTGTGAAGACAAAGCAGAAGTAATCATTAAGGATAGCTGCTTTTTGTTCAACTTTCTCCATCACCCTCCCCAATTGGAGCCTAACAGGAATGTCTCCATGCTTCCTTTGTTCCTCACTGTATCTGAAGAATTGTTTTCCCCACCTTTGACCCCCTCATCGGTACACAGCTCTGTGCCTGCCTTTGCCTCCCTGACCACCTTCTGTGTATCCCTAGTTCTCATCTGGTACTCTGTCAATTCCCCATCCCCCTGCTTTGCTTTGTACCTTGTGAAAGCCTTTTTCTTGGCCCTTATTGCTTTTCCGACCCTTTCCAAGAACCATATTGGTCTCTCATGCTTGTTTAATTTTGTAACAATTCTTGTGCATAACTGTGTTGCTTTGAGAATGGTCTGCATGCTTGCCTCCCAATCTTCCTTTTACACTCCCAATGCTGTCCACCTTGGTCATTTTGTCGTGTACCAGATCCCTCATCCAGTTGAAGTCTGCTATTCTGAAATCTAGTACTTCAGTTTTTGATAGGGACATTCTGGTCCCAAAGGCCAGCCTGAATCAAAGTAGTTCTGGTCACTGTACCCCAGTGGCTCACCTATCCTCGCTCCACCCACCATCTCCAGGTTGGTAAGCACCAGCTCGATAATGGCTGCCTGTCTAGTTAGTTCCTTGACCAGCTGTACTAGCAGGCAGTCCTACAATGTGTACAACATAGCTTGACATCTGCTGCACCTGGCCACTGAATTGTCCCTGTCAATATCTGGCAGGTTCCGATCACCCATCACCACCACCACCACTTGTCCCTTCTTCACCTCCCCTTGCCAGCTCTTCCTGAAGCTCCCAATCTCTCTTTTCCCCTTGTCCTGTTGGTTTATAAATCACCCCCCACACATTTGCTTGCCAAAGGATGCAGTGAAGTGAACCCACAGTGTTTCTATTTCCTCTTCTCCTGATTAGTCTGTCCTTCGCAGCCTCTGCAACCTCCGTGACATATAGGGCTATGCACCTCCATTCTGTCCCCATGTTCCTGTCTAAACATTGTGTAACCTAGGACTGACAAGTGCCAATCATTATTCTCTGAGGCTCAAGTTTTTGTGATGACTACAAGGTCTAGTTCAGTGTCTGCCACCAGTGCCTGGAGCTTACCAATTTTATTACCTAGACTCCTGGCATTAAGGTCGACCCCCTTCCAACTAGCTCCAAATCCCCTTTTGCTGTTTTGTGATCCTACTCCTGCATACTTTGCAGTTCTCCTTAACTTCTTATTTTTCCTGATGCTTGCAAACCTTGAGAGCCTTCCTCTCCTTGCCTCCTCCACTACTCGCGTTTGAACCTTAACTTTATTTGTACCCACCTTACTGCCACCAGTCCTCTGCAAAGGAGAAGCACTAGCTAGGTTCCATTCCTTCTTCCAATTATCATGGTTCCCCCCACCTTGGTGTCCCTCACAATCAATTTAACTGTTCAATGTAGACGTCAAACTTCTGCCCCAGTGTCTTGGTCCCCTCTCTTGACAGGTGAATACCATCACCTTTAAAGAGCCTCCTGTTCCAGAAGTCTCCCTGTCTCCCCCCACCACACACATACACATACACAAAGTGGTACCTTTCTCCTGACACCATCCCTTTAACCACCTGTTTAACTCATTGATCTCTTCCCTCCTTACTCTATCTTTCCCTCACCCCCCACTCCACACTGGAAGGACCTCAGAAATAGCCAGACACACAAAGTGTGCCTGCCATCTTTCCCCAACCTCTACAAGTTCTGCTTCACTTACTTCACATGTTGGTTTGCCAGACCACTGGTACCTAAGTGTACTGGCACCTCTAGCAACCCCCTCCCCACAATCCTTCCTAATCTATGTCCCGGATAGCTGATGTCCCTGGAAGGCACCCTCCTCGCTCCACTCACCACCCAGCCAACCACCCTGATCATAGAATCCACAACCATGAAGCCTCTTCCAGCTGCCTTCTTCCTACTCTTACCACTGGGTGCCACTAGACCATCACTCCCATTTCCCCAGACTGACTCAGAGTACCCCCTAGTGGAGTCAGGTACCTGAGTCTCCTCCAGGGGTGCAAAGTGATTTGCCATTGGATCAGTGTGGGGCTGGATGACCTCCTTGTAGCTGCCCCTGCCACCCTTACTCCTCCTCTCTCCTGTACTAGTGAGCTTCTGGGGGGATGGGGTGTGGGCTCCAGCTGAGCCAGTGCAGCAGGACAGCTATTGCTTCCCTCACTTCTACCAGCTGAGCCTGGAGCTCTGCAAAGGCCCTGCAGAAGGGCCAATGACCCCTCCTTCGGAGCACTTCCCTGTAGAACAGCATACCATAATCCCTGCAACAAATGAGTTTCTTGCTGAGCCCCATCCCAATAACCCTTAGACTTTTTTTGTAAGTATATTTTCATTGCAATACAATGTGTGCATTACACTGTACATTTAGCATTCATGGTACAGAAATTGACAACATTAAGCCGTAGTAAACATTCTTTGCTTTTGTGAAATTCCAAAGATCTCTTCCCTCCCTGGTTCAGCAGTGGGAAGATCCAAGGTCTCGATCTGGATCAGAAACCCTTATTGACTGTGGCTCTAACAAAGAAGTTCAGGTGTGGGGGGGGGACTACTCAGTGAGGTAATGACTGTCCCCCTCCCCACCTTTGTCCCTGTCCCTGTTTGTATGCTTTGTCCCCTCTTAGATGAAATCCCACTCTCATGGAACAAAGGTTGGATCGTGCTACATAACATATAAAGGGACACTGGCTTACCGTGATTGAAAAATGGCAAAATCCATTTTACAGAATGGAGAAGCCAGTACTGTTACTGGTCTCTGCAATGCCAAAATCCATTTTTACCAGTGTTTTGTGAAATTTGTTTAACACTTTTAAGGCACCAACAAACATAGCTTTTAAGTGTCTGTTGTGGTCATGAACACTCTTTCTGCATTTCAGTCGTGTTTAAGGAGTCCTTTTGTGTGAGTGATTTGCCACGCATCAGAGCAGCCAGAAAGTTCCGTTTACCCTGATGCATAGCACATTTCTCTGCTCACTGATGCAGACTATGGACAGCTTTTTTGCAACAGACGTGCAGTGTGTTTTCTGCTGCAGCAGCTTCAAAGGACACATCAGCATGGAAGAAAAAGTGAGGGTGCAGAGGCACCGGTGCTGCTGCATTTTTTGACAATGAGGTGCAGTGCTTCAGCAGCTGACAACTCATACAGATTTTTTTAAGGTTTAGAGCACTGGCATACCCCCCCCCCCACACACACACACACATTCAGTGGTTCATGGCTTTTCTTTTTCCTGCCCTCCAAGTTCAATGAAACTGATGCTAGGTGCAACTTTCCTCTCCTATTCATTTTTTTCCCCGCATGAGTTCGGAAGCATTTTCAAACACTACTGCTGAGACTGCATTACAGTTCCTTGAGTTTAATGATGCCAATCACAACAAAAGGAGTGTCTGATATGCTGCTGGGGGGACTGAATGCAAAGTGAAAAGTGAAGTGTACCGGAATATAGCAGAGGAGAGACCAACCAGGAGACAGACAGATAGGACTCAGAAGACAATATGGGAAGTAGTAGTAGTAGTAGTAGTAAAAAAATTATTCTGATATTCAGAAAAGGATAACCCAGTTGAGCCTAGACTCATTTACAATGGGGTCCCATGGGCATAAAAGGACAAACATGTTACACATATAATATACAACATATACAAATTTACAATTAATGCATAGTTGACACCAAAACATACTTGAAGAAAATTTACACAATACGATTACAACAAGCTTTAGGTAAGGCAGCGTTGCTCATTAACCAAGTTTTTATAGTGTTCCAATGTGGAACCATTTTCTGTAACTGTAAATGGTGTGGTAAATTATTCCATAATGTAGGAGCAATATGAACAAAAGTTAAATCTCCTTTTACCATTTTCATGACTGGTTCTTCATATTCAATCAAATTTTCTGAACGCAAACCACTCTTTATATTTTTAAGTTTCACTATCTCTGATAAGTATATAGGTACTTTGTTTAAAAAGCACCTAAGAGCCAAATGAATTGTATGAATATTTCTACATACAGATAAACCTGTTCAATTTAGAGTACCATAAAGGAGACAATGATGGGTGTTCCATGGAGCGTCCAAAATATACTGGGCAAATCTATTGTAGATGACACCTAGTGTCTGGAAAAATAGCATGGATGCCCCTAAACAAGATATCTCCATAGTCAAATAAAGGGATAACTGCTGAATTAATTATTTTTAGTCTTGTTTCTTGTGGAATGTACTTTCTATGTTTATACAGGCACCTCAACTTTCTGTTTAGTTTACCATTTAGGGAACTCTGCATCAGAGGAGGAGAAGGACCTGGGAGTGATGATCACTAGTGACCTGAAGCACTCCACGCAGTGCAAGAAAGCAGCGGCAAAGGCAAACAAGATGCTGGGATGCATAGCTAGGGGGATCAGTAGTAGGAGAGAGGAGGTTATACTGCCCTTGTACAGGTCACTGGTAAGGCTGCATCTAGAGTATGGAGTGCAGTACTGGTGCCCACACCTCAAAAAGGACATTAACCTGCTGGAGAAGGTACAGAGGAGGGCTACAAAGATGATTGCCGGTTAGCAGGGCAAGGCATACAAGGAAAGGTTGAGGGCACTGAACATGTACTCCCTGGAAGACAGGAGAGAGAGAGGGAACATGATTGGGACGTTCAAGTGCTTGAAAGGGATATTAAGCTGAGTGGCAACCATATCACAAGCGGGCACAGTCTTAATCTGGAGGGTGGAAGATTTAAGAGGGAGGTCAGGAAGCATTTCTTCACAGAGAGAGTGGTGGACACTTGGAATGCGCTTCCAGAAGAGGTCATCTCATTGAATACGGTGGGCAGCTTTAAGAGAGGCTGGGAAGGTAAGAATCATGGGTAGGGAGGATGGGAGGAGTGGGGAGGGAGGGAAAGGACATTAGCTCAAGCTGTGGACCCTGCAATACGAGCAGACTTGATAGACCAAATGGCCTTCTTCTGCTGGCTTCTTCGTATATTCATATATAACTATGTGAATATTCCATTTACACTGGGAATCCACCCAGACCCCCAGATATTTATAGGAATCGACTAATTCAAAGGTACAATTATCCAAAGTTTTTATTTTCAGAGGCTGTTGAGTAGCCTCTGACTCATTGCAGAACAACATTAATTTAGATTTTGTGGCATTTAACACCACACAACAATCACAAAAATAACCCGGTAGCCTATCAAACACACTCTGGAGTGTCTCCTGTATTTGAACCACAGAACAACCCTCAATGTAGAGAACAGTGTCATCTGCATGCAAATTTTGTAGGGAAGTGCCAGGAGCTTAGACCTAGGGGCATAATAGCAGCAGCGAAACATACACAGACTCAGCCATAGTCTCAGAAAAGGGGTTGGAGCCTAGTCTGGCACTGGCATGTGTTCGTGGCATGCTGGTTCAGGTGCCAGAAACCTGGCACCTAGAGTGGCATGATCAGCATTTTCGGTGGCATGCTGTGCAGGTACAGGAAACTGGGCACCTACAGAGGCATGTCATGCACTTACAGTGGCATGTTGGCCCAGGTGCTGGAGAGCTGGCATCTAGAGTGGCATGCCGCTCTAGGCACTGGGTTTTCAGTACCTCCACTGGCATGCCGCTGAGACAGGCTGTGTCTGGAAAAAACCTTTTTTAATACATTCATGCTAAACTGAGAAGAAATAGTTCAAGGACAGTCAGTCAGCCTGAGCAGTATGCCATCCCCCCATAAATGAGGTTACACTTTCGACCAGCTGAGATCGACTGTGACCATCACATTGTGCCAGATCAGTGATCATTACATTGTGTCAGACCATAAATAATATTCACAGGGAGATCTAGAACCCCCCCCCCAAAACAAAAATTAAGCAACAAGATCATCTACGTTTCTTCACCAGTTTTCATCAGGAGTGCTATTCTTGTGTGTTTCCATGTTCCAGAAATACAGCACCTACAGTGGTTTGTCACCCACTTACAGTGGCATGCCAATCTAGGTGCAGGAAACCTGGCACCTAGAGTGCTATGTCATGCACTTACAGTGGCATGCTGGTCCAGGTGCCAAAACCTGGCACGTACAGCGGCATGCTGGGGAATTTCAGTGGCCTTTCTGTGTTAAAGGCATTACTGTGTTTATTTATTTATTGAATTTTGTTGACTGGGTTAGTCCACTGAGAATAGAAGTCCCTTTTTCAGGGGTGACCGGGGTGGGGTGGGTGGGGAGAACAGATGGTAACCAACTGAAATTGAACCAGATTAAGCTGTTGGTGGTATTTTTTAGTGAATGTTATAGGACTGCATTGAGAACTGAGCGAGGCAGCACCCCATACTACGCTGAAACTGTGTGGATAAGAGTAGTTGCCTCTAATACAATTGGTAGCTTGTCTTTTTTTTTTTTTGTTAGATATATCTTCCATGGGATGGTGACATCTACATTCACTAAAAATACTACCAACAGCTTAATCTGATTCAAGGTCAATTGGCATTCATCTGTATCCCCAGGTCGTGCCTGAAAATAGACAGAATATGTCTAGTGCACTTACCCGGTCAACAAAAACTAAATAAACAATAAATAAATAATAGATATATGGTATTTTTGACTCTTCAGATGTGCATGGGTACCTCTTTTTAAAGTACCATCACCAGGTTAAATAAATGCATATGAAGCAGACACTTAAGGTCATGTGGCATAAACCAAGATCATATTATGGACATTGTAAACTACTTTTAATATCAACATTTTGATTATTAAAAAAAAAAGCTAGTTTCCAGTGTTTAAGGTACAGGTGGTATCTGGAACAGTTGGAAGTGACAGGACAATATGGACATACTTACTAGGCTGACAAAGATTAAATTAATTCAGGAAAGTTTTCAAAGACATACTGCATTGTTACAATTTCAATAAACACATACTGCACATTTGCATGGCCTGATCTGCATCAGTGTGAGTGGTGTGGAGAAGTTGCACTGGTGGAGATCAGGCTATGTAAATGGCTTGAGGAGCACTATACGTCACTGTTGTGGCTCAGCACAATTTGTGCTTTTGTGGTGATACATACTGGTGCAGGCAATTTATGGTAGTGCATAAACATACTGTTAGTCTGCACCAGGACAGCCCCCCCCCAACCTCACGCCAAGCAACTGACAGCTCTTATTTTCCTTGTAATACTGGAAGTGCAGACTACAACACTGCCTGGATCTGCACCCAAGCTAACCTGGTCAGCATCCCAATCCCATCCAAGCAAACTTGGCAAGCATCTATACTCCACCCAAGTGAGCCTGGTCTGCATCGCCCATCCCACCCATGTGAATATCCACCACACCAATATGGCAAGTCCACCCAGCCAAATACACAGCCAGTCTCTTCAGACAACCATTGTATCCAGCCCCACACACATAGCCAGCTTCCCCCATAACACATGGCCAGCTCCCCCTGACTACACAAGACCAGCTTCCCCCACACCACAAACAGCCAGCTCCTCTCACCACACAAGACCAGCTCTCCCCACCAAACACGGCCAGCTCCCCCAACATACATGTCGAGCTCCTCACCACCACATATGACCAGCTTCCCCCACCACACACAACCAGCACTCCCCCTCCACACACTGCCAGCTCCTCCCTACCATACACAGCTAGCTTCCCCCACCACACACAGCCAGCTCCCCCACAACCACATGGTCAGCTTGCCCCCTCCACCACACAGTCAACTTGCCCCTTCACCAGATGACTAGCTCGCCCTCCACCATACGTCAGCTCACCTCCTACCTCATAGCCAGCTCCCCTCATGTACACAGACATAACCCCATTTTATGTCACCAAAATGGCCAGGTCTACACATATACACCCATCCCATCCCATCACCAACACAGCCAGTTCCTCACACACTACACACACAGCCTGCTCACCCACCACACATGACCAGCTGTCCCCCCACCACACATGGCCAATTCCCCTATCCACCACACATGGCCAGCTCCTCACTACCACATATGACCAGCTCCTCCCTACCATACACAGCCAGAATCCCCCAGCACACATGGCCAGCTCCTCCCTACCATACACAGCCAGAATCCCCCTACCGTACACAGCCAGCTTCCCACCACCACATGGCCAGCTTGCCCTCCACCACACAGCCAGCTCGCCCTCCACCACACAGCCAGCTTGCCCTCCACCACATAGCCAGCTCACCCCTCCACCACATGGCCAGCTCACCCTCCACCATACAGCCAGCTCACCCCCAACTCATAGCCAGCTCCCCTCATGTACACAGACACAACCCCATTTTAAGTCACCAAAATGGCCAGCTTCAAACACCTACACCCGGCCCATACAGTCATCAACACAGCCAGCTCCCCACAAACCACACACAGCCTACTCACCCACCACACATGAGCAGCTGTCCCCCCACCACACATGGCCAATTCCCCCATCCACCACACATGGCCAGCTCCTCACTACCACATATGGCCAGCTCCTCTTACCACACACGGCCAGCTTCCTCCAGCACACGTGGCCAGCTCCTCCCTACCATACACAGCCAGAATCCCCCTACCATACACAGCCAGCTTCCCACCACCACATGGCCAGCTCGCCCTCCACCACACAGCCAGCTCACCCCTCCACCACACGGCCAGCTCACCACTCCACCACACTGCCAGCTCGCCCTCCACCATACAGCCAGCTCACCCCCTAAATCATAGCCAGCTCCCCTCATGTACACAGAAACAACCCCAGTTTAAGTCACCAAAATGGCCAGCTCCACACACCTACACCCGGTCCATACAGTCACCAACACAGCCAGCTCCGCACACATTCAACCAATCCCTCTCACCATAGCCAGCCACCCCGAGACAATTCCCCA
This sequence comes from Neoceratodus forsteri, assembly GCA_016271365.2. Classification (NCBI taxonomy): domain Eukaryota; kingdom Metazoa; phylum Chordata; order Ceratodontiformes; family Ceratodontidae; genus Neoceratodus; species Neoceratodus forsteri. The sequence goes on along the minus strand of CM057458.1, from coordinate 1,402,128,256 downwards.
CTCATGCAGCTACATAACACAACCAGTGAGTTCTCCTCATTCAAGTGTCCAACTCCAACTTTACATGGCAAAAACCTCAAAACATACCGACAGCTTCCCCGACCCCAGCAGCATGACCAATCCCAGTACCCTACCCAAGTGAACTGATCAGCATCCTCACCCCACCCAAGTGACTGCATTAGGCTCATATTATAACATACACATTTTAGGCACATTTAAGTGTAGGCCCCCACCCACCCACCTGTTTGGGGCTTACCTTCAGTGTCTCCCAGGCTCCAGCAATGTCCACTGCCAGACAGATGTCCTACAGAGATTAGTAACTCTATGGTTATTTGGTAACCCTGTTGATCTGCGTGAGAGTGCCATGATGTGCCTCCACACCTGTCCCTTTAAGGCCATAGCCATTGTGTATATACTAAATGATCTGGGCTGGGTCCGAGTGCTTTAAAGCTCTCGAGTGGCCAGGCACTGTCCTGATTTGCCCCACTCTGCGGTCGATAATAAAGCAGAGGGAGCTCTAACTATTACTGTGAATATTTACTTCTAATATGTTTTATATTTAAAGTGTTTGTTTAACCTGCCTTCTTGCAACTTAGACATCCAAATGGGAGCCACCATGTTTGGTCCAGGACTTCCAGGAATTTGGATCAACTGGGACACAGGGGACCTCAAGGGGTCCTTAATTCAGGTGCCTCGTGGGAAAAAGCTGTAGTTCTTGTAGTTTTACAGGTTGGCACCTAAAATGACCAATGGGAGCACCTGAACTGTGATTGACAACCTAGCCAACCGGAATCCAGAAAAACTGGACTGGTTCAAGAACTGTTAGAAAAAAGTGTGCAGTTGCTGTTAGAGCTGAGAGAGTAAGCAGCTCAAGCCATCAAGAAGCAGCTCCGGGAAAGTAGCTGAGGAGAATTATCAGGGAAAGGCCTGACTTGCCTCTCTGCTTTTAATTCTAGCATAGGATTGCCTGATAGCAGTAAAATGGACTAATCCAAAAGCTAACTTTAAACTGTGACAGTTAGCTCCGAGACACTGAAGAGTGCAGCTTGAATTATTGGACCAAGAGGAGCTTCTGTGGAGCATTCAGCCCTACATTTATGTTCAGAGATTGCCTTTTTGCTGATTGAGAGGTTTGCTCAGTGAATCGACTGCAACTGCGAACCGGCCTAAAGCCGAACTGAGAGACAGAGAAGTGAATGCGGTTTTCATTAAATGTGCTGAATATTCATTGGGGGTCAAGGCCTACTGTCGAGGAACTCCTGATTGCCAGAAAGGAGATCATCTTTTCCAATGACCAACTGTTTGCTAGCTGAAGGTTTTCACCAGCAAACAAACTAAATTTTGACAGAAGTGTTTATCCAGCCTTGGTCTCATGCTAAACCCAACCCAAGTCGACTATCCTTGCACCAGTTACTGTTTTTTCAGTGAGAGACCAGTTTGGGGATCCAGCCCCTCTGCAGCAAGAAATCGCAGGTTGCGGATGCCTGGAGGGAAAGGCCTAGAAGCGGAGGTGAGTTGTGCAGGCCCAGCTGCCCCATGCTCTTCAGTACTTTGCAACCGGTCATCATATCGCCAGGCCACCTACTACCAACTGGTGTTGTGAGTAAAGTCAGGGTAGCTCCCGGCAAAATTTCTTCAAATCATTTTGTGGTACCATCTGATTTTGTCTGTGTGTTATAGGGTTACACTGGACTGAACCAACTGGCCAAGGAAACAAATAGCCAAGGGTTTTGTTATTGCATGGTTTACTGCCTTTCTTTCCTCTAAGGGCCCCAACAACAGATGCAACCCTGGGCAATGATCAGGCTAGCCACCAACAGTCTGGGTACCTAGCAGCTGCCAAACTGAACAGTGGGACTAAATGCATGCATGCAAATGTACCCTGGTTTAAATCCAGTATAGTAATCATTCATCTAAATCTGCCCTTTCCCTTGTTCAAATCCCCCTTAATAAATCGATTGGTTTGTTTCACTGCTACATGGCTTCAAGAATATCTCATTGTCTGGGTTTAGTTTGATGTGTTTGAGGGAAAGGCATTTAAAAGTGCATGCCTGGATTGAACGTTATTTTACAGGGGGTTCCAGGGGATTTGCTGAAGACCAGACCCTGGTGGTAAGTGCAAAGGGTGTGTGCATATTGTTAATGTTCTTTGCTGATTGTATATTAACTACAGTAAAGGGTTGTTCCCCTTACAAGGTACATGGTCACTGGGTGGGCTTGTGGGTGGTTATAGCTTCCCAGAGGGCTATACCAGGTTAGATAGATACCCCCACATACATTACTGTGGGTGGAGGCACCAAAATACTGTAATTACTAAGGGCAGGGGAAACCCTGGCAACTGTTAAGTTTGAACCCAGGCCCCTCAACCTCTTGTCCAAAGTACAGACAGGGGTAGTAACCCTAGAGATAGCACCGCCTAGGGATTACATAAGCATTACATTGGCACACGTACAACCCAACCATCGCCCCAGATCCCCAACTGGATCAAGATGGTAGTGACTCCTTGGGTGTGAGTTAAACAGCAACTTTCTTGCTCTATTTCCAGCCCCCCCCAAGAAGCATTGCAAACCCTCACATGGCCCAAAATCAAATGCTTCATATATTTTCCTTTATAGTAGCCTCTATTTGGAAGGGTAGGGATCATAATTTGGCTCCACGGAACCAAGCCGCACTGATCCCTTCCGCTCCTGGTACTACTTCAGTCTGCGCTCCACCCCTGATCCACCCACGCGCTATGTCGTTTTGTGCGGGGGTGCACTCCATATACTTGAATGGGGACTTTTTTTAAGTTACATTTTGTACTTTACATTGCCATTTGAAACTAATCATGGCCACTGTTAACAAGGTCTTTCTTAGTTAAGCAGTGGCCATGATTCTATAACTCTGAATGGTAATGTAAAGTACCAAATTAACTTTAAAAAATGGCCCCATTCAAGTATATGAAGCCCTTATGCTCTCAAATAGTAATGTCACAAAACTGCTAGGGGGCAGATCAGGGGCAGACCGCAGACTGAAGTGGTACCAGGAAATGGAAGAGATCAGTTCGGCTCGACTCCACGGAATCAAATAATTATCTCATCCATTCCAAAATAGAGGCTATTATAAAGGAAAATATATGAAGCATTTGACTTTAGGTCACATGAGGATTTGTCTTGCTTCTTCAAGCAGGGACCTGGATAGTTACTCTTTAAAAGTTACACATAAACAGAATTATTGAAGATTAAAATGTACTGTGCATTTATTTCCCTACAATGCCCCACTCCCCCCCAAATCTACACAACAGAACAACAAAAACTTACTGAGCAGTCCACGATGGAGAGTGTATGTGAAGAAGATGATTCTGAGAATAAATGTAAGTCTGTGTAGGAGGTCTGTGGTGGCTTCCCGGTGAGTCCAGAAATTACTGAGTAGTGGTCAGAATTATTATTTCCCTACAACCTCCCATCCCCAAGTGCACTGAGACAGCGGACACTCTTCCAAAAACAACAAATACATTTTTCATTTGTGTCTGTCCTTTTCATTCACACACACACACACACACACACATACACACACCAGGCCCACCAACACAGCAACACAGACAGCCCTTTCACCAACACTGCCAGCCCACCAAGCAAGTGAACACAGCCAACCTTGAAACCAACACTGCCAGCCCTCCCAGGGAAACAGAAAGCTCTCCCACCACAACAACAGGACCAGTCCTAACTACCCCCAAAAACACAGCCAGCTTCCGCACTCCAGCACCAACAGGGCCATTCCACCCATTGTTCTACCCACCACATTCAGCAAACACAGCTGACTCCCCCATCGCACTAACACAAACAGTATAACTGTCCTACCAGCACAGTCAGCCCACCCCCCGGCTGTGTTGTAGGTGGATGCTTGGATGGGGGGCACTCAATGACCATCCCACCAACATAACCAGTACCCTGCACCTACACAGTCATTGAGTCCCCCATCCAGGCACCTAGCTTTTAACAAGCATTTGCCAATGCAGAATGTTTGCTTGCTGGTATTAGCATTGGAAATGCAGGCGTTAGAAAAATGCAGAATAGGAATGGCAGTGAAGTACTGAACTCACATCAACCCCACCTCCACCCTGCAGAGATGGACAAGCATTGGAGTATGTGTTTGGGTCATCGCCCGTAACATTCGTGCCATTTCGCCTCACCCTATCCTGCAGATTCTGACACATGTTGAGGTGTGCCTTGGGGTGTTTGGCTTTACAGTCACTGAATTTTCCATAAGGACCTACGCTGAAGTGAGTGCAGTATAGGAGAATGGGGTGAACTCTGGGGCCGAAGAATCCAAGGCACACCTCAATACCTGTAACAGGCTGCAGGGTGAGGGTGGAATGGCATGAGCATTACAGTCAGCAATCCAAAGGCACACCCCTGATGCCTGTCAATCTGTACAGGGTGGTACGTTATGGCTAGAAACCCTAACGCCCCGGGCGTTTGTTGGTATTTGCACTACAAATTTTCAACATGGCCTTTTTGTGACCCCTACCTCATGAAAGCATTTGGGACCTCTTCTCATGAACAGTGGCACTGTGATTTTGTTAATGTGTCCCAAACTTTGAGTTCCCACAGCGACCATGCCATTCTTCACCAGATATACGAAAACAGATCAGACAGGATGTGAAGAATGACAGCTGTACCATTCTTAGGGAGGTGTGAAGAGATGGCAATGTTGAAAATCTGTAGTGAAAATCTTAAAAATGCTTGAACTTCCGAGCGTATGTGGAAACTGCACAACACATGCATATAACACAGTTATTTAGTGGAATTATTTCACCAAATTTTCAACATAGGCATTTTATGACCTCTGCTCATGAACACTGTCACAATGATTTTCTTAATCTGTCCTTAACACTGATTTCCCACAGCAACCATGCTATTCTGCACCAGGTGTGTAAACGCATATTTCAGGCAGGATATGAAAAATGGCAGCTGTACTGTTCCTAAGGAGGTGTGAATAAATGCCAATGTTGAAAATCTAGAGTGAAAATATTACAAATGTGCAAAATTACGAGGGTGCATGGAAACTGCGCAACGTATGCTCGTAACACAGTAATTTTATGGACTTTTGTCACTCAATTTTCAACATAGGCATTTTAGTACCTCTGCTTATGAACAGTGTCACTGTGATTTTCTTAATGTGTCCTGAACACTGATTTCCCTCAGCGACCGCGCTATTTTGCGCTGGAAGTGCAAAAACACATTTCAGCCAGGATGTGAAAAATGATAGCTGTACTGTTCATAAGGAGGTGTGGAAAAATGGCAATGTTGAAAATCTGGAGTGAAGATATTGCAAATTTGAGAAGTTATGTAGCTCATGGAAACTGCATAATGCACGCTCATAAAAGAATAATTTTTTTTGATTTTTTTAACCAAATTTGCAACATAGACTTTTTGAGAGTCCACCTCATGAATAGTGGCACTGTAATTTCATTAATCGGTCCCAAAAGATGATTCAGCGCAGTAACCATGAAATCACCTTTCGGGACCGAATAACGCCATGACTGTGACTGAATTTATGAGGAGGGGTCCCAATGACCTCATGTTGAAAATTGGTGCCAAAAGTCCAAAAAATGGGCAAGATATCCACATAAGTTAAAACAACTCTATTTATGCCATTATATAGCTTATTGGCATTTCTTCAGTTCGCAGTCGGCTTTGAAGAGTGCAGACGTGTTCCCGGTCCACCGAAGATTGTCGCACCGGGCTCTGGAGGTAAGTATGGGGTGAGGGGGTGGGAGGTGGGGTACACAGAGGGTGGGTGCAGGTTGGGGGAGAGAGCACTGGACACAATACATGACCGTTTTCTACTTTTTAGGTTAAAAATAAATTGAAACCATCACAGGAAGGTTCTCCTTTTAGCAAGTAGATTTGGCACATTGGGCGGGCTCCCAGCGTCCGCACAAATCGTTTTTTTAGGGGGAGACTGAAACCAGCGGGATTGGGGCCCCCAATCGGCAAGAGTAAGAAGGATCTGTGTTTTGAGAGGGGAGACATGATGCCAAGCTGGAATGGGCATCCCCCTCGGCAAACAAAATGTATGGGGGGGTATTATGCCATCAGGGAGTGGGCTTCCCCATTGGCAAATGATCTGGGGAGAAGGCATGATGACAGGGGGATTGGACACCCCCGTCAGCTTTTATGTGGACTCTGAGGTGGCAACAGCCACTGCCATGTAAGTAGAAATGTTACGCCAGGCAAGGCACCGCCCTGCAATGATGGGTCGCTCCCTCATTGCAGCAGAATGGCTGATGCTGCAATGACAAGATGGACCTTCATTGCAGCAGCCAAATAGTTTCAAGTTGGTGGCACTTTTGTAGAACCAATGTCATCAGGACACTGGGCCTGCACTGGGTGAACAGTTACAAGTCCAAAAATGCAGTGCTGGCGTCGGCTGCCACAGTGCCGCACCTCCACAACCCACTTCTCTCCTAAGCTGCCACATAATGTTTCTTGCGCATGCATACAAGTACACTTAAAAATGACACAACCATCTCTCCCCACCCCACCACAGCCAGTTCTCCTCTCCCAGACACAGCCAGCTCTCACAAATATGCCTGGTGGTCCCTTCCACCATAGCCACCACACACAAACATACAAACACACACACACTCACTCTCCAGTTCTCCATTAACACAGTCATCTCCCTAGCCCTGTAGTACACAAACAGCCTCTGCATCAGTGCAACCAGTGCCCAGCACCACAACACAGTCAGTCTCCTGTGCCAGTATGGTCAATAAGTCTTACCCCATCCAGGTGTTCAGCTTCCACCCTACACGAGCAGAACCCCTCAAAATGAACAGGCAGCTTCCCACCCCTGTAGCAACATAACCAGTCCCTGCACAAATATGACCAGTCCCCCCACCCTAGCAGCATAAATGACCGGTCCCACCATCCCACCCAAGCAAACACAGCCAGTGTCCCCCTGGTCTGCTCATCCCCCAGTACATGGTCAGCTCCCCGCCCTGCACACACACATACACGTGGTACCTCCTACCACAGCCAGCCACCCCCAAATAGCTCCCTCCACACAGATATGATCAACTCTCCTGAAATGAACACAGCCAGCTGCCGCCCCTGCAGCAACACAAACAGTCCCTGAGCCATACAGCAAGTACCCACCATGACATCAACACAATCAGTCCCATGCACCTACACAGCCAATGATCCCCCATCCAAGCATCCAGCTCCTCACAACCCTACCGAGCCATCTCCCCCTGCTCCAGTCCAGCCAGTTCCCCAGCCCTGACCCAACCAGCTCCCTCTGCCATGACACAGTCAGCTCCCCTTGCCCTGAAACAGCCAACTCCTCAACTTAAAACAGCCAGCTCCCATCCCAGACAAAGCCAGCTCCCTCACAGAAAGAGTTAGCTCCCAAACATATTCTCAGTTTCTCCCACCACAACATAGCCAATCCCCTGCACTAGCACATCCAGCAAGCCCCCATCCAAGTATTCAGCTACCACCCTACATGGCCAGAACCCCTGAAATGAATAAACAGCCTTCCATCCCTGCACCAACACAACCAACCCCTCACCCTACCAGCATTGATGGCCAGTCCCCCCACCACCCCACACCTGAGCAAACATAGGCAGTATCTCTACCACTCCCAGTGCCACCCTCTGAAGCTCGAGCCCCAGTCTTGCCTCTGATCTATCCTCCTGGGGGGGGCACCTGACCCAGTTTTACTGTTAATGGGAGTCCACCACAACAGACAAGTGGGTCCTCAGGATCATCTGGAAGGGCTACTCCCTTGACTTCACAGAAATCCTTTAAACTGTCCACTCATGGGGCAACTCATCTTATTAGTCCATATGTTGGAGCTTCTGGTGCAGGAAGTTGTAGGTCTTCTGAGCAACAAGGCAGTGGAGGTAGTGCAAGAGTTAGAATGAAACACAGGCTTAAACTCCCACTATTTCCCAGTTCCAGAGAAATCAGGGTGCATGCACCCCATTTTCAACTTCAGAAACCTGAACAAGTTCATGGATCAAGAAAAATACAAAATGATTTCTCTGGGGTCTCTGCGTCCCTCCCTGAAACCTCAGGATTGGTTATCTTCCTTGGATGTGCAGGATGCATACCAGAACATACTGGTGCACCCCAGCCACCAAAGATACCTCCATTTCATTGTGCTGGGGCAGCATTACATGGTCAGAGTCCTGCTCCTGTGGGCTCTTCTTGGTGTTTCGAGTCTTTACAAAGTGCTTTGCAGTTCTTGTAGTATATCTGAGACAACAAGGATTCCAGGTTTACCCTTACTTGGATGACTGGCTAATAGTCAGTCCATCCAGGCAGGAGATGAAGCAGGCAGTGACCATGACGTCTCAGTTCCTTACCTCCCTGGGAGTTCTGTTGAACCTAGAGAAGTCCCAGCTCTAACTGTCACTGCAGCTGATGTTCATAGGAGCTCTACTGGATACTATTAGGGCCGGGGCCTTCCTTCCAAACAGCAAAATGCAGGTGATCCTGCAAATGCCATGCTGCATAATTTAGTGCAAATCTCTTCAATCCCACTCCATCCAGTGCATTCTGGGTTTGATAGCCTCCTCAGTGTTCACAGTGCCCCTGTCATGGTTACACATGAGAATGACTCAGTGGATGTTCAGTGTGCAGTGGTTGCAAGCAACACATCCTTAAACCTACCCCATATGTGTGACCAAGCCCCTAGTTCAATCACTCACATGGTGGTAAGTGGAGGGCAATCTCCTTCAAAGCTTTCCCCTTTCATAACCAGAACCTCACATGACTGTCACGATGGATTCCTCCTTATTGGGGTGGTGTGTCCACTGTCAGGGCCTCCAAACACAAGGTGTCTGGGACCCATCAGAGGCTCACCTCCACATCAATATATTGGAGATGCAAGCTATATTGAATGGCCTGCAAGCCCTAGTAGATCTTGTCAGCTACCAAACAGTCCTCCTTCCAACAGACAGCAAGTCTGTGATGTATTACATCAACAAGCAAGGAGGAGCACACTTTAACTCTCTCTGCAGGGAAACGATGAGAGTGGTGAAATGGTTCCTGCAGAAAGAGACCCTGCTCCAAGCCATTGCCATGCCAGGAGTCCAGAGCACTCCAGCAGACAAGCTCAGCCAAACAGAGGCCAATCCTCACAAGTGGCCAGTAGTTCCAGATGTCATGAGATCACTAGTTGGTGAGTGGAGCACCCCAGATGCAGACCTTTTTGAGTCCCCACACAATGCCAAACTGCCTTGATTCAGCTCCAAAAAATTCAGGAAATGGTATTTTCTGTCAGGATGTATTCAGACTGCAATGGCAAAATCTGTTTGCATATGCATTTCCTCCAAGCCCTGTGATGCAGATGGTTCTGCTCAAATTAAAGGTGTACGGAAGCAAGATCATTCTAATTGCCTCCTACTAGCCTCGGCAGATATGGTTTCCTCTATTGAACAGACTATCAGTTAGCACATCGAGGATCCTCCCACTCAGGACAGATTTACTGCAGGGTCACATGAACAAACCCAACCTGCATTCCCTTCATCTTCAGGCCTGGCTCCTGAAGAAATAGAAATGAACAGGTACAAGGTATCTCACAGAGTTTCTTAAATACTTTTGGCTGCCCATAAATATTCCACCAGGAAAACTTGCACATCCAAGTGGAAAAGATTTTCCATCTGATGCCACAAAACCCACATGGATCCCTTTCAGTGCCCACCTGACAAGGTTCTGGAGTACCTGCTGGACCTTTCTGATGCTGGGTTGCAGTGTTCCACTGTCAAGGTCCACTTGTGTGCTACATCTACATACCCTGAGCCCATTTGGTATCCTTTATCTGGCTCAACGGCCACTTTTTAAGATGTTGCTTAAGTGCATTTTACATACAAGTACCCCCATCTGGAAGTGAGTAACAGCCCAAGATATCAACTTTGTGTTGGACTTGCTCACCCACAAGCCTTTTGAGCCTCTTGTGATATGTGAATTAAAGTTCTTAACTTGGAAAGTAGCTTTTCTGATGGCCCTCACTTCAGTTTGCCGAGTCTCTGAAATTCATGCCTTGGTCATAGATCCTCCGTATATTGTTTTCCATAAGGATAAGTTAGTTCTCTGCATGTACCCTAAGATCCTATCAAAAGTGGTGTCAGAGCTCAATCTGAATCATCCTCTAGTACTGACTACCAACGTTGCCAATTTTCAGAATGAAAAAGAACATATTCTCCATTCTCTGGATCTTAGGAGAGTCTTGAAGTTTCACCTGGACAGAACTAAGGACTTCAGACAATCCAAACAGCTCTTTGTCTCCTTTGAGCCCAATCAAAAGGGACAGCCTGTTAGAATCAATCACATTTCTCTTTGGACTGTGAGCTGTCTATGCTACTGCTATGTCATGGCACAGGTCAAGCTGGAAAGTCAGGTATTTGCTCACTCCACCAGAGCAGTTGCCATGTCCCTGGCAGAGATTTGCTGTGTACCTATTGGTGATATTTGCAGAGCTGCAACCTGAAGCACAGTGCATACTTCTGTTAAGCATTATGCCTTGGGTGTACATAACAGGCAACATACCTCCTTGGGCAGAACTATCGAGAATAGACTTCCGTCCTGACTGAGCCTCAGCTCCTACCACCCTAGTCCAGGGGACTTTGTCTGAGCTTGGTACTCTGACCCATTAGTGTGAATTAATGGTGAAGACTGATTCCTGGAAGATACAAAAATGATGTACTCACCGTAGTTTTTGATATTCTGCGAATATCCTCACCATTAATTTACATGCCTACCCGCCATCCTCAGGCCTCATTCCAGTCTGTAGGTCTTCACCTCTTGTTCTTGGTTTGTACTGTGAAGACACAGAATTACTGGTTTGTTGACCCTTCTTGCATGTATCATCAGGGCTATCGTATGCCTTTAGGTTACATGCGTAAGTGCTAGTTAGGTTATGTTGCATCTCCTCAATAAAAAAGGTACAGAGGCGGTTGAGGGCTGGTGCCAAGGTAAGCCTGTGTCGCAAGCCCTCCAGAAAGCCTCTAGCTCCCACAGGGTCCTAGCACCTGCAGCTTTAAACCCATAAGTGTGACTTAACGGTGAAGATATTCCTAGAAGATCAAGAATTATGGTGAATGTGTAATTTTCATTTCTCATTGGCTAATTGGAGTGGTGACTTTGGTGAGTTTGTTCCTTTCCTTTTCCAGTTTTGTGAATACCCTTGGAGCCGATGTCAGGCCGAAGGGCATAGCTTTGAACTGATAATGGCCTGAAGGCAATTCGAACCTGAGGTACTTTCTGTGGGAGCACCTAATGGAAATGTGAAAGTAGGCATCTTTTAAGTCCAGGGAGGCTAGCCAGTCCCCTGGCCTTAGAGAGGGAAGGATTATTCCCAGAGTCACCATTTTGAATTATAGTTTTAAAAGATTTTTGTTCAGGTATCTTAAGTCTAGGATGGGTCTCCACTCCCCTGTCTTTTTTGGGGTAAGTAAGTTCCTGGAGTACAAATCTTTGCCCCTGTGCAATGTAGGAACTCTCTCTACGGCCTTTAGAGCCAGTAGAGATGAAACCTCTGCCTCTAAGGCAATGGTTTTGGAGATGCTTGCAGGTGGAAAAGATCTGGCCCTCAGCTTTGGAAATTTCTTGAAGCTGAGAACCAGCCCCTGGCTTACCACCTCCAGGACCCACTTGTCTGAGTTAACAGACATCCAGTCCTGGATGAAGTAAGCCAGCCTGCCTCCTACAGGAATGGGGGAGTTGACCTGGGCTGACACATCAGGGTGTCTGCTTGGCAGGAGCCCTAGGTTGAAGGGTGGATGCAGCCCTGCTCATCCCCCTTCTGCCTCTCCCTCTGAAGAACCCCCTCTGAGAAAAAGGAGAAGAGGCCTGTGCTTGGTAGAAAGGCCTATAAAAAGGCCTGTCCCTGCCCCTAGCTTGCTGCCTTTGAGGAGTTACCTGCCTTTCCTTGGCCTGTGCACTCATATAGGTGGTCCTATACTCATCCATCTTTTTTATGTAATTCTCTGTCTGCTCCCCAAACAGAGAATTACCCACCACAGGGAAATCCATGGCTTTAGCCTGGGTGTCCTATGAGAGACTAGTACATCTGAGCCAAGCCATTCTCCGAAGAGCCACAGATGTAGCCATGACTCTAGATGACACATCATTGGAGTCCACAGCAGCATGGAACTGTACCTTAGATGCCTCAGTCCCATCAGCAGCCACCCCCTCCAGCTCCGAGGCTAGCTGGGGGGAGGCCTGCTTAGCCAGTGCCAGTACAGTGTCCCACCTGGACTTCTGGTACCTGGCTGCATCAGTCATATATTTAGCCTGCCTGAGTCCCAAGGTGGATGCCATGTACTGTTTCTTTGCCATGTATCCAGCTTCCTAGAGTCTTTATCTGTTGGGGGGGGTGAAGCCAAGGGTATATTAGCCTTTTCACAGGCTGCAGACTGCACAACCCCAGCATGGCTGCATTGTTGATACAAGTACTCTGTACCTGAACCTGATAAGGTGTACCTTTTGTCCATCCTTCTGTCGACAGCAGGTACAGAATTTGGAGTTTTTAAAATCTTTTGAGTCTGTTTCCCAAAAAACTTATGAAGGGGAATAGACAGTCTCTTGGACTCTGGGATGTCTATCATCTCCACATAATCAGGTTCCTCTTGTTCCTCCATGGCTTCCCCCACAGGGAGCTGGAGGGCTTCTGCCACTTTCCTGTAAAACATGTAGTGGGAAGATGACTCAGAAAGCCTAGGAGGGGAAACACCAGAAGGCCTGTCTAGGGAGATGTCTGGTTCAATGTGCTCATACAGACCTTCCACACCATCGTCATCATCATCATAATCTTCATCCCCCTCCAAATCAGGTTCATAAAAATCTTCAGAGGCATAACCTTGAACCGGAGGAACCGACCGAACTGAACGCCTGTCAGAAGGTGTTGGATCAGACGGAACCGGGCAAAGCAATTCTACAATCCTTATCGCCCTGGCAATCTCTTCGGCTGTCAGAAAATGGGTCTCTGGATCCGAACCGGACAATTTTTCTTTTCTTTGTCTTTTTGTAGGAACCAATCCTTCAGGAACGGCTCTCTTCTTGCCCGAAGAAGTATCACCCTGCTCAGAGGGCACTCCCTCAGGTTCAGTCGGAACTGAACCGGGCTGGCCATCTGGGTCAGTGAACTTCACGGCCTCCTTATCCCTAAGCCTACCTAATCTTTTTTCCAGGGTAGACTTAGGGACATTTTTACAGACTGGCAGTCTGAATCGAGGTGGTCAAACCCCTGACAAGAAACACAGATGGTGAGGGGATTAGGCTTAGCAAAGACCTCCCCACACACACTGCAGTGTTGAAACCCAGTGGGCCGGGTTTTTCTTTTGGTTTTCTCAGACATAACCATCCTAACCATAAACTTACCCTTTTTATGGCAAACAACCAGGCAAGACACCCTTATCGGTTTCTAACCATGTCACGGGTATTGGGAAAAAACACAAGAAAATGCAGTTTTTTTAAAACCGATAAGGACCGGTAACCACACTCTAAGTCTAGAAACACAGACAGAATATGTAATTCACTAAACGTCCGGTTTAGTTGAACCGGTCGAAAAATACATTTTTACAATTCCCATAAGTTTACTATGTCTAGTTCACTACCTAGTGCTTACTGTACCACAGACAGAGATCTGAATCAAAACTTGTGAAAAATTATCAGTAAAACCGAGGACTTTAACCGATTTTCGAACTGTGAGCAAAGGAGAATTCTCCGGAGCGACTGTTCAGTTAGGCGGAGTAAAGAATCTAACGGTTGTGCTTCTAAGTGCAGCAGACAGAGGTTTGAACCGAGCTCGAGCTCAATGTTCTATGCTCAGCATAGCAAATTAACCCTCTTCTCTCCAGGGCAGTTTGAGTGCTGGGGCTAACTGCAATAGTCAGAATACAGCAAGACTTCATGTAGTTTGAAAAGCAGCAGTGCAACAAAACTGGGCAAAAAATCTTGCCCCAACCTTTTTCTCCATATAAAGGATTAAAGGCATCTTCCAGTTTTATGTGATGGTACAATTTTCTACATCCACCAAAAATATGAGTATTTAAACATGTCTTAACCCTTAGACTGCCAACAAAATGAGAATGCATAGTTATTCGGGACTGATATATCAGTCCGTGGCACAGCAATGGTTAATGTAGTTTTTTCTCAAGAAAATAAATAGACACCATATTTGGCTTAAAAATACCATTTAGACCTGGCAATGGTAAATAAGGAGAAAAAAATGCATGCTGCACAGCATAGGCGGTATGAAGAAAAGTAGTTTTAACAGATATGCTGATGTTTTTAATTGCTGTAGCTGAAATTAGCTTTTTAGGAAAAGCATTTTTCATTGCACTGCTGCTCGAAGTCTGTGTCCCCTTTTTTAATCTGCCTGATGTCATGAACAGTAAAGCAGCAGTGTCATGGGATGCATTGAAGATCAAATGTAAACTGGAGAACTGTTGTTAATGAAGTTTAGAGCCAGTCACCATAGGTGTGCAGAGAACTCAAAATAAAGAAAAATACAGCTGCTGAATTTGTTCCAGTGATCCCGCCACCCACAAAGGGTGTTGCCAAGTGCCATAGTACCATAGTACCAACTGTACTGATTCCTGAGGGGCAGCACCTCTAGGCTTGTCCTATGAGAGAAGCCACCTCAGTTGGAGGTACCACACCTCTGGAAATGAACTTTTACAACTAACAGCCAAGGGATACCTGTCCAAAGGCTTAGTCAATCATTGTGGACAAGGGTTACGCTTGAAAACATAACCCTTACCCTCATGATCCCATGATTCTGTAAGCACCAGAAGGGAAGGGTGTTAGGTACTGGGGTGTTTTTACGTTGCTTGCACGCATGTGCAAGAAACATAGTGCCATCATCGGAGATTTCGGAGGTGTGTCACCTCCTCCTCCAATTCAGTCAGTGAGCTGGCAGGCACGGCCCCTGTAAGCCAATGCATTTTGGGGCTGTCTATGACACGCTCCAAAATGCAGTGGCATACAGTTGAAAGGGGGAGCTACACTTCAGTGAGCACCGATAAGAAGCGTAGCTCGCCCCCCACACGCAGGCATGCGCGCCCCCGCATGTACTGTAGCCAACGGGTGCCCAATCCCTCGCCGCTGAGCTGTGTCCCCCCATGTTGGTGCCACGCTGGGAGCCCACCCCAGCGTGGCAATCAGTCCTTGGCCAACGGGGTGCCCAATCCCCATCGGCTGAACAGCCCCTCTGTCCTTGTGCCACACTGGGAGCCCACCCCAGTGTGGCAAACGTCCACTCTTTTTTTTTTTTAAACCTATAAAACAAAAGCGGTCCGGCGCACGCCTCCCAACCCCCTCCCACAACCCGCACCCACCCACTGCGCACCCAGCCTCCCCACACCCCCTCACCCCATACTCCGTACTCCGATGCGTTAATCTTGGTGGACCGGGAACACGCCTGCACTCTTCAAAGCCGACCGAACTGAGGAAATGCCGGTAAGCTGTATAATGGGATAGATGGGGTTCAACTTTATTGCATATCTCAGGCATTTTGGAATTTTGCATCAAATTTTCAACATGGGTTTAGGACCCTTCTCGAATGATGTCACTGTCATGGCGTTAGTCGGGCCTGAAGGGTGATTTCACTCAGTGACTGCACAGTGACTGCAAAATCACCTTTGGGCTAGAATACCACCATGACAGTGACATCAATCATGAGAGGGGTCCCAAAACCCCATGTTGAAAATGCCAAAATTCAAAAAATGACTGTTTCTGGCGTGCGTTGCGCGAGTTCCTCACGCAGGCTCGTATGTTCACGAAATTTCAATATTTTCACTCCAGATTTTCAACATTGCCATTTTACCACACCTTCTTATGAGTATGTCAGCTGTCATTTTTCACATCTCACCCAAAATGTGTTTCTGCCCTTGTAGCGCACAATGGCGCAGTCGGTGTGCGAAATCAATGTACGGGACAAATTAAGAAAATCACAGTGACACTGTTCATGAGCAGAGATCTTAAAATGGCAATGTTGAAAATTTGGTGAAAGAATTCCTAAAAATGACTGTTTTACGAGTGTTCGTTGCACAGTTCCTATGCAGGCTCGTAAGTTCACAAATTTTCAATATTTTCACTCCAGATTTTCAACATTGCCATTTTACCACACCTCCTCATGAGCAGTACAGCTGTCATTTTTTACATCCTGCCCAAAACATGTTTCTGCCCATTTAGCGCACAATGGCGCAGTCGGTGTGCGAACTCAGTGTATGGGACACATTAAGAAAATCATAGTGTCACTGATCATGAGCAGAGATCTTAAAATGGCTATGTTGAAAATTTGGTGAAAGAATTCCTAAAAATGACTGTTTCACGGTGTCGTTGCACAGTTCCCATACTGCGTCATGAGGTTTGCAAATTTTCAATATTTCCACTCCAGATTTTCAACATTGCCATTTTACCACACCTCCTTATGAGCAGTACAGCTGTCATTTTCACATCCTGCCCAAAAGCGTGTTTCGCCATGTAGCGCAGATATGGCGCGGTCGGTGTGCAAACTCAATGTATGGGACACATTAACAAAATCACACTGACACTGTTCATGAGCAGAGGTCTTAAAATGGCTATGTTGAACATTTCGTGAAAAATTTCCTAACAATGACTGTTTTACGAGCATGCGTTGCGCAGTTCCTACGCACGCTCGTAAGTTCGCAAATTTTCACTATTTGCACTCCAATGACTTCCAAATACCTAAACAGCACATAGAAGCAAGCAACATTCGGCACTGACAAATGCTTGTTTTATTTTATTTTAAAACCCTGAGAGGATAGATAGACAGATAGATGGGCAGACAGACAGATATAGATATAATGATGGATGTAGATATAATAACATGAAGATGATCTGAGGCTGTACTTGGGTTAGCCATATGTTATTGGCTCCAGAAGGCATGTTTGTGTCTCAGGGAGTCGGCTTTCAAGCACACCAATCGGTCTATCACTAATGCAAAGGAGCAGCCTGTTCCATCTCACTTGAACCTGTCCCCTGCCCTAACAGGACGTTAAGTGCTGCTTGCAGATCACTCACAGTGGAAGTGACAGCTGGTTTGCTGACATCTTCACATCAGCTATCAAATTACTCAGCTTTCAGCCTGCCGCAGGGTGTTTATACCACAAGTGGTCTCCCTCACCTCTCAAAATCGGAGAATGTCACCACTGAGACATGTTCCCTGACTAAGAAGCAAGTCTAGGAATGGAACCTCAAACTCCTACGTGGCAGCACAATGTGCTTCTTGCATTACCACAGGGCTAGTACAGTTCTAGGTGTTAGAAAGGCATGTGTAGGACTTACCTTGGTGGCTCTGAGGAGGAATGGAAACCTCTGAAAATGTCTGGTGGCAAATGCTGTGAAGTCCTTCCACACAATTTCTGAAAAAGTAAAACAGAACATGTGCAGCATTTGTATCTGTACTTATCATTAAAGCGACACACAGCCATTACTCATTTTAAAATTTGAGATATTGCTTCTTCAGGATTATAAAATAGATTCCGAAAGCTTTCTGAATAGCTGAATAAGATCACGTTTATACAGAATCATATATTTTACCATACAGGATCAAGTTTTTATTAAAGCATTATTTTTTTTTGCACAACAAGCCCCATTATAAGAGAATTACCCACTCCAGGGTGTGCAGTAAATCAACCTCATGCCTTACAGACACCCAAAGATTGCAACAGGATCTCTTTTGTCACACACTCTGTCATAGGTTATTGCTTTCATAGTAAACATGTAAGGAGGTCCTAGCACATTATATATGTGTCTGTTTTACTCACTTTATGTGAAACCATTGTTCAAACGCCATGAAGTCTTGCTATATTATGACTATATGCAGTCAGCCACTGCAGCTGAACTGCCCCGGAGAGGAAAGAGTTAACTCCAGAGAGTCTGGAGTTCCACAACGCGAGGGCGCTATACCAAAGCTCTATCTGGCCAGTTTCAAATGAAACTGTCAGATTCTTCTCAACTTCACTGAACAGTCGCTTCTTGAGATCAGCTCCTTCACATCGGTTCATTTCGGGTTCAAGCGAGTATTTTCGGTTCATTTGAACCAGCAAAAGTATTTATTTTACTGCATTTCGGTTAAAAGCTCTATCTGGTAAACCGAAGTAGAAATTTAAAGTCTGTGTGGAAATTCAATTATCGGTTCGGTTTTGAACCGATCGGGTTGCTAATAATTTAACGTTTTAAAGTGTGGTTGGGCTTTTAGAGTGCGGTTCCGGTTCTTATCGGTTCTAAAAACCTTGCTTTTAAAATAGGTTTTTTCAAATACCGACACGGTTAGAACCGATAAGGTGTCTTGCCTGGCACTGCCATCAAAAGGGCAAGTTTTTGGTTAGGCTGGCATTATGTCTGGAGAAACCCAAAAGAAAACCGGCCCACTGTTTCAACACTGTGATGTCTGTGGGGAAGCCTTTGCCAAGGCTGACCCACACACCACTTGTGTTTATTGTCTGGGGGCTGACCACCTCCTGTCAGACTGCCAGGTGTGTAAAAATTTCCCTGCAGCCACCCTGGAAAAGAGATTGGGCCGGCTCAGGGAACGAGAGGCCAAGAAGTCCGCTGACCCGGATGGCCAGCCCGGTCCAGTACCCACTGGACCAGAGGGAGTGCCCTCTGACCAGGGCGAGACTTCCTCGGCCAAAAGGAAGGCTGGTTCAGGGGAACCAGTCTCAGTGAAAAAGACTAAGAAATCAGTAGGTTTGGAGTCCAAAATTGTCTCTCCAACTGCTGCAGAAATGGCTAAAGCCATACAGATTGTCCAGTCACTGTCTCAGGGTCCTGCCAACCACCTACAGTTGGTAAAAGGTTGGTTCGTTCAGTGCCAGTGGTTCAGAGTATGATGTTGAGGAATTTTATGAACCACAGGAGAGGGAGGACGAATTTGATCATTACATGTGTGGCTGGGAGGGTCTGACGTGCTCATTGAACGGACATTTCTCCAGACAGACCTTTAGAATCTCCTCCTATTCTGTCTGAGTCCCTTCTCATTTTACGTTTTACAAAAGGTTGCAGAAACCTCCAGCTTCCTTTAGAGGAAGCTGTGGATGAGCAAGAGGAGCCTGATTATGTAGAAATGATGGATATACCAGAGTCTAGGAGGTTGTCTATTCCTTTGCATAAGTCATTTAGGAAGCAAACAACAAAGATTTAAAAAAATCCTCATTCTGTCCCTCCTGTAGATAAAAAATGGACAGAAGATATACCTTGTCAGGCTCTGATACAGACTTCCTCACTGAGCAGTGTAGTCATGTAGGTGTGGCACAAGCTGCAGCCTGTGACAAGGCTAATATTCCTCTGGCCTCACATCCTCCTGATAAGGTTCCAGGAAGATTGATGCCATGGCGAAAAACAGTATATGGCAGCTTCTTTGGGACTCAGGCAGGCAAATTATATGGCTGTGGCTAGATATCAGAAATCTAGGTGGGACACAGTATTGCAGTTAGCCAAGCAGGCCCATGGCCAGCTGGCTAGTGAGTTGGAACAAGTGGCTGCTGATGGCATTGAAGCCTCTAAAGTTCAATTTCATACTGCTGTTGATGTTAATGATGTTTCCTCTAGGGTCATGGCCACTTCTGTAGCTTTCCGTAGGTTGGCATGGCTCAGATGCACTAATCTGTCCCAAGATACTCAGTCAAAGGCTATGGATTTTCCTGTTGTGGGTAATTCTCTGTTTGGGAACAAACAGAAAACTATATGAAAAGATGGATGAATACAGAACTACCTACAAAAGTGCCAGGCTAAGGAGAGGCATGCCACTCCACAGAGGCATGCTCCCAGAGGTAGGGGCAGGCCTTTCCACGAGCCTTTTACCAATTTCAGGCCTCCTCTGCATTTGCACAGAGGGTTTCTTTAGAGGCAGAGGTAGACGGGCACAAGTAAACCGTCCCTCCCCTCAGCCTAAGGCTACTACAAGCAGGCACCTGATGGGGTGCCCAGAGCGATTCTCCTGTACCAGTGGGGGCAGTTTGGTTTATTTCAGCCAGAACTGGGTGTCCCTAACCTCGGACAGGTGGGTTCTGGAGGTAATAGGCCAGGGTCTGGTTCTCAGCTTCAAACAGTTTCCGAAGATGAGAGCCAGATATTTTCCACCTGCAAATCCTTCAGAAGCCCTTGCTTTGGAAGCAGAGGTTTCTTCTCTTTTGGACTGCAAAGCAGTAGAAAGGGTCCCTCCTTGCCATCAGGGCAAGGGGCTGTACTCAAGATACTTTCTTACCCCAAAAGACAGGAGAATGGTGGCCATTTTAGATTTAAGGTACCTGAACAAGCATCTTTGAAACCAAAGTTCAAAATGTTAACTCTGACAATGATTTTGCCTCCTGAGGCCAGGGGACTGGTTAGCTTCCCTGGACCTCAAGGATGCCTATTTTCATGTTCTGATCAGGCCTTCTCACCGAAAGTACCTCAGGTTCGAACTACCCTCAGGCCACTACCAGTTCAGGGCAATGCCCTTCAGCCTTACCTCTGTGCCAAGGGTATTCACGAAATGTCTAGCTGTGGTAATGGCTCATTTAAGAAGACAAGGGATTGCTGTGTTTCCCTACCTGGACGACTGGCTCATAGTGGGTCAGTCCCCAGATCAGGTAAAATCCCACTTGCAAGTCACCCAGCAGCTTCTCACTTCCCTGGGATTCCTGCTGAATTTACCAAAGTCAGTTCTCGAACCAGTTCAGGTACTAACTTTCATAGGTGCAGAATTGAACACAAAGTTAGCCAGGGCATTTCTCCCCTCGGAAAGGGTAGACAGACTCATTTCCCTGGCATCCTCCTTTACCCTGCGGGTCTCTCGACCAGCAAGGCATTTTCTGCAACTCCTAGGGCACATGGCTGCTTCCACAGCTGTAGTGCAAGGAGCAAGATTCCAGATGAGGGACATTCAGTTCCATTTGAGGGCCTATTGGTCTCAAAGGAGGGACCCCTTTCAAATTGGTTCCAGTGACCCAAACCCTGATCCTGGCCTTACACTGGTGGCAGGATCAAAGCAATCTAAAACAAGGGGTTCCTTTCATTCCCGTTTCCCACTCCCTCACCCTCACCACGGATGCTTCCCTGTTAGGGTGGGGAGCTCACTTGGGCGACCTGTCCACTCAGGGAGTGTGGTCTCCCCAGAAATCTCTGCTCCACATCAATCTTTTGGAACTCAGAGCTGTCCTTTTAGCTCTTCAGGTGTTTTCAGCTTCTGTCCAGAACAAAGTAGTTCAAGTCAGGACAGACAACACCACAACAATGTGGTACCTCAACAAGCAAGGGGCACTGGTCATCAGCCTTGCTGCACGAAGCAATGAAGTTGTGGTCTCTGGCACTCCCTGAACACCTCCCTGATAGCAGTTCACCTTCCAGGGAAGGACAATGTCCTGGCGGATGCCCTCAGCAGGATTTCTCAGGGCCATCACGAATAGGCTCTGAATCCTCAGGTGCTGGGGTCAGTCTTTGCCAGATGGGGCACCCCTCAGATAGATCTTTTCTCAGCCCCAGACAACCACCAACTTCCTCTGTTTTGTTGCAGGCCTCCAGTGCTGGGATCAGTCCCCCTGGACGCCTTTCAGTTGGATTGGAAAGGGAAGTTCCTGTATGCCTTTCCCCCCTTTCCCCTTCTTTTCAGGGTACTAGTAAAAATCAGATCTCAGCCCTGCAAGGTGATTCTGATTGCTCCAGATTGGGCCAGACAGCCCTGGTATCCACTGCTTCTGTCCTTGACAGTCCACCCTGCCCTGAGCTTGCCCAGAGTCCATGACTTACTGGCCTGTGCACAGGGGAGAGTGTGGTATCCGGACCTCAAATCCCTCCATCTCAAGGCATGGCTCTTGAGGGTTAGAATTGCTGACTTACACCTTTCTCAAGGTGTTTTGGATATTTTAAAGGCTTCAAGGAAGCCTTCCACTAGAACCACTTACAATTCTAAGTGGAAAGGTTTTCCATCTGGTGCTCTGAGAAGCAGATTGTCCAGAATCTGCTGATCTGCCATTACTGGACTATTTGGTCCATTTAAATTCCTTAGGCCTTAGGCCAGCTACCTTAAAGGTTCATCTGGCAGCTGTCTCTGCTTTTCTGTCAGCAGGGAAGCCTGCTTCCTTTCTTCTCACCCTGTGGCTCCAAGTTTTTTAAGGGTTACTTCACACCAACCCTCCTTTTGAGAACCAGCTCCCGCTTGGGACCTGAATGTTTGCATTGCTCAGTTAATGCAACTCCCCTTTGAGCCTCTGTCCTCAGCAGAGCTCAAGTTTCTGACTTGGAAAACTGTTTTCCTAGGTGGCTATCACCTTCTGCCAGACGCATGAAGTGAACTACAGGCCCTGTCAGTGGAAGAAGATTTTATCTCTTTCCACAGAGATAAGAGTAGTCCTCAGGACTAACAGAAAGTTTTGCCCTAAAGTGGTTTCAGATTTCCACCTAGAACCAATCCATCTCTCTTCCAGTATTTTTCACTGAGCATTCTTCCTCAGGTGAGAGGAGTCTGCACAGCTTGGACATCAAAAAGCCTTAAGCTACTTTAGAGCACTACCAAGGGTCACAGGTTGAATCCTCCAACTCTTCCTTACCTATGGCGAAGGTTGGCAAGGGAAACCTGCCACTAAGAGGACAATTGCAAGGTGGATTGTCTCTTGTATCCAATTTGTTATCAAAAACTAGGTAGAGAACCCCCTCAGGACTGAGGGCTCACTCCACCAGGGGTACAGCTGCATCTCTAGTGGCTGCTAGAGATATTCCCATTCCGAAATCTGTCAAGCTGCTACTTGGAAAACAGTTCACACTTTACCAAGCATAATTCCCTGGATATTCAGTCCAGGAGAGATGCTCGTTTTGGCACAGCTGTGCTTCAGAGCCCTATTTCCTAAGTAGGTTCTGACCCTCTCCATGGAGGTACTGCTGTAATCTGCATATAGTCATAATATAGCAAGACTTCATGGTGTTTGAAGAAAAATTACTCCACCTTAGTAATTGCTTTTCTTCTCATGGAATCTTGCTATGTCTCACCACTCCCTCCTGCCCTCTCAGAACTTCTACTTGGGTAGGGGTGGCAAATTAGTGCAAGCACTGTGTCATGCCATTTTAGTTCTTCCTTCACCCCTTATTTAGGGTTAGGAATTAGGTATTTCTGTTTTAAGTAATATATTTGGCCCCTTCCTGGACTTGAGTCTTGGGGAAGGGGGTCTAACAGTTTGTTAGGGAGAAACTAATAATACTATTATTCATTGTTATTATTATTGCTTTTATATTGTTGTTTATATTGTTGTTATTCCTACTAGTAGGTAGCCACTTGGCTAGTGTAGAGCTCCACACAGACTTGTTGCTAGTGTTAGCCGTAGAATCTGACAGTTTCATTTTTGAAACTGGCCAGATAAACTTTGGTATAAGCCCTCGCTGTGGAACTCCAGACTCTCTGGAGTTAACTCTTTCCTCTCCGGGGCAGTTCAGCTACAGTGGCTGACTGCATATAGTCATAATATAGCAAGACTCCATGAGAAGAAAAGCAATTACTAAGGTGAGTAATTTTTTCTTTCTGATGTAGAGTGAATGGTTTACCTATAGCGGAGTGACATTCCCAACAAGAACATCCCTGACAGCGACAGACACAATGCCGAGAGTCAGCAAAAACTGCCAAAGGGACTTAGCCTAATTCACCTCAACATCTGCAGCTTATTGAATAAAGTCCCCGGAGCTGCAAGTCACTGCCCATACCCTCAAACCGGATATGTGTGTAATATCCAAAACATGGCTAAAACCCCAACATGGTGACTCTGAAGTAGCCATGCCCGGCTACACAGTAATACAACAGGACAGACTAGGCAACAAGAAAGGCAGTGGCATTGCCATGTATATATCAAACACTTTCCAGTATACCTCTGCCCATCTCCCAGGTCACACCCCTCACATGGAAACCACGACGATAAAACTTGTCCTGCACCATACCTCACCGGTGTTTGTGGCAGGGATATACTGTGCCCCTGCCACCCCAGCATCTACCATCATAGACCACCTTGCCTCTCTTAAAGATATGGCTGCTTCCGGTGAGTTCTACATCCTTGGGGATATTAATTACAACTGGCTAGATAAAGGCTGCTCAAAACTATGCAGCAAGATTAAAGCCCTTAACCTCTCCCAACAGATTGGGCAACCCACCGCCTAACCCAAATCCCAAACCACTCCCTCCTGGACTAGGCTCTTACAACACACCCACAGGATCATTAAAGCTGGCCTCCTACCAGATTCACTGAGCGACCACCACATGAGCTACATGATCAGGAAGGTGCACAGACACTAAATCACCGCCCACAAGAACACTCCATGCACGAGCATTCAGTTCTCTCTGCCTCAACTCCCTTCTAAATGACCTCGCCTCCTACCGACTGGTCATTCATCCAACTGGTACCTACCATTGACCATGCTTTCGACATGCTCAGAAATCAAATTCTTGCTGTCTGGGACTATCATGCCCCCCTGAGAAGCAAAAGGGTAAGGGAAACCCATCTCTCCTGGGTCTCTGCTGACATTATTTCCAGATGTCGCGCAAGAGACCAGGCCTGGAAAAAACAAAGGCAAACAGGTACCCTTGAATCCCTGCAGCATTATCGTACCCTCCGAAACAACTGTACTAAAACCATAAGGCAGGCTAAAGAAACTACTTCCAAGCAGCCCTATCCACTAATCTTAGCCATCCATCCAAATTCTGGAAATCTATGTTAAGAGCATGCTTAGCACTCCTCTGCCATGCATCCTCTCCTACCCCTAATATTAGGGCAGAAATGTATCCGAGTCAAATGAAGTTCACAACTTTTAATAACTTTTTTACCGACTGTGCTAAATCTCTCCTATCAAACCTACAAATCACTTCAACCGCACCAAAAACCCCTGTGCCCGCCCTGCACTCCCCCTTGCCACCAAGTTCTCCTTCTGCCCAGTCTCCACAACAGAAGTCCTAGCAGCCCTACATTCCCTAGACCCCAATAAAGGTAAATGCCCATTAGGACTGGACGCCAAACTCCTATACCTTTCTGCCCCTGCCATTGTGGCTCCCCTAGCCGACCTCCTAAACCTTTACTTCTCCTCAGCACAAATTCCAACAGCTTGGAAGGAGGCAGTAGTCATCCCGCTGCCAAAGGGTGGAAACCCATCTGAGCCGGGAAACTACCACCCTATCTTCCTCCTTCCAACTCTGGCCAAACTACAGGAACACCTAGCCCTCTCTCAACTCACACAATTCCTTGACACCACCTCCTTTTTCACCCCCTACCAGTCAGGATTTCTCAAATCACACTCCACCACCACTGCGCTACTAAGACTCACAAACGATGTTGCCTTAGGCATGGACAAAGGGGTTCCTCACCTCGGCCATATTCATTGACTTGGCAAAGGCATTTGATACCGTCTACCACCCCATACTCATCACAATACTGCATGATGCAGGCCTATCCGATCTAGCCACTAGCTGGTTCCAAGCCTACCTATCTGGCAGGAAACAAGCAGCAAAAATTGGCCCACATGTATCCCCCTCACTCCCAGTCACCATGGGGGTCCCCAGGGTTCTGTCCTGGGCCCCCTTCTCTTTTCCATATTTCTAAACGACCTCCCACTGACATGCCTAAACTCAGCTATACAAATGTACGCTGACGATACCATTCTATATGCCTCCAGCCCCTCCAGCGAGGTATTAAACTCTGCCCTACAGCAGGATTTCGATGCCGTTCAAACCTGGCTTAGTTCAAACCAACTTGTCCTAAATACTAAGAAAACCGTATCCATAACTTTCGGCACACCGCCCAGACTCTCCCGACTAGCTGCTCCCCCCACTTTCCATACACTGGATGGAACCACCTTGGAATCCTGCACCTCCTTTAGGTACCTGGGTGTATGGCTTGATCGCCACTTAGATTTCTCCGTCCACATCGACTCCCTTCAGACAAAACTATGCCCAAAACTAGGCGTACTATACCACAACAAAGGTTGCCTACCCACCTCGGTCAGTAGGGAGCTAGTGCACAAAATCATTCTCCCAATCTTCGACTACAGAGATGTGGTCTACTGCGCAGCCCCACCATCCACCCTGGCCTACTTGGACCCCCTTTTTCATTCCATCTGTTGGCTCATCCTAGAATGCCCCCCCACCACCCACCACTGCGACCTGTATAGCGCCCTAGCTCTCCCCTCGCTGCACTCCAAGCGCCAGCTTCATTGCACAAATCTCACAGCAAAGCACTGGTCAAATTCCCTCCCCACCTATCTCAGCTCCATCCTGTCAACTCAACCCCCGGCCTACTCCTTGAAAGGCACTGACTCAAAACTTCTACAAATCCCTTTCATGCACACCTCAAAGGGCCAGTCAGTTTTCAAATACAGACTGCCCAAACTCTGGAATGACCTCCCGGCAGAAATCAGACAGTCCTCTACCCCAAGGACCTTGAAAACTCTCCTTCAGGCTCATTTCTCAGACATATGTAACTGCAACCTGCAGTCCAGATCTGATATCACGAGGCTTCGAAATGTGCCATAAACTGTACAATTGTCCAACAACTAACTATTATTGTGTTTTCCTATGTGTCACTGTCTGTTATGCACTATGGTCATAGACCCCAACTATGTTACAGCAACTCATGCACTCTGCACTAAACTTATAACTAAATAACAGATGCATAGTCCAGCCTGTAACTTTTCTGGACCTGATGTTTCACCCTTTATGTACTGATTATGTACCTGTTGTATGCACCATTGCCTATGCACCATTTGTATTATATGTATGTAACTCCCAGGTCGCATCTGGAAACGAGTGGATTCCCACTCAGTATGCTTATCTGGTAAATCTCTTGAATAAATAAATAATTGTACTGTCGGGGATGTATGAGTGCTTCCTTTGGGGGGCTGTACCCCCCCACACACACACACACACACACCGGTTTCTATGTATACAACTCTGAGTCAAAGTTGTCTTGGGGAGTGAGCGAAACACTAGGAAATGCAGTGCCAGTGAGGACCATCACAGCAACCCTACGTTTTAGCTCCTAATCTGTCGCGCTAGCGGTTTTGCTCTACAGTCGGCATACCAGAGTGAATAGTCACTATGGCTTCTGGCAACAGATGGGAGAAGAAAATGATTTGCATACCACCTAGCCAGTCAGCAGAGATGGATACAGCACTGGAAAGAGAAATAAAGAAGGCAGCAGCCCCAGGAACTTACACTCTTGGAAGATTTTAATTTCCTCAACAAAGATTGGTCAATCCCAGAGGCCAACAGTCTTAAGAGGCAGTGGTTTGCGGAAGCTACAAAGAACTGTTTTCTCAACCATGTGTAAAGGAGGCAATAAGCACAGAGAACACCTTGGAACTCAAGGTTTAAGTAAGCAGTAAGACACAATGGGGTGTGCATGAAACGGATTTTACCGCATGCCCAGGGACATAGTGAGCCACAAGGCCACAGGCTGAGTGCCTTCAGCCCCTGGGTGTGCAGTAAAAGCTGTTTCATGCACACCCCTAGAGTGTCTTACTAAGCTTATAAAATGGGCTATTTTTGTTTTACCTTTTAATGTATGAAAAACTACATTTTTATACATAAAAAAAGATAATCAGACTTTGACATAAAATAGTCCTTCCACCAACTAGAAAACGGTGTAATTTCCCCCTATACTACCTCCTGTCTTACACACTTTCACACTGATGCAGCCAGGAGTCCCCTTCCCACTCTGTGTATTGGAGTGTAGGAGATACGATAATTGTTTTGTTACTGTGGGATGGGAGAGCGACAAGCTGCTGAGGATGAAAGTTTTTTTATCAGTCTGTTAGCAAGTACAAATGCAGCAGGAGATATTGCCCTATATTTGTCCTGGGAGAGACAGCACAGATAGTAAGCGAACGGAGGAACTACCCCCCAATCAAAAAAACTCAACCTGTGCATATAAAACAATAATAATAATAAAAAAAATTGAAACAGTAACAGATGTCAAACGCTTTTAGGAAATAATGTACAGGACTGAGTGCACCCTTCCCAGTGACTGAGCCCCGAACCATGCAAAACAGCTTCCTCAGCAAAAAGAAGTACTTCTGACCCCAACGCTGCATCTTGTGAGCCTGCCGGTGACTAAACAGGAAAAAATAACAAAAGCAGTCCAAAATGATTTGGAATAAGAACTGTGTTGGTATGGGAGCGCGGTTGCCAGCAGAGACAGCGAAGACAGTGGAAGCAGATATGCTGCGGGAGCCGGACAATGATTTTTGGAAATGAAACATACACGTCTGGTAAGAGGTATTTAATCAGAAGGGCTGACCTTTTCATTTTTTACAGTTGTGTTTTTTGGCTGAAAGTGGAAGTCAGTAAAGAATGAGCAGCACCACAGAGTCTGGGATGAGCCGTGTTAGCGAGGAAAAATAATAGCGGCATTTCAAAAATGAGGATTCTATTGGCTCATCGATTTTCTTTTTTTCTACTGTGGTCCTGCTTTTAGGAACTTGTTATTCCCTGTGCATGAAATTGATTTCATGCATGGGTAATAACCAATCAGAAAACAGGATTTCATCTCAACATTTTATAACCAGGACATAATCAGTGACATTAAGGTACAAAATCTTAAGGACAAAGTGACCATAATTATGTAAAATTTAAAGACCAGTGGCTTAATTCTGGCATCATGGTCCCTGACTTTAGAAAAATTTACTTTTCTATAGTGAGTGATTTAATCACTGATAGACTAAACAGCATGTATGATTTAAAGGAGGCACACAATAAATGGGCAACTTGAAATGGGTGGTACTAGGGGCATCCCCGGAGTGCATTAGGTGCATTAGAAAGTTTAAGAAATACAAGAAGACAGGAGAAATGAAGATGGTCCCAGTGAGGAGGCAGGAGTAGCATGTGCACCAGTCATTCCTGCTACTATCCCCTCTCTGTATTTAGTCCCACTCGAGTCCAAACCAGAGGCACTAGGACCCCGTGGGAGCAAGTCTTTTGGCCAGAGCCAGCAATCACTACTGATTTAGGGTGCCTAGGTGACACCAGGTGGTGATGCACCATTGTCAATAACCATTGCTGGCTCCCTCACCCAATTCATTCTTTTTTCCTGCCATCAAGTGGGTAGCATGGGAGTAGTTTATGTTGCTTAGTTCACATCGTAGTTGCTGTCTTTTTTTTTTTGTAAACTTTATTTTACTTTTGGTGGTTACAGCAGAATACCGTGCATTCAAAGAAATATGTTATCTACTTACTTTTAACTATTTCACATAACATACAAATACCATGAGTATATGATTTTGCTATAGTAGAATGACTTCCTTCTCATCTATGACAGATATTACAATGTCGACTTTTAGTATTCCATCTGAAATGATCACCCCTTTGCTGTAGTTAGTCCCCCCCTGTTTAAACTCATTCTAAAGTTGCCCAGAAAGTGCCTCTTTTTGATGAGGTACAGGCTTGGCATAATGACTCAGATATGCTGTAGGGTATACATGTAAGACATACAGCAGGTATAGTGCAGTTATGCGGTTCACCCATGTCATAGTGAAAAACATGTTGCCAACACCGATTACAGCATCGGCAACATGCGGCCCAGCATTACAGCACCAAACATTATGTTTCCCAGAAGTTACAATGCCAAAGTGCCCTCCCTGGAAACAGCTGGCTTTTGTGGGGGGTTTTGCCCCCCCACTCGCACCCTTCTATGTGGGGGGCTTCACATGCACCCCCTCAAAACTAAACATAACCTCCTCTGGGGCAGGGATTCTGAAGGGGTAGAAACTGTGTGGGGACAAAGGGTGACAAGAGTGGGGGAGATCTAAAATCAAGATCACCCCTTTCACTATCACCCTTGTTGTGGCATTGTAATTGCGGTGAAAAAATGCAGTAACCATCCTAACGGTATACCCAGTTATCCCTGTAGCCTACAAGAAAGGCAATTTTTGGTTTTACTCTGTTACAGTGCCTGTCAGCCTTAGTTATACACTGCTCAGTCTGTGCGTCCTGTTACCCGTTCTGGAGTAGGGGTATGTTAACCAGCTCTGGTTTTTCACCAATGTGCTTTGCTTATGGCCCCATGTTAACCCTTTTTAAGGCTAAGAGTTCAGGTGTCAATATCTTGTCAAATTTATCTCCCTCCCCATTAGCATTTAGAGAAGCCCATTCTAACTTCATACATTGCAAAAGGTCTGCCAACCAGTATGCAATGATGGGGATCTACCTGACTCCAATGTTGGGCCAAGGTTTTCCTAGTGATTGCCAATGCTGTCTGCCATAGTGATTCCCCTCTGTCCCTACCATGTTATGTGTTCGCCCCCCACCAGCAGTTGTACAGGGGTGGAGGGCAGTTCCAGCATTTTTTCCATTATTCCATGGACTTCCCCCCAGTATAGCTGAATTTTAAAACATTCCCAAACCATATGGTTGTATGCTCCTATCTTCCTTTTGCATTTCTGGCATACGTCACTCACTTCGGGTTTCATTTTGAGAAGCCTACCTGGGGTATGTATGTTCTAAAAAGGAAACTGTACTGTACTGTACCTGCCTGAGCCTGTTAGATCTTGCACACCCCACAACATGTCTGATAGTCATGTCCCTCTTTTCTTGATTGATATTTATTCCTAGGTCCTTCCCCCAAGAGGTCCTGTAATTCTCCATCTGAGGAGGCTTTGCCCCCTGAACCAATCTATTATATGCTGACAGTAGTGTAGTGCCCAGCTGGGGCAAGAAGGATGTGTTCTGCAGGCAATTTTTTTACTTTAGGAGTCCCCTCCATACCTAGCCCCAAGAGTCCACATATGTCTAAGTACACAAAATAAGATCTAGGGAGCAGATTATACTTTTTCTTCACATCAAGGAATTGCACTAAGGTTCCTCCCTTGAGCAGATTCGCCACCGCTTGCAGTTCTTTCTTCGCCCAGTCTTGTAGACTTTGGGGCGTAAACACTGCATACCTTTGTCCCCATTTAAATATTTTGGTTAGGGTCACCATGGGGAAAAGGATGGCTGATAGTTTATGTACTGATGCACCTTGTACCAAATATTTTCTGTGATTTATGTAAAAGGATTTTTGATGGCTCTTCTATATCTACTCCTGAGGCACAGACTTAGTGCAGACTCCTTAAGAGATTCCCCTCCCAGCTCCTGCTCCTCTAAACTCAACTGTGGAGGTCTGTTGCCTGCATCCTCCTTGCCCCAAAATGCCAACCGGGTGGCCCAGTAGAATTGTTTCACATTGGGCAGCGCCAGCCCCCCTTCAATTGCTCCCTGCAGGATAGACATCCTGATCCTTGCTGACTTCCCTCTCCACAGGAATGTATTCAATGCACTACTAACTCTTCTAAAGAAACGCTGGGGCATTTTAATGGGGAGTACCTGTAATGAATACATTAATTTATGGAACACTGTCATTTTAATTGCATTGACCAATGAGTGTTAGTGGAAGGGACACCCACCTTTTCAGATCTTATTTGATTTTCTTGACCAATAGGGAGAAGTTGTACAGTATTCATAAATTTTTGCAATGTTCACTGCAACACTGATCCCAAAGTACTTTAATGTTTCAACTACCTTGAGCTCCAGTCCACCTTCCTGGGGTGTATGCCCTTTGCTCCTTCCCACATACGAACTTTCTCTGTTACCCCAATTTACCGTGTCCTGACAGGGCACCGCAGCCTTTCAGGACCTGTGCTGTCACCAGGATTGCTGCCTCTGGCCTTCTATCATACAATAATAAACCATCTGCAAAGAGGAAGACCTTATGTTCCTCCTCTGGCATGCACCTTAGGTCCTCTATTTCCTCCTGTGCTCGCAACATGGCACTCAGACACCCTAGAGTCATTATGTACAGCAGAGCAATAGAGGGCACCCGTGCCTGGTACCCCTCTGGAGGTTGATGGGCTATGTGAAGCCCTCATTGACCAAGACCTGTGGTGTAGGATTAGAATGTAATGTTTTGACCCAGGTTCTGAATTGTCCTCCAATGCCAAACCACTCCAGTGTTTTGTGGAGGAACTTCCACTCCATGCAATGGAATGCCTTTTTGGCATCGGTATCCCATGTATAGGACGACTGCAATTAAGCACTTTCAAAAAGGACGACTCAGTCACGATGCTGGTACACAGGGCTACCTGGCAGGATAGTAACCAGATGGGGGTAGGCAAATATAGCGATGGGATGTCGTTATGTATACATACACAGTGGGGGGACCACGGCGTGCAATGGGCGAGTGGAGGGAGGGAGGGTTTGTAGGGTGTAGTGCAGTGGTGGGATGCCAAGCTGGCCATGTGGCATAGCCCAGTGGGTGGTAGGCTGGGGTTAGGGGAGGGTGCCTGGTTTGGTTCTGGGCATGACTGTGTTTTTGCTTCTGCCGGTTTTTTTTCCAAGTTTTACACCCCCAACATTCCCCTGGAATTGAGAATCCTTTAGTAGTGGGTGCAGGTGTCAAAGCCCCACGAGAGAGGGTGTGGGGGCACAGCACCCCCCCATAACATAGAGATTAGGCACCCTCTTATTATAAGCCAGGATTTATGCACATCACCGAAATTAATTTTCAGCGATGTACACTCACCCAAACGGTGATCACTATTCCGTGATTGCTGTTATCACATGGTACCTTTGGCGTCTAGTGTTAGGATCTTCACAGGCACCCCTCTCTTCCTTCACCTCCACAGCACATTAACAGTTCTTCTGATATTATTTTCTCTTGTCTTCCCTACACAAAACCAGATTGATATTGAGTGTATTGCACATGGCAACACCTTTTCCAGCCAAGTGTCCATTAGATTAGCAAGAATTTTGCAATAGACTGTGAGCAAGGAGATGGGTCGATATGAAGAGCAGTACATGAACTCCTTCCCTAGCTCAGAAAAGACCACTCTCATGTCTGACCGTGTGGAGGGGGGAAGCCCATCAGCCCCCAGGCTTTCCTTAAGCATTACCATCAGAGAAGGCTCCGGTTCCTATCTAAACACTTTATAGAAATCAATGGCAAGCCTGTCCTGCCCCGGCATGCCCCCCCCAGGTCCCTGATGGCCATCTCCACTTCCTCCCACATTATTGATTCATCCAACATCTTTTTGGCCCCTGCATGACTTTCTTCACTGAGGTCTGTATAAGGAAGTCCTCCATTCTCCCTCCCCAGAAGGCATTCAAAGGTTTATAGTTCTTGATAGAACTTCTGAACACCCCTTCCCCTTTCTAGCTCTTTTAGTTTCGAGGTATCTGCTCCGCCCTTGGTCTCTAATTTTGTAGCAAACACCGTCCTCCTTTTAGCCTTTAGCTGCGAGGCCAGCTAATTGCCTGCTCTGTCGCACACGTAACATGCTCCAGCTCTGGCCATTAAAATGCTTCTTTCTATTCTTTTTGTGTCTAAGATATATTCTTTTTTAAGTTTTTGTAACTCAAGATGAAGTTCTGGCCTGGAGTCATTCTTGTGTTCCCTTTCCGGTTCCCCTATGTGAGTCTCAAGTGCTCTGGCTTTGCTTTGTGTCTCCTTGTTTTTATGATAGGCATATGAAATCACCTCCCCTTATATAAGCCTTGAGCACTTCCCACCTAACTGACTCTTGCATGATTTCTTCTTCATTGTGTACCAGGAACTTCCTAATTCCTTTTACTATGTATTGCCTAAATTCTATTTTCTTTAAAAGTGTTGGGTCCAGCTTCCATGATTTATTCCTATGACCTTACTTGCCTATCCCTCCAATGCCCTCAAGGCACACCAGTGCATGGTGTTACACTCAAAGTACTTCCTCTATTATCCATCAACAACATCAACCTTCACACATCCTAAATTTTGGCGGATGAAAGAGGGTGGTGGATAATAGAGGGTGGTGGTTAACAGGGCGATAACATTTCTGGAAAACATGACAGGAGCTCACACTGGCATTAAGTGAGGGTGGCAGATAAAAGGGGGAGGGTAAAAGAGGGAGCACTGTACCATGCTGCACTCACTCTCTGCCGTGCAACATACCCTGTGTGGCCGATATAAGGTTAATCCTCACATAGGATTTGTGGGCATAGGAGTAAAATATGTAATCCTGCTCTGCTGGGTTGTAATGTTCACTATACTATTTACCTTCATTGGGTCCCTCAGTGTAACTGCACTCTTGGTGGGTTTGTGAGGGTTTTTAGAAGATCTGTCAAACACCTTGTCCAATGTGCAGTTAACAACCCCTCCCAGTAGCCAATTTCCAGGGAAGTTAGACAGCTCCAGAGAAAATTTAGTGTAAAATTCCACTGTGCTATAATTCAGACTGTAAGTGGATCCCAAAGACAGCATGTTCCCAGACTGCAGTTTCAGTTGCATTAGTGAGTAACGCTTCTCTGGATCATCAATGGCCTTAATCATGTGGGCTTGCATATGGGATCTGACAGAGATCACAGTACCCCTAGCCTTGGAATTAAAGCATGCTCCTGTCCAAATCTCCCCCCCCCCCCTGTTTTTAACTAGATGTTGCAGTTCCTTTGGGGTTGCGTTCATTTCCTGCAAGCACACTATGTCTGGGTTCATCTTGTTTTGTTACCCCCAGGA
This sequence comes from Neoceratodus forsteri, assembly GCA_016271365.2. Classification (NCBI taxonomy): domain Eukaryota; kingdom Metazoa; phylum Chordata; order Ceratodontiformes; family Ceratodontidae; genus Neoceratodus; species Neoceratodus forsteri. The sequence continues at coordinate 1,402,093,770 of CM057458.1, read as the reverse complement.
TTCTTTTTCACTTCATCCCCAATTTTAGACTGTTGACATTCCATGACAGCAAGGCCCGCTTGGACATTCGTAAAAAGTCATGGAGGGTTCCCTGGCTTTGAAGACATTAGGTTTTACCAGATGTATCAGTGGATTGTGCTGTCCCATCTTCTGGAGTCTGGCCTGCATCTTATTGTATTTCTTTTTGTTAATATAATTTTTATTGATATTTTCACATGGTACGGGGGGGGGGAAGGCATTCACAGGTTCATGTTGCTATACACTGTTTAGCATATACAGGTTTAAAACAAATACAGGTCAAATTTATACATAATATGTAAGGTTCAGTAATTCATTATTTCATAACTTTCTGAGATTTTCCTAATGTATACAGACCCAAATATTCAGGATACATCACCCCCCTGTTGACTACATAATGATTACTTTTAGGGTACAAAGCCAGGTCTCTCGCCATTATATAAATTATCCATTTAATCCATTTCAGAGAGCCCAAATCAGTACGGTCATTCAGAGAGAATGAGATCCTTTCTGTTTTATATATTTGTGTTATTATTTCCCTCCATTCAGGTATTGTAGGAATCTGGGGTACGAGCCAGTGTCTAGTTAGAGCCTTTTTTGCAGCTAAGAGGGCTATCCCTAAAAGGTAGTGTGTATGAGCATCCCTTAGTTCTCGAGAAAAGGTTTGTAGTATAAATAATTCTGGTGTTAGGGTGATTGGACTCCCTATTAGTTCTACTAGTTCTGCCTGGAGGGAGGTCAGGAAAGGTTGTATAATGGGGCATGACCAGAAGACATGGATATGGTGTGCCTGTGGTTCACCACATTGGCGCCAGCATTCCGATGTTCCTGACACCGAATAATGGGCAGTTATTGCTGGGGTTCGGAAGTATATTACTATTAATTGCCAGGAGAAAAGTTGCCAGTTATATGAGTATGTGAGTTTAGAGGCTGAAAGACAGCCTCTTTCCCATTGTTGTGAGGTGATCTCCGTGCCCATTTCTTGGTTCCATTTCCCCAGTGTCCCAAGTGTGTTTGCTCCTAAGGTCTCATTGAGTGCCCTGTATGTATGAGAAATAATATGTGGAATTTCCATGGTAGTTATGGTGTTCTGCAGAAATTATATTAAAGGGGGAAGGTCTTCTAATCTTTGTACTCTGGACGGGAGGAAATAGAAGAGATGTCTCAGTTGCAAGTACCTGAAGAAGACATCCTGCCTCAGGTTATATTTCTGTCTTAACTCTTGGAAGGTAATAAAGTCATTCCCCTTTATTAGTTGTGATATAAAGGTGAGGTGGAGACGGTCCCACTGTCTGAATGTGTGGTCCATCTGGGCTGGGGGGAAGTGCTCCAGTAGATGTAGGGGGCACAAATAAATCAAATAGGGGGATAAAGCAAACTGCTTACAGATCGTTTTCCAGGCTTTGGTCTGGTATAAAATCCACGGGCCTGGGTTCAGCTGGGGGTTAGCGTGTTGTGTCTGGTGAAAAACTGCCCTGTTCAGGTCATTAAATGGGAGTAGTCCCTCTTCAATCTCCCTCCAAATAGCTGGGCTAGTGTGCCTAAGGCATGTAACAATAAAAGAGAGGTGTGAGGCTCAGTTATACATAGAAACATAGAAACATAGAATTTGACGGCAGATAAGGACCGCTTGGCCCACCTAGTCTGCCCATTTTCCTACCTAACAGATAAGCTGCAGATCCTAGTTAACCAACAGCTTAATTCCTCCTACCCCCCACTAGGACTGCCCTATGCCTGTCCCATGCATTCTTGAAGTCCCCCACTGTTCTTGACCCCACACCTCTTCAGGGAGGCTGTTCCATGCATCCACAACCCTCTCAGTGAAAAAAATACTTCCTCACATTACCTCTGAGCCATCCCCCTTCTATCTTCAAATTGTGCCCCCTTGTTCTTGCACATCTCTTTTTCTGGAAGATGCTACCCTCTTGGACTTTGTTAATTCCCTTGAGGTACTTGAAAGTTTCTATCATGTCCCCTCTCTCCCTTCTTTCCTCAAGGGTATACATATTAAGCTCCTTTAGTCTTTCTTCATATGTCTTCTGGTGCAGACCCTGCACCATTTTGTTGCCCTTCTGGACAGCCTCCACTCTGTCTATGTTTCTATGGAGATGGGGTCTCCAGAACTGCACACAGTACTCAGATGGGGTCTCACCAACTGTCTGTACAGAGGGATAACAACTTCCTGTTTTCTACTATTGATGCCTCTTCCTATACATCCCAGTATCCCCCCAGACTGCCTTCTCACATTGCTTGCCCACCTTTAGGTCATCTGATATAATTACCCCCAGGTCCCTTTCTATTTTTACTGTTGTCAGTATCTCACCCCCCATTGTGTACGCTTCCCCAGGGTTTTTGTTCCCCATGTGCATTACCTTGCACTACTTTGCATTGAATCTGAACTGCCATACATTTGACCATTCCTCCAACCTTGCCAAGTCCCTTCTCATCCTTTCCACTCCATCTTGTGTATCAACCCTGTTGCAGATCTTTGTGTCATCTGCAAAGAGACATGCTTTTCCTTCCAGTTCCTCTGCAATGTCACTTATAAAGACATACAGTTTGAGGTTTGGAAGGGCCAGATCCCCCATCCGTCTAGGGAGGAGGAAAAGGATCAAAGTCCTTATTCTAGGATGTTTACCTGCCCATATAAATCCCAGTATGGCTTTATTCCAAGCTTGAAATGTTTTAATTGGGATGTATATAGGGACATTTTGAAAAAGATATGAAGCCCAAGGGAGGATCAACATCCGGATGACCTCCACCCTCTGGAGCAAATTAAGAGGGAGGACACTCCACCTGGCCAGGTCTGCCTGAAGTAGGGAGTGGAATGGGGCATAATTGTTTTGCACTGTTTTCCTAACATCGTGCAATAGGTATATACCCAGATATTTTAGCTTTTGAAGGTCCCATCGGAAAGGGCAAGCCTGTTTAAACTGTGGAGGCAGGACAAAGTTAAATGTTAATGCATCTGTTTTGGAGGTATTTAATTTATACCCTGAGTATTGCCCATAATCTTCCAATATTTTGAATACAACTGGTACTGAGTGTGTAGGGTCCAAGAGGAAGAGCAGGATATCATCTGCATAGAGCGCAATTCTCGGTGCTATCTGCCTTCCAGCTGGATCCCACTGATGTGAGTGGACCGCCTGATGGCCTGAGCCAATGGTTCAATAAAGATAGCGAAAAGTCCCGGAGATAATGGGCAGCCCTGGCGAGTGCCCCTATTTAGGGGAAAGTAGGCAGAATGATGTCCGGACACTTTAACACAGGTCTGAGGTGAAGAATGCAGCATCCTAATCAGAGAGATTAGGGGTGCAGGGAATCCCATCCATGACATGGCTACAAATAGAAAAGGCCAGAAGACCCTGTCAAAGGTCTTCTCAGCATCTAGGCTGAGGAGGACTGAGGGGGGTTCTACATGTATGCATTCTTCGGACTATATGTAAGGCTCTCCTGATATTATCTGTTGTGGATCTAGAGCTAACAAAGCCCGTTTGGTCTAGGCCGATCAGGGAGGGGAGGACCTTGTCTAATCTCTTGGCCATTATAGATGTGAACATTTTATAATCTACATTTAGTACTGATATGGGGCGGGGCGGTAGGAATAGCACATTTGAGGGTCCTTGTCAGGTTTAGGGTTGACTGAGATCACTGCATATAACCAGCTTAGGGGGGTTATCTAAGCCCCATAGTACCTCTGTACCATAACCATCGGGGGCAGGGTCCTTCATTATTTTTAAACATGAAATGGCTGCTCGCAGTTCCGTCTGGGTTATGGGGGAGATAAGTCTCTCTTGTTGGTCTCTACTGAGCTTAGGGAGGTCAAGGGAGGACAAGAAGGTTGCGATGTTATTATGATCTGACCAATGGTCAGGGGTATACAGTTTTTTTGTAGTAATCACAAAATACTTGTGTGATGCCTCTCACCTTTATAAGTTGAGTGTTGGTTACTGGATCCCTAATGCTGGCTATAGTGGCAAGCCGTCTCTGCTTACAGAGACGGAATACTAGTAGGCGTGAGGCCCCAGGACCTATTTCTCCATACCGCTGCCTCAAAAATGCCAGTGCTATTTCTGTTTGCTGCTGGCACAGCCCATCCAGTTCCTGTTTAGTCTGTTTAAGTTGCACCAACACTGACAGATTACCTTGTTGATGGGCCATTTGGAGGAAGCCAAGAGTTTGCTCTAGGTGTAACTGTCTTTCCTTGCTCTGTCTTGTGAGGTAGGTGGTATGTTGTACTAAATGACCCCTGAATACCGCCTTTAACGTATCCCACCTGATCGCTGGAGAGGTCTCCCCTTCAGGGTTATCCTCTAGGATGTCCTGTATCTTATCTTTTAGGAATTCCCGAAACAGCTCATTTTTAAGGTGGGTTGGGTTGAGTATCCACAAGGTATCTTGTTTCTCAAGCCCTATTCCCCATGTTGTAATTACTGGGGCATGATCAGTGTCATCTGCACATTGATATTCGTGAAGCCTGCACACATTTCTCTTCTCATGCTTGTAATCAGGCCTTTTAGTGATTCTTGCTGCTTGGCCAGTTCTTCCTCCACCTCCCTTCACTCCACCGCCATGCTTCCAGCTCTGGCCCTTGTCTCTGGTGGGTTAGTAGACTTTGTAACTGTGCCAAAGGTAAACTGGGTTTGTTTTTTGGTGGTCTTAGACATAGTAAACAGTGTGCTGTAAACCAAGGATGCTGGATATTTTAGGGGGATTACGGGCAACTGCTGCGGAGCTTGGCCAGTAGATATCCGGCACTGTCATCAGCTTGACTATACCCCCCTTCGTCATTTTTCTTGATTTATTATTTTCTGGAATGCCTAAGTCATTAAAGGGAAAGGGTTCAAAAGGCCCCCCCCTTCTCAGCAAAGACTACAATCATTCAGTCAATTTCCCTTCTAGGACCTAGCAATGATATGGACGTCTACGGTGCCTGCTTTTCGTCAGACCGCTGCATGCTCCAACTATTGTGCCTGAAGCTGGGCAATCCAATCCCATCTTTTGGAAGTAGGTAACAAGCCAGGAGGTCACTAAACAGAAATTTGGACCATTTCCCTAGGTCTAGTCTCCGCTCTTTGGAGATAGCTGAAACACAAATCCCTCACCCCACAATGTGGGACTGTTCTGAGTCTCCAGGGACAGTATCAGGTGGACCATCAGATCACCAAACTGATAAATGCAAAACACATAGGTTGGACATTTACAAATTAAGTTAAATTTTGGTTGAGTTAATCTGTAAATGGAAACTGGTTTTATCATTATCCTTTATGTTCCTTAATTCTTTCTGAGTACCTTACTTTCTGATAAGTCCCACTGAAGAAGACTTGAGTCAGACTATTCAAACACACAAAACTACCTGTTGGAACTCAATGCCCAGTTCTTTTTTTATTCAGATTTCATGATTCCATAGCATAAGCTTTCAGTAAACTTTTTATGTTTCCATTTCAAATAAACTCATTTCCACAGCAGAATCCAAAAACACTTCTCAATAAAATTGAACTTCTGATGAGCAAGGGTTGTAGATTTGCCTTCAACCTTACATTTGATCACCATACTTGTTCTTTATATAATGTTTACAGTTGGCAAACCTTATCCCAAAAGAGCCTGGATATTGATATTTCTTGATGTGCCAGTAAATTTAAGGTCTATGATTTTGGTAATATGAGTCAAGCAGTAATACAAAATTTTCAGTTGGTCAGTGTTTTAAGTTGCCTAGATGCTACAAAAATACAGGCCACGCATCCTTCTTCTATCGTATGGGTTCTCTTTGGAAATCCCAGCAATGTAGTTTTAGATTTGAAAAGAAACATGGCCATTTTACTGCCTTCCTCAAAGATGTTGTTGGCTCAGCAAATACTTGCAATTGTTACAATTAACAGTTTATTTTTTTCACTGTGTATGTTATTTGTATGCAATGTATTTGGTTGTTTACAGTGACCATTATCGCCTATGAAAATGGACAATTTTGACCATAGGCTTTCCTTTAAAATAAAATGAAATGAATATTTATTTATTTAAACCTTTTACTAGGAAGGCATGCAGAGCAGACTACTGCTAGATTCCAGATGTGTCCTGGGGGAGGGATCACAGGAGAAAACACAAAAATAATTACATCTGCAATGTATAGCACAGCACAATATATACGTGGATACATCAGAAAATATATATAAATACAGTGCAGTACATTCAAAATCGCTTCTCTGTCAGTTGGAGTTCATGAGCCAGTCACATAGAGTGAGCAGCCAAGATCATTAAGAGCCCTAAACTAAGCTACTAAATGGTGGGGCTGGTGACCCAGACACCAGCATATTAGGGGTCCCCAAGGCTAGGACAGGGCATATGTGGGGGAGGGGGAGATCTAGGTGCATGTGCAGGCTGTGCAGAAATGATCTTTGAGGAGAGACTACATTGATGAACGGAGGGGGCATGATGATTTACAGGGGGGAGAGAATTCCACAGTTTGGGCATGTGATGACAGAATGCTGCCTGACCAACAGAAGTGGACTTGCGAGTGACAGCCAATGAGCAGTTATCAGAGGTTCTGTGGGAGTGTGAAGGGGACACCAACCTGGCCGTGAGTATTTAGACAAGCTCAAGGAAGATTTTTTTGGGAACCCCCATTTGTAGGGGGGGTTACACCCCTTCCCTGCTTGATGAAAGCTTGGTGTCCACGTTAAGTCTGTACCATCTTGCATCAGTAAACATAAACTTACTACTTTACTATACATTTTTACTACACTTTATAATACTATATCCATTTTGACAATACATTAGTCATATTTCACACAAGTCAGTTGAACATTACTATACTAAATCAGGTAATAACTTCTTTGTACATTAAACAGAGTAAGAGGGGCCCTTCCCTATCAGCTAACTTGGGGCTGGATGGGGCAGGGGCACCATGGTAAGAGGGCAGAACAAGTAACATGGAATGGGCCATCAAGTTCAATTTCGGCAGTGAGCTCTGCGAAACATAAACACTTTCGTGAACCACATGGAGAGGCAAGTCCACAGGCCTCCCCGGAGAATCATAGCTGAAACACAATACTGGCTTGACAGCTCGACCAGTCTTTCTAGGGGGAACAATCACAGTCTCTGTACTCTCAGCACTGATCCTGGGACTTTCAACACTTGGGAGGGGTGCCCTCTGCCTGGGTAGAAATATCCAAACTTGGAGCACTGTCAGCTCCTTGCTCTGTAGGCTCAGTTTCTACAACACTTTGCTCATTTTGAAGAGGCCCTGGTACTGAAGGGGGGTTACCAGCACTCTCATAGTGTTCTTCAGGTTCTGGCATGTCACCAGAAAGACTCATTCCTTCAGCCCCTCCCTCAGGCAAATCATACAGTTCCACAATACGCAGAGACTCAGCATCCTCAGATGTGATACTCTGCACTTCACTTTCAGGGAGCATTGGCTCCAAGGACAAAACTGGGGGGGTTGGCAGTCCAGAAGACCCAGCTTCATCCCCATGATTAGTCATGGGATTACCCCAAAACAGCTGGCTCAGTTCATAAGAGGGGTAATAGGCATAGTCGCACTCACTTTCATCAGAAGCAGACTGACAGTCACTATCATTCTAGGCCTGCTGCAGAGGAAACCTTAAATATGTGACCACTGAGGTAGGCTGGCTCTGTCTCTTTCTTGCAGCAACATGAGTCACCGACCCAGGGGGCTCAATTTCTGGGAGTTCAGCTTCAATCATGACTTGGCCAATAGGTAGCAAGTGGTTATGGTGCATGTTCTTGACAGCTTTGGAGTTGTTCTCTGGGCGCACCTTGTGCACAGGTAAATCATCCAACTTTCCAACTACTACGTGGGGAGGATGGTGCCACCTATCAGCAATTTTGTGTTTACCATGCAGTCCCAAATTGCGTAACAACACACGCTCTCCAGGTCGAAGCTCTTGAGCCTTTACTTTTTTATCATGCCTCTCTTTGCTGGCTAGATTTCTCTTGGCAGCCATTGTCTGGGCCAGTTGATAAGCATGGTTCAATTGAGCTTTAAGTTTTTATACATACTACAAGTAGTTTTCGGCTCAGACCCCATCTGGAGAGACCCCAAAACAGACATCAACAGGCAGCTGGGCCTCTCTCCCGAACATGAGGCGGTAGGGAGAGAACCCATTATCATCATTTTTTGTGCAATTGTATGCGTGTACCAAGGTGCTAATCTGCTGGCTCCATTTATGCTTGTCTTTTGGGTGGAGGGTGCCCAGCATGTCTAGAAGGGTGTGGTTAAAACGTTCTGGTTGAGGGTCTCCCTGCGGGTGACAGTGGGTGGTTCTTGACTTTCGAACCCCCCCATAGAGACAGCATTTGTTTGATTAATCGACTCTTAAAGTCTCTGCCCTGGTCAGAGTGGATCTGCTGGAGGGCACCATAGTGGACAAAGACATTTTCCACTAGCACCTTGGCCACGGTAGATGCCTTTTGATCTTTGGTGGGAAAAGCTTGTGTATACCGTGTGAAATGATCCGTAACCATCAACACATTTCCAATGTTCCGCTGATCAGGTTCTAAACACAAGAAGTCTATGCTGACTAGTTCCATGGGGGTGCTGGTAGTAATATTAACAAGGGGGGCAGCCCTCTGAGGCAGGGCTTTTCTTTGCAGGCAGCAACTACAAGTCTTTCCATGGTGCTCAAACTCGGCCCCCATTTTGGGCCAGTAGAAGTGAGATCGTACCAGGTCAAGGGATCTGTCAATACCGAGGTGCCCCATGTGACTGTGGAGGGACCTCAGTACCAAATCTTTAAAGGCCGTGGGCAGGACTAATTGTTGCTTGTCTACTTTGCCACTATGATCTACTGTCTCTCTATACAACAACTGATTGAGCAACTTTAATCTGGGGCCTTCTTTAAACAATAAAGCAGTTCGTAAGTCAGTGGAACCTAACTTAGACACATCTTTCCTCGCACACAGGGCATCAAGTGCTGGCTGAATCATAGGATCTTGGGATTGAGCCCACAGAATGCTGTCATTGTCAAATTGAGGTAGTGCACTAATGTCTAGAGCAGAGAAGTGACAATCAGCAGCTTGTATGCAGCTGTCAGAAGGGCTCAAGCAATCTACTAAACAGTCCACTGTGTCCGCAGACATCTGCTCATCTCTATCAAATTTTTGGCACAATGCTTGAATGTCAGGATCAGACAGCCTGACCCAATCACTCTTGGAAGTGGGCCTCCGTGATAGGGCGTCAGCATCAATATGGTTCAGACCCGGTCTGTATTCGACAGCATAATCATAGTTGATAATGCAGAAAGCCATCGGTGCCCAGTGGCATCTAACTTAGCTGAAGTCTGTACATAGGTCAATGGGTTATTGTCTGTCTTCACCAATATCTTTGCCCCATAGAGGTATTCATGAAACTGGTCAATGATGGCCCATTTTAGCACAAGGAACTCCAACTTACGCACAGCGTAGTTTCGTTTGAACAGGGTCAAGCTCCTACTGGCGAAAGCTACTAGTCTCATGCCATCCTCATGGTCTTGATACAGCACCACCCCTAGACCCTGTAGACTAGCATCTGTATGCAGCATATTGGGTTTGCTGCGGTCAGCATAGGTGAGGATGGGGGTGTGAGTGAGCTGCTATATGATCTCATGGAAGGCTGCTTCACAGTCGGGCGTCCAGTGGGGCCCGAAGAGTTCACCTGGGTGAAAGGATGCATTATATGTTTTTTTAGCGGCCCCTTTTTTGTATTTACGATTGTTAGGAGGGTAACCCTGGGTAAGGTTCAAGAGTGGGCGAATTACCTTGGAATAATCTTTTATGAACCTGTGGTAGTAGCCACAGAACTCCAGGAAACGTTGTAGTTCTTTCATATTATGGGGCTGGGGCCAAGTAGTCAGTGCTTCAACCTTACTGGGATCAGCCTCTATCCCTTTTGTAGATACTATGTGCCCCACATACTTCACAGAGGTTTGGAAAAACTGGCATTTGTCAATGGACAGCTTGAGGTCGAAGTCTTCCAGTCAGTCTAGAACTTTAAACAGTTGGTTCTTATGCTCCTCTAAGGTGCTCCCAAATGCAATGACATTGTCCAAGTATACCAGGCATTCCAGCAAATTCATATCTCCTACTGCATGTTCCATCAGTCACTGAAAGGTGGCTGGGGCGCCCGATATCCCCTGTGGCATCCTCAGAAACTCGTAGAACCCCAATGGACAGATAAAGGCTGTTTTCTCACAGTCTTCCGGTGCCATCAAGATCTGGTAGTATCCGTTGCAAACATCCAACACCAAGAACCATTTGTTCCCATTAAAGCAGTCCAGAGCATCTTGTATACGAGGCATAGTATATTGGTCTGGGATGGTCCGCCGGTTCAGGGTTCGATAATCAATACACATCCTCACAGACCCATTCTTCTTACGCACAACTACACCGGGGGAGGCGTATGGGCTCCTGAATTCTTGTATCATGCCAGCAGCGAGCATTTCCTGCCAGTGTCTTCTCACATCATCTATGTCTGCTGGGGCTAGGCGTCAGGACCTCTCTCGAAAGGGCCGTTCATCGTGCATGCGTATGTGGTGCTCCACACCCTGGACACATCCCACATACCACTTCTTCAATGAAAACACTTGGTCTCTCTAGGCAAATCTCTTGCTAATTCTAGCCTTCCATTCAGCTGGCAACTAGGAGTCACCAAAGTCAAACAAGTCTGGGGTCACTCTCTCCTTCTCACCAGGGTGCTTGTTGCTGGTCAGTACTGTAGTGTCTGCGCAGTGTACCATAGCTAGAGTGCACTCTCTGTTCACCCGGATCTCCCGATCTGACACACTGTGAATCTGGACCATCACTTGTCATGTATAAGCAAGGGCATGAGCAGGCAAGATTCTGGGCTTGATCAATAATCCTTCTGGCAATTTTCCATCACCTGGTGCATCCAACATCAGTATTTTGTTCTTGACATCTTTCCGGAGGTGGACCTCCCCTTGAACGGTACACTGGGCATTAGGGGTCAGTACCATTACATCGGGATCCTTCTTCCACACGATCCCCACCGGTTCATCCTGATCTACTTCCTCGGGTTTCTGTTGCAAATCATAGGCCCTCTTGATCAGAGCCAGAATTCTCAGGGCCCTCCCAGTCCGTACTCTTGTTTCTCGTGACAGAGTTGTGCAAGTCTGCCAAACATATGGGCATTTGTTCCAATTAACAGGGGAACCCCATCATACAGTTCGGTGGAGGGACACAGTAGGGCCAGTGTCTCTACTTGCTCCTCTTCGCCAGTGACAGTTGCCGGAAAAGACAAACAGAGGTGGGCATACCCTAGACATGGATAAGACTTGTCGCTCAGCTCCCACACTTGTAGGCCTTACAGGGATTGTAAGGGCACATCAGACAAGTGTTTGTCATACCAGTCCTGAAACACAATGGTCACTTGCAACCCACTGTCAAGCACAGCCTGAGTAGGAATACCATTTATAGCCACATTAGAATCCATTGAAGGGCCCACTATCTTGGACCAGTCTGGAGGGACAACAGCAGGGGCCTGGACAGATGATTTAGCCACAGAGGGGTTTGAGTTAGGATGGCCGAAGCTTATACTGTGGTCATTTCGTGCACCCCTTGACCACTGACTCATTTTCTGAAGCTCTCCTTGAAGCTGGTTCACCACTTTCTCTAAGTCCTTCTGAGACTGGCATTCCCTCTTCATATGGCCATCCTTGCTGCAGTTGTGACAAATGACACGCTCTCAGGGCATCCTTGGGGAAAACATAGCAGGGGATGCTGGAGCATCGATGGGAGATTGTGATCTGACTTCTGCGGGTAGTGTACCATGTCTTAAAAGTTCCTTTAGTGTGGTAGTCAATTCCTTGAGCTCAGTTGAGAAGCCACCCTCAGTACAGGATGCCTGAGGGTGCACCCCCACCCTCATAACAGTCATGTTCTGACAGGGACCAGGGTCTCTATCAGCAGAGGATACCTCAGCGAACGCACCAGGTGGTGCTTTTCTGATTTTCTTCAGCAACTCCTCCCCCCACCGTTTAGCCCATGGTGGGACACTCTTAGTGGTCTCCATTTTGGAAGGGTCTTCTGGTGCCATGATCACTTGGGCTGCACTCACCCCATAATTACAATCTCCCTCTTCACCTTCTACCTCCCGGACTTCTTTCACCAAGTCAAAGTAGTCAGGTGGGTTACCTCTCCTATCCTGGAGCCTTAACTGGATGATCTGCAGTTTAGAATGCTTGGCATGTTGCAGTATGTGCCCCAATCTCACACGGTTCAAATCACTAGCAGCTACTCCACCTTTCCAGTACGTTTTCTGCAGAGCTCTTTCTAGGCAACTAACATACGTAGACAAACTTTACCCCTTCCATTGCTTAGTACCTTGGAATTTCCACATCAAAGTCTCCCCTGACTCAATGCTCCCAGAATTGCCTTCAACTGTAGATAGGTACTTCTGAGCAGATGCATCAGGGTTCATGGACCTCAGAAATGTAATGCCTTCAAGGGTAGGGCCCCTCAAACTTTCTATGATTCTTTTCCGCTTCTCAGTCTCTGCACACTGCCACTCGGGTACCAAGGGGGCAACATAGTCGATCCAGGTCTCCCAGTCATCCTCCCCTTGGGGGGTGGGGAGGGTGCCGAGAAGATTCTCAGCCTTTGGTAGAAGTCGTGACTAATGGCAGGTGCAGATACAGGGGCCAGCATTGGCATGGGCACAGAAGGCGGGGCAGTAACAGGTGCTGCTGTGAGAGGGGGTGTTGGGGAAGGAACACTACCAGGTGGCAGGAATAGTTTCTTACAGTCCTCTATGGTTTTCCCTTCCTCCAGCAACAACTTAGCAAATTCTCCTCAAAAGTCTCAGATAATAGTGGGAGCTCGTCCCCGGGGTCTTTACTGTCTTTTGTTATCGCTCTCCAGGTAGCTGGAACCCCTTCTGGGGCAGTAGTCTGTGGCACTTTAGAGCTGTCCCCAAGGTCACTACACTCTACTAGGGTTATGAAAGTCTGGGCGATCAAATCAGCCTGTCGACCCACCACAGCAGGGTTTTTTAAACATTCAGCTTTGGAGAGTACTCCCTCTACAGTGTTTTTACTGGTTCCCCGGGGAATATCCAGTACAAGTAGAGCATTTTGTGGGTCAATTTCCTGCCCAGTACACCACCCCACCAACTGGTGTACAGCCATTTCTACTCGGGTAGCCATTAATCTTTAACAATAATTCGTAATTTTTGGCCACTAGAAGGCACAAAATCCCAGCGGTGAACTTCCAAAATGTTACCCCTAGGTGGCACCATACCAAGGGCTACTACCCCTGCATGCTTGGCTAGTAGCAGGTTAAGGGGCCCGAGTTCTGAAATGGGTGCCTCCACGTGGAGGTCAGGGTTGGTAGTGGTCAAGGTAACCTGGGCACAGCCCTCCAGGACACTGTAACCCCCCTCTTTCCTTACTAGTGGCTGGAACAATACACAATAATCACTTTCACAATACCCCTGATACACCACACAAGTACCCACACTGTTTGCACTTACCACCAGGGCTTTCCTCTGGCTCGGCCCTGGGGACACCCTGTAAAACAAGGTTATACACAGCAAATAGCAGCAGTACAGTACTCTTGCACAAACTGGAACCACAGTCAGGGTATATGCAAACAAGGGTTAGAGCTGATTTGTTTAAGGAACTTGAACAAGGGAGGGGCGTAATCAGGTTAATTTGGTTAAAGACTATCATTTAAATAGTTATGCATGCACTTCAGGGTCTATTAACAATCTCACACTCTGGGTACCCAGAAGGAGAATGGTGGGCTAGCCAGGAATTTTGCAGCTGGTTGGGCCCTGTGATAGAAGAAAACAACATGCACAACACACACTAATTGTAATCCGAAGCCGGAGGGCTCAGTTTGTGAAAAGAGAACAACAAGACAATCAGATGACACACTTTTAGATTAGGCTGTTGTTGCAGGGAACTACCCTGATGATTACTCACGATTCCCAAGACTGGAGACAGCAGGTGGTTACTCTGGAGTACCAGGAGAAGCAGGGCCCATACGAATCACCGAGGCGTCATTTCTGTTCAAGTGTGGAGCAGGGGGTTGATACCCAGGCAGGTCTCTCGTTGATGACTTTCTCTGTGCAGCGGGTAGTCTGGCTGGGCCAGTGTGGCAAGGCCCTGGCCAAATGGAGACAAATTCAGATACAGTTTGTTTTGGGCTGGATATAGCTTCCAGCAAGCAGAACACAGTTCACACAGTGGGGAGCCAAATCATGACCCACTTTCAATACACAGCACATTTACATGTAAGGAAATTCTACTGTATCAGGCACTACTTCTACTGTACTGGATCGGTCACGATCGCAAAGTCTCTGCACAAACCGGGGATTCAAAAGCAGCTGGAAATCCTGACAGGCTGATTGCATTCAGCAAAATCTTCGGTCTTCTTCAGGTATGAGCCTGGTAGAAAATCAATGGCTTACTTCATTGTCACAAACTCGGATTTAGTCCAAAATAATTCACTTTTCTCCCTCTCAGGGGCAGCAGGCAGACATGCAGGCCAAAACTGAGCCCTTTCACAGTTCTTCCATGCAAATCCACTCAGGATTGCTGTTCAAAAATCACTTGAGCTCTTCTCATTTCACTTCCCAGCTCAGAACTAACTGAAAATTGCAAGCAGTCTGGGATTTCACCAAAATCCAAAAGGTTCGGTTGGCTATCTGTCTGTCAGTCACAACAAGAGCTCCCCCTTCAGTTGCAAAAAAAGCACCAAAAGCCCAAAACTACAATTCCTACAGATTTTGACTCCAGACAGCTCCTGTAGTCCGGCTCCAATTTAGGTCCCACCAGACTGATTGATCCAACTTAGCAGTCCAGGACCAAGATAGTGGAGACAAACAAATCAGTCCTTGCTGCAAAAAAGGCTGATTAAACAAACTACATTATCATTATCACTCTAAATGATTTACAGCAAATAGTTACATCTTTCAACAGAGCTCCCTCTCAGATTACTTATGACTACAGTCCAAGCAACTCTTAAAGAGACAGTGCACAGAGGCTATACAGGCACTCTCTGGCAATCACATTTAAACTGCTAAAATGCAGGACACCAACCTGGCAGTGAGCATTTAGGCAAGCTCAAGGAAGACTTTTTGGGAACCCCCATTTGTAGGGGGGTTACAAGTATAAAGCAGTCATAACTTTATAGCTCCCCCTAGCAGGCAAAGTCATTCCATTGGTATATGAGACATGATATAACTTTCCATTAAGCTCAACACTCTCATTTGAGAATAGAGACATATAATCCACATCAGGTTCAGTGCTACCATAACTAACCGTCATGGGGACACCAGCAACCTCTTCTTCAACCATTGTTTCTGAGCCAAAGATTTTGCTACCTCTCCGACTGATCCTGTTGTTGGCACTTCCACTATTACATAGAAACATAGACGTTGATGGCAGCAGGAGACTGCTAGGTCCATTTAGCCTGCCCATTTGTTTTAGACCTATTTTGACACTCTAATTGCCCTCTGTAGTCAGGGCTCCCTTGTGTCTATCCCATGCATTCTTGAATCTCCCCACAGTGTTGATCCGCATAACCTCTTGGGGCAGGCTGTTTCAGGCATCCGCCACTCTTTCTGTGAAGAAACACTTCCTGGTGTCGGTAGAGAACCTTCCTCCTTTCAGCCTGAGGTCATGTCCCCTGGTCCTGGAGCCCTTCTTGAGGTGAAAACGTTCCTGCACTTGTACCTTGTTAATACCTTTTATGTACCTGAATGTTTCAATCATGTCCCCTCTCTATCTTCTCTGCTCCAGGGAGTGCATATTCAGTTCCCCAAATCTTTCCTCATTGGACATGTACTGCAGACCCTGAATCATTTTTGTCACTTTTCTCTGTACCGTTTCCACCCGATCAATGTCCTTCCTGAGGTGAGTCCTCCAGAATTGGACTCTGTATTCCAAGTGAGGCCTGACCAGTGATCTATATAGTAGTAGTACCACCTATTTCCTCCTGCTCATGATTCCCCTCCCAATGCAACCCAGCTTTCTGTTGGCCTAAATGTTGTCTTCTCACACTGCTTACTAACCTTCAAGTTGTCTGAGATTATGATTCCCAGATCTCTTTCCTGGTTTGAGGCTGTCAGTCTTTTGCCTCCTATGTAATACTCCTTTCTTGGATTTTTCTTTCCTATGTGCATGATCTAGCACCTTTTGGCGTTAAATCTCAGCTGCCACACTCCAGACCATTCTTCTAGTTTTTTGAGATCAGCTTCCATCATTATCACTCCTTCTGAGGTGTCCACCCTGTTACATATCTTGGTGTCATCTGTGAACAGACACACCTTCCCTTCCAGTCTGTTATTGATGTCTGCTATAAAAACAGTGAAGAGCAGAGGCCCCAGCACTGAGCCCTGGGGCACCCCCACTGGTCACCCTGCCATTTGTTGATTGTGTTCCATTAACCTGTACCATCTGGGTTCTGCATTGTAACCAGTTTTGCACCCATCTGACTACTTCTGGACCAACCCTGTGTGATCAAGCTCCTTTACCAGCCTTCTGCATGGAACTGACTCAAAGGCCTTACTAAAGTCTAGGTAGACCACATCTACTGCCCCACCGTTGTCCACTATGTTTGTAGCATAGTCAAAAAACTCGAGCAGATTTGTCTGGTATGACCTACCTGCTGTGAAGCCATGCTGTTCAGCACCTTGTTGGCTGCTAGTTTTGAGGAATGCTATGATGCTCTGTTTGATTAGTGTCTCCATTAGTTTCCTTACTATAGACATGAGGCTCACTGGTCTGTAATTACTAGCCTCTTCGCAACTGCCTGATTTGTGAATTGGAACTATTGCCTTTTTCCAGTCTTCGGGTACCACACTGCTCTTCAAGGATTTCGTGAATAGAAGTGCCAGAGGGGCTGCTAATTCTGCCCCCAGTTCCTTAAGGATTCTGGGGTGCATCCCATCTGGTCCCATGGCTTTGTCTGCTTTTAGTTTATTTAGCGCCTCTCGTACCACGGCTTCTGTAAAGGGACTTGTGTCTACCCTTGGTCCTGGGGTGTTGTGTTTTTTAAGGCTGGGCTATCCCCTGGGTCTTCTTTGGTAAACACCGAGCAGAAGTATTTGATGAGGATTTAAGCTTTCTCCGGGTCATGTTTGGTGCATTTCCCTTCTTCAGTAGCAATCTTTACTATCCCCCCCTTTTGCCTTCCTATGTTCCCTAATGCATCTTAAAAATGATTTGTCTTCTCTCTTTGCCCCTTCTGCTATTTCTAACTCTGTCTGGGCTTTTGTCTTTCTAATTTGTTTTGTTAGATGCTCTCATTTTTTCCTTGTACGACTCCCAGTCTTTACTAGTTTTGTTTTCCCGGTAAATGCAGTACGCCTTCTTTTTTTTTTTTGACTGTGGTAGCCAGTTCCTTGGAAAACCATAGAGGTTTTTTTTTTCTTTTTGCTTTGCTGAACCATCTGACACATTAATCTTTGGCAGTCTTTATTACTCTCTTGAGTCTCCCCCCACACGACCTCCAACTCCTCAGCCTCTATTTCCATTAACTGGCTACTTACGTTGTTCCTCATTTTTTGGAAGCCAGCCGTTCTGAAATCTAGCACCTTTAAGTGGCTGGTGTCCTGTGTTATGTTTACCTTAAAGCTTACCATGCGATGATCGCTGTTGCCCATATGGCATCCCACTTCCATGTCCTTGATCCTTTCTGAGTTTGTGAGGACAAGATCGAGAATAGCATCTCCCTTTGTTGGGGTTTTAATAAGCTGGCACAGTCCCGTGCCTTGTAGTGATAATAAGAAGTTTCTATTTCTTGTTGTTGCTGCCATTAGTGTGCTCCAGTTAATATCTGGTAGGCTGAAGTCCCCCACCAGTACTACTTTGCCTTTATCAGACATTTTGTGGATTTCCTCTATTAGGTCTTTGTCTCCTTTATCGCCTTGATTGGGGGGTCTGTACAAAACATCGATTCTGAAGGATTTTCCCTTGCCCGTGTCTACTGTTAGCCACAGTGACTCGAAGTCCCCAGGTTTCCCTTTTATTTCTGCAGCTTTTATTTCCTCCTGAATGTAAATGGCTACGCCCACCCCCTTTTTTTTCCCCGCCTAGCTTTCCTGAACAGATTGTAACGGAATGGTCGTATCCCATCCATGGTTTTCTGTGAACCACGTTTCTGTTACAGCCACCCATTCCAACCTTTCTTTTTCCAAGATGGCTGTGAGTTCAGGAAGTTTGTTGGTTAGGCTCCTAGTATTTCCAATCACTGCCTTCCAGGAATGTACATCCTCTTTGGCGCGAGGTTGTACCCTCTTCCAGGACTGTTGCAGTTTGTTCTTTCCAGCCAAGAGATTATGGAGGTTGCTAGTTTGGGCAGATGATGGCTCTAATTTGTTTTCTGAGGATGTATGTGTGTTTGGCATTTTGGGAAATAATGACCAGCCTACCGACAGCAGGGGTGTGAACTGTGTCATACTCCCCTTTATTTAGTTTAAACTTCCTGTATAGAGATCAAATTTTTGTCCGAGTGCTCACACTCCTTGTTTAGGTGCAATATGTCGAATTTAAAAAAAGAAAAGCTCTTTCCCAACAGTTGTGCCAGTTCCCTATGTGGTGGAATCCCTTGTCTTGGTACCAATCACGCAGCCTTGAGTTGAATTCACCTACTTCAATCTCTCTGACTCGCTTGGTGCTTTTTCCTTTTTCCCACACTGGCAGCACTTCTGAGAAGCCTAATTTGTACAGAAGGGAAGAAAGTTTGTTGGCCAGGTCCTCGAAGTGTTTCTTGGCCTTCTGAACTGTGTGGTTTGCCAAGTCACTGGTACCAAGGTGTATTGTTATATGTGTAACATCCCTTGATTTCTGCACAGTTGTCTTTATGCAGTTAGTGTCCCTACTTGCAGAGGCTCCTGGTAGACACTTTGTCACAATGTCACTTTTAATACGTTGTGTTAGGCGGTGTTCCATTCCTCGGATGATCATGAAATCCCTGATTATGAGAATTTTGCTTTTGTTTATATTTGTGTCATTTTGATTTTGAGTTTTAGTAGTTTTGTTGTTTTGCATTTGGTTTTGGTATTGTTGATTGTATTTTGAGTATTAGTTTTATTTTTATCGTTGTTTGCATTGGTTTTAATTGGCGTGTTAGCTTTTTTGGTGGCTTGATTTCTTTACCTTGTATTCCTTTGTCTGTGGTTGGTAGCAGGGGAGTGAACCTGTTTTTTTTTTTTTGGATGGCTGGGAAATGCTCCTGATTTTTGCTTCCTTCCTTCCTGGGCCTCCTATGATGCCTCTTTTTTTCCTTACCACCAGCCAGTCTCTGGGCTCTGCCTCGAGTCCTGTCCCCTGGCTGACATGCTGGTACTGGTGGTGGAATGGTTGAGGAGGTGTGCTATAGAGTTCCCTGTATTGGAGGTCGTGTATAACCCAGCAGCATGGGTGCCATAGATGTGGCAGAGAATAATCTGGCAACACTAATGCACTACCACTTCCATCAATTACTCCTTTTCTACTACTACTGGCCCTGAAGCTCATGGATGAAGTGGCTACAAAGGTAATTTTTATGATTGCGGGCGGAGCCTACAGCCATCTTGCTATCTGTAGCTAGAAAATGGAGTATCATGGAACTCATGTTTTGGACTTTTCAATGTATCCTTCCATGACAAATGAAATAAAATATTCCTTTCTTTCTGTTAAGAATGCTGGAGACATAACCCCAAGCTGCTTATCAGATGCCATTAGGAAACTGAAACAGCTTGTTAAATATTTGTTGCCTAATTAAACTGGAGATTTGTTTACCCCCTTCAGAATACAACAAACTGCACATTTAAATACTTAGCATTTAAACAGCTTCTTAATACTAGTTTCACTTGGGAATGTATTGTCATTCAAGAAAGATTCATACCTCATAAATGTCACCCTTTCTCAGAAAATTCATGATTTACACTGTTTTTTAACCTCTACAGACAGTATCTGATGAGTTTCATATCTCAGAGATATGCCAGGTCTTCAGTGAACTGCTTAGACTAAATACTGTACGTAGCAATCAGAAGCCATTTCCTACTTTGTGTTTTGGGAAAAAATATATTGAGCTACAGCAAACACATACACACACACACACATACACACACACACACACACACACACACACACACACAATCCTCATGGCCACAACATTCAAAATAAATATTGCATTCTGATATGTTATAATTAAGAAACTGATTATGTCAGTGAGCACAGTGAAGTTCAGTTTAGAGTAGATTTCCTTTAAATATTTCTTATCCTATATTTTGTACACACACACACACACTACACACCATCCTCATTGCCACAATACTGCTGGACGGCCTGGGTTCAAGTCCCAGCAGAGGCACTCATTCTTTCTCACCTCTGTTTGTATGTGTTCCATAAAATATACAGTACATACCACACTCATGTGTGATTGTTACAAGTAAATATTTGTGTTGCCATTGTGTTCTGCATTTGAGAAAGAGTAATGTGCTTGGGGATGGCCCAGGTTCCAGTTGTCTCAGTGGCACAGCAGGTTAATGCAATCAGAATGGTATTCTGGGCAGCCTAGGTTCAAGTCCCAGCTGAGGCACTTATTCTTTCTCACCTCTGTTTGTACGTGTTCCATAAAATATGCACATCACATTCCTGTTTGATTGTTACAATAAAGAAACTGTTTATGTCAGTGACCACAGTGAAGTTCAGTTTAGAGTAGATTTCCTTTAAATATTTCTTATCCTATATTTTGTATCCTGGATAGGGCAGGGGAGATGCTATAGCTCATTGTCACAGGGATGTTCATTTATACATTTTTGCACTGTATTTACTCAGGCTGTCCCAAATTAGATGCAATATCTTGTTTTCAGTGAGGTCATGATTTTTCCATTTTGATAATGTATTTCTTCAGGGCAGCCTAGTCCAGGGCCTCCATATTTAAAGGAGATGTGCAATGCATCCCAGCGGAAAAGGGAGATGTGCCGCACTACTCCAACAATGCACTGCAGCATGATATTCAAACGTGCGGGATGCACCTGCCGCAAGTAATTGGACCAGGGTGCATACAAATAGTATGCCATGCAAGTCGAGGGTGCATTCCCATGCATATGCTGTGCTGTGGTATACTCAGTGGGAAATTTGCCACTCGCAGCCCAGAGTAGCACGGCCCACAGCTAGGCCACGGATAGCTGTCCTAACCCTGCCAGTCACCCACCGGTGGGCTGTGGAACTGCACCCAGGTGTAGAGCAGCCTGGCAGCCCTGGTGGACTAGAGCTACCCCCTCTCATCCCCGATCAATCCAACTCCATCCCTGAAGAGCTCCATAGTGTAGGGTTCCCCTTGACCCAGTCGCACCAGAGGAAACCACGGTCTATATCCATAGCATAGAGGACCCCCACCCACCACCTTGATACATTGACAGCCTTGCTCCCCTCATACTGAACCTGTTGCAGAGACTGGCACTGCCCTCCACACCCTGCCACAGCCAGCTGCCGACTGCACTGGATCCGGGCCGGGGACCTGCACTCCAGAATGACCCAACAGCCTATACCATACATTGGGGCAGTACACAAGCTGTGGACCCACCAGCATAAGCAGCTGTGTGTAAGTCCCTGGTAAACCGTAAAAGGGACTTGACATACCTCCAATGCATGCCTTGTCGATTCTGTGTCTTCCTGCTGTCATACACTCTCCCCCATTCCCCTGTGTAACATGCCATCCTCCGGACTGCTGAGGTATCCTGGGTGTCATGGGGTGCAGTATCCTGCAATGCCATTTGTAGTGTATGCTCCAGGCTATGGATAGTGCATTTGTGGTTCCCCGATTGTACAAAACAATGGGAGATTGGCTGTAATATGCCTTTTCTGAGATCTGTGTAAATGAGTCCAGCACTGGCTTTCACCTGCACTGAGCAGTGCAATGGCACCAGGACAATGGATCCGCATGCAAGTGCCTGAGGTGTATGGACACTGGATGTTATTGCCTGCACACAGCTCGTACCTATGTATGACACATACCAGCGTCCTACTGCTAGTGCTCCACCACCCACGTATAAGATGCCATATCTTCTGTGAACTATCCAGGCTAAATAAATAGCAATCAGCAGGCATATTCTAGGAAAATACATTGTAAAAATGTGTAAAAGGAAGACCGCATTAAAACTGTCTCTCAGCAGATCTGCATTGTGCAAATTCATTAGAAATAATGGGTAAAAACATCCCAAAAGCTCTCCATGGCCATATCGGCTCTGAACAGAGTTTGTTTTGCCACAACCTTTTGCCCCACAGAACCTATGCACTTCTTGGCCACCTCACCATCAGCCCTCCCATTACTCCAGCATCTCTTTCCAGTCATTTCATATATTTAGATGTTTAACATTGCAAAAATATAAAAAAATAAAATAAACACTGCAGTAAAGCTAATAACTAGCAGTAGCAGACAGCACCTTACCAGAGGGGTTAGCAGTGTGATCTGAATCTGAACAAAGCAATTTACTGCGTTAACAGTAGCTACAGTAAAACCACCCAAAAAGAAAGGTTTTTATTTTGGTATTTTTTTAAACATTACAGGGATTAACTGGATACACATGACAGGGTAATTCAAACAAGTAAGCATTAAGCCCTTGAAAGGAGACTTCTATGAGAATTAATGCATGGTTGGGAGGGTTGTGGCACGAAGTCGAAGGCTGAGTGCCTACAACCATCCAACTATGCATTAATTTCCTAGTAGAAGCCCCCTTTTGAGGGGCTTAACGCGCTTGTAACATGGACAAACCTAGATCAAAATTATTATTTGATTAAGAGAATTATTTCAACAATTATTTCAACATTTACATACTTTAATATATGAATACAAACACATTTGTTGTCTTTTTTAAGCCCTATTTATTTATGTGGTAGTTTCCAATTTTTCTAAGTGTGCTTTAATGCACAAACACAACTAACATGTTCAAAACACTATGACATTCTGAAGTTTTTTACTCACTGCATGTCTGTAAACAGTTTTAATAACATTTTAAACATTTAAACTGACGTTTTAGGTGATTTTTCGTAACAGAACTGTTACTCATTTGCATATTCTCAGAACCCTATCTTTTGACCAAAATGACATCTGTTTACATTGTGGCCACTACTACTTCATTGTTCTGCTCAAAATGTTCACTACATATCGTTGAATAACATACCATCTTTTCTTTGTCCCTGCACCTTACTGCATGTTTCTGCTGACATCGTAAATCTAGATCAGTACGATGATGGTGCAAAGGCTATGGGATTTCCTCACTTCTTAACATCGTGATTTACATATTGCCAATGCAAAAACTAACAAGGAAGTCACAATGCATTAATTCACAAACCTGAACTACAGAATAACACAACAGTTTACTAAACATAATACCCACGTTACAAGATACATTTTCCAACAAGGGGTGGGGAGCCGTAAGGAAAAAAAAATGTCACTGTCATGTTTGCTTGCGTGCTATGCACATTACAAGGGCAGCTCTGCCACACTGTCCTACATACAGTCACACACTGCATGGCTAATTAATGACAGCTGTTGCGTAGTAGCGAAGTGTCAACCTGGAAAGTAAGTAAGTACAGTTTTATTTCTGAAGCGCCCAGTCCTGGTGTTATACTACACACATTAGCCAACGGTTTTTACACTCGGATCTTTCAGCCGTGGACACTGAACTTGCTAATACAAGGAGCGGTGAAACACAGAATGTTGTCATTTTACTCTGCAAGTTGGGATTAAATGTGTTTTTCACTTCACTGCTTTCCCTTTTCAGAGGACTTGGGGCACATTTGGTGAGATATCAAGTGTACACTGGGTGGGTGGGAAACTCTGCTTATCTATCTGATGTTCGGAAATGGACAACGCGACTGTCTGTGGTGGTTAGTGGTACTACAGTAGTGGGCATTACTTGCAAATTAATCCCCGCTACTGTACTGTCACATGTTGTATTTACACCAATGACAATCCCTGTTTCATGCCTCTATTAGTGTCCATGTTACAAGTTGCTGTAAGTGATACTGTCACTTCAACTAACTAAACAAAATAACCACAATCAATCCAGAAAGAGACTGAAAAATATTTCATTTAACCACACAAAAATGCAAAAAATGTACTACAGAAATACAATGACAAATCACAGATCACAGGCAAGAATTTTTATTAATGTATGGTTAGCCGGTATTACCAGCTGAAATCAAACAGATTACATATAGGATAGTGCATGGGGAACAGTTGACAACAGGGCTATTCTTTCACCGAGTTGGCGCTATGACGATGGATTGATCACCTCGAGAGCGCAGCTCGAGAGGTAATCCGTCGTCGTAGTGCCAACGAGGTGAAAGATGCCCTGTTGTCAACTGTTCCCATGCACTTTTCTTTTATAATGGTGGAACGCTGTTTTTGGGAAAAATCAGTTACTAGAAGGAAAAAGAACTTTACATTTTGAACGCTTTCACGCTTGACATTTTAACTGCTTAAGAACTTTACATTGTGAACGTTTTAATGCTAAACATTAGTACTGCTGCCAACATTGCTGCTTTCGCTATGTGTCCTGTCTATGAAGTGAGCCCTAACTGTCAAATGCTGCTCGAGGACACAGTGTGAGGTTCGCAGTGCAGTAGAAAACATCATTCTGTTGCACTGCGAATGTCACTAGTGTGCGACTACAAGGTTTCGAAAACAATGGCTTTCAGTGGAGAACAACGTTCCACCATACACTATAACCTTGTAACCCCACTGTTGTGATGTCAGAACCTTATAAGCCTAACTCATCCATGTCATAGCAGTGGGTTTACAAAATGGAATGCCAGTGTTATTCAGTATTCTACACATCCAGAATGTGATTGTTAGTCTCAGTACAGTATTCAAATGACATTCCAGTTTGTCTCAGTTTACTGTTATGGAGTCTAGCAATCTCTATGTCTGATAGAGATTTTAACTGTGGTGCTATTTTGGCCCACTGTCATTCAGTCCGTGTATTCTAACACACTGTTTTCCTACACAATCATGTGGCTATAGTGCATGTAACCCCCCTACAAATGGGGGTTCCGGAAAAGTCTTCCTTGAGCTTGCCTAAATGCCCACTGCCCAGCTGGTCTCCTGTGTTTAAGCAATTTAAATGTATTGCCAGAGGGGCCTATATAGCCTCTGTGTACTGCCTCTTTAAGAGCTGCCTGGATTGCAGTTATTAGTAATCTGAGAGGGAGCTCTGTTGAAATATGTAACTATTTGCTGAAAATCATTTAGAGTGTTAATGATAATGTAGTTTGTCTAACCTGCCTTCTTTTCAGCAAGGACTGTCTTTTATATCCCCACCATTTGGCCCGGGACTGTGAATTGGACCAATCAGGTCTGGTGGGACCTAAAATGTAGCCGGACTACAGGAGCTGACTGAAGTCAAAATCTGTAGGAATTGTAGTTTGGGGTTTTTTGCTCCTTTTTTGCAACTGAAGGGGGAGCTCTTGCTTTGACTGACAGCTGAATCAGCCAACCGAACCTTTTGGATCTGAGGAAAATCCCCAAGCTGCCTGCTGTTTAAGGCAGATCTAAGTTGGGAGCTGAAGAAGCAAGATGCTTGAGACAGTCTCTGTGGAAAGGCCTGAATTTTGGTCTGCATGTCTGCCTACTGCCCTAAGAGAGGAAAGAGAATCGTTGTTGGACTGAATCCAAGTTGTGTGACTAAAGTAAGCTACTGAAGTGGGCAAGGCTCAACCTGAAGAAGACCAAAGATTTTGCTGAATGCGATCGGCCTGTCAGGACTTCCAGCTACCCCTAAGCTCCTGGTGTGTGCAGAGACTTTGCAATTATGACCGGGAGTGCTTTGCCTGGTAGAGTAGAATTCCCTTACATGTAAATGTGCTGTGAGCTGCAAGTGGGTCGTGAGTTAGTTCCCCACTGTGTGAACTGTGTTCTGCTTGCTGGAAGATGTATCCAGCCCAAAACAGACTGCATCTGAATTTGTCTCCATGCGGTCTGGGCCTTGCTAGACTGGTCCAGCCAGACTACCCAGCGTACAGAGAAATTATTGATGAAAGATCTGCCTGGGGATCAGCTCCCGGCTCCACGCTTGAACAGGAACAACACCTCGGTGACTTGTGTGGGCCCAGCTTCTCCTGGCATTCCAGATCAACCACCTGCAGTCTCGATTTTCGTCTAGCCTGTGTCCAGTCTTGGGTATCGTGAGTACATACCAGGGTAGCCCCTGCAACAACAGCTTCATCTGAGTGTGTCATCTGATTGTCGTCTTGTTTCATTTCCTTTATGAACTGAGCCCTTTGGCTCTGGATTACAAATAGTGTGTACTGTGCATGTTGTGTTTTCCATCACAGGGCCCCAACCAGATGCGACGAAGGCCAACCCCAGGCAACGGTCCTGGCTAGCCCATCTCTTCTCCACCTAGGTACCCAGAGGTGTGACTGTGTGGAGGGACTCAAAGTGCATGCATAACTGCTTGATTGATATAACCTTTAAGCTAATTAACCTGATTTCACCCCTCCCTTGTTCAAGTCCCCTGAATAAATCAGATCTAACTTTTTCTGCATGTAATCTGACTGTGGTTCCAGTTTGTGCTCAAAGTACTGTACTGTTGCTATATGCTGTGCATAACCTTGTTTTACAGGGGGTCCCCAGGGTTGAGCCAGAGGAACCAGCCCTGGTGGTAAGTGCAAACAGTGTGAGTACTTGTGTGGTGTACCAGGGGTATTGTGAAAGTGATTATTGCACAGTGTTCAGGCCACTAGAGGGTAAAGAGGGGGGTTACAGTGTCCCAGAGGGCTGTGCCCAGGTTAGCTTGACCACTGCCAATCCTAACCGCTGGATGGAGGCACCCACTTCAGAACTCAGGCCCTTTAACCTGCTATTAGCCAAACAGGCAGGGGTAGTAGCCCTTGGGATAGTGCCATCTAGGGGTTAAATGCAGATTCATTAATAAGGTAAGGCTAAATTACTTGTGTTGGGGGGGTAACTTTTTATGTTGAGTGCCATACACTATAAATGACAATACCTGATGTACAGGTGATAAGCATCATCTCTTGTGGTTGCTAGGGCAATTATAAACCTCTCGAGCTGTGCTCTCGAGGTTTACTGATGCCCTAGCAACCACTTGAGGTGATCATACCATGGTTATCACCTGTACATCAGGCATTATCCTCTATTTAATCAGAAAGACTGAGGAAAACAAATCAGATTAGTGCAACAGGGCTGCCTTGCTCACAGACTGAAAAACCTCCCTTCTCCCAAAGCACTGTTTCACTAGACAGAACAAAACCATTACTTTCAACTAAATAAGTTTGCACAACTACTAACAAACAACAATTATCTAGCTGCACAAGGCACTCTAGATTTTTTTGTGAGTGATCTGGTTCAAAATACTCCACTTTCAGAGTAGTTTTAAAGTTTTTTTTCCAGATAACCAGGGACAGACTTCTTTCCAACTCTCTCTACATGAGACTGCACTGCACACATGGGCCCAGATATTCAGACTGCACTGGGGTGGTGGCACAAGCCTGGGCACAGTGCAACTGGGCTGCACCAGGGCTAGGATCAGGCGATATTCAATGGTGATGAGCCATGGTACAGCACCATTGAATATGGCAAGGTTGGCACACATACTGTGAAAGGTGCAGTAGCACTGCGCCAGCGCAAGCCACAGATAGGGATAATGGGGATGCGCCAGTGCAAACGCAGTTGCGCTGGGTGCATTACCCATGGTATTCAGCAGAGGGCATGCAAATGAGGCCATAATGTATGCAAGGTGCAACTGGGGCATTTGCATGTCATTATGGCCCCATCTGCATGTCTTGTGCCAGGCAGCCCTGGGAAGTGCACCTGGCGCCCTGCACAGAATGACTTGTGCACAGTGGGGGTCTGGGCCATCCCCCGGGCCCCTTAGCCTTGATAGTGGTAAAACCACAGTACAACAATTCCCTGGTAGTCTAGTGGACCCTCCCATGTCCCGATCAGTGTTAATAGTAGATTTATTTAAGCCCTGGTAGTCTAGTGGTACCCCCCACCTGTGCCCCAAGTCACGGTAATAGTATATTTATTTAAGCCCTGGTAGTCTAGTGGTATCCCCCTCCCTCCCATGTCCCAGATCGGTGGTGAATGTAGATTCATTGAGGCCCTAGTAGTCTAGTGGTACCCCCTGTTGCCGCGATCACTCCATAAAACACTTCCCTGGTGATCCACTGGCAACCTAGTGTGGACCAAGAAGCATACAGTCCATACTGTACCTGTCATATGGCGGGTGGCCAGGCATTATGCAGGCAGGTTGCAGCTGATGGCTGATGAAGGGTGGGCATGGGGTTCTGTCTGGGTGGGAGGGTGGGGGTGCCACTGGATCACCAGGGAAGTGTTTTACGGTGCTGTACTGTGATCGTGACAACAGGAGGGAGGGGGGTACCACTAGACTATCAGGGCTTAAATGAATCTACTGTAACCACCGATCGGGAACCCAGGAGAAGGGTACCACTAGACTACCAGGGATGAATTAAATCTACTATTACCACCGATCGGGGACATGGGAGGAAGGGAGGTACCACTAGACTACCAGGGTTATGTGGGTGCTTCATGATGGTGTTCAGTGTGGGAGGACAGCCACCCATGGCCGGCGACTGTAGTGTTGCACCCTGCAATACAACAGCCCACCTGTGGGAGGCCGGAAGTTGTTCCACTGCTTCACAGGCTCAACTTTGAGCCCCCCATGTGGCACAATGCAGGGGTGCGCTGGCATATGCGTCATAAACAGGGCTGAATATCGGATGTGCCACATATGCATGGGCATTCCCCCTGCATCTGTGCTGCATACAATTACATTGCACCCTCGCGCATCAGGATTTGCACTGCACCAGGAAGCCTTCTCAATATCCCACCAGAACGCAATGCGGGTTGCACCACCACAACTCAGTTGCACCAGGCGCAACCCTTTGAATATCCCCTGCTCATGGTATATAGTTAATTTCAGTACCATGTGACCTCCAGTCCCATGGTACATTACACCAGTGAAGTTACCAAATTCACCATTCATGAAGTTAGCCCAATATAGCGAACTGGAACTTTGCTGAGCAGATTCACTTTGCGAATTACAGCAGATTTACAAATTAAACCATGAAGAGAAGTTAGCCAACTTTACACATCTGTAATTGTAAATAGTAAATAGAATTATTCTTATTTTTAATTGCAGGTGGAACCAACCCATTATCAAGCTACACTGAGAATTGTTCTCCCTTAGTAGTCTATTTTTGAAAGTTTCTTATAATCAAATTTTCTGAGTCAAGGATTATCTTGTGGGAGGAAAAAAAACTACAATGTTCTTGGATTAGAGAGAATAAAACATTAATATGAAACAATATGCGTACTAATGGCTTCTGATTTTAAATAAACTTTTTATTCACATGCTTTATTTTACAAATAATCCTGTTGTTATTCTTTCCCTTGTTTAATATATCCTTTTGAGTCTGTCACAATAGTATAAAAGAAATAGAAAAGTTTATTTTTTTTAGTATTCATTCCGCATGGTAAATATTCTTTCATATAAAAACTACTTATTTGACTTTTTTATAAGCATTAAAGAAACTGGCTTACCCACACCCAATGTGCTCTTGTATTTCAGCTGATAATTTAAGGCAGAGCGAGTGGCTTTTTATAAAGAGTCCATTTCTTTTAAACCGGTTTTGCTGCCGCCATACAGGAAAATGCAACATTTGTGCATTCAAGCTTCTGCAAGCCTGTGGGAAGGGGTTGGGCAGCTTATCATGATGGTGCACAAACACATGATGTCATCACATGCCAAGTAACCTGCAGGGCTCCCCAGTCATTAAGGAAACTGCAATGCCTTCACATGTGAAGTGGCACTAAGAATACCATGAATGCAGTCTCCCCTGCCCACTGAAGATATTCTGTCTGGAACATAAAACCAAGTGGGGGCCCAAAGATAAATGTATATGAATTCTTGGACTGGACTTTACTTAAAATCCATTGTCCTCCATTTGTATATGCTCCCTATTTACAGCATGATGTATGTTACCTACACTTCAGGGGAAGGAAGGGAAGGAAGGAAGGAAGGAAGGAAGGAAGAAAGAAAGAAAGAAAGAAAGAAAGAAAGAAAGAAAGAAAGAAAGAAAGAAAGAAAGAAAGAAATACTGTATAGAAGAATGAGTTTGCGGCTCATAGTATACGTGCTGTCATCTGGTGAGACAGGTTCACGGTAGTTTAAATTAGCACATGCGCGCGACAGGCCAACTTTAAATTAGCGATAGCAGTTAACACCCTATAAAACTGGACACTCTACCTCCATTGATGTTCATGCCTTTCATGTGCATGTCCTGGTCCCTCTTTTGCTGTTCCGTTGTTCTGCTGTTCCGTGGGTCACAATGTCCTTGCTTGCCTTGCTGAAACCCAAACCCAGAGTCGCAAACCGTGGGTAGCCTATTGATGTTACAGCAATTGATGCCGACAAACTGTGGCTTCAGGTGTTGATAAACAGGTCACTAGCTCCATTTCAGAAGAGTTAGCTTGTACCCCACCCCCCCCATAAAAAGGAAAAGATCTAATAGTTATGCCCATTATAGCCCTCAGACAAGATTCGAGTTTGGGCAGTATGCAGCTGGCCATGGAGTAATGTCAGCCATCTGCCACTTTAAACAAAAAAATAATAGCGAAATAAATGAAAGCACAGTGAGGAAATTTGAAAAAGATTATTTACAGCAGCTGAAAGCTACACCTGATGCAACTAATCTGGAAACCTCACTGCCACATAAACCTAGGGGATGCCCTACATTGCTGATGTCCAATGTCATAGATCAGCTGCATAACATTGTTACTACTCCAGGATGTGAGGGGGCAGTTGTAAATGCTAGGTTTGTTCTGGCAATCGCACAGGGCATTGTGAAATCCAATGCGCCACGTTTATTAAAGGAGAATGCATGTCATCCAGCCCATAAGTTTCCAATTGGATAGTCAATTACCCATACCCCCAATCATTGGGCAAATGAGCTTACTATACTGGAGTATTTTGAAAATGTTTTAGTTCCCTATTTTGAGGATATAGAACATAAAGTGTCACTACCATCAGAGCAAAAAGCACTTTTACTGCTAGACGTATTAAGGGCACACACCACAAGCTCCATCTTGAGTGCACTAGAAGACGTTAATATTGTGCCAATTGTCATACCAGCATCATGTACTGATTTTTTACAACCACTGGATGTTGCTGTTAACAAATTCTTCAAAGATAGCCTGCAAAAGTTCTTCACAAATCGGTATGCAAGTCTAATAACAGATAATGACTCAAAGGGAAATCAAGAATTCAAAATAGACTTCAAGTTGCACTGTCTTAAGGAGAGACATGCCTTCTGGGTGGAAACAAGCTTTAATAATCTACAGACATGAAGTACTGATTGCATCAGAGGGTTCACAGAGGCTGGAATCTTATCAGCGCATACCCAGTGCTTGAACTGGGTGTTATCACCCTCTGTTCTTAAAATTCAAACTGCAAAAATACAACATCTAAATGTCTTTTTTTAATTTGTAATGTCTACTGTATTTTCAGTACAGATGCAGCAAAATTAAATTCCGCTGGCAAAGCCACTTCATATTGTCCTGGCACTACGTGAAGTGACCATTGCAAAGTGCTCACTTTGCCTTGTACTTATGACTTCGTGTTGTCATTCTGTCTTAATGCAAAGTAAGGCAAAGTGACAATAATATAGGGAGCCCCACACACATATCACATGGCTTACAGTACTGTAAGTCAGATGCTTTAGCCAGGCAGGAAGGAAGTGAGTCATACAAGTAGATACTTTCACTTTCTCCTGTGCTGAGTAACAGGGAGGAGGCCTTTTGTGTAGGAGAGGAGAGAGGAGAGGAGAGGAGAGGATTGTAGTTGTTCTTAAAAGTGATTAAACCCAAAAGTTTTTTTTCACTTTATCTTTTTATTGAAATTGGATACATAAGAAGGAACACAAACATAAACATAAACAGTGAATGTGTATCCTCCATATGAAATACAAATGGAATCACTTAGAAAAACACATTATGTAAGATAAATGCAATGGAGATGCCTTATGAACACATATTCATGATAGGATTTAGCATTAGCTATATTATAAAAGGTGAATAAAGTGGTTACAGCCATTAAAGCATTGTGGATTCAAAAAGGGAGGGGGGTAACCAAGTACAAGATAAATGCTAGAACAGGCAATAGCAATGCACTCAATAAGTTACCAAGAGTGATACCTATGGGGATATAAAAAATTATATACAGTAGAGGAGGAGTAGAAATAAAGAAAGATATACAATGAGGGATAGGGAAAGAACAGGGAGAAAAGAGGATACAGAAGAGAGAGAGGAGAGATATCTGTGCACTAAAGTATCAGAAAATCCCTAATTTGGGAGCAAAATAAAAGAGAAGACTAAATAAACTTTAAAGATTAGGGTCAGTGAGAACTAGAGGATTCAATGTATTTAAAGTAATCCTGCCAACACCGGTCATGTACAGTGAGTCGGTCATGAATAATGTGAGATAAACGGTCTAGTGAGGCATACTGAGAAAGGCTTTGAAGAACCTTGGGAAGGGAGGGAATAAGAGTAGATTTCCATTTCATAAGACTTAGACGTTTAACCAAAAGAAAAAGTATGTTTAGCCATCTAAAATGTGCACTTGAAAGGGAAAGGTTATTCGAAATAAAGATGCCTAGAAGGAATAGTTTGGGATCGAAGGGAAGTTTTTGCCCTGTGACTCTGGAAGCAAATAGATAGACTTTGCTCCATAGTTTATTAATGGGAGCACATGATCACAGGACATGAAGTGTGTCCCCATTGGCCTGGTTACAGCGCCAGCAATTGTTATTATTTAGAAGGCCCATTGGTTGAAGAACAGAGGGGTCCTGTACCAAAAATGTAGGATCTTAATTGGTATTAAAGAGCTACGAGCATCTTTAAATGTGTTATGTGCAAGAAGCCAGCATTTACTCCATTGAGCATCTGTGATATTATAGTTAAGGATAGTACTCCATTTATTTTTAGCAGATATGGAGTGTTCAGGAAGATTATCGATAATGTCTTTGTAAATAGAGCTACTTGATTTTGCAGATAAATTAGTCCAATGCAAAATGTATGGGTCTAAAAGAGTATGCTTAAACACATAATTCGAGATGGAGTTATAAGCAGATCGAATTTGTAAAAACTTCCAAAAGTCCTGTTTAGGGAGTTGCCATGTAACCTGCAAATCTGAGAGTATTCTGAGAGTGAGCGAGTTCTGATCTAGGATATCTCTGAGAAAATAAATGCCTTTATTCTTACACGTATGACAAAAGATCGGATGATTTTCTAGGGTGAGCAGTGGGTTGCCCCATAAGGGTGCATATAACCATGATTTTGGATTAGATTTCAGAAATTTGTGGATTGACTTCCAGTAGAAAACAGAGGATGATATAGTTAGGTGAGATTTTAATTTAGAGGAGAGAGGATTATAGATAAAGGAAGTAAGAACTCCTCCAGGGCTCAGCGTGGATTCCATTGAAATCCAAAGTGGAGAATGAGAGGAGGGTTTCTGAAACCACTTAATGGTTTGTGCTGTGGGAAAGGCCCAAAGATAGCATTTGAAGCAAGGGAAGTCCAAATCCACCTCTTTTCCAGTGTGATCGGAAGTTTGTTGTGATTAAATTAGGCATTTTGTGTAGGAGAGGAGAGGATTGTAGTTGTTCTTAAAAGTGATTAAACCCAAAAGTTTAATCTGGTTCAAAGTCAGTTGCCATTCAGCAGTATCCCCCTCCCCCGGGTCGTGCCTGAAAATAGGCAGGATTTGTCTAGTGCACTTACCCGGTCAACAAAAACTAAATAAATAAATAAATAAAAATAAATAAAATCTTGGGGTTTCCTATCCCATATAAAATTACCTACTAATTTATCAATTTTAGTAAGAAAGATGGATGGTAAAATTAAGGGGATATTGGCCAAGAGGTAAAAAATTTGGGGGGATAAGGACATCTTACTGGCTGCGATTTTCCCCATAAGGGAGAGATTAAGAAGCCTCCATCTGTCCAGAATTGTTCTGATGTTATCTAATAAGGGATTAAGGTTAATATCCCATATTTTCTTTAGGTTACTAGATATTTTAATTCCTAGATACAATATACCCTGAGGCGACCAACGAAATCCAAGAGGTAGGCTCATAAAAACTTTGCAATGGTCATTAAGTGGTAAAATTTCTGACTTACCATAATTTAAAGCAAGGCCCGAAATGTTTGTAAATTTGTTATGCAGATCAACCAGCAGGGGCCAAAAGCTTTTTTAAAAGCTAATTGTTTAGTTTTGTTGTACTGTTTTGTCAGTTCATTTTTTCTTGTGATGACTGATTTCTTTGTTTTATAAGTTATGTTGTGTGTGTATGTGTGTGTGCATGTGTTGTGTGAGTGTATGTTCTGTGCTGTGGAAGTCATTGGCGATGGCGTTGCTAGTCAGAGAGGGAAGGAGGAATTTTTTTGCAATGGAGCAGGGACAGGATGTGGACCATCCAAGTTGGGACTTGAAGGGAATACTTTGGACTGTGCCTGGGACAGTGGAACTACATGGCAGCATTGATGGCAGGAGGAGACGGGGAGTAGTGTGCATGCATGGGGAGCGTGGCCTGGTGGTGTTGGACTGCTCTAAAGTCTTTGGTCCTTCCCCCCTCCAGAAGCAGCAGCACCACCATGTCCACCAAGTCCACCACCACCACCACCACCAGTGGCAGCTGCAGGAACTCCAGCAGCACCGCCTCCACAACAGCAGGTCGAGCCCCGCCATGACCATGCTGCTGGCACTGCATCGGCCCCTCCTGTGCCTGATCCACCCCTACCCGTAGCTCCCCAGTTTAGCAGTTTTTCAACTGTCAGGGGGGACAGCAGTCTTGTGGTATGTATACTTTGTGGAGTGGAGGTGCGCCATGGCCCCTGGGGGACACATCTGGGGACTGGGGCACGCACACCCATATATTGAACAACCACAAGGTGGAGTGGTAGCCTGCCACAGAATGGGTCAGGCCTCTACCTGCGGGCCCTTCTGTGGCAGTGGCAGTGGCAAAGGGTGCTGCTGTTGTCACTGCAGCAGGAAGGGCCACAGCTGCAGCTGCTCCACCACCACCACCACCAGCATCATCCTCACCACCACCACCTCTACCTGGTGTACCACCACCAGTGGACCTCACAATGCCTGCAACTCAGGCAGACATAGCGCTTTTGTGGGCCGCCGTAGAAGAAAACAATGAGAGAGTGCGTGGGCTGTCCAGCAGCAGTTGGAGCAGATACAGCAACACCAGTAACAGATTGTGTCAATGCTCCATCTGCTGCTGGACCAGCAGGGGATCCCCATTAGCTTTTTTTGGGAAGCACACCTCCCCACCCCACTGCTGTACTGTTTTATCTTTTGTTTAACAACAGAGAGAGGGAAAGCCACAGTAGTAGTTTAAATGTATACACACACATACATACATACATACATACATACATACATACAAGCTCCTTATTGCCCAGTTATTATAATCCAGTGCCTCAGTAATGTTTACTTTCTGTTGTGGAGTGGTTGTGGAAAAGCAGGACTTAGCAGTGCAAGTATCATGTGCTAAATTGCATGTGTGCAGTCAGTGTTGTTTCCTGTGTGTGTGTGTCAGACATTGTCCAGCTTCTTGCAAACATATATATGCTGACTTGTTGCCGTGTTTATAGTATAAAGAATAGAGATAAGAATATATAACGTATATTTTATTGTCACCATCATCATCAGCAGGCTAAGTAATATGATATTTTTTCAGAGGTGTCTGGCCAGAGTGCACCTTAGTCACATACTGCACACATGACTTTTAGGAGAGCATGTGTTTTTGTGCTATTATCTCTGCAAAGTCATGTGTGCACTGTGAGTGACTGAGGTGCATAGTGGCCTAAGACCTCTGAAAAAATATCATATCACTTACTCCGCTGGTGATGATGGTACAAATAAAATATACATCATATATTCTTTCTTATCTTTATTCTTTAGCTACTGCAACAAGTCACACCATATATATATGTTTGCACGAAGCTGGACAATGCCTGCAAACACAGGAAAGAACACTGAGGGAACACACGCAGTTTAGCAAGGCATACTTGCACTGCTCACAGTCCTGCAATGATGAACACTTCATGAGTCCCGCCAGAAAGTAAACATTACTGAGGCTCCAGCAATATTTCTTTTTTGAAATAGACATTAAAGCAGCAGTGAATCAATCTGGTGGAAATTTTGACCTATACTTTTTATGGCATTTTACATTGCCACTTGACTTACTTCCTGACTTGTATCATATGATACCATTCTTTCCAGTTTTTAAGTCTGCTTTAGTATTTTTTTTCATGTATGAAATAATAAAAGGAGCACTCCTTTTAATATAGTGCGGACCAGGTCTTCATCAGTATTTCCTTGGGTATCCAACTCCCTTATTGGACTTACAAAGAACAGAGACAATCTTTGGCATATAGCAAAAGCAGTTGGTACACCTGCTGTGTTTAATACCTACAAGGCAGCTAGAAATGCTTGCACCAGACTCATCCAACAGGCTAAAGCCACCTACTATAAGGATCTACTAACCAAAACCTGGGGTTCTGGAAGAGACTTCTGGTGCTCTCTTAAATCCTTAATGGGCAAAGCCCCCAAGACCCCCCCCAGATCTACTATTGACTGTAAAGGAGCCCCTACAGGAACCCATTGAAATTGCCAATGAGCTCAACAATGCGTTCACTGACCTTTCAAGTGTAATCCTGGGTGACTACTTCAAAGATATACATGTTCAACAAGGCCCAACTGCCCCTCAAGATCTCCCAAGGAAAGATGTACCACTCTTTTACTTTAGACGTGTCACCAAAGCTAAAACCATCAAGCATATTAAAAGGGCGCTTGGCAAGACCAGGATGGGGATGGATCTGCTTGACATGAAGCTGGTTGGTCTACTCCTTCACAAACTTGCTGGTCCTCTTACCATGGTGTTTAATGCCTCTCTGAAATCAGAAGTATTTTCAAATGCATGCAAGTCAGCTAGCGTAATGCCTGTCTTTAAAGTGGGGATAAAACTCAAACATCCAACTACAGACCTATATCCACCCTTCCTCCCCTTTCAAAAGTACTTGAAAGAATGGTCTAAGAGCAGCTTACAGAATACCTTGATAACCATAACCTACTATGACAACAACAGCACGGCTTCCATAAAAAGCACTCCACAATCACCACTCTAGTTGAATATTCATCCCAACTATATAACACCTTGGATCGTGGTCAGGCAGTTGGATCAGTCTTCATCGACCTTACGAAGGCTTTCAACTCTGTTAATCACAACCTCCTCCTAAGTTGCCTTCTGTCTACAGGTCTATCCCCAGATACGGTACTATGGTTTGGCAGCTACCTCTCCAATAGATCACAACAAGTCAAAATTGGTGATACCCTATCCACAGCTAAGGAGGTGTACCTCGGGGTTACACAGGGGTCAATCCTCAGTTCTCTACTCCTTAGCCTTTTCATCAACTCCACCCCAATGGCTTGCTCAGCAAGTACAGCTTTCTATGCTAATGATGCAGTGATCTCAGTCACTGGCAAAGACCAACAATCCATCACAACTAAACTCCAAAGCAGCTTCCATAAACTTGAATCTTGGTTTACAGAAAACAAGCTACTATTAAACATCAAAAAAAAACAAAGAGTATTCTCTCCACCACCTCCCAAAGCAAAAAGAAATACCTGCCCCTACGTATTCATAACCAGAAGGGTGAGATCCTAGACCAAGTATCTAACTTCAAATATCTTGGCATTACCTTTGATGACATGCTTACCTTCTCAAACCACATTGACTCTGTTATCAAGACTGCAAATATAAAACTTGGTGTACTTTATCATCACAGACATTCAATGACACTGGATGCACTCAAACTAGCCACCAGTAGTTTAGTACTGTCTACCATTGACTATGGGTAGCCTATATATGAGACAGGCACAAAAACTGCTCTTAACAAGAACAACACACTCCTCAATAAGGCCTGTCATCATACTTTGGGGGCTACTCTTGACACCTACACCTACTCACTGTACACTGAAACTGGTTTGCTCCCATTATATTTTAGAGGGCAATACCAAACCTGCCTACTTCTAAAAAAGAACTACTTGGACTGACATCCCCCACACTGGGCGGACACTTTACGCTGGCCATCCCAATGAAATCTACCTATAGTGCGGTCTCTGACAAGAAGGTGATTCCCTTCAAAAGGCCGAAACTTGTCCAGAACTCCATCCTGTATCAAGGACCGAAATGGTACAATGAACTACCTACTGACCTCATTGATACTACCAAGATTAGTACTTTCAAAGTTGGGCTCAAATCTCTCTTTGGTTCTAAAATGAATTGTACCTACCTGCACTAATGTGATAGTACCATACCCCCAGTTTTCCATTTACCAACCCCCTTTACATCTTTCTGCTATATATCACTTTTTCTTAACCTGCTCCCCTACTCCCAATTATCTGACAATTGCCTCACTTGGTTGAAAGCTCCACCTCTCTCCCACCTCAGATGATGCCACCTCTGGCTGAACCCCCCCAACTCCCTCTTATCTAATCAGTCTATTTGTTAATATGTACTAATTTGATGTGTATAAGTTAACATTTTACTATTACTGCCTGTGTATATGCTCCAGTGTTTTTTCTTTTTTTTCTCTGTAAACCTTTCATTTTTGTAATGTTTGTTCAACCTCTGAAAATAAGTCCTTGACTCGAAGGTATTAATCCTAAACTGAAATAAATAAATATTTTCCGCTGTTTTTGTCCATCAGTTGTTCATATATCACTTCTCGTGTGAGTAAAATTAACAATTATGCAGCAGGCAGTGTTTTCTGACCTCACAGAACAATATTTGTTCAAAAACAGCTGCAAATACTAATGGAAACCTGGAACGAACCATATTAAAAGGGGTGCTCTTTTTATTTTTTCAGACATGAGAAAAAGTACTA
Organism: Neoceratodus forsteri; assembly: GCA_016271365.2. Lineage (NCBI taxonomy): Eukaryota > Metazoa > Chordata > Ceratodontiformes > Ceratodontidae > Neoceratodus > Neoceratodus forsteri. The sequence goes on along the minus strand of CM057458.1, from coordinate 1,402,054,795 downwards.
AGGCAGACACAAATTGTGAAAAGAAGGGTATCATACAAGTCACTAGGTAAGTGGCTGGCAATCTAAAATAGCATAAAAAAGTATAGGTCAAAATTTTCACCAGGTTGTTGTACTGTTGCTTTAATTTATAATTTAATTATAACATTATGTGCTCAGAATACACAAAATGCAACTGTCTTGTGTTCAGAAAATTCACAAGTGCTGACGAAGTGAAATGGGAGTGGTACACCACAAGCAAAGTCCCCCAGAATGTATTGCGCAGTCACTCATGTGCGCAGAGGTCACTCAGAGTCCCCAGAATGTTTCTGCATCCCCAAAATGCAACTGTCTTGTGTCCAGAAAATTCTCAAGTGCTGATGAAGTGAAATGAGAGCATTACACCACAAGCAAAGTCCCCCAGAATTTATTGCGCAGTCACTCATGCATGCACTGGTCACACAGAGTCCCCAGAATTTTTCTGCATCCCCAAAATTTAACTGTCTTGTGCCCAGAAAATTAACATATTGATTTATTTATTGAATTTTGATGACCAGGTAGGCCCACTGGGCCCTGGAGGTCCCTTTTTCAGGGGCGACCTGGGAAGTAACAGTACATGACATAAAAGACAATGGAGCAGTATACAGGCTGAGGGTTTACAGTAAGCAACAGCTTTCAGATCCATGAGGTATAGCTTTCATATCTATGGGTCATAAATGTCTAACTGCTTATCCTATTGTGCATTTGCTCATGCTACAGAGACATACAATTGATGAGACAGTATAGTGAGTTTGCTAGGTAACATTCCTCTAAGATACATAGGAGCATGAGGCAGGGTAAGTACAGACTGTTCAGTGGGTAGAGCTTAAGTATGGTAGAGAAAGCTGACGCAGGTCATTATTTTAGAGTTGGGTACCGTAGCATAGGCAATTACTCATTGACAGCAGGTAGGTCTTGAGTCTAGTGTGGAAGCTCGGTACCGATGGGGTTTCATGCACCTCCAAAGGAAGGTTGTTCCAAAGGGAGGGGCAGCGTGTGCGAAGGATTTACAACCTGCCTTGGTCCTGACTTTAGGGACCTCTAGTAGCATCTGACCAGAGGACCTGAGGTTCCGCACACTTCGTTTTTCTGTGAGGAGTCCATCGAGGCTCGGGGGCATTGGGCTGATCATTTTTTCGCCAGACAGAGTACAGGGTACCTGAGCCGAGCTTCCAAGGATGGCCAATTGAGCCTCGCTAGGGCCTCGCAGTGGTGGCTCCTTGAGCGGGATGAGGAGGCAAAGCGGACTACCTTATGGTATAGAGTCTGTAGTCTACCATATTCCAGTTTAGCAACTCCCTGCAGGACCGGGGCAGCATATGTTAGCGTGGAGAGTAGGACACTAGTAGCTATTGCAGTCCTAGCTTCTGGGGTCAGCTGTCCCTTGAGCCGATACAGTAATCCGAGTTTGGTATAGATTACTTTGGTAAGTTGGTCTACATGTTGCTTGAAAGTGAGACCCTGGTCGAGGGTAAGGCCAGGGTCCTTTGTTGAGGAGACTACTTCCAGTTTGTTGCCATCCAGGGACATAATTTGGAGTGATTGTGATCTATCTAGTCCGAGGGTTTTTGGGCCAAACAACAGGGCTTTAGTCTTATTGGTATTTAGGACCATTTTGTTCATAGTGAGCCATTCCTCCATGACACGGATATCCTTTTGGAGGGATGGACCTAGGTCGTTCAGGTTGTCAGAGGCTTTATAAATAACAGCATCATCCGCATATTGGATTACCTTGCTGTTCCCACAGTGGTTGCGTATTTCATTAATAAATAGTGAGAACATTAAAGGCCCTAGTATCGACCCTTGTGGGACGCCCTCCTGGAGGTTGTGGTTTGGAAAGTTTATCTTGCCACCTGACTCTTTGGGTGCGACCCAAAAGGTAGCTTTCCACCCATTTAAGGGTATGGATATCCAGGCCTATGTGGAGGAGTTTGTGGAGTAGAAGTCTATGATCCACAAGGTCAAAGGCCTGGGAGAGGTCCACGAAGACCACCCCTATGTTGGATCTAGAGTCTAATTCTCTAAGTACATCAGTAGAGAATTTTGTTAAGGCTGTATCAGTCCCATGTTTGGCTCTAAAGCCGTGTTGAGATGGGGACATCACCATGTGTGTCTCAAGGTATTCCCTAAGTTGGGTATATACTAGTTTCTCCTGTATTTTTGCCAGGATACACAGCAGTGAGATAGGCCTATAGTTCTCCATATGTTCCACAGGCCCTCCCTTATGTATTGGGACCACATGAGCCTGTTTCCACAGCCCTGGGACATGTCCTTCACGTAAGGAACTGTTGATGAGCCAGGTGAGCAGTCTGGCAAGTGCCGGGGCACCTTCTTTAAGCAGCCTAGCTTTAATTCCATCTGGGCCTCCTGAGCCTCGTGTTTTCAGGGTTTTTAGGATAGCTGAGATCTCATTTATCTTTGACAGCCACAGGTGGAAGAGTGGGCGGTGATGGATTGGGGGATCCAGAGGAGCAGACTGGTAGTTGGTCACCACGGACCCAGCCTTCTACTTGTCTGGGTTTGTAAAGAAGTTGTTGAGGGTTTCAGCAATTAGTGCCTCATCATGCAGTATCTGCCCATTAGCCTTGATAGGGCATGTGCCAGTCTTTTTGTTCCCCTTTATTAGTTCATTGATCTTGGACCAGAACGTCCTTGGATTTCCTAAGTTTGTTTTCTGGAGGTGGTTAAGGTACACCTTTTTAGCTTTCTTGATGGCCTGTTTACATTGGTTTCTGAGTGCTCTGTGGGTCACCCAGTCCGCCGGGAGTGAGGAGCCCTTAAACCTTTTCCAGGCTTTGTCTCAGCTTTTCATGATGGCTTTTAAAGGTGGGGTAATCCACTTGTAACAGTGGCCTTTTACCCAATAGGTCTTATTTAGGGCAAGTAGGTCCGCTACCCTCAAGATAGCTCTGTTGAAGAAGTCAACTGCCTCCTCCAAGGTAGGGAGACATCTTAGGGGATTCCAGTCTTGGTTGCCCAGGAGGATATTGTACTGAACCGGAGAAAACTTTGAGTAGTCCCTGGTGGTGAGCATTCTAGGTGGGACCTTTTCAGCCCTATTTTTCCAGACACAGAATATGGGTGAGTGGTTACTGAGTGCATCAGCCATGGTGCTGGCTGACTGGACATTTTTTGGGTTGGATACCAATGCCCAGTCACTGGTAGAGTGACTTCCCATTTTATGGTTCAGTCTGGTGGGAAGGGAGATGATCTGGGCAAGGTTTGCCTCACGCAGCAGACCACTAAATGAGGACCTTGTTTCTTTGGCCCAGTTCAGGTTGAAGTCTCCAAGGATCAAAAGTTTCAATGTACACTCCACCATTAGGTTTTTAGTGAGTGCCTCAAGGGAACTGAGCGCATCCTTCGGGGGACTGTATATGCACTCTATGTTTAGGTGTTTGGTACCGCCAAGGGTGATCCGTATGAAGATGGATTCGGTACCAAGCACATTTACCTGCAGGCAGAGACAGGAGGAAATCAGGGTATCCCTCACATAGATAAGTACCCCGCCTCCCCTTTTCTGGGTCCTGTCCTGACGGTAGCAGAGATATCTCTGGGCCGCAATTTAATGGTCGAGGACCTGAGGTTTCAACCAGGTCTCAGAGAGCTTACCACGCTTGTACTTCATGAATTTTGGGCCGAAGACTGCATATATTCATGTGGGCAACCTTTAGGCCTCTGGGTGCCGCCTAGGCCAGGTCAAGAGAGGAGGCGATAGAGGTGTTATACTGTGATGATAATGTCATGATGCACAGTGTCTTGCCAAACCATGTGAAGGTGGGATAACATGACATGAATCCATTCAGTGTTCCATCAGAAATGATGACTGTGAGAGAACTGCTGCTTCTCCAAAGTGTGCTGTGATTGCTGCCAGATGGAAGGTGCCCTTTGTGTGTACACTAATAGTAGCCCTGGTGAGTTGATATATATGTGTATTTTCTAGGTGGGGCGTTGACATATATATACATGTACTCATTGTATTGTTTTGTATCACAGGTCACATACTGTTGGTGTGCACATTCCAGTGCTTGATGACAAATTTTGGCATTGAAATTGGAAATGGAATACTCTCAGGCCAATGAAGGTAAGTATTTTGTTTTGGGGGGCCATATTTGCAAGTAGGTCTCATTAATGGTTTATTATTTGGTTACTTCTTCACTGATTTCATCTGAATCCTTCCCCATTCCAGTAATGATGGTCTTGGTCATCATCGATTCAAACGGCTTCTGCTTGTTGCATTTCTGCCCCAGCCTGGTGAGGGGGGGCATGATGTTGAAGAAGTTCTTTTTACAAGGCAACTCTGACATCACAAATCATCTGGAAGTTTCCTAAAAAAAGAAATGAAGGACTTATTACAACTTGATTGCAGCAGTAAGACATTATGTTTAAGCTGCTGCTGTTCCACCATGGGTATCTGGATTAACACAGATAGCAATCTATCACACTGCAATCATCAGATCACAATCTGATTTAGTACCAGGCTGTGTAACAAATACACTGTACCTAGTTTATGAATCATCAGTCAGATTTTTTGTACTCTTATGAAACAAAAAGGAACAGATGAAATAAAATTGATATACTTACCAGTATGTATTGGAAATGGATATCCCATAGGTTCCTGTAGACAGTACTGCTGCTGCACCATTGATACACACCTTCAATGAAGGACAGTCCTTTGGTATTAACCTGTCAAAAAAGAAAATAAGTTGCTCGTATGTGTTTGACCATTGCAGTTCAGAAAAGCAACAGAAAACAATACATACAGCTAAAGGAAGCTGAATAGCTTGAAAAACTTTAGTACACATACTCACTTTATAGTTTTAATAGTAAGAAGCCTTGTGCCTGTGGCTCATGGATGTGGTCTATTGTTCGACTCCCTCTGCCTTGGCATGGTCAAGACATGTAATGTAAAACATTGTCACAATGGTGGTGGTGGGTGGTGGTGGTCATAGCTGAGGCACAGGATGACATTCCCTGTCACATTTTCCTGCATCTGGTGGTGGTGGTGGCAGTGGCTAACAGTGGTCTTATGGTGGTGGTAGTCCAGGAGAACACACAGTCACATTCCCTATAGTGGCAGTGGTGAACAGCAGTCTTATGGTGGTGGTAGTCCATGGGGACACAAGGTCACATTCCCTATGGTGGCAGTGGCAAACAGGTAACAGTGGTCTTATGGTGGTGGTAGCTAGGGGGGCCAGGATATACTGTGCTCTGTGTTATAAATGTGACATGACATATGGAATTTGAGTCACTATCAGTGGGGATACTGATTTAACTTTATGAAAAAGAAAACATATCATACAAGAAATGTGACAGCCTTTTAACCACTTAAGTTTAAACCTGCCAACATTAACCTCATCATCATTCATCATCATCCTCATAAAGAAAGCTGCCTTCACAGTCTTCTATGTCTGAATTCTGACCACTGCGAAATTCTTTCTTCATTGTGTTATCATCTACGTCGATGGTAGGCTGTTTCATGCTACCACTGCCACCAGGATGGTCCCCTTCTACAACAATGGCAAAACCATGACTATGCCAGGGTATGAATACTGAGATTGGAGTCGGAGCTGGTATGTGCCTCTCATCATTTTTATGAATGTCAGCAAACTGACATTTACAGGAGAGCGGTTCGTACGATGATCCTGAGCTATTGCACCTGCTGAGCTAAATACCCTCTCGACACTCACACTGGAGGATGGGCATGTCAGGTACTTCAGTGCCATAGTGGTCAGCTCTGGCCATTCACTGACCTTTCCACTCCAGTATAAAAGGGGATCATCAGTGATTGAAAGATGCCTGTTTTCAGACAAATATGACACAAACATTCGCTGTGCTGCTCTAAATCCAGTGGTTGATAGATCATCCACTTCTCCAGAATCATTTATGTCACAAATCCTCACTTGGGACTAAGCCTCTGAAAGTGGGTTAACTCCAACCAGTTCTGATGACAGACCACCTGGAACAACAGTCCCCTTCCTCTTACAAGATATGCTTGATACTACTCCACCAGGTTCACCTTCAGCCTGATTATGCTGCTGACGTTTGTTGACTTTGGCACGTGCCTTCTGTGCCCCATGAACCAAGTGCACCAGTTTCTCACTGACAGTTTTTACCTGTTCAAGACCACCCTCCAGTAGAGAGGCAATTACACATTTGTATCGTGGGTACAGCATTGTTGCTATTGCAAAACTGTCACTATGCTGAATGCTCAAGATAGGACGATTCTGGTCAAATACTGTCAGCATGTGTTTCAGCAACACACTGCTAGCACTATCTCCAGCAACATCAAGGCTGTGCTGTACATTCACCAATGTCTGCCTTAGCACCTGCAGCAGTAGAATTGATTGGCTAATGGAGGCAGACTCGCCACTCACTGCCTGTATGGCATGTTCAAAAGGACTCAAGATTGTTATTACAGAGTCCATGAGGTGCCACTTTTCAGTCGTCACAGACATGGAGGCCCTGGACCTGTCACGGCTAGTGTGCATGACAAGATATTCTGAGATGGCTTTGTACTATTCATACAACCTCTCTCCCATGTATAAAGTAGAGTTCCACTGGGTGACAACTTCCAGCTTCAAGCGATGCTGTGGGAGGCTGTTACAGATCTGCAACTGCCGAAGTTAGTCACAGGCCTTTAGAGGGCATGAAAAGTGAGAACAGATATGGTGTACAACTGTCAGCATTTCCTTTATATCAGGGTGCTGCAGAAACTCCTGCACCACAAGATTTAAATAGTGTGCCATGTATGGAACCCGAAAAAGCCACCATTCGTGATGCATTTCACCACATTTTTTTATTTATTTAAAATCAGTTTACAACCTTTGAGCCAGAGGCTCGTTTCCAAAGGTACTTCGTCACATAAAGACATACATATGCTTTCGGTTACATAGCAAAGATTTGCAAAAATCAATAGGCATTCACCAGAGGTGCCACGTCACATTGTGGTCAGACAAATACAATTGGGTACTAGGTACATGTAATTGATAACAGGTATTACACAAGTCGGTATCAGTGAGCATTCTGGTAGATAAACATTGAAAACAGCTGGCATTGGCCAGGTTAAACCTAGGGCATGGTGTACAGGGAAGTGGTGGAGGATGGTTGGTGAGAGCTGCCCGGGGCATTGTCAAGAGAAAGAGGTGGAGGCTATGTTCAGAGACAGGAGCAGTTACGAAAGCTGAAGATGTGGTTCCAAAGTGTGGTTTTGAAATGTGGAGATGGTGATGGCATTGGTGATGGTGGCAGAGCGAGAGTTAAACCAGGTTGGGGCTCTATAGCTGAAGGACCTCTGGCCACGGCTGGTTCTCGCTCTGGGGACTTTTAGAGTGGTCTTGTAGGAAGACCGTGTTGCAATGGTGGGAGGGCTCTGGTGGATGGATGCCATCCTCAGGGGAGAGCCCGAGTAGGGTTTTTGGTGAGGAGACAGGTCTGGTATCGGAGCCGCTCATCCAGGGTAAGCAGGTTAGCATCGACATATAGCTGACAGGTGTGTGAGCCTGGGGGCACCAGTAATCAATCTGCACGCTTTATTCAGGTTAGGTGAATTTTGTTGAGTGCAGTGGTGTCGGCAGCACTGTGATACTGGTAGCCATAGTCTACAAGGGACAGAACGGACGGCGACAGCTAGCTGGAGAGCATTTGGTGGAAGGCAGGTTTTATGGCGGAATCGGATGCCAAGCCGTGTGTTGGTGGCGGATGTTAGGGCGTCGATGTGGTTGTGAAATGTGAGGCTGAATCGAAGGTAACCCCAAGGTATTTGTAGGAGCAGACTTGTTCCAGTGGTTGGTTGGTGCTTGGAGGATATAGAGTGGGTGGTTGCTAGCTTTGTTTTGGGGGTGTGAAAAGAGCATAGTTTTGGTTTCCTTAAGATTGATGGCGAGTCTGCGCTCCTTAAACCAAGCCTCGCACTGTTGAAAGACTGCTGTAGGAGTCCTGTAGGAGATGGGATTACGGTGGGTGGCAAAAGACAGCGTGCCTGCATCACAGCAGAATTTTGCCAGAGCATGCACTGGGCAGGGTGTTCAGATACAGCGAGAAGAGAAGGGGCCCAGGATGGAGCCTTGGGGACCCTAGAGAGAATGGGATTGGTGATCGGAGAGTGTGCTTTTAATCTTGACACACTGGGATCGAGTGTCAAGATAGCTAGCACACCATGCCAGGGGCCAGCCGAGAGACCAGTGAGGCAGAGTGCATTCAGCAGCAGTGGATGGGAGACAGTGTCGAAGCCTTTGAGAGGTCAATGAACACTGCACCAGCTAGGGAGCTGGTATCCAAGGAGGAGGTAGGAGTTGGAGAATTCAATAAGGGCAGTGCTGGTACTGTGACCTGCACGGAAGCTCATGTTGCTCTGGGCATAGATGTTATGCTTAGCCAGATAATCAGTGATTTGAATGGCCACCACTTTCTCCAGGGCTTTAGAGAGGGAGGGAGGTAGATTGGCCGGTAGTTGTTGGCTCATGACCTGTCGCCTCCTTTATGAATAGGTGTGATAATGGCTGTTTCCAAGCTGTGGGAATTGTCCCAGGCAGAGTGACTGGTTAATTAGGCTTGTGAGAGGTGCAAGGACTTCATCTAGCACCAGCCTGAGGATGCTGGGGTCCAGTGAGTCACTGCGGGATTGTTGCCATTGAGAGCTTTGATTAGGATGGGTCTGGCTTCCTGGTGGAAATCTTCAGGAGGAAGCTGGGGTGCTGGAGGACAGGGGAGTTTGGCTGGGGAGGGTCAAAGAAATTACTAGGGAGGACTGAGCTAAGGTCAGTGAAAGTGGTGTTGAACCAGTTAGCTATGGTGGCAGGCTTGGTGGAGGTTGTGCCATTTCTAGTGAGCTGGGATGGGGCAGGGGCGAGCTTTACCATTGAGTTGTTAATATTATCCCAGAAGGTCCGGGCTGAGCCTCAGGAGGAGTGTAAGGGAGGCCTGGTAATGGTCTGCCTTGGCTTTCCTGATGGCCCATGAGCATTTATTTCGGGCTGCATTGTGCGTTTGCCTATCAGACAGACAACCTGTTTCAGTGGCAAGGTGCCAGAGGTTATCCCGGTTTCTAAGTATTGTAGGAGGGCCGGCTAACCCAGGTGCGTTCTGTTTTGTGGACCGGGTTTTGGTTAAGGTGCAAAGAGATCTTATGCATGTTGAAGGTGTGGGTGAAAAGGTGAGGCAGTATCAATGTTGGTTGCCCTGCTGAATGGGGGACCAGTCTATCTGGGTGAGGAGTGCCTTAAGTTTCTTCAGCCCACCAGGGCGAGGCGCCTCATGGAGGTGGTCTGGGCTTTGGGCTTGGGATTGGGGGCTACCCAGTGGAATAGGATAGGGAGTGGTTACTCAGGGAGTCTGGGAGGACCTGGATGTTTTGGATTTTTAGGATTCGGTTAGTTATAATAACATCCAGCAGGGTGCTGGTACCACTCTTAAGGTTAGAATCTCGTGGGCTGGGTGACGAGGTTATTAATGGGTCTTGGTGCAAATGAGTCTCTGCTGGTGGATGAGGAGGTGCTGAGCTAATTTACATTAAGGTCCCCACTAGGACTTGTTCTGCCTTGGTGGAGGGTGGCTAGGTAGTCCGTTAAAGATATCAGGGCTGGGTGCTGGTTCTTTGGGGGAACGTAGGCTGGTGAGATAGGGCTCCTAGAGGTCTGGGGTGAGTCTGAGGGAGTGAGCCTGGGCCCCATTTATGAGGTAGGGAATTGGGAGTGCATGTCCAGGTATTGTGTCCCTGGTGTGGGTGCACAGCCTCTCCCCCCTCATTTGCCTACTCGGTCCTCCCGGGTATAAAAGGTATAGCCTGGGAGGAGACACATGAGTCACAGGAGTTGATTTGGACAGCCAGGTTTCAACTAGGGCTATGATGTCTGGTTGGTGAGCCATGGCCCAGCACTGTAGGGGCGTCAAATTTCTTCAGCAGGCTGCATATGTTCATGGAGGCTACTCAAGACCAGTGGGCTGAGTGGGTGGATGGGAGGGGGCAGGGCCTGGGTTGGGGTGTATGTTCCCTGTTAGGAGCAGAAGGAGGAGAAGTGCTCTGGTCAGAGGGAGGCAGATGGAGAGTTTACGCCGGGAGCGATAGAATAAGGAATGGGGTTTGATTGCACAAGGGGTGGGTAGGGTAGCACAGGCAGAGAAGGCCTGAGTGATCAGAAGTGCAAGGGGGCTGAAGGGGGTGAGGTGGAGAGGAGCATATGGGATGTGTGGAGGAGGAGGAAGGGGTAGGAGCAGCGGTAAAGGAGGAGGGGAGGACAGGAGGTTAGTTAGGTAGGAACACTGGAGTAGTGAGGCTGAGGGTTAATAGGGACACTAGGGTATGTGGAAGGCAAAGGGAGGAGGAGGAGAAGAGATAGACTGGCGAGCAGGGGATGCATGTGCATAGTTGGGAAGGCTGGTGGAGCTGAAGTGAGGAAAGAATGGGGGGACTAGGATGAAAGAGGGGAGATAATAGTGAGAGATCACCTCTAAGTCTAGTTGCTGCTATGGTGTGGTGGTAGTGTATGTGCCTGAAGCGTATAGAGTACCAGGTTCAAGTCTTGATCAGGGTAATAGGAGAGAGCTAGACTAGTGGCTGTAGCAGCAGGGAGTTGGGTTCAGGTTTTGTAGAAGCACTTGAATAACACTTTAGTTGTGTCACAGGGTTAGCGTGCTCTTTATAGTTATGAAATCCTGCAGTAAAAATATGCAGGTGTTCTAGGTGAGTGGTGGAACTGTGGACTTTGGAAACAAGGGTGCAGGGTTCAAATCCTACAAGGCAGCAGGAAGAAGAGGTAAACTTATATTTTGGCAGATTGGGTAGGGAAGTGATTAAGAGGCTTAGAAAGTAGTAAGAAAGTAGGTAGGCACTGTGGCGCAGCGGCAGAGCAGCTGACCCATTGTCACTTGCTACGAACCCAGCTCTCAGGGACAGGGGGTTCAGCCACTTGTCAGTTTCAGTCAGCACCAGGTCCAACATGTTTTCACAGTAACCTCTGAGGTGGGCGCATGAGGAAGGGCACCGTCTGTTACAGCAACTCCTTCCTGGCGCAATCCCTCACAGCAATGGGGAGGGTAGGGTGACTGGATGAGGCTGTGGGCGAAATTGGGCGATAAGATGTCACTATGTGTACGCGTGCTGGGGGTGGGAGTGAGTATGGTGAGCATGGGCTGGAAGGGGGTGGAGAGGCTGTAGGGGGTGGCACTGCGGTGGCTGGCTGATCTGCGTCATGGCATCGGGGGTTGGTGAGTGGATGTGGTGGGAGAGGTACTGGGTTCGGGTTCGGGCGCTGGTGCAATTTTATTGCACCCTGCCCAAACATTTTTTTTTCTCCTGCTTTCACCCCCCAACATGTACCCTCTGGAGTTGAGAATCCTTAAGTAGTGAGGGGCGGGGGCAAGCCCCGCAGAAAGCAGTAAAATACTGTCCTGGCACTCTGACTGAGTCATAACGGTAATTGCCTTTAGGCGTTCACCGTTATCACATAAACCCTATTTTCACCAGTGTGTGAACAGGTCGCACTGTGACAGCAATCATTGCATGTTGTCAAATTCCTGGAAGATTGATACCATGACACTCCACCTTACTACACTAATTATTCACACTAACAACAGCACAAACAACCCCGGCACCAGCACCAGTGTGCAGTTATACACAAATATGAACTCCCCGCTGTTTTGCCACTTGTAAACATATCCATACTTACATGGATGAATGGAGAGGAGGAACGTTGAAGGGCATGTCTTACTGAGTTGGACACAGTATGGTACAACTTGGGGACAGCACGAGTCGAAAAGTATGTCCTGGATGGGACTTTCCATTTTGGACAGGCACATGCAGCAAACCGCCAGAACCCAGAATTCTCCACAAAGGAGAAGGGCAAAAGATCATTTGTGAACATCTCAGCTACAGCAGCATTAAGTTCACATGACACTGTATGATTGGGTGGGTACTTCAGCTTATGCGCAAAAGCACTCTGTAACATGGGCTGACTTAAACGTTTTACACAGGGTGTGATGACAAATGGTTCTGCTCTGCGAATTGCAGGGGGTGGAGTGTGGACGCGTGATGAAGATGGTTGCACAGGTGATGACAAACCCAGAAATGCAGTTATTTTCCCAGATTTACGAATAGGGGTTGATGTACCACTTGCACTAGACATACTGCATTGGCCACCATCACCATCAACACCAAAACTGCTACTCTCACCACCACTGGCCAAGATTTCAAAATCATTCTGTCCCTTCTGCTCATCATGCCTGAAGTAATCCTCTGCTTTTATTTCATCACTGCTGCACACATTTAATTTTCAACATGATGTTACAGTCATGGAAGGGGATAACATGCTCGTTATGGTTGATGACGAGGGTGAACACCCCACTGCGGTACAGGTATTAGCTGCCATCTTGTGCTGGGTCTACAGTGCCATGTGCCTGTTCTTAAGATGTGTATGCTGTCCCCCTGTGCCCAGATGGCTCCCCTTTTTACCTTGACTTACACACACCTGGCAAGCCTGGCAGATTGCAATTGACTCATCATTTGCATCTTGCACAAAAAAAAATCCCAAACAGGGGATTGTGATGTTCTAGTTTTAACATATCCCTGATGCTGCTTATTGGATTCTGTTTTTAAGCCATGAAGTGGAGGGTTACATGATTTTTCAGGCAGGACACACTTGGACTGCAATTGACCACCATGACTACCTATCATTATTACTGGGTCATCATCATCAACTGAAACTGGTAAATCACAACTTTTTGTGGGGAGGGTTGTAATGAAAACAGGCCCAGACACAGCCACCTTGAATTTCTTTTTCTCCGGTTCCCAACAGGGGTCACTGACATCATCATCATATTCATCAACATCATCCACATCTGCTTGGATGCTGGCATGTGGACTGCTTGTTGCAATCACAGCAACATCATCATCATCAGATTCATCATCATCAGCACCACCATCACCTGAACTTTGTTCTCCACAATGTGAATCACTGCATGGCAAATGTGTTATTTGAACCACAGTGGAAGAAATATCACATTGTGTGCTATCGTTGACATGATGATAAGAATCCTCATGTTCAGTTACTGGGATGTTACTGGGGAGTATGACATCATCTACACTGTCACTGCTTCACACTCCGCTATATTTTTGGACACGGTAAACTGGTCAGAAGTGGAACTTGAGGCAGCAATACTCATACCACCACCAGCAACTGCACTAACACCACCAGCTGGGACAACATCATCTCCTCCAACTATGAGTGAAGCTACTGATCGGGTTGTAAAAAACACTGAAGGAGAAATACGTTTCGTCACATCAGCAATGTACTTCTGAAACTGTGTACTACCACGTCCACAGACAATCTTACCACTGGCAGCAGTGCCATGGTGAGAAACAGCTTTGCTTGCATGTCTCTTTGCAGGCATTTTGGGGGGTCAACAAGAATATTCTAAACAAATTTAGATTTTGGAACGTTCACTCTGGGTGGGGGCTGGTGGGGGATGACACTGGATGTGAAGCTGAAAAAACAATTGTGGCTTCAACAAGGGATACAGATACAAAGTCACAACAAGTTCAACAACCCCTTAACTAACCAGTGGTGCTCTCAAGTCACAAACAATCCAATCTGGAAAAGAATACCTTTTGCTGGAAGGGGAAGGGGGGAGCACTGACTGCAGATTACAGCAGTGCAAAACCAAGAACAGATATCACAATGGCAGTACAAAATCACGCAGTTGCAGTGGATAGCAGGTTCACACTGCTGTGCCTGCAATTAAACTGTGGCACAATAAAAGGTGTATTATTTGATGTCACGCACCGCACACAAACTCACACACACACACAAAATTTGTCTACAAGTAATGTGTAGCAAATTAAAAACTTCAGTAATATACAATATATTTTAAACAACCTGAAATTCTGCACTGCTGCACCAGGTCCACACAGCACATACAATCAGCAGAAAAATGTCAACAATTACTAAAAATATTACTGTGTATACATTAACACAGTCAGTTATACAAGAGAAAAAATATAACCCCAAAATAAAGAACTCCCTATTTCTCCAACTTAAGTTTACGTACACCACAGATATGCCCCTCCCCCAAAGCACACTTCCACTATCTCAGTACACAGACTGAATGTTGTACATTAACATTCAAAATCTGCACACAAACAATAAACACTCAATGAGCACAGGAGCACAGGAGGGTTTCCTACAATTGATGAACTAGTTTCAGAAAAAAAAAATGACTCAAAAAAGCTTTTTTAGCAGCTTTTAGAAGGTTTGAATTGCAGAGAGCTCTCAAAGCAGACTGTCTCCAACAGCTTTCTACACACACTACCCTAAACTGAGGCTGTGCAGGACAATCTAGAGCCCATGTGACCTGAAATCCCATCAATCACAGCAAAATTCACCTTTGAAGCTTAAAACAAGGCATAGTGAAACGAAGTACATTGTTTTCAATGTACTTCACCTTAAAATTTGTGGAGTAGTGGTTTGGGGAAGATGGAGTAACATAAAGTCATTGTTTTCAATTTACTTCGTGTTACCTATTATGATGCGAAGTACTCCGCTAGGCGCTGCGGAGCACTTCACGAATCTGCCTTCACTCCTCGAATCACTCTACGGTGCAAATTGAGGCCACTTCACCCACCATTAATTTCAGGAGGAACCATCTCCCTCGGCTGAACCATCGGTTATTAGCAAGGCAAGTATAGTACCCCACCCCCTTTTGACCCAATATCCATTCATACAATTCACCAATGTTTTTTTCTTTTTTAGGACCCAGATCAAGAACCCAAATCTGTGCAACCATCTCCCTTGGCTGAACCATCGGCTATTAGCAAGGCAAGTATAGTACCCCACCCCATCCCCTTTTGACCCAATATCCTTTCTAAAAATTCACCATTTTTTTTTTAAGATCCAGATCAACAGCCTGATTCAACCAGCATGAATGAATCCGCTGTTGCTCCAATGCGGAAATGGCAAGGTCCCCCGCCACTTTAGAAATGAGTACTTTTATAAATGTGATGGCTCCTGATAGTTACTGCATCTTTTTTGCTTTTTCACAGAAAGCTCAACCCGCAACTGAAACATCGACTGATTCTGCATGGATGATGTCAGTCAGTATTCATGGTGAAGCACACCACGTGGCAGCACAACAAGAAATGCCAACTCATCGAACGCTGAATACTGTGCGGAGAAATGTCATTCAGCGATCCAGAAGAACAGGAAGAACACTGTTCTAAATTCAAAAAACTACCTTCTGTTTTATGACATCCTTTTTAAATAAAGTTTTTTTCAAGCATTATATCGACGTGACTGGTATTACTGCTAACTGGTGTGGTGCAGGACATACGAATGGCACAACATAAGCATATTATAGTTACTGAAACTGATTGGCTTTAAAGGATAACGAGTAACAGAAGAACAACAGAAAATGCAATAACTGCTAATTCAGTACTTTACTATACTGGCTGAGATCACTGTTCAGAGGCAAAAAAACATTGCACATTTTGAATCATTTAATTTTCACTGGCACGGTAATTTCCCTGAAATATAAAAAAACGTGAACGTATAGCGAAATTATTCTGCCAGTGAAAATTATGTCTTATACAGTATGCTAATTTCTGTTCTGATTTCAAAAGCAATGCAAAGATAAAATGTACAGTACATTATCAGGGACTTTATTACTTGTTCAACTGACCATGTGGTCTGTTACATTACATGCCGCTGTTCTTTATATCATATGGGTAAAACACCTAGATCTCTGAAACAACAGGCTTCAGAACAAACAAATGACATTAGAAGAGAGGACAGGATTCAACAGCTGCCAGACAATTCAACCAAAATAAGCATCAAGTAACTACAGTGCATTTAATGGGAACCGAATTATTTCCTAAACCACGTGGAGGTGGAGATTAGGAAAAACAGCTTCTCAGACAAGAAGTGTGGTCAATATTCACTCTACAGACCATGAACAAAACACATGGACTAAATGAGAATCTCAGTTGGACTATCTTTCAATGTATAATGATCAAGTTTCTTTTGACAGTTAAGGATTCTTGACAGTAGAAGTATACACAATGCTATATCAGAGGACAGAAATTAGCATATTTTTCCTTTATTTTCTTTCCTTTTTGATATTAGTAATAACCTCACTACTATATTTAAATATGTTGGGGTTACTTTCATCTGGAGTACATAAAATAGCCATTTCTTTAAAGTATATTTATCAAATTACCACTCATCATAACCCAAGAACTTTTTTTCAACAAGATAATCCTTGACTCTAAACATTGGATTATAAGAAACTTATTTAAAAAGAGACACTTCAAGCTGGCCCAGTGGTGGGGAAGGCTGAGGCACTGGACACCTTACCTCCTGCAACTACAGAAAGTGCCTGGTCAAGGATGGGTATCGAAGCCTGGTTGTGGGTGAAGAGAATCTTTACGTGGTCATCAGCTGTGGCGACCTTGGGCAGAAGGACAGATGAATATCCCATCGAGGATAGGATGCTTGGTGTGATGATCTACTGGATGACCTCTGGGTAGGTCCCTGGAACCCTTACCATGTCACTGCTTCAGCTTCAGAACCTGGCAATTTTCTGTGACCTCTTGCTGCATCACTGGAACATGAGCCACCTATGGACGGTATGATCATGAGCATGGCAACCCTCAGTGTTGCCTCATGCATGGGTCATCAGTACTTATGCCACCTCAGGGGAGGAGGCACAGAGTCTGGCAGTCCTTGATAAGGCCTCAGTATGGGCCACGGTACTACTGCCACCTCTGGGGAAAAGCAAAAAGCCTGGCAATTCTCAGGTCTTGATCTGGGCCACCAGTACTATTGGCACCTTGGGTAATGTCTGTGTGGGAGACTGGGCAACGTGACTTTGAGTTTGGTGGATGACCGAAGTCCCTCAAGCTAGAACTGGGGTCACTCCTAACCTGACTCACTTTGGTGGGCCCTAGGTAACAGCTGGCTACTGCTTACGACCAGCAACTCAAATCTGGGGCCTCATGGTGAAGACTTGGAGTTGATGGAATTTGTTGGAGATGGATGTAGGCGATGTTGGGCTTTCTGGGGTGCCTCCCTGGGTTGAAGAAGAGGCACTGAATGAACTCTCAATGGTGTGTGCGGAGGAACCCTGGAAGAGAATAAAATTAAAAAAAAACTGAACAGCAACCCCCCCTTTTTTTATGACTGACAGCCCTACACTTGGGCTGGGGTGGCCCCTATAATGACTCACTTTAGAGGGACCCCTACTACCAACTGACTCACACTATAACCAGCCCCAAATGTTTTCAGGGGAAGAAGCATGATGAAGTCCACTTGGATCAGGGAATGGCTGAGACACCCTTTGGAACTGGAATGCTGGAGTGGAGCAGGGGTCTTACTCCCCTGTGGTTCCCCAGGTGGAGATGGCACAGCAGTAGCTATTGCCTTTGGGTTCTGGTGATGTCCCTTTTGTGACCAGGACAGATACACTATGGGGTTCATAGAGCAAAGCTAGGCAGCTTGTAGCCAGGCAATTGCAGCAATCAATGCCCTTAGGGCAGTGCAGTCACACAGGACAGTTGAGTAAATAAGGCAATACAGTCATGACAAACCAGAAATAAGGTAGTTCAGTCACTTAAAGCTCTTCAAAGGAATACAGCAGTTGAGTCACTTAAAACAGTTTGATTAAATACAGCAGTTCAGACACAGCAAGCAACCAGAGAGCAGGGCAGGCAGACTAAAATGGGTTAAAGGCTAGGCAGATGAAACAAAATGCTTGGTACCCAACCATAGAGTTCACTCCATGGTCATTGAAACAATCTGATGATCCAGCCCTTTGTTAATATTGATCAGCTCTGGGTGCCTTCTGAATATTGAGCAGACCAGTGCCCGAGTCTCTTTGTCCCAGCAATGGGCTGCCCTGCCCACCTACTAAATATGGATAAGGGACCAAGCTCCTGCCTTCCCCCTCAGCAAATGAAACTCAGAACTATCATGGCTCAGATTAGACTGGGATTCTGAGAGAAGAATGCACTTAGGCTCTGCCTTGCACTTCAGGTATTAGCCCCTTACAGCTAAACAATGGGAAATTCAACATGAAAAATCCTCTCCTCACCAATAATAATTTGAGCTGGCTTTACCTAGCAATTCTCTGGCTCTGGGCTGAGAGAGTGAGTGCTCAAGTCTCTCTGTTTGGAGCATAGACTGCCTGGTTAGAATAGCAGAGATCCCACTAAGAGTGGGGTTCAGAAGGTAAGCAACCCCCTTGCTTAGGACATGAGCTGAGCAAACATTTTTCCCCTGGCTAGAGCAAGGCTGACTAATTATAAAAGGAATGCTGGCCTACAAGCCTTTGCACCCCTGCTGTAGTTTGACTAGGATTCCTGCAGCCTGGGTAATGCCAACCAAAAAGGTGAGATAGAACCTGTTCTGTTGAAGACTGCTGCACAAAAGTTTCACTGGGTCTGTTACTTGGCCACATAGACTGACTCGGTGCACTGGAGGACCTGGCTAAATGGCAGTTTTCTGCTGGAGGTTGACTGAGTCTGCTACTGGGGATCTTTAGGAGTGGAGTTACACCACAGGGGCCCAGGGACTTGGTTCAAGCTTCTACCAGAGAAGCCAACATCCCAATTGTCCAGTCCTCCACCCTCACTGGTCACATTCTTTCTGCTTTCTCCAGGCTATGCACTGTCTTTTCTAGGCTGGGCAGGCCTGGCTACCTGCCAGGGGATTGGGTCCTTTGTTCAGGGGTCCACCTCTTGGGCTGGGTCAGTGGCCTGAAAAAAAGTCTTCAAGTTTGAATCTACACTGGCCCAGGGGATTGACTGAGAGGGCTCCGCCTGGCCTCCTACTCCCCTGCTGGGACAGGAATATTGCCAAACTAGTTTGGCCTCATCTGACTAGGTGTCAGTCATGGGCAGAGGAAAGAAAAAACAAAGGTTAGAAAGAAAGGATTTTGTTTTAAAACTGAATTGTGTTGGGTTGACCATCCATGGCACTCCAGACCTTACCTCATGGGTTTTAGCCCATCTGATACGCTAGTGATGCACATGACCTAGGATCAAATTTCTAGACCCCAGGCCCCAGAAGCCCCTGCTTTCCAGTTCAAATTGTGCATCTGATCAGGCTACAAGCACTCCAGGAGTCCTTGTATTGTGCCAGGCAAAGGTAGGCCTGTGGATTCCACAGAAATAATTATATTCTTAATTACAGCGCATCTGAGCCTACCTAATATAGAGCTATCAGTATATGCTTTGTAGGATCAATGGAATTTAGTTGTTTTTGTTAAGCTTGCAACAGCCTGGGGCTGGATTGCTCAAGTCCAGCTGAGGTTGTTGGTGTTTGTTGTTTGGAGGCACTATTGCAACTTCTTCATTTGGATCAGATTGCGCTGCTCCACTATGCCTAAGTTTATGAGTTAATCGCCTCGATTCTGCCATTTTTTCTGCTTAGTTTGGCTTAATTGGTAAGGAATACACTTTGGCTCCATTTGGCCTGAATTGTTGAGAGAGAGAGAGACCTCCACGAGCGTAGACATGCTCAGGTGTTTTTTCCTGTGTTTTTATGCTGCAATCACTAAAGTAGCCCAAGAATGAAATTTCCTCCATTCACGAGGCACCCCCTTGCACTGTGCTCCCACTGGTTATCAGAGAGGAAGCTCCTGTCCCCAAGAGAATTTCAGCTTCGCTGGCTGAGTACAGTGTGGCTCATGCGAGCTCCCACTCCAACTCCTCCCTCGTTCCATCCGACCGTCCGTAGGTGCCTCCGCTCATGGTGGCGCAGTGGATCCCAGCTCCATGAGAGCTGTGCAGAGCTGCAGCTTGCAGTCAGGCCTCTGACACTTTGCGTCTCTAGGGAGTGGCATTGCATCGTGACTCCCCCTCCCTCCTCTTCTTGCTCTCTCTCGCGCTTCTTGATGACTGCATTCTGCCTAGCGGCGTCGGGAGCATTTTTTTGAGTCAAGCTATGTTTAATCAGGAGAGACAAATTTTTTTGTGTGTGCTCCTTTTGTTCCCACTCACCGCAGTCTTGAGCGGGGAGTACTTCACAAGCAACCTCTATCTTGGCGATGCCTCCCGGAAGTTTGGGGGCTAAATCTACTCTTTCCATGGGCCTCAGTGGGATCCCCTCCCAAGCGGAGACCATGAGGCGCTATGGCCACAGGGAACAGATTCCGTTTTTTTGTGTAGGAGCATTACGAGATTAGGCATAGGTCCCTCTCTCAGCGGCCGGCCTAGTCGGGTCCCCAATCCATCAGGTCCAGGTCCCTATCCTAGCAGCTGGCCTGGTCAAGACTCATTGCTTTTCCATCTCTTGATCTCCCTCCTACACCTTGAGGCACCTCTCTACAATGGCCCTGCAGGTGCAAGGAGGGATCACACCACCACCCCTATGTTTGGTCCAATTCGGTCCACCATTTTGTGGAGTAGGCCACCATTTTGTAGGCTACTAGCCTTCTTCTGCCCAACTTGGCTGTGCCGGCTCATTCGGTCCACCATTTTGTGGAACAGGGACACCATTTTATAGGCTACTAGCCTTCTTCCGCCCAATTTGGCTTCGCAGGGGAAGGGGACGTGGAGAGGTATGGTGCAGGTCTCTCCACACAGCTCATCACGTACCCCTCCTTGGACAGGGGGCATTGTAGTCCCACGCTTGGGGGGACAAATACAGGACCGCAGTTTCACCATCAAGGGCGTGCCCTCCTCATAGCATTCTCAAGTATAGTCAACAGAGACAGTTCCTACCATTTTGTTTGGGGCACCCAGTCTTCTCTGAAGGCCCACTATGCCTATGGTCCTAATAGTCCTTCCAGTTTTTGTCTTCTCTCTCTCCACAGATGGTGAAGTCAAGAAAATGTTCCACATGTAGCGCCAATCTGATGCTCCATAATGTGGGACCTCAATGCCACCACATGCCTCCACGATGAGGATGACCTATCTCTGGAGCAATCTCCAGGGAAGGGATCGGTCATCCCAGGGCCCAGTGGGGCTAACTGGATGGACCCGGGGGGCAATCCTTTTAAAGAATCAACAAGCAACGGTGGCCATGATGGAGAGTCAACAAAATATCATGTTAAAAATCATGGAGAGGTTGGAAGCCATGACCCAGCCCAAGATACCACCGACCCCAAAGCCACAACCAGAACCAAAGAATCCCGGTGGAACAACGGGGACCAATCCAGACCCAATCGAGCAACCCCCAAGCACCCCAGTTCAGGACATAGAAGATGACTTGGGTGACAAGTACCTCCCCGATGATGGGGAAGGTGTCCTATCTGATAAAGAGGAGATGGAGACACAGTCCATACTGTCCCTCACATTGAAATTGTACTCCTTCAATTTGATCCCAGGCCTCATGAGAATAATCAAGTCCACTGTGGGGTTCGAGCCTGAGGAAGACAAACCTGAATAAAAACTCAACCCCATGATCCAGCAGAGAAAGGCCACCAAGGAAACCTTTCCAGTTTGCCCGGCAATCGATGACATCTTCATTAAGGAATGGGAGTCCACAGAACCTGGTAGTATGTCAGGCAAAAGAAATCTAGACCGCATGTACCTCATTCAGGAGGACAAGGCTAAAGCCTGGTGCACTGCCCCCACTATTGACCCACAAGTGGCGGCACTCAGCAAAAAGACGGTACTACCCTGTGGTACCATATCTCTAAAAGACCCTACGGACAAGAAGGTGAAGGACATGCTCAAAATGTTATTTGAAATAGAGGGCACGGTGGCCAAGGCCTTCATGACTGCAGCCTACACCGCCCGTGCACAGATTCGGTGGCTTGAGGAGCTCCTGGACAAGGCAGAACCCAAGACCAGGGAAACAAAATTGCTGGAATGCACGCTCGATGCTGCGAAATATTTGATGGACATGGCAGTAGACACTCTGAAATTGAATGCCAGGGCCACGGCCATCATGAACCATGCCAAAAGAGCCCTGTGGCTCAAGCTGTGGGAAGCAGACAATGAGTCCAAGGCATTGCTACAGAACTTGCTATGAAGAGCAAGCGTGCTTTTGGGAAAGGTCTACAGGAGTACCTAAAGCAGAAGGAGGAAGGGAAGGGAAGGATCTCCTCAAGAACAAGAGCAGACCCACCTACCTCCCATCAAACAGATGGAGATTTCAAGGGGGAAACAGGTCACAACAGCCATGTAGAGACAACTACTACCAGAACAATTCCTTTCGTGGTAGAAGAGCTCAGGGAGAAGCCCGTAACTCCTTCAACTCCAGTTAGCAGAATTCGACTTTCTGAGGCTGAGGTTCCAAGTTTGGAGGCAGAGGAAGAGGGAACAGAAATAAACAATGACTATAGGTCACCTCTTCCACCCACTCGGGTGTGGAGCCCATGCCCACCAGTGGGCAAAAGACTAATGCTGTTTCAACACAGGTGGCAGGGTACAACCTCAGACAAATGGGTACTAGAGGTGGTGTCCCGGGGGTATGCTATAGAACTGTCCCACTCTCAGATACTGCACAAATTCGTAAGCTCCCCCATTTCAAAGAGAAAAGTGTCCACCCATCAGGTCCAACAAATCTTGTTGGACTTGATGCAGAACAAGGCGATCCAACAGATGCCTCCACACAAGCAAGAACAGGGAGTGTACTCCATTTTCTTCCTCATGCCCAAAAAGATGGGGGAACTCCACCCCATCCTAGATCTCAAGCACTTCAGCCGTTACGTGGTCACCCAGAGGTTCAAGATGGAGACACTAAGGTCGACTCTCCGCAGCATTCGGGTAGGCGACTACCTGACTCTGATAGACCTGAAGGACACGTATCTGCATTTCCCTATCAGGACCTCGCAGGCAATACCTTCGTTTCATATCCTAGGGCACATTTTCAATACCAAGCACTGCCCGTCAGTCTTACCTCAGCTCCAAGGGTGTTCACCAAGGTGTCCATCATTCTTGTTGCCAGACTAAGAGAACAGGGGGTGGATATAATTCCGTACCTGGACGACTGGCTGATCCGAGTGTGTTCCAAAGAACACTCACAGAGGGTCACCCAAATGGCATTACGAGCTCTCGAGGAGCATGGCTGGGTGGTGAACCAGGCCAAAATTTACCTGACGCCCACACAGCAACAAGAGCACCTGAGAGCAGAGATAAACACATCCCAGGGATAGGTCAGGCCATCCCAGAAGAAGGTCAAAACTGTAAGGACCTTAGCCCACCAGCTGAAGGCCAACAACCTTCTGAACATAGGGCAAATAGCCCAGGTGTTAGGCTGCATGGCATCCAGTATCGATCTGGTCCAATGGGCCTGGTGGCACATGAGACAACTGCAGAACTATATGGTGACCCAGGGATCACCAAAGAAGTGCAACCTGAAGGTCAGGATACCCCTACCAGACCGAAAACGATGCTCCCTAGTCCGGTGGACTGCGAGCTGGTCCCTCACACGAGGGGTCCCATTAGAGGCCAACTTCGATGTTTCCATCAAAACAGTTGCAAGTCTCCTGGGGTGGGGTGCATGTTGGAGCTCTCTGTTAGCCCAGGGCCGATAGACCTTGACAGAAGCCAGACTGTCCATCAATGTACTGGAGATGAGGGCAGTATACCATGCCCTCAGATCCTTTCAATCAACCATCGCTGGTCAGTCGGTCCTAATTCACTCCGACAATCAAGTTACGGTGGCTTACATTGCTAAACAGGCGGGCACCAGGAGCAGAGCCATGCAGAGAGAGGTG
Organism: Neoceratodus forsteri; assembly: GCA_016271365.2. Lineage (NCBI taxonomy): Eukaryota > Metazoa > Chordata > Ceratodontiformes > Ceratodontidae > Neoceratodus > Neoceratodus forsteri. Next base: position 1,402,031,125 of record CM057458.1, on the reverse strand, counting down.
GCGAGGGTCCTGAACTGGGCCCAGGTCAATCTCAGAGACATTGGCATGATTCATCTAGAAGGAAAGCTCAACATACGAGCGGATTGGCTCAGTTGTCAGCAGGTGCACCCGGGAGAGTGGCACTTGCCCCCTGATCTATTCCAACTGATACAGGAGACCGGGGGTCCCATCTCCATGGACCTCAAGGAGACAGTGGAGAATGCTCAAGTGAGGACGTTCTTCTCCAGGTACAGGGAACGTGACTCCCAGGGGACAGATGTCCTATCTCAAACCTGGGCAAGGGATCGGTTGTACGTCTTTCCCCCATCCCCCTACTCCCGCAGGCACTATCCAAGATCTGACAGTCTCAGAGAACCATCATCCTAGTAGCACCGTACTGGCCATGGTGAGCCTTGTTCTCAGCAGTGGTAGCCATGGCATTGGACAAACGCAGACTACCATACCGACCGGACATGCTAACACAGGGAACCATGTGCCACCTCGCACCAGGGACTCTGAAACTAACGGCTTGGCTCCTGAGAGGCAGAGACCGTTGAAAGCGGGGTACCACACATCAGTTATATCTATGCTAATGCAGTCTAGAAGGCCTTCCACTACCTCCACCTATGGCAGGCAGTGGTCCATCTTCGCAGCATGGTGCAAGAACATGGGTATGGAGCCGGAGAAGGTCAACATGTTGACCATTCTGCTTTACTTGCAGCAGGGTATAGATAAGGGTTTATCTCACTCATTGCTCCGAGTACAGCTGCCTGCCATCGACGCCGCCATTGGCCCCATAGACCAACATAACCCAGAGGCACAGAGCAGTAGAAGTACTACACCCCAGGGTCCAGTCCCTGATCACCCCTTGGGATCTGACCCTCGCCCTAGACTCACTCAGCACAGCCCTTTTGAGCCCCTGAGTCACGTGGACTTGTTCTGGGCAGGCCTGAAGGCCTGTTTCCTCATGGCCATTTGCTCCACTCGCAGGATTAGTGAACTGGGGACTCTCTCCTGCAGGGAGTCCTACACTGTATTCACCCCACAGGGGGTACAACTACGGACAGTCCCGGCATTCCAACCTAAGGTCACACCACTTTTCCATAGGGAGCAACCCATCGAGTTACCCACCCTATCCGACAGAGCGCCTGGAGGATTAGCAATCCTGCACCACTTAGACGTGGGAGGCACTCTAGCCACATATATAGCTAGGACCAAGCCCATACGTAAAACTGAAAGATTGTTTATTGTATCAAAGGGGCAACGACAGGGTGGGGGGGGCATCCAAGACCACGATAGCAAGCTGGCTGAAGAGAATCATTTCAGAAGCCTACAAGGCAATAACCTATCTCCCCCAGAGGGTATTAAAGCCCACTGTACCAGGGAAGTAGCTACTTCCTGGGCAGAAAGGGCCAATGTGTCTATGGAGGACATTTGCAGGGCAGCCACTTGGACTTCAATCCATACCTTTGCAAGACACTATAGGTTGGATTACTTATACGAGCTCCAGACACTGTTTGCCACTCGACTTCTCTCAGCAGCCAGCTCCTCGTCCTCTCACCCTTAGATCACTCTTCCCACCCATTTTGAGGGCAGTACTGCTTATTAGCAACCCATGAGGTAAGGTCTGGAGTGCCATGGATGGTCAATCCAACACAATGGGTGTTTACTCACCTGGTAAAGGTGATTGTGTTGGTTGACATCCATGGCACTCCATGGCCCACCCAAAGAGTGGTCGGATTGACTAGGAGGATATCAGGGTCAGTAGAAAGGGGGAATAGAGGTATATCATATGGTATATTTCATTGAATTTACTGTTTAAGTCATCCAGGATGGCTGTCGTCGGCCATTAAATAGGCTGAGTATTAGTACTGTATTAATAGGTAAATAACAAGCATTTGTCAGTGCTGAATGTTTTCTTGCTGGCATTGGCATTGGTAGTGTAGGAGTTAGAGAGCTACATAATAGCAATGGCAGTGAAGTATTGAACTGAAGCAAACCCCACCACCACCCTGCAGAGACTGACAGGCATTGGGGTGTGCCTTTTGTCGTCAGGCATAATGGCAACGCCATTTCACCACACCCTACCCTGCAGACACCGACAAGTGTCATAGTGTTCCTTGGGGTCTTTGGCCCTTATGCTCACCACATTCCATCAGGAAATATGGTGAGATGGGAGCCGTATAGGAGAATGGGGTGAATCTTGGGGTCGAAGAGTCCAAGACATACCTAGATGCCTCTCACTGGCTGCAGGATGTGGAATGGTATGAGCATTACAGGCGAGAATCCCAAGTCACACCCCTGATGCCTGTCAATCTCTACAGGGTGGGGCATTATGGTCGGAAACTCTAACACCGCAGGCGTTCATTGGCATTTTCACTTCAAATTTTCAACATTGTTTTTTTGTGACCCTCACCTTATGAACAGTGGCAATATCAGTTTGTTAGATGAAAGCTGATTTTGCACAGCGACTACACCATTTGGCACCACAGGTGCGAAAACACATTTCGAACAGGATGTGAAAAATGACAGCTTTACTGTTCATAGGGAGGTGCAAAAAATGGCAATGTTGAAAATCTGCAGTGAAAATATTAAAAAAACTGGTGAAGTCATGAGCGTGAGTAGAAAATACACAACGCTCACCCGTAATGCAATTAGTTTGGGAATTTTTTACAGCAGATTGTCAACACAGGCATTTTGGAACCTCCGCTCATGAACAGTGTCACTGTGATTTTCTTAATCTGTCCCAAATAGTGATTTCCCACAGTGACCACGCATTTCTGCGCTGGAAGTGCGAAAACACGTTTCGGCCATGGTGTGAAAAATGACAGCTGTACTGTTCATAAGGAAGTGTGGAAAAATGGCAGTGGTGAAAATCTGGACTGAAAATATTAGAAATGCATGAACTTACAAGGGTACGTGGAAACTGCGCAATGGTCGCTCGTAACAGTCATTTTACAGAATTTTTTCACCAAACTGTTAACACAGCCATTTTAAACACCTCTGCTCATGAACAGTGTCACTGTGATTTTCTTAATCTGTCCCGAACATTGATTTCGCACACCGACTGCACCATTGTGTGCTACGTGCTCGGAAACACATTTTGGGCGAGATGTGAAAATGACAGCTGTACTGCTCATAAGGAGGCGTGATAAAATGGCAATGTTGAACATCTGGAGTGAAAATATTGAAAATTCACTAACTTACAAGCATGCACAGGAACAGCGCAACGCATGCTCGTAAAACAGTCATTTTGGGGAATTTGTTCACCAAATTTTTAACATAGCCATTTTAACACCTCTGCTCATGAACATTGTCACTGTGATTTTCTTCATCTGTCCTGAACATTGATTTCGCACACTGACTGTGCCACTGTGCACTACATGTACGGAAACACATTTTGGGCGAGATGTGAAAAATGACAGCTGTACTGCTCATAAGGAGGTACGGTAAAATGGCAATGTTGAAAATCTGGAGTGAAAATATTGAAAATTCACGAACTTATGAGCATGCATAGGAACAGTGCAATGCATGCTTGTAAAACAGTCATTTTGGGGAATTTTTCACCAAATTTTCAGCATAGTGTTTTTGGGGGCCTACCTCATGAACTGTGACACTGTCATTTCATAAATCAGTCCCGAAAGTGGTTCTGTGCAGTGACCGCGAAATCACCTTTTGGGGCTGATTAACAAAATGACAGTAACAGAATTTATGAGGTGGGGTCCCAAAAACTCCCATGTTGAAAATTTGGTGAAAAAATTCCCCAAAATGCCTGAGATATGCATCAAAGTTGAAAAACCCTATTTATTCCATTATACAGCTTACCAGCATTTCCTCAGCTTGGAAGAGTTCAGACGTGTTCCCGGTCCACCGAAGATTGTCGCGTCAGACTCCGGAGGTAAGTATGGGGTGAGGTGGGAGTGTGGGGAGGCAGGGTGTGCAGAGGGTGTGCGAGATTGGGGAGGGGCCAGGAGAGTCAGCGAGGAACGCTTTCTCTTGTGGGTTACTTTTTTTTTTGTAGACGATGTGGGACTTGTGCCACGCTGGAGTTGGCTCCCAGCGTGGCAGCTGGAAGGCTGTTGGGGGGGGCAGTGGAGCCAATGGAGATTGGGCACCCCCAGATATATGGACTGTTGCCATGCTGGGGTGGGCTCCAGCGTGGCACCTGGAACTCTGTTGGGGGGGAGCGCAGCAGAGCCAACGGGGAATTGGGCACCCCCATCAGCCATACAGTGAGTGTGTGTGGGGGGGAGTGCATGAGCACGCAATATGCTAAACAGCATATCTTATCACTGCTCAATGAAGCAGAGCTCTGCCTTTCAACTGTACGGCACTGCATTTTCAGCTGCTGTCATAGACAGCTGCAGCATTCATTAGTGAACTGTGGCCGTGCCTGCAAACACACTGACTGAATTGGAAGACAGGGTGACACACCCACGAAAACTAGGATGACGGCACTATGTTTCTTGCACATGCGTGCAAGTAAACATAAAAACAGCCTTCCAGCCAGTTTCAAAAGGCATCTCAGTATACGTATGTAATGTCTAAACATATGTTGTGGTATTACTAACCTTATTTTCAACTATGGAAGATTTGAACTGGAGAGCAGGGGCTTCTGGGTCCTGGGGTCTAGAAATTTGATCCTAGGTCATGTGCATCACTAGCCTATCAGGTGGGCTAACACCCATGAGGTAATGTCTGGAGTGCCATGGATGTCAACCAACACAATCACATTTACCAGGTGAGTAAACACCCATTTAGACTGCTAGGACTGTTTGCTGGAGAGGGGACCTGCCCTATGCTCAACAGGATCCCCTAAACTTTTTCAGGGTCCCCCAATGTGCTGCCAGGGTCCCCATGGCTGCCTGATCCCTCATATCCATGAGGATCCCCTAATTTCTGTGGTGCCCCCAATGAGCCCTGTTTTCTGTGGTGATCCTAATTTCCCTGGGGCACTACACTGCATCCAGTTCTGGAGGCCCCCTCTGAGAAAGAACATACAGTACACAGGGAAGAGGCGGTGCAGTGGAGGGCAACTAAAATGGTGCAGGGTCTGCAGGGTAAGACTTGTGAGGAAAGACTAAAGGAGTTAAATATGTATTCCTTGGAGGAAAGAAGGGGGTGGGGACATGACTGAAACATACAAATACATCACCGGTATAAACAGTACAGAAAGGAAGCATCTTCCAAAGTAAGAGATGCGCCAGGTCAAGGGGCACAAAATGAAGTTGGGGGAGACTCAGGGAAACGTGAGAAAATATTCTTTCACAGAGAAGGTGGTGGATGCCTGGAATAGCCTACCAGAGGGGGTGGGTGGGGCTAAAACAGTCACGGAGTTTAAGAAGGAGTGGGACAGACACAAGAGTATTCTGGAAGCAACTGGAACAAAGTGCCATACACACACACACTGACACACATGCACTGCTTCATGTTCTGAACTGCGCACTGCTAACATATAGCATTACAGCCATTTGCAAGCTGACTAGGAAAAGGTTAATGTACCAGGAAAGGGTCAACAGAGTGGAACAGGCACACACACACACACACAAGCACACACACACTGACACACATGCACTGCTTCATGTTCTGAACTGCGTACTGCTAACATATAGCATTACAGCCATTTGCAAGCTGACTAGGAAAAGGTTAATGTACCAGGAAAGGGTTAACAGAGTGGAACAGGTGCACACACACACACACGCGCACACACAAGCACACAGCACACACACATCACATACTCTTGTAGATCTCCCTCCTGAACTGATAACAAAACACAGCTGTTAATACACTGAGCGTATCCACTGCCTGTAATTTAAGCTGGCATGAGTATGCTTCATGTAGAAGAGATTTATGAATGAATAAAACAATTTCAGTCAAATTATATGGTTGTCATCTTTGGATGAGGTGAAAATGGGACAATAAACCATACTCCAAACCCTGCCCCTAGATCCACCCCTTTTTATAACCAATAATAATTTAAATTCTCAGGTTTCATATCTTTTAAATGGCTATATTCGGCCTCTGTCTACAGTGCCCAGTGTCATTATTGTGTCACTGGATATCTCCCACTATGGCTATAACAAATTGCACTGTACAGACGGGGGCGTTTGTTTATGATTTATTTATCCAGTGGGGCCTTGCTGCTACCCATTTACTGTGTGTTTTGGAGCACGAAGAAGGGTGGTCTGTGCCCAAGTCAGTGTGCTAACCACTACACCACAGGCATGTTACAGTGCACAAGCTTTGAGTCTACAAAGATCCTTGCATCAGGTGACTGGGGTTATTGTCCTGAAAGCATGAATGCCACGTACAGTCTCTGTTATGTTGGACCAATAAACTGTGTCACACTTCTCGACTACAGTATATATACATATATACAGCAGTTTATCAAAGACCACTACTGCTACACACATTCTTCAGTGGTTCCTCAAAATTTAATGACTAGCTTTAACCACCAACAGGATTTCAAATCAGGAATTTAAAGCAGCTTCTGTATGCCCTAAAAGTGCCTTTTTGCCTTTTGAAGAGAAGACCATCTCCTTTGCCATGAACAATCTAGATATTTCACTTGACTGCAATACATACAGTCAAAAAGAAAGTCCCATTCAACAATTTTGATTACATGCTCTTAAAACTCAGAAGGTATTTGTATCATTATGTTAACATATTGCATTAATGGCAGATTTGGAGGCGCGGTCACTGTTGGGCAAATGCAGGGAACGCATCAGTAGGTGCATGCCTCATTCCCCAACAGGCCAGCATGCAGGGGCCACATCAGGAATACATAATGTGGCAAGCACATCAAACACAAGGTCGGCTGCAATGATGGCCACGCGCATCCAAAACACACCCTACCTACGTGCCTTTCCTTTCCTTTCCTGAAGCCCTTCAAGAAACATGGTGATGCTGACTGCTGCCGCACGGAGAGCCGACTTCAGGGGTGCCCAATCCCCCTGTTGGCATGCCATCAGTCAGTTCATGTGCCAATGGGGGAGCCCACTCCCTGTCAGCATAATGACCCCCCATTTGTTATGTGCTGAGGGGGGTGCCCAGTCCCCCATGGCTCTTGCCCCCATCGCTATGTGCCGTCGGGGGTGCCCAATCCCCCGTCTGCTAGCCCCTCAACACTCAGGTGGCACACTGAGAGCCCACCCCAGTGTGCCAAATGCCCTGTAAAAAAAACCCGGCCCGCAATGGGTTTTTTTTTCCTGTAAAAGAAGAAAACGGTCCCTCGTGGTCTGTCCTGTTCCTCCCAACCCACACCCACCCTCTGCACACCCTGCCTCCCACTCCCCCCACACCCCATACTCACCTCCAGAATCTGGCATGACGATCTTCAGTGGACCAGGAACACGTCTGCACTCCTCAAAGCTGACTGCGAACTGAAGAAATGCCGGTAAGCGGTATAATGGCATAAAAAGGTTTTTTTCAACTTTGGTGCATTTCTTGGGCATTTTGGGGAATTTTGGCACCAAATTTTCAACATGGGGTTCTTGGGACCCCTCCTCATTAATTCAGCCACTGTCATGGTATTATTCGGTCCCGAAAGGTGATTTTGCGGTCACTGCGCAGAATTACCTTTCAGGACCAATCAATGAAATGACAGTGCCACTGTCCATGAGGAGGGCTCTCAAAAAGCCTATGTTATAAATTTGGTGAAAAAAATCCAAAAAATTACTGTTTTACGAGCCTGTGTTGTGCAGTTTCCACGCACCCTTGTAACTTAACAAATTTGCAATATTTTCATGCCAGATTTTCAACACTGCCATTCTTTCACACCTCCTTACGAAAAGTACAGTTGTCATTTTTCACAGCCTTCCCAAAATGTGTTTCCGCACTTGTGGCACACAATGGCGTGGTTGCTGTGGGAAATCCACTTTTGGGACAGATTAATAACATCACAGTGCCACTGTTCAGGAGGGGAGGTCCCAAAATGCCTATTTTGAAAATCTGGCTAAAAAAATCCCCAAAATAATTGGGTTACGACGTGTGTTGCGCAGTTCCTATGTATGCTCATGACTTCACCAATTTTTCATATTTTCACTCCAGATTTTCAGCGTTGCCTTTTTTACACCTCCTCATGAACAATACAATTGTTTTCACATCCTGCCCAAAATGTGTTTTTGTCCCTGTGATGCCATATGGCATAGCTGCTGTCCAAAATCACCTTTCAGCTAACAAACTGACTGTGCCGCTCTTCATGAGGTGGGGTCACAAAAAGCCCATGTTGAAAATCTGGAGTGAAAATACCAACAAACACCTACGACGTTAGGGTTTCCAACTGTAACACCCCACCCTGTCGAGAATGACAGATGTCAGGGGTGTGACTTGGGATCATTGGATGAAATGCTCACGCCATTCCATCCCCACCTCCACCCTGCAGCCAGTGACAGGCATCGAGGTGTGCCTTGGAGTGATCAGCCCTAAAGTTCACCCCATTCTCCTATGCTGCACCCGTCTCAGCACATTTCCTTATGGAATGGGGTAAATGTAAGGCCCAAAGACCCCAAAGCACACCGTGACACTTGTCAGTGTCTACAGGGTAGGGTGAGGTAAAATGGCATGAGCATTATAGCGGATGACCCAAAGGCACACCCCAACACCTGTCAGTCTCTGCGGGGTGGTGGTGGTGGCATCAGTTCAATACTTCATTGCCATTCCTATTATGCATCTCTAACTCCTGCACTACCAATGCCATTGCCAACAAGACAACATTCAGCATTGACAGAATTTTGGTAGCCTTGTTTTATAGTCCACTACCCTGCTGCTGGGGCCCTATTAAAAATAATCTGGTAGGCAGCTCACTAGTTGTTTTTCCCATTCAAATGCTTTTATACTTTGAATAAAAATATATTTTTTAAAAATACCTCCAGATTGTCTTAAAAGTACAGTAGATTGCAGCATACTGTAGTTCTTGGGCATTCCAAACTGTGCAGGGGGTCTGCATTTCTATATTCACCCCCATTCCCTGCCACACACATTAAAAGCTCCACTATCATCTGATCCCTTCAATTCCATTACTGCTACTGCTATGTGTACGTACAGGTCCTCATTCATGCGGCAAGGGGGATGTCACTACTTTAGATAATTGAAATACCTTTAGGTAATAAAACAGGCAATAAACTCTGCTCTTAGACTCAGAAGGCTGCAATGTGTGTGGGTCAGTGGATCTGGTATCATTTATATGGAATGCTGTTGGTTGCTCAGGCTGAACTGTGCAATTCTGTGAGCTGACAGCTCGAGCTGAAAAGAGTTAAGTAGTGCAGCTCCAACCCTGTTTATCTGCCTCTGCAAAAGCGAGACATTTGATGTCCCACTGATAGATATGGGTGATGGGATAGGGGTGCAAAAAATGGGACTGTCCCACATGAAATGGGACAGGTGGTAACCCCACCAAAATAGTGTGGAGCAGGGAGACACCAAAGCCAAACTGCTCCGGTGTAGTAATTCTAAACAAAACTCCAATTTGATGAAATCCATTAGGAATCTTGAGAGCTCTCTCTCTGCCTCTACTGTGATAACAAAACATCTGTAGGGCTTTGCCTGCTGCAGCCATAAAAAGCAGTAAGTGACTCTTGTTTCAAGGGAGTGTGGCACTGTAAAGAACAAGGAGGATATCAGGGAGGCCAGCAGTTCCTCTGCATCTATCTGGTTAAGCACAAGGGTGGTGGATAGTCATCCAGGGAGGAATCACCTGACTGGAAACAGCTTAGTTCAGCTTATCAGATGAACTAAGGATATGTGCTTTGTGAATGTTAAATTCTGTAAGAATAATTCTGGAGGCATTACCTAGTATGCTGCCATAAATGTTGTTAATAATTGAAGGGCAAGGGCCCGTGGTTGATGGGGAAGAGCTCCTCCCCACATCCTATTTCAATATTAGGCTGACCACCGCCCTACTTAGAGCAAGTCTTTTCGCTATGGTGTCACCGCTGGTCCGTGGCTGCTCTTTTTCTAGCTTCTGCACCCCTGTCGTTCTCCCACCTTTCTTGTCCCCCTGCCCTGTCCCTTCTGTTCTGCTACTGTTTTTCTCCTATTTTTGTTTTGGGGGTTCTATCACTTCCCTGCTGCTCCTTCTGTCATGCCCTTTCCGATGCTTTCCTGCCTGCCCTTTGCTTGCTGCTTACTTGCCTTGCTTTCTTCTCCATTCCTCCTTCAGCAGCCCAGTTCCATGCCCAGTTCGTCGCCGCTTAGTTAACTAACCTGCTCAGATGCTCCTCCTATGACGGCACCTACAGCACAGTCGGGGCCACGCATTCCTGCCACAAGCATTCCTCACTCCAGGTGGATCCACTGGAGCTAACAACCAAATGTGCCACAGACAAATCAGCTCCTTCCCGTTGTGACCACCTCTCTGACCTCATGTTTGTAACACTAGCCTGCTCAGCTCTCTGCCGGCATCCATACGACTGCTGCTAGCTCCTGTTTCAATTGGAGCTTGCTTCCCTTCATTCACAACAATGTAACTTGGTCCTTATTTACTACAATTTGGTCATGCTGAACCTCCATATATTCAGCTTCGCTCCTGACAAGACCACCGCATTATGGTTATGGTTATTCCATACCGCCAATTCACTCCATTCTGCTTTCTTATCGCAGCAGTATGTAGAACATGGCACACCCTCGTACTAGCTCTGAAACCACAGGACTACTGACATTTTGCAATGCTTGTTCCATACCACTAATAAGCCTGCATCGATCCTCCATAGGTATAATAACTGCTAACATTCTTGATTCTAACAATTCCGCATGGCAAAAACCAATGATAAGCTAGGAGCCCCTAGGCTATATAGTGCACTGACGCAAGATCTTGCACCTGACTTTCTCACTTTGTAAGCTTTTTGAATGTTGTAAGACACAGCTGGGTGAAGACATCTGAGTGCAATGCTCGTACTACTGTCATCCTAATCGTAGCTATACTGCTCTCACCAGTCTAGGTCAAGTAGGACCTGTACATGACTAATCTACATTCACCAGGGGCAGTCCATTCATTCCACAATTCCTGCTGACGAGACTTCCAGGATGTGGCCTCAGCACTACTTTGCTACCTTTCTTGGCCTTCCAGGTCTTGGGTTTCCCCCTACTTACTGCCCTCCTCATATATGCTACTTCGTCATCCTTCGGCTAGGCTACCCATTTCTGGAGACTTTATTTGCTTTTGTCAATTTTGGTCATACATGAGCAGAACTATTCAATACCTAGTAAGCCTACTTATCTGGCTGTTCATTGGTGCTGAATCTTCCTGCTGCCTCATCAGGCTTCTTCCAGCAGACTCTAGATGTCCCTGTTTATCCCGCATCGCAGGCCGATGACCGCTGAGTGCCTAGCTTCTGTGCTGTTTAGCCACATATGAGCTTGCCTAGCAAATTATCTGGCTCCTTGCCACCCTGTAATGGGGTTTAGCAGTTTGCTAGCCTTCGTGGGGTCTAGCTGCCGCTTTCTCTACCTGTCTTCAGCTGACCTACGTGAGGTTTCAGCCGCTTGTCCTACAACCATTCAGCTAGCTACTTTCTTGCCTCAGCTTCTGGTCTCCGGCCGCATAATTCAGCCCTGCACCCCAGTATTGCTCTCTAAGCTTCCCCTGCCTCTTCTAGCAGACCATCATCTGAGCTTTTCTATCGAGATTGGACACATTCCTGGATGTCTTGTCTTCAGGCCTGTGGATCGAGTTCTGGAGGCTGTGGTTCACCCTGCCTATTTACACGTTTCCATTCTCCCCGGATCTTCCGTGCTCCATTGTGGATTTCCTATCTGACCATGTCCTAGGATTTACATAGCTATCCCTGGATGCTCATCATGATGCTTCACTTCGTTTTACTCCCTCCTCTCTTTCCTGCTGACCTACATGTGGTCCAGCCATACTGGATAACCTTTATGGTGCTTAGTTGCCTCTCTTTACTTGCCTTACCAGCTGACCTACATGTGGTCCAGCTGTGCATACTAGCTTACGTGGGGATAGCAGCCTTTATTCCTTACCTACCAGCTGAACAAGTATGGTCCAGCTCTATGCTAGCCTTCTTAGGTTTAGCTACTATGTCTATTTACACCGGCTGACATATGCAGTCAACATACGTCCAACAGTCCATCGGCTAACCAACACGTGGTCTAGCCACACTGCCTTGTCGCTGGGCTTAGCTCCCTTCATTCCCATGGATGCTTCCTGCAGAGCTTTGCTCATTCTGACCTGCCTCTCCATATCATGCTTCCTACAGCTTTGTTTCCATTGCATTAGTTCTGGACTACATTAAGGTATTCACCTCAATTCCTTTGGATGCTTCTCGCCCTGCTATTTCCACTTCTTCGGAGTTACTGCTACTTTCTGCCAGAACTCCCTACTGGGCTCTATTGCATACTGCCTTCCTTATTTTAACAGATGCCTGAGACATTGACCTGCAATTCAGGATGCCTATTACCTCTGGTCAAGTCGCCAACTCATGTACCCAGATCTCTTCACCGCAGTCTTCCTGTCCTCGATCTTCAGGATACAACAGTCTACGGCACCTTTCACTGTTCTTGTAAGCCTGCCTTAAACTATGTTACTACTCAGCACAAAACTGCCTCAGGATACGCTGCCATTTCTAATGCCATTTATAATCTGTTCCTTCCTACTCCACTGCTAATTCTGCATTACATGCAGTTCAACATTACTATATCTATCACTGCCTTACAACCTGCCTCGCCCCACAGGGTGGAGATTCATCACATCACACTTTGACAGACCTGTGCCCCAAGGGCTCGGAGGTCTCTTGCATTACTCTATTACACCATGATCACCTGCTTCTATGTCCTGCCTCGTCCTCAGGCCGGAGGTTACCATCTACTCTACACCTGCCTTGCCCGGCTCGGGGCCTGGAGGTTCGCATGTTATCCTATATGCCTACTTGATGCCTGGTCTGCCAGACTTAGGGGCTCTTTTCTTATGGACTCACATCTGGATTGTTTGCCCCTTCGTCATTTATTCTTTGGATACTACTGCTTTTATGTCCCAGTCATCTGAATTGCTACTGCATTCCTGCCTGGACACGTCATTGAGCTTCTCCAGATAACTTTCAATCCCCTGACTTATGCTCTGCAACTGCTTGGAACTTGTGACACCACTACTTCATTCGACTCAGCCTCTTCAGTTATCACATAATATGGCTCCTTTGCTCGACTATTCAAGATTTGTCAGACTAAGCTCCCCAAGTCATTTCTTGCAACTGCACCATCCTGGTTTTCAACACAACTTCAACGCTTCCATCGTCAACCATGGATTCCAGTCTACTGTTGTTCCACCCTGAACTTGGTTTCTCAGACTAGAAGTTTTGGATGGATGCTGTTCTGTTCGCCATCTTCAGTTTGGTGCTTCCCTTAGTTTTTGTTTCCCTGGATCTAGATTTACAACTTTGGATTTTGGATTAGCTGATTAATTTAACTTGTTACATAGGATTACTCTCCTTTAGTATGCCCAGAAGGATGGGCAGGTCAGTAGCCATGGGTCCTCAGAAGTTCCCCCCAAGGGGGGGGGGTTTCCTCTCCTGCGTGCTACTGATCACACTCTCTGGTGCTGGAGGAGGTAGTCATGCAACTAATCATTTCTTTGGGGGGGTCTCAGCCTACCCGACCAAACATCCTTCCAACCGTCGGTTACAGAATAATCGTATATCATCATTATTTTTTGGGAGGTCTCATACTTCTGGACTAGGCATCCTTCCTACGGTGGGATACAGAGAAAGGCCAAAGGATCAAGTCATAACAAGTGACTCATCAGTTCCAGCATTTACGCACCTTGCATATACTATCCAGTTCATATGTACTATAATCACTGACTGCTCATGTCTATACTGAAGTACCTAAGCACAAATCATTTCATACTATAGCACCTTACAAACATTGTCTTACTTACTAGCCTGGCCTCTGTATCCAAGCACAATCTACAACATCCAGCTGCAGTATATAACATAAGCACTGAGCTCTGAACCACAGTTAATTGAAGGGTGCATGCCCGTGGTTAAGTGGCGGAAGAGCTCCTCCCCCACATCCTATTTCAGCCAGCAGGCGGCACACTGCCCTGCTTAGACAGAGTTGCACTCACCCACCATCCTCCCCTGATGCCTCCTCCTTCTGCGGCACTCTTATCCCACCGGGGGAGTCTCATAATACTGGACTAAGCATCCTTCCTGCGGTGGGATACAGAGAAAGGCCAAAGTATCAAGTCATAACAAGTGACTCATCAGTTCAAGCATCTACGCACCTTGCATATACTCTCCATTTCACATGCACTTTAATCACTGACTGCTCATGTCTATGCTGAAGTACCAAAGCACTAATCATTTCATACTACTAGTACCTGGCAAACTTTGTCTTACTTACTAGCCTTGCCTCTGTGTCCAAGCGCAACCTACATCATCCTGCTACAGTATGTAACATAAGCACTGAGCTCTGAACCCACAGTTACTAATTGTTGGTAGTTTAACTGTAACTTTAAATCTGATAAACCATTTTTTAAACCCCAGGAATCCCTCACTTATATGTTTAACAACTGCAATCATTTGCCTGGAATGAGCTGTCCTAGAGCCTACAATGTTATGCTGCTTAGAGAATCTTAGAAGGACATTCTAAACTTTGCTGTGTGGTCACGCTCACCCCTGCATTCTAGTAGCAGATTTATTTCTCCATCTGAAGAAAAGCAGCCACCCTAAAGTCTTCTCTTCGCTTCTGCTGATTATGGTTTATAATTTTGTTTTCATTTTTTTTTTTTTTGTTATATAAACTCTAACAGTTTAGTTATTTCTATCAATAACTCTGTTAGGTCTTTATGTAACCCCTAGGTGGTGCTATCCCAAGGGCTACTACCCCTGCCTGCTTGGCTAGTAGCAGGTTAAGGGGCCTGAGTTCTGAAACGGGTGACTCCACCCAGAGGTCAGGGTTGGTAGTGGTCAAGCTAACCTGGGCACAGCCCTCCGGGACACTGTAACCCCCCTCTTTACCCTCTAGTGGCCTGAACACTGTACAATAATCACTTTCACAATACCACTGGTACACCACACAAGTACCCACACTGTTTGCACTTACCACCAGGGCTGGTTCCTCTGGCTCGACCCTAGGGACCCCCTGTAAAACAAGGTTAAGCACAGCAAATAGCAACAGTACAGTACTTTGAGCACAAACTGGCACCACAGTCAGATTACATGCAGGAAAAGTTATATCGGATTTATTCAGGGGACTTGAACAAGGGAGGGGCAAAATCAGGTTAATTAGCTTAAAGGTTATATCAATCAAGCAGTTATGCATGTACTTTGAGTCCCCCCACACAGTCCACCTCTGGGTACTCAGGTGGAGAAGAGATGGGCTAGCCAGGACAGTTGCCTGGGGTTGCAGCTGGTTGGGGCCCTGTGATGGAAAGCACAACATGCACAGTACACAATATTTGTAATCCGGAGCCAGAGGGCTCAGTTCATAAAGGACATGAAACAACAAGACAATTAGATGTCACACTCAGATTAAGCTGTTGTTGTAGAGAGCTACCCTGGTATTTACTCACGATACCCAAGACTGGACACAGGCTGGACGAAAATCGAGACTGCAGGTGGTTGATCTGGAATGCCAGGAGAAGCAGGGCCCACACAAGTCACAGCGGCATCGTTCCTGTCCAAGCATGGAGCAGGGGGCTGATCCCCAGGCAGGTCTCTCGTTGATGGCTTCTCTGTGCAGTGGGTAGTCTGGCTGGGCCAGTCTGGTAAAGCCCAGACCACATGGAGATAAGTTTGGAAGCAGTCCATTTTGGGCTGGATTCAGCTTCCAGCAAGCAGAACACAGTTCACACAGTGGGGAACTAACTCACAACAAACTAGCAGCTCATAGCACATTTACATGTATGGGAATTCTACTGTACCAGGCAAAGCACTCCCTGAGCACAGTCACAAAGTCTCTGCACACACCAGGAGCTTAGGGGTAGCTGGAACTCCTGACGGGCTGATTGCATTCAGAAAAAATATTCAGTCTTCTTCAAGTTGAGCCTGGCCCACTTCGGTAGCTTACTTTAATCACACAAACTTGGATTTAGTCCAAAATAATTCTCTTCTCTCCCTCTCTGGAGCAGCACACTGGCATGCAGGCCAAAAACTTAGCCTTTTCAGAGTTCTCCCATGCGAATCCACTCAGGACAGCTGCTCAGAAACACTTCAGCTCCTTCTTGCTCAGCTTCCAGTTTAGTTCGAACTGAAAAATGCAAGCAGCCCAGGACTTCCCCAAGATCCAAAAGATTTGGTTGGCTGATTTGGCTGTCAGTCAAAGCAAGAGCTCCCCCTTCAGTTGCAAAAAGGCGCAAAAACTCAAACCATAGTTCCTATAGATTTTGAATTCAGACAGCTCCTATAGTCCGGCTGCATTTTAGGTCCCACCAGAACTGATTGGTCCAATTTGCAGTCCAGGACCAAGATAGTGGCGACCAACAAAACAGTCCTTGCTACAAAGAAAGCAGGTTAGACAAACCGCATTATTGTTAGCATTCTAAATGGCTTTCAGCAAATAGTTACATCTTTCATCAGAGCTCCATCTCAGATTACTTAATTAGGCAGCTCTTAAAGAGACAGTACACAGAGACTATACAAGCTCTGGTAATCACATTTAAACTGCTAAAACGCAGGACACCAGCCTGGCAGTGAGCATTTACGCAAGCTCAAGGAAGACTTTTTGGAAACCCCCATTTGTAGGGGGGGTTACATTTATTTGTGTAAAATTGTGGCGTTGCCAAATTTCTCCTGTATAGCATCGACTCCTGGGAACTGGAGAAAGGCCTTTTGTGGCATGGTTCCACTTTCTGGGAACCACTTAACATTATTAGATTTATTTTAAAATACTCTTTTAAGATTACTGCTTTGCAGTCTTTTGTAATTTTATTCTTGGTTCCTTTTTCTGCAGAACTGAGGCATTAATTTGCTTTATTTTCTGATTCTGCACCTGATATTAGTGTGGTTCTTTACAAAAAAGGAACCAAACCGAATTTCTATACTTCATTTCTAAGCTTACCTTTTTCAGTGATTTTTTGGTTTATTTGGGAACAGGAGCACTCCTCTAGGGTTGTCAATGTTTGGCATTATTGACAAGCTGAAAAAGAGGACATGACTTACAGGTTTTATAAATTATAATATTTGTTTTCCATTCTCAGCTAAGGCAGACTGCCACAAGTTGTATTTGAGATGCCTGGGTCCAAATCACAATTTTGTCAATTGTGAACTCTGCATTAAGTTCTGCCCTAAAACATAAAAGGAAAGGGCTAAAAAATCAGAAGACATTATGTCCTCTCAGTCTGCCTCTATGTCATCTAAAGGCTCAGAGGAGGGTCCAACCACTCAAAATAAGCAGAAGGATAAAGCTGCTAAAGGTGGTTCAGAAGTCAGGAAGCAGGATTTTCAAAACATGGTGCAGGGCTTGCGTACAGCCCTATGTCATGACACTTCAGTTCTGGCAGTGCACCAAATCATTCTGATGCAACTATACCCAATTTTATAATCTCTGGTGTAGTTGCAACAGTTTTCGTGTATTATGGCAGCTTGCACCAAATATTTGGCATAAGTTCCACAAAATGGCCCCCAGGAGTGCTGTAAGGCAGGCCTGAAAAGGTTGGTCTTTCTTCTGGCAACTGCCACACAGGATAAAAAATTCCATTAGACTGCACCAAACCCCATGCACCGTATCGTCAGCACACCAGGGCTTGCAGTGATCTAAGAGTTTTGAAAATCATGCCCAGGGTTTCTGAACATCAGAACCCTTAATCCAGTGAACATAAAATAGCCTCTGAGCAGACACTGGAGTCAGAGCCTCTAAAGGAAAACAAAAAGAAAACATGCTGTGTCCCTGCTCCTGAAGAAGGAAAGGAGACACCAGTGGACAAAAATAAAATGCCTTCAGTAGAGGACATGACTGTGGATTGGCAAGTCCTCCAGGCTTTCTAGGCTATGGGGAATTTTATGAATATGTCTTCCCCCCCGGCTCCAGTGCCCATTCCTGTGCCTGTTGGGGAGGCAGTTGAATTCTACTACAAGGAGGAGGAAGGAGAACCCATGGAGCCTGATGGTTCTCCTGAACAAAAGTTCAGTTCCCTCCTCATCCCCCACATAACACCTAACGCTATACTTTTGTGAGGCAAATGGTGAACACCCTCAACATCTCATCATAGGAGACAGCTGATGATGAGGATGAGGTGGAATTTTTGTGGGAGTTAAGCTCATTATATCCTAAAATTCCACCTCATCCTCATCGTGGGCTGTCTCCTGTGTCCTGGATTCATCTGTGACCTGGATTCAGGAATGAGCCTGGGTTGTTGAGGGCCAGCAGGGGGAGAAGGATTGAGAATCCCAGAGGATGCTCTCCCCCTCCTCCTCTGGGGACAGTCGTATAACACCACACTCAGCTACTGCCATCTATGGGTGGATAGTAGTGCACTAGCCAAGGTGTAGGGAGGGGTGGATGCCAATAGTCACTTGGTTGGGGCATGTATTTCCATGCTAATGGGCCAGACTCATGTCCTTGTGCCAGCATCCTCTGGGGCAATGTGGGAACATTTAAAGGATAATTCCCTCCTCTGCTGGGCAATATGATGGCCTGTGTGGCCAGATGGGGGTACATTCCCAATGGTGGTACATCTGCAATACCAATAAGGAAGCAAAAAATATATCAGAAAACAATGTAAAAGTTGATTAGTGCTACATTTTTTTATTTCTGTATGCACATATGTGTGTAAGAAGTGGTGATGAAGGGAAACAGCATTTAATCATTTTTTTCTTTAAGATAGTTTTAGATTTTGGGGCCTAGTTGAAAGTTTTTAGTCAAGAAAAATAGTGACTGCTATTTGAAAGTGTCTACAGTGTACTGATATGTCTTTGGTGATACATCCTAGAATGGGGAAAGGAAGTGCAAACCCATTGATTACAGTCTTATAATCACAGAAGTTTTGAATCTCCATGATTAATCATGTCCCAGGAAATTTCCAATCAATTTTATATTCTGAGAATATGTTACTTCAAGAGCTATTCTTTCTTGAACTTAACTCCCATTTAGTGCAGATTTACTATTCTAGCTCCAACCTACCTTGGATCACCAGTTTGGCAAAATTTGAAGAAAAAGCAATGTTTTAAACATGTAATAATGTTGGTGGGATTCAAAAAGGCTATAGTGGCTGTTACTTTTCATGCTTTGGTTAGATGTATCCCAGATGTGGGCAGCTGGTAAGCTGATCCTGGAGCAGTTGTTAAAGGTTAAATCTTGCTATCTTCCCCAGTGACCAAATGGCATTATATAGCCACTGCAGTGGTGAGGATCCGGATAGGTGGAACACAAAGAAAAAGAGTATGAGACCCAAGAAAGAAAAAGTAACACCACGAGCTCACCTGTGATTTTCTTTAGTTTGGCACCAGCTGGATCTTCTAGTTGTTGAATTTGCTGCTTCACTAAAGATTCAAATGTTTTGTAACTAACGAAGCCAGTCAGCTCTCGTCCACGGTGCACCATTTCATATTCCTCCAGTTCATCGCGCACCATGTCTCGCACTGTGGTAGTAAAGAAAAAAGACTTCATTATATGGTGGGGAACCTGCACCAGCATTAAGAACTATCAGCTCTGGTAGCCACACTCAAAGGCGCAGTGTGAAAGGTTGGCATTGGGAGATAAAAAACAGGTAAAAGAGAGGGACAAATACATAGAAACAAAGATAAAACCGTGCTGCTTTCATCTTAAGGACCAAACACATAAATGCCATCTCACTTTTTAAACATGTTTGATGCCAAAATGTAAAAAAAAAATTACCACATGAAGTTATTATGTACTGCTAATTTTCCATAAAACAGAGACCCACTCAGCCTCCTTTTCTCCAGGCTGAACATGTTAAGGGCCTCCAGTCTCTCCTTACAGCTTTTATCCTAGAGACCACCCATCATTTTGGTGGCCCTGCATTGCAATGTCTCTGTGCCTTCAATGTCCTTTTTATGGCCGTGGGCAGAGCTTGCAGCCATATCACTTTAGCTTGAAAAGGGTGTTCCATGGAACAAATATTTTGATAGTTTTCAGTGTATCCTTCCATAACACTGCAAATCCCTATGACAGTTAAAAATACGCCTTTCTTTCTTTTAAAATGATGGACACAGAACTCAAAGCTGCTTTTCTCTGAGAGCAAATGTGCACACCTTCCACACAAATCTAAATATCTTTAAAACTATTCAAGGTGCAAAAAAAAACCAACAGTGTAAAAGTTGTTCAGGACAAAAAGACATTTAACATGACGGTAGTCACTAATCTGAATTCTCTATATTTTGTAAAATATGGTCTTCCAGATAACCTCATTTTCTCTCTCTCTCTCTCTCTCTCTCCGACTTAACACAGTAGGAGTCATGCCAAACAAATGTAACTATCTCGGAAAGTATACAAGTTACCAATATGCAACTGGCATGAAAGCTGTTCAGAACAAAATGACCTTCCAAATGAGAATAGTCACTAATCTGAATTCATTAGATTTTTTTTAAATATAGCCATCTGAAAGGTGAAAATTGTGAAGAAAAATGAAAAGTTAGGTAATCAGATGGCCATAGTTTAAAAATATATAACTCGTGCAGCTTAATGAATAGGCTCATTTTAAAGATATTTCTTTCCTGAACAACTTTTATACTGATGGTGTTTGTGTAACACGTATACTTTTAGAGAGATTTACATTTGTTTGGTATAACTCCTATGAAAAATGAAAACTGGGGTAATCAGATGGCCATAGTTTAAAAAATATAATTAGTGCAGCTTAATCAATAGGCTAGGTCTTTTTGTCCTGAACAATTTTCATTTTTATGTTGGTGCGCTTGCGCAGCCAACATCTTCTTGATAGTGCTGAATTTGGAGTGTGGTCACTGTTGGTGAATGCAGGGCATGCATCAGTAGGTGCGTCCCCCATTCCCCAATCAGCCTGCGTGCCGACGCCATACCATGCATACCTAATGTGGCAATGAGACCAAATGAAAGGTCCACTGCAATGCAAGCTTAAGCTCGTCATATGCAGCGGACCTCCCGACGTGCTTTCCCTGGTGGTGAGAAAAGAAAATTAACATGGCGGAATACTGCCGACTTCAGGGATGTCCAATCCCCTGTTGGCATACCCTAGCGAATGTATGTCAACAGGGCCTCCCCGCACGCATAATGCACCCCCATTTATTATGTGCTGAGGGGTGCCCAATCCTCGGCTTGCCCCCCACTTTCGTTGTGTGCTGATAGGGGTGTCCAATCCCCCATCGGCTATTGCATCCACCCCAGAAAACACTTAACTGGCACAAGTGGAGCACACCCCAGCATGCCAAAGCCACTGCAAATAAAAAAATTCCCCCAATGTTTATTTTTTTATTTTTTTTTACCTGTAAATAAGAAAACTGTCCCTCGTGGTCTCCCTGCCCTCCTCCCACAACCCGCGCCCACCCACGGTGCACCCTGCCTCCCTATACCCCCCTCACTCCATACTTACCTCCAGAGTCTGGCACAACAATCTTCGGTGGACTGGGAACATGTCTGCACTCTTCAAAGCCGACCGCGAACTGAGGAAATGCCAGTAAGCTGTATAATGGCTTAAATAGGGTTTTTTCAACTTTGATGCATATCTCAGGAATGTTTTGGAATTTTGGAACCACATTTTCAACATGGGGTTTTTGGGACCCCTCCTCATAAATTCTGGTACTGTCATGGTGTTAATCGGCACCGAAAGTGATTTTGTGGTCACTGTGCGAAATCACCTTTCGGGACTGATTAATGAAATGACAGTGCCACTGTTCATGAGGGGGCTCTCAAAAAGCCTATGTTGCAAATTTGATGGGAAAAATAAAAAAAATGGTTGTTTTACAAGCGTGTGTTGCGCTGTTTCCACACACGCTCATAACTTTGTGAATTTGTAATATTCTCACTCCAGATTTTCAAAATTTGCATTTTTCCACATCTTCTGATGAACAGTACAGCTGTCATTTTACATATCCTGGCCAAGATGTGTTTTCGCATGTCTGGTGCAGAATAGTGCAGTCACTGTGCAAAATCACTTTTTGGGACAGTTTGAGGAAATGACGGTGACACTGTTCATGAGCAGAGGTCCTAAAATGCCTATTTTGAAATTTGGAGCCAAAAGTTCATAAAATGACTGTGTAGGAAGCGTATGTTGCACAGTTTCCACGCACCCTTGTAACTTTGCAAATTTGCAATTATTTCCGTGCCAGATTTTCAACATTGGTATTTTTTCACACCTCCTTATGAACAGTACAGCTGCCATTTTTCACATCCTGCCCAAAATATGTTTCCGCACCTGTGGCGCACAATGGCGTGGTTGCTGTGGGAAATCAACTTGTGGGACAGATTAACAAAATTGCAGCGCCACTGTTCATAAGGGGAGGTCCCTAAATGCCTATGTTACAAATGAGGCTAACAAACTCCCCAAAATAATTGGGTTACAGACGTGTGCTGTGCAGTTTGTATGCATGCTCATTGATTCAGCAATATTTCATATTGTCACTCCAGATTTTCAACGTTGCCATTTTTTTACGCCTCCTCATGAACAATACAGTTGTCATTCTCCACATCCTGCCCAAAAATGTGTTTTCATCCCTCTGTCACCAAATGGCACAGCCGCTGTGCAAAACCACCTTTCAGCTAACAAAGTGATTGTGCCGCTTTTCATGAGGTGGCCTGACAAGCAGCCCATGTTGAAAATATGGAGTGAAACTACCAACACACGCCTACGGTGTTAGGGTTTCCAACTGTAGCACCCCACCCGGTACAGACTGACAGGCATCAGGGGTGTCACTAGGGATCATTAGATGTAATGCTCATGCCATTCTACCCCCACCCTGCAGCTACTGACAGGCATCATGGTGTGCCTTGCACTGATCAGCCACAAAGTTCACCCCACGCTCCTATACTGCACCCATGTCAGCAAATTTCTTTATGGAATGGGGTAAGTACAATGCCCAAAGACCCCAAACCACACCCTGACACTTGTCAGTGTCTACAGGGTAGGGTGAGGTACAATGGCATGAGTGTTACAGCCGATGACCCAAAGGCATTCCCCAATGCTTGTCGCTCTTTACAGGGTAGAGATGGGGTTGGCGTCACTTCAATACTTCACTGACATTCCTATTATGCATCTCTAGCACCGGCACTGCCAATGCCAATGCCAGCGTGACAACATTCAGCACTGACAAATGCTTGTTTTTATCTGTAACTTGTAAACTTTTAGAGATATTTACATTTGCTTAGCATAACTCCCATTGCACTTATAAACAGCCTCAGTTTTGCAAATAACTACACCACTCAAGTGAAATTCTAAACCACATCACCTTGTTCATCTCTTGTCATGCCTAATTTAAAGTGGACAGGAATTGATTACTTATGTGCAGCTGTATGGAATGTCTCTATTTTCATAAATTACATTCATACCTCTAAAGGATCCTAATTTAACTATGTCTGAATAAAAGCTGAAGCTGTCAGTTGTGTTTTGTATTGTTTCCTTTGTATGGACAACATTCTGTGCAGTTTCTTTCATAGACCTAAGAATTTGCAGTTTTGACTGTGTCACTTCATGGTTTCAGAACCGTGGAACCGTACTGATAAGTTCCTGCTAACATTTCTGAAACCATGAAGCCAAAGAAAAAAACTTGTTGCTGTATTGATCCTTGTAACACAAGATCCACAGAAACAGATGATTTGATACCTTTTATTGGACCAACAGAGTTGTTACGAAAGAACACAGGTGCTTTTAGCTTTTGGAGTACACAGAATCCTTTGTCAGAAAACACTGGCAGTTGTTTTAGAAGAACACACTTTCTCAAAACCCAGATCATACAAAAAAAAAAAACAACAGATGAAAAGTTGTTAATGACCCCATTGGTTAAAACTGCATTGAAAGAAACAACATACCATATAAAGGCAGCAAACTTTCCATTAAAAGAAAGCTATCCCAAGGTCAAATGACACTGACTTGAAAGTTCACTCCCTGAGAAAAGCTATAAACCAAATGAAGCTTCATTTTAACCCTTAGGCTGTCAACAGAATTAGAACATATTTTTTCCCCAATTGTTTAACCAGATGAGACACACTAAGCTGAAAGCTTTTTTTTACAGGTGCAACCTGGCAGCACAGAGAAGTTAAGTGACTTGCTCAGGGTCACACAGTGTGCAGGTGGGGGCTGTGGGATTTAAATCCAGGTCTCCAGATTTGCAGCTCAGAGCCTTAAACCACTGTGCTATACTGCACCCAATGTATAGGAATTTTGGACTGATATATTAGTCAGCAGCCCTGCAAGGGTTAAAACTGTGTGTGTGTGTGTGTGTGTGTGTGCATGCGCTCATGCTAACATTAGTAAATGACAATGATTAAAAACCACAAGGAAAAATAAGCTTAAAGAGCAGCTGACAACTTCAGGAGAACTTTAACAAAATATAATATTTAGATAAAGTTCAGCTTGTATTTCATATTAGTTCTTTATTCTTCCTTCCCATTACTTATTACTGAGGTCAACTGCATGAAAACAGGGTTTTTGCTGTTGAACAGTTCATCTATTTCTGTTGCTGTCTCCCTACCTGAGGTCATATTGCACTGCTTGTGACATCACAGTTACTCTCATGGCAACAGATTGTGATGTCACAACAGAACATTATGACTTGAAGTAGGGAGCAAGTGATAGAGGCGGATTAACCCTAAAGTAACTGTAAGGAATAAAAATAATGTATTCATGCACATTTCCTCAGTAATAAATAATGGGGGAAGAGAAATCTAGAATATATTTGGAATACAAGCAGAATTTTACCTACTTATTATGTGTTTCAAAGTTTTCTTTCAGGCATCAGTAGCTCTTTCAGCAATAAATAGTAAATAATGTTAAAAGTCTTATACATATGAAAATATATATGTGTTAAGTAAAAAACAGGTTAGAAGACAACCTGTCCTAGTGTAAATTAAGCATTCACCAGTTGTTTCACACAGTGGTGTCAATTACATTTTACACAGGGTACTGTTCAGATACATTTTTCTTAAACTATGTGTATAATAATATGCCAAATGTTAACTGGAGAACCTTTGCTGCAGCCACATCCAAGAGCAGGGTCATTCTCGATGCCCTACAGGTGGCATGCCTCAGACAGCTAGTTTTGGAACCCACTCATGAGGGAGCAATCTTAGACCTCATACTCTCAAATGGGCACAGTGAGAGGATCTCAGATCTACAAGTGGGTTGCCATCTGGGAACAAGTGACCACCAAACAGTGTGGTTCATGATAAACTCAGCTACAGAGTCAAGCCATACAAAAGTGAGGGTTCTGGACTTCAGGAGGGCTGACTTTGGCAAGATAGTTGAGTGCCTTGGAAAAGCACTAGCAAGCAGGCTAGAAGGAGGGGTGGAGCAACAATTGGGAAACATCAAAACCACCATCACAGAGGCAACAAGCCTTTGTGTGAAGCAAATAAACAAATCAAAATAAAAGAAAAAGTCAGTATGGTTCTTAAAAGAGGTGGCAGGGAAGGTTAGGGAGAAAAAGATAGCATTTAGGAAGTATAAGGAAACACAGAAGGAGCAGGACAGAAAACTGTACCAGTAAAGGCAGAAGAAAGCAGGGAGGGAAGTCAGAATAGCAAAGGCCCAAACTGAGGAAAATATAGCCAACTTGGTTAAGAAGGGGGATAAAACCTTTCATAGGTACATCAGGGAGTGTAGAAAGACAAAGGAAGGGACAGTGAGGCTGAATAGAATGGATGGTGGGTGGGCAGAGAGGGACAGTGAAAAAGCGGAGATACTGAACGAACACTTCTGTTCAGTATTCATAAAAGAGGAGGAGAGGGCGGTACCCAATCCAATTAACAGAAGCACTCTGGATAGGAAGGTCAATCCCAGTCTTTTCATAGAAGAAAGGGTTCTGAAAGAAAGAAAGAACTCCTTAAACTGAAGGCGAACAAAGCAATGGGACCTGATGGAATTCACCCCAAAATTCCAAAAGAATTAAGGGGAGAACTAGTGACACCACTGACTACCCTTTTTAACAAATCATGGGAGGATGGTGTGGTACCTGAGGACTGGAGGAAGGCGGATGTAATTCCCCTTCACAAAAGTGGGAGCAAAACAGAGGCAGGAAACTACAGACCTGTCAGTTTGACCTCGGTGGTAGGGAAAGTGATCAAATCACTTCTGAAGGAAAGAACTGTTGAGTATTGAGAGGCCAGTGGGGCACAGGACTCAAGGCAGCATGAGTTCACAGCAGGAAGGTCATGTCAGACAAATCTAATTGATTTCTTTCACTGGGTGACCAAAGTAGTAGACCAGGGAGGGGCTGTGGACATGGCCTACCTAGACTTTAGCAAGGCATTTGACACAGTTCCACACAAAAGATTAATAATCAAACTAACCTGCCTGGGAGTGGGTCCCAAGGTGGTAGCCTGGGTAAAACATTGGCTGGACAACAGGACACAGAAGGTAATTGAAAATGGAGTTCACTCCGAAGAAAGGGGGGAGGTTATTAGTGTGGTACCTCAGGGTTCAGTACTGGGTCCAGTCCTTTTTAATGTCTTTATAAGTGACATTACAGAGGGACTAGAAGGAAAAATATGCCTCTTTGCAGATGACACAAAGATCTGCAACAGGGTTGATACACAAGGAAGCATGGAAAGGATGAGAAGGGACTTGGCAAGGTTGGATGAATGGTCAGAAGTATGGCAGCTTGGATTCAATGCAAAGAAGTGCAAAATAATGCACCTGGGAAAGAAAAACACAGGGGAAGATTACACAATGGGATGGGAGGTAGTAACAACAACAAAAATGGAAAGGAACCAGGGGGTAATCATATCAGATGACCTTAAGGTTGGCAAGCAATGTGAGAAGGCAGTAGGGAGGGCTGGGGAATACTGGGATGTATAGGGAGAGGCATGACTAGCAGAAAACAGGAAGTTGTTATCCCTCTGTACAGACAGTTGGTGAGACCCCATCTTGAGTACTGCATCTAGTTCTGGAGACCCCATCTCCACAAAGACATAAACAGAATGGAGGCAGTCCAGAGGAGGGCAACTAAAGTGGTGCAGGGTCTGCAAGAGAAGCTATACGAGGAGAGACTAAAGGAGCTTAATATGTATACCCTTGAGGAAAGGAGGGAGAGGGGGGACATGATAGAAACTTTTAAGTACCTCAAGGGAATCAACAAAGTTCAAGAGGGTAGCATCTTTCAGAAAAAGAGATGTTCAAGAACAAGGGGACACAATTTGAAGATAGAGGGGGTACGGCTGAGGGGCAATGTGAGGAAGTATTTTTTCACAGATAGGGTGGTGGACGCATGGAACAGCCTTCCTGAGGAGGTTGTGGGGTCTAAAACTGTGGGAGAATTCAGGAATGCATGGGGCACACATAAGGCAATTCTTGTGAGGAGTAGGATGAAATAGGCTGTTGATTAACTAGGATCTGCAGCTTATCCTATAGGTACGGAAATGGGCAGACTAGGTGGGCCAAGCGGTCCTTAACTGCCGTCAAAATCTATGTTTCTTTGTTTCTAATAAGTCCATATTACTCATGAATAGTCACACTTATACTGTCTTAAGCATGATTTATCTGCAATTCTGTAACAAGTGGCTAGTATATGTGCATATTCAAAACCCAAACCTAACACAGATCCCCTTGTCACTGAGATACTGTTATCCTAATATGTCCATGTATCAACATGTGTCCATATGTACCTAATCTGTTGTTGTATTAAATAACAGTTCTATAACTCTAAAACTAAAACAAAACACAACTGACAGCTTCAGCTTTTATTCAGGCACAGTTAAATAGTGACCCTTCAGAGGTATGAATATAATTTATGAAAACAGAGACATTTCAGACAGTTGCACATAAGTAATCAATTCCTGTCCCCTTTAACTCATTCAGACCCACTGTGTGTTTAAAACATTGGAGATAGAACTCCAAACTGCTTTTCACTGAGAATTTTCCTAAGGCATTGTGCAGAATGCTTAGCAAATGTGCACACATTCCAAACAAATTTAAATATATTTAAAACTATTCCAGGTGCACAAAAATAACCAGTCTGAAAATTGTTCAGGGCAAAAAAGACCTTTCAAATGAGGGTAGTCACGAGTGCGAATTTCTTATATTTTGTAAAATATACCTCTGTTGGAGTCCCCCAAGGATCTATTCTTGGCCCACTACTTTTCTCCCTTTTCATTAACAACTTGCCCTCCCTTCCCTGCTCCTCCTCGTTAATCCTTTATGCTGATGACATGGTGCTTCTCTCCAGTGGTAAAGATCCCTTGTCAGTAACAGCACATCTTCAAGCAGACTTCAACTGCTTGCAGGAATGGTTACTACAGAACAGGCTCCTAATGAATGCTAAGAAAACTGTAACTATGCTTTTTGGCCCCCCCCCCCCGTAAAGAATCAGATCTCTTTCTCCAGACTTATGGATACATTCTCTAGATGACGCCCCTCTTGAATTCGTTACCTCCTTCAGGTATCTAGGAGTCACTCTTGACCTATCTCTTGACTTTAACCTCCACATTATGGCTACATGTAAGACAGTTTACTCAAAACTTGGTCTTGCCTTTAAAATTGGGTCCTCCCTCAATGATGCTGCCTGGCTTGCTATTGCACAAGGATTTCTCCTCCCTGCTCTAACATATTGCTCTCAGGTTTACCTTAAAGCTAGCAAAGGAGCACTCCCAGAAATGGAGCACCTGCTAGAACAGTATATGCAGATTTGCTCTCTCTACTCACAGACTTACCCATCATTGCCTGCTCTACTCAAAACTAAATTGGCTCTCCCCAGACTCACTCAGACACTATTCTGCAGGCTGTACAATTGATAATATGATCAGAACGGGGTCCCCTAAATACCTTGCTGAACTATTAACTCAGCCCTCCCAAGCATACCTCCTCAGGGCATTTGCTCAAACCCAACTTGAAATTCCCAGATATCTCACACAAAAAGGAGAACGATCCTTCGTCATATCTGCCTCCCGCTCCTGAAACTCCATTCCCTCCCACATCAAACTCTCCAAATCCCACAAGGCCTTTAAACTGAGTCTTCGGGCACACCTATTAGAATCCGACTGCTGCTCTTGTGCTGTAACTTGAACCTCTCTCCTAGCATTTTCTCCTCCCTATGGCACTTACTGATTTCCTGCTGGTCTCTAAAATCTGAAAGTTTCCCACATCCAGCAGAAATCCTACTTCATTTAAATTTTGTTTGCTGTTTGTCGCTTCAATTTAGTCATTGATATATCGTCAGATGAAAATAATTAATGTAATATTATCTGTTTCTCTTTGTCATCACTGATAATGACTGTACCTGGCTGTATACTGTTCAAATGTTTGTTCTCACCTCATGCTGTGTCATGAAATACTCTTTAATGTTGGCTCTGGTCTCCCCTGTCTGTACTCTCCCGGGTCGTGCCTGAATATAGGCAACATTGTAGTCTAGTGTACTTACCCGGTAAACAAAAACCAAATAAATAAATATGGTCATTTTATTATTTGTATTTCCATTTTGGTTTTTACAAAATTCACATTTCTAATGGCAATTTAAAAAAGAAAACTTTAAAAAATTCAGATTAGTGACTACCCTCATTTGAAAAAACTTTTTGTCCTGAACACAAAAATGTAAAATAATGCACTTGGACACAGAAATCCAGGGGCAGAGTGCAAAACGGGTGGAGTGCAATTGACAACATTAAGAAAGCACACATTCAAACAATGTTTTACATCCTATTGATTACTGTTTAACAATATTATGCATCTATGGCTGCCATTGTACATCTGATGCAAACCCATAATCACGTTCCTCACTTGAAGTGAAAAGGGGTGTGGGTGGAGGTCATAACTGGCTTCTTGTTTTCGTGTTAAATGGGTCAGTTTTTTACAGCAAAAACAAGGAAAGGGATAATTTCTAAAATATGCAGACAAGCATGGGGACCACTTTTTTCCAGAGCATGTCACCACCGGCAGCTACCACTTCAAGACTGCTACTGTCCCCACCTAATACAATCGGGGGAACCTGAAGTAGTCTACCAGCACTGAGATCAATATGGTTAAGGCACATTTACCAGAAATTACTGCTTAGAAAAGAATGACAAAGTGACTGTGATAATGAGAAAGTCCCAGACCAGATCTCTAGTTTGTTAATAGTCTCCTCCTGAGTCTGCTTTTTATGGCCGTGTCAGCCAAGCTCCACAGATGTTATGCCATCATCAGATTTGTATAAGAGCACTGTGGAAGCATGTAACTGGATTGGTGTCTGAAGTTTTCAGTGTTTCTGTTTATGCAGCCCTTCCCCTCTGCAGACTGCATAAACATTCCCCCTTCCTGGTGCACTACTTTTCCTTTCCGCAACTGCAAAAGTGATGGCGACCGTGTGCAACATGGTGGCGCTGACTTAAAGTGTGCATGCATGAGTGTCGTGCATGCATATGTAACCCCCACATCACCTTTGGCTAGCTGACACCCCCTTAAAAGAACTACTGCCAACCACATGGCATACAATTTTCTTTTGGCAAAACTACACTCATGGTAGCACCCCTAGCATTGACGTGTATACCAGGCTCATTATCTACAAGATAGGGTACATTCTAAAATTAACCTTTTAATTTACAACCAGGTCCAGGGGAGAGGATGCTATGAATATGCTAGATCTAACTGTTGAGTGGCTCTAATAATGTTCACACTAGAAGCAGCAAGCGGAATGTCCAAAGCAGTAACTGGGATTTTGCAGTATGGCTTTATTTTCAGATGTTAATTAAAGCAAGGATGGTCCCCAAAAGGTTTGTCATTGCAATATAGGCACACTTGCTCTTGCAGGACACTTAGCTAGGTAATACTGTTTTCCACAAAAACATCTCTATCTCTCTTCCAAAGTGTATATCTGTGGGATGTGCCACACACTTTAAACATTTTCCATACATTTCCATTTTCAGAGTGTATATCTGTGGGATTTGCCACACACTTTAAAATCCTCCTGGTGCGTGGTCTTTGCCCAGAGAACAGTGGTGCCCATCCACGAACAACTTAGCCCTGCCTGAAACTCCAGATGGCGTTCCTCCCACCCTTTGTCCCAAACAACCTCTGCCATTCCTTCAGAGTTACACCAAATGAGTCTCCAATCCCCAATGAATCGCTGAAGATGCCCAGCTTTAACTTTAAATTCAGCACAATTGGGGTGAATGGGGTCCTGGCCAGTGTGATCTAGCCTTATGTAGGGCACACACACCTCAGACAACTCCCTCAGAGAACAGTCTCAAATTCTGTACTCACTGATTAGTTGTTCCTTCCTCCCAGTCATGGAAAGGACAAAAGGCACCTTTTTACGTTCGCTTGTGTGCATCGCAAGAGGAACGTTTTGGGAGAAGTAGCACGCTTGAGGTGTGCTCTCTCCCACCCAATGCACTGCTCCCTTTGAGCAGGGGTGGGGGTCCTGCTACTAATGGGTGCAGGAGCTCAGTATGACAGCAGTGTTCCTCTGCTTCAAAGGGAAAGCACCGCTGCCATACTGAGCTTACTCCCCTGCGCCACGTGCTACCTCCCCGCACGCCATGCCGCCTCTAAAGCTTTGGTGCCAAGCTGGGAGCCCACCCAGTGTGGCAAATGTTATGGCCGATGGGGTGCCTGATCCCCGTCGGCTCCAGGGCCCCCAAGCCATCCTGCTGCCATGCTGGGAGCTCACACTGGCCGGTAACCGACCGTCGTTACTTTGCCGACAGGGTGCCCAATCCCCGTCGGCTCCTCGCCCAGCGTAGTTTGCCGAGGGTGCCCAACCTCGCCGACTCCTCAGCCCCCAGCCATCTTCTCTGCCATGCTGGGAGCCCACCCACGTGGGCAAAGGTCCCATGACGCCTTTTTAACCTGAAACAAAACGTCCCGCGGCACGCCTCCCAGCCCTCCCACAACGCTGCACCCACCCACCGCGCACCCAGCCTCCCCACACCCCTCACCCCATACTTACCTCCGGACTCCGCGCCACGATCTTCGTGGACTGGAACACGCCTGCACTCTTCAAAGCCGACCGCCAACTGAGGAAATGCCGGTAAGCTGTATAATGGGTTACATGGGGGTTTCAACTATTATATCTCAGTCATTTTTGAATTTTGCACCAAATTTCAACATGGGGTTTTGGGCTCTTCTCATGATGATATCACTGTCATGGCGGTATTGGTCCGGCGGGTGATTTCATAGGCACCGCGCAGTCACTGCGAAAAAATCACCCTTCGCCTTGAATAACACCATGACAGTGACATCATTCATGAGAAGGGTCCCAAAATCCTCATGTTGAAAATTTGGCAAAAATTCCAAAATGACTGTTTTACGAGCGTGCGTTGCGCAGTTCCTATGCAGGCTCGTAAGTTCGCGAATTTTCAATATTTTCACTCCAGATTTTCAACATTGCCATTTTATCACACCTTCTTATGAGTTGTACAGCTGTCATTTTTCACATCTCACCCAAAACATGTTTCCACCCATGTAGCGCACAATGGCGCAGTCGGTGTGCGAAACCAATATATGGGACACATTAAGAAAATTGTGGTGAAACTGTTAATGAGCAGAGGTCTTAAAATAGTTATGTTGAAAATTTGGTGAAAAAATTCTTAAAAATGACTGTTTTACGAGCGTGCTTTGCGCAGTTCCTACGCACGCCGTACGGCCATGAATTTTCAATATTTGCACTCCAGATTTTCAACTTTGTCATTTTACTACACCTCCTCATGAGCAGTACAGCTGTCATTTTTCACATCCTGCCCAAAATGTGTTTCTGCCCATGTGGCGCACAATGGGCGCAGTCGTGTGCTGAACTCAATGTGGGACATTAAAGACAATCACAGTGACACTGATCATGAGCAGAGGTATTAAAATGGCTGTGCTGAAAATTTGGTGAAAAATTCCTAAAATTACTGTTTTATGACTCTGCTTTGCGTAGTTCCTATGGACGCTCGTAAGTTTGCAAATTTTCAATATTTTCACTCCAGATTTTCAGCATTGCCATTTTACCACACCTCCTTATGAGCAGTACAGCTGTCATTTTTCACATCCTGCCCAAAACGTTTTCCACCCATGTAGTGCACAATGGCGCCAATCGGTGTGCGAAATCAATGTGGGACACGTAAGAAAATCACTGTGACACTGTTCATTAGCAGAGGTTTTAAAATGGCAATGTTGAAAATTTGGTGAAAAAAATCCTACAAATGACTGTTTCACGGCGATGCTTGCACAGTTCCACCTTACTGCCTCGTAGATTTGCGAATTTTCAATATTTCCACTCCAGATTTTCAACATTGCCATTTTACCACACTTCCTTATGAGCAGTACAGCTGTCATTTTTCACATCCTCCCCAAAACGTGTTTCCGCCTATGTAGCGCTCAACGGGGGTAACAACAAGGTCATGCTGACAATTTATTGTGCAAATACCAGCAATCGCACAGGGCATTAGGGTAAAGCACCATACATGCCAAACACCACTGCAAATACCTGCAAGCGAACGTTCGGCATTGACAAATGCTTGTTTTCTCTGGTAGCTGTCAGATTCTACTCATTGTTCTTCCTTAAGGCAGCTGTGAACTTCAGGAACATCAGGGAATTGCCCCTTGGATCCACAAGAATTGCTTTCCTCCTCGCCCCCCAGAGTGAAACTAAAGAGTCCTGCAGGCAAACCGAAGATTTTACCAAACTAGCATGAGAAATACAAGGGCTCCCTTTGACAGAGCCCCAATGGCAGACCTCCTGCCACTCTGCCACACTTGAACTTATTGATGAACATTCTAAGCTCCTCGAGAGCAGCTGACTCTAAAATGGTTATGCTGCTGTGAAAATTCTAAATGACATAATCATCCTTCTCTCAGGCTAGCTGAGTAAACAATGATGTCACTATGTAGAAAGCCCCTAATGAGCTCCCCACCAGCTGCCTTTTCCTACCTGCCTAAGACTAGTACTAATGGGACTCTAGTAACCCGAGGGGACTGGGTTGTTACACGTAGTTATATCAGCACCACCATGTTACGCAAGGCTGACTCCGGGGCAAACTGCACATGTGTGAGTTTCACGCATGTGCAGTACTGTAATAGCTACAGTATTACGGCTGACTCCAGTGCAGCGAGAGGACTACATACTCTTTTCACCGCTCTTGCCACTCCTAAAAGCTCTCCACAGGCATATTGGCTCTGACCAGCGTTTGTTGTAATGTGGAGCCACAGTTGCTCACTATACACCAGGTGGGGCCTGACCTGAGTCTTATAAAATGGTAGGATTACTCCCTCTGCTCTGCTGGACACGCCCCTCTTTTAATGCAACCCAGCATTCTTGTATCCTTTGTGAAAAAGGGTATCCTTTTACTCAGTGTCAAGCTGTGCAGCATGAAGCACACAACAAAGACCCTGAATACCATTCCAGGGGCAAGCGGGAGTGTGCCATTAGTCTTATTCAGATACTAAAAACCCATTTTCATCATCCCAAACACAAGCATGCAATGATACCCTTGGTCAGTTTGTGAGAATCCTTGTACTGTGACTGTGTGTGCCTTATTCTTTGGCTGCAGATACAGGGCTCGATTCTCAAAGCCCTTTTACTTATATACCATCATTTTTTGAAAATATAAAGAGAGTACCTATTACTATAGGAGTACTGTTTTCAGTTTTGTGGTTACATAGTTATTTTTAGACACAGCCTGTCCGGGGGAAAACACCACCCAACAAATCATTTATACTGGTTTGTATGTGGCCCTAGTGCTGGGTATCTATGGGCTACACTACTCCTGCCTTGTGGGTCCACAAGAAGGTTGAGGGGCCTGGGTTCCCATTCTGATTTAAACAGGTTCTTTTCCAAAGATCACATTGTTGCACAGTGCCTCCACCCACAGTATATTTTTATATGGGCTAGAATAAAACCTGGTACAACCCCCTGGGATTCTGTATCCACCCACAACACCACATAGTCACCCCACACATGACCCAATAACCAAAACCCCACATTTCAACATTTTAAGAATTAAAGGCTTACTCTAATAATATGTTCATGACACAAGAGTTATAAAAAATGGTTACCCAACATTTATTTACAGGGGGTGTGGGTTAGGATAAGGCAATTGGAGATGGAGGTTAAGCAACAGTTATTGATTGGCATTTGGATTGGAATTGCAATTGGTTAACTCTCTTCCTAACTATCTAGCTGCACTGGCTGGTAAAACACGTACGCCCACACTGGTACCAGTACCAGTCACAGACTGTTACAGAACTCTGCAATTCTACATTATAACCCTAGGTACCCAGTAATAAGTTCTAGATGTAGGCCTGTTAAAGTTACAGCTGAGTTGGCTGGTGTTGCAGCTGGTTGGGGCCCTCAGAATTAAAATCAGGTTAGCTTTATCTTTATTTCTGGGACACATCCTGACAGTAACTTTGCAGACAATAATAACACTTCCTTAACTGGTTAGCTTGGGACTTTAGATACTAAGCTTGGCAAGCACAACTTCAACTATTTACAGTTCCCTTTTTGGGAGGCACAGGATGGCTCTGGCTACTCACAGTTTTGAAGTCATCATTGGCAAAGTCGAAATCAGGCTGTACAAGGTAGATTCAAGTGGTCACCGCATGTAGGCTCTACTGTCGATGCTGAGATGCTTGGCAAAGGCTTGCAGCCAGGAATCCCCTTATTGACTGTAGGATCTTGCAGCTTTTGCAGGCTGGAAAACGTTTCTCAGCTTCTTTTTGAAGTGGCTCACCTTTATAGGCTGAAGCCACATTCCTGGTACAGACCAGGCCAGAACTGGGGCGGCATGCTTCAGACCCCTACATCTAGACTATGCCTCTCAGGAAGAAGCACATATGGAAGTACAGAGCTGGCACACTACCAGGCTGACTTCCAGGCCGATCTGGAAAACACAGTCTCTTGTATTTAGCACATTTACATTCAACACATTTTACTTTCAGCACAAGTCACAATCCCATCAACCATGTACAAGACTGCAGGCATTGTCCTTTTAGCTTTGAAAACACAGCCTCTTACAGGTGGGTGCATTCTCTTAGGGCTAGGGTGGACCCAGACTTGCACAGTCCATGCATAGGCAAATTCTCTTTCTCTCTCAGTGTTACTGATGGAACTCAAGGCATGGCTTCCAACCACTTTAACCTTCACTTGTCAGCAAACTTACTTTCTTAGACTCTTCTCAAAGCACAGTACACAATAACAAGTTCCTCTTGGCGATGCTGGTGTTTTCAGCTCTGAATGGACACTCAGACACACTAGCAAAGTCCCTCTTGGCTATGCTGGCATTTGTAGCTCCCAATGGACACTTCACTGTCTTCACAGCCAATGTCAGGAAAAGTTCCATGTTCAGGATCTACCTTTTCAGTCCTGTAAGCACTTTCAAACAGTCACATCAAATAATCTCAGACACTGGATCCTTCTTTGGTCACTAGCAACAGATGTCCACCCTAATCAGGTGCTGAGTTAACACAGGGTGCAGACATAAATTAAGCACCTCTTTGGCATGTCTGGGCTTCTCGACCCAAAACAGGCAGTTAATTTAAGTGTGTACCATGGTATACTCCAAAATGTCAAGACAATGTAAGCAGAAGTTTACTCACTCTGGATGATTCTGAAAACTTTTCATTTCATGAAGTACAACTTCATCAGCCCTCTCACTGCTGAGTCGGAATGTTCATGCAGCTCTCTCACAGCTGAAGATGAATTCAGGTTTCACCCACGTTTTCCCCAAAATGTAGAAAGGCAAAATGCTAGCCCTGGAGGACAATATATGGCAACCCCCAGGGCAGTGACTCCAATCTCTTGCAGCCACTTTCTCTCTGGAGACAGAGACCCCCTCCCCTGTGGAGGAGCTCCTGCTGAACACACTAGGCCCATTCTCTTTAGCAGAGGGCCAGAGCCAGCCTCCCTCCCTCCCTCCCTGTGGAGGGGCCCATGCCGAATTGAACTCAGCACTAAGTCTTGGACTTTTTGGTAGCCTTTGGCAGCTTCTGATTGGCTGAATCCACTTGTCTGTCCCAAAAATAAATATTCTTTAGGACTCCTCGATGACTGATAGGCTTCCTGTTCAGGTATCTAAATTAGGTCCCTGCTTTTCCCCATAAAGTCTTGGCATAGTCCCACAAGTCTTTGGCAAAGTTTCAAGAGTTCTGGCTTTCCAACTGGTTAAAGGGTTGCAAACATGGCTGCTGTTGTTACAGTCCCCTTACTGTCCACACATTGTCCCAAGATTAAAGTTATGGTGCAGCCAGTAAAATATGTTTTTATTTTCATAGCCCCACATTTCAATAGCCTCTTTTGTGTTCTGCAAGGTGCTGCCCTCATTTAACATTTTATTTTACTCCTGCACCTGTCACTGCTACAAAATATGCAGTCCCATGCAGCAGACAGGCATCTCATTAATATTCATTAGCTCCTCATTAATATTAATGAACCCCTGCACCTAGCACTTCTCGGTGCTCTTTATTTACATTTGATAGCGGGCTTTCTTGGCCCTTGTTCTGATTGCCGGTCCCCACTCAGCCTGTCCATAGGACCGGGACCACCAGGAAGCCATTCACTTGACCGCAAACATGGTCATTAAATGGAGTATGCCCCCATGCATGCTCAAGTTGCCAGCTGGCTCCGAAGAGCCCAAAGAAGGTGATGGATCACAATCCAGCTTCTCCAGGCCCTACTGAACCCTGCAAACATGCAGGGGCCAGATGGAGATCCACTAGGCCACTTCAGGGCACATTGGGACTTAAGCTGTGGCGGTGCTTTCACCGGGAGATTGGGGGGAAAGAACCCAGGCATGGGAGGCAAGCGAGAGACAAGCAGGCAATTAAGGTAAGCCCCACAGAGGGGTTATATGTAAACTGGGGGAGGCAGACAAAATAAGAAAGTAGGCATAAACCATGAATGATGGGATTCAACCCCAGCCCCCTCCAGATTAGATTCAGTTACACCTGTGCCCACAGTATTAATAGCATGCACATTCATAATATTAAATTCTCCCTCTTCATGTATAAGGGAGTTGATATCCATGACACCATTCACTCCCGGTACAAAGGCTTCACCCACATCACACAGGACCCAGTTATTGGCATTCCCACAAGTATATTCACAAGCAAACTCCTGCAAATTACTATCAACAGGCATGACTCCCTGAGGAAGGGGCAAAGTGCTTTGAAGTCCCACAGTTGTCAGAACTGTTTGGCATAATTAACTGTTGATCTGTTTAAAAGACTTGGAGGAAGGCTGCTTTTGTCTTGTTTGTTTTGTGAGAAGGCACAGGTGTGAGGCATCCTGGACTCTGGGACAAATATCTATGGACCCAACTGTACTTGTTGCTCTGTGACATGCTGGATTGAACACTGCAAATAGAAATATATATATTTTTTACTGCACTGTCTGTGTCTGGTTATTTACTAGGACATGTGCACACTCCAATTGCGACATATTGTTCCAGCATGTGTATCACTCAGTATGGCGTTGGGACATCTGACTGCATCCGCATGTGCTGGGGCATGTGTGTGGTTACTGGGACACTGATGTTGACTGTGCACAGTGTATTGGTATAGGTTTGTTTTTGCTGCACATTTTTGTGAAAGAGATGCGCAGTTGCTACTGCTGTCCCCTAATAACGTAGTGCCAGTGCCTGTTATCTGTATACATGAGCACCTATTTTGCACTGCAGTTCAACATTCACTTGCATGAAATGTACGTATATCTGTGAAAACCAACATGAGTAGAGCTGTTGCTATGATACATGGTGGTGTGAGCACAGTACTTCAGTACAGCACATACTGTGCATTGTGTACTGACTGTCTTCCGTGGCTTTGGTGCAGAAGTAATGGACAGCCTCTGTGAAGTTGCGTAAGGCACCCTTTGTAGATCAGGCCCTTATACAGGTCATTTGTAATATGATTTGCACTGTTCCTATTTTCTCACCTGCCCATCATTGTTTTGCTATTTACCTACTGGTTGCAGTTTACTGTGCATTAAGTTATCATTTTTATGTTCACCCTTACACTTGCGCAAAGTGAACATATTGCTGTGATACTGGATTTCAGAGGTGTGTCACTGTCAGGGCCAACACAGCTCAAAATGCAGGCGACGTGACCACAATAGTTCAGTGATTACTGAGGCTGGTCATGACACTACTCTACCAGTTGATGGGCAGAACTTTGTGTCACTGAAAAGTAGAAAGAAGGAGATAATTTTGCCCATTTATGGGATACTGGTGAGACTTCACCTCGAGTACTGCATCCAGTTCTGAGTGTCCGACCTGAGAAAAGACAAAGACAGGGTGGAGGCAGTGTAGAGGAAGGCAACTAAAATAGTGCAGGGCCTACACGAGAAGTCCTATGCGGATAGACTAAAGGAGTTAAATATGTATTCCCTGGAGGTAAGGAGGAAAAGAGGGGCAGGATAGAGACATTAAATACCTCAATGGTATAAATAGAGTACAGGAGGGGAGCATCTTCCAAAGTAAAAGATTCTCCAAGACAAGAGGGCACAAAATGAAGTTGGAGGGGGCATCTCAGGGGTAATGTGAGAAGTATTTTTCACATAGAGGGTGATGGATGCATGGAATGGCCACCCAGAGGAGATGGTTAGGGCTAAAACAGTCAAGGGATCCTGGAGGCAAAAGGAGGGTGCTCCAGAGTTCAGTTTGGGCATCAGGCCTCATAGTAGGTACGGACTGATAGGGTAGACTGGGTGGGCCAAGAGGTTCTTATCTGCTGACAACTTCTATATATCTACGTATCTATGAAAAGAGGTAGCTGAATGTATCAGATAGTGGCTGCCTTCCTTCATCTGCATGATGGTACTCGCCAACCAGCTGAGCAGCATTTCTAGAGATTACAGGAGAGACTCAGCATGGGCATAATAATGGGGGTGATGGGGGGCAGACATCCTCCCCAACATTTGGAGCAACCTCAAAGGAGTCTTTTTGCCCATCCCCCCAATTGTCAGCATCCCCAGAGTCCCAAGTGCACTACTTCTTTGCTGGGCTCTTGGCTCACACATACTGCCTGTTTAAAATGTATGGGGACTTCTGCTTGTGGCATTAAAGCAGCAGTATTTTTTAGCAGGTTTATAAACAAGCATGTGTCAATGCTGAATGTTTGTTTGCTGGCATTGGCATTGGTAGTGTAGGAGTTAGAAAGATGCATAATAGTATGGCAGTGAAGTATTGAACTGAAGCCAACCCCAGCACCACCCTGCAGAGATTGACATGCATTGGGGTGTGCCTTTGGGTCATCAGGCATAACGCCCATGCCATTTCACCACACCCTTCTCTGCAGACACTGACAAGTGTGACGGTATGCCTTGGGGTCTTTGGGCCTTATGCTCACCCCATTCCATAAGGAAATAAGGTGAAATGGGTGCAGTATAGGAGAATGGGGTGAACTTTGGGTCCGAAGAGTCCAAGGCACACCTCGATGCCTGTCACTGGCTACAGGGTGTGGGTGCGTACCGAGTCATAATGTTGCACGCTTAATAGCGTACGGCAATATGGTGAAACCCAGACCTGTGCCCTCCAGGTGGACCCCCACCCCAGAGTTGAGCATCTTAGTGGGGCGGGGGCAGCCTCAATGGGGTTGGGGTGGAGCCCCACAGAACAAAAACATGATGCCTCATGGCATTAATCGTGCAGTGTGATAGTGCCATGTGGCATTATGTCTTGTGACATAATGACTCCATGCTGTGAGGGTGGGGGTGAAATGGCATAAGCATTACAGGTGACAATCCCAAGTCACACCCCTGATACCTGTCAGTCTCTACAGGGTGGGGCATTATGGTTGGAAACCCTAACGCCCCAAGCGTTCATTGGTATTTTCACTCCAAAATTTTCAACATGGGTTTTTTGTGACCCCCACCTCATGAACAGTGGCAATATCAGTTTGTTAGCCGAAAGCTGATTTTGCACAGCGACTATGCCATTTGGCACCACAGGTGCAAAAACACACTTGAGCAAGATGCGAAAAATGACAGCTGTACTGTTCATGGAGAGGTGTAAAAAATGGCACTGTTGAAAATCTGGAGTGAAAATATAAAAAAACTGGTGAAGTCACGAGTGTGCACAGGAACTGCACAACGCACACCCGCAATGTAATTAGTTTGGGGATTTTTTTACAGCAGATTGTCAACACAAGCATTTTGGGTCCTCCGCTCATAAACAGTGTCAATGTGATTTTCTTAATCTGTCCTGAACACTGATTTCCCATAGCGACCACGCATTTCTGCGCCAGAAGTGCAAACACACATTTTGGCCACAGTGTGAAAAATGATAGCTGTACTGTTCATAAGGAGGTGTGGAAAAATGCCAGTGTTGAAAATCTGTACTGAAACTATTACAAATTTGTGAACTTATGAGGGTGCATGGAAACTGCACAATGCACTCTCGTAACAGTCATTTTATGGATTTTTGTCACCAAATTTTTAACATAGCCATTTTAAGACTTCTGCTCCTGAGCAGTGTCACTGTGATTTTCTTAAGCTATCCTAAACATTGATTTCGCACACTGACCGCGCCATTGCGCACTACATGCACAAACACATATTTTGGGCAAGATGTGAAAAATGACAGCTGTACTGCTCATAAGGAGGTGTGGTAAAATGGCAATGTTGTAAATCTGGGGTGAAAATAGTAAAAATTCTCGAAGTTACGAGCATGCATAAGAACTGCGCAACATGCACTCGTACAGTAAAACATTCATTTTTGGGAGTTCTTTTACCAAATTTTCAACATAGGGTTTTGGTTGGCCCACCTCATGAACTTTGACACTGTCATTTCGTTACTTGGTCCCAAAAGGTGGTTCCGCACAGTGACCGCAAAATCATCTTTCGGGATCGAATAACAAAATGACAGCGGCTGAGTTCATGAGGTGGGGTCCCAAGAACCCAATGTTGAAAATCTGGTGAAAAAATTCCCCAAAATGGCCGCCATATGAACCAAAGTTGAAAAAAAAAACATTTATGTCATTATACAGCTTACCGGTATTTCTTCAGTTGGCAATCAGCTTTGAAGAGTGCAGACGTGTTCCCTGTCCGCCAAAGATCATTGCGCCAGCCTCGGAGGTAAGTATGGGTGGGGGTGGGGAGGTGGTGTACACAGAGGGTGGGCTTGGGTTGAGTGGAGGGGGCAAGAAAGTCAACGAGGAACCGTTTTCTTTTGTTCTAGTTTTTTTTTTAACACAACATGGGACTTTTGCCATGCTGGGGTGGGCTCCCAGCATGGCACCTGCAAGTTTGTTGGGGTAGGGGCAGTGGAGACGATGGGGGATTGGGCACCCCTGTAGGCCACAGGCTTCAGCCACACTAGGGTGGGCTTCCAGCGTGGCACCAGGAAGTTTGTTTTTGGGGGGCAGTGGAGCTGATGGGGGATTGGGCACCCCCGTTGGTCACACAGTGTGCAGAAGGGGAGTGCATGAGCACGCTGGGGGGGCTCCCATCATCTACAGGACATGGGAAATTTGCCACGCTGGGGTGGGCTCCCAGCATGGCACCAGGAAGTTTGCTTTTGAGGGCGGCAGTGGAGTCGACGGAGGATTGAGCACCCCCATCAGTCATACAGTGTGCAGGAGTGAAGGGGAGCGCATAAGCACACTGGGGTGGGCTCCCAGCATGCTAACTAGGTGTTCGTGGGGGGGGGACGAACTGTCTATGATGGTTCAAATGCAGTACTGATGTGTAGGCAATTTGCATACTGCCAATGGCAACCAATGCTGATTGTAGCGGTGTTTTTCTCAGAACTGTACTCCATTGCATCTGAATGGCTGTCATAGCTTGGACATTCATTGGTGCGGTGCAACTGCACCTGTGAAAAGGAGCAGGGCATTGGAAGTGGGGAAGGCACACCTACAAAAACTCGTATGGTGGCACTATGTTTCCTGCACATGCGTGCAAGCAAACATAATAAACGGAACCTGTAACCTGCAGTTTTGTTACAAGTGATCATTTCAGTTATAAGAACTGTAGGAACTGAGTAGAGTCTGCGGGTCACTATAGGTAGGGAAAGCAGTGTAGACTAGATGGGCCATGAAGTCCTTATCTGCCAACAACTTCTATGTTTCTATGTTATCTCATGGCCAACTGCACTGAAATGAATACAGTCCTTTCATTTCAATGGGCCCATCCATTTCAGTGAGGTTTTTTGCTTAGTTCACAACTTTTTGTTTTTTTAATATTTCTGCCTACTTTTTTCTGTTGGAATCCTTTTTAATCCCTCTTTAATGAACGCTGTGGGTGACAATGCTCAAATACACCCCAAAATAGGTATTTGCCGAGTATGTCAGTGTTCTCAGACAACACCCATTTTGGGGTGGGTTTGAACATTGACATCCTTATTGTTCATCAGAGTGGGACCAAAAATTATCTCAACAGAAAAAAGTAGATAAAAACATTAAAATCAAAAAGTTATAAACTGATGAAAAAAACATT
The DNA here is from genome assembly GCA_016271365.2 of Neoceratodus forsteri. Taxonomy (NCBI): domain Eukaryota; kingdom Metazoa; phylum Chordata; order Ceratodontiformes; family Ceratodontidae; genus Neoceratodus; species Neoceratodus forsteri. Next base: position 1,401,987,731 of record CM057458.1, on the reverse strand, counting down.
GAAATTATAAAAATATTAAAAAGCAAAAAAGTTATGAAGTAAAGAAAAAAACATTGGCATGATTGGGTTCACACTTCCCATTTTTTTCAGTGTTTGTTTTTTTAGTTTATAACTGTTTTGTTTTGTAATATTTTTACCTATTTTTTTCTATTTTAGCCCATTTCTGGTGAACTCTATGTGTGTTAGCAAGGCTAACAGGATGCTGGGATGTATCAGTAGGGGTACTGATAGAATAAGAAAGCAGGTAATACTTCCCGTCTACAGATCCCTGGTGAGGCCTCATTAGGCTGTCATTGTCTATGTTTCTGTGCGTTAATATTCTCATATTTGATGACATAAGCAGATATCAGTAAGACAAGTGATGGGTCTCCACTAGGATGCTCTCCGCCCTGTGAGTGATGGCTCAGCAGCTACCCCTCCTATATACTTATAAGTGAATGAACACTTGACTACATATGACCAATCCATGAAGGCTGATTTTGCATTACTGCCCATATGGGAGAAACAGGGAGGAAGGACACAGGAGACCAATCTCTTGCAACTAACAGCTCATTTTTTTTTCACGAGTAGTCGGATAACAGGAAAGAATACTGTTCTCACATATGCATGACAAGCTTTTACAACCAAGTAAAACAAGCAGACCAGAAGAACAGATTTACCATGCCGTTGGTGAAGCTCAGGCCATGTCCTTCGCCCACCAGTCCCACACGGATCATTCGGGTCAGTGAACAGCCTGGCCCACATTCAGAATAAGAAGTCCTGAAGCTGGCGGTGCAGGGAGGATGCAGCGAACCCGCAATGCTGGTGTCTGGGGGAAAAAAGTTACTGTCTTGTTGGGGGATTCATCGGGAGAGGAACTGGACTCTGGAGAGACGCAGCCACCTGGCCTGCCTTCTTGGTCCTACTATGCCCTGCTGCATGCTGCTCTGTCTGTGCCCTTATTGGCTTGGTAAGTAACTGTGCTGCAAGCTGGTTGTTGGAAATTATTGCCATGATTCATGTCCCAGAAATGTCTCTTTTTTGGGGGGCCCATGGCCATGTGTCTGGGGGGTAGTGGAAGGTTTGCTGTCAGCCTGTCAGTATGTCTGAGGGGTGGCTTCTGGTTGTGTCTCTTGGGGTGGTATTTGCTGGCTGCTGAAGAGGCTGTCTATGTTGGTGGGGTAGGGCATGGGGCCTATTTGTTGTTGGGTATGGTGTGGGCACTGACCATGTTGGTGGGGTGGTGACACTGACTATGGTGATGGTCTGTTTTCTGTGGTTGGGGGGACAGTCTGTGTTTTGGGGCTGACTTGCTGAAGGGATAGTCAGTGTTTGGTGCTGGAGGGTCTGCGTTTGGTGGGGCTGGGGGGATGGTCAGTGTTTGGTGCTGGGACAGTTAGTGTTTGGGGATGGGAGGGCGGTCTGTTTGGTAGATCTGGGAGGGATGGTCTGTGTTTGGTGCTGGAGTAGTCTGTTTTCTATTCTGGGGTGGAGTGGAGACACTGGCTGTGGTGGTAGGGTGGGGACACTAGCCATTGTTTGGTGGTCTTGGCTGGCCATTTGTCTGGGGGCGGACTGTCCGTGATGGTGGAGAGGGGGGACATTCCATGCTTTCTGGCTAGGTGTCTGGGGGACATCCATGTTGGTGGGGCAGGGGAACTGTCCATGTTTGCTGGCTGGGTGTGTCAGTAGGGGAGACTATCCTTGGTGGGGCATGGGGGCCATTCATGTTTGCTGGCTGCCTGGGTGTCTGGTGGGACTGTCTGTGCTGGTGGAGAGGGGCTGTCCATGTCGGTTGGGTGGGGGACATTCTGTGCTCACTGGCCAGTTGTCTGGTGGGAAGGGGGAACTGTCCATGTTTGCTGGACAGGTGTCGGGGGGGACTATCCATGTTGGCTTAGTGGGGAGGATTGTCTGTGATTGCTGACCAGGTGTCTAGTGGGGACTATCCATGTTGGTGGGGTTGTCTGCATTTGCTATGTGGGTGTTTGAGGGGACTGTCCATGTTTGCTGGCTGGGTTTCTGATGGGACTGTCCGTGTTGGTTAGGAGGGGGGGACATTCCATGCTTACTGGCCAGGTGTTAGCATATAAACAGAAGTAAATGTTTGAATGTTATTTCCACCTCATCCTTTACCTGCCAAGGGATGTATCTCACTGACCTGTGCCTACAGTTAGCATATGAATATTAGTAAATGTTTAAAATGTTATTTCCACCTCATCCTTTACCTGCCAAGGGAGGTATCTCACTGACCTGTGCCTGCAGCTAGCATACGAACATTAGTAAAGGTTTAAAACATTATTTTCCCCCTCATCATTTACCTAGATGTAAAAGTAATCTTTCACTTTTTCAATTTCTCCAATCCTCCACTGTGGAGGGGTGAAATGGACTGATTCCTTGGCCTTACTCACCCTGTCTCCATTGCCTGTCAAGTGCAACCAAAGGGGTTGTTTATTGTGTTATCCCCCCGTACAGGGTTACAAGACTAGCAAAAAATCTTGCACTGAAACATGCACCCTAAAGAAATGATGATACTGCTAGCTAGCTATTGTTATAGTGACTACTGACTGGCCCTGATTTTTTGGGGGAGGGGTTGTGGACATGGGGACACTGGTCGTGTGTGTGTGTGTACACTGGTCGTGTGTATGTGGGGGTTGGGGACACTGGTCGTGTGTGGGTGGGGTTGGGGACACTGCTCGTGTGTGTGTGGGGTTGGGGACACTGATCAGTCGTGTGTGTAGGTGGGGTTGGGGATACAGGCATTGTGTGGGTGGGGTGGGGGCACTGGAATTGTGTTGGTGGGGTGGGGTTGTAGTTGCATACCAGGAAAACTGAGCTTCTCACCAGTAGTTCAACATCTCTCTTTCCAGACCAAGAAAGAGATATAAACAAAATGCAGTATAAAATGTGGTTTTATTTAATTTTGTGTGCCTGTGATATGGGGGGCACAGACCTGGATGCCTGGAGTCAGATACCAGATAAATGGAGCTGGAAATGGTGTTAGTTGGGTGGGGAGAGTGGCTGTACAAGTCCATCAGGGTGCAGAAAGTAGCCAAGCTGGCCAGTCCGGGTGGAGATAGTGGCCATGCAGGTCCGGGGTGGGGAGAGTGGGCTGCAGCTTTTTGCATGGACATTTAAATTCATTGTTGCTTGCTGTGCCTTCTGCTGCCCTGCCAGCTTTGTGCTGCGGGCTTTCACTCCAGCTGTTCATTTACTATAGAAAACTTGCACATTCCACTCATTGTTTTCCCAGATTTGACTGAATGTTTGTAGTATTTATTATTCGCTGGGAAAGGAGGACTAAACAATTATGTCTGTTGTCAGCCTACATTGAACCAGATTAAGCAGTTGGTGGCATGTCTAGTATTCTTGCACTGTCTTCCCTTCTGTTGTAGGTGGTGGGGTGTGGTTTGGGGCACTATTGTGTGCACAGCCTTGGTTATTTGCAGCTTTTTTTATTTCCCCACAGACCGTGCTCGCGCTTGTGCTGGATTTGCTGGCACAAGTAGGGCTTTTTACATTAATTTCGCAGTGGGTTTTGTGCTGATGGACATCAGTCATCCTCGGTTTTAAACTCTGGTTCACACTCGGTGGTTCATGTTTTGGATTGACCATTATCAGTATAAATGGGTTTGTTTTATGCACCATTGTTTTGGGGACTGTTCAGTTGCTGCTGCGAAGGGATCTCATCTCCAAAATGGTCATTTCCCTTATCCTGTATTTTATTAACAGCATATGTAAATCCCATGTGATGTGCAATATGGTTACCAATGTAAATATTTTATGGCTGAATTTTCTGGATAAGAGATGATTTCTGCTCCTTTATACTGATAAAGAACTTGCTTTAGTTTTGACAAATTTTTAAAGAAAATAAAAAGCTACTTATTTTGATAGGAATATTGGTTGCTTGTAACAAGGCAAAGAAGGTGTTAAAAGTAGCCAGATGGTTCCAAAATGACCCTTTAAAATGCACCAGAATGCATCAAAAACCTTATAGCTTCTGGGGGCCTAGGCAGACCCCAGACCCCAGACCCCAGCCTATTGATTTGGGATTTACTATGAAAAGCAGGACTTTTAGCACTCTTGGCCCCCCCCCCATAAAAAAAGCAAAATACACCCCTGTTCAAGGTCCAGTCAAACCACGGGGACCTTGGGCTAAGAACAAGTGGGCGAACACAAACAAGAGCTATGGAATCCAGGGCCTTGTTACCACCTTATTATAGGCAAGTACTCGATTCCCTGGAGCCATGCATTCACTTGGTATACCCGCTAGGTCCAGCACCACCATTAGGCCATCTAGAGTCACGCCCCTCAAAGGGTGGTACCGGACCATCTTCATAGGTGCAGGCCTATTTGGGGGAGCATGAAACTGAACCCCATGGTATGATGGTCAGACCATCTGACTGGCTCCACCACCAACTTGGATACTCCATGCCCAGTAGGAACACAAAGTCCAATGAATGGACACCACTGTGGGTCACAGAGGTAACAACCTGTGTAAGGCCCAATGAACACATTTGTTGGAGGGAGTCCTGACCAAACTGTGAGAGTTCATTGTCAACCCAGACATTGAAATCCCCCCAGAATCAACCATCTGGGGGATCCCAGCACCACGTCGACGATAAAGTCCATGACTTCCTGCAGGAAAGCTTTCCCATCTTCTGGTGGATGATAGACACGGAGTATCATGCACCCTGCACCTGCACCCATCATACATTCAAAGGAGTCAGTGATCCCTACCGGTACCTCTGTAAGATGCAGTTCCAATCTAAAACAGATGGTTACTCCCCCGCATCTACGTTACATTCTTGGGTGGAGTATCACCGAGTACCCAGATGGAATTGCTAAGGCCAATACTGGACCAGCATTTTCATCCAGCCAAGTCTCAGTGATGCGAGCCAGGGCCGCTGACACAAGGTGATCTGCTATTAAAGCAGTCTTGTTCTTAATGGACCCGGTATTGCGTAACACCGTCCGAGTAGGATGAGCAGCTAATAAAGACTGCGTCACTTGCCTGCACAACGCAGAGCCCTTGGGTATGGAAACAAGACAGGGAGGACCCCTCTGCTTGACCCATTTCACCCCAGGGCATCTCCTTGTTCCCACCACCCCAATCCGCCCACTCCTTTCCAATTCCCCTCAAGGCCCAGCCCTTCCCCCCCTCCTCCTCCTAGCCATCCCCAGAGCCCGACACACCCCATATGCTTCTAGGTACAGCGAAGGACAATCAAACGGGCGGAGGTCCCTGAGCCTAGTAGAGAAATAGTGCCTGACCATCTTCACACCTTTCCAACACATCCTAACAGGCAGACAACACACACCACAGTCTTCAGATCCAATTCAATATTCTCACACTCCACACATACCTGGTCCTGGTCTGCCATTTATGTATTATTATGTTATTACTTGCATTGTATATTTGTTGTAACCATGTACCCAGGACCTCCTTGTGAATGAGATTGCTCAATGGAGCTTTCCTGCAATAAACTTGAACATACATCAAATTTAAGAAACTCTACAAAATAACAGCAAACCCACCCACAATAAACTATACACTCACATCCCCAATCCCGCAAAACAATACACAGTTTAGCACACACATCCACACTCAGTCATAAACCACCCACACCACAAACCCACAATTACTTTGATCCTCCCTTAATGCAACGCCCCTCCAAAAAATAACAACATGCTAATACACAAAAGCAATCAATGTAAAATTAAAGTCTTATGGCAGAATGTCAATATATTTGTAGTAGCAGGAGACAGTCACTTGAGTCTCTTTAAATTGAGTTTGAATAGCGTCCATCAGAGCTTTTACCTCTTCTGGGCAACAGACCAAATAAATGCCTCAGTCCTAAGTCAGCGCTCACTTTGACCTTGGACTAAGTGCACAGAATTTGTTTGCTTCAAAAATTAGAAGCAGTTTACAGGCACTCTCACTGCCTAAACATTTTGAAATCTCACGAGCCCAGTAAAAAGGTGGTCTAACCAGTCTGACCAGTAGTAGATTCTATTGGAGTCTCTCTAGTGGATCCCGTCCTGGAATAAGGGGATCTTCTCCCCACAGATGTTCTTATTTGGTAAATCCTCACTCTAGCAGTCCTAACAGTGATAATTTACCAAGTAATGGCAGGCAGGAGCGCCAGTCAGGCGCAAAGGGAGAGGCCCCCAATGCTCACACCAGGAGGCAATCACACCACCTAGACAGACCCACAACTATGATACCCAGCTCAAGGTCGCCAACCAGCAAACCCTCCGAGACAATCTCGAAAGTGCCATTATCACACATTCACCCTCCGACAGACCTGAGCTGGTGCCTCCTGTCATGGACCCAGCGTACAGCAGTCACCCCCAAACAAAATTAGGGCAGACCCCCCCCCACCCCAAAGCTCCCTCCTACCTCCAAGTTTGCGAAACCTGATCACACTTTGATGGAATTACAAGCAAAACACAACTAAAGTGCACCAATGTGAGGCACCGATGTTGTTCCGGCCGAAAGTCCAGCTGCAAGGGATCCATACTAGATGTTGCGATAGAGTTATACTCCTTCAGTGGTTCCTCTTTAACCAATGGATCTCCCTTCCAGAGACTGAAGGCCACCTCCAAATCCAGGGAGTCTGCCAAAACCCTGAGTTCCACCTCCAGCTCCATCTCCGGAATACTACTGGCAAATAGGCAAGTTGTAGTAACTGTATAAACACTGGCATTCTGGAGCTACAATGCCAGTGATAAACGGAGACCTGACAAGATTTGTAAACATAAACTACTTCACTTAGCGAACACACCAGAGGTAAGTTTCCAACAACTAATCTAACCTCGAAGATGCTATACCTACTTTAACTCACTTCAAGCCTTAGCTAACTATCAGAAATAAACTAACTGCTAAAAAACTTTACATAAACTTACAAGCTAAAACCAAATATAAAACAAAGCACATTTAAATGAATTAAATAAGCTACAGTGCTACTGCTACTGATGGCTAGCCCAGAAAGGCTGCCATCTTGATTCCATATTCAATGTAGGTGCAGGCAGGCAGTCTATACTGCTCCTAGTACACCTCTCCCCCTCACCTTACCACCAAGGAGGACAACTCTGCTGCTCTCAGCTCTTGCTCCCAGTCCTGACTCAGGCTCTCTCCTGCTGATGCCACTCAAACTGTCCTCCTAAAGTCTCTGACTCTCCCAGTCATTCCAAACATGCGGTTGTTATTGCAATGATGGTCTTCCAGTTTCTTTGTTGAACTGAGAGGAAATCACACTACCTACCCACGCCAGCCCATCTTACTACACACCGCTACAGTGCCTGATCTCTCACACTACCTGCTGGCTCCTTGACCACTCCACTCCAGTGCTCTACAGTCTGTGTGCTCTCCGGTCAAGTTGGCTATCCTGACCTGCTCTCTGAAACTAAAGCATATTAAAGGAAAGCCATGTCCAGACCATGATCTGATTCAGCTGTGCGCTGCAGTCAGTGCTATAGATACTATGCCTCCGGCTCCTGGCTATAACATTTGAGTCAGATGAATGATGATCAGATTAGAATATAGACAAACTACTCTGTAACCCAGGGGAATTTTTGAACATCCCACCACCAGTACTCACCACGTGCCCACAGTGCTAATCCAGTTGGTTTTGGACTTGGGAGCAGCCATGAGGAAAGGAATGACAGGGCCATGATTTCAGGTAAGATACTGTGTGCATCTCTTATTTTACTGTCACACAGCCCCTACCCCCTGCCTGTTCATGATTCACGTTTGTGTGTTAGGTTGTAAGGGTCAAGCATTGGGAAGGCCGGAAGGGAACCATCCATCTGGCAAAGACAAAGGTGCATGTAATTTACTAAAGCTCAGCTGTCTCCAAGTCTGTGACATGGTGCCAGCCGCTACCATCTTACGAGTTTCAGTTACAGCAGCAGTACAAAAGACAGAGCAAGCTGAGGGACTGTTGCTTTAGGGTAGGATTGGATTACACTTACAAAATGCTGCCCCCCCCATATGCAGTGATGCAGCTGAGTACACAAAGCAGGGTGGCCCACCCATACATTTCCAGGTATCCAGCCATGCCAGTCTGATGCTGGCTGGTGTCTCAAAATGGTGAGGGTGCCCGTCATGACAGACAGTCAGGATTGCAGTGTTTGATTGACGTGACTCCACTCAGCTGGTTGCTGGGCGGCATCATGTAAACTAAATGAGCCAGCACTGTCTGGTAGGAGCGGCTGACTCCTTCAAGTATGTGAAGTTTCTGTCCAGCAAACAGTGAGTAGTGTTATGATCAGAGTGCCTGGTCATTGGTCTGCACTGCTGAGCCCATTGCTGCAATGAGCTGCAATGGGCTCACCAGTGACACACCTCTGAAATGGCATTCATTGTAACAAAACATTTCTTGTGAAAGTGCATGAAAATGTAAAAATGCAAGTTCATTTAGCGAATGTGACCCCCGTTCTTAAAATTAAACCCCACTCCTACACCAACTAAAAACACACAGATATAATTGCACACCACTTTATTTTTCTGTTTCTGAATTTACAATTCAGAAACATAAGACTTACACAGCTATGGGTGTGGGCAGGACAGTAGTGTGGTGGGTAGGTAACTGGCTGGGTGGCAGGACACAGAGGGTGGTGGTAAATGGCTGTCACTCCACAGAGGGAAGAGTGACCAGTGGGGTACCACAGGGATCAGTGCTGGGACCGGTCCTATTCAACATCTTCATCAGTGACATTGCGGAGGACCTAGAAGGCAGAATTTCACTGTTCGCTGATGACACAAAGCTCTGTAACAGAGTAGACACACCAGAGGTGTAGACAGAATGAGAAGCGACCTGCAGAAACTTGAAGAATGGTCAGGGGTTTGGCAGTTGAAATTTGGTGCAAAGAAGTGCAAGATAATGCATATGGGGCACAAAAACCCTGGCACAATATATCAGTTGGGGGTGAGGATATAGCATGCACCAAACAGGAAAAGGATCTTGGGGTTGTCATCTCTGATGACCTCAAGGAGAGGAAACAGTGTGACAAGGCAGCAGGTAAAGCAAATAGGATGCTGGGATGTATAGGCAGGGCATCACCAGCAGGAAAAGGGAGGTCATAATTCCGCCATACAAGACACTAGTGAGGCCCCACCTGAGTACAGTGTACAGTTCTGGAGACCATACTCTATGTAAGGACATAGACAGGGTAGAGAAGGTTCAGAGGAGTGCAACAAAGATGGTGCATGGATTGCATCACAAGTCCTATGAAGACAGGTTGAAGGAACTGAACATGTACTCCCTGGAGGAGAGGAGGGAGAGGGATATGATAGAGACACACAAGTATCTTACAGGGAGGAACAGGTGCAGGAAAACACTATTTTTAAACGAAAAGATGTTCCAGGACAAGAGGGCATGGGATGAAGTTGGAGGAGGACGATTCAGAGGAAACATGAGAAAGAATTTCTTCACAGAACGGTGGTGGATAAGTGGAACACCCTGCCAGAGGAAGTGGTGGGGGCTGAAACAATCACGGGATTTAAGAATGCATGGGATAGACATAAAGGAATTCTGGAGGTCAGGGGTAAGGGGCAACAGACTTCTAGGAAAACAAACTGAACTTACAAGCTCAAATGGGCAGACTGGGTGGGCCATAGGCCCTTATCTGCCGACACTGTCTATGTATCTATGTATCTATGTGTCTCACAGAGGAATAAGATGCTGCAACACCATAACTCAATTTAATAGTTATCTGAGCTGTACAAGAACAGTGAAAACATTGGAAATTCAGTGCAAATTAACACCAATACATTACAAAAGCACGACCACACTAAAAGCTAGGTATCACATCTCATCTCTACTATACTGGATAACTGTAGTATAAAACAGTATAAAGTAGTAGTATAACAGTAGTATAAAGTTTTGCAGAGCCTTTGGTCGGAGGAGCAGCGGCTCTCTATGGGATTAATAGAAGACGCCGACGAGGAAAGCGAGCCGGAGTGCTCGTTAAGCTGCGACGGCGGGGATTTCGGACTGCGCTCCCTTCAATACATCTGGCGAATGTCCGTTCTTTGGCCAACAAGACGGATGAACTGCTGCTTCTAAATAGAATAAATATGGACTTTTTCAGATCTGCCGCCCTTTGCTTCACCGAAACTTGGCTTGGTGAGCATATCCCTGATAGCACATTACAACTGCCTGGCTTCCAACTATTCCGTGTGATCAGACATGGAGCTCGGGGAAAGCGAGGGGAGGCGGAATCTGTTTCTATATAAACGAAGGTTGGTGTACAGATGTTACTGTGTTAAATAAATCATGTAGTCCTCACTTAGAGTCCATTTTTATTGACTGTAAACCGTTTTATTCACCACGGGAGTTTTCCTCATTTATTCTGGTTGGTGTTTACATTCCACCTCAGGCCTGTGTTAGTGAAGCTTTACAACACCTGGCTGGCTGGATAACTGACATGGAGCACAAACACCCAGACTCCCTGCTTATTGTTCTTGGGGATTTTAACAGAGCAAACCTCAGCCACGAATTACCAAAATATAGACAGCATATTAAGTGTCCTACCAGGGACAAAAGTACACTGGACCACTGTTATACTACACTAAAGGATGCTAATCGCTCTGTTCCCCATGCAGCGTTGGGACTCTCTGATCATTGTTTGGTTCATCTTCTCCCGACCTACACGCAAAAATTAAAATCTGCAAAGCCTGTGGTCAAGACTGTGAAAAGATGGACCAATGAGGCAAAGCTGGAACTACAGGCCTGCTTTGACTGCACTGATTGGAGTGTTTTTGAGGCTGCAGCTACAGACCTGGACGACCTCACTAACACTGTGAGACATCGTCGTCAGTTTTGTGAGGACATGTGTGTGCCAACTAAAACTTTTCGTATGTACAGTAACAATAAACCCTGGTTTACAGCAAAACTCAGGCAGCTTGCCGGGCCAAGGAGGAGGCTTATAGAAGTGGGGACCAAATCCTGTATAACCAGGCCAGGAACACACTGACAAAGGAAATCAGAGTAGCAAAGAGATGCTACACTGAAAAGCTGAAAAATAGGTTTTCAGCCAATGACCCTGCGTCGGTGTGGAGAGGCCTGCAGGATATTACCAACTACAGAAGACCATCTCCCCACACTGCAGAGAACCATCAACTGGCCGATGACCTGAATGTGTTTTACTGTAGGTTTGACAAGTCCAATTTCACATCTCTTACCCTTTCCGACCACATTACACAACAAATTACATCCCCTGCCACTCCCCTACCTCTCCCCATTGCTACTCCACCTGCATTTAGGGTCTGTGAAGAAGAGGTGATTCAGCTCTTCAGGAGACAGAAGATCAGGAAGGCACCAGGTCCAGATGGTGTGTCACCTTCCTGTTTGAAGGTCTGTGCTGACCAGCTGGCCCCTGTTTTCACACAGATCTTCAACAGATCTCTGGAGCTGTGTGAAGTTCCCTCCTGTTTCAAGCGCTCTACAATCATCCTGGTGCCTAAGAAATCCTCTATCACAGGATTAAATGACTACAGGCCAGTCACCTTGACGTCTGTGGTCATGAAATCCTCTGAGCGACTGGTGCTGACCCATCTGAAAGACATTACAGGCCCCCTTGCTAGATCCCCTGCAGTTTGCTTACCAGGCAAACAGGTCAGCGGATGATGTAGTCAATATGGGACTGCATTACATCCTGAAACATCTTGACTCCCCAGGGACATATGCTAGGGTCCTGTTTGTGGACTTCAGCTCAGCATTCAACACCATTGTCCCAGTAGTTCTTCACTCTAAACTCACTCAGCTCACTGTACCAGCCTCCACCTGTCATTGGATTACAAACTTTCTGACGGATAGGAGGCAGCAGGTGAGGCTGGGGATGATTACATCCAGCACCCGGACAATTAGCACTGGTACTCCTCAGGGATGTGTTCTTTCCCCTCTGCTTTTTTCTCTCTACACAAATGACTGCACCTCAGGAGACCTGTCTGTTAAACTCCTGAAGTTTGCAGATGATACAACGGTCATCGGCCTTATTAGGACGGTGATGAGTCTGCATACAGACGGGAGGTTGAACAGTTGATCCTCTGGTGCAGTCAGAACAATCTGGAGCTGAATACTCTCAAAACTGTGGAGATGATAGTGGATTTCAGGAGGAGTTCTCCAGTATTGCCCCCTCTTACTATACTTAACAGCACTGTGTCTGCTGTGGAAACCTTTAGGTTTCTGGGATCTACAATTTCCCAGGACCTGAAATGGGCGTCCAACATAGGCACAATTGTCAAAAAGGCTCAGCAGAGGATGTACTTCCTGCGTCAGCTCAGGAAGTTCAACCTGCCTCAGGAGCTGCTGATCCAGTTCTATTCTGCAATAATTCAGTCTGTTCTGTGTACATCTATCACTGTCTGGTTTGGATCGGCCACCAAACAGGACAGAAATAGACTACAACGGACAGTTAGGACTGCAGAAAAAATCATTGGTGCTGACCTGCCCTCCATTCAGGATTTATATACGTCCAGAGTTAGGAAACGGGCAGGCAACATCACTGCAGATTTATCACACCCTGGACACAATTTGTTTCAACTCCTCCCTTTTGGCAGGCGCTACAAAGCTCTGTACGCCAAAACAACTAGATATATGAATAGTTTTTTTCCACAGGCTATCACTTTGATGAATACTTGAGCCAGTCACACAGTTGAACAATCTTCGTGAAATAATCTGTAACATTAAATGTTTACTGTAATTATAAAATGAAATTTTAGGATGCTATATATATACATATGTACTGTATATATTCTGTTGTACATATGTATATATTGTTAAATTCACTTACCTCATGTATATAAAGTATCAGCTAATTTATTGCATATTTATTTTAGCATTTTGCACTTTGCATTATTGTTTTTATTGTTTTGTTGTTTTTTGGTTTTATTGTATGTCTGTTAAGTATATTGAGAGCAACGGAAAAAAAACGGAGTTAAATTCCTTGTATGTGTATACATACTTGGCCAATAAAGTTGATTCCTGATTCTGATTCTGAAACAGTGTAAAATCAGGACCCCATTACAAATGACATATTACATCTCATCTAGTCTATCTTGGCTTACTATATAGTAAAAACATGTGTAACCCCTAAATGGTGCTATCCCAAGGGCTACTACCCCTGCCTGCTTGGCTAGTAGCAGGTTAAGGGGCCTAGGTTCTGTAACGGGTGGCTCCACCCAGAGGTCAGGGTTGGTAGTGGTCAAGCTAACCAGGGCACAGCCCTCCAAGACACTGTAATCCCCCTCTTTCCCTGCTAGTGGCCTAAACACTGCACAATAATTACGTTCACAATACCCCTTGTACACCACACAAGTACCCACACTGTTTACACTTACCACCAGGGCAGTTTCCTCTAGCTTGACCCTGGGGACCCCCTGTAAAACAAGGTTATGCAAAGCAACTAGCAACAGTACAGTACTCTTAGCACAAACTGGAACCACAGTCAGATTAAATGCAGAAAAGGTTAAGATCTGATTTATTCAGGGGACTTGAACAAGGGAGGGGTGTAATCAGGTTGATTTGCTTAAAGGCTCTATTAATCAAACACTTATGCATGCACTTCAGAGTCCCTAAACAGTCACACCCCCTGGGTACCCAGGTGGAGAGGAGATGGGCTAGCCAGGACCATTGCCCCGGGTAGGCCGGCGTTGCAGCTGGTTGGGGTCCTGTGATGGAAAAGACAACATGCACAGTACATACTATTTGTTATCTGGAGCCAGAGGGCTCAGTTTGTGAAAATAAAAAAAAAACAACAAGACAATCAGATGACACACTTAGATTAAGCTGTTGCTGCAGGGAGCTACCCTGATATTTACTCAGGATACCCAAGACTGGAGACAGGTGGAACGAAAATCGAGACAGCAGGTGGTTGATCAGGAGTGCCAGGAGAAGCAGGGACCACACGATTCACCGAGGCGTCGTTCCTGTTCAAGCGTGGAGCAGGGGGCTGATCCCCAGACACATTTCTCATCGGTGGCTTTCTCTGTGCAGTGGGGTAGTCTGGCAGGGCCAGCATGGCATGGCCCAGGCTGAATGAAGATGAACGCAGATTCAGTCGGATTAGGCTGGATAAAGCTTCCAGCAAGCAGAACACAGTTCACACAGTGGCGAACCAAATCACAACCCACTTTCAATACATAGCACATTTACATGTAAAGGATTCTATGGAACCAGCAAGCAGAACACAGTTCACACAGTGGGGAACCAAATCACTACCCACTTTCAATACACAACACATTTACATGTAAGGAAATTCTACTGTACCAAGCAAACCGCTCTCTGGTCACAATCACAAAGTCTCTGCACACACCGGGAGCTTAGGGGTAGCTGGAACTCCTGACAGGCCAGTCGCATACAGCAAATCTTTGGTCTTCTTCAGGTTGAGCCTGGTCACACTTTAGTGGCTTACTTCATTTTCACAAACCCGGATTTAGTCTGAAAAGATTCTTTTCTCCTTCTCAGGGCAGCAGGCAGGCAGACATGCAGGCCAAAACTCAGGCCTTTCCACAGTTCTCCCACGTGAAACTACGCAGATGGCTGCTTGACTGTCTCAAGCTGTTGCTTCCTCAGCTTCCAACTTAGATCTGACTCAACTGCCAACAAGCCTGGGACTTTCCCCAGAATCCAAAAGGTTCGGTTGGCTGATCTGTCTATCAGTCACAACAAAGGCTCCCCCTTCAGGTACAAAAAGGCTCCAAAAGCCCCAAACTACAATTCCTACAGATTTTGACTCCAGACAGCTTCTGTAGTCCTTCTCCATTTTAGGTCCCACCAGTACTGATTGGTCCAATTCGCAGTCCTGGGCGAAATGGTGGGGATAAACAAAATAGTCCTTGCTGCAAAGAAGGCAGGTTAGACAAATTACATTATCATTATTACTCAAATAGTTTTTTAGCAAACAGTTACATCTTCTAACAGAGCTCCCTCTGCATAATTAGCGATGGCAGAAACAGAGTGATTACCAGGCAGCCCCGGTGGAACTTGAGCATGACAACACTCCGCCCCCTCCCAGATTAATCACCACTGCAAATCTAGGCAGCCCTTAAAGAGGCAGTACACAGGCACTCTCTGGCAATAACATTTAACTGCTAAAATGTAGGACACCAGCCTGGCTGTGAGCATTTAGGCAAGCTCGAAGAAGACTTTTCAGGAAGCTCCATTTGTAGGAGGGTTACACGTGTACAAGCAGTTCCCGGTACAATGGCAATGCAAGCAGTGACTATGCTTGTTTTACTGAAAGATAATGCCTGCTGTTCAACGGGGTGAAACAAGCAGCCACGCCCCCTTCCTGAGCTATATAAGCAGTTCTTCCAACCTCCCTCAGAAGCACTTTTTTCTTTGTGGCCAGAGCCTCTGCCTGACCTCTCCTGGGCTCTGTCCCCCCTCCTCCACTGTATCTGTCTCCAATCTGCCCTTGTGCTTGGATTTCTGCTTGCTTGTACTGGACTCTCTGCATGGTTTGTGCTTCTTGAAATTTCTAAACAGATTCTCTCTGCTGCCCCCACTGTGGAAATGCTGAAAGTAGGAGATTTCTATAGAAATTTCAGGAAATATCTGACCATGTCTTTGGCTATGACTGTAGGTCAGTATCTTTGGCTACAGTCTGTTTGCACACCTCTCTCAGTTGTTTGTTTCTGCTCCCTCCAGCTCTTGTTCTTGTGTTTGCTTTTTTTCCTTTTGGGCTTTCTAGTTTTTCCAGTGTCCTGCGTCCACATTGCTTGTTTGTGCTTTCAAGCTTACATATTGCTATTTCCTTATCTTACCTATCCCTCAGTAATCTGTAATTGTTTCATGTGTGCTCTCAGTTCCACTTGCTGTCTTTATGCTGTAGCAGTCTCCTCTGCTCATCTACCCTTAATTGTTTACACCTGGCTCACTCAGTGCCTGGCTTCACAACACTTGATTTTTATTCCCATGGCTTGCTCTAGCAGTTTTATTGTGCTCTACTACATGTACTCCTCATTCCTATGATTGTGTCATTCAGGCATTTGTTGCTATTTCATACTTTCATCTTACCATACTTTTACCAAAGTTACAGCAGTTCATTTCTGACTTCTACCCATATTGAAACTTTCAGTCATTAAATTAGCGGTCTGGTCTCATGATGCTCAGCTTGTGGCTTCCCTGTTATTCTCACAGCTGGGTACTATGATGTCATGGTGGGGCATCGTGACTCCAGGTAGCAGAAGCATGCTTTTATGTAAGTTCTATGAATTTTCCCCTGTTCCCTTGCAGCCTAAATGGAATTTAAGGCATTTGTGCACAGACCATATCAATTCAATTACCTAATCCTCATCAACTCATTACTGGCATTTGCTCCTACTACCTAACCTATGGCAGCTGGCTTCGTCTGGCCTCCTACCACCTACCTCCATCAATATTACCTACCTCCATGTGAGTATTTTTAATGCCATGTATATTAGACTTCCTTAATGGAACTGGTTGGCTTGTCTTCCACAGGCTGTGCCCCTGTCTAACCTACTAGGGGGAACAACCTGCTGGACATGGTCTTAACAAACGGGGAGAATGTGGAGGAGGTGGTGGTGGGGGAGAAGTTAGGTAACAATTATCATAGATCCATCAGGTTCAAGGTGAGAGCAGGATGGGAGGTAAGATGTACCACCACAATGGTGCTGGACTTCAGGCAAGCAGACCTCGACAAGATGAGAAGGATGGTGAGAGAGGTGGTGGAGGGTATGGGAAAAATAAACGATGTGGAAGAGTTATGGGGAGCTATAAGAGATCAGGTGAGGGAGGCCATGCAAACATGTATCATGAGGGTTTGGAAGGGAACAAGAAGCAGGAGGCCACTCTGGTTCAATAGGGATGTGGCGAGGGTGGTCAGGGGTAGGAAGAGGGGGGCATTCAGGGAATACAAGTGAACACAGAAGGATGAAGACAGGGAGGCTTATAGGGAAATGAGGAGGCTAGTAGAGAAGGTAATTAGGAGGTCTAAGGCCAACACGGAGGGGAGGATAGCAAAACAAGGAAAGAGAGGGAATAAGACATTTTTTAGATATGTGGGAGAAAGGAGGAAGACTGGCCAAGGGATCACAAGGCTGTGGGAGGAAGGAGGGGAGCCATTACAGAAGGACTGGGATAAAGCTGAAGAATGGAATAAATACTTTTTCTCTGTATTTATGAAGGAGGAGGAGGAGGGCAGGGGAACAGGTGAAGAAAGGGGAAGCAAAGGGGTAGACATAAGACCCTTCAGCACAGAGAGAGTAAGGGAGGAACGAGGCAGGTTGAAGGTGGACAAGGCCATGGGACCAGATGGGCTACATCTGAGAGTGATCCAAGAACTGAGAGAGGAGTTGGCTACCCCACTGGCAAGGCTGTTCAGCCTGTCTCTGGATTCAGGAAGGGTGCTAGAGGACTGGCGGAGGGTGACTGTAGTACCTATATACAAGGAGGGAAGCAGGGAGCTGAGGGAGGACTACCACCCAGTCAGCTTTACCGCTGTGGTTGGGAAGGTCATGGAGGCTCTCATCAGGGAAAGGGTGACGAAATATCTGGAGGTAAATGGGCTGCTGGATGACAGACAACATGGATTCACAAAAGGGAAGTCATGCCAGTCCAGTTTAATTGAGTTCATTGACTGGGTGATGTAGGTAATCGCCTGGGGGGGTTGTGGTGGATGTGGCCAATCTTGATTTCAGTAAGGCCTTCGACACCGTCCCCCACAGAAGGCTGGTCAACAAGCTGGAAAGTATGGGGGTAGAGGACAAAATAGCTAGATAGATAGAGAACTGTTTGGCAGACAGAAGCCTGAGGGTGGTAGTGAATGGGGTGCACTCCGGGACAGGTCAAGTGATGAACAGGGTCCCCCAGGGGTCAGTGCTTGGACCACTCCTTTTCAATATCTACATAAGCAATATAGCACATTGCCTGAAGGGTTGCATGGCCCTTTTTGCGGATGATACAAAAATCTGCAATAGGGTAGACTCTGCTGGGGGTGTTGAAGATATGAGACAGGACCTGAGGATGCTGCAGGGGTGGGCAGAGACCTGGCAACTGAAATTCAAGATCAAGAAGTGTGCAGCTATGCATCTGGGGCAGGATACACACTTGGGGGTCAGGGTTACGGAGCAGGAGAGGGATCTGGGGATAGTAGTCTCCAGTGACATCAAGGTGGGGAAGCAGTGTACCAGGGTGGTAGGGAGGGCATATGGGATGCTGGCAAGTATAGGAAGGGGGATCACTAGCAGAAGAAGGGACATCCTGATGCCCTAATACAAAGCCATGGTGAGACTGCACCTCGAGTACGGAGACTAGTTTTGGAGGCCGTACCTGAGAAAAGACATACAGTCAATTGAAAGGGTTCAGAGAAGAATGACCAAAATGGTGCAAGGGATGAAGGGCAAACCATACAAACAGAGATGTAAGGAACTGGGACTCTACACATTGCAGACTAGAAGGAAGAGGGGAGACATGATAGAGACCTTTAAATTTGTTCCCGAGATAAACAAAGTGGACCTGGGGCAATTATTTCACAAGAAGGAAGGCACCATAACAAGAGGGTATGGTCTGAGATTACAGAGGGAAACTACAGGGGCAACGTGAGAGGATGGTTCTTTACTGAGCGGGCGGTGGAGGCCTGGAGCAGGTTTCCAGACGATGTGGTGGGGTCCGAGATAGTGTTGAGTTCCAAGAGGACATGGAACAAGCACATGGGGTTATAGAAAGGTGGGCTGGGTGACTTAGGAGGGGATGGAGGATTAATGGGGGGATAAGGGGCAGACTAGATGGGCCAAAAGGTCCTTTTCTGCCATCAAGTTCCATGATTCTATGATATGATTCTACCACATTATACTACTGTTTTAAATGCTGCTACTACCTCACTTCCAGCCGCTGGCTTCGCCCAGCATCCCACTGTCTACCTTACGGTCACCAACTTTGCCCAGCCTCCTTCTATCGAGTGTTTCACAGTTGGTCTTATGCTCTCATCATCAGTTGGAGGCTTGCCAACCATGGGCATTACTTTCTCTGGCTCAGGGCTCCCTGCAGTCAATGGTCTCACTCTGCACCCATGAAGTCCACATCTTGAGCATGTGAAACTTGGGACAAGATCCTTCTCATCTGGCCCATAGTGGGAATGTCCTCATTCCAGGTGGAGCTTTAGCCATGCAGACATTTAGCGACACCTCCTGAAGTAGAATTTAAGACTTTGGCTGCCGAAGGGTGGGGGCCTTAAGCCCATGGGGGCCTCCTTTGACTGTGCAGGCCATGCCAGCAGCAAATTCAAAAGTTACTTGCCCTACAACTGCCTAAGATTCACCTGGTCTCCATATCCTTTCTTTCCCTGCCCAGTCTCAACTCTCAGACAGTCCTCAGGGAATCCCCTTAGATGTCTACCTTCACTTTTAGGCTCCCTCATGGAGGCCAGGTGAGTGCCTTTTAGCCCATCTTTTCTCTACCTGGTTACCTAGAGGTGGACTGTGTGGGGGGGGGGACTCAAAGCGCATGCATAACTGCTTGATTGATATAACCAAGCTAATTAACCTGATTTTGTCCCTCCCTTGTTCAAGTCCCCTGAATAAATCAGATCTAACTTTTTCTGCATGTAATCTGACTGTGGTTCCAGTTTGTGCTCAAAGTACTGTACTGTTGCTCTTTGCTGTGCTTAACCTTGTTTTACAGGGGTTCCCAGGTCGAGCCAGAGGAACCAGCCCTGGTGGTAAGTGCAAACAGTGTAGGTACTTGTATGGTGTACCAGGGGTATTGTGAAAGTGATTATTATACAGTGTACAGGCCGCTAGAGGGGAAAGAGGGGGTTTATAGTGTCCTGAAGGGATGTGCCCAGGTTAGCTTTACCACTACCAACCCTGACCTCCGGGTGGAGGTACCCGTTTCAGAACTCAGGCCCCTTAACCTGCTACTGGACACTTAACCCTCTGATTCTGAAAAATGATACTGCTCATCAGTATTTGCAGAACTGCAGTTTATTTAGTGCTCAAAGCAGGTGATCACAAAAGCAGTTGTCATGTCCGATGCATTTTGGAAACTGAATTCCTTTCTCAAAGGCGCACAAGATATGTATCAAGCCCTTCACATACAAAGTGTGACATCATCACATAATGGTACTCATTACCCATGCCCTTACCTACAAAGTATGATGTCACCATATAAAGACATTTCATTAACCATCAATTAAACTGCAGTACAAAAATAGAAAATGGTGCTGTGTAAAGTGTGTAAATAGTATATACGTATAATGGTGCTCAAAACGAAAACTTTCTTCATGAAATTACTAGTCCATGAATTGTCTCATGGCTTACAATGTGCCATATAGGTAAAATGGTTCAGTGTGGTTGGTAATATTAACAGTGCTGCTAAATACAGAAATGTTATACTGGCTATCTTGTATAGGTGGTTACAAGTACTTTCTCATAGTAAAGTGCCCCCTCTTTTATCTGCCAACCTTGGTACATCCTAAAATTTGATGGATAAAAGAGGATAGTGAATCAGATGAGAGGGTAGGAATTTTCTCAGTAGTATTCACCACCATAATGAAACAACCCAGAGTCCTCCATACTTTCCCCCCATCCGCACACACAGAGTATATGCTCAGTAGCCAGCATAGTTTTGAAGTTGAGCTGAAAGGAGTTTTTGTTATTCACAGTACAAAAATAATTAGCATATGTAACTCCCCTACCAATGGGGGTTCCCAAAATGTCTTCCTTGAGCTTGCCTAAATGCTCACTGCCAGGCTGGTGTCCTGCGTTTTAGCAATTTAAATGTGATTACCAGAGCTTGTACAGCCTCTGTGTACTGTCTCTTTAAGAGCTGCCTAATTGCAGTTTAAGTAATCTGAGAGGGAGCTCTGTTGAAAGATGTGACTATTTACTGAAAATCATTTACAGTGATAATGATAATGTACTTTGTCTAACCTGCTTTCTTTGTAACAAGGACTGTTTTGTTTGTCTCCACTATCCTGGTCCTGGACTGCAAATTGGACCAAACAGTACTGGTGGGACCTAAAATGTAGCCAGACTACAGGAGCTGTCTGAATTCAAAATCTGTAGGAACATTAGTTTGGAGCTTTTTTGCAACTGAAAAGACTAAGTTTTTGGCCTGCATGCCGGTATGCTGCTCCTGAGAGGGAAAGAAGATAATTATTTTGGACTAAATCCAAGTTTGTGTGACTAAAGTAAGCTACTGAAGTGGGCCAGGCTCCACCTGAAGAAGACCGAATATTTTTGCTGAATGCAATCGGCCTGTCAGGAGTTCCAGCTACCCCTAAGCTCCCGGTGTGTGCAGAGACTTTGCGATTGTGCCCGGGGAGCGCTTTGCCTGGTACAGTAGAATTCTCGTACATGTAAATGTACTATGAGCTGCTAGTGGGTTGTGAGTTAGTTCCTCACAGTGTGAACTGTGTCCTGCTTGCTGGAAGCTGTATCCAGCCTAAAATGTACTGCTTCTGAACTTGTCTCCATGCGGTCTGGGCTTTGCCAGACTGGCCTAGTCAGACTACCCACTGCACAGAGAAGCCATCAACGAGAGATCTGCCTGGGGATCAGCCCCCTGCTCCACGCTTGAACAGGAACGATGCCTCTGCGACTTGTGTGGGCCCTGCTTCTCCTGGTATTCCAGATCAACCACCTGCAGTCTCGATTTTCATCCAGAGTGTGTCCAGTCTTGGGTATCGTGAGTAAATACCAGGGTAGCTCCCTACAACAACAGCTTAATCTGAGTGTGTCATCTGATTGTCTTGTTGTTTTGTTTCCTTTACGAACTGAGCCCTCTGGCTCCGGATTTCAAATATTGTGTACTGTGCATGTTGTGTTTTCCATCACAGGGCCCCAATCAGCTGCAACCCCGGGCAACTGTCCTGGCTAGCCCATCTCTTCTCTGCCTGGGTACCCAGAGGTGGACTGTGTGGGGGGACTCAAAGCGCATGCATAACTGCTTGATTGATATAACCTTTAAGCTAATTAACCTGATTTTGCCCCTCCCTTGTTCAAGTCCCCTGAATAAATCAGATCTAACTTTTTCTGCATGTAATCTGACCGTGTTTCCAGTTTGTGCTCAAAGTACTGTACTGTTGCTCTTTGCTGTGCTTAACCTTGTTTTACAAGGGGTCCCTGGGGTTGAGCCAGAGGAACCAGCCGTGGTGGTAAGTGCAAACAGTGCGGGTACTTGTGTGGCGTACCAGGGGTATTTTGAAAGTGATTATTGTACAGTGTTCAGGCCACTAGAGTGGAAAGAGGGGGTTACAGTGTCCTGGAGGGCTGTGCCCAGGTTAGCTTCACCACTACCAACCCTGACCTCTGGGTGGAGGTACCCGTTTCAGAACTCAGGCCCCTTAACCTGCTACTAGCCAAGCAGGCAGGGGTAGTAGCCCTTGGGATAGCGCCACCTAGGGGTTACACATAGTTTTTAAGTTTAAAGGTTAGATGAAGCATTAGCAAGAGAGAGAGAGAGAGAGAGAGAGAGAGAGAGAGAGAGATAGATGGGGAGGCGAGAGGGGTTTTTGTTATTACAACAGAAATAAGCATTTGTCAATGCCGAATGTTGTCTCGCTGGCATTGGCTTTGGTAGTGCCAGAGGTAGAGATGCATAATAGGAATGGCAGTGAAGTATTGAAGTGATGCCAACTCCACCCTCACCCTGTAGAGAGTGACAAGCATTGGGGTGTGCCTTTGGGTCGTCAGCTATAACGCTCATGCCATTGTATGTCACCCTACCCTGTAGACACTGACAAGTGTCGTGGTGTGCTCTGGGGTCTTTGGGCATTATACTTAACCCATTCCATAAGGAAATATGCTGACGTGGGTGCAGTATAGGAGAATGGGGTGAATTTTGTGGCCGAACAGTGCAAGGCACTCCACGAAGCCTGTCAGTGGCTGCAGGGTGGGGTTGCAATGACACGAGCATTACATCCGGTGATCCCAAGTCACAGCCATGGCACCTGTCCGTTTGTACTTGGTGGGGTGCTACAATTGGAAACCCTTACACCGTAGGGGTGCATTGGTATTTTCACTCCAAATTTTCAACATGGGCTGTTTGTGAGGCCACCTCAAGACAAGCGGCACAATCAGTTTGTGAGCTGAAAGGTGGTTTTGCACAGCGGCTATGCCATTTGGCGACACAGGGACGAAAACACATTTTGGGCAGGATGTGGAGATTGGCAACTGTATTGTTCATGAGGAAGAGTAAAAAATGTCAACGTTGAAAATCTGGAATGAAAGAATGAGAAAATGGTGAAGTCATTAGCATGCATAGAAACTGTGCAACACATGGCCATAACCCAATTTATGGGATCTTGTTAGCCACATTATTAACATAGGCATTTTGGGACCTCCCCTCATGAACAGTGATGCTGTGATTTTGTTAATCAGTCCCAAAAGTTGATTTCCCACAGTGACCACGCCATTGTGAGCCACAGGTTCGGAAACGCATTTTGGGCAGGATGTGAAAAATGACAGCTGTACTGTTGATAAGGAGGTATGAAAAAATGGCAGTGTTGAAAATCTGGCATGAAAATATTGCAAATTTGCAAAGTTACAAGAGCGCGTGGAAACTGCGCAACGCATGCTTGCAACACAGTAATTTTATGGACTTTCGGTAGCAAATTTTCAACATAGGCATTTAGAACCTCTGCTCATGAACAGTGTCACTGTCATTTCTTCACACTGTCCGGAAAACTGATTTCACACAGTGATCATACACTTCTGCACCGGACATGCGAAAATACATTTCGGCCAGGATATGTAAAATGACAGCTGTACTGTTCATAAGGAGGTGTGGAAAAATGCCAATTGTGAAAATCTGGAGTGAACATATTACAAATTCATGAAGTTACGAGCGTGCATGCAAACTGCGCAACACACACTCAGAAAACACTCATTTCATGGACTTTCATCACCAAATTTTCAACGTAGGCATTTTAGGACATCTGCTAATGAACAATGTCACAGTCATTTTCATAATGTGTTTCGAAGATGGATTTCCCACAGCGACCATGCAATTCTGCGCCGGAAGTGTGAAAACATATTTCGGCCAGGAGGTGAAAAATGACAGCTGTACTGTTCATAAGGAGGTGCAGAACAATGGCAATGTCAGAAATCTGGAGTGAAAATATTATAAATTCATGAACTTACGAGCGTGCATGCAAACTGCACAACGCACACTCGTAACACAGTCATTTTATGGAGTATCGTTACCAAATTTTCAAAATAAGCATTTTAGGACTTCTGCTCATGAACAGTGTCACTGTCATTTTCACAATCTGTCCCGAACATCGAATTCCCACAGCGACCATGCTATTCTGCACCGGGAGTACGAAAACACATTTCGGCCAAGATGTGAAAAATGACAGCTGTACTGTTCACAAGGAGATGTGGAAAAATGGCAGTGTTAAAAATCTGGTGTCAAAATATTGCAAATTACTAACATACTAACATACTAAAATGCCAGCAGAATAGGCCTAATGGTCTTTCGTGTCTGCTCGTTTGGTCAGTCCCCAACCTGGGTGCTGACCTTGCTATCCTACGCCTTCTCTGGCTTCTCCTTCCCAGTTCCGGATATTCTTGCTGCATTGGATTTTGCTTCCAGAACCCTTCCCTGTACCTGTCCCACCCCTCTTGAACCCCTCCACTGTCTCTGCCTCCACCAGCCCCCTAGGCAGTGCATTCCATGGCTCCACCACCCTCTCAGTGAAGTAGCACCTCCTCCTTTCTCCCTGAATCTTCCCCTCCAGCTTCCAGCCATGCCTCTAGTGGCCCTTCCTCCTTCCTTGAAGCACCGACTGTTCCTCCCCTATTTACCCTCTTCATGTACCTAAAGACCTCTATCATTGTCCCCCGTCCCTCCTCTTCCAATGTGTACATATTTAGCTCTTTGAGCCTCTCCTCATAGGTCCTGTCCCCAAGCCCCAAATCATTTTGGTTGCCCTCCTCTGGACCCTCTCCAGGAGGTTAATGTCCCGCTTTAAGTGTGGCCTCCAAAACTGCCGCGAGTACTCCAGGTGCTGACCTCACCAAGCAGTTATACAGAGGAGTATCACTTCCCTCCTTCTGGAGGTGATCCCCCTAGCGATGCATCCCAGCATCCTGTTGGCCTTGGCTGCTGCCCTTCTACAAGTCTCAGAGTTGTTCATCTTGACATCCACCACCACCCCCAGGTCCCTCTTAGCCATCGAGACTTGTAGCATTTCCCCCAGGGTGTACACTTGACCTGGGTTTCTGGCCCCCAGGTGGAGTACCTTGCATTTCCCTGCATTGAACCTCAGCTTCCACTTTCTAGACCATCTTTCCAGAGCCTCCAGGTCCCCCTGTAGGGCCACCCTCTCCTCCTCCCCATCCACCACTGCCCCAGTTTGAGTCATCCTAGAGAGACTCATCTCCTCCTGATTCCTGTCCTTATGTCAGATACATGGCGTTGAACAGAAGGGGGCCAGGACTGATCCTGTGGGACCCCACTAATGACCCTCCTTGGGGATGAGACTATCCCACCAACTACGACCCTCTGGGTCCAGTCCTGGAGCCAATTGCCTATCCATCTGATCATCTGGTTCCCCACCTCCATTTCTCCCAGCTTATCCAACAGGCCCACGTGAGGAACAGAGTCAAATGCCTTGCTGAAGTCTAGAAAGAGGACATCCACTGGTCTACCCAGGTCCAAGGCACTTGTCACCCAGTCATAGAACTCCACCAGGTTTGTCTGACATGATTTCCCTGGGATGAATCCATGCTGTCTATTGTCCAGGCACCCTGACTTATCCAGGTCCCCCCTAGCCTCTCCTTGACAATGCTCTCCATCACCTTGCCCACCACCGAGGTCAGGCTGACAGGCCTGTAGTTCCCTGCCACCTCCCTTGATCCCCCCTTGTGGATAGGCACTATATGTGCCACCTTCCAGTCTTGGGGCACCCACCCTGTCCTCAGAGAGATGGTGAAAAGTTCTGCCAGGGGTTTTGCCAGGACATCTGCAAGTTCCTTCAACACTCTGGGATGTAATTTATCCGGCCCCGGTGCTTTCTCCATCTTAAGGGAGCTGAGGGCTTCCCTCACTCTCTGCTGTGATTTCCACTTCCGGTACCCTTTCTCCTGCTTAGCCCTCCCTCCACCTGCCAGTGATGCCTCCCCTCTCCCAGACCTGCCCGATCGGTGAGGTCCCCTCCTCAGTATCTCTGTCTCCTCCCATGTATGATGCAGCACCCCATTTTCCTGGTAAAAACTGAGGTGAGTACTCATTTAGTACCTCAGCCTACTCCCCGGGTCTTGTGCCCATCTCTCCCCTGATTTAATCCTGCTAATCTGCCCCTTCACCCTTCCTTTTTCCCCAATGTATCTAAAGAACCCCTTGTTCCCTCTCCTAATTTCCCTGGCCAGGTTCTGCTCCTTCCTTGCCTTAGCCGCCCTCACCACTCTAGTGGCCCTTCTAGCCATCAGCTCGTACTCCCCTCGATCCCTTTCACTCCTTGAGCACTTGAATTGCTTATAGGCTGCTTTCTTTCCCCGCACCACCTCCTGGACCTCCCTGGTCCACCAACAGGGTTTTTGGGCCCTACCGCATTTTCGTCTTACTCTTGCACAGGTGCTGGTAGCATCCTGCACCCCTCTCCTGATGATTTCCCACCTACTATCAGCGTCCATGTCTGACCCAATCCCATCCAAATGCTCCTTAAGGATCCTTCCCATTTCCTTAAAATCCACCCCCTGAAGTCGGTTACTTCCGTCTTTGTGCAGCCTTCTACCCCTCCTAGGTCCAGGCAGAACCAGACCGTGCATGGTCACTCCCGCTAATGGGTCCCTTACCTCCAGGCCCCAATCTGGTCACTGTCTGCCAGGACCACATCCAGTACCCGTGCCTCCCTAGTGGGTTCCCTCACCTGCTGAGTTAGGAGCGTGTCTTGAAAGACATCCAACAACCTCTGTTCCCTGGTCACAGAGGATGTCATAGTCTCCCAGTCTGTTCCTGGCATGTTTAAGTCCCCTAACACCACCACCGTTCCTCTGCCCAGTCTGCAGTGTCTCCTAACATCTGCCACCAGACTGTCCTCCAGCTCCTCCGCCAGGGCAGGGGGTCTATACACCACTCACGAAGTTACGAGCTTGCATGGAAAGTGCGCAACGCACGCTCGTAAAACGGTCATTTTTTTTATTTTTCTCACCAAATTTGCAACATAGACTTTTTGAGAGCCCACCTCATGAATTCTTACACTGTCATGGCGTTACTCAGTCCCGAAAGGTGATTCTGCGCAGTGACCACGAAATCACCTTTCGGGACTGATTAACGCCATGACGGTGAAGAACTCATGAGGAGAATCTAAAACCCATGTTGAAAATTTGGTGCTAAAATTCAAAAATGGCTAAGATATGCATCAAAGTTGGAAAACCCTATTTATACAGCTTACGGCATTTCCTCAGTTTAGCGGTTGTCTTTGAAGAGTGCAGGCGTGTTTCGGTCCACCAAA
Organism: Neoceratodus forsteri; assembly: GCA_016271365.2. Classification (NCBI taxonomy): domain Eukaryota; kingdom Metazoa; phylum Chordata; order Ceratodontiformes; family Ceratodontidae; genus Neoceratodus; species Neoceratodus forsteri. The sequence continues at coordinate 1,401,960,320 of CM057458.1, read as the reverse complement.
GATCATCACGCCGGACTCCAGAGGTAAGTATGGGGTGGGGGGTGGGTGTGGGAGGCAGGGTACGCAGTGGGTGGGTGCGGGTTGTGGGAGGAGGGCAGGGAGATGGCGAAGGACCGTTTTTATTTTACAGGGTTTAAAAAAAAAAAAAACGTTGCGAGACAGTTTCCATTTTTCAGGTGGGATTTCCCCAGCATACCACCTCAGTGTTTGTGGGTGGGGGTTTAGCTTTAGCTGACGGGGACTGGGTACCCCGTCAGCACATAACAAATGGGGGTAAGGTGCAAGATGCAGACCAGGGAGTAGGCTCCCCGTCGGCAAAGAAAAACTTTGAGTGGGGCATGATGCCAAGGGGATTGGGCATCCCTCGGCAATCAACAAAAGGGGGGGACTCATTATGCCAATGGGGAGTGGGCTCCCCTGTCGGCATTGTGACAGGCAGCAGCCGCAGCAGTCACTGCCGCCATGTTGCCTGCACCACAGGAAGCATGTAATGGTCACGCTGCATGAGAGCTTTGCTCTCATTGCAGCGGACCTTTTCTTTGTTGTGATGGCCACATTAGGCATACATGAGGTCAGTGCCTCCTGCTGCCTGATTGGGGAATGAGGGACGCACCTTCTGATGCGTGCCCTGCATTCACCCAACAGTGACCACGCCTCCAAATCTGCTACTATCGCACTACGTTGGCCGTGCAAGCGCAAGCCAACATAAAAAGTATGGGCTGAGATTTGGGGGTGAGACACTGAAGAAACCCAGAAGCAGCCACAGAGCTCAGGATCCATAGAAAGAGGAATGCAACACTCAGGCAAAGAAGAAACAAAATTCATTCAGCTAGTTTGTGGCAGCAACATTACTTAAACTTACCAAGGAGCAAGTTGGCTGTAAACGAGTTTTCTCGTACAGTATGTGAGGATGGTTCAGAGGTTTACAGGGCAGCAGAACCAGTGCAAAAAAAAAAAATCTGGTCAGAGCCACTATGGCTGCTAATGCAGCAAACTGTGTAAAGAAGACATGGAGATTTAGAGAAATTGGCCACTGTGATTCCCAGGTTACCTCGGACAAAGTAAAGCAAGCTTTGGGGAAAACAAGCAAACAGGAATTGCTTTAATCTTGCAGTGCACCTTTCTGCACTTTGACCGAAAGGTAATTAATTTCTTCCTCCAGTACAAAGAGATTTCTTTGCTTTGAGGGCATGATTCTGTAACACTGATAAGGATGGAAAGTGAAGAGCTTACACCACAAACCTTGCTAGTACCATAACTTGCATTACAAAACTAAATTGTGAAAGCATGCACTCTGCCGACAATTAGGAATCAAATAATCCACTCCAAGTTATTTAGCAAAGCTTTGTTTGAAGGAGACTCCCTTCTAGCAACAGCTCTCAACTAAATTGTAGCACCTGATGGGTTAAAACAACACCCTCATGCAGCCCCTCTCATCCATTTTATCTCAGTTCCCATGAATAACTCAGTTCTACATTTTTTTTGTTGTTAGGGAGGAACCTGTTATTAAGGGCTGAATTATGCCACTTTTGACAGTGAGTTCCCAGGAGCCTGCCAATTGAATCATTCCAGGAATGGCACGTTTGCGTTTCCATCGTAGCCAGTCATCAGAGCCCATAAGTCAAGTTTATACTTGGGACCCAGCGAGCCTTGACAAGGCCAGGGACCCCTCAATTTCTTGAACCTAAACAGTGGTTCAGAAATCCTCCATGAGCTACGGCTCAGCCGATACTGCAAGGGATCCAGCGAGCCTTGACTAGGCCAGGGACCACTCAATTTCTTGAACCTAAACAGTGGTTCAGAAATCCTCATGAGCTACAGCTCAGCTGATACTGCAAGGTACTAGCCCTGACTTTTGAATTTTGTACCAGTGGAAGCTGATTTCCAGGTGGCCCACATTCTCTCCTGCTGAACACATCTCTAACTACTGTATCTCCCTCTGTCTCTCTAGTTGAATTTATGTGCCAGGGTTTAATAATTTGTTTAATCCTTACAGTCATTTTAGGTTCTGAGTTGATATTAGAAGTGAATTTTGAGCCTTTTTTTTACTTTTCCATTAGCAGATTATATCCTCTAGCCACTAGAGGGCTATATCTCTGGTAGCAATGACATTTTCTGTTTCTGCTCCACTATTAGCAGGTTATATGCAGCTGCCACTAGGAGCTCATATCCTATCTGGCACATCACACACTCTGTTCCCCAGATTTTATCATCACAATGCTCCTTTCTCAGTGGACTCTCCTTCTCCTCTCTGTCTCCCCTCCTTAAAAATTAGATACGCCTGCTATCCACTCTCACTTCTAACCACTTGTGCTTCTAGCTCTAATCTACCTACAGGGGTTAAATGCAGACGCTCTCCCACCATCTGTAAACACACCTAGGGAATTCTTTCCCATCTGTAGCCCACAATATCTTCCTCCTTAGAACCCTCTTTCTATTTCTATCAGTTCTGATACTGGCCCCTTCTACGGGTCAGGACCACACAAAATGCTTGCCAATGTACGAATATGACTCCATCAAGGAAACATTGCAGAATATGAGGGAGGACATTAATTCTCCACGTCCAGACTGTAGTGCCACAATATCGCCACCTGGATAACACAAAAACCACAAATGAGCAGGTGTCAGTGATACGGCACATCATACCCCCTACTACTTGGGTCAATATGAGCAGTGGCAGGCTGTCTATTCCCTCCCTCCAGCTGGTAGTGATGTACCCCTAACCTATCCATGTACCATGCAAAAAAAATCATGTTGCTTTACACAGTCGCACACCCTAACATATCTAAATTGGCAAGCTATACGGATCACATGGCTGCTCCTACGGATCTCAGGTAATATCCATCCCAACCCAGGCCCGATGACATACACTGCAACAGTTCATAAGAAACAGAACGGACTAACAATAGCATCAATAAATATCTGCAGCCTGCTAGCAAAAATGGACACTCTCCAAGTCTGGGTCCAGCAGCACCAGCCCGACATTCTTGTGATAGTAGAGACCTGGCTATCACCTAGGGTGCCAGACTCTGCTATACAACTCACTGGGTATGCTGCATTCATACTAGACAGACTTGGTAAAAGAAGAGGTGGTTGTATTATGTAACCCCTAGGTGGCGCTATCCCTTGGGCTACTACCTATGCCTGCTTGGCTAGTAACAGGTTAGGGGGCCTAGGTTTGGTGATGGGTGCCTCCACCCAAAGGTCAGGGTTGGTTGTGACTAATCTAACCAAGTCACAGCCCTCTGGGACACTGTGACTCCCCTTATTTTCTGCTACTGGCCCACACAATGCACAATGAGTACCTTCACAATTAACACTTACCACCAGGGTCGATTTCTCCAGTTCGACCCCGAGGACCCCCTGTAAAACAAGGTTAGGCAGCACAAATGATAACAGTACAGTACCCCCAATACAAACGGAAACTACAGTCAGTTTAAAATGCAAAAACATTAAGATCTGATTTATTCAAGGGGGTTTTAACAAGGATGGGGCAATAAGGTTAATTAACTTACTCTCTATAATAATCACACGATTATGCATGCAGAACTGAATTCCCCCACACTGTCACACACACACTGGGTACCCAGGTAACAAATCAGATGGGCTAGCCAGGATAGTTGCCCGGGGTAGGCCGGCATCGCAGCTGGGTGGGGCCCTGTGATGGAAAAAACAACATGCACACCAGTAATTTGTAATCCGGAGCCAGAGGGCTCAGATCGTGGAAAGAAAAGCACAAGCCAATCAGATTACACACTTTGATTAAACAGAAGTTGTAGGGAGCAACCCTGATATTTACTCACGGTACTCAGGCTAAATACAGCAGGGCTGGTGACTGACTTGCTGGTTTGCCAGAGGAAGCTGGGCCCCTCGACGATGGATCTTCTGTGCAGCAGGGTAATGAGGCAAGCCCCTCGTGGCAGGGCCTATCTGAGTCAGGCAGCAGGGATTCAGTCCAATTCTTGCTAGGAAAACAACTTCCAGCACCAGCACACAGTCTACAGCAAATGGGGAACTCAAATCGCAATCCCCTTCCAGCACATAGCACATTCATATGTAGAGAAAGTTTACTGTACCAGGCAAACAACTCCTCAGTCCCGATCTCAAAAATCACTCCTAAACCCGGGAACACTTCAGTAGCTACAGTCCTGACAGGCCGATTGCTTTCAGCAAAATCTTCGGTCTTCTACAGGGTGAGCCTGGTTATAAATCAGCAGCTTGCTTCATTCTCTGCAGATTTGGATTCAGCCTGAAAAAGTCTTCTTCTCCCTCTCAGGGCAGATAGCAGGCTAGTAGGCCAGGAATCAGGCCTTCCACGGTTCTCCCACGCGAACTACGTCACAAACGGCTGCTCGAACACACAGAGGTGCTGCTTCTTCAGCTTCCAACTCGAATCTGGCTTGCCAGTAGACAGCTCAGGGGCTTTCACTCAGATCCAAAAGGTTTGGTTGGTTGGTTCAGTTGTCAGTCATGGCAGAGCTCCCTCTATAGGTGCAAAAAGACACCAACAGTCCAAAAACTACAATTCCCAGAGTCTCACTCCACACAGCCCCATTTCAGCAGGCTCTATTTGAGAGTCCCAAGTACTGATTGGTCCCATTCGGCAGTCTGGGACCAAAATGGTGGAGCTAAACAGAAACAGTCCTTGCTGCAAGAAGGCAGGTTAGAACAAACTACATTTTACTACTATTTACACAATCTACCAGCAATCAGTTACATCTTTCAAAAGGGCTCACTCTGCACATGTGGCAATGGCAGAAACGGAGCGATTATTCAGCAGCCCGGGTGGGATTCGGGCATAGAAACACACAGTCTTCCCCATTCAAGCCAATTATGACTGCAAGCAGGCAGCCCTTAAAGAGACAGTACATGGAGTCTTTAAAAGCGCTCACAAGCAACACCATTTAAACGGTTTTAACGCCGAACACCATCTAGACTCTGAGCAAATAGGCAAGCTCTTGGAAGACTTTTGGGAACCCCCATTCATAGGGGGGGTACACTCTTCCTGGCCTGGAAAAACTTGGCATCCGCATCAAGTAAGTACCCTTATAATAACTCTAAGGCAGATCATCATATACATTTATAACTCCATTATATCAAGCCCATAACTTTTAAACAGTAGTCAGCATATCAAACCTTTACAACATGCATATGTTTCTGTATTTCACAGTACATCATTTTTATACAGCATTATACATACATTGCAGTTTGAAATCAGATTATTACTTCCTGCACAAGAAACCTGGAGAGAGGGGGCCCTTCCCTATCATCTACCTTGGGGCTAGATGGGAGAGGGCACCATACCTGGAGGGCAGAACAATTAATCGGGAATTTACACTTATGCTCAGTTTGGGCAGTGAGCTCTGAGACACATACACCCCTTTATGGGCCACATTGAGAGGCAAATCCACGGGCCTCCCAGGGGAATCATAGCTGAGGTGCACTATTGGTCTGACATCTCAACCAGTCTTCCTGGGGGGAACAGTCACAGTCTCTGTGCCTTTCACTTCAGTCTCTGCACTTTCCTCACTTGCAAGGGGAGCCTCTTTCTGAGCAGAACAGTTTGAACTGGGGCACTGTCAACCCCTGGCTCTGTGGATTCCGGCTCTACAACACTTTGCTCACTTTGAGTACACTTGGGTACTGGAATGGAATTGTCATCACACTCAAAATACTCTTCCTGTTCCAGCGTATGACCAGTGTGACTCAGGGCATCTGCCTCTGTCTCAGGTAATTCAAACAGTTCCACCACACAAGGCGACTCAATATCCTCAGATTTGACACTTCGCACTTCACTCTCAGGGAGCATTAGCTCCAAGGACAAAGCTGGGGGCTTAGGCAGTCCAGAAGGCCCAGCTTCATCTCCATAATTGACCAGAGGGTTACCTTGAAACAACTGACTTAGTTCATAGGAAAGATAATAACCATAGTTGCACTCACTTTCATCCGAAGTAGACTGACAGTCATTCTCAATTTGGGTTTGCTGTGGAGGAAACCTTAAGTCAGAAACTACAGGAGGAGGCTTTGTCTGTCTCTGTCTTGCAGCAGCCCTTGTCACCGGTCCAGGGGGAGCAATCTCAATCTCAGAGGGCTCAGATTCAATCATTATCTGACCAATGGGCAACAAATGGTTACGATGCATTATCTTTACAACTTTTGAGTTGTTTTCAGTCCTTACTTTATACACTGCTAAGTCACTCAAGTTGCCTACTACAATATTGAGGAGATGGTACCACCTGTCAGCAATTTTGTGTTTGCCATGCAGTCCCAGATTCCTCAACAGTACACGATCTCCCACTTGGCGCTCTTGGGCCTTCACCTTTTTGTCATATCTTTCTTTGTTAGCCAAATTTCTCTTTGCAGCCATAGTCTGAGCTAGTTGGTATGCATGATTCAATTGAGCTTTTATCTTTTGCACGTATTGTAGGTAACTGTCAGCTCAGACTCCATCAGGAGAGACTCCGAAACAAACATCCACTGGCAGCTGAGCCTCTCTTCCAAACATAAGGCAGTAAGGGGAGAAACCAGTGGCATCATTTCTGATGCAGTTGTAAGCATGTACCAAGGTGCTAATTTGCTGGCTCCATCAGGGCTTGTCTTTTGGGTGGAGAGTGCCTAGCGTGTCCAGCAGGGTGCGGTTGAAACATTCTGGCTGTGGGTCCCCCTGGGGGTGGTAAGGGGTGGTTCTGAACTTCTGCACTCCCCACAGAGAGAGCTTCTCCTTGATTAAGCAGCTCTCAAAATCTCGGCCTCGGTCAGAATGGATTCTCTGGGGGCTCCATAGTGAACAAAGAAATTCTCTATCAGTACCTTGGCTACAGTGGATGCTTTTTGGTCCTTGGTGGGGAAGGCTTGGGCATACCTTGTAAAATGGTCAGTGACCACCAGCACATTGCTAATATTTCGCTGATCAGGCTCCAAACTCAGAAAGTCAATACAAACCAACTCCATGGGGGCGCTGGTGGTGATGTCAACAAGAGGTGCAGCCCTCTGGGGCAAAGCCTTTCTCTGCAGGCAGCGACTGCAAGTCTTTATATGATGCTCAACATCAGCCCCCATCTTAGGCCAGTAGAATCTGGACCGCACTAAATCAAGGGTTTGGTCTATACTGAGGTGCCCCACATGATTGTGTAGGGATCTCAGTACCAAGTCTCTGAAAGCGGTGGGCAAAACCAACTGTTGCTTGTCTACTTGTCCCCCTCTGTCTACTGTTTCTCTGTACAGCAGCCAGTTAATCAGTTTCAATTTAGGGCCTTCTTTATACAATAACGCAGTTCTCAAATCAGAGGAGCGCAACTTGGACACATCTTTTCCTGCGTAGAGGGCTTCAAGTGCTTGTCTGATCATAGGATCTCGGGATTGAACCCACTGGATGCTGTCATTATCAAACTGAGGCAGTGTACTGATATCTAATGCAGAAAAGTGGCAGCAAGCAGCAGGTATACAATTGTCAGCGGGACCCAAGCAGTCTACTAGACAGTCCACGGCATCCGTGGACATTTGTTCCTCCTTGTCAAACTTCTGGCATAGCGCTCAAATATCAGGTTCTGACAGTCTGACCTAATCACTTCTCTGAACAGGCCTCCGGGAGAGGGCATCAGCATCCACATGATTCAGGCCTGCTCTGTATTCAACAGCGTAATCATAGGTAGACAACGCAGAAAGCCACCTATGGCCGGTGGCATCCAATTTGGCTGAAGTCTGCACATAGGTCAAGGGATTATTATCTGTCTTTACCAGTATCTTGGCCCCATACAAGTATTCATGGAATTGGTCAACAATGGCCCACTTCAATGCCAGGAACTCTAATTTATGCACAGGATAGTTTTTTTCAGATGGGGTCAGACTTCTACTGGCAAAGTCCACCGGTGTCAGGCCATTCTCGTGCTCTTGATTTAATACAGCCCCTAAGCCTTGCAGGCTAGTATCAGTATGTAATACATAGGGTTTTGCAGGATCAGCATAGGCAAGAACAGGAGCATGAGAGAGTTGATATATGATTTCATGAAAATCAGCTTCACAATCAGGCATCCATCATGACCCAAAAGACTCATTTGGATGGAAATACACTCTCTCAGCTTCAGTGGAGGACATTCTCTTGTATTTTTTGATGGTGGGAGGGCAACCTTGGGTAAGATTCAGAAGTGGGAGAATCACCCTTGAATAGTCCTTAATGAACCGCTGGTAATAACCACAGAAGCCTAGAAATCTTTGTAATTCTTTCAGGTTGCAGGGCTGGGGCCAGGTGGTCAAGGCCTCAACTTTTCTAGGATCAGTCTGTATCCCCTCGGTGGACACTATATGCACCACATATTTTACTGATGTCTAAAAGACCTGGCATTTGTCGATGGATAGCTTGAGGCCGAAATCTTCCAGGCGGTCCAACACTTTAAAAGTCTGCTTTCATGTTCCTCCAATGAACTCCCATACACTATAACATCATCTAGATATACTATGCACTCCAATAAGTTCATGTCCCCCACTGCACACTCCATCAACCATTGAAAAGTGGCTGGGGCACCTCATAAATTCATAGAACCCAAGTGGACATATAAAGGCTGTCTTCTCATGGCCTTCTGGGGCCATGGGGATCTGGTAGTACCTACTGCGAAGATCCAACACAGAGAACCACTTGCTACCATTCAGACAATCTAAGGCATCCTGAATACGGGGCATGGTGTATTGATCAGGGATGGGCTGCCTGTTGAGGGTGCGATAATCCACACACATTTGTACTGTTCCATTCTTCTTTCTCACCACTACAATAGGCGAAGCATAAGATCTTCTGGGTTCTTGTATCACACCAGCCACAAGCATCTCCTGTTAGTGCTGTCTCACGTCATCTATATCAACAGGTGCCAGGCATCGAGACCTCTCACGGAATGGCCGCTCTTCATGCAGCCAGATATGATGCTCAGCTCCTTTCACACATCCCACATCCCATTCCATTAATGTAAAACACCTGGTCTCTCTGGGTAAGTTTCTCACTGATTCTCATCTTCCATTCGGCTGGCAACAGGGAGTCACTAAAATCAAACAAGTCGGGCATCACTCTGTCCTTCTCCCCTGAGTACTTGTTACTGGGTAACACTGCAGTGTCTGCACAGTGTACGGTAGCCAGTGTGCAGCCTCTATTCACTGGAATTTCTCTGTCTGACACATTGTGAACTTGGACCATCACCCGTCAAACACAGGCATGAGCCCCGGCGGGTAAGATACTGGGTTTAACCAGCAATCCTTCCACAATTTTCCATCGCCTGGGGCATCCAGCATGAGTATCTTATTCTTAACATCCTTTTTCAATCAGACTTCTCCTTGTAAAGTACACTGAGCATTAGGCGCCAGGATCATGGACTCGGGATCCTTCTTCCGTACAACCCCAACCAGTTAATCTGAATCCACCTCTTCAGCATTCTTCCGTGACTCATAAACCTTCTTGATCAAGGCAGGAATCCTCAAAGCTCTACCAGGCCACTGCCCCTGTTTTTCATAGCATAGTTGCACCAATCTCCCGAACATATGAGCATTTGTCCCAATTAGTAACGGAACCCCATCATACAGTCCAGTAGGAGGACACACTAGGACCAAAGTCTCCACTTACTCCGCCACTCCAGCCACTGAGGTGGGGAAAGACAACTACATTCGGATGAATCCAGAGTAGGGGTACGCCTTTTCACTTAACCCCCAGACATGTAGTCCTTCCAAAGGCTGTAAGGGCTTGTCAGGCAAGTGCTTTTTGTACCAGTCTTGGAACATGATGGTTACTTGGGAGCCACTATCCAGCACAGCCCTAGTAGACACTCCATTTACTTTCACTGTCATCTCCATGGAGGGACCCACCACCTTGGACCATTCTAGAGGAACAGCAGCAGAGATCCGGACAGACGATTTAGCTATAAAGAAATTTGAGTTAGGGTTTCTCGGACCCTTACTGAGGTCATTTTGTACACCCATTGATCACTGATTCATTTTCCAAAGCTCTCTATGAAGCCGGCTCACCACCCTCTCTAAGTCTTTCTGGGACCGGCATTCCCTCATCATATGGCCATCTTTTCCACAGTTGTGACACATGAAAGACTCCTGGGTCATCCTTGGAGAGAACATTACCTGAGGAACTGAAGTATTAGCAAGGGGTTGAGGTCCATTATTTGCTGGCAACAGTGAGAGGGGTGCAATGTGTCTCAACAGTTCCTTCAGGGCAGCAGTCAATTCTTTGATCTCACTCTGAGGGCTCTCCATGTTATAAGATGCCTGAGGGTGCACCCCCACCCCTAGGGCAGTCACAGCCTGAGCAGAATCAGAATCTGGTCCCACAGGGGAAATTCTTGCAGGGGCGCCCACCTTCAACTCTTGGACCTCCTTCAGCAGTTCATCTTTCAAAAACTGGGCTCAGGGCAGGAAGTCCTTTTCCTTCTCAGAGTACTCACTAGCTGCCAATCTTTGCCCCTGAACCTCACTTGGCAGATCACCCTTGGTCACTCATGTCACAGCAGCAGCTATTGGTGCAATTTCCCCACAGGGTTGCCTTTTCTCAACCCCCCGAATTTCTCTCATAAGCTCATCATAGGAGGATGGTGATTCCAGTTGGTTGGCCAGGCGCAACTGAAGCAACAACAATTTTGAAAATGGAGCAGATTTAAAAATCTGGTCCATCCTGGTTCGATCTACTTCAGTCACTGGCAAACTACCCTTTCTGAGGCATTCTTGCAGCAATTTTTCAAGCCGAGGTACATACACAGACAACAACTCCCCAGTGCACTGCTGGGCATTTCTCACTCTCCACCACAGGTCCTCATCTGAATCTGGGCTCCCATACACATTCTCCAATGCCTCAAGATAGTCCTGTGCAGTCGCTTCAGGGTTATTGGCCCATTTGGCACGGATGGTAGCCAGGGCAGGACCTCAGAGGCTCTCACTTAATCTCTTTCACTTCTCTGCTTCTGAGCATTGCCATTCCAGTACTAGAGGGGCAACATAGTCTATCCAGGTCTCCCAGTCATCCTTCCCTTGGGGGTGGGGTGGGGAGGGTGCCCGAGAAGGTTCTTAACCTTCGGTAAGAATTGTGACTAATGGCAGGTACCGACATAGGGGCCAGAATTGGCATGGGCACAGTAAGAGGGCAATAACAGGTGTTGGAGCAGGAGGGGGTGTTAGGGGAGGAACACCTGCAGGTGGTAGGAATAATTTCTTTAAGTCCTCCGCAGTTTTCCCTTCATCCTGCAACAATTTAGCAAATTTCTCCTCAAAAATCTCAGATAGTGGGGGGGGGCTCATCCTCCCTGGGGTTTTTACTATCTTTAGTTATCACTCTCCAGGCAGTGAGGGCTCCTTCTGTGGTAATAATCTGGGGCACTTTGGAACTGTCTACTGGGTCCTTACACTCTACTAAGGCCATGAAAGTTTGGGCGAGCAGATTAGCCTGTCGACCCACCACCACAGGGTTTTGTAAACATTCCACCTTGGAAAGTACTCCCTCTACAGTGTCCTTATTGGTACCCAGGGGTATATCTAGGATAAGCATAGCATTTTGGGGATCAATCTCCTGCCCAGTATACCTCCCCACCAACTGGTGTACAGCCCTTCTGTTGGAGTAGCCATTTATTTTTAACAGCAATTCATAAATGTGGCCACTAGGGGATGCTAATCCCAGCGGTGCCTCCAAGATGTAACCCCTAGGTGGTGCTATCCCTGGGGCTACTACCCCTGCCTGCTTGGCTAGTAACAGGTTGAGGGGCCTAGGTTTGGTGACAGGTGCCTCCACCCAAAGGTCAGGGTTGGTTGTGACTAATCTAACCAGGTCACAGCCCTCTGGAACACTGTGATCCCCTATTGGCCCACACAATACACAGTGAGTACCTTCACAATTAACACTTACCACCAGGGTCGATGTCTCCAGTTTGACCCCGAGGATCCCCTGTAAAACAAGGTTAGGCAGCACAAATGATAACAGTACAGTACCCCCAATACAAACGGAAACTACAGTCAGTTTAAATGCAAAAACAGTAAGATCTGATTTATTCAAGGGGGTTTTAACAAGGATAGGGGCAATCAGGTTAATTACCTTACTCTCTATAATAATCACACGGTTATGCATGCAGAACAGAATTCCCCCACACTGTCTCACACACACACACACTGGGTACCCAGGTAACAAATCAGATGGGCTAGCCAGGATAGTTGCTCGGGGTAGGCAGGCAGGCGTCGCAGCTGGGTGGGCCCTGTGATGGAAAAAACAACATGCACATCAACAATTTGTAATACAGAGCTGGAGGGCTCAGTTCGTGGAAAGAAAAGCACAAGCCAATCAGATGACACACTTTGATTAAACCGAAATTGCAGGGAACTACCCTGACATTTACTCACGGTACCCAGGCTAAACACAGAAGGGCTGATGGCTGACTTGCTGGCTTGCCAGAGGAAGCTGGGCCCTTCGACGATAGATCTTCTGTGCAGCAAGGTAGTGAGGCAAGCCCCTCGTGGCAGGGCCTATCTGTGTCAGGCAGCACGGATTCAGTCCGCTACTTGCTAGGAAAACAACTTCCAGCACCAGCACACAGTCTACAGCAAATGGGGAACTTAGATTGCGATCCCCTTCCAGCACATTGCACATTCATATGTAAAGAAAGTTTACTGTACCAGGCAAACGACTCCTCGGTCCCGATCGCAAAAATCACTGCTAAACCCGGGAGCACTTCAGTAGCTACAGTCCTGACAGGCCGATTGCTTTCAGCAAAATCTTCGGTCTTCAAAAGGGTGAGCCTGGTTATAAATCAGCAGCTTGCTTCATTCTGTGCAGATTCGGATTCAGTCCGAAGAAGTCCTCTTCTCCCTCTCAGGGCAGATAGCAGGCTAGTAGGCCAGGAATCAGGCCTTCCATGGTTTTCCCGCTCGAACTATGCCTCAAACGGCCGCTCGAACACATACAGGTGCTGCTTCTTCAACTTCCAACTCGAATCTGGCTTGCCAGCAGACAGCTCAGGGGCTTTCACTCAGATACAAAAGGTTTGGTTGGTTGGTTCAGTTGTGAGTCATGGCAGAGCTCCCTCTATAGGTGCAAAAAGACACCAACAGTCCAAAAACTACAATTCCCAGAGTCTCACTCCACACAGCCCCATTTCAGCAGGCTCCATTTGAGAGTCCCAAGTACTGATTGGTCCCATTCGGCAGTCCAGGACCAAAATGGTGGAGCTAAACAGAAACAGTCCTTGCTGCAAGAAGGCAGGTTAGAACAAACTACATTTTTACTACTGTTTACACAATCTACCAGCAATCAATTACATCTTTCAAAAGGGCTCACTCTACACATGTAGCGATGGCAGAAATGGAGTGATTATTCAGCAGCCTGGGCAGGACTCAGGCATAGAAACACACAGTCCCCCCATTCAAACTAATTATGACTGCAAGCAGGCAATCCTTAAAGAGACAGTACATGGAGGCTTTAAAAGCACTCACAAGCAACACCATTTAAACGGCTTTAACGTCGAACACCATCCAGACTCTGAGCAAATAGGCAAGCTCTTGGAAGACTTTTGGTAACCCTCATTCATACAGGGTTACAATTATATATGCTAAAGACCACATTCAGGGCCAAATGCTTAAGCCATGTGACATTAAATGTGGGTCTCAACTGATGGCCATAAAAGTAATACTTGGCAAATGCGGGAAAACCCTAACAATAGTCTCAGCCTATATCCCTCCCTAGGAACAAGTGAACGGTTTCAATTCTGTCATCAATTACCTCTGTGAAGGGGGACCAAACACAGAGCTCATAATGGTTGGAGACTTTAATATCAACTGGTCTTCTTCTGAAGCTGTACACTACAAGGACTCATTATCAACTTTCAACCTTGTGCAATTGGTAGACTCCCCCACTCAGTATAACAGCAGAACAGACACAGGGTCAATAATCGACTGGGTGGTCACAAATCGGCCAGAAAGAATATCCTCCATCATGGTTCTCCCCGACTCCCTCAGTGACCGCTCCCCGGTAATCTGTAAATGGTCAAATAAGGTCTCAGAGGCACCAGCCAGGACTATTACTGCTAGACTTCTGAAGAAAGGCAAATTACGAGCTCTAAGAACATACCTCAGCCTCCAAGATTGGAGCTCTATTGACCACAAAACAGATGTCAACACTGCCCTAGAATGCTTTATAAGCAAATTCAATGAAGTGTGCAATGTCTACACCCCCTACACCAAAAGAAGGATCCGTGACTATGACAGCCCTTGGATCACGGCATAGCTACTAGCCCTCATGAAAAATAGAGATGACTTGTGGTACAAAGCAAGAAACTCCGGTACCCAGACAGACTACCAGAACTATAGAGCCGCATGAAATAAATGCACCGGGGCTATTCGCAAGGCCAAAAACACTCACTTTAAAAATAAGCTGACAAACTCATGGGGCGACAGTAGATGGTTCTGGGAGAACATCAAGTCCCTAACCAGTGAACCTGAACATTGAGGGCCACCCTATGCAGGATCACAGTCGCATATCAAATGTCTTCAACAAAGCTTTTACTGACCTCAGTGGAGTGTTGCCCCCTAGCTTCCTTCAACACCAATCAGATACTTGCACCGAACAAAACCTGGGGACTCAATCAAACTCCCATCCGCCTTTCTACTTCAGAGCTATCACCTTTATGGAAGCAAAAAAGTCCATCCTAAAAGCACTAGGTAATTCCAGAACTAGCTCTGATCAACTTGACCTAAAACTAGTTAGATTCACCCTGGACTAAACTCTCTAACCTCTCACCAAAATCTTAAATCTCTCCTTGGTATCAGGCGAATTCCCACGGATCTGGAAGGTGGCGGTGGTTACCCCTGTTTACAAAAGTGGTGACAGGGCCAACTCTACACATTACCACCCAATATCTATCCTTCCTCTACTCTCCAAGGCCCTGAAGCAAATTGTAAGCGACCAACTGATGGAATATCTAGACAAGTATCATTTACAATGTCAGCAACAATATGGATTTGGAAAAGAACATAGTACCACAACCACTCTAGTGGAGTTTACCAGCTTTATCCATAATGCTCTAGACAGAGGGCTCTTGGTGAGGGCAACATATATTGATCTCACCAAGACCTTCGACACCATCAATCACAATCTGCTCCTGGATCAGCTCTTCAATACCAGCCTTGTCTCTGCAACAGTAGCATGGCTCAGAAGCTACCTCTCTGGGAGGGTCCAAAAGGTGAAAATCCTGGACACCTTCTCCGACAACCTTAGTGTTAACACAGGCATTCCTCAAGGTTCTATCCTTGGCCCTCTTCTGTTCAGCCTGTTCTTAAACAACCTCTCTCAATCGGTAAACGACCAGCTACTACTGTATGCAGATGATGCAGTCCTATATTCATGTAATTCTGACCCCTACATACTGGAAAAGCAAATGCAGGCTAATTTCACTGCGGCTGAGCACTGCTTCCTTCAATCAAAACTGCTCCTTAAAGAGCCGGCCCATCGGCGTGGTGGTTGGATTCCCACTTGTGATGCCAGCGACCCGGATTTGGGAATGGACTCGTGACACTGGAGGGCCGGCCAGGGTGAGATGGCTGGGAGACTGCTCGCCTCTCTCAGGGGAGGGTGGATTCATGACCGGTGTTTGCCGACCCCTGGCAGAGGCTGAGGGTATGACACATGCTGGGGCTTGGCATACTGGGAACGCTGGCTTACGCTTGATGTTGTGGCAACTACACCTATATGGGAGCAAAGTGGAAAAGCTCCAGGGATGACCGGATGATGGTCACCAGCTCCTGTTGCAGCTGAGCCCTGAATGCAGCCTACGTTCACCCCAGCAGCACACAAGCCAAGTATAGTGTGCTGGCCAGCCCCTACCGGTGCCTATCTCCCTCGGAGGAGGGGGACCTGCCCAGCGAAGGGTTACGTCTGCGTTACCCGGGGGCTGCGGATATGGGGTGAGGGGCTGGCATCGAGGCAGGGGCACCAGCGGGGACCTTGGCAGACCTGAAGGAGTAGACGCCCTGGAGCAAGGAGAAGGTGGATAAAAAAAAACAACAAAAAACTGCTCCTCAATTATAAAAAAAACTAAGACTATGTTAGTTGCATCATCACATAACAGACACCGCACTCACCAACTTTGCATTCATAACAATCAGAACACTTCCATGGAGATGGTTCAAATATTTAAATACCTAGGATTGACACTGGACCGCACCCTCTCGTTTAACCAACTCATAGACTCAGTCGCAAAGTCATTAAATGCAGAACTACGATTACTGTACAGACACTGAAAAGGCCTGACTTCTGAGGCACTCAAAACTGCTGTAAATAGCTCGGTCATCTCAGTAACAGACTATGGTCTAGCAGTATATGGGGCTGCCTTCCAAACTGCTTTGAAACGTATCAAAACAACACTAAACAAAGTGTGTCATTTAGTCCTAGATGTACCCCATCTCACTCACATCCGTGAGTTGTACACTCAAACAAAATGGCTCAACCTTGACAGTCACCTCCAGTATCAAGTATGCATGCCACCAAGAAGTCTATGCTAGGACTTATCACACCAGGCCTGCAAAGCCTCCTTAGCCAACTTAATTCCATCAGATGCACTATGGGTACAAAAACCTCAGCCCTCTGCATCCCTTTCCGTAGAACCACAGAAGGCCAACGGGCACCACTTTGGCTTAATGCGCTTGACCTAGGCATCACAAAAGAAGACAAAATAGGCCCCTTTAAAGATAAACTCCACATGGCCCTCGCCACAAACAGGAACTGTGACTGTGAGACCTGAACTCCCTCACACTCTTCCCTCCTCTTTCCTGCTACCATCATTCTAACCTGCACCCTTGCCTCTCCTCTCTTCTTGCTAACTAACACTCCCCTAGTAGGCTCCAGGTCCCCGCCTCAGCACTCCCCCAGTGAGTCCAGCCCTCCTTTATGGCTACACTCTTTAGCACTTAAGATAAAATAACTGCTGCCCATCAAGTTCTCGCCTCCTTGCGAATAGTATTAGTTAATTATTTTACAGACTATATCATCCTCTGTTCCCTACCTGATTTGCTCTATATCCTGTAGATTCTCAAGTTTTCCACTTAACAACCTGTCAACCTAGTCTGCTTTAAATTAGGTGTCTGTACATGTTTACTAATGTAATCCCTGTTAATATAATTATGTAACCTCTGTAACCTGATGTACTCATGTCTTTCTAGGCATGGAACCTCCTTGTATCTGCTTATGTACTTGTAACCATTGTAAATGATGTTATGCCCATGTATTACTACGACGTGGAACCTCTGTAAAAGAGCCTTTGACTCAAAGGTATTTCCTATAAATAAAGATAATATATATATATATATATATATATACACAGTGCCGACTGTGTTTCAAAATGGACCTTTCTCAAAAGATAATTTAAAGTCAGTGCCAGATTAAAGGAAATGGCTAGGCTGTGCAAAACTGTGACCACAGATTAGTAAGTGATGCCCTATCATGCTCCCAGCTGGATTAGACCATTTCTCATTTCAGATGAGCTAAGAGCTTCCTGGTCCATCAAAAACCCTCCTCTGCCCTCCCCCCCTCCCACCAAATCTGGTTTGTAACTCTTCCATCAAATCTGCCTCCCCTCAAAAGCTAATGCCAGGATCTCCCATGCTAGATAGGGTGTCTTATTCCTTGTCTCTGTAAACATAAGTGTAACCCCCCTACAAATGGGGGTTCCCAAAATGTCTTCCTTGAGCTTGCCTAAATGTTCACTGCCAGGCTGGTATCCTGTGTTTTAGCAGTTTAAATGTGATTACCAGAGCTCGTACAGCCTCTGTGTACTGTCTCTTTAAGAGCTGCCTAATTGCAGTTTAAGTAATCTGAGATGAAGTGCTGTTGAAAGATGTAACTATTTGCTGAAAACCATTTATAATTATAACGATAATGTAGTTTGTCTAACCAGCTTTCTTTGTAGCAAGGACTGTTTTGTTTATCTGCACTATCTTGGTCCTGGACTGCAAATTGGACCAGTCAGTTCTGGTGGGACCTAAAATGTAGCCGGACTACAGGAGCTGTCTGCATTCAAAATCTATAGGAACTGTGGTTTGAGTTTTTGCAACTGAAGTGGGAGCTCTTGCTTTAACTGACAGCCAAATCAGCCAACCAAATCTTTTGGATCTTGGGGAAGTCCCAGGCTGCTTGCAGTTTTCAGTTAGAACTAAGCTGGAAGCTGAGCAAGAAGGAGCTGAAGTGTTTCTGAGCAGCTATCCTGAGTGGATTCACATGGGAGAACTCTAAAAAGGCTAAGTTTTTGGCCTGCATGCCGGTGTGCTGCTCTTGAAAGGGAGAGGAGAGAAGAGAATTATTTTGGTCTAAATCCAAGTTTGTGTGATTAAAGTAAGCTACTGAAGTGGGCCAGGCTCAACCTGAAGAAGACCGAATATTTTTGCTGAATGCGATCAGCCTGTCAGGAGTTCCAGCTACCCTTAAGCTCCCGGTGTGTGCAGAGACTTTGAGATTGTGCCCAGGGAGCGCTTTGCCTGGTACAGTAGAATTCCCGTACATGTAAATGTGCTATGATCTGCTAGTGGGTTGTGAGTTAGTTCCCCACTGTGTGAATTGTGTTCTGCTTGCTGGAAGCTGTATCCATCCCAAAACGGACTGCTTTTGAACTTGTCTCCATGCGGTCTGTGCTTTGACGGACTGGCCC
The DNA here is from genome assembly GCA_016271365.2 of Neoceratodus forsteri. NCBI lineage: Eukaryota > Metazoa > Chordata > Ceratodontiformes > Ceratodontidae > Neoceratodus > Neoceratodus forsteri. The sequence goes on along the minus strand of CM057458.1, from coordinate 1,401,941,667 downwards.
AGCCAGACAACCCACTGCACAGAGAAGCCATCGACGAGATACCTGCCTGGGGATCAGCCCCCTGCTCCATGCTTGAACAGGAACGACACCTCTGCAACTTGTGTGGGCCCTGTTTCTCCTGGCTTTCCAGATCAACCACCTGCAGTCTCGATTTTCATCCAGCTTGTGTCCAGTCTTGGGTATCGTGAGTAAATACCAGGGTAGCTCCCTACAACAACAGCTTAATCTGAGTGTGTCATCTGATTGTCTTGTTTTGTTTCCTTTACGAACTGAGCCCTCAGGCTCTGGATTACAAATATTGTGTACTGTGCATGTTGTGTTTTCCATCACAGGGCCCCAAGCAGCTGCAACCCTGGGCAATTGTCCTGGCTAGCCCATCTCTTCTCCACCTGGGTACCCAGAGGTGGACCGTGTGGAGGGACTCAAAGCGCATGCATAACTGCTTGACTGATATAACCTTTAAGCTAATTAACCTGATTTTGCAGCTCCCTTGTTCAAGTCCCCTGAATAAATCAGATCTAACTTTTTCTGCAGGTAATTTGACTGTGGTTCCAGTTTGTGCTCAAAGTACTGTACTGTTGCTCTTTGCTGTGCTTAACCTTGTTTTACAGGGGGTCCCCAGGGTTGAGCTAGAGGAACCAGCCCTGGTGGTAAGTGCAAACAGCGTGGGTACTTGTGGGGTGTACCAGGGGTATTGTGAAAGTGATTATTGTACAGTGTTCAGGCCACTAGAGGGGGAAAGAGGAAGGGGGTTACAGTGTCCCAGAGGGATGCCCAGGTTAGGTTGACCACTACCAACCCTGAACTCTGGGTGGAGGCACCAGTTTCAGAACTCAGGCCCCTTTACCTGCTACTAGCCAAGCAGGCAGGAGTAGTAGCCCTTGGGATAGCGCCACCTAGGGGTTACAGAAGGAAAGGCTCTCATAAAGTCAAATGTTCCAGAAACTCCCCATCCACAAACCCAGGGTACTCGATGCACACAGTTATATGCCTGCTTGAGGATGGGAACATCAGAGATGACAAAACAAAATGGTAATATTAAATGCACAATGAAAATAGAAAATAGAGTTAAAATTGACATTTGGACCTTGGGTTTTCTTAAGGAAATATCTAAAAGAGAAAAAAAAGCAAAGTGAACTTTGTTTTGTTTTTTCCTTCTTCTTCTTCTTTTCTCTTTTAGATATTTCCTGAAGAAGATCCAAGGTTGAAATGTCAATTTTAAGTCTATTTTCTATTTTTAGCATGCATTTAGTATTACCATTTTGTTTTCTTTTCAAACCACATGCTGACACAGCATCTTGTTTTTGTTCTTAACGGAGATAACGTACTTGTACAACATGAAGCCATGCTAGATGCCATTGAGTGGAACAGGCACCTCTTGAACTCCAAATAAATAAATGTCACCTAAGGTATACTGTTAAACACACACACACACGCGCGCGCGCGCACAAGCTGCAACCAAATAGGTCAAAATGTTCTAAGTACTCTCCAGCTCAAGGATTTACTGTGCTGCTTTGATGCAGAATTTGTGAAATTTACAAAAAAGGAGGTTATGTGTGTAACCCCCCTACACATGTGGGTTCCCAAAAAGTCTTCCTCGAGCTTGCCTAAATGCTCACAGCCAGGCTGGTGTCCTGCATTTTAGCAGTTAAACGTTATTGCCAGAGAATGCCTGTGTACTGCCTCTTTAAGGGCTGCTTAGATCTGCAGTGGTGATTAATCTGGGAGGGGGCTGAGTGTTGTCATCCTCGAGTCCCACCCAGGCTGCCTGATAATCGCTCTGTTTCTGCCATTGCCAATTGCGCAGAGGGGAGCTCTGTAAGAAGATGTAACTGTTTGCTGAAAACCTATTAGAGTGACAATGATAATGTACTTTGTCTAACCTGCCTTCTTTGCAGCAAGGACTGTTTTGTTTATCCCCGCCATTTGGCCCGGGACTGTGAATTGGACCCATCAGTACTGGTGGGACCTAAAATGGAGCCGGACTACAGGAGCTGTCTAGAGTCAAAATCTGCAGGAATTGTAGTTTTGGGCTTTTGGTGCATTTTTTAACCTACATAGATACATAGATACATAGACAGTGTCGGCAGATAAGGGTCTATGGCCCACCCAGTCTGCCCATTTGAGCTTGTAAGTTCAGTTTGTTTTCCTAGAAGTCTGTTGCCCCTTACCCTGACCTCCAGAATTCCTTTATGTCTATCCATGCATTCTTAAATCGTGATTGTTTCAGCCCCCACCACTTCTCTGGCAGGGTGTTCCACTTGTCCACCACCCGCTCTGTGAAGAAATTCTTTTCATGTTTCCTCTGAATTGTCCTCCTTCCAACTTCATCCCATGCCCTCTAGTCCTGGAACATCTTTTCGCTTAAAAATAGTGTTTTCCTGCACCCTGTTCCTCCCTGTAAGATACTTGTATGTCTCTATCATATCCCCTCTCCTCCTCTCCTCCAGGGAGTACATGTTCAGTTCCTTCAACCTGTCTTCATAGGACTTGTGATGCAATCCATGCACCATCTTTGTTGCCCTCCTCTGAACCTTCTCTACCCTGTCTATGTCCTTAGTAGGTATGGTCTCCAGAACTGTACACTGTACTCCAGGTGGGGCCTCACTAGTGTCTTGTATAGCGAATTATGACCTCCTTTCCTGCTGGTGATGCCCCTGCCCATACATCCCAGCATCCTATTTGCTTTACCTGCTGCCTTGTCACACTGTTTCCCTACCTTGAGGTCATCAGAGATGATAACCCCAAGATCCCTTTCCTGCTTGGTGCATGCTATATCCTCACCCCCAACTGATATATTGTGCCAGGGTTTTGTGCCCATATGCATAATCTTGCACTTCTTTGCATTGAATTTCAACTGCCAAACCCTGACCATTCTTCAAGTTTCTGCAGGTCCTTCTCATTCTGTCTACACCCTCTGGTGTGTCTACTCTGTTACAGAGCTTTGTGTCATCAGCGAACAGTGAAATTCTGCCTTCTAGGTCCTGTGCAATGTCACTGATGAAGATGTTGAATAGGACCAGTCCCAGCACTGATCCCTGTGGTACCCCACTGGTCACTCTTCCCTCTGTGGGTGACAGCCATTTACCACCACCCTCTGTGTCCTGCCACCCAGCCAGTTACCTACCCACCACACTACTGTCCTGCCCACACCCATATTCCCCAGTTTGTGTAACAGTCTTCTATGTGGCACAGTGTCAAAGGCCTTGCTGAAGTCCAGATAGGCCATGTCCACCGCCTCCCTGATCCACCTCCTAGTCACCCAGTCAAAATTCAACGAGGTTGGTCTGACATGACCTCCCTGGTGAAACCATGCTGCCTTGGGTCCTGTAGTCCATTGACAACCAGATATTCTACCAATCTCTCCTTCAGTAGTGCTTCCATGATCTTCCCCACTACCGAGGTGAGGCTGACTCGGTCTGTAGTTCCCTGCTTCCTCTTTGTTCCCCTTTGTATAAGGGGACTACATCTGCTGTCCTCCAGTCTTTGGGTACCTCCCTGTTTCAGTGATCGGCTAAACAGGATAGCCAGAGGTTCAGCCACCACCTCTCTTAGTTCTTTAAGGACCCTGGGGTGCACCCCATCTGGCCCCATTGCTTTATCAACTCTTATTACTTCCAGTTCCTTCAGGACCCTTTCTCGGTAAAGGGACTTGTGTCCATTTCTGCCATTCTCACCCCTTGTACTCCCTTCAGACCCATTACCCTCCTCTTCCTCAGTAAAGACTGAGCAGAAATACCTGTTCAATATGTCAGCTTTACTGTTGTCATCCTCCACGTGGCCCCATCCTCCCCCTTCAGTCTCACTATCCCTCCCTTTGTCTTTCTTTTTTCACTTATGTACCTGTAAAAGGTTTTGTCCCCTCTACCCACTGATTTTGCAATGTGCTCTTCTGTCTGAGCTTTGGCTTCCCTTACTGACCTCCCTGCCTCTCTTTGCTTCTCCTGGTACTTCTCCCTATCCCTTCTGCCTGTGTCTTTTTGTATTGCCTGAATGCAATCTTTTTGGCTTTCACTTTCTTTGCTACCTCTTTGGAAACCATAATGGTCTCCTCTTCCTTTTCCTCTTGCTAACCTGCTTAATGCATAATTCTGTTGTTCTTGTAATCCCCATTTTAAATACTGCCCACTGTTCCTCAACCCCTGATTCCTGTCCCATTCCCCTTAATGCCTCTTTCAAGTATCTCCCCATTTTCCCAAAGTCTGACCCCCTAAAATCCAGGATACGTGTTTTTGTGTGGTTGGTTCTGCTCTTTCTGTGATTTCAAACCACAATGACTGGTGGTCACTGTTTCCCAGGTGCTCCCCCACTGTTACCCCCATCACACTGTCCCTGTTTGTGAGCACAAGGTCCAGTATTGCCTTCTGCCGAGTTGGTTCCATGACCAGTTGCTTGAGGAAGGCACCCTGAAGGGAGTCCAGGATAAATCTGCTCCTAGTTGATGCTGCTGCTGGGATGCTACAGTCCACGTCTGGAATATTGAAGTCTCCAACCAGTACTACCTCACCCTTGTTTGCCATCCTTTGGATGGCTAGCATCAACTCTATCTGTTTCTTCCTCCTGTGCTGGTGGTCTATAGACCACACCTTGCGGATGGCTGTCCCATTTTCCTTTCCAGCTTAACCCACAGTATCTCTCCCCATTTTGTTCCTCCTGGATCTCTGTGGCCCTTATGTCATTTTTCACATACAGTGCCACCTCCTCCCTTCCTGCCTGCTCTGTCTCTTCTGAATATGTTGTAGCCAGGTATGGCCATCTCCCAGTCGTGGTTATCATTACACCAGGTTTCAGTGATGGCCACAATGTCCAGGTCTGACTGCACCATGACAGCCTCCAGATCTTCCATCTTGTTGCTAAGGCTCCTGGCATTTGCACATGGCTTTCCATGATTTGACCTCCTAGACTGTTTCCAGTTCTACTCCAGCCCCTTCCTTGGTTGTCATTTATCCCTGGTTCTCCTTGCTGTCTGCCCTTCTGCTGAATTTGCCCCTTTTCTGCTTATCCACCTCTTGGGCACTAATCTCCATCTTTTGCACACTGCTTTGCAGAGATAGCCACTCCTCTGGTTCATTGGTTCCACTGCTAGCTGTGGGGGGTGAGCAAGTGGGTACCCTCCTTGCTGGCCTGCCACCCCCCTTTGCTAGTTTAAATGCTTGTCAATGTAGCATTTAAACTTATCATTGAGTGCTTGGATTCCCCTCCAGGATGGATGCAGGCCATCAGGCTTGAACAAACCTCCATCCCTCCAGGTGGGTCCCCAGTCACCAATGAATCCAAACCCTTCCTCACAGCACCAGTTCTTCAACCATGAGTTAAAGTTCCTGGTGCATGCACTCCCTATGCTCTCCCTTGCCTCTCACAGGTAGTACTTCTGAGAAAGTGACAGAAGTAGCTACTTGCTTGAGACCCCTCCCCAGTTTCCTAAACTCTTCCTGAACTTCCTTTGGCTCCCCATTTGCCAGGTCATTAGTACCTAGGTGGATAATGATATCCAGCTCACCCTCCCGTCTTGCCTTCCCAGTGATCCCCAGGATCTTCCTTCCATCCCTCCATGCCGTGGCACCTGGTAGGCACCTCACCTCCCTGTCCTCCCCCTCCTGTGTCCCTAGCTGGATCCCTCTTATGATGGATTCCTCCACCAGGATTCGCTTCCTCCTCCTCGGGGTCCACTGCTTTCCCCGCTGAGGTCACCTCCCCTGGCTAACCTCCACATCCTTTCCTTCCACTTCTCTGGGTACCTCTATTTGGTTGTCCTCATTCGCCAGTGTGGCATATGAGTTCTTGAGTGGAATAGGATCTGGGATGTGCCTCTGCCTGACCGCTCTAACCCTCCCTGAGCCCACTGTCATCCAAGTGCTCCTCGTTCTCGGCATCCTTTGAGGCAGTTGCATTGGACTGGGTGGTCCCTGGATAGGGGTGATGGTACTCCTGACCCAGTTTACTTCCTGAAGGGGAAGCCTTTGTTATGACTGACAGACAGATCAGCCAACTGAACCTTTTGGATTCTGGGGAAAGTCCTAGGCTTGCTGGCAGTTGAGTCAGATCTAAGTTGGGAGCTGAAGAAGCAACAACTTGAGACAGTCAAGCAGCCATCTGAGTAGTTTCAAGTGGGAGAACTGTGGAAAGGCCTGATTTGTGGCCTGCATGTCTACTTGCAACCCCTGAGAGGGAGAGAAGAGAATTATTTCTGACTAAATCCTAGTTTGTGAGAATGAAGTAAGCCACTGATTTTTTTACCAGGCTCATACCTGAGGAAGACCGCAGATTTTGCTGAATGAAATCAGCCTGTCAGGATTTCCAGCTGCTTTTGAATCCCCGGTTTGTGCAGAGACTTTGCAATCGTGACCGGAGAGTGGTTTGCCTGGTACAGTAGAATTTTGTTACATGTAAATGTGCTGTGTATTGAAAGTGGGTCATGATTTGGTTCCCCACTGTGTGAACTAGGTTCTGCTTGCTGGAACCTTTATCCAGCCTAACCAGACTGAATCCGCATTCATCTCTATTCCGCCTGGGCCGTGCCATGTTGGCCCTGCCAGACTAGCCCACTGCACAGAGGAAAGTCACCGATGAGAGACCTGCCTGGGGATCAGCCCCCTGCTCCATGTTTGAACAGGATCGATGCCTCGGCGAATCGTGGGGGGCCTGCTTCTCCTGGCATTCCAGATCAACCACCTGCTGTCTCGATTTTCGTCCTGTCTGTGTCCAGTCTTGGGTATCATGAGTAAATATCAGGGTAGCTATTTGCTGAAAATCATTTAGAGTGATAATGATAATGTAGTTTGTCTAACCTGCCTTCTTTACAGCAAGGATTGTTTTGTTTATCTCCACTATCTTGGTCCTGGACTGCCCAACTGGACCAATCAGTACTGGTGGGACCTAAAATGTAGCCGGGCTACAGGAGCTGTCTGGAGTCAAAATCTGTAGGAATTATAGTTTGGGGCGTTTGGCGCCAATTTGCACCTGAAGGGGGAGCCTTTGTTGTGACTGACAAACAGATCAGCCAACCGAACCTGGTGGATTCTGGGGAAAGTCCCAGGCTTGCTGGCAGTTGAGTCAGATCTAAGTTCGATACAGTCTCTGTGGAAAGGCTCGAGTTTTGGCCTGCATGCCTACCTGCTGCCCCTAAGAGGAAGAAGAGAATCAGTTCGGACTGAATCCGAGTTTCTGAGAACAAAGTAAGCCACTGAGTTGTGCTCAGGATCAACCTGAAGAAGAACGTAGATTTTGCTGAACACAATTGGCCTGTCAGGATTTCCAGCTGCTTTTGAATCCCCAGTTTGTGCAGAGACTTTGCGATCGTGACCGGAGAGCGGTTTGCCTAGTACAGTAGAATATCCTTACATGTAAATGTGCTGTGAGTTGTTAGTGGGTCATGATTTGGTTCCCCACTGTGCGAACTGTGTTCTGCTTGCTGGAAGCTGTATCCAGCCCTAAATGGACTGTATCTGAATTTGTCTCCATTTGGCCTGGGCCTTGCCACACTGGCCCAGTCAGACTGCCCGCTGCACAGAGAAAACCACTGACGGGAGACATGCCTGGGGATCAGCCCCCTGCTCCACGCTTGAACAGGAATGACGCCTCGGCCAATCGTGTGGGTCCTGCTTCTCCTGGCACTCCAGATCAACCACCTGCAGTCTCAATTTTTGTCCAGCCTGTGTCCAGTCTTGGGTATCATGAGTAATCATCAGGGTAGCTCCCTGTAACAACAGCCTAATCTAAAAGTGTGTCCTCTGATTGTCTTGTTGTTTTCTTTTCACTAACTGAGTCCACCGGCTCCGGATTACAATTAGTGTATGTGGTGCACGTTGTTTTCTTCCATGACAGGGCCCCAACCAGCTGCAATGTTCCTGGCTAGCCCACCGTTTTCCATCTGGGTACCCAGACTGTGTGACTGTTTATGGACCCCTGAAGAACATGCATAACTGTTTGATTGATACAGCCTTTAAGCAAATTAACATGATTACGCCCCTCCCTTGTTTAAGGCCCTTAAATAAAGCTTTTTGTATTTACCCTGACTGTGGTTCCAGTTTGTGCAAGAGTACTGTACTGCTGTTATTTGCTGTGTATAACCTTGTTTTACAGGGGGTCCCCAGGGTTGAGCCAGAGGAAAGTCCATGGTGGTAAGTGCAAACAGTGTGAGTACTTTTGTGTGATGTATCAGGGGTATTGTGAAAGTGATTATTGTGTATTGTTCCGGCCACTAGTAAGGAAAGAGGGGGGTTACAGTATCTCTGAAGGCTGTGCCCAGGTTAGCTTGACCACTACCAACCCTGACCTCTGGGTGGAGGCACCCATTTCAAAACTCAGGCCCTTTATCCTGCTACTAGCCAAGCAGGCAGGGGTAGTAGCCCTTGGGATAGTGCCACCTAGGGGTTACATGGGCAAGTGAGAGAAGTGGGGGACCTTGGAACACGCCAAGTCCCTCCAGACTGTAATGTACACAAACGCTGGAAAGGCAAGCCAGGGCACCAACAGGAAAACTACTGACTGAGCTAGATACTGAGTCCAACCAATTGAAAAATTCTTGCTGCCTCATTAAGTTTTCCTGCTCGGATTCAGAGACTAGACTTGCCTTGGTAATGGGTGCTGGAGAAGTGCCCAGGTTCCCTCCCTCACCTTTGGGCCACAGTGTAGTAATAGCCTTCTGTTAAAGGAACTTAAATCCCCTTTCCTTCTTTTGAAAGAGAAAAAGTAACAAGCACTGGAAATGGAGTGCAAGGTTGACATACCATAGCTCTGGGAAATCACTTAACCAACATGTCTGTCGAACTTAATGTGTGGCTATAGCGTGGCAAGGGGAGGGGAAGGGGAAAAGAATGAAACGCAATGTGGTGAATGGGAGGACAAGGACTGATTTTCTTGGAACAACACAGCTATGCTGCACTAGGAATTCAGGAGCTGAGAGATGGGAGGAGGGTTCCAGTGGCCCTAAGTAAATGTTATTTACAGTATATCCTGTATAAAATAGTAAAAGAGTACAGCAATAGGAGGGGAAGGGGGGAGAAGAACTTCAACACATTGCAGTGAATGGGAAGATATGGACCAATTCCACTACCTCCTAACAACACAGCTGTGCTGCATTAGGAATTCCGGTCACAGACCCCTTCTTCTGATAGCAATACATCAGCATTGCATGACACAGTGCAGCCATAAAGAACAATGATCCTGACTGCACTTTGGATAGAATACATGAACACATCATGCTATCTGTGTGCCCAGGTTTTCTTTCCCTCAGTGTGTTGTCTCACCAGCAGCGCAGAACAATCTTGAGCTCTCTGGCTTCTCCTGGCATCTCACCCCCAAATCTCAGTCCATGCTTCTTTTTGTTTTGTGATCATGAAAACTCCTCTCACCTCCCCTTATTTCTTCCTTGACTCACCTGCTGCACTGGACATGTGTTTTATCATTTATTTTATCATTGACATGTAAGTTTTTACCAGTACAACTCAAATAAATCAGGAAGAAGAGTGAGGGGATACATTCCCAAACCACCCTCACTTACCACCAACCTGCTCCTTAGTAAGTAACAGCACTGCTACAAACACTGTCATCTGTCATTTTATGTAAAAATAGCTGCAAAATGGAATACAATAAATAATCTATTTTAAACAAAAGCCTTTTGTCTCCCTTGGAGCAAGGGTTTACAGTAATTTCCAGATGCTTACAACCATGTCACACTGATGCCACCTGGTGGATACGAGAGGGAGCGTAACACTGCTCCCAATACAATATATGCAGCAGCAATACCTTGCAGATGGTAGATAGCGAGGGTGGCAGTTGAAGCAGAATTGTGCGCAAGAGTAGGTTGGCGGTAAGTGAGGGTGGCAGATAAACAAGGGATCACTGTATAACTAAATATTTTAAAACTGGAAATGTTTATTATGTATACACAGACCAGAACCCAAACAAAACCTCTATCTCTTCATTTGGTAAAACTTTTTTGTTGCTCAGGTGGGCTCATTTTGTAAATCCCTGCTAAAGAAAAAAAATCACGGTGGGGGGGGGGGGGGACTGGTTGCCATTTCCAGGAGGTTAATCTTTTTCCTGGTGCAAACCACTGTAAAAAGAAAGAGAATGGTGAGGAAATATATGCAACAGCCAAGCATATAAAAGATGTACGAGATGCAGCTGAGCATGGGTTCACCTATACAGCAATAGAGATGGCGAATCTGAACCCACAACGAGGGGATTTTGACAACCTTTTGTTGAAACAAGAGGCTTTTTTTGATTTACAGCATGGAAGTCTGAAAATACCCAGAGATAAATAATGGTTTTGTCTTACCCTGTTTTTGCAATACTGAAAGTGTAATGTGTTCTGTATGCTGAATAACATATGGCATTATGTCGAAACCCGGACCTGTGCACTGTCCGAGTTGGACCCCTCCCAGAGTTGGAATCTTTAGTGGGGGGTCCAGGGGGTACAGCCCCCCGTAACGGGGTGTAGGGAGCAGAGCCCTCCACAGAACATTAAATATAAATAAATCGCGCAACGTGATTGTGCCACACGGCATTCTACTGTGTGACATAATGACCCCATGCCTTTATAAGGTACCAGGAGAGAGGCTAGGGACTGGGGCTCTTGGTTCTGCTGTACATTGCAGATAATGCTGCCTAATGAGAGATCACGAAGAGCAGTAGGGAAGGATCAACCTAGTTTGGTGTACAATGTGCAGTGATGAGCAAGTCAATTGCATGCCAGGGCAAAGTGATAGATATTATTGTATGCCACATCCCACTTATGGTGGATACAGCTTAAGGCACTGGAAATGATAGACAGGCCATAGTATAATTTGGGGAGTAGTAGACCATGTGCTATTGCGATGTGAGCTGATGGGGAAAGATTTGGGCTGGCTTGATAGACAAGTCCAAGACTGATGTTAAAAGCCTTACAAATGGCAGCTATATGTAGTGAGAAGTCAAGGGAGGAATTCAGAGTCACACTCAGGTATTTGAAATAGTTTACAGAGTGAAGGGGGGGAGCCATTATGACAGACCACTCTGAGAGGGGTACAGATGTTTTTTAACCGGTGGGTGGTTCTGAACGGTATAGCATGTGACTTAGAGGGTTTCATAAGAAGCTTTTTCTCCATTAACCAGGTCTGAACAGCCTTCAGGTCCACTGTGAGGGTACTGTTAGGGCCAGCTATGTTCTGTGCACTGGTAAAGAAGACTAGCTCATTGGGATAGAGGGGAGCGGTACTCTTTGCACAGCAGTGGTAAACTGAGTTAACATGTAGGGAGAAAAGGAGAGGCCCAAGTATAGAGCCCTGAGGGACACCTATGGTAGAGGGTAGGTTGTCGGATAGGGTGGAGCCAATCCTGACACGTTGCTATCTGTTAGTAAGGTAGCTCTTTAACCAAGGTAGGGCATGCTCAGATACCCCCAGGACACTTAGCTTGTTGTAGAGGAGAGAGTAATTTGGCATACCAAAGGCCTTCATTAGGTCTATGAATAGGGCTCCAGTAAGCTCACCTCTATCTAGAGTGGTGTAGATACTGTTAGTCAGACAGCAGCACCATAGTGGTGCTGTGGTTCTGGTGAAATCCATGCTGTGCAGGGGAGAGGATATTGTGGTTGGTGAGGTAGAAGGTACGTTGCGCTGAGACAATTTTCTTGAGTACCTCACCCAGAATTGGGAGGATGGCAATGTGTCTATAGTTTCTGATAATTTTACTGCTCCCTTTTTTTTTAACACTATGTTGTTATTTTCTAGATCAACGGCACAAACTTGGTGGTATGGGAAAGATTGAAAATTCTGGCAAATGGAGATGCCAATTCACATGCAGCAAGTTTGAGGAGTTTGGGCTGTATACCACCAGAGCCAGCAGATTTGTATTCAGGGATCAGCCTCAAAAGCTTGTACACCTCAAGAGATAGCAACACGCCTGAAGTGGAAAGGGGATGTTGCCCTGATGGAATACATAAGGGAGAGGTCTAACCGGCCCGGTGGTGCTGAGGACTGAGGCATCCACCTTACTTCGTGCCACACAGGCGACCAGGGTTTGGGAATCAGCCCGGGGAGCCGGAGGTTGGTCAGGGAGGAGAGGACTGAGCATCTGACAGACTGCTGTTCTCTCCTGGGAAGGACGGAGGGTGGTCCATGTCCTGCAATGCTAGTGGCATCCAATGGAGACTGGGTGCACTGCAGATGAGGACCATAACAGGGGGTGACGTCAGGCAGCCAACCTGAGGACGTGGAGTAGGGGCACTCACATCACATGCTGGATAGCACTACACATCCTGCATGGAAGGGAGAAACACACAAGCAAGTAAAATCCCCAGTGCCAGGGAAGTGAAAAGTGGTCACCCAGTGGCTAAGCCCACAGGTCCAGTGCTGGTCCTGATCCCCAACTTGACTCTCCGTGGTCCCCTGCCTCCTCTCATATGGGGCCGGTGGGTGGGGGGGCCCAGCACACCTGATTCCTTGATCAGGGAAAGGGTTCAGGTGGGCGGTGGAGGCAAGACTGAGTGGGTCCACTGGAGAGATGCCCAGTGTCAATGCCAGACAAGTACAAACAGAGTTCACAAAAAAAAACAACTCTGGTCAGAGCCGATATGGCTGTGGAAAGCTTTTGGGATGCTTTTACCCATTATTTCTAATGAATTTGCACAATGCGGATCTGTGGAGAGGCAGTTTCAATGTGGTCTTCCTTTTACACATTTTTACAATGTGTTTTCCTAGAATATGCCTGCTGATTGCTATATATTTAGTCTGGATGGTTCACAGAAGGAATGGCATCTTATTTTCAGTTGAGCTCTGCATCTACACAATCTTATGTTGCATTGTATAAAATCAGAACTGACTAAAAACAATATTTTTACATCTGGGGGGATATATTAAGTGCTGGATTGATGCACAAGCAGAAAGATGCATTGCACAAAGAGGGTGTGCCGGCCGGCATTGACACAACATTCAAAGAGAATGCTCCACCGGTACAGGGTGTGCATACAGTGAAGCCCACCAGGATGAAGCACAGCACTGCAGAATTCTGCAGTAGAGTTACTGCAGCAAACAATGCAATTTCAAAGGGAGTTAATCCCTTTTATCATGCAGTAAACCTGTGACACTGCACTTCATCCTGGCGGGCTTCATTGTTCCTGTTGAAAATGTGACCCTGGACAGGAGTCACAGTGCAGGCGGCCACCAAGTCAGGTGCATCCAGGGTGACCTCAATTGAATACCTTCCAGAGGGAATGCATGGCACATACTGGTATGCACCACAGCCCCCATGGGCAATATTCAGCCCAGGAATGCAAATGAACTAACTAAGCATGCATGGGCAAAGGGGCCTTATGCATGCTCATTGCCAGTCCATTTGCATATTGGCATGAGGATGAACGCACCAGAGTAGCTCTCGCCCCCAAGTCCTGACCCCCGATTGCTCCCATGTGGGACAGGCCCTGAAGTCTCTGGTGGTGTAGTGGCACCCTCCCCCACCCATTCCACCAGCCCCAATCGTACTGGAGTCCAGGCTTTATTGGTTCCATATTGTAGGGACCCCAGTGCCATCCCTTATTGCACCTGAATACATCTACAGTCCATGTCCATAGTATAGTGGCCCCCGCTCCCCTTCAACGGTGCACAGACAGCCCCCTCCCTGCCTCCTCAGCCCATCCCAGTGCAATGACCGACTCTGTAATGGGATCATACCACTCTATCGGCGGGTGGCAGAGCACTCGCAGTAGGATGCTGGAATGTGTTATATATAGGCACGAGCTGTGTGTGGGTGATAACACCCAGTGACCATACTCCTAAGGCACTTGCATGCAGATCCATCATCCCAGTGCCACTGCACTACTCAGTGTGGGTGATGGACGATGCTGTACCCATGCACACAGGTCCCAAAACAGGCATGTTACAGCTGATCTCCCATTCATTTGTACAATTGGGGAACTGCGGATGAACAATCTATAACCTGAAGCGTACACTGCAAATGGCATTACAGGATACCGCACCCCATGGCACCCAGGATACTTTAGAAATCTGGAGGGTGGCATGTTTCACAGGGGAACAGGAGAGAGTGTGCACTTGCAGTGGTGTATGACAGCAGGAAGATACAGCATTGACAAGGCATGCATTGGAGATATGTAAACTCCCTCTTCAGTTTGCCAGGAACGTACACACGGCTGCATACACTGATGGATCTGCAGCTGGCATGGTGCCCCAATGCACGGTACAGACAGTTGAGTCATTCCAGAGTGCAGGTCCCCAGCCCGGGTTCAGTGCAGTCAATGGCTGGCCATGGCAGGGTGTGGAGGGCAGTGCCAGTCTTTGCAACAGGTTGGGTATGGGGGCGTGAGTGTGTGTGTGTTCGGGGGTGGTGGATGGGAGTCCTCTAGATTATGGATATGGACCATGGTTTCCTCTGGTGCAGTGAGGTCTGGGGGGGGCCCTACACTATGGAGCTCATCAGGGATGGAGTTGACTAGATTGGGGATGGAAAGGGGGTACCTCTAGTCTTCCAGGGCTGCCAGGCTGCTGTGCACCTGAGCACACATCTGCAGCCTGCCTCTGGGTGGCTGGCTGGGTTAGGCCAGCTATTCATGGCCTAACTGTGGGCCACTGTGCTCTGGACTGTGAGGGGCACATTCCCATGGAATATGCTGCAGCACGGTATATGCTTGGGATTGCCCCCTCAACTTGAATGATATACCATTTGTGTATGCCCTGGCCCAATCCCTTGTGGCCGGCGCATCCTGCACATTTGAATATCACGCTGTTGCGCATTGTTGGAGTTGTGTGGCACATCTGCCTTTCCACCAGGATGCGCTGCTTATCTACTTTGACTATGAGGGCCCTGGACTAGGTAGCCTGAATAAATACATTACAAAAATGGTAAAATCATGACCCCACTGAAAACAAGATACTGCATCTAATCTGGGACAGCCTGAGTAAAAACAGTGCAAAAAGTGTAAGTGAACATCCCTGTGACAATGAGATGTAACATTTGCCCTGCCCTATCTAGGATACAAAAACAGGATAAGAAATATTCAGTGCTCCCTGATCCAAATAACCATTACTCTATGAGAAGCCCTCATTTTCCTTGTGTTTTCCCCACAAAGGCAGAATCAAATCCCTCTATAAATTACTGTAGATTTTCCTATAAGCCACTGATTATTTATTCATGACTTTGTTCTTTACTTATTATATCAGCAGCCTTTTATTATGAAAAGAGCTCTGATTTGCTGCTCAGTATTAATAGTGTATGCCAAGATGGCATTGGAATGATTTGGATTTATATGCTATGCATAAGGCATAATGGGGGACTATATGAAATAACAAATATCAAGCTCATTATTTCATGAACTATATTCAGAATTAGTAACCACAAGTCAGACAATCTTTCAAAAGATACCCGTATTTCCTGTAAACAAATTCATTGCAAATAAAGACATTTATATATATATATATATATATATATATATATATATATATATGCACACACACACACACAAATGCTATTTTATGTTGGTTCACATGTACAGCAACATAATATTGCAGTAGTAGGGTAGTAGCGATTTGGAGGTGCGGTCACTGTTGGGCAAATGCAGGGCATGCATCAGTCTCTCATTCCCCAATAAGCCTGCATGCTGGCGCCACACCATTCATGCATAATATGGCGAGCACATCTAAGGAAAGGTCCGCTGCAATGCAAGCAAAGCTTGTCATATGCAGCGGACCTCCCAACGTGCTTTCCCTAGTGAGAAAAAAAATGTAACATGGCGGCACACTGCCTGCCATAATGCCGATTTTGGGGTTGTCCAATCCCCCCGTCGGCATGCCCTACTCCAGTGTATGTGCTGACGGGGGAGCCCACTCCCCATCGGCATGATGCACCCCCCCATTTGTTATGTGCTGAGGGGGGTGCCCAATCTCCCTCGGCTCTTGCCCCACTTTTGTTGTGTGCTGACGGGGGTGCCCAATCCCCCATTGGCTACAGCATCCCCCCAAAAACACTTAGGTGGCATGCTGGGAGCCCACCTTGCATGCCTAATCCCTTAAAAAATAAAAACCATCCTGCGATGTTTTTTTTTTTTGTAACCTGTAAAAAAAGAAAACTGTTCCTCACGGTCTCCATCCCCCCTCCCACAACCTGCACCCACCCTCTGCGCACCCTGCCTCCCCACACCCCCCTCACCACATACCTACCTCTGGAGTCCAGCCTGGCGATCTTGATGGAGCAGAACATGTCTGCACTCTTCAAAGCCAACTGTGAACTGAAGAAATGCCAGTAAGCTGTATAATGGCATAAATAAGAGTGTTTTCAGCTTTAGTGCATATCTAAGGCATTTTTAGAATTTTTGCACCACATTTTCAACATGGGGTTATGGGACCCCTCCTCATGAATTCAGTCACTGTCATGGCATTATTCGGTCCTGAAAGGTGATTTCATGGTCACTGCATGGAATCACCTTTTGGAACCGAATAACAAAATGACAATGCCACTGTTCATGAGGAGGGCTCTCAAAAAGCCTATGTTGCAAATTTGGTGAAAAAAATCCCAAAAATGGCTGTCTTACAAGCCTGTGTTGCGCTGTTTCCATGCACACTCGTAACTTCATGAATTTGTAATATTTTCACTCCAGATTTTCAAAACTAGCCTTTTTCCACACCTCCTGATGAACAGTATAGCTGTCATTTTACATATCCTGGCCAAAATGTGTTTTCACATGTCTGGCGCAGAATAGCATGGTTGCTGTGCAAAAATCAGTTTTTGGGACAGTTTGAGGAAATGATGATGACACTGTTCATGAGCAGAGGTCCTAAAATGCCTATGCTGAAAATTTGGTGCCAAAAGTCTATTAAATGACTATATTACAAGCGTGTGTTGCACAGTTTCCACGCACCCTAGTAACTTCGCAAATTTGCAATATTTCCATGCCAGATTTTCAACACTGACATTTTATCACAACTCCTTATGAACAGTACAGCTGTCATTTTTCACATCCTGCCCAAAATGTGTTTCCACACCTGTGGCGCACAATGTCGTGGTCGCTGTGGGAAATCAACTTTTGGGACAGATTAACAAAAATCAACATGCCACTGATAATGAGGGGAGGTTCCAAAATGCCTATGTTAAAAATATGACTGACAAACTCCCAAAAATAATTGGGTTATGGATGTGTGTTGCGCAGTTTCTATGCATGCTCATGACTTCGCCAATTTTTCATATTTTCACTCCAGATTTTCAATGTTGCCATTTTTTTATGCCTCCTCATGAACAATATAGTTGTCATTTTCCACATCCTGCCCAAAATGTGTTTTCATCCCTGTGTCACCAAATGGCATAGCTGCTGTGCAAAACCACCTTTCCGCTAATAAACTGATTGTGCTGCTTTTCATGAGGTGGGCTCACAAAAAGCCCATGTTGAAAATTTGGAGTGAAAATACCAACACATGCCTATGGTGTTAGGGTTTCCAACTGTAGCATCCAACCCTGTAGATACTGACAGGCATCAGGGGTGTGTCTTGGGATCATCGGCTGTAATGCTCATGCCATTCCACCCCACCCCCACCCTGCAGCCAGTGACAGGCATCATGGTGTTCTTTGCACTGTACAGCCACAAAGTTCACCTCATTCTCCTATACTGCACCCACCTCAGCGTATTTCCTTATGGAATGGGGTAAGTATAATGCCCAAAGATCCCAAAGCACACCACTACACTTGTTAGTGTCTACAGGGTAGGGTGAGGTACAATGGCATGAGCGTTACAGCTGATGACCCAAAGGCACACTGCAATGCCTGTCAGTCTCTACGGGCTGGGGGTGGGGTTGGCATCACTTCAATACTTCACTGCCATTCCTGTTATGCATATCTAACTCCGGCACTACCAATGCCAATGTCAGCGAGACAACATTCTGCATTGACAAATGCTTGTTGCATCTTATAGTTGTTAGTTTTCAGAAACATTCTCATAGACTTTTTTCTGTCCACCTGATGGAATCTTAAATGAGTTTAGTAAATGTTATTATTTTATCAAGGTCCTGATCCAGCAACTCAGTAAATATACACTCAGTATATCATATTGCAAAATGACAAAACACAGCCTTCTGTTTGCAGTTGTTTGATCAGGAATTTTATAAATGGTATAAGTTCTTTTTGTCACATCTATGTTGGTCCTATAAAAGGTATAAAATCAGTTGTTTCTGTATCACTCATGGTACATCAGCAGTTAATTCACTAGATGAGGTCTCCCTTGCCTAGAGTTTGACTGTTTCTCCACCCTCCCCAAACACACACACACACACACACACACACACATACACACACACACTCTTACTATAAGAGATCTCAGTAGTTCTTATCTGTTATGTTTGAGAAGCAGACTGCTGCCCTTTATGTCAAAAATAAATTTATGTATTTAGTCTGGGTAGTTTATTGAGGACCTGGCATTTTATCAGATTGGTCTTGAGAGGTTTAAAACAGTGTAAATCTTTACAAAATTTGCTGGGAAAGGGTAACATTTATGAGGTATGAATCTTTCTTGAAAGATATTCATCTCCAACTGAATTAGTAGCAAAAAATGTTTAAATGCTAATCAATTAAATATGCAAGCTGTTGCATGTCGAAGGGGGTAAACAAATCTCCAGTTTAACAGGCAACCAATATTTAACAAGCTGTTTCAGTTTCCTAATGGCCATCAGATAAGCAGCTTGGAGTTATGTCTCCAACGTTCTAAACAGAAAGAAGGGATTATTTTATTTTAGTTGTCATAGTGATTTGTAGGTGTGGAAGAATTCATTGAAACATCGGAAAAATGAGTTCCATGAAACTCTATTTTCAAGCTACAGACAGCAAAATGGCTGCTATAAATTTATAGGACCAGGGACTCTCCTGGTGGTGATGGGGACATGTTTATCCTAGAGTCTAGAGAAGGTGGTATTGAAATATGAGATAGCCTGATTAATGTCAGAGGTTGCCCGCAGGTAGGACCAATCAAGGCAGACCTCTTCAGTTTAGAATTAAAAGGGGTCCAAATGAGAGAAGTCACAAAAGTGAATTAGAAGAGGAGGGACTTTAGGGGTTTTGGCGCACTACACACACAAGTCTGGGCAGTGGTCACTGACTGAAGCAGGGAGGACGCCAGAGCAAATTATTTTGTCATCTCTGGGGACTAACACCCAGTCAATAAGGGTGGCACTGTGTCCATTATTAGAGAGCCTAGCAGGATGGCATATCCCGTGATTTGAGTGAATGAATTACAACGACGTAATTTGAACGCAATGAAAAGAGCAAATATGAAAAAGACTACAGTGATTTTAGGGTGAATTTCACTGTCAGTGATTGTTATGGTGCATTTAGAGTGAATGTCACGGCGAGAGATTTAATAGTGGTAAGGAGCTGTGGTGGAAGTTGATTATCAAAGTATGTAGGCATTTGTTTGTTAGGGCAATTACTAGCTGGCCACCTAATGTAGAGGACTGAGGCATTGCCTATGAGCCTGGCAAACTGCGTTCAATACTGGCCTTGAGGAGGTTATATTTTTTTTAATATTTGGTGAGCATTTTTTTTTGCTGTCCCATACACTCTCCTGACTTTGTCCCAATTCTCCATTTTTCATGCTGTTCCACCTGCTCTCTCGACATTGGACCCCTTCCCCATTGCCCCCCCAACGATCTCCCTGTCCCGGCACAGTATGCCTCCCTCCTGAGTTTTCTCCTGCCTCAGTGTTTCATCCCCCTCAGAGTTTAATATAATAATTTATTTATTTATTTATTGAAATTTCAGATAACACCTTTGAGAACAAGTTCATTTCACAGGTTCCATGTCAGACAAACAATACATATTGGAAAAGTATGAGATGGAGAACAAACAAAACAAGGATTTATACAAGACATTACAAGAGTGTATAACAAGAGAAGTTCCAATACATGTGGCATTGTACAGTGTATGCCATGGTGCATATTTGATTAAAACCTGGAATTCAAAGGGTCATATTAGAGGGGATGGAGTCTTATGAAACGACCCTTTACAGGAAAATGAGAACAGACTCAGTCTAATATCTAATAATCAACAAGGTAAGGGATGGCATCAGCCCAGGGGCCTCGTCAGAGTGAGATGATATGGGACATACTTTTTAAAATGAGCAAGGGAGCTCAGGAGATATAACAAGGGGGATGGGGATGGGGAAAAGCCATAGAGGGTGAGGGGAAAGAGTGGAAGGGATCAAGAGGAAATGTGAAGGAGAATGATTAGCAACGTAGAACAGTTATTTACATGCTGAGAACAGTTATGCATAAGGTCAGGATAGCATAAGGTTAGAATAAGTGCTGGTCACAAGAAGGAAGGTTATTGGAAGCAGTCACAACTGGCATCGGCAACTAGCTGTTGCTTAAGTTTAACCTTGAAGGAGCCCAAGGTGGATGCTGAAGTGATGTCATGGTGCAGTGAGTTCATCCATAGCGGGGCACCGTAGGCAAAGGACCTTTGTCCCATGGAAGTGGGACAGCAGAGTATATTAAAAATCTGGCTAGTAGAGCTTCTGGTGCAACTACGGTTGATAGTGGGGGTAATAAGCTTTTGCACTCTGGGGGGCATTTTGCCTAAGCTTACTTTATCAGACAGTAAACATGTTTGGTACATGAGTCTACCTTTGAATTGGAGCCAGTTAGCCTGAGCGTACATGTCGAAGGTATGGGACAGACGGGCTGAGCTGGCAAGAAGACGGCATGCTTTGTTGAGTGCAACTATGATGCAACGAAGGGTTGTTTCGTAGCTGATCCATAGATTGGTAAGCCATAATCAATAAGTGAGACAAGAGAACTTTGAATGGCCAGACTAAGGGCCTCTGGGGTTAAACATTGCCAATGCCTATAAAGTAGCCCAATGCGGGTGTTAACAGCCTTAGCAATGTTGTCAATGTGATAGGCATACATCATCGTACTGTCAGTAGTAATCCCCAGATATTTAAAAAGTTGAACTAGCTCCAGGGGGAGAGCCCTCTTCGTTGGTGATAGAAAGAGGGCAAGTTCTGTGCTTATTCTGGGAGCTGGAGAACACCACAGTTTTAGTCTTGTTGTAATTCATAACTAACTTGTGCTTATGGAACCATATTTCTATGACTACGAAATTACTCTGTAACCTGGATTCAAGAACCTTAGGGTCTGGATCACTGGTAAACAGAACAGCATCATCAGCATATAAAAGGATGTGACCTTGATAGGAGTAAGGAAGGTAGCTGAGGAAAATGTCAAATAAAAGAGGGCCCAAGATGGACCCTTGAGGAACTCAAGAATGGACATGTCTGCTATCCGAAAGGGTGTTACCAATCTTCATCTGCTGTGTATGGTTGTGCAGGTAACTTTCAAACCAGGCTATGCTGTCATGAGCTAAGCCAATGGGGGGTGCTGCAGGCGAAGCCCTTCACAAAACGGTGTGCGGTGGGGGCTGAGCCCTCCACTGAAACAAAGACATATAGGTGTTTGTTGATAAGCTGTATAGTCACTGACACTGCAGTGCACTATAGTGCTATTCATCCTGATTGGTTTTGCTATTATGTTTTTCGCTTTACCTGTCAGTGCTGTTTTGCAGTCATCTTTATCACATGGAAAGAGGATGGGAGATTAACTTGGTAAGGAGCGGCTTGTTTAGGGATAGTCCTATTGATTTTCTGCTACTTTCAGCCAATAAATGTTAAAATCACCAAGGATTACAAAGTCATTATTATTCACAAGGGAACCAGTGGTGTTAATTAGGATGGGTAGGCCTTTCAGGCTGGCAGGAGGTAGGTACACCAAAAGATGTGGAGTTTCTTGGTATTTCCCAGGGTTAGGATACCATGACACAGCTCAAGGGATGTTCCGGGGGTAATATCACAGAGAGTGTTAGGTACTGTGGGCTTGAGCCATGCCTCAGAGACGCACAGTATGTCAGGCTGATAGTGGCAAGTCCAGGCGGTAAGCTTGTCCAATTTGTGAAGGTGACTTCTGATGCTGAGATGGGCTAATTTGAGTCCTTTCACACCTTGCTGAGGGGGGAGGGGAGGGAGAGAGAGAGAGAGACAAAGGTGTAGGAGGCCCAGGACTGGGTTCAATATCACCAGTAGCCATTAACAGTAAATCCGTCAGGAGGACAAGGGCTATGACTTAAGGATGAGTAACTGGGGGAGGGAAATATCAAACAGAATTTACTTAGATAGCAAGATACGAGGCACCAGTATTTTACGGCACACATGCCTACAGAGTTAGTAATCCATCTTGTACCAACCAGGGCATTGGACACAGCAAAGTCTGAGAAGGGAGCAGGATTACTAGCAGAATGCATTGAAGCAGGTATGGTGTCTGAAATATGGAGAAGGGCAGAGAGGACTAACAGAGAGACAGACAACAGAGTTGTTTCATTGTTCCTGGGTTTAGGGGTTGAGGGCAGGAAGTGGGGGAGCTAAGTAGAAGGAACTCAGCAGGTGAAAAGTAAGGGGACCCAAGATGGGAAGTCCAGACAGAATACTGAGAGGTAAAATGATGAGAAAGAGTGAGAGCAGCTCAGATGGGGGGAAGAGAAAGAAGAGTATGCGGACATGAGGAAGGGGATGAGCTCAGGTGGGAAGGGGGCTGAGAGGAATCAGCCCATTGAGAGGCGGAAAGATATGGAACTGAAGGAGAGGCATGAAGTACACTTTAAGGTGTTACAGTGAAACCAACCTGCAATATAAATGTGAGCAGCAGTGGTAAACTAGAAACAGGCTACAGCTGCTACAGGCTAGTGATTGTAACAAGAGGTACTATGGCAGCAACAGACTGAAGTAGAGAACACAGTAAAGGTGCTTAGGTAAAAACATACTTGCAATATGAACGTTTGAAGTAATGGCTAACTGAAAAAACAGGCTACAAGGCTACAGGTTCTACAGGCTAGTGACTAACAGGAGGTCCTATGGCAGCAGCAGACTGAAGTACTGACACCTAACCATATAGAATCAGCAGATAAATACTTACATTTAAGTGAGTGTGACAGGGTTGAATAAGGCCCTGCCTCATTTGTTATGCACAGAGAGCTTAAATGCAAGGGTCTATTCTATCCTGTCCTTTTCTGTCTCTTCTCTGTCTGGTTGCAGAACCATTTTTTTTTTGTGAGATCTAGGAAATGACCACTCCAACGGTTTTGCAATTCGCTGCCTCTTCCTATCTCTCTGCCTTCCTTTGCTGTTCTATTTTTCCTTCTCCCTTGCACATCTGTGGGTATTAAATATATGTGAATCTCTGTGTAAAACTGTATGTGATACTGGGAATCCCTTTGTTTAAAATTGTATATAGTTATACTGTTGAAATGACTGCAAAACAATGGAATTCAAGAGGTTAACCTGAGATGCTGGTTTGAAAAATATTTCAGGAGCTGTCAACAAGAAGTCAGCTCTGGATCACAATGTTCTTTTTTCTGCACCTGCTGATACTGGCAAGAAAACTGTGTGAGAAGCAGAATGTTCTCTTAACGAGCTCCCTGCAAAGACTTGTTATAAAAAGAGCTGCAATGTTTTGCAAGACGGAGAGACAGAAACTGAGAGACTGACATTTGAAATTGAGAAGAAAAACTCAGAAGAAGGACTCTGCTTTCTATGTTTATACCACCATTGTAAATAGTTATATGAACCATTAATAAAATGCTGTTTGTGAACTTTACAACTGCTCCTGGTTTTCCAATGCTTTCTGACCTGTGCCTCGACGACAATGAGATGGCAACTTTGCATCCAGTTGGACATTGGGCAGAGTGGCTGATCAACCAGGTGACTCTGGCAGACTCATGGCAGACCATGATCCTTTGCACTCAATCCTTCACATGGAGGATCACTAGAATGTGAAGCCTTAAAGTAGTGGTTGTTGATTCGGATCCTGGGACCCAGTTGGCTGCTGGAGGAGGCTGGAGATGGGATTCCAAGGACTGTTAGCACAGCTTTCCTCTTGCTGTGGCTCCATTGGGGTAATGATCAGTGGAGGGGGATTTTAGCAAGACAACACCCTTATGATCCCTGTTGCAGGCTGGCAGAAACACAGTTGTCCAAGAGAGAATAAAGTCCCAGGTTTTTAAGTTTGAAAGTTGGCGTGGCTTTGTTGTACCCACCCCAATATCCCGATCCTGAGACCCAGTTGACTGCCAGAGGAGGCTGGAGGTGGGATTCCGAGGGATCTTGGCATGGCTTTTCTGTTGCTGCAGCTCTGGGAGGGTGACTTTAGCAAGACAGTACCCTTGTGACCCATATTGCAAGCCGGCTGGTGGAAGCACATGTAGCCAGTGTAGGCATACTGTAAGTAGTTAGGTAGTCCTTGGGGCAGTAAATTCATGAAATACATTTTTAATTATTTGGAAAGCCATTATATGTATTTATATATGATATCTACACACTTTGCACAGCACCATTTTCTATTTTTGTACTGCAGTTTAATTGATGGGTAATGAAATGTCTTCATGTGATGATGTCATACTTTGTATATCAGGGGTCTGATACCTATCTTGTGCACCTTTGTGAAAGGAATTCAGTTTCTGAAACACATCAGGTGACAAGTGTGTTTGTGATGCTTCTCCTCTGAGCACTGAATAAACTACAGTTCTGCAAATCCTGAAGAGCCGTGTCATTTTTTCAACATCAGAGGGGCAAGTGCCTGATTTCTTTGTCCAAGTCTCCCATTTTCTAGTAACCAGCCTCAGTGACAAAGAATGGAATACCTAGAAATTTAGATTTGTTGGTATGTATGGCAGTTAATGGAGTTCTTCTCATGCCATCTGTGTTTGTGTTGGCTGGTGGCCCACCCCCATTTTAAACGGAGGTTCTTTTTGCCCATCTCTGGAGGTTGACCAAGTGGAAGTTAAAAAGCCTGTGGCCTATTTTAACAAACCCAAGACAACATTCTTTCTTTCAGAAAATGGTGCCTCATTCTCAGTTGGTAGTGCCATAAAATCTTGTTGCAACGGTCTTCCCATTGCATCATCACCAAAAATTGCCATATACAGTACAAAAGGAAGCCTTGGTTATGGGGAGGGTAGTCTGCCTTGTTACTAAGACACAGCGCCAACTGTGCCACCAGATGGTTATAGCAACACAGAAACATAGAAGTTGACAGCAGAAAATGACCATTGATCCATCTAGTCTATCCAAAATACCCTATCCTACCCATGACATCTAGTGTGTTCACCAGACTTATGCCCACACTACTTGCTACCATGTTGCCTGCTTTGTTGTACCTCCTAGGTGACTATTCATTCCTTAGCTGGCAGGCTGTTTTGTAGTTCAGCCACTCTCTCCATAAAATAGAACTTCCTTACCTCCTTCCTAAACCTTCCCCATCTTCCACTCATGTCCCTGTGTTCTAGATTCACTGCTCCTGGTGAATAGCTCCTCAGAATTACCTTATTCATTCCTTTAAGGACCATGAAGGTCTCTATCATAACTCCCCTCTCCCTTCTGGCCATCAGTGAGTACATGTTCGATGCCCTAAGACAGTCCTCACAGGATCTGTCCAGTAGGCCATTCATTATTTTTGTTACTCTATGCTGCACCATCTCCAGCCTCTCCCTGCCTTCCTCAAGTGAGGATTCCAGAACTAAACACAGTACTCCACCAGAATACTTACCAGTGACCTATAGAGAGATACTGTAGTAATACCTCCATTCTCCTGCTATCAAATCCTCTCCCAGTACACCCCAACATCCTGGCTGCCTTGCTGTAGGCCTTGATACATGGGCTAGTCTGTTTCAGGGAGTCACTTATGATGACTCCTAAGTCCCTTTCCTCAGTAGTAGTGTCTAACCTAACCTCTCCTATTCAGTTGTCTGTCCTGGGCTTCCTGTTTACAATTTGTGTCGCCTTGCACTTCTTGGCATTTATCTTCAAATGCCAAACTTTTGACCACATCTCCAACCTTCAGAGATACCTGTGCAACTCCCTTACCCCCTCCTTACTGTCTACACTACCACAGAGCTTAGTGTCATCTGTGAGGACATAAATCTTACCCTAAATTCTGTTCCCTGTGTCACTGATGAACATATTGAAATGGACTGGATCCAGGACTGAAACCTGTAACACCCCACTTATGAACTCTCTCCCCAGATTTGAGTTAATTTACAATTACTCTCTGCTGTTTCCCCCTAACCAACTACCCACCCCTGTAACTATGCCCTTCACTGCACCTAGATCCTCTAGCTAGTATCCTACCTCGTTCAGTGAATCGAGCCCTTAAGCTCCAGAACAGGCCTCAGCTGTAGCTGAACTGCAAGGGCAAAACAGTTCTTGGAAAAGCAGGGCTAATGCCTGAGAACATACTGACTTCAGGGTCTGGAATGACATAACACTCACATGTCATTATGCCTTGCCCAGAAGTCATCTGACCCCGAGAATCCAACAAATATTTCCCTCCACCATCCAAACTTTACCATTTAGGTTCACTTATGGCCCATAGCTTCACTGCATTTTTACACTAAAGTCCACCTATTTGGGGTGATCCAGTGCCCCCCCTCCCCACACCTTCCAGTCCCTTAGTCTGGTGGTAGTCCCTGGCATCTAGTGATCCCTCACCTGAGCCCTGTTCACCAGTGTAGCTCCTTTTTCAAATGATACCATATGGTTCACACTAAGGACAGTAACAGAAAGGAAACACTCTTATGTAAAGGTTCTAGATTTCAGGTGGGCTGACTTTAAGAACATGGGCAACTGCCTTAAGGAATAGCCCTTGCAGGAGTGGGCGATCTGAAGGGGGTGGAGCAAAAAAGGGCAAACAAGAGGGGGCAATATTAGAAGCCACTAACCTCTGCATCAGACAGGTCAGTAAAAACAGGAAAAGAGGAAATCACTATAGTTCAGCAGGGACATAGCAGAAAAGGTCAAGGTGAAAAGGGTAGCATTTAGGAAATACAAGCAGATGCAGAGGAAGGAGGATAGAGAGGTGTACCAAGTAAGGCAAATGGAGTCAGGAATAAAGGTCAGAAGAGCAAAGGCAAAGACTTAAGAGAAAATAGCTCAATCAGTTAAGGAAGGGGACAAAACCTACTGGTATGTGAGCAAAAGGAGGAAGGAAAAGTGTGGGATAGTTAGGCTAAGAGATAAGGATGGGGAGATGGTGGAGGCGGATCAGGAGAAGGTAGACATCCTAAACAGCTACTTCTGCTCAGTGTTCATGGTGGTGGGGTAAGAGGAGGGAGGACAGATCAGGGAGAGGGAGAAAGCAGGGAAGGGGGTGGACATCAGCCCATTCAAGGTGGAGGGGGTCTTGAAGGAATTAGCAGAACTAAAAGTAGATAAAACCATGGGACCTAACAGGAAACACCCCAGAATACTAAGGGAGATGTTAGCAGAGCCCTTACCTGACCTATTCAACAGATCATTGGAGACAGGGGTGGTTCTAGATGATTGGAAAAGAGCAGATGTGGTCCCTCTCCATAACAGCAGAAGCAAGGACGAAGTTAGCAACTACAGGCTAGTCAGCCTGATGTCAGTGGTGGGGAAGTTAATGGAGAAATTTCAGAAGGAAAGAATTATCAGATATCTTGAGTTAAATGACCTGCTGGATCATCGACAGCACGGATTCATGGAAGGGAGATCACGTCAAATGAAATTAATTGAGTTCTTTGACTGGGTGACCAGAGTAATAGATCAGGGTGGGGCAGTGGACATGACATACCTCGACTTTAGCAAGGCATTTGACACTGTGCCATACAGAAGGCTTCTGCAAAAATTGAGAGGCCTGAGGGTGGGTCCAGAGGTGGTGAGATGGGTGAAAAATTGGTTGTAGGGAAGAAGACAAAGGGAATGGAGTTCTATCAAGCGAGGGAAGGGTGACCAGTGGGGTACTTCAGGGATCGGTACTGGGACAGATCCTGTTCAACATTTTATAGGAGACATTGCCGAAGGACTTGAGGGGAAGGTAAGTGTATTCGTAGATGATACAAAGATCTGCAACAGAGTAGGCACTTTGGGTGGGGTAGAAAAAATGTGTAGGGATTTGCACAAACTAGAGGAGCAGTCAAGAGTGTAGCAGTTGATCTTCAATACAAAGAAGTGCAAAATCATGCACTTATGGAACAGAAATCAGGGAGAAGAGTACAGGATGGGTGGTCAGGTACTGGAGGCTATGGAGCAAGAGAGGAACCCTGGCATAATCATATCTAATGATCTCAAGGTGGCTAAACAATGTGAGAGGGCAGTGGCAAGAGCCAGTAGAATGCTAGGATGCATAGGCAGGGGTATCATGAGCAGGAGGAGGAGGTGGTGATGCCCTTATACAAGCAGCTGGTGAGACCACACCTTGAGTATGGTGTCCAGTTCTGGAGACCATACCTCAGGAAGGATGAGGATGTGGATTGGGAGAAGAAGGTCCAGAGGAGGACAACAAAAATGTCACAGGGACTCGGCCACTTGTCATATGAGGAGAGGCTTAGGGACTTAAACATTTACAAAAAAACAAAAATTACCTGCACTCCAGAGCCAGGAGGTAACTCAGACCTGCTGTGTCAGTCTCAGACCTTCTTGTGTGAACTGGAATAAAGTCTTTCATTTCTGTAATCATACACGACTCCTTTTGTGAATAATGTAACCTTCACTGGAGGTTTGAGTTACCTCCTGGCTCTAGAGCGCAGGTAATTCTTGTTTTTTTGTTGACATTTCAGGGCAGATAGCCCTCACCTGAACCCTGCTCACAGCTCTGTAGCATGGTGTGTCTTGAATGGACTTAAACATGTACACCCTGGAGCACAGAAGGGAAAGGAGGGAACATAATAGAGACCTTCAAGTACCTCAAGAGTATTAACAAGGTGCCAGATAGCAGTATTTTCCAGAACAAAAGACACTCGAAAATGAGGGTTCATGACATGCAGCTAGAGGAGCAGATTCAAGGGAAACAGGAAATTTTATTTCACAGAAAGGGTGGTGGACAGTTGGAATGGACTACCAAAGGAGGCGATGAGGTCAAGTTTGTGACAGGATTCAAAGCTGCAAGGGATAGGCACAAAGGGAATTCTGGGGGAGAAGGGTGGGAAAATTACCTGTGACCTCTAAAGTCTTTGATTAACATGTAGGTAGTATACTTGGACAGACTCTGTGGGCCTGGAGGTCCTTTTCTGCCGTCAAGTTGTGTGTTTCTATGTTTTTGTGTTTCTGTCTCTCAGTGGTCTTGGTCCCCCACCAACTTGTTTGACGAAGAAGCACCAGTGTGACACTCTCTACCACTAGCCATTAGAAGTTCTAAGGATAGGGGGTGTAACACAAATGTGCAGCAACTTCAGTGAGGGTGGCTAGGCAATGTGCATGGCCCTGTGGGTTGTCTGGAGAGAAACCCTTGTCCACTTCAACCACACAGTTACAGAATGATGTGTGATTGTGCAAGGACAGCTTGCCACTCAATTTGTGCATGGTATGGTGACACATGGGAAATGGCCGTACCCTGTTTTGTCTTTCAGACAAACAATACCAGTCCTTTAGGGACTGTGTATGACAGTTGGTCTTAATGCAACTGTTCTCCTCAATGCAAAAAGTGTACTGAGGCAGTTAAGTGGGTGCACTACAAGAACACCACAATGATAAGGGGTATGGAGACAAAAGCTATGAGGAGGGGCTTCTGACCTTTAACATGTTCACCTTGGAGAAAAGAAAGCTAAGAGGGGACACAGTCCAAGCATCCTGCATAATCATGGGTACTGGCAAGACCAAACAAAGTAGTTTGAGGCAGTCACTGGATATTGGGAGATGCCCTGAAGCTTAGAGGCAATAAATTCAGGGGTAATGGTATGAGGTATTTCTTTTTCTAGAGGATGGTGAACCTATGGAACAATCTACCAGTGGAGACAAATGACATGAAGACAGTGTAGACCGTCATGGTAAGGGTAAACACATTTCTGCTTATCAAAGGAATCCCATGACACCCTTGGCAGAAGAGCGGGTAAGGAATACATATAAATTAGTACAAGCTTGTACAGCATACCTACATATCCTGCTTATGAAGCAGGGCAGACATGATAGACTTACTGTAAAGACCCTTGAGTACTTAAATCACAATGTTACTATGCCACTGATGATTACTGTGTCTGAGGTACTGCTGAGTACATCATGGCGGCTCCATCTGCCACTGTACTATCAGTATCAAACTCTTTGTTTTGGAAAGTGCTTTAATTGAGATACAGTGATTTCAAAGGTGCAACATACAGTAAACTCTAATTTAAAGTAGTTGTGATTTTAGTTGACACACTCTTGGCTACGGGGAATTCTGTCTCTCGCTTGTTATTCTCCATCATTTTTCAGGGCTGAGATACCTGGAATTGCAGCAATGATTGCCTTCTGTGCTGCATGTACAGTAGAGATACTTTAAAAGCATTTATTTATTTATTGAAAATGTTTCACCAGGAGAGGCACACTGAGCAAGAAGATGCTCGTCTCACGGCGTGACCGGGGGGGGGGTACAAGGGAGGAGGGTCAACATACTAACATACTAATTGCCAGTAGATTAGGCTCACGGTCTATCGAGTCTGCTCTCAATCTCAGATCCTAGTTGGTGGCCGAGGCCCCCTCCCCCCCTTGTGTTCCAGAAACCCCTATCATCCATCCCCACCCCCCTGGGCCAGGCCTTCATCTGATACATTCGCTTTCTGTGTCTGTCCCACCCTAGGTTGAACTTGGAGTCAAGCAATTCAAACAATTGTTACATAGTTAAGCGTGGCTATACAAACTTGTTACATGTGGAGACACTACATACATGTGCCACAAGGAGGGTGGAATAACATATTTGATTACATATCTAGAACTATTCATGATACATAAGTGCCTATATTTAGAGATTGATTTAAAGTATGATGCACCAAGTTGGCAGAGAGAAATGGAAGCCTGAGCTTGGGACCAGGGGGAGGTGACAGGTCTGGGTAGTAAACACTGGGAAAGATGAGGGGGTTGACTTAGGGAAGACATTGTTGTGAATAAGAAGGGAGATAGCAGAAGTGTCATGAGGGGTAAGTGCATGGGTTGTTTAGGGCAATACATAAGCCAGTCATTTGGGCGAAGGCCAAGCCGCTGGTCAGGTGCATAAGGAGGAGGGGAACCGGGGGAGGGGGGAGAGAATCAGTCGGGGGGAAGGTCAGGGGCAGGTACAATTAGGTGCAAGGAAGTTAGTGAGGGCAGAGGATAGAGGGAGTTTGGAGGAAGAATGGCGGATTTGGCCCAGCAGGTCATTCCAGAGCTTAGGGAGGAGGTAAGAGAAAGTTGATTGGCCTGCAGAGGTCCTTCGGTGAGGGGTTACAAATAGACTGGAGTCAGTAGACTTGAGGACGTGGGCGGGGGTTGGCGGAGAAGATAGGGAGGAGACGAGGTAGGGCGGAAGGGAACCGAGCCAGAAGTTCGAAACAAATTTAGCACTGTGAAGTAGGCGCCAGTTGCTCAGGGATGGAAGGGCCAGTGAATGGAAGAGCTCACAGTGATGGGTGTGGGGGGGAGGCATCGAGGGTGAAGTGGCAGAAAGCATTGAAGAGGGGGTCCAGTCTGGATAGGGTGGACTTGGGGGCAGGGCTGTAGACAACATCGCAGTAGTCAAAGGAAGGTAGAATAATTTTCTGGACTATTTCGCGTCTCACAGGAAGCAGGAGACTAGTGCAGTTTCTATAGAGGGCGCCGAGCTTAGGGCGCAGTTTTGATAGGATGGTGCCCACATGTGTGGAAAAGGAGAGGTGGCGATCAAGCCAAACCCCCAGGTACGTCTTCAAGGATGGTGTTATTTAGGGTATGGAAGATCAAAGGGGATGTAAGTCTGGATAGTCTCTGTCTAGAGACTGTTTTCTTGGCATTTAGGGAGAGTTGGTTGGAGTTGAACCAGTGTTGTACTTTGTTGAAGTCGGTCTGAAGATTAGAGGTGACTTCTTCATAGGTTCGGCTGGAAGTAAAGAGGACTGTGTCATCAGCGTACATTTGTATTGAAGTGGTGGAGCAAGCCTTTGGCAGATCATTTAGTAGGATGGAGAAGAGAATGGGGCCAAGGACTGAGCCCTGGGGAATGCCGGTGGTAATAGGGAGCAGGGGGGAGGTGCAGTCAGCTATTTTTGTAGATTGGGTTCTATTTTGTAGATAGGCTCTGAACCAATTTGTGGCCAATGCTGATAGCCCAGCACTTGATAGGCAGGATAGTAGGAGGGAGTGGGATACCGTATCGAATGCTTTGGCTAGGTCAATGAAAATAGCAGCAGTAATTTGTCCTTTGTCCTTCCCAGAGAGGATGGAGTCTATGAGTCTTAGTAGGGAGGTGGCGGTAGAGTGTTTTTTTCTAAAACCGGACTGGAATGAAGCGAAGAAGTTAGTTTCAGAGAGAAAGTGGGAGAGTTGAGATAGTACTAGATGTTCCTGGAGTTTGGCGAGAGTGGGGAGGAGGGAGATGGGGAAGTAGTTAGCAGCGGAGGTAGGATCACCTCCTTTTGGTAAAGGTAGGACAGTGGCATGTTTCCACTCTGTAGGGAGTGACTCAGTGATGAATGAAAGATTTAGCAGGACAGCGAGGGGAGTAGCGATGGCAGGGGCAGGTAGGAAGAGGAGTTTGTTGTTGAGACCATCAGGAGATTTACCTTTGGTGGGATTCAGGGAGCAAAGGGCATCTAAGGTTTCGATGGAGATGTGCCTGAAAGAGAAAGGGTCCTGGCCAGGAGGTAGGGGAGTAGCTGTCTGGGGAGTGGGTGGGGTTACAGGAGGAAGGAGTCCAGGAGGGTCTTAGCGCAAGTAATGAAGTGAAATTGAACTCGGAGGCTATCATCAGGGGTCGAGAGTAGAGTCCCTGGGAGAGAAGGGGATTTGTTGTTGGGGAGAAAGGAGTTGATGACTTTCCAGAATTTAGAAGACCTCCCAAGATTTGTGTTTAGGGTGTTGTTAAAATATTAGGCTTTTGCTAAGTGGATGGCCTTTGTGCACCTGTTTCAGAGCGTGAGGTAGGTGATATTGTTGTCTGGGAGGGGCGTGGATTTGTAAATACACCATGCCCTGTCACGGGCTTGTTGGCAAGCTATCAGCTCGGATGTTATCCAGGGAAGGTGAGACCCTCAGATCCTAGCACGGCGCGGGGGGTATGTTTGTCCCAGGCGGTAAGGAAGGTGTTCGGAAGTGCGTGAGGCAGCATCCATGTTAGATCATCTTAGGTTTGGGTCCTAAGCATCTGAATTTTAGTGATGGACTAGTGGCAGTTCTCTTGGTAGGATTTTTTTGTTTGGGGATCCGGGACTGGCTTTAAAAAAAAAGGGGGGGGTCCACAGCCCAAAAATGGGAGTTCCTGGAAAATTTTCCGGGTTCCCCATTCAAGGTACTTGAACACACAAGCAGCAGCTCACCTGATCTCGACCGTTCCCTCCCTGAAACAGCAGGCTTTGCCCCATCGAACGCTACGTGTTCGGCTCCCCACCGCCCCCATCACCACCCTTGGTCGGCATTCCCATATATAGGTATATTTTTGATCACATGATCACAAAATAACCTATCAGTCAGCTTTCCCACCTGCAGCTTATATTCTCCCACCACTAGAGGCCCTTTTTCGTTTCTTCCTTTTGACCTTGCTCTTCCATCTAGCTCTCTGGCTCAACCATGCTCCCACATACCATCATCACTCTCCTTTTTCTGCTCCGTCAAACACCTCACCCCCCTCCCCAACTCTGCAAAGGGGACCAAATCTACCCCATCCTATCCTTATGCAACCAGCCACTCCCAACATTAACCCCACCCTATCCACACATGAGCTACTAGCCTTTACAAGCTCAGGCTAATAACCAGTCAACAGCATGCCCCCCTTACTACACCACATACACAAACAGGTACTTCAACATCCCCCCTCCCCTAGATACCATCCTCCATGGTGGGTGACTCTCTGGAGCTCTTCCTTCTCCTGCCAACCTCTTACCACATCCACACCACAGCGCACCTCCCCCTTCCCCACCTACTCCTCCTATCAACCCCCCAATACCCTGAAACTGCCAATACCCACCATGGGGCCCCCTCAGCGAATATGCCGATGGCAAACTACTCAAGCGACTAGATATCACCTCAGGTCACTCATACTTCTGCTCCTGATGGGCAATGTCCACTCCAACCCTGGCCCACCGAATTCCCCACCGGCCCACCCATCACCAGTCAATGGGCTACGCATTGCATCACTAAACATCTGTAGCCTTCAAAAAAATGGGACTCCTTTCAGGGGTGGGTACTCCAGCATCACCCTGATATAATTGCATTGAGTGAAACCTGGCTCTTCCCCACTGTCCCCGACTCTGTAGTTAACCTCCCGGATATTTCCTCTTTCGTTCCGACCAAGTGGGAAAGAGAGGTGGAGGCTGCGCTGTCTACCTCGAGAACTCTCTCTCAGGCCACCTATTTCCTCTGCCCCAACTAACTTCCAAGGCTCACGTCCTCACTCTAAAATTATCATGAGGAAAGTCTACCGCCCCTCTCCTCCTCATCATCACTGCCTACGTCCCTCCCTGAGACCAGAAGCTAGCCTTCCAAGCCATCATGTCCTATCTCACCACGCTACCCCTAAAGCATGAAAAAATACTCTTGGGGGACTTCAACATTAATTGGCTGGCTAAGACAGCCGCCCCATTTATTAACGAGACTGCTGCCCTAGATCTCACACAGGTCATCAAAACCCCTACCCGGGTAACTCACATACAGGGACATCCTCTCTACTAGACCTAGTCTTCACAAACTGCCCCCACAAAATTACCAGCACCCTAGTCCTCCCTGACGCTCTAAGTGACCACTCACCGGTACTCTGCAACTGGTCTGGCACTCCCCTCAAAACTCCTTCTAAAATTACTTCACAATGCAAACTTAGGCCTGGGAAACTAGCTCAACTCAAGGCCCACCTCAGAGACTGGGACTGGACACCCCTAGCATATACCCTCAACCCAGACCGAGCCCTTTGACCTATTTCTCACCACTTTCAATACAGCCTGTGACTATTTTGCCCCCTTACCAAAACTATGTCCAAGAGAAACCATGCCCCTTGGTTCTCAGACCACCTCCTAGGCCTACTGCGACAGCGTGATGACCTATGGCACCTAGCAAATGAGACCCATCGGCCTTCGGACAGGCAACGGTATAGAGAGGCCTGAAACAAGTGCACCTGAGCCATACTCACCGCCAAAGCAGACTATTACAAAGCTACCTTAACCTCCACCCGGGGCAAAGGGCGCAAATTCTGGGATAATATTAAGGAGCTCTGTGGCAAAACCCCTAATCTGCCACCTGACCAAATGCAAATTGATGGAAGCCTCTCCACCGACCCCCTCAGTATAGCCTCGGCCCTAAACTCTGCCTTCACTGATCTCACCCATGTGCTCCCAGCAAACTTCTTTGACCTCCCCACCAGCCCAAATCTCCCCCATCCTCCCCTTGCTCCTCCCTTCTATCTACGTGTCCTCACCCCAGAGACAGCAAAGCCCTACCTAACCAATGCCATTAGCCACCATCACTATAATCACGATTCCCTGGACCTGAGACTTCCCGCCTCACCCTCCTGGAAGTCCTAGCCCCACTCACCCACATTCTCAACTGCTCCCTCTGTCAAGGGAAATTCCCGACCCACTGGAAATCGGCCTCATCACACCCATCCATAAAAATGGGGACTGCACATCCACAAACAACTACCGCCCCATCTCCATTCTACCCCCCCATCTAAAGCACTAGAACGCATAGCTGCCGACCAACTTACTGACCACCTTAATAAATATCACCTTCTAACCAACCAGCAACATGGCTTCCGAAATTGTCATAGTACCACCACCGCCCTCCTTGAATTTACCTCCCATGTCCACTCAGCCTTGGACCGTGGCCACCTCACAGGCGTCATCTTCGTGGACCTATCTAACATTTGATGCCGTCAGCCATGCCCTCTTACTAAACACTGTGGCCTACACTGGCTTCTCCAATAATGCCATGAACTGGTTCACCAGCTATCTCTCCGATAGAATGCAGATGGTCAAAGTTGGCACTGTCCTGTCCCCCCCTCCGCCTCCCTATCCGCTCCGGTGTCTCACAAGGCTCCATACTTGGCCCCCTACTTTTCAGTCTATACCTAAACTCCCTCCCATCGGCCTGCCCCGGCAACCTGATCCTGTACGCGGATGCTGCTGCCCTGTAGGCCTCTGACCCAGCACCCCTCCAACTCCACCAAACTCTCCAACACTCTTTCCATGAAATCGAACAATGGCTTGCCACCCAATGTCTTATAATAAAAGTTACAATAAGACTAAAGTCATGATTTTCTCACATCCCCAGAACCCCCTCAAAAACCTCTGCCCCCAATTTCTCACTGCTAATCAGACCCTCCCTAGAACAAGTAAGCAGCTTTAAATATCTAGGGATTACACTAGACCCTGCCCTCAACTTTAATCTACATATACTGCACCTATCAACTGCCCTTAGCTCCAGACTAGGAGTACTCTACTGTTGCAAACACTGCCTCACCCCTGAAGCATTACAACTCACCATAAACTCCTCTATCCTCTCCCTGCTGGACTACGGCATTCTCGTCTACAGTGCAGCAACATCCACAGCCCTAAACTGACTCTGGCTTGTGCTTAACAAAGCCTGCCGTCTCATCCTAGGTTGTGATCGCCTCACACACACATGCTCCCTCTACAGTACCGCAAACTGGCTAAACCTAGACAACAGAATCAGGTATCACACCTGCCTAATGACCAAAAAGATTATCCTAGGCCTCACCCCCCCGCCCCCGCTCTGGACCAATGTATCCTCCCAACACCACCAGGCAGAACAACCCATAGCTCAAACAAACCGTTGCTATGTGTACCCCGTGGACGGACTTCCCAATTCCAGCGAACTTTCAGTTACAAAGCCCCATCCTGGATGAACATGCTCCCCAGCCTAATAATGGAAGAAACTAGGCTTGGCCCTTTCAAAACCAGACTAAGGAATCACCTACAAGCCTCCAACCTGTGTGACTGCAACTGCCCCCTCCGAAGACCCTGAACATCTCTGATTCCCTCATGCCAATGGCTCCTACGAGCTAACTTATTTTGTACAAACAGCCACTTCATAACCTCTCTGCTACTCTATGGCTATGCGAATCTCTTGTAAATCATGTTCCCCTGGAAGGGTAGCTCACCTACGGAACAAATGTGTAACCATGTTAAAAAATAACTGTAAGATTTTGTAATGTACAAACAACTTGTAAACCATGTTTTGTCACTTCTCTACTCTATGTATGACGTGGAACCTTTGTAAATGAGTCTTTGACTTAAAGGTCTTTCTGAATATCTCAATAAATAAAAAAATACATGGGAGCCGCGCCCCTTCCCCCAGCACTGCTTGTACTGTAAGATTCTGTAGAGTGCAGGGGCGCTCTCCATTAGTTTGTATGGGGGCATTTTAAACTACCTTTTTTTATGTTTCAGAAGGTGAATTCAAATGAATTACAGTCACCGCTCAACTAACAAGGGCTTTTTTAGTTGAGCAGTGGCAGTAATTTGTTCGAATTCACCCTCTGTAATGTAAAAAAATTTAGTTTAAAATGCCCCAATAGAAACTAATGAAGCTCGCCCCCCGTGCTCTACAGAATATTGCAGTACAAACAATGTGGGTGCAGGGGCACGGCTCTGTCTCAAGTGAGTCCCGGGTCTTGGTGAAGGAGCATCTCGTGAACTTTTGAGAAAAAAAATTAGCGTCCCGATGCACAAAATGTGCATAAAGGACACGGGTGCCCATGTCCCCGAGAGCCCTGAGTGGGTACCATTTCTTTAGGCCTGGGTCTGGTACCTGCTACCACAGAGAGACTTTAGAACTTGTTATCTTGTTTGATTATACTCACACTTCATTGATTTTACATCCAGATGACTCTTCCATCCTTCAAATTCTTTTCGCACCTTCTGGACCAGCCTCACTTCTTCACTGCTGCTCAGAGTCTCTT
The DNA here is from genome assembly GCA_016271365.2 of Neoceratodus forsteri. Taxonomy (NCBI): domain Eukaryota; kingdom Metazoa; phylum Chordata; order Ceratodontiformes; family Ceratodontidae; genus Neoceratodus; species Neoceratodus forsteri. Next base: position 1,401,903,808 of record CM057458.1, on the reverse strand, counting down.
CTCCAGCAATCATTTTTAATATGGTTTCACGAAAGTCATTTATTATCTAAAAGCAAGTTACAAAGTAAACATGCAGTTAAAAAAACACCCAAGTAGTTTAACTTAAGTTCCATCTACACTGTTTTTAATCCTCCTTATCTCAGCGCCCCATCCTCCCACCTTTTTTCCTCCCCCTCCCTAGCATTCATAGAGCATGTTGTAGCTCCCTACCTCATTCACAAGGGGGGAGGGATGTACCTATGGGAGGAGTAGGCTGTACCCACCTCTAGCACCAAGACAATGGGCATTAGACAGTACTTTTCAAATAAATGGATGAACACCACACATTGGAAATCCAGTTTTTCAGTGATTTATTCTCCTTACATCACGCAAAAAACTGGGGATATTTCATGACTGGTGTCACTTCCATCAACCCACTGTGTTCAAAACCTTTTATAATACTTTCACTATAATTCAATAGTAGCTCAGTTCTAGCTCTGTGTTTTTTTTTTTAAGTTTAGGTACGATGCCCTCCAGCCGTGCAAAGTGCTCAAACTTTTAAGAAAACAGCGCTAGTACTAAGCTACTATTAAAATATAGAGAAACTACTAGAAAAGGTTTAAAACATAGTGGGCTGATGAAGGGATGCAAGTCACAAAACATCCCCAGCTTTTTGTGTGAAGTAAGGAGAATAAATCTCTGAAAACGTATTTCCAATGAGTGGTGTTCATCCATTTTTTTACATACTGATTTGAGACATCTTTGAATAACCCAAGACCAAATTGCTATTTTCTCTTTACTGAGGAAGGGCAAACTGGACTCCTTGACAGAGAGTGGGCATTAAATAGCTTAGTTAGAGTAGAGTGGCTGTCCTGTCCTTAGTCACGAGGGGAGTGGGCTGTAAACACCTCAGTCATGAAGGGAGTTGGTAGTGTGGTACAAGGGCATTTTTTTGTCCCCACTCCCTCCCTTACTGCTACCCCGGAGTAACTGTTAAGCCCCTTACTCTGTTCCAGCCATGTCTGCACCCATTAATGATGTTTGCGTCCAACACCTCAGCTGGTAGGTTGCTCTACAGCTCACCCACTCACTCTGTAAAATAAAACTTTCTAGCACCCCTTCTGAATCTCCCCTGCACCAACATACACTCATGTCAATGTTTACTTGATGTGGAACCTTTGTAAAAGAACCCCTGGTTCAAAGGTACTTGTAATCCTAGTTATGAATAAATAAATAAATAAACATCCCTTTGTTTTTGACTCTCCTCTCCTGCTAAACAGTTCCTTGTTGTTTGCCTTTTTATTCCTTTCTAGATAGGCTGTGAAGTTTTACTTTGCTGGCGAAGTTCCAGCGAAGTTGCGAAATTCACCTTCACGAATAACTTTGCAAATTGCCCACCTGGCCACTTCACATATGAGTTTTCCTAAAGAAACTGCACTTTTTACAGATGAAGTCTGGTGAAGTTATGGTGAAGTTGCAAGTTCACCAGTGAACTTGCCTAACTTCCCCTGAAAAAGTGTAAGTTTGCATGTCAAAACTTTGTGAAGTCAGCATTTTGCACTTTGCCAATCTGGCAAACTTTGCCGATTATTTCCCGAAATGAAGCTTGCCAACTTCACACATCTCTATTCCTTTCAGGAACTTGAAGGTCTCTATCATGCCACCCCTCTCCCTTCTGGCCTCCAATGAGTATATGTTCAGTGCCCTGAGCCGATCCTCATAGGATCTGCCATGTTGCCTCTGAATCATTGTGGTTACTCTATGCAGCACAGTACAGTATTACTTTAAAATAAATGTTGATTTGTCATGCAATACCTGCAGTCCTACTCATTGGCATATAGGTCTAGCAGGTGATCTCTGTGGCCCCGTATACACTGGGCGTCTTAAAACATTTTAAGACCCTTAAAACATTTTAAGAAGCCCAAACATGGTTCCCGTCTGCACTGAACATATTTTGAAGCCGTGTTTGAACGCTGCAAAAGGCCTAGTCTTAAAAACATTTTTAAACATGGTTTCAAAGTTAACATGATTTAGCTTGCACTGCAGATGGGCACTCGATCCATGCTTCTCCTTCTGGAGTGCTTCACAGTGTCTGCCAGGCAGAATGCAACAGTGTTTAACAGTTTACTGCCAGAAAGTGTGGATGCAGGTTTACCGTGTTACAACATAGTCTCAAGTTACTTCCGGTGACATCACGGATGGGACATCAGCTTAAGGGAAAGAGCTCCCTTCCCTCTTCAGCAAAAATATCTCCTAAATTTATCAGAAAGACCCTAAAAAGAACTTAACATGTCTACAAAGGAAAAAGGAGATACCAGAGCAACCAGATCCAGAACAGAATGGATGAAAATGGCAGAGGAGGGCTGTAGATATCGAGCTCTCAGCTCGGATGGGAGCCGTTGCATGTCTCCAGTAGGCAGAAAGGGCCGCGGATACAAAACCAACCAGGAGGACAAGCGTTCAACTAGGAACTTATTTGAAATGCCCCTGCATGAAATAAAAGTCTCCCAGTCGGAAAACAAAGCTGAATTTAAAAAAAACAGAAGCTCATTTCACAGGCATGTAAAAAAAGGATTGCAGAGGCAGATGAATGAATGCAGAAAGTGGGGTGAGATGCAGGACAGCTAAGCATGGTAGCAGATGCGCTGCTGGCACAAACTGAGGCTCTCCAGGAGAAGTGTCTGGATCTGGAGGCCAGTTCGAGGAGAGACAATAAGAGAATATCTGGGCTACCAGAAAACGTGGAAATGTCAAATATGTGCTTGTTTCTCCAACATATGCTAAAAGATGTACTGGAGTTACCAGCAGGCATGGAAGTCAGAATAGAGAGAGCACACCGGGCCCTATATCTGAAGCCATCAGATCCCACTGCAAGACGGAGAACGGTCATTTTGAAATTTTCAAGTTACCGCACGAAGGAGGATATTATCCAAAGAGTCTGGCAGAAAGGGAATGTGAGATACAATGGGGTACGTCTCTACTCGAGTCTCTACTAGAGTCTGTGATGGCAATGTTAAATCAAACTGAGCATAGAACGATCACAGAAGCGATAGGAGAAATAGGTCACTGTGTGAAGCAAGATGGCGACCACGCTGGGTCAGCCTCTATTCTAGCTCTGTTTTTGTTTAGCTTTTAACTTTAACTCCTATGTAGTTATTTTTAACTGTTTTGAACAGCTTTTGTTCGATTTTTTAACTTGATAGTTTTTGGTAAATGTTACCAGTTTTGTATTTGCTGGTAGCATTGGGTCCGAATTGTTGCGGCGCAGTGGCAGTGTTGGAGTACAGTACGTCTTGCAGCTGTGCGATCCTGGCTGCCTCTGATTTTGCTCTCCATTGGAGTTGAGAGTTGTGCTTGTGGCCGTGTTTGTGGCGTTTTTTCGTGGGATTGCCTGAGGGCTTGTCGCCAGGAACGTTGGACCTCTCTGAGTTGCGACGTTTGCCAAGGGATTTATTTCGGAGCTTTTCTTTTCTTTGGAGAACATTTAGATCCAGCCCTCGTGTGGTCTGGCTATTGGAATTTGTTTTTGGATCTGTTTTCTCGCAGCTCAGCGTGGCCTGGAGTTTGAGATTGGGACTTCAAGACTGGGATCGTTCCTTGGAGACTTGTCTGTTTTCACTTCTGGGCTCCGCGGATTATTACATCCTCTGTATCATCTGTCTGGAGTGGGTGAGCCTGTCAGATTTTGATCCGAACCCAGGGTAGTCTGCTGGGGTGGTTGGCTGGGGCAGACTGGGGGTGGTGCTGTCGGAGGACAGGCCCCAGTGTGCCCGTGGTTCCTGGGCTTTACAGTGGGCTAGCTGGAGAGCCTGTTCGTGTGAACTCCAGTTACTAGCTGATTTCCTCAGCAGCACCTTGGGGGATGACCAGGGGGATTCTCTCTATTGGTTAAAGTGCTTGCCTGAACCCAGGGTGGTTCACTGGGGCAGGCAGCCGCTACGGGAGATTGGGGGTGTGCTGTCGGAGGACAGGCCCAGGATACCTGCAGTTTCTGGAATTTGCGGGGGTAGGCTGGAGAGCCCACTCGTGTAGATCCAGCTGCTGGTTGACTTCCCTAGTAACACCTCGGGGAACGACCTAAGACAGAGTCTCTTTTTTGCTGGTTGGTCGATTGTGTCCCCCTTCCCCCCAAGCAGCTGGAATGAATCCTGAGGACTGGAAGGTGATCTGTTAATTAAAGAGAAGTTTTTTTTTTGCCCTGTCTACATGAAGTATATGGAACAGCTATAAATTTAATTTTTATTCGATCATTACTCAGGTTAGATTGTTCCTTTTTCTTCCCTCTTATACATTTCGGTGAAGCAGTGAGAGGGCTTCATTTTTATTTCAAGATCTGACTGTATGACTGCTTATTCTGCCTATGTGAGAAATAGGCTTTGGGACAGATTCCTCAAGGGTGAGAGCTCTGAGGGACTTTCATTATTCTTATTTTTAGTAAAGCATATGTCGGAAGAAACTGCGACGCTTGTTGTAATTATCATAAATTTTTCCTGAGGAGTTTAAAACCTGCCCAGACTGCTTAAGACTTTCTCTGAGGAGTTGGCCTGAAGAGGAATGAATAATTGTTTTATTTATTGATTAAGATATTCAAATTAGTTTTTGGTTTTGATAGTATTTAAATCAAAGTGGTTGATTAAAATTGTTTTTTAAATATTTGGATAGTATGTGTTGGGACCGGGCTTCCATGAACAGGTGCTATTCCCCCTCTAGGCTGAGGGACCTGCACTCTTTTGATGGCCCCCCCATTGCAACCCAAGGTATACAGGCATTGTCGTGCCTTGGGGATTGAACGGAGGAGGCGGAGTGGAAGGGGGGTTCCCTGGCTGCGGGGAGGGGGAGTGGAGTGGGCAAATAAGGGTAGTGGGGTCAGGGAGATGCCCTGGGGCAAAATGGGCCCAGGATAGGGGAGCGCGATGCCTAGTTCCCATACCCAAGGGCTCCACTGAGAGTGGGCAAGTAGCCCGCTCCTCCAAGGCCTCTCATCCAGCGCGGCGATATTATGCAATGCCAGGTCTATAAAAACAAGACAGCAATTATTGCTGATCTTGTTGAATCATCTGACCTGACTTGCATTATCGAGACCTGGCTGGACGAAAATGCTGGTCCCATATTGGAGTCAGCTGTTCCAGCTGGGTACTTGGTAATACATCGCCCAAGGTTGGATCGTGGGGAGGTCGCTATTTGTTTTAAATCGGAATTGGGCCTTGTGGAGGCTCCAGTGGTGTCCCCTAGATCCTTCGAGTGTATCATGGGAGCAGGTGTGGGCTGCAGAATCTTGCTTGTCTACCGTCCACTCAGTGACGAGAAAGTTTTTCTGCAGGAAGTCGCAGACTTCATTGCTGACCTGGTGTTGGAGCCCTCCAGGTGGTTGGTCCTGGGGGACTTCAATGCCTGGGTCGATGACGAACTCTCACATTTTGGTCAAGACTTCCTCCAATTGATGATTTTGTTGGGCTTCACACAGGTGGTTACTGCTGCTACCCATATTCAAGGTCACTCTCTGGATCTGGTGTTCAACCTGGGGATGGAGATCACAGAACTGGTGGTGGAACCAGTTGGGTGGTCTGACCATCACTCCATAAGGTTCAATTTCGCAGCCCCCCCTTATGAGACCTACCCCTCTGGAGATGGTCCAGTATCGCCCTTTGAGGGGAGTTACCCCTGAGGGTCTGATGGCAGTGCTGGACCTATCAAGTTGGCCTATGGAGTGCATGGAACCAGGTGCCTTAGTAGTGCACTATAACAACATGGTGCTGAGGGCACTGGACTCCATAGCACCTGTCCATGTTCGCCCCCTGTATCTTCGCCCTTGGTCCCCTTGGTTTGATGGGGCATTGAAGGAGTTGAGGAGAGTGGGGCAAAGATTGGAACGTTGTTGGCGGAAATCTGGCCTGGAAGGTGACAGACTTAGATTGATGGCCCATTATGTGGACTATCAATCAGTAATCTCCCATAAGAGGGCAGAGTTCCTGTCCAGGGAGATAACTGCATCAAGAAACCGACCTGCTCAGCTTTTCTGGACCTTTGACAGACTATGCAATCCAGCCTGTCTGCAGGTTCGGAGAGCTTTTTCACAAATACAGTGTGATGAGTTTGTTCAGTTCTTTGAGGATAAGGTGTCATCAATCAGGTCGGAGATCAGCGGCACACGTTCTAATGAGCATTGCAGCGACCGATGTGGGGTTACATGCCCTCAGTCTACGTGGACAGATTTTGACCAGCCAGCGATCATGGATATCATGAAGATTGTCCAGGGCTTACGACCGACTTGCTGTAGTTTGGATCCTGGTCCTACGCGCCTCCTTGTGGGGTGCATGGATGTGATCGGACCAGTCCTTGTGAAGATAGTCTGGGGCTCTTTGGACCAAGGGGTGTTTCCAGAGTCTTTAAAGGAGGCTGTTGTGACACCCCTTTTGAAGAAATCGTCCCTTGACACTGACTGTCTCGCTAACTGCAGACCGATCTCTAACCTGCCCTTTTTGGGCAAGGTTATTGAGAAAGTAGTCGCGTTGCAGCTCGATGACTTTCTTACCACCCATGAAACATAGAAACATAGAATTTGACGGCAGATAAGGACCGCTTGGCCCACCCAGTCTGCCCATTTCCCTACCTACTGGATAAGCTGCAGATCCTAGTTAACCAGCAGCCTACTTCTTCCTACCCCCACCCCCAGAATTGCCTTATGACTATCCCATGCATGCTTGAATTCCACCACTGATTTTGACTCCACAACCTCCTCCGGAAGGCCATTCCATGCATCCACAACCCTCTCTGTGAAAAAATACTTCCTTAAATTACCCCTGAGCCGCCCCTCTATCTTCAAATTGTGCCCTCTTGTTCTTGCACACCTCTTTTTTTTGAAAGATGCTACCCTCTTGGACTTTGTTGATTCCCTTGAGGTGCTTGAAAGTTTCTATCATGTCCCCCTCCCTCCTTTCCTCGAGGGCTATACATATTAAGCTCCTTAAGTCTCTCTTCATATGTCCTCCGGTGCAGACCCTGACCATTTGAATTGCCCTCCTCTGGACAGCTTCCATCCTGTCTATGTCTTTGCGGAGATTGGGTCTCAGAACTGCACACAGTACTCAGATGGGGTCTCACCAGCTGTCTGTACAGAGGATAATAACTTCCTGTTTTCTACTGGTGATGCCTCTCCTATACAACCCAGTATCCCCAGCCCTCCTTGCTGCCTTCTCATTGCTTGCCCATCTTTAGGTCATCTAATATGACTACCCCAGGTCCCTTTCATTTTGTTGTTGTTAGTATCTCACCCCCATTGTGTACTCTTCCCTGGGTTTTGTTTCCCAGGTGCATTACCTTGCACTTCTTAGCATTGAATCTAAGCTGCCATACATTTGACCATTCCTCTAACCTTGCAAGTCCCTTTCATCCTTTCCACCCACCCTGTGCATCAACTCTGTTGCAGATCTTGAGTGTCATCTGCAAAGAGACATACTTTTCCTTCCAGTCCTTCTGCAATGTCGCTTAAAAAACATTGAAGAGGACTGGTCCTAATACTGAACCCTCGGTACCCGCTAGTAACCCTCCTTTCTTCTGAGTGGACTCCATTTACTATTACTCTCTGTCCTATTCTCCAGCCAATTCTTTACCCAGGCTGTCAGCTTGGGACCCTCCCCAGAGCTGGCTAACTTGTATATTAATCTTTTGTGTGGGACTGTGTCAAATGCCTTGCTAAAAGTCTAGGTAGGCCATGTCCACAGCCCCTCCCTGATCTACTACTTTGGTCACCCAGTCAAAGAAATCTATCAGATTAAGTCTGGCATGACCTTCCGCTGTGAATCCATGCTGCCCTGAGGGTCCTGTGCCCTCTGGCCTCTAGATACTCGACAATTCTTTCCTTTAGAAGTGATTCCATCATTTTCCCTATCACTGAGGTTAAACTAACAGGTCTATAGTTTCCTGCTTCTGCCTTGCTCCCACTTTTGTGAAGGGGAATCACATCTGCCCTCCTCCAGTCCTCGGGTATCACCCCATCCTCCCATGATTTGTTAAAGAGGTAGTCAGTGGTGTCACTAGTTCTACCCTAGTTCTTTTAGAATTCTGGGATGAATCCCATCGAGCCCCATTGCTTTGTCCACCTTCAGTTTAAGAGTTCTTTCAGAACCCTTTCTTCTGTAAATGGGCTGGTATCACTTCTGTATCCAGAGTGTTACTACTATTTGTTTTATGTACCTCCCCTCTTCCTTTGTAAATACTGAGCAAAATATTTGTTTAGTATCTCTGCCTTTTCACAGTCTCCCTCTGCCCACCCTCCCTCCCCTTTATTAAGCCTCACTATCCCTCCCTTGGTCTTCCTTTGCTCCTGATGTACCTATAAAGGTTTTATCCCCTTCTTAACTGAGTTGGCTATCTTTTCCTCGGTTTGGGCCTTTGCTGTTCTGACTGCCTTCCCAGCCTCCTTTTGCTTTAACTTGATACAGTTCTCTGTCCTGCTCCTGTGCGATTCCTTGTACTTCCTGAATGCTTTCTTTTCTCTTGAACCTTCACTGCCACTTCCTTTGAGAACCATAGTGGTTTCTTACATCGTCTTGTTTTGTTTATTTGCTTCACACAAAGGCTCGTTACCTCTGTGATGGCAGTTTTATTATTCCCACTGTTCTTCCACCCTCCTTCCTGCCCATTTGCTAGTGCATTCCTTAGGCACTCACCCATTTTAGCAAAGTCAGTCCTCCTAAAGTCCAGTACTTTTGTCTTTGTATGGCTTGACTCTATTGCTGTGTTTATTGTGAACCATACTGTTCGATGGTCGCTAGTTCCCAGATGGCTACCCACTTCTACATCTGTGATCCTCTCTCCATCTCCATTTGAGAGTATCAAGTCTAATATTGCTCCCTCTCGAGTGGGCTCCAGTACTAGTTGTCTAAGGCATGCCCCCTGTAGGGCATCTGGAATAACTGCACTCTTCGAAGTGGCAGCTGCAACTGCACTCCAGTTAACATCTGGCATATTCAGATCACCCATCAGCAATATCTGGCCTTTTTCTGCCGAGATGAAATCTATGATCCTCTCCAGTCCAGCTTCAGGAAGAGGCACAGTACCAAGACAGTGTTAGTTCGGGTACTTAATGATCTCCTAATAGCGAGAGATTGGAAGAGCCATTCTATCTTGGTTCTCCTTGATCTCTCTGCAGCATTTGACACTGCGGACCATGGGATGGGATGTTGCTGGATCCCCTGTGGCTACTCTGTGGACTGTCAGGGACAGTCTTCAGGTGGTTCCTCTCTTTCCTCACAGGCAGAAGTCAAAGAGTAGTCTCAGGGACTTTTTCGTCTGCTCCCTTTGCTCTGTCCTGCGGGGTGCCGCAAGGCTCTGTGCTTTCCCCCGTGTTGTTCATGGTATATATGCTGCCATTGGGAGACATTATAAGGCATTATGGGATGAGTTTTCACTGCTATGCAGATGATACTCAGCTCTATATGTCCTTTGTACCCTAACAGAATGATGCATTATCGGTCTTTAACAACTGCCTCGCTGAGATTCAGAACTGGATGAGTGCGAACTAGTTGAAACTAAATCTGGATAAGACTCAGGAGTTGGTTGTGGAACCGGGTCACCATGTAGAGAAGTTGACTCCTGGGTCTCCCTCTGGTCTTTTATTAGGGGGTACCAGTTGAGACCTTCTGAACAGGTGCGAAATCTGGGTGTAATTTTTGACAGTCAGCTGATGCTGAAGACACAAGTATCGGCCACTGTCAAGTCTTCCTTTTACCATCTGAGGAATATCGCCCGGATAAAGCACCTTGTTCTGCATGATGATCTTCCTGTGTTGGTCCATGCTTTTGTTTCCTCTCACCTTGATTACTGTAATGCTCTATATCTAGGGTTACCAGGGGTGGATCTCCGTCGCCTGCAGCTGGTGCAGAACACTGCAGCCAGGTTGTTGACTGGGTTACCAGGAACTTGCCATATCACACCTGTGCTGCGCGAACTGCACTGGCTGCCAGTGTGGTGGAGAATCACCTTCAAGGTGACATTGCTGACCTATAAGACCCTACAAGGTCAGGGACCGGGCTACCTGCAAGATCTCCTTTGTCCCTACCGCCCTCTACGCCCACTCCACTCCACTGGCGAGGGACAGCTAGAAATTCCCAGGGTTTGTCTTCAATCATCTGGGGCCAGGGCTTTTCCTTTTATGGCCCCGACCCTGTGGAACTCTCTACCTCGTCAGATTAGAGAGTGCCTATCCATGGAATCATTTAAGGTGTCTCTGAAAAGCTACTTATTTACGCTAGCATTTGAATAGCTTATGGTTGTTTTTACTGTTTTATGTCATTATTTATTATGGTTGATGTTTATTCTTGATATGAATTAGCGCTTTGATATATTGAAAAGCGCTCTATAAATAAAATTTTGATTGATTGATTCTCTGACCAGGACTACGCCGAGATACAGAAACAGTGGCTTCAGTACCTGGATATAATATGAACACTGAAAGCAAAGAAAGTAAATTTTCAAACACCCTACCCTGTGAAGATTTGGGTGTTCTGGGAAGAGTGTCTTCGGCTCGACTCAACACCAGAAGAGGCCTCAAGTGCATTGTAGGCACACAGAATACCACTGGAGCAATGATGGAAAATTAAACACCACCATGACAAAATGGAGACTCACAGAGATGGCAAGCAGTCACCAAATGGAATACACGTGCAGTGGGAAGAGGTACAGCAGAGAAAACCGAGCGATATTACAACAGCTCACCAGCACATCAGGACAACGCTAAGTCAGAGCAGATGGGCCATGATCAGATAAGTGCAGAAGTTACTTCTGTAGGGGCTCTTTTGGGTCTGATTTGACTAAAAATAACAACTGAAAGAAAGAAAAAGGCTAAGACCTTTATAGGACTCTCATGGTTCTATTGTGCGATTCTGAGTGCGGGGGGGTGATGTTGACTCTTGCGATTACTGACTGTCTCTCATGGTGAGACCTCTGCATGGAACTAAAAGTGACTGGAAAATGTGCATATTTAACAGCTTTGCCTTTTCTTCTTTTTCATTATTTCTTTAGAGTACATCTGGCCAGTGAAGGGACCAGAGGAGATGGCCTGAAGAGACATCTATGAAGACAGTCAGATGCCTCTAAAGTGTAAGACAAAAAACAAACACTGAAGGGAGTGGGGGAAGGACAGAGTTATACCTGAAAGGGGGGGGTCACTGAATTAAGGCACAGTCTGAAATAAAAAGAGGGTTACAGTAACACTGGCTAGAGGGTAAGAAAGAGGGGCAGAGAGGAGACAGAAAACTATAGCAGAGAGTAAGAACTAGAACTTCAGATTGAAACCACACAACTGCAGAAAGCTGAGATAAAATAATGGATGTGCAAGAGTGACAAACATAGTTGCAGATTGTGAAATGGCTGAAAATGTAAATTGCTGAATTTAACGCTAATTGTTTACATTTCTAGCTGCCCCACTATGAATGGTAACCACTGGGAACATGAGGGGGATGGAAGACTTCTCCAGCATGATGATGATGCTGTGGTGGAGGGTGCTGTGAAGTCCGTGAGAGAATCCAGGAGAAACGAGAGATGGTGCCGATGCCTGGACAACACCAGCACAATAGGTACAGGGAGGGGAGGGTAATATGATGGGAGGAGGAGGAGTACTGTAGCACCTAAAGATGGGGGGAAAAGGGGGAAGAAATAAAAGAGGATATGGGGCTAAACCAAGAGGAAAGAGATACACAAGAAGGAAATGGTGGCGGGGGGGAGGCAGAAGGGAAGTGGGATTAACAGAATTCATACAGAATAGACAGGAAACTCGGGAGCAATGCACAGGGGACTATGGGGAAGTGGTAAACAGGAACCAACAAAGAAAAGTGGACTAGAAAGGAGACAGATGAGGGAAAAGTGAGATGGATACAAGGTCATATGGTAGACCACCAACAACAGAGCTCAGGAGGGAGGGGGAGACAATGAGGAGAACAGTTAAAGAGGGCTGATGTTCTGTCCATGGTGGATTTTATTGATAATAGTGGGCCTTGGTAAGAGGGATGGCATTAGTTGCTAAACCTCACCTTTACCAAGAACCTGGATAGTGACCCCTAAGTATGGGGGAAGTGGCAACACTACCATTCCAGATGGGGGGAAGGAGGAAGCCAGGAGGAAAACCCCAAATGGAGAAAAGGATGGTCTGAATACTGTCCTCTGCTTTGGAGGTAAAAACTGCTTATTTCAAATATTTATGGGGTTAGATTGCCTGACTGGCAAGTTTGGAATTGTTAAGGTTAAGGAGTTAACATATAGAGAATGTGCTACTGGGAAAATGAATGGATTCCCTATGGAAAAGAGAGGCAGTCAAACTAGTAACAAGAGAAAATGTAAACATAGAAAGAATAAAATAAAAAATTATGAGTAATAATGGTGCAAATGTAACTTCTAGGTGGTGCTATCCCAAGGGCTACTACCCCTGCTTGCTTGACCAGTAGCAGGTTAAGGGGCCTGGGTACTGAAACTGGTGCCTCCACCCAGAGGTCAGGGTTGTTAGTGGTCAAGCTAACCTAGGCACAGCCCTCCGTGATACTGTAACTCCTCTCTTTCCCTTCTAGTGGGATGAGCAATATACAGTATAATAAAACCACATGCTGTATCCTGCATGACCCTCTGGGACCCCCCAGTGACTAATTGTTGTGTGCTCTTCTGCAAACTGCCTATGTTTATTTACTCTTTGAAAATTCTGTTTATGTATGCTGCATGTATCTCACCTGTACTGTTCCCCACTGTCTTGTCTCACAAATTGATTGTTCCCTTCCTGCGATGAGGTGCCTTTGTAAATGAGTCTCAAAGGTTGTAAATCCGATATATGAATTAAAATAATAAAATTAAAAGCAAAAATAATAATCACTTTCACAATGACCCTTATTCACCATGCAATTACCCACACTGTTTGCACTTACCACTATGGCTGGTTCCTCTAGCTCGACCCTGGAGATACCCTGTAAAACAAGGTTAAATACAGCAAACAGTAACAGAACAGTACTTTTGGCACAAACTGGCACCACGATCAGGTTAAATGCAAAAAGAGTTAGATCTGATTTATTTAGGGGAACTTGAACAAGGGAGGGGCGTAATCAGGTTGATTTGCTTAAAGACTATATCAACCAAACAGTCATGCATGCATTTCAGAGTCCCTACACAGTCACACATTCTGGGTACTCAGGTTGGGAAGAGATGGGCTAGTGAGGAACGTTGCAGGGTAGGAAAGGCCGGTGTCGCAGCTGGTTGGGGCCCTGTGATGGAAGAAAGCAACATGCACAACACACACTATTTGTAATCTGGACCCAGAGGGCTCAGTTCGTGAGGGAAAATACGCAAAGACAATCAGATGACAACACTTTAGATTTAGCTGTTGTTGCAGGGAGCTACCCTGATGTTTACTCATGATACCAAATGCAGGACACAGGCAGGATGAATCGAGATGGCAGGTTGTTGAACTGGAGTGCCAGGAGAAGCAGGGCCCACAAGAATCTCCAAGGCATCTTTCCTGTTCAAAGCATTGAGCAGGGAGCTGATACCCAGGCAGATCTCTTGTTGATGACTTTCTCTGTGTAGCGGGTAGTCTGGCTGGGCCAGTGTGATAAGGCCCAGGCCAAAGGGGGAAGAATACAGATTTAGTCCGTTTGAGCTGGATGCAGCCTCCAGCAAGCAGAACACAGTTCAGCACACAGTGGGGAACCAAATTATGACCCACTAACAGCACATAGCACATTCACATGTAAGAAATTCTGCTGTACCAGGCAGATTGCTATCCAGTCGCAATTACAGAGTCTCTGCACAAACCGGGAGTTAAGAGGTGGCTGAAGATCCTGACAGGCTGATCACATTCAACAAATCTTCGTCTTCTTCAGCTTAAAGCCTGGTCACAGTTCAGTGGTTTAAATCATTGTCACAACTCGGATTCAGTCCAAATCAACTCTATTTTCCCTCTCAGGGACAGCAGGCAGAAAGACAGGCCAAAACTCAACCCTTTCATAATTCTCCTGTTCAAAAATACACAGAACTGCTGCTCGACTATCTCAAGCTGTTGCTCCTTCACTTCCCAACTCAGAACTGAACTGAAACTGCAAACAGTCTGGGACTTTTCCCAGGATCCAAAAGGTTTGGTTGGCTGATCTGTCTGTCAGTCACAACAAGGGCTCTCCCTCAGGTTCATTTAGGTGCCAAAATGCAATAACTATAATTCCTATAGAATTTTGCTCCTACAAGACCCCTGGGGCAGGCTCCATTTTGAAGTCCCCAAAGGTACTGATTGGCCCATTCCAGCAGTCCAGGACCAACAGGGTGGAGATAAACAGAACTGTCCATGCTGCAAAGAAGGCAGATTAGAACAAATTGCAATATTATTACTATTCTAACAAATACATAGATACATAGATACATAGATACATAGATACATAGATACATAGACAGTGTCAGCAGATAAGGGCCTATGGCCCACCCAGTCTGCCCATTTGAGCTTGTAAGTTCAGTTTGTTTTCCTAGAAGTCTGTTGCCCCTTACCCCTGACCTCTAGAATTCCTTTATGTCTATCCCATGCATTCTTAAATCCTGTGATTGTTTCAGCCCCCACCACTTCCTGTGGCAGGGTGTTCCACTTGTCCACCACCCGTTCTGTGAAGAAATTCTTTCTCATGTTTCCTCTGAATCGTCCTCCCTCCAACTTCATCCCATGCCCTCTAGTCCTGGAACATCTTTTTCACTTAAAAATAGTGTTTTCCTGCACCCTGTTCCTCCCTGTAAGATACTTGTGTGTCTCTATCATATCCCCTCTCTCCCTCCTCTCCTCCAGGGAGTACATGTTCAGTTCCTTCAACCTGTCTTCATAGGACTTGTGATGCAATCCATGCACCATCTTTGTTGCCCTCCTCTGAACCTTCTCTACCCTGTCTATGTCCTTACGTAGGTATGGTCTCCAGAACTGTACACTGTACTCCAGGTGGGGCCTCACTAGTGTCTTGTATAGTGGAATTATGACCTCCTTTTCCTGCTGGTGATGCCCTACCTATACATCCCAGCATCTTATTTGCTTTACCTGCTGCCTTGTCACACTGTTTCCCTACCTTGAGGTCATCAGAGATGACAACCCAAGATCCCTTTCCTGCTTGGCGATGCTATATCCTCACCCCAACTGATATATTGTGCCAGGGTTTTTGTGCCCATATGCATTATCTTGCACTTCTTTGCATTGAATTTCAACTGCCAAACCCTGACCATTCTTCAAGTTTCTGCAGGTCGCTTCTCATTCTGTCTACACCCTCTGGTGTGTCTACTCTATTATAGAGCTTTGTGTCATCAGCGAACAGTAAAATTCTGCCTTCTAGATCCTGCGCTAATGTCACTGATGAAGATGTTGAATAGGACGGTCCCAGCACTGATCCCTGTGGTACCCACTGGTCACTCTTCCCTCTGTGGAGTGACAGCCATTTACCACCACCCTCTGTGTCCTGCCACCCAGCCAGTTACCTACCCACCACACTACTGTCCTGCCCACACCCATATTCCCCAGTTTGTGTAATAGTCTTCTATGGGCACAGTGTCAAAGGCCTTGCTGAAGTCCAGATAGGCCATGTCCACTGCCCCCCTGATCCACCTCCCTAGTCACCCAGTCAAAAATTCAACGAGGTTGGTCTGACATGACCTCCCCTGGTGAAACCATGCTGCCTTGGGTCCTGTAGTCCATTGACAACCAGATGTTCCACCAATCTCTCCTTCAGTAGTGCTTCCATGATCTTCCCCACTACCGAGGTGAGGCTGACTGGTCTGTAGTTCCCTGCTTGCTCTTTGTTCCCACTTTGTATAAGGGGACTACATCTGCTGTCCTCAGTCTTTGGGTATCTCCCTGTTTCCAGTAATCGGCTAAACAGGATAGCCAGAGGTTCAGCCACCACCTCTCTTAGTTCTTTAAGGACCCTGGGGTGCACCGTCTGGCCCCATTGCTTTATCAACTCTTATTACTTCCAGTTCCTTCAGGACCCTTTCTCGTGTAAAGGGACTTGTGTCCATTTCTGCACCATTCTTACCCCTTGTACTCCATTCAGACATACTACCCCCCTCTTCCTCAGTAAAGACTGAGCAGAAATACCTGTTCAATATGTCAGCTTTACTGTTGTCATCCTCCACGGCTCCCATCCTCCCCCTTCAGTCTCACTATCCCTCCCTTTGTCTTTCTTTTTTTCACTCTTATGTACCTGTAAAGGTTTTGTCCTCTACCCACTGATTTTGCAATGTGTTCTTCTGTCTGAGCTTTGGCTTCCCTTACTGACCTCCTGCCTCCCTTTGCTTCTTCTGGTACTTCTCCCTATCCCCTTCTGCCTGTGTCTTTTTGTATTGCCTGAATGCAATCTTTTGCTTTCACTTTCTTTGCTACCTCTTTGGAAAACCATAATGGTCTCCTCTTCCTTTTCCTCTTGCTAACCTGCTTAATGCATAATTCTGTTGTTCTTGTAATCCCCATTTTAAATACTGCCCACTGTTCCTCAACCCCTGATTCCTGTCCCATTCCCCAAATAATCAGCAAATAAGTAGATCTTCTAACAGAGTTCCCTCTGCGCTAAATAGCGATGGCAGAACAGAGCGATTATCTGGCATGCCAGGCGGGACTCAATCATAGAAACACTCAGCCCCCTCCCAGATTAATTATAACTGCAATCTAGGCAGCTCTTAAAGAGACAGTGCACAGAGGCTATACAGGCACTCTCTGGCAATAACATTTAAAACTGTTAAAACACAGAACACCAGCCTGGCAGTGAGCATTTAGGCTAGCTCAAGGAAGACTTTTCAGGAACCCCCATTTGTAGGGGGGGTTACACCCTTCCCTGTCTGGAGAAAACTTGGCGTCCGCATCAAGTCTATGCCATCACACTATTGAAAATGCAATATAAATGAGACATATGTAACATTAGCATGCTATGCAAATAACCTTTGATGCATCAGTTAACGTAACTTATTACATTACTATACATGTTCACTACACTTCACAATACTATATCCATCATGACAATACTTATGCATGTTTCATACACGTGATACTGATTTCACTATGATTAAGACACTGGTAATATTACAATAATGATTCATGTTATAACTTCCTGTACATTAAACAATGTAAGAGGGGGCCCTTCACTATCAGTTAACTTGGGGCTAGATGGGGCAGGGGCACCATTCTGAAAAGAAAGAACAATCAACCTGGAATTAGCCATCAAACTCAGATTGGGTAGTGAGCTCTGAGAAATATAAACACATTTGTGAACCACAGTGAGAGGCAAATCTAAAGGCCTCCCAGGAGAATCGTAACTGAGATGCAATGCTGGCTTGACAGCTTGGCCAGTCTTTCTGGGGGGAACAGCTACAGTCTCTATACTTTCAGCACTAGCTTTGAAGCTTTTGTCACTCATGAGAGGTGCCTCTAAATGGATGTAAATGTCAAAACTGGGAGCACTGTCAGCTCCTTGTTCTGTAGGCTCTGTTTCCACAACACTTTCTCATTATTACCTTCTGACGAGGGACCAGTTGGCTCGTTTTGAGAAGGTTACGGCACAATTAGGGCTTTGTGGCACTGAAGGGGGCTGTCAGTACTCTCATACTGTTCTTCAGACCATCAGCCCCTTCTTCGGCAAGTCTGCAGTTCCACAAAACACAGGAGTCTGCAGATTCAGGCGTGATACTTTGCACTTCACTGTCAGGGACCATTGGCTCCAGGGATGAAGTTGGGGTTTAGGCTGTCCAGAAGGCCCAGCTTCATCCCTATGATTCAGCATAGAGTTTCCTCGAAACAACTGGCTCCAGTTCATATGAGGGATAATAGGCATTACCATAGTCGCTTTCATCAGAGGTGCATTGACGATCACTATTATTTAAGGCCTGCCAGGGAGAGGGCTCCGGATCTTTAACAGCTGACGCAGATGGGCTCTGTCTCCTCCTTGCAGCAGCACAAGTCACCGGCCCAGGGGAATCAATTTCTGATGGTTCAGCCTCAATTAAAATTTGGCCAATAGGCAGCAAGTGGTTACGATTCACGGTCTTGACAGCTTTGAAGTTATTCTCTGGGCGTACCTTGTACACTGGTAGATTATCCAACTTTCCAACTACTACATGAGGAAGATGGTGCCACCTACCAGCAATTTTGTGCTGCCATGTAGTCTGAAATTGCATAACAACACACGGCCTCCAGGCCATAGCTCTTGAGCCTTTACTTTCTTATCGTGCCTCTCTTTGTTTGCAAGATTTTTTAGTGGCCATTGTCTGGGCCAGTTGATATGGATGTTTCGCTTGAGCTTTCAGTTTCTGTACATACTGCAGGTAGGTTTTGACCGGACCCGTCTGGAGAGACCCCAAAGCAGACATCAACACCAGCAGGGGCGCCTCTCCGAACATGAGGCAGTGGGGAACCCAATAGTGTCATTTTTGGTACAATTGTATGCGTGTATCAAGGTGCTACTCGGCTGGCTCCATTTATGCTTGTCTTTTGGATGGAGAGCGCTGAGCAAATCTAAAAGGGTGCGGTTAAAATGTTCTGGTTGAGGGTCCCCTTGCGGGTGATAGGGGATGGTTCTTGACTTCCACACCCCCCACAGAGAGAGCATTTCTTTGATTAGTCTGCTTTCAAAGTCTCTGCCTTGGTCAGAGTGGATCCGCTGGGAGGCACCATAGTGGATGAAGAATTTTTCCACTAGCACCTTGGCCACAGTAGAGGCCTTTTGGTCTTTCATTGGAAAAGCTTGTGCATGCCATGGGAAATTATCTGTAACCACTAACACATTGCCAGCATTCCGTTGGTCAGGTTCTAAGCATAAATAATCTATGCAGACCAGTTTCATGGGGGCACTGGTAGTGATATTGATAAGGGGGACAGCCATCTGAGGCAGGGCTTTTCTTTGGAGGCAACGACTGCAGGTCTTTGCATGGTGCTCAACATTGGTCCCCATCTTGAGCCAGTGGAATCGAGATTGTACCAGGTCAAGAGCCCTGTCAATACCAAGTTGCCCCATGTGATTGTAGAGGGACCTCAGTACCAAGTGTTCAAAGGCCATGGGCAGGACCAGTTGTTGCTTGTCTACTTGACCACTATGACCCACTGTCTCCCTGTATAACAACTGATTATGCAACTTCAACCTAGGGCCTTCTCTAAACAATAGGGCAGTTCGCAAATCAGGGAAACGCAACTTAGGCACATCTTTTTACGCACACAGAGTGTCACGTGCTGGTGAAATCATAGGATCTTGGGATTGAGCCCACTGAATACTGTCATTGTCAAATTGAGATAGTGTGCTAATATCTAGAGCAGAGAAATGGCAATAGGCAGCCGTTATACAGGTATCAGGAGGGCCCAAGCAATCCACTACACAGTCCATTGTATCCACAGACATCTGTTCATCTCTGTCAAACTTTTGGCACAATGCTCGGATGTCAGGTTCAGACAGCCTGACCCATCTACTCTTGGAAGCTGGCCTTTGTGACAGGACATCAGCATCAATATGGTTCAGACCCGGTCTATATTCAACAGCATAAACATAAGTTGATAAGGCGGAAAGCCACCGGTGCCCAGTGGTGTCTAACTTAGCTGAAGTCTGTACATAGGTCAATGGGTTATTGTCAGTCTGCATCAACATCTTTGCCCCATAGAGGTACTCATGAAACTGATCAACGATGGCCTATTTTAGGGCAAGAAACTCCAGCTTGTGCACAGGATAGATTTACTCCGATGAGGTCAAGCTCCTGCTGGCGGAAGCTACTGGTTTCAAACTATCCTCCTGGTCTTGATACAGCACAGCTCCTAGGCCCTGCAGACTAGCATCCATATGCAGCACAAAGGGCTTGGTAGAGTCAGCATAGGTGAGGATGGGGGCATGAGTGTGCTGGTATTTGACTTCGTGGAAGGCTGCTTCACATTCGGGTGTCCAGCAGGTCCCAAAAGGTTCACTTGTTTGGAAGTACACTTTCTCAGGTTCTTTGACGCCTTTGTTGTATTTACGGTTGGTAGAGGTAACCCTGGTAAGATTCAGGAATGGGTGAATCACCTTTGAATAGTCTTTTATGAACCTCGGTAGTACACAGAATCCCAGAAACGTTGTAGTTGTTTCAAGTTATGGGAATGAGGCCAAGTAGTCAGTGACTCAACTTTTCTGGGATTGGTCTCTATCCCTTCTGCAGATACTATGTGCTCCACATACTTCATGGAGGTTTGAAAAACTGGCACTTGTCGATGGACAGCTTGAGCTGAAGTCTTCCAGTCAGTCCAGAACTTTAAACAGTCAGGTCTCACGCTCCTCTAATGTGTGTCTGAACAATGACATCATCTAGGTACACTAGACATTCCAGCAAGTTCATACCTCCCACTGCGTTTCATCAGTCACTGTAAGGTGGCCAGGGTGCCCAAAATCCCTATGGCATTCTCAGGAATTTGTAGAACCCCAAAGGACAGATGAAGGCTGTTTTCCTCACGTTCCTCTGAGGCCATCAGAATCTAGTAATATCCACTGCGAAGATCCAGTACCAAGAACCATTTGCTCCCATTCAAGCAATCCAGGGCATCTTGTATACGGGGGCATAGTGTATGATCTAGGATGGTCCACCAGTTCAAGGTTCGATAATCAATACACATCCTCACAGACCCATTCTTCTTATGTACAACCACAATGGGAGAGACATATGGACTCCTTGATTCTTGTATAACACCAGCAGTGAGCATTTCCTGCAGGTGCCTCTAACATCATCTATGTCCGCTGGGGCGTCAGGATCTGTCTCAAATGCCCAGTCACCATGCAGGAGTATGTGATGCTCTGCACCCTGGACACACCCCACATCCCATTCTTTTAATGAAAACACTTGGTCTCTCTGGGCAAGTTTCTTGATAATCCTATCCTTCCATTCGGCTGACAAAGGGGAGTCACCAAAGTCAAATAAGTCCGGGGTCACACTTTCCTTTTTGCCAGAATACTTGTTGCTGGGCAATATGGCAGTGTCTGCACAGTGTACTATAGCTAGGGTGCACCCTCTGTTCACCTGGACCTCCCGATCTGACACATTCCAAATCTGGACCATCACTCGTCATGCATAGGCATGGGCACGGGCAGACAAAATGCTGGGTTTAACCAATAATCCCTCTGGCAACTTTCTATCACCCAGTGCATCCAACATTAATGTTTTATTTTTCACTTCCTTTCTAATGTGAACCTCTCCATGAATTGTGCACTGGGTGTTGGGGGTCAACACCAAAGAGTCGGGTTCCTTTTTCCACACTATCCCCACTGGCTCATCTCTGTCGGCTTTAGTAGTCCATTTTGCAGATCATGTGGCTCTGTTTATCAGGGCTGGGATTCTCAGTGCCTGCCAGTCTGTTTCCCTTGTTTTTCTTGACACAACTGTGCTAGTCTTCCAAACATGTGGGCGTTGGTTCCAATGAGCAAGGGAATCCCATCATACAATCGCGTAGGAGGACACACCAGGGCTAGTGTCTCTACTTGTTCATCTACACCAGTTACAGTCGCAGGGAAAGACAACAAGAGCCGGACATATCCTAGGTAGGGCTAAGACTGGACACTCAGGCCCTACACATGCAGACCTTCCAGAGATTGTAGTGGCACATCAGATAAGTGTTTGTCATACCAGTCCTGGAATACAATGGTCACTTGCGACCTGCTATCGAGCGCAGCCCGAGCATGGATACCATTGACAGTCACAGAAGTCTCCATCAAAGGGCCCACTATTCTAGATCAGTCTGGAGAGGCAGTAGCAGAGGCCTGGACAGACAATTTAGCCACAAAGAAGTTTGAGTTAGGGTTTCTCAATCCTGCACTGCGGTCATTTCTGGCACTCCTCGGCCATGGCCTCGCTTTCTGAAGCTCCCCTTGAAGTCTGTATACAACTTTATCTAGGTTTTTTGGGGACCGGCATTCTCTCTTCATGTGCCCATCCTTCCCACAATTATGGAAAAATATGGTTTCTGGGATCTGGTGTGGGTCTGGTGTGGCCAAGGCATCACATTGGGAGCTGTGATGGGGGTACTACCAACAGAAACCTTGGTTCCACCTCTGTCTGCGGTGTAATGTACAATTGGAGACATTGCATCAATTCTCTCACTTCCATAGTCAAGTCATCAATTTTTGAGCTGCTCTCAGCAGGAGATGCCTGGGTGTGCACCCCAACCCCCATAGCAGATGCAGTCAGATAAGGATCGGGGCCTGTACCCGCAGAAGCAGCCTTCATAAACAGACTATTTTTTGTTTCTCTGAATTCCATCAGCAGTTTATCCCATAGCAGAGCATCTGTAGCAGTTCCTCTCTTGCTGGGCCCCGCGGAACTGGCATTTAGTTCTCGGATTCCGTCATGTGATTGCAGTAATTCCACTCCATCAGCGACAGGCCCCATGCCTGGAGCAGTGGTTGTGGTTGTGGCGCTCTACGACTACGCGGGGCTCGAAAAACCTTCCTCCTCCTCAACTTCCCATGCCTCCTTCATCAAAACATGGAAGGGCAGGGACCAGATTTCCTTTGATGCAGTTGCAATTTGAGCAACACCGGCTGGAGTGCCAGGCAGAGCAGAGTATATGATCCAGTCTTACTGGGTCCACTTCACTAGAACCCCAGCCTCCTTTCCAAAAAATGGTTTGTAGGATTCCCTCTAATCAATCATGTAGACAGACAACAATTCCCCCGGCTGTTGTTTAACATCTTTAAGTTTCCAATTCAAGGCCTCAACACTAGTGGTGCCTCCAAACGCATTTTCAAGGGCGACTAAGTACTCTTGGGCTTTGGCATCAGGGTCAGAGGACCTCAAGGAGTGAAAGTATGTAGGGCAGGCCCTGGAGGCTTTCTCCCAGGCGGGCCCTTTTTGGCCTCTGAGCATTGCCAGTCTTGTACCCAAGAGTAGCAGAGTCTATCCAGGTCTCCAGGTTGATTTCCCCATTATGAGTAGGGCGGATGTCAGAGAATACCTTGAGCTTGTGGTAAGGGCCATGACTACCTGCTGGCTCAGCGGCAGGTACAGAAGTTGGTGAACGAGCAGGTGCTGGGGAGGGTGTGGACAGCAGGGAAGTGACACCCCTAGGTGGCAGGAATAATTTTTTAAAATCCTCCACAGTTTTACCCTCCTCCAGTAACAATTTGGCAAACTTGTCCTCAAAAGACTCAGATAATGGAGGGGGCTCATCCACTAAGGGATCCTTGCTCTCTTTCATTATCCCCCTCCAGGCAGCTGGGAACCCATCTTGAGTGATAGTCAAGGGCACCTTTGAACTGTCCAGGGGGTCGCTTCACTCCACTAAGGAGAGTTTGGGCAGTTAAATCAGCCTGTCAGCCCACCAGTACAGCTTTTTCAAATATTCAACTTTGGAAAGTGCCCTTCAATAGTGTCATACTAGTACCCATAGGCATATCCAGTATTAGCAAAGTTTATTTGGGGTCAATTTCTGCCCATACACCACCCCACCAACTGGTGTACAGCCCTTTCTATTGGGGTAGCCATTAATCTTTAACAAAAGTTCTTGATTTTGGCCACTAGAAGGCACAAAACCCAGCGGTGCCTCAAGATGTAACCCTAGGTGGCACTACCCCAGGGGGCTACTACCCCTGCCTGCTTGCTAGTTGCATGTTAAGGGGCCTGGGTACTGAAATGGGTGCCTCACCCAGAGGTTAGGGTTGTTAGTGGTCAAGCTAACCTGGGCACAGCCCTCTGGGACACTGTAATCCCCTCTGTTCCTTCTAGTGGCCTGAACAATATACAATATTTACTTTCACAGTGACCCTTATTCACCAGGCAATTACCCACACTGTTTGCACTTACCACCAGGGCTGGTTCCTCTAGCTTGACCCTGGAGACCCCCTGTAAAACAAGGTTATGCACAGCAAATAGCAATAGTACAGTACTTTTGGCACAAACTGGAACCACAGCCAGGTTAAATGCAAAAAGAGTTAGATCTGATTTATTTAGGAGACTTGAACAAGGGTGGGTCATAATCAAGTTGATTTACTTAAAGGCTATATCAATCAAACAGTTATCCATGCACTTCAGAGTCACTACACAGTCACACACTCTGGGTACCCAGGTGGGGAAAAGGTAGGCTAGTCAGGAGCGTTGCCCAGGGTGACTAGCGTCGCAGCTGGTTGAGGCCTTGTGATGGAAGAAAGCAACATGCACAATATACACTATTTGTAATCTGGAGCTGGAGGGCTCAGTTTGTGAGGAAAAATACACCAAGACAATCAGATGACAACATTTTAGATTTAGCTGGTGTTGCAGGGAGCTACCCTGATGTTTACTCACGATACCAAATGCAGGACACAGGCAGGACGAAATCGAGATGGCAGGTTGTTGAACTGGAGTGACAGGAGAAGCAGGGCCCACATGAATCACCGAGGCGTCGTTCCTGTTCAAAGCGTTGAGCAGGGGGCTGATCCCCAGGCAGGTCTCTCGTCGATGACTTTCTCTGTGTAGCGGGTAGTCTGGCTGGGCCAGTGTGGCAAGGCCCAGGCCAAAGGGGGATGAATACGGATCTAGTCCATTTGAGCTGGATGCAGCCTCAAGCAAGCAGAACACAGTTCAGCACACAGTGGGGAACCAAATCGACCCACTAACAGCATACAGCACATTTACATGAAAGAAATTCTACTGTAACAGTCAGATTGCTATCCAGTCACAATCACAGAGTCTCTGCACAAACTGGGAGTTCAGAGGTGGCTGGGGATCCTGACAGGCTGATCGCATTCAGCAAATCTTCGGTCTTCTTCAGGTTAAAGCCTGGTCACAGTTCAGTGGCTTAAATCATTCTCACAGCTCAGATTCGGTCCAAATCAACTCTATTTTGCCTCTCAGGGACAGCGGGCAGAAATGCAGGCCAAAACTTAGCCCTGTCACAGCAGGTTAGAACAAACTGCAATATTATTACTATTCTAACAAATGATCAGCAAATAAGTAGATCTTCTAACAGAGCTCCCTCTGCGCTAATAGCGATGGCAGAACGAGCTATTATCCAGCGAACCAGTGGGACTCTAGTATAGAAACACTCAGCCCCCTCCCAGATTAATTATAACTGCAACATAGGCAGCTCTTAAAGAGACAATACACAGAGGTTATACAGGCACTTTCTGGCAATAACATTTTAAAACTGCTAAAATGCAGAACACCAGCTTGGCAGTGAGCATTTAGGCAAGCTCAAGGAAGATTTTTCAGGAAACCCCATTTGTAGGGGGGGGTTAAACAAAGATCCTAGCCTACAACATAAATGGCTTGTCTAATCCAGTAAAATGGAAGAAAGTTATGAGCGATGTTAGACAAACCAGGGCAGAGGTAGTATTCGTACAGGAAACACACATGTCAGAAGGGATCACCAGAAATTGGGACAATTTTGGTATGAGGTGTGTACTCATCCCCCTCAGTAAAAGGGAGAAGAAGGGAAAGGTCACATTAATAAAGAGAGGATCCGTGTTTGAATGTATGGGAAAGACATAGATAAAGAAGGCAGATATGATCTAAAAGGAGATTAAATGGAAAGATGGTGACATTGGCATTGTGTATGCACCCCAGGATACACATATGAACTGTATAGAAGTATTCTGATGAAACTGACAGAAAAGGCAGAGGGTGTGGTTGTGTGTGGAGGGGACTGGAACCACACCATGCATCCAGCCTTGGACAGCACATCACAGATACTGGTATCCATGATAAGAGCACTGGAGAATGGGCACCTATGATAACGGGGACCCACTTTCCAGTGCATTTCATGGACAGCTACGGGAGGGTAGGGCAGCCGGATGAGTGGTGGGCAACTATAGCGACAGGATGTCACTATACGTATGTGTGTGGGGGTGGGAGTGAGCACACACAGCGAAGGATGTGAGAGGTGGTGCCGAAGGGGGTTGCCAAGCCGACCCTGTGGTGTGGTGGGTGAGTTGCCAGTGTCGGTCGGCAGGGTACTGGGTTTCGGGTTCGAGCACTGGTGAATTTTAGTTGTGTCCACCCTGAGCCTTTTTTTTTATGTTTTAACCCCCCCCCCCAACATGCACCCCACTGGAGTTGAGAATCCTTTAATAGAGGGGTGTGGGAAACGTTAAAAAATGAAATCCTTGGCGCCTTTCTGCTGTGCACTGGGGTGTCAGAATGGCAAAATAAATTTTCAGCACTCTTGACTTCTGCATAACTGTGATCGCCTTTAGGCTTTCACCATTATAACATAAAACCCAGGTACTTAGACCAACGCATAAAGTAGCAAAGCAGGTAAAAGCTCTGCTAGTAAAGCTAGGACTGTAGGATGTATGGAGATACCTAGAGGGATCCAACAGAGGATACACCTATTACGCACCAGTGTACCAGATGTATTCTTGGTTGGATTTGTTCCTCACAACTAGGGAACCAGTGAGTAGCTTACTCAGATGCCAAGTGGGCTATTAGTACTCTCCAATCACGCTCCACTGCAAACGAAGATAGAACTAAACACAATAAAAAAGATGACACTCTGGAGATTGAACTTGTCCTTACTGCAGACGGGGCAGTAGAACAAACTCCTAAATTGAAAGAACAAACAATTCAGGAACATAACACAACATAAGTCAGTAAAGGAATAATGCGATTGTGGTCAAGGTAATCTTTAGGGGCAAGTTCATCTCAATTGAGGCAGCCAGGAAAAACAGAGACTAGAAAAACAAAAGAAATTAGAAAGAGAATAAAACTAATGGGCCCTACAGTAACAGAAATTGAATCGCCAAAGGGAAAAGAACTCCGGAAGCTTAAAAGGAACTGAACTCACTGCTGGATCAAAAAGTGGAACAAAACCTGAAATTCCTCAAACAAAAATATAATGAGGGAGGGCCGCGGTCCATAAAGTTCCTAGCATGCAGACTTAGGACCAAGAGAGCTAAGGCATAAATAGTAAAAATCCAGCATCCAGGGAAGGGGAAAAGGCACAAAGTGGACAAAATACTAGATGCATTCATGACATATTACAAAAAATTGTATAAGCAAAGACAGAAGTCCCTGAGAACAGATTATTAAATTCCTACAAAATCTGCGGCTACCACAGCTAACGGAGGACCAAAACACAATGCTGAACAGACAGATAACAATAGGTGAGATTCAAAATGTCATTTGGAATAGCAAGACTGGAAAATGCCCAGGAACAGGTGACTTCCCTAATGAATTTTGCAAGAAATTCTCAGCTACAATAACACCGATGCTACAAAAGACATTCCAGGAAGTGAAGAGGTAGGGGGAATTCCACCTTCATCTTGGAAACAGGTGGTGATCTCTGTAATTCCTAAGCCTGGCAAGGACCCAAGCATGTGTGCCTCATATCAGAAATTGTTTGGGAGGCAGTATAGGCAGTGGTTTAAGGCTCTGAGCTGCAAATGTGGAGACCTGGGTTTGAATCCACAGGCCCTCACTTGCATACTGTGTGACCCTGAGCAAGTCACTTAACTTCCCTCCCTGTGCTCCCTGGTTGCACCTGTAAACAAACTTTCAACTTAGTGTGTCACACCTGGTTAAACAATTGGGAAAAATAAATTTTGTCCAATATCCCTGCTTAATGTTGACTACAAATACCTGACAGCCATAATGGCAAAGAGATTAAAAGATCTAGTCCCACAAATGGTAGAAACAGACCAAACAGGGTTCGTAGCAGGGAGACAAGCAGACGACAATGTCAGACACACATTGCACTTGATTGATCATTTAAATATGAACAAAGTTCCAGCAGTCATTATGAGCTTAGATGCCAAAAAGGTATTTGATCAGGTGGATTGGACATTTCTGTCTGAGGTCCTTGCCAGGTTTTTATTTGAATAACTATTCATAGAGATGATGCAATGGTTGTACAACAACCCACAAGTGTATGTTACAGCTAATGGGCATATCTCAAGTAGTTCTGAGCTGGGGAGTGGCATGCACCAGGGTTGCCCTATGTCACCCCTGCCATTCACATTGCATATCGTGCTATTAGCACAATGGATAAGGCCGGATAGAGATATTAAGGGGATATGTATCAAAGATCAGGTGCATAAACTGGCACTGTATGCGGACAATGTCCTAGTGTACATAGCAGACCCCGAAACGACCATACCCAGACTATTCAACATGATAAATGAATTTACTAGTTTGGCAGGCTACACCCTGAATTCAACTAAAACAGAAATCCTGTTATTTAACTATAATCCCTCGCTTAAACTTAAAAAACAGTACTCAATGGAGTGCATATTAAGTCACTTAAAATACCTGGGGATTATAGTAGAAACAAAAACACTACTATTTCAAGATAACTTAGTGCCACTAGTAAAACAAATGAAAGAAGATATTGCAAGACGGACCCATATACCCCTACTATTACAAGCCAAACTACTAACAGCCAAACTGAACTTGCTTCCAAGGTTTCTATATCTGTTCCAATGTGTACCTGTACATTTACCAAAACAATGGTTGGTGGAAATGCAGAGAATAATGTATACATTTATAAGGGCAGATAGGAAACCTAGGTTAAGAAGCCAAATTCTAGTAACAAAATAAAAGTGTGTCGGGGGGAGGCAGCACCAGAATTGAGTGAATATTGGTTACCTGCACAGATTAGATGGGCTTTGATGTGGAGAGACCCTCAGATAGCAGGGCACTGGCATAGGTTAGAGGAGCTAGACGGGGGGACAGAGACCCCCGGAGACATGTCTTTTCAACCCTCAGAGGGACACCCAAAGAGATGAGGGGAAGTTCCTCAGAGTAAGCGTTACAGAAAAGGCCTGGGACTGATTTTTGAAATACCAAAATGTGAAGAAAAGATAAACGGCATTACAGGTGGTGGATCAGGAATTCAAACTATCAACCGGGAGATCTGGACCCCTGGTTTGAAAGTCGGGTGCAAAAGGGGATGAAATGTCCATCACAAATATTGAAAGGAGACACCATCCTAACATTTGAAGAAGGCTGCAAACGGTATGGTTGGGCAGGGACAGATAAATTGAGGTACTTTCAAATTAGAAACTACGTACAAACTCAAATAAGAAAATATGCCACAGTAGCAGCTATTTCAGAAAAAACATCTAGTCTGGAAAACATACTGAGTATGGTCTCCCCAAAAGGAGCTATATCAAAAATATACCAATTTATAAACTCACACAGACTATAGAGGGCTAGACACATACAGTACATGTAAAATAGGAAGGGGGGGGGCGGGGATTTCACCTAACCAAAAAAGAATGGAATAGGATCTGGGAAGGTTAATTTAAAATTACCTTGTTCCCAGGATGGCAGGAATTCACCTGGAAAATGAAACCTAGATATTTTATAACTCCCAGTAGAAAGACCAGCTGGGACACAGGAAGAGATGCCAGGTGCTGGAGAAAATGTGGGAAACAGAAAGCTACACATTAGCAAATATTCTATCAGTGCCCAGTTATCACCCCATTCCTAACAGAGGTGAAGATGAAAATACAAACACTGTTTAATATTGGAATGACCCTGGATTTGGGTTCCTGGTGGTCAGGGCACTGGCAGCAGAGTACCAGCAAGTAGAACACCAGTGGGAGGTTACCGACAGGCACAGCGCCTGACTACAAAGCATCAGAGGACTGGGAGCGCCAACCAACACAGCGTAGCTGGGCAGTGCCACACACCGCACACCCACAGACCCACCCACCCACCGAATACCTACAGGGCGAATGGAGGCACAGCAACATTGTGGAGTGCCATGGAGAGCAATGCACCAGAGACAAGGCCCCCACGGACATAATGTGAATGGGACCAGGGTGCCATGAACAAGACCACATGGCATAGCCACCGCCCCTCACGCCCAGTGTCACAGTGATGCTGTGCAAAACAACGATGGCTGCCAAAAGTAGAGCCAACCACACCATGGCCGGGAGCCACACACAGCTGATGGGCTGTCATGCGAGGTGCCCCCCCCCCGGGACATGCAACTGACCATGGTGGTGGTGGGCGGGGCAGCACGACACCCAATAGGGAGTAGTGACACCCATATGAAGGGCACCAGCAGGCAAGCAGCAGGTTGGGGGCATGCCCTCTGTGAGTGTTCTTCCCCGGTGTGCCTGTGCGCGCACACCTGGCATGCCTACTGACTGCTCTACAGGTAGTCTGCACACAGTCCCTCACAGCCCATGCCTGCACCTTGCAGGGCTGTGCCGCATGCCTTGCCTGCTGCCCATTAGTGTTCCTTCCCGATGCTGATGCATCATGGCACTCTAATCACTGGTGCCACATTGTACTCCTGAGCGCTGGGCACCCTGTTACACTGGTGCTCTGACTGCAGGGGCGCCCTTGCTGTTTTCACCCTCTTGCTGGTGCTGTGCTTGCAGTGCCATGCTGTCAGTACCATGACAACCCAAAACCCTGGATTTGCAACATCATTCTAGGATTCCCATCACACGAAGTAAAAGGAGAAAATGCAGGGTACTTATGGAATATATGCATGGTGGCAATAGGAAAGGCCATAACGAGGAGATGCCTTAACGTAGAACCACCATCATCACTGCAAGACTGGGAGAAGATAGTGAATGAGATACAAGAAATGGAAAGATTAATGTATAAGATACAAGATAGAGAGGAGAAGTTCATGGAAAGGTGGACCAAATGGATTATGGATACGGCATAGGAAAATAAGACAAGTGTGAGGTGCATAAAAACAAAGGAGACAGAGCACAGCAGAAATTAGAAGCTAGGACACCTCTTGGACCACCTGGGGATCACATTCAGTCAATGGAAAACATAAAACGAGAAAACCACAATAACCTAGTAAGCACACTATAGTTACAGTTTAGAGTTAATAAATGTTATAAACTGTTAGTTGTATGTGTACTTAAACAGAACACAGACATACAGTACTGACAAGAACAAGAATTGACATGTAATAGAGAATATCAGATAAGTGAAATATTCAAAATAGATAAATGTATTTTCAATCTGTGTATACATAATAAAGAAATGTATTAAAACTGTGTAATATAATGTCACTGGACAATCTGAAAAATAAGGCAAGTATAAAACAAATATGGTTCTGGACAATGTTGACAATGACGGGAGACTGTGGTGAGTTTAAACCCATTTTTAACAAGCATTTGTCAATGTCGAATGTTGATTGCGTTGGTCTGTTGAGCTTGCTCACTGCCCCTCTGTCACTCACTCAGTCTGTTTCTCCCGGTGCTGCAGGCTGCTCTTTTGCACTGGGCTCCTGCCTGCATTGGCAGCATTTTCTGCCCACTAAGAAATGTGCAGCTGTCCCGACAGAGCTCCGTTGAGGTGGCTCACTCCCCCCCTCTCATTCTGTTTCTCCTGGTGCTGCAGGCTGCCCTTTTGTACTGGGCTCCTGTCTTTGTTGGTGGCTTTTTCTGCCCACAAGGAAATCTGCAGCAGTCCCAACACAGGTCTGTTGAGCCTGGACACTCCCCCCTCTCACTCACTCGTTCCGTTTCTGCCGGCGCTGCAGGCTGGCCTTTTGTACTGGGCTCCTACTTGCGTTGCCACCTTTTTCTGCCAACAAAGAAATCCGCAACAGTCACGATAGAGCTCCGTTGAGCCCGTTCACTCCCCCTGTCTCACTCGCTCATTGTGTTTCTCCCAGTGCTGCAAGCTGCCCTTTTGTACTGGGCTCCTGCCTACGTTGGCACCCTTTTTCTGCCCACAAAGAAATCCGCAGCTGTCCCAACAGAGCTCCATTGACGTCACTCACTCCCCTCTCTCACTCACTCATTCTGTTTCTCCTGACACTGCAGGCTGCCCTTTTGTACTGGGCTCCTGCCTCTGTTAACGCCTTTTTCTGCCCACGAAGAAATCTGCAGCAGTCCTGACAATGTTCTTTTGAGTTCGCTCACTCCTCTTCTCTCACTTGCTCATTCTGTTTCTGCCGGTGCTGCAGGCTGCCCTTTTCTACTGGGCTCCTGTCTGCGTTGTTGCCTTCTGCCCACAAAGAAATTTTCAGCAGTTACAATAGCGCTCCATTGAGCTCGTTCGCTCCCCCTCTCTCACTCAGTCATTCTGGTTTTTCCGCCACTGCAGGCTGCTCTTTTGTACTGGGCCTCTGCATGCATTGCTGCCCTTTTCTGCCCACAAACAAATCTGCAGCAGTCCCAACAGAGCTCCGTTGAGCTCACTCACTCCCCCCCTCACTCGCTCGTTCTGTGTCTCCCGCCACTGCAGGCTGCCCTTTTGTACTGGGCTCTTGCCTGAGTTGGTGGCTTTTTCTGGCCACAAAGAAATCTGAAGCAGTCTTGACACAGCTCCATTGAGCTCGCTCACTCCCTCTCTCTCACTCACTCATTCCGTTTCTGCAAGTGCTGCAAGCTGGCCTTTTGTACTGGGCTCCTGCCTGCTTTGCCTCCTTTTTCTGCCCATAAAGAAATCCACAGCAGTCACAATAGAGCTCTGTTGAGCTCGATAACTACCACTCTGTCACTTGCTCATTCTGTTTCTCTTGGCGCTGCAGATTGTGCTTTTGTACGGGGCTCCTAGCTGCATTGGCACCTTTGTCTGTCCACAAAGAAATCCGCAGCTGTTCCAACAGAGCTCCGTTGAGGTTGCTCAGTCTCCCTCTCTCACACGCTCATTCTGTTTGTCCTGGCGCTGCAAGCTGCCCTTTTCTACGGGGCTCCTGCCTGCATTGGTGACTTTTTCTGCCCACAAAGAAATCTGCAGCAGTCCTGATAGAGCTCCGCTGAGCTCACTCAGTCCCCATGTCTCACTCAGTCATACTGTTTCTCCCACCGCTGCAGGCTGGTCTTTTGTACTGGGCCCCTGCCAGCACTGATGCCTTTTTCTGCCCACAAAGAAATCTGCAGCAGTCCTGACAGTGCTCCGGTGAGTTTTCTCACTCCCCGTCCCTCACTCGCTCTCTCGTTCTGTTTCTCCCAGTGTTGCAGACTGCCCTTCTGTACTGGGCTCTTGCAATGGGGCCTTTTTCTGCCCACAAACAAATCTGCAGCAGTCCTGACAGAGCTCAGTTGAGGTCGGTCACTCCCCCCTCACTCGCTCAATCTTAATCTGTCCCAAACACTGATTTCCCACAGCGACCGTGCTACTCTCTGGCAGGAGTGCAAAAACATATTTTAGCTAGGATGTGAAAAATGACAGCTGTACTGTTCATAAGGAGGTGTGAAAAATGCCACTGTTGAAAATGTGGCGTGAAAATATTACAAATTTGCTAAGTTACAAGTGTGCGTGGAAACAGTTCAATCCGCGCTTGTGACACAGTCATGTTATGGAGTTTCGTCACCAAATATTCAACATAGGGATTTGAGGACCTCTGCTCATGAACAGTGCCACTGTCATTTTCTTAATCTATCCCGAACACTGATTTTCCACAGCAACCGCGTTATTCTGATGTGAATGTGGATGTGAAAAATGCCAGTGTTGAAAATATGGCGTGACAATATTACAAATCTGCGAAGTTACAAGGGTGCGTGGAAAGTGCACAACGCACACTTGTAACACAGTCATTTGGTGGGCTATCATCACCAAATTTTCAACATAGGCATTTAGGACCTCTGCTCATGAACAGTATCACTGTCATTTTCTTAATCTGTCCCGAACAGTGATTTCCCACAGTGACCGCTCTATTCTGTGCCGGAAATGCAAAAACACATTTAGGCCAGGAATGACAGCCGTACTGTTCATAAGTAGGTGTGGAAAAATGGCAATGTTGAAAATCTGGAGTGAAAATATTACAACCATATTTTTAATACAGGTATTTTAGGACCTCTACTCATGAACAGTGTTACTGTCATTTTCTTACTCTGTCCTGAACACTAATTTCCCACAGCGACTGCGCTATTCTGTGCTGGAAGTGCAAAAACACATTTCGGCCAGGGTATGAACAATGACAGCTGTACTGTTCACAAGGAGGTGTGAAAAAAAGCCAATGTTGAAAATCTGGCGTGAAAACATTGCAAATTCGCGAAGTTATGAGCGTGCATAGCAACTTCGCAACGCACGCTAGTAAAACAGTAATATTTTGGATTTTTTCAACCAAATTTGCAACATAGGCTTTTTGAGAGCCCACCTCATGAACACTGGCACTGTTGTTTCGTTACTCGGCCCCAAAAGGTGATTCCGTGCGGTGACTGCAAAATCACCTTTCAGGGCTGATTAATGCCATGACAGTTCCAGAATTCATGAGGAGGGGTCCCAAAAACCCCATGTTGAAAATTTGGTGCCAAAATTCAAAAAAATGACTGAGATATGCATTAAAGTTGGAAAAAAAAATTTATTCCATTATACAGCTTACCAGCATTTCCTCAGTACGCGGTCAGCTTTGAAGAGTGCAGATGTGTTCCTGGTCCACAAAGATCATCATGCCGAGCTCTGGAGGTAAGTATGGGGCAAGGGGGTGTGGGGAGGCAGGGTGCGCAGTGGGTGGTGGGGTTGTGGGGAGGGAGCAGGAGACCACCCGAGGACAGTTTCTTTTTACAGGTTAAAAAAAAAAAAGACATTGCAGGACCATTTTTATTTTACAGGGGCATGTGGCACACTGGGGTGGGCTCCCAGCATGCCACAGAGTCTTTCTTTTGGGGGGCAAGCTATAGCTGATGGGGGTTGGGCACCCCCATCAGCGCACACAACAAAAAAGGGGGGTGACATTATGCCAATGGGGATTGGGCACCCCGTCAGCAGATAATATAAGCGGGGGGGTTTACTTAATGCCGACGGGGAGTGGGCTCCCCCGTTAGCAACATAAACATTGGGGCACTGAAGCCAACTGGGATTGGGGCCCCCGTCGGCAAATAAACACGGTGAGAGGGGGTTAATATTGTTCGTGAACACAGTGGCAAACTGCCGCCATATTCACAAACAATATCAGTGTGTCAAGATCTCGATCTGCAATGATGGGTCACTCCCTCATTGCAGCGAATGGCTTAATCTGCAATGACAAGGTGGCCCCTGATTGCAGCGGCTAAATTTTTACAAGTTGGTGGCACGCTGGCTGAACTAGTGTCAGCAGCAGCATGCCATGGCATTGGGGGATGCTGGACAAGCCTTTAAAGGCTATGGGGGCATTGGCCACAACAGTGCCGCGCCTCCACAACCTGCTTGTGGAGAAAGTTGCTGCAATATGTTTCTTGCACATGCATGCAATCAACATAAAAATGGTTTCAAAACCAAACTAGCAGTGTCTACAGGGCCTGTATGCCTCTTAGTACACCATCTGTGGTAGGGATACCAAATCCATCATCCGGGTTATTGTCATTTTCAGGTTGGGATGGGACATTGTTCTCCATGCCGGGTTTTGGTTTTTGGCATTTTGTCACTGTTACATTAGGTAAAGTAGCACAGCACATGCAGATATAATACTGCACATAGTCTCTAGGGCATATTAAAAGCACCACCTGATTTATCCAAACAGCAAAATCACATCTGAAATCTAAAAAACACATTTTTGATGACAGCATGATTGGAACTGTCGACTGTGTACTGTGTTACATCACCACTAAGCTTGTGTTTGTCCCAGTTGATGATGCCACAGTTTTGTGACTGTGACAGCATCCCTAGTAGGATGACATGATTACCCAGCAGTTAAAAATAACCCAGTGACAATGCTGAATGACCCAGAAAGCTCCTTTTTAAAAGTAATTAGATGTTAGAGCGGTCCAAGATGGCTGCGGCGGTGTGTGCACACTAACCCAGAGCTTGGTCTGCAAGTTTGCTCTATTTCAGCTGCTAAAATGAAATGAACTGTTAGCTACAGGACTTTTCAGAAAAAGAACAGAAATTACTATGTGAAAAGGATAAAAAGGAGAAGAACAGAGCTGAATTTTTATGTTTGCTTGCACGCATGTGCAAGAAACATAGTGCCATCATCTGAGTTTTTCAGAGGTGTGTCAGCATCTTCCAATTCAGTCAGTGTGTTTGCAGGCATGGTCACAGTTCTCCAATCACTGCTGGAGCTGTCTATAACAGCAGTTGAAAATGCAGTGGCATACAGTTGAAAGAGGGAGCTACGCTTCAGTGAGCAGCTCCTCCCCACACAGATCAACTGTATTGGTTACCTGATAGATTGCTGTAGTCTTGTCTAGCTTAGAGACAAGCCACACATCATTACTTTAATAAACTGTTCCTGCCACAGCAGGACCACCAAAATGTGTGGGTGCCTAACAGTCCTTACTCACACCAGCTCTCCAAAGCACACCTTCATGGACTCCATGGGTTCTAATCCTCCAGAAAAAATACCTCAGCATTTGATGTGAAAACTCAGACTTACGTTATATTGTAATTCAAAGCATTTTCTCTTACTAGACTCTGTAAGTGTGAACTCACTGCTAAAACCTATGCAAATCTAACTTGAGCGCATTGTACTACCTGCAGCTGAAGCAAAGAACAGCCAGAATGCACAA
Organism: Neoceratodus forsteri; assembly: GCA_016271365.2. NCBI lineage: Eukaryota > Metazoa > Chordata > Ceratodontiformes > Ceratodontidae > Neoceratodus > Neoceratodus forsteri. The sequence continues at coordinate 1,401,867,509 of CM057458.1, read as the reverse complement.
ATGAGAACATACTGCTATGCATTTCAGCAGCAGCCAGTGGGGGAGGTTTTCATGACTGAAGCACTTTAATGCATCTTTTAGTGCTGTCATATACACACCCCTGTGTGGTAATTCACTAAACTGCACACTTAGTCTGGTAATGCAGCTTCAAAATATTTTTTTTTTCTCTGAATTGCCATGAGCTGGCATTTTATGTGACTGCAGAAACAAGATGCTGTATGTCAGCCATGTGTCTGCATTCCACACTCATCCCCTCACACCTCTCCAACAAAGCCACTGGTGCTTACTGAATTGAGAAGAGTTACATGGATTTCAGAAGTTGTGCCAGATACACTGCACATTGCCTCATCCACTCTCTTTGTTTCAACCCTCCACCCCACTTCTCTTGAGCAAGCATGAAGGCTAGTTCACACTAGCATATTCAGATACTTAATAATTCACACTTCCTTTCAAATCAGGGAAAGGCATGTTGTTGGTCTATTACACTATGAAAACAAGCATTTGTCAATGCCGAACGTTCGCTTGCAGGTATTTGCAGTGGCATTTGGCACTTGGACATGGCTTAAAAAAATCAGTGACAAAGAAGTACAAACATTTGTCAATGCTGAATGTTGCTTGCTTCTATGTGCTGTTTAGGTATTTGGAAGTCATTGGAGTGTAAATATTGGAAATTCGCGAACTTACGAGCGTGCGTAGGAACTGCGCAATGCACACTCGTAAAACAGTCATTTTTAGGAATTTTTTCACCAAATTTTCAACATAGCCATTTTAAGACCTCTGCTCATGAACAGTGTCACTGTGATTTTCTTAATGTGTCCCATACATTGAGTTCGCACTCCGACTGCGCCATTGTGCGCTACATGGGTGGAAACACGTTTTGGGCAGGATGTGAACAATGACAGCTATACTGCTCATGAGGAGGTGTGGTAAAATGGCAATGTTGAAAATCTGGAGTGAAAATATTGAAAATTCGCAAACTTACGAGCCTGCGTAGGAACTGCGCAATGCACGCTCGTAAAAGTCATTTTTAGGATTTTTTACCACATTTTCAACATAGCTATTTTAAGACCTCTGCTCATGAACAGTGTCACTGTGATTTTCTTAATGTGTCCCATACATTGATTTTGCACACCGACTGTGCCATTGTGCACAACATGGGCGGAAACACGTTTTGGGTGAGATGTAAAAAATGACAGCTGTACTACTCATAAGGAGGTGTGGTAAAATGGCAATGTTGAAAATCTGGAGTGAAAATATTGAAAATTCGCAAACTTACGAGCCTGCGTAGGAACTGCGCAATGCACGCTCGTAAAAGTCATTTTTAGGATTTTTTTTACCACATTTTCAACATAGCTATTTTAAGACCTCTGCTCATGAACAGTGTCACTGTGATTTTCTTAATGTGTCCCATACATTGATTTTGCACCGACTGTGCCATTATGCTAACATGGGCGGAAACACGTTTTGGGTGAGATGTAAAAATGACAGCTGTACTACTCATAAGGAGGTGTAATAAAATGCAATGTTGAAAATCTGGAGTGAAAATATTGAAGATTAAGTAAACTTACGAGCCTGTGGGAAGAACTACATAGCACTGCAGCTAATAAAGCGGTCATTTTAGGAATTTTCCACCAAATTTTCAAAGTAGGCTTTTTGAGAGCCCATCTTATGAGCGCTGCACTGTTGTTTCATTAATCAGGCCCAAAAGGTGATTTTGTGCAGTGACTGTGAAATCACCCTTCGGGCCGAATACTATGCCATGACAGTGACAGAATTCATGAGAAGGGTCCCAAAACCCCATGTTGAATTTGGTGCAAAACTCAAAAAATACTAAGATATACAACAAAGTTGAAAAAAACCCATCTGTCCATTATACAGCTTACCGGCATTTCCTCAGTTTCGCGGTCGGCTTTGAAGAGTGCAGGCGTGTTCCCGATCCAGCGATGATCGTCGCGCTGAGCTCTGGAGGTAAGTATGGGGTGAGGGTGTGGGGAGGCAGGTGCGCAGTGGGTGGGTGCAGGTTGTGGGAGGAGGGAGAACTGCGTGGGACTGTTTTAATTTACAGGTTTCTTTTCTATAATTGTGGCAGGGGCGTTGCCATGCTGGGGTGAGCTCCCAGCATGGCAGAAGATTAACTGGGGGGGCTGTGGAGCCAATGGGATTGGGCACCACCGTCAGCAGGCGACAGGATGTTTGCCACGTTGGGTGGGCTCCCAGCGTGGCAGCAGAAAAGCTGTTTGGGGAGGTGGAGCCGGACGAGTTGGGCACCCCGTCGGCAGATGATCTGGGGCGTTTGCCACGCTGGGGTGGGCTCCCAGCGTGGCAAGCAAACTGGGGGCCGTGATGCACTGCAAGCACACAGCGGTGGTTTCTTTGAAGAAGACCACTGTCCTCCCCAACACCGCGGCGATTGGTGCAGGACCAGCAGCCTGCTCAACAGAGCAGGGGATTGCTGGGGCAGGCACACCTCCAAAGTGTCCCATTCTCCCAAGACGTTCCTTGCGCATGCGCGCAAGCGAACGTAAAAACAAAAAACAAATGGACTTTAGAGGACACAGTAGCAGTGCTATCACATTGATTTTGCATTTTCCTGTATCTAGTGCAAATTTTTCTCCCCCCCATATATTTCATTATTTCACATGAAGCAGAATTACTCTGATGCCCCTGAAGCAAATGATTATTTACCTTTTAATGGACCAACATAGATGTAACAACAAGAACAAAGTGCTCTAGCTTTTGACCAACCAGTCCTTCTTCAGAAGCTCATGGCAGATGTTTAGAAAATACAATACTTACAACAGCTAGATAATGCAGAGAAAAACAAAAAAATCCCCATTGGTTTAAAATACTCATTTAAAAAAAAAAAAAAAACAGAAGATGATGTCAGAGAAGTTTAACAGTACTATACTGCCTTCAGCCAGAAGCAACCTTGGGTTAAACATGCTTGGTGGAACACACATACAAAGAATCCTACTGCATATAAATTTAATTGACATAAGATAGCACTGCTGAAGCAGATAACTCCTAAATCAAGCTATGAGTGTCACAGTTAGTATAAGGATGTGATTACTGAAAGGCAACCCTCACCCAGATTAAAGACAAACTAAGATTGTTGTAGGGCTCATGAAGTTTCAGTGTCTGCATTATAGACAAGAATTTACCAGTAAAGTTGTCTTAAAGACATAAGTGCACACTGTGTGATGTGTAAAACCTAGCTGGACCTGTCACCCAGCTAGATATAAGGCCCAAGAAATTTCAAAAACCTCAGGACTATATAAATGATAATTTAAATATAAATTGATAATATAAGTGTCAAACAAAAAAACTCTAGTCGAGGAACCTCAAGGAATTAAGACCACATAGCCTGATATGTACTGATGTCAATATACACTGAGAATGTAACAACTTGATGTACCACAAGTGTCTAAGGAATCTGAAAAGAGATAAAATGTAAATTCTCTCTCCTCTTCATACAAACAATACACTTACCCACATCACCATAATGTGGGTAGGGAGATACATAACTTTAAGGAGATCTCTCTCTCTCTCACCCCCTTTTTCCTTCTCTCTCTCTCTCTCCCACAGACATACACACACACTCCACTCTCTCCTAGTGAACCTATATTCACTTCAGTCACTGCAATTGTTCCCCAAAAGAATTCAACTTGTCATGAAATCCTGAGTAAAAGGGCTTATGTCTGATGCCCCTGTAACCAATGCAAGTCAATGAGAACAATTTCCTGTAAATGACTCCCTATAGATCTGGGAGCCCTGCTGTATGTAGTCTGCCAGGGTCTTACAATATAATTCTTATTTAATGCAGTGCATTCAAAAATTATACTGAAGCAAATGGTTTGTTGCCTTTACTGAACCAACATACATGGATGTTACAAAAAGAACAAAGTGTCTAAGTGTTTGGCCCAACAAGGTCTTCTTCTGAAGCTTACATGAGTAAACTTACAAGGGATGTTCTAGCCTGTGTGACAATGGTTTCAACTATGCCACTGAATTTGAAAAAAACAGCAATTAAATAACTTAGGATAATGCAGGATATATAAATGAAATCAGCGCGCACATGTGAAGGCATTGTTGTCATGTCAAAAGACAGCAACAGTACAGCAGCTACCTGAATTAACCTGCTTTTAATTGCTGTTTTAAAAGGGAGATTTTTTTTAAATATCCTGTAAATAGTTTCACAATAATTCCCTCATACCTTTTTACCAAGTGTCTGCTCTACATAATTCAATGGTTGGCAGCTCCTCCACAGCACACAAATGAACAGATACTATTTTGGTTGTCATTTTTCATATCTCGCCCAAAATGTGTTTCCGCGCATGTAGCGCTCAATGGCGCAGTTGGTGTGCGAAATCAATGTTTGGGACAGATTAAGAAAATCACACTGACACTGTTCATGAGCAGAGGTCTTAAAATGGCTATGTTAAAAATTTGGTGACAAAAGTTCATAAAATGACTATTATGAGCGAGCATTGCGCAGTTTCCACGCACCCTCATAAGTTCATGAATTTGTAATATTTTCAGTCCAGATTTCCACCACTGGAATTTTTCCGCATTCCCTTATGAATAGTACAGCTGTCATTTTTCACACCATGGCCAAAATATGTTTTCACACTTCCAGCGAAGAAATGCATGGTCACTGTGGGAAATCACTGTTTGGGACAGATTACGAAAATCACCATGACACTGTTCATGAGTGGAGGCCCAAAATGCCTGTGTTAACAATCTGCTGTAAAAAATCCCCAAACTAATTACATTACGGGTGTGCGTTGTACAGTTTCTATGCTCACTCATGACTTCACCAGTTTTTCTGATATTTTAACTCCAGATTTTCAATATTGCCATTTTTTATGTTGCTTGCACGCATGTGCAAGAAACATAGTGCCATCATCGGAGATTTCGGAGGTGTGTCACCTCCTCCTCCAATTCAGTCAGTGAGCTGGCAGGTGCGGCCCCTGTAAGCCAATGCATTTTGGAGCTGTCTATGACACGCTCCAAAATGCAGTGGCACTCTGATTGAAAGAGCTACGCTTCAGTGAGCAGAGATAAGCGTAGCTCCCCCCACGCCGCAGGCGTGCCCCGCACCTACTTTGTAGCCGGCGGGTGCCCAATCCCGTCGGCTGAGCTGCGTCTCCCCCTCCAGTTGTAGGTGCCACGCTGGAGCCCACCCCAGCGTGGCAATCAGTCCTTTGGCGGCAGGGGTGCCCAATCCCCGTCGGCTGAACACTCAACATCCTTGTGCCGCTGAGAGCCCCCCAAGCGTGGCAAATATCCCGGCGTCTTTTTAATTTTTTACCTGAAAAAGCAGCGGTCCATGTGGCCGCTCCCGACCCCCCTCACAACCGCACCCACCACTGAGCACCCAGCCTCCCCGCCCCCCCACCCCATACTACCTCCGGACTCCGTCGCGGCGATCTTGGTGGACGGGAACACGTCTGCACTCTTCAAAGCCGACGCGAACTGAGGAAATGCCGGTAAGCTGTATAATGGGCTAGATGGGAGGTTTCAACTTTGTTGCATATCTCAGGCATTTTGGGAATTTTGCACCAAACTTTCAACATGGGGTTTTGGGACCCCTTCTCATGAATGATATCACTGTCATGGCGTTATTCGGGCCCGAAGGTGATTTGGCGCAGTGACCCTTTGGACCAAATACTGCCATGACAGTGACATCATTCATGAGAAAGGGTCCCAAAACCCCATGTTGAAAAGTTGGTGCCAAAATTCCAAAAAACTGTTTTCTTGGCGTCGTTGCGCAGTTCCTACGCAGGCTCGTGGAAGTTCATGAATTTCAATATTTTCACTCCAGATTTTCAACATTGCCATTTTACCACACCTTCTTATGAGCAGTACAGCTGTCATTTTCACATCTCACCCAAAATGTGTTTCCCACCCATGTAGCGCAGAATGGCGCTGATCGTTAATCGAGAAATCAATGTGCGGGACAAACTAAAGAAAATTACAGTGACACTGTTCATGAGCGCAGAGATCTTAAAATGGCTATGTTGAAATTGAAAAAAATTCTAAAAATGACTGTTTTACGAGCGTGCGTTGCGCAGTTCCTACGCAGGCTCGTAAGTTCGCAAATTTTCAATATTTTCACTCCAGATTTTCAACATTGCCATTTTACCACACCTCCTTATGAACAGTATAGCTGTCATTTTTCACATCCTGCCCAAAATGTGTTTCCGCCTATGTAGCGCACAATGGCGCAGTCGGTGTGCAAACTCAATGTATGGGACACATTAACAAAATCACAGTGACACTGTTCATGAGCAGAGGTCTTAAAATGGCTATGTTGAAAATTTGGTGAAAAAATTCCTAAAAATGACTGTTTTACGAGCGTGCGTTGCGCAGTTCCTACGCAGGCTCGTAAGTTCGCAAATTTTCAATATTTGCACTCCAATGACTTCCAAATACCTAAACAGCATATAGAAGCAAGCAACATTCGGCATTGAAAAATGCTTGTTTTACACCTCCCCGTGACCAGTACAGCTGTCATTTTTCACATCCTGTTCGAAATGTGTTTTCACAACTGTGGTGCCAAATGGCGTAGTTACTGTGCAAAACCAGCTTTTAGCTAACAAACTGATATTGCCACTGTTCATAAGGTGGGGGTCACAAAAAAACAATGTCGAAAATTTGGAGCGAAAATACCAATGAACGTCTGCGGCGTTCCCTGTAGAGACGACAGGCCTCAGGGGTGTGACTTGGGATTGTAGCCTGTAATGCTCATACCATTCCACCCACACCCTGCAGCTAGTGAAAGGCATCGAGTTGTGCCTTGGACTCTTGACCTCAAAGTTCACCCCATTCTCCTATACTGCACCCATCTCACCATATTTTAATAGAATGGGGTCAACATAAGGCCAAAGACCCAAGTCACACCGTGACACCTGTCGGTGTCTGCAGGGTAGGGTTTGGTGAAATGCCATAGCCGTTATGCCTGACGACCCAAAGGCACACCCCAATGCCTGTCAGTATCTGCAGGGTGGTGGTGGGGTTGGCTTCAGTTCAATACTTCACTGCCATTCCTATTATGCAGCTCTGTAACTCCTACACTACCAGTGCCAATGCCAGCAAGCAAACATTCGGCATTGACAAATGCTGGTTTACTTGGCCAACCTGAGCAAGATAATCCTCAGAAGAAGGAATGTGCGGGCCATTAGACTGATACTTCACTGGTAACCCTTCAGTGAAAACCAATGAACCAGGGTCAAGTGCTACGACTAATGCCTCGGGCACAGTTCCTGAAATGAAACAGCCCGAGACGGAGGGAGCTGGAAGTGATGGCTGCTTCAACAACTCAGATTACATTTTTAGCTTCCAAATCCAGTCCTGTTGTTAAACTGAAATTCAGACCATTGCCAATGTCTGAAATAGTGTCCGAAAAAGCTGGCACAGTGTTTGAAAATGCTGATACAGAAGACGGTGCTTGGAGACTGATTTCCTCAGCCAAGGGTGAGACAGAGCTACAGGTGGAGGCTTTAATAGGGGGAGGTAAGATCCTTCAGTAAGTACTCCAAAGTCCAGACCATAAGTTACTTTAAAAAAATGTAAACCCTCTCACGAAGTGAAGAAACCCTTCCAGATACTCATCACCATGCTACAAAAAAATGGCTGACAAACACTACAAAAAATGTCCTAAGCTTGAGATTGTGACTGAAACATGAACTAAGCAGACTAAGATTAATACAAATGAAATACAGGATCTACAAAAAGAAACTCTTGAAATTATTGGACACAGCTAATGCTCTTAGCATTACATTGTTATGTGACACAATTATAGCTGCTAGAAAACTAGAAATACTGAAAAGCAACCAGTAGAAGTTTAAATTTAAAATCTGTTGGACTGCCATTTGCCAGAAACACCTATATTTAGTACTTGGAATCTGGTTAAGTTAATTATGGTAGATCAACTTGGATATACAGACACTCAAGCCCCTTATATGGGCTGGCAGTATTGCCTAGAGGTTAAGAGTAAGGAGCTATTAATGAGCTTGGAACATCCGGCAGGCTTGGGTTTGATTCTCACAACCTCCACTTGCATATTGTGCGACTCTGAGCAAGTCACTTAACTTGCCCAGTGCTCCCTGGGCCACCCCTGGAAACAGGTACTTGTGCCAATGGGCCTTACCCAATTACCAAAGAATTAAAAAAAAAAATATATATATATATATATATATATAAGGGTAGCATGGTAGTGCTACCATAGTTAGGATTGAGGAGCCATTTACATGTTAAACCTAAAATTTTGCATCTTAATAACTTTGCAACCGTTCAATGGATTTTCCTGACATTTGGAATACACGATTAAGAACCATACAGCTTGGACTCTGCCAATTTTTGTAGTGTTCAAATATATGGCTTCGGAGTTATTAAGCGTGATCTGAGCACTCGTTTATGCTTTTTTGGAATTCTTTGCTCGTCTCTACAGGTCGCATGGTTTGTGAAACTGGTCCGAATTATTCAGGGAACGTGCAGCCAGGGTCCCTGATGTGCCTTTTGAAGATTTTGTGAAAAAATATTTAACAGTTCAAAAGTTATTCAAAAAACAATTTCCCATTAAGTCTATGGGAAAAGTTAACAAAAAGTTTGACAGTGTCGCAAATGCAGCTTTTACTTTCTCAAATGGCCCTTTTACCGTCTCAAATCCACCATTTTGTTTTCAGTTGGTCATCAGAAAAATGCATGGCATTTAAATTTGGGACCCTGTAGCAACCTAATTCTTTTTATATTCACCTAGTCGGACCCTGAGGATGCTAGGCATGTCTTTATTTTGGGGTAAAACACCCCAGAAATATGTTTTTCAAATTTCTGGAAAAAGTACTTTTGCAAAGTACTTTCGCATTTGCGACACTGTCGCATGAATTTGCAAAAGCTGTCGCAAAGTTCGACAGTACTTTTCCAGGCTGTGGGAAAATGACAGCAATTCTTTGCCACCCTGCTGCAAAAGAACGGTTTGGTCTTTTGGGCTGAAATTTGGAGGGAACGCAGCCAACATCTCACAGATGTGCCTTTCAGTATTTTGGTAAAAAAATATTACATAGTGGCAAAGTTACGGCACTCCAAAGTTGACACTTTTTCCCATAGGATAACATTACGGCGTCCGCCGCATTACAGGAATCCTTTGCGGCCCTGCTGCAAAATAACGGTTTGGTCTTTTGGGCTGAAATTTGGAGAGAAGAAAGCCAACATCCCACAGATGTGCCTTTTAATAGTTTGGTGAAAAAATATTACAGGGAGCCAAAGTTATGGCACTCCAAACCTCTCTTTTTTCCCATAGGATAACATTACGGCGTTTGCCGCGCCTTTCAGGGCCCGTATCTCGGAAACGGTGTGAGATAATGACTTTTCATCAGAAAAATGCTTAGGAAAGTCATAAATCATATGACTTTTAAATTTTCTTTCTATGTTGTACGGTTCCTGAGATATAAGCAATACTCCAAATCCTCATTTTCTGCTCCGCGACCCATTATTATGCATACATTCTTTGTACTCACTGTCTTTCTTTATGCAGCTTTTGGGGAAAACTAGCCTGTGTTACCCTTACCACTTCTGCTTGTGGTTCCATAACCATTTCACTTACTGTTCCCGTCTACGGCACCATGTGCGTTACCCTTCGCGTTTTCATTTGCGCTTACGTTTGCATTATTTTAACCGTTTGTGTCTACAGCACTGTTTATCTTTCTGTTTCACTTTGCGTCACCATGCGCATTACCATTTGCGTTTATGGGCACCTTGTTACTATGTGACAAGACATCACGGGCCCCGCGCTCCCGCCACTGCATTATGTTCACTATTTCTCATTATCCTTCTCAAAAAGAAGGGAAATTAGAGGCAAGAAACTCTGTTTAATGAATTAGTTAGGGTTGTTCCACAGTGACAAAAGCGAGGAAATTCAGTGTTAGAGTTGAAAGTCCCCCTTGGACCCCCATACACCCCCAACTGGCATCGGGTGCGGCGTTGGGGTTGTCGGTCCTAACTCTCACCCCATTCTCCTGTGCCTCTCCTTCTTCACACATCTCCTGGGGTGAGGTTAGCCGGCAACCCCAATGCGCACTTCGATGCCAGTTGGGGTGGGGCGGGGTTCAGGTCATTCTAACACCTAATTTCTCGCTTTTGTCGCTGTGGAACAACCCTAACTAATGCACTGAATGGAGTTTTTTTGCCTCTAATATATATATATATATATATATATATGCACAACAATAGGGGTGAAGGGATAACACTATGAATAAATGGTGTTATTTTCACAGCCGTTGTATAACCACTGTGATGACATCACCACTGTGGGGTTATTTTCACAGCCTTTGTGTAACCACTGTGATGACATCACCACTGTGGATTTATTTCCTGTTAGAAAATGGGCTTGCAAAATAATGCATGCTGATTGGCTAAAAGCCATAGTCAGGCATGCATTTATTTTTAAATAATGCCCAGTAAAAAACAAGTGCAATTTTGGGTGCGCCATTACTTTTAGTATCCTTGGGCCCCCGAATTTTCATACTTGCCAACCGCCATTTTTTTCCCGCTCGCTAAGCGGGAGGTAAATAAACAGTTAAAACCCCATCTCTTCCCCCAGCAAGATCACTAGAAATTGTGAAATAATCAGTGCCCTAAGAAAAAGGAAGTCGGTTTTGGCAGCAGTATCTGTAAAATGAGAGAGTGAGAGACCGCTACCTCCATTCCTGTCACACACTGTAGAGGTTCCGGAGCTACTTCAGTCTCTCTGTTTCGGCTCTCAGTTAAGTAGCAGCTGCTCTCCCTCTGTTCCCCAGTAACTGTACACTGGGAGAGAGAGAGAGAGCGACCGCTAGCTCCATTCCTCTTACACACTGTAAATGTTCCAGTCCCAGAGCTAGTTCAGTCTCTCACTGTCAGCTCTCAAATAAGTAGCTGCCACTCTCGCTCTTGTCCCCAGTAACTGTACAATGAGAGAGAGAGAGAGAGAGAGACCGCCAGCTCCATTCTCATCAAACACAGTAGTGGTTCCTTCCGGAGCTGCCTCTCTCTCCTTTTCAATCAAGCAACGACCGCTCTCCCTCTGTTTCCCCTGCAAGCATTAGCTGCCATTCCGCCCTTTCCCATTAAACGTTTTGTCCTGTAGGTTCACTACGGCCCTAACAGCTGTACCTTTTTCTTCCTGCCTGCATATTCAGTCGTCGTTTTGACAGTCCCTCTCCATCTTTATTTTCACTGCTGCACTCACAGTCTTCCTACCACAACTGTAGCAGGTGCAGACAAAGAAAAAAAAAACTCACATAGACTTGGGTATTACAGCCCTACCGCTGATACCCTGCTCTGTTCCTACTGTGTGTGTGTGTGGGGGGGGGTAACCATGACAACCAGGACCAAAAGCTTAAACTACAGAGAATATAGTCTAGGCAAAGGAACTATTTTATTTCAAAACATATTTTAAACTCATTTTTTTGCAGCTTTTTAATAAACTTATTTTGTTTTACAGTGCCCAATTTCTAAGTTCAATAATACCCTCCAGGGTGGGCTTTATTGTGAAATACAAGACCCTCCAGGGGCTATAAGGCCCTAGGCGGTCCGGTATTTCCCAATAAAGCCCACCCTGTTGGGTATTATTGCTTACATAAACCCACAGATTCTACATCACCAGCAAATATACTCACAATGATGATGACACCAGAGTGAGACTATCTACACTGCAGCCTGCATTTAATAGCTTCACAGTTTCTCTTTCTCACTGAATCCTGCAACTAACTCAATTAGCATTGTAAAAGACAATCACCTGTGTCCCATAGTTATTCTGACAATCCTAGCCCATTACTGTGCTGCTCTAATCTTCAAACCAGCCTCCTTCATAAACCAGTTTCTCTTTCTGAGTGCTGACTGCAACAGTTTATCTGTCTCAGTGAAGCCTGCAACTTACTGAATAGTTGGGGCAGGATTCTGAAAGCTTTCTGAAGGTACAACACCTTCCCTAAGTCCCCAAACTTCCTCAGCTATGGAAAAAAAGGGGAGTTTGCTCCAAGTGCTATTCACAAAACCCTCTGCAGTTGCGGGAAAAACCACTATGGACTGTGGAAAAAAGTGCAGCTGTGTGAGGTAAGTAAGGCACAGTCCCTGAAAGGCTATTCACAGCCAGTATTTATGACTGTGGGTGGAGCCTGCAGGAGTATTGCATGTACAAAAGGAGTGATGTCATGTTTTCTGTCCGTGGAACTGACTGAAGGTGTAAATAGTCTCCTCCGACTTACCCTCCTCCAAGAAATATTTTCCGCCCTCAAATAAATATGCTTTCATGTTAGTCAATGGTTGAAGGGTAATATTTTCTTTCTTAAATGGGAGGTGCAAGAACTGGAACCTGAGTAGTGGAAGACAGCATTGTTTTTTGGGGGGAAGTAAGGTCCACCCCACCTCCACCCAAGAAGCTCCAGAAGGTCCATCCCACCTTTTTTTATTCATGTAGGAGGGGCATGAGGTGGATCTATCATCCTGAAAGAAGACTCACATGTTTGGGATGTGGGCCAAGGAACAGAACAACAAGTCTGTGGAGTCCCTGCATTTTGTTAAGGACTAGAACAGAAGATACTTAAAATGCTTTCAAACTGACTTAAAAACCCTTGAAACAAATGATTATCAGAGTCACCTGGTGTTGCAAAAGGAAAGACTAAGAAGTGTCTAAAAACTAAGGAAAATGGGCAGCTTTCAGGTACTTCTTAAACATTTATATACTAAAAACAAAGTTCAGCTTTTAGGATTAACAATATTTGTTTACCATATTCTATGTATCTATATATATTGTTTGTCTTTTTAGTAGTTTCAAAATCTTGAAAGCATTGGTGTTACTAATGCATTTAGAAATACATTTTTTTTAATTTAGTTTGTCTTTTTAGTAGTTTCAAAATCTTGACAGCATTGGTGTTACTAGTGCATTTAGAAATACATTTTTTTAATTGTCTTTATAGATAAATCATGCATGTTCATGTGAGGGCACATTTTGGGGGGGATGGGGTTCAAATTATTTTAATCATGGGCACAGTACTTGGTAAAAACAGTCTGTGGTGAAGTGTATTTTTCTTTTTAAAGGAGTAGTCCACCCAGAATGTACAAAAAACATATTCTATGTAGAGTGTTTTAATATGTATGTTAAATCCTAGTATGTCCTTCCCTTTGTCTGCTATTAGGTTTTTTTCCTACATTAACTTGCTAGCTGTATGGTAGTTTTACAACCCTTGGGGATCTCCATAACAAACAGTTGTACTAGCTTTCTTTCTCCTACGATGCCTCTTGTCTCATGTGACAATGATGTAGCCATGCCCTTAGATTTAGCATGTGTACTGCTTTAAAATTAGTTTAGCAACAGCAGAGCCTTGTAACTATCCTTATCCAGGGAGCACAAATGTCAACAGTTAGTTTAGCAGATACCCGAGAGCAAGCTAACTGGGGTTTCTGTAAGACAACAGCTACTAAATAGCTCTAATTCACTATTTTTGTTTTCTCTGTGCATCAGGTCTAGCTAGCAGGAGTGTTTTAACATAAAAAAACACAAATATTGATTTAGAGCTATTAAGCAGCTGTTTTCTTACAGAAACCCCAGTTAGATAGCTTTCAGATATCTGCTAAACTAACTGTTTATATTCTACTGAATCTTCTTAAAGGAAAACTGCATGTTAAAATCAGGAATATATGTATTACTACCAGTTTTGAGTTCTCACTTCAATCCAGTGTTTTGTTTCTGCCTAGGCTGTTAGAGCAGTTTTTTCTAATTTTCCCTGGGTGTTTTATGACATCTGGGGGCTGTCATTCAAATTTGTTTTATTACATCTTCTCCAAGTTAGTCTTTACAGTGTACCCTTTGGTTTGATGTCTAATAGCCCCTATAGGAGGCCAGTGCCTTGTTACAGTGTCTTGCATAGCCATAGTAGAGAAAAAACAGAGTAGCCAGGATTCACAGTGTTATACAATGTATTATAGAAAGTTACATGTTTAACACACACACACACACACACACACACACACACACACACACACACACACACACCAAGCAGAACACAGCTGGCTAAGGTACCAGTATTTAGGAAACTTGTCATACTTACCCAGAGTCTAGCAATGTGAATCCTGGCTGTGACTATAGGTGTTTACAACTGAATGATAATAACCACATTTGCTTCACTTGCAAATAGGTAGGCATTTGTGTCTAATTTATGTTTGACTTACTGTAGGTTACACATAGAATCTGAAAAATTCATAACATTCTGTATTATGATTCAATGAACTGATAAATGGGGATTTTGGTTTATTTTACAAATTCATTTTTCCTGACCATGGATATACTAAAACAAAAAATTTCTCAACAAAATGTTTTTAAATAAAGAGTTTAACTCACAGCAGCAGCAGAAGAAGCATGTTGGCATTAAAAGCTTAGTGGCGTGGATGTAGAGGCACCAGTATTTAAGCATGACTTTGGTAGAGGATTAATTGTGACTGGGGGGGTGAGGGAGGGAGTGAGTCTTGATATTTGTAGCACAATGGTTTTCTGAAACTTCAGCCTGCAATGGGTTAGACTCTGCAGCCATCTGTACAGTAAATTACTAAGCCATATGCAGTGTGGTATGGGTAAAACCCAGATCACCAGACCAGGACCAGTGCTGTAAAATCTGCATTGGGCACAGCTTGTGCAAATACTGCTGATCCAATGGATGAAATAAATACGTGCAAATAAATAAATACTCGGCTTCGCCTCGTGCTTCAATTCACCCCAGGAGTGACGTTATTACATGATAACACACACCCTGTCATGCTTTATTACTTAAATATGCACTTTCTCAATGTACTATACTTTGATTCAGTTAGTGTATGCAACAGCCTTTATGTGAACACTCTGAGCTTCTCTTTGACACCTGATGTCTATTTGCTTTAGATATTGTATAGTGTTTGAACTGCTTTAGTCTTCTTGATGTGGTGCCTGTGTGCCTAAACTATGTAATCTGTTTATCTACTGCTAGCCATGTATTTCAAGTGAATGATTGTTAGAACTGTCTGCTCTCCAAGCCATTGTTTTTGGACTTGTTAACTGCTGTCTTTGTATTAGTTTTGATGAGGTGCCTTTGTAAATGAGTCTCTGACTCAAAGGTTTGTAAATCTGATATTTTTTAAATAAATAAATAAATGTTTATGTTTAAGCCCATGAAACACCCTTATCTAGTTAATGTATTCACAGTCGTAGTGGCTCTGCCATAACTTGCTTTCTGCAGCTGAGGAAAGAATGTTACACACAGTGGAATGAGGTGTAACTCTCCCTCAGCACACTGCAGTAGTGCTCCAGCAATTGAAATCAATTAAAGTGGAGGTGTGCCACAGGTAATAGCATCTCAGATAGTATAGCAGTGGCTGATGTTACCACACTGAAAGCACACATTGCCATGATATGGCAACAGGCAACAACCACTAGACCCAGTACAGCCCATGACAGAGCCTCACAAGCAGTAGAGCCTGACCAGCTAGCAGTGAGTGCTACCCCTGCAGGCCACAGGAACACCCCAGGGAGTGACAACCAGCAGGGACATTGAGCCACTGCGGTGCCAAGGTGTTGCTGGTACCTGTGGTGCTGCTGTGGTCCCAGTTGGGGAATGGTTGCAGGTCTCTGTGTGTGCTGTCAGCTTCATATTATAGTAGCACTGTTACAGTCTGCTGCTTCAGCTACTGTGGTTCCCTGTTGCTGTGCCATTAGCCTACCATGCATTAAATATTCCCCATCTAGGTGCCCTCTCAAACAATGAAACAAAGTGTGAGCAAGATTTGATTCCTGACCCCCACAGACTGGGGTAAAATATACACACAACTGCATAGGGTATATCTATCTGGTGTTTGGAGGGAACTTGCATGGAAAACAGTGGTTAGATTTTTTTCACATACCTGATAGAATAGCAAAAATTTCCACCAGAGCAAAAGCGTCATGTTGGAGAAACTGTGGCGCCCAACAAGCAGGACGTACACATATATTTTGGAGTTCTCCACAGATGCCACATTTCTGGTTACATGTCATAGAGAATTACAATCTCTGAATCAGAACATCCCCCCACTGACAGCCAAGATAACTGTGCTGTTAGATTACCCTCCCAAGGTCTCAGATAAACACCAGACTTATCTATTTAATATATTGCTAACAACCATCAAGAAAGCTATCACCCAATGCTGGTTAACCCAGAATCCTCTAGATATAGAGCAATGGAGGGACTTAGTAATCCAAGTCCATCAAATGAAGAAACTAACAGTAAAGATCTGACAAAGACTAGACTTGTTCAACAACTGCTGGATAAGATTGATTGTCCATATATATTTTTTTTCCAACTTTCTTTCACTCCGGTCTCAGCTCATAAGGACCTTTCTCAGGCATCCGGTCCTTGTCCTGCCCGCCTGAGGCTCCCCCGGACTGAACCTCCTCTCCCCCCCTGCAGTCGTCACCCGTGGTATCACCCACCCAGGGAGGGTAGCCCTTATGCTTCTTGGGCTCCTTTGATGAGGCAGACTTTGACTGGAGGTGGGCCCTGGAGGGAGGATCTTGGTAGGCCATCCGAGGAGGAACCCAGCAGAGGGCATGGGGGACCGGTGCCGTCACCTGCTCCACGAGCCGGGTTTTTTCTGTGTTCTGTTCTGCCCACCCCCCCACTATGTGTGCACCCCCCACGCTATGGCACATGGCAACCCTGTCAGCATCAGGCATGTCATAACGTGCAGTCCCTGCTTCTGCGGCACCCCCAATCTCCACCAGGGGCCGCCAGAGCGCCGAGCTCCCCAATGCTCTCCCCGCAGGACAGGAGAGCAGCCCAGTGGGCACTCAGTCCAGTCCCTCCCCTGCCAATCCCTGGCACCTGAGATCACTCCTGAACTTGGGTCACTGGCATGGCGTGAGGTGTGGCGTCCAACGCCTCAACCCTCAGCACCACCGGGCCAGCAGATTGTCCATATAATGGCTCATAGTCCAGATTTTGTATCATGATGGATACGTAGAAACATAAAAAGGTATCTGTAGTCTTCTCACAAGAATGCATTAATACTTGGGTGAGATACAGAGAAGAATTAAACTAAACAAGCATTTGCCAATGCAGAATGTTTGCTTGCTGATATGAGCATTGGAAGTGCAGGAGTTAGACTGTTGCAGAATAGGAATGGCAGTGAAGTATTGAACTCACACCAACCCCACCTCCACACTGCAGAGATGGACAGGCATTGGGTTGTGCCTTTGGGTTGTCGCCCATAATGCTCACACCATGTCACCTCACCCTATCCTGCAGATACCAACAAGTGCTGAGCTGTGCCTTGGGGTGTTCAGCTTTACATTCACCCCATTCCATAAGGATATACACTGAAATGGGTGCAGTATAGGAGAATGGGGTGAACTCTGGGGCTGAAGAGTACAAGGCACACTTCGAAGCCTGTCACTGGCTTCAGAGTGGGGGTGGGGGCGGAATGGCATGAGCATTACAGTCAGCAATCCAAAGGCACACCCCTGACACCTGTCAGTCTGCACTGGGTGGGACATTATGGTTAGAAACCCTAATGCCCCAGGCATTTGTTGGTATTTGCACTACAAATTTTCAACATGGCCTTTTTGTGACCCCACGTCATGAAAGCATTTGGGACCTCTGCTCATGCACAGTGGCACTGTGATTTTGTGAATCTGTCCCGAATGTTGATTTCCCACAGCAACTGCACCATTCTGTGCCAGATGTGCAAAAACACAGTTAGGGCAGGATGTGAAAAATAACAGCTATACCATTCATAGGGAGGTGTGAAGAGATGAGAATGTTGAAAATCTTAACGGTGCTCGAAGTTACGAGCGTACGTGGAAACTGCACAATGCACGCTTACAACATAGTCATTTTATGGACTTTTGTCACCAAATTTTCAACATAGGCATTTTGGGACCTCCACTTCTGAACAGCGTTGCTGTGATTTTCTTAATCTGTCCCAAACACTGATTTCCCACAGTGACCGTGCTATTGTGCACCGGATGTGCGAAAACACAATTTGGCCAGAATGTGAAAAATGACAGCTATAATGTTCATAAGGAGGTGTGAAAAAATGGCAGTGTCGAAAATCTGGAGTGAAAATACTACAAATTCACGAAGTTACGAGTGTACATGGAAACTACCAAAACTGCGCTGTAACACAGTCATTTTGGAATTTTTCACCAAATTTGCAAATAGGCTTTTGGGAGCCCACCTCATGAACAGTGACACTGCCATTTCATTAATTGGTCCCAAAAGGTGATTCTGCGCAGTGACCAGGAAATCACCTTTTGGGACTGAATAACCAGATGACAGTGACTGAATTCATGAGGTGGGGTCCCAAGAACCCTTTGTTGAAAATTTGGTGCTAAAATTCACAAGAATGGATGAGACATCCACCTAAGTTAAAAAAAAAAACATTTATGCCATTATACAGCTTACTGGCTTTCTTCAGTTCGCGATCGGCTTTGAAGAGTGCAGACGTGTTCCAGCTCCACCGAAGATCATTGCGCCGGGCTCCGGAGGTAAGTATGGGGGTGAGGGGGCGTGGTGAGGTCGGGTGCACAGAGGGTGGGTGCGGGTTGGGGAGGGGACACCGGAGACAACGAGGGACCGTCTTTTTCTTTTACAGGCTAAAAAAAAAACATCGCAGGAAGGTTTTTCCTTTACAGGTTTGTTTATGGTACACTGGGGTGGGCTCCCAGTGTGCCACCTGTATTTTTGGGGGAGGGGAACTGAAGTCGATGGGGATTGAGCCCCCTGTCGGTACAGAAAATGGGTCTGTGTTTGGGGGTCGCATGATGCCAAGTGGGATTGGGAACCCCCTCAGCATACAAAACTATTACATGGACATTATGCCAATGGGGATTGGGCTCACACATTGGCAAATGAACTAGGGAGGGGGCATGCTGACAGGGGGATTGGGCACCCCCGTCAGCTTCCATGGGGACTGTGAGAGGTGGACATCAACAACTGATGCCATGTTTATTGAAATGGGACACCAGACAAGGCAAGCTGTGATTCGCCGCTGGAATCAGGGACCGCCCCGGCAGCAGCAAAAACAGCTGATTGTTAAATGACGGGGCTCTCCCTGATTGCAGCGGTGAATTTCTTTCAAGTTGGTGGCACGCTGCAATACTGCTGTCATCGGCAGCATGCTCCTCTATTGGTGCCAGAGAGACCAGCCCCAAAAAGCACTGCCGGCATTGGCCACATCACTGCCGCACCTCCACAACCTGCTACTCTGGCAAGCTGCTGCAACATGTTTCTTGCACACGCGCGCAAGCAAACATAAAAATGGGATATTCCTATTTCTCCCTTGATAGATACTACCACCCAACTCTTTTTTGTACTTTTTCTCCATGTAATCTGAAGTTATATTTGCTAAAACAGCAGATAGCCCTCCAAAGGTTGAAAGTGAATAATATTAAAAGTAATTAACTGAATGTTAAGCGAGATATCTTTTTGGGAAGATTTGCAGTATAAGCAGTCCAGCTCCAAAGGCTTTGAACATCTTTATGTGTTACCCGCTGTGAAGCAACAGATGCTGTATAATGTAAGTATGAAAATAAAATAAAGAATTAAAATAAAAGGTTAAAATAACAGAGAAAGCAGGTAGGATAGTATGACAGGAGTGGTGCAGTGGCTGTGGGTGGCAGTCTTCAGGGAGACTTTCTGGAGGCTGTGTAGCTGCCCTATCTGTGTGCACCTCTCTGGGATGAGGGAGGAGGTTGTCAGACTTAAGGCTGAGTTGGCTTGAGTTTGGAGGACCTTCTCCCCCACACAAGGACCACCTAGTCCACTGCCAATACCTCAGAGGTTGTTCAAAAGGAGGAGTAACTTGACAGCAGTGGACTCGGGAAGGGCTAGGGTGGTGGAGCATAGGCACATTCCATACCCAGTTCCACTGAAAAACTCCTACACCACACAGCCAGAGTGGGAATGCCTCACAGAGGCACCCAAACTAGTAACCAGGGTGGATGTGTGGGTCCTCCATCGTGGAGACCCCAGAAGGGGTGCCAGAGGACCCTAGAGCAGGAGGAAGCGAATCCTAGAGGGGGACTCCATAGTGAGGGGGATAGAGCTGGGGACAAGTAAGGGCGTGGAGAGGGAGGTACGGTGCCTTCCTGGTGCCACAGCTCACAGGAATGGAAAGAAGATTCAAATAATTGCTGGGGTAGCAGGAATGGATGGAGAGCTAGATGTCATTGTCCATCTGGGGACTAATGACCTGGCTAGGGATGAGCCAGCAATAGTTCAGGAGGAGTTCAGGGAATTGGGGAGGGGTCTTAGGCAGGTGGCATGATCTGTGAGCTTCACAGGTTCACAGATTCATAGATTCTGTCCACAGATAAGGACCTCCTGGCCCACTTAGTCTGCCCATACCTTCTTGGAAGTGCTACTTGTCTACTACAGGGGGAAGGACAGGATTCTCCACACCATGAACTTTAATGCATCATTGAAGGAATGGTGCCGAGAGGAGGGTTTCAGATTCATTGGGGACTGGGGCCCCACCTCGGGGGATAATGGCCTGTACAGGGGCGACAGCCTCCATCTGTTCAGGAGGGGAACCATGGTCCTCAGTGAATGGTTTAAATGCTACATTGGCCAGCATTTAAACTAGCCAAGGGGGAGGCAGAAAGACAAAGGGAGACATAAACTGTGCCCCCCACAGGCAAACAAGGATAGCAAAGGGAATCCTGAGGGGATGAAACCCCAAAAAGAATCATATAACACAGGAATCCGGGGGATAGAAGGCAAGAGTGATAATGAGATAGATAATGGAGGAAACAAAGGGGGGCAAATGGGAAACAAGAGGGCAAGGGGGGTGGCAGCATGATCTGGAGCACCATGTGTGCAACCGCTCAAAGTCTAGGCAACAAGACTGCAGACCTAGAGGCCACCGTGGCAGAAGCAGACCTGGATATGGTTCCAGTTACTGAGTCCTGGTGCAATGAAAATCAGGCTTGGGATGTGGCCATACCATGGTATACTCTGTTCAGAAAAGACAGAGTAGGCGAAAGTGGGGGACAAGTGGCTTTTTATGTTAGGGACAAAAATAAAAGCATGGAAATACAGGGAGAGCAGGGAGAAGCTGAGGTACTGTGGGTCGCCCTGGAAACATGTAAGGGGGCCACTATTCATATAGAAGTGACCTACAGACCTCCAACATGGGGGGAGAGGTGGATAGGGACATGATGGAAGCCATCCAAAGGATGACACTCAAGGGGGAGGTGTTGCTGGTGGGAGACTTCAATCTACCAGATGTGGATTGGAGCCTACCAGATGCAGCAACAGTCAGAAGCAGATACATCTTGAACTCCCTGCAAGGGGTGTTCCTTAGACAACTAGTTCAGAAGCCCACTCGTTGGGGGGAGGGACGATACTGGACCAGGTACTGACAAATGGGGACATGTTGCTGATGTCATGGTGGGTAATATCCTGGGGTCCAGCAATCACTGAACAGTGTGGTTCAATATAAGGGCTGGGCCAGAACTCAGCCGCACTAAGATGAGGGTCCCAGACTTCCAGAAGGCCGATTTCAAGAAAATGGGAGAATGCTTCAGGAATGCCCTGGCAGGGGTAGAGAATCTGGGGGGAATTGAAGAACTATGGGCAAAAATAAAGGCAGTCATTGAAAAAGCAACAAATCTCCGTGTCAGGCAGGTTAACAAGGGCAAGCGAAAAAAAAGACCGCTGTGGATCTCTAAAGACATAACAGAAAAGTAGGAGCAAAAAAACTAGTATTTAGAAAGTACAAAAGGACACAGAAGGAGGAGGATAGGGAAAACTACCAAGAGAAATAAAGGGAGGCAGGGAAGGCAGTTAGACATGCAAAGGTACAGGGGAGAATATTAATCGGTAAAAGACAGAGATAAAACTTTCTTTAGATATACTGTAACTATGTGCTGTATCTACCTCCCTCTTCAATGAATATTGTATAACTGTATACTCTCTTTGTATTAAAGCAGTAGTACAACAAATAAATATTACATCATAAACCAATTTTCTAGTAGAACTTTACTTTTTTGGACACTTACTGTACCTCCTCCATTTCGATGGTATCGGATTGTACTGATATGTCAAGTTCTGATCCTCTGACTAGCACACACCCTCACCAGGATCGCCATTTTAAACCTGGTGCATGATGGTTTTGTGTGAGCCAAAAGGCTTACCATGATGCACCAGAAGCTGTCCCATAATGCAAAGTTTTGTTGTTATTGACGCATGCTCCCGTTTTGTAGTTTTCAGTCACGCAGTTCATACAAAAGCATGTCTCTTTTTTGTACTAGTGGCAGTGTTTCTACCTCTGGTAACTCAGAGACTAAGTGAGTGCAGTACATTGGTGAAAAACTGCTTTTACTATAGTTAGGCAATTCATGTGCAGACTGAATTTTTTGGGACTGAACCACTGCATATTATCCCATCACAGACAGTCACTTAATTGATATGGTCATGAAGTGCAGACAGCTGTATTGTAGCAGTTCACTGTATTCATATAAAGATGTGGCCCTATATTAGCGCAGTAACTCCACTGGGTGACGGTGCATATCTGTAGTGAAGGCATGATTTGTATTTATGGTAATTGAAATGGTCTTAGGCACATAGCTGCAGACAACTGGAAAGAGATACTGAATTTGTTCTGTTTTTTACATAACAGCACCGGATAAAGTTACATTTTCTTAGGCTAAGGTTTGGGATATATTCTGCCTTTTAGGACAAAGTGCTGGTTGCACTAAACATACCTCTCAACCTTTTGTCACTGAAATGAGGGACATGGACATTTTTGGACACTCAAAATGAGGGACGATGAGGGACACAGACCCTCAGAATGAGGGACACGACCAAATATATCTTAAGCCTTGGTGTAAGACCAGGTCACTTTACCATTTGCTGTTATTTGAAGACAGATGACAAGACACTTTCGTTAATGGGGGCATGTCAATGTTGTTTGTCTTTTGCCTGAAATTTAGTAAATGTGCCCTGCTTAATTATCATTTATTCAGTCATGGTTTCACACCAGTTATGCTGCATGAGTAAGGAGCTAACACCTATTTCGATCTAGTGAGTTATGATAGAGATCTGTCTGCGGTAGGCAAAACATTGTATAAAGCCAACTTCTCTTGCAGGCACTGTAGCTGTGACTGATTTGGTGTAGTGGTTAGTGGCCTTGCCACATGAATATTTTGCTAATGTGATTCTACAGCACAGACTCAATCCCGACACCCCATAAGTTGCTGTTATCTTTTTATCTTCAAAAAAAAATATTGAAATATAGAAAAGCAATGGTTTAAAAAATGAAGAAGGGAAGGAAGCGAGGCTTGAACCAGCTCAGTTTGGGATACCACAGCAAAATGCATGAGGGGCAGGTGCACCATCACCACACCACTGCAACCATGCTTGTACAAAGTGAAGGACCCTGTTATTATGATAGCTCACACCCACCAACGAAAAGCAGCTCAGCCACATTGATGTATCCACTCCAAGCAACATGATGATAAATATATCTCCACCACAGCATTCTGCAGAGCCAAAATAACTGCATCAAGCCTGGACAAAGATGTTCACATCCCAAGGACACAGCACCATGAACAATGGGGAGGGGATGAGGGAAAACCAAATGTGCAGAGCAGTCTCCAGTTCTCCATGCATATTGCTATAATAGCGAAAACTGAGTAGTCCAGCGATGTGAATGCTGATACTTCTCAATATATCACTAATGCACTTTTGCTGTAAGAATAATGAAACACAGCGTCAGAAGACTGCAAAATAAAAAAAAAAAATTGCTGCAGGACAACCAGATCTAACACATGAGCAGTACAATTTCATATGTGTCATTTCAACTGCAGCCTTCTTTACCTCAAGTATTCATCACTCCCGAGCATGGAGTTAAAATCACTTTCACTAACTAAGACACTACCATGCATGTATATGCACAATTTCAGTTACTGTGAATTCTTGCCAGATAACGATAATGAAGACACGGTCTAAAGCAAGCTGTCAGTCCATCTCGCCATCTCACTGTGAGACAGACTGTCCATTTGCTTCAGACCGTGTCCTCATTACTGTTATATGGCAAGAATTCCCAATAACTGACATTTTGCATGTACACGCATGGTACTTTCCTAATTAGTGAAAGTGATTTTAACTCCACGCTCGGGGGCAATGAATACTTTGGATCACATTATTACTCTGGCAGCAACCTTGCAGCAAGCACAGTTCCCACGTTACAGACCAGCACAAGACTGCATTTAAACGATACTCATAGCAGCCTGAATTTTTTTCCCATGATGTGACAATGCATACACTTAAAGACAGATTAAAAGTTCAGCTTACTCTAATACAGGCTGTCTAATTACAAAGAACCTCTGAGTGCAATGTGGCTAACGATGAGAAGGTACGTCCGTCACTGAGGAGCAAAAAAAAACCTCCCGCCAGCGGAATGAGTATGAGCACGAGCACGTCAGGCGTACCAATCACAGCGTGAACGGCATTATGGGACATCATTCAGAAAAACTAACATGGCAGATGATGAAACGATTTGCGTGACTTAATTAATATATAATTAAAAAAGGTACATTTAATGTAATCTTTTTGAAATCCTGCCATCAAATTCATGCACCAGATGGACCACGACATTAGTGCAGGGGTAAACTAGAAAACATGTTTTTGTAAATAGACTAATTGCACTGCTGCTTTAATGTCCTATGTTTTTTTGTAACTAATTCCGGGTTGCCCCTGAAAAAGGGACCTTTGGGGCCCAGTGGGCTTACGCAGTTAACAAAATTTTATAAATAAATAGATATAAAAGCGAGAAGAGGAAGACCAAATGGGGAATAGTACTGATAAAAGGGAAAGAAGGGTTTGTGAGGAGGGGGACCAAAGGACCAAAAGAAGGCAGACATATTGAATAAATACTTTTGTTTAGCATTTACAGAAGAAGGGGTAGGTGACGCACCAAAGATAAGGGACAAGGGCATAAATGGTAGGGAGGTGGACACCAGTTCCTTTTACAGAGGAGAAAGTCCTCAAGGTACTTGCACAATTAAAAGCAGACAAGGCAATGGGACCTGATGGGGTGCACCCCAGGATACTGAGGGAGCTCAAAGAGGTGCAGATTGCACCTCTGACAACTCTGTTCAACTTACCATTAAAAACAGAGGAGGTTCCAAGGGACTGGAGGAAGGCAGATGTGGACCCACTTCACAAAAGTGGGAACAGGGAGAAGGCAAAAAAGACCTGTCAGCCTGACTTCTGTAGTGGGCAAAGTAATGGAAACACTACTGAAAGAAAGGATAGTGGAATACCTTGTAACCAGTGGGTTACAGGATCCAAGACAACATGGTTTCACAGAAGGGAGGCCTTGCCAGACAAACCTGATTGAATTCTTCAACTAGGTGACATGGGTAGTGGATCAGGGAGGAGCGATAGATGTGGCCTACCTGGATTTTATTAAGGCCTTTAACACTGTTCCACACAGAAGACTGATGAACAAGCAGGCCTATCTGGGGGTGGGTCAAAAAGTGTTTTTTTTTTTTGAAATTCTAATTTTTTATTTTTTTATTTTAACAGCATACACATTATACATGGTAGAGTGTATACAAGATAAGTAACATTGGAAAACATATACAAATCCAACAAGAAAAATTACTTCCCCCCTACCCCCCCATCCATCCACTTCCACCCTTCCCCCTTGGAGTGTACCTCTATTACTATTAGAAAGAGGAGAAAGAGAAGACAGACTCCTCTAAATCAAAATATAGGAAAACAATAGCACTAAAGTAAATTAGATACAGATGTTGAGCAACATACTTATTTTAGATATAGAGCATAAAGTTTGCCCCATTTCTTGTCAAAAAAGGCCATATTGTTACGAGAACCTGCAATCAAACGCTCTGTTCTAAAAAATACAGATATGTCATTTAACCATTCACTATAGGAAATTACTAACTGGTCCATCCAATGTTTAAGAACAATCTTTTTAACTATAATAGCAACTAATGCCATGTGGAATCTGCATTCTTTAACCTTAATGTCAGAGTATATGCCCGAAATACAGATTTAAATCGTGAAAAGGTCTTCCAACCCCAACAAGGGGTCTAATTTAGTTTGAATTACCTGCCAAACAGGACCCACTTTTTCACAGTGACAAAATATATGCACCAGGTTCCCTTCCACTTTACCACATCTAGTACAAGTGGGGTCTGGTAGTCTGCCCAGTTTGGCCAACCTAATGGAAGTATAATACATATTGCTCAGTATGTGATAATGGGTGAGTCTAAGTCTGTCCTGAGTCAGGTATATATAGAGATCCTTCCAAATCTGAGCCCAACTGGGGGTCACATCTGGAAGTAGGATATTCCAGACCGGGGATCCAGGAAAGGGGTTAGGTGCAGTTAGTGGTTAAGAGGAAGGCGTAGGTCATGGAAACACAGTGTGGCTTCGACGCGTATTCAGACACTTGAGTCAAAATGGGTCTGGCCAGAGAAGTTCAAGATGTGACACCAAAAAACTTCCCTATGAAATGTCTTAGCTGAAACACCTTAAAGATCTGATTCCTCGGGATGTCAAATTTGGTGAGAATTTCAGGAGAAGAAAGGAGGTTATCTTGAGAAAAGAAATCTTCCACTTGGACTCCTTGGAGTTGTGGGAGCCAGTGGGGAGAAAGACAGGAACCACCTATCTTTATATTGGGATTTAAAAGAATTGGTTGGCTCAAGTCATGATTGAGAGGTATCTTGAAAAAAGCACAACATTGTGAGAGAACTCTAAGGGAAGTACGGATAACGAATTTTGCAATGAGACTGGCAGTGATGGTCTTGTCAGATAGAAGACTGTAGAAAGATCTATATCATTGAACCTTAAGAAGCTGTTCTCTAACTGAAGCCAAATAGGAATGAAGTCCATATCACTGTGAGAGAGCCATTTCCCCAATTTGGTTAAGTGACTCGCTCAGTAGTATAAAAGGAAGTTGGGAAGACGAAGACCACCAGAAGCCTTAGGCAGGCTAAGTTTGAGGAAAGCACAACAGGGATGTGTGCCTAACCAGATAAATTTTGAGACAATAGCATGTATTCGTTACAAAAAGGATAGTGGAAGCCATAAATTCAACAGATTCAAGGGGTAAAAAATACGGTGAAGAACATTCATCTTAATTATACTTATCCGACCCCATAAAGATAAGGGCAGGTTCATCCATCTCTGGAGCTCTTGCTGAATAGTTACCACTAGATCATCCAGGTTTAATTTCTTAGTATTAGAGGGGTCACTAGTTAGGTATATACCAAGATACTTGATTGACTGAGGGGACCATTTCACACCCAAATGAACAAAAGAAAAAATTATTCACCTTAGTAATGTTGTTTCTTCTAATGGAGTCTTGCTATATTATGACATATGCAGTGAGTCCCAACCTTCGAACTGCTCCGGAGGTGAAAGAGTTAACTTTCCATGCCAGTCATGGAACGCTGAGCTCGAGCTCAGTTGAAACTCTGTCTGTTATTCTTCAAACTCAAACCGTCAGATCTTTACGAGCTAAACTCACTGAGGTCCTGTGTGGAAGGTGTAAACCTACACTGGCCAAATGGCTACTAAACATAATAACACATTCTTTGGTCCCAAAACAAAGACTCAAGTCAGGAGACCCAAAAAATGAAAACACAACACCAAGTCACCCCAAAAAAGGAGGGGTGAAAACAACAAGGTGGGCATCTACTAAGTGCCAAAACTGCACTGCCCACCCACATCCCAAAAACAGAGGTTCTGAGAGGGGCAGGCAGGGAGAGAGGTCATAATATAGCAAGACTCCATTAGAAGAAACAACATTACTAAGTTGAGTATTTTTTCTTCAAACAACATGAAGTCTTGCTATATTATGACATGTCTGAACTACAGCAGTACCTCCATGGAGGGAGGGACAGAACCTACTTAGGAAATAGGCTCTGAAGCACAGCTGTGCCAGAGCAGAGCATCACTCCTAGCCTGGATGTCCAGGAGTAATGCTTGTAAAAGTGTGAACTGTTTTCCAGGTAGCTGTTGACATAGCTCTAGAATAGGGATGTCCCTGGCAGCAGCCAGGAAGCAGCTGTACCTCTGGTAGAGTGAGCCCTCAGGCCTGAGGAGGAACCTTACCCAGTTTTTCATAGCAAAATTGGATACAAGAGACAATCCACCTGGCAGTGGATCTTTTAGTGGCAGGTTTCCCTCGACCAACCTCACCATAAGTGAGGAACAGTTGGAGGGAGTCAAACCTATGACCCTTTGTACGCTCTATGTAGTAACTAAGGGCTCTCTTCACATCTAAGCTATGCAGCCTCCTCTCGTCAGAGGAGGAATGGTCAGTGAAGAAACTGGAAGAGATATAGATTGATTAAGGTGGAAATCTGAAACCACTTTAGGCAAGAACTTCCTGTTAGTCCTGAGGACCACCTTATCTCTATGAAAGGAGATAAAATCAGGCTCCACTGACAAGGCTTGTAATTCACTTATGCGTCTGGCAGAAGTGATGGCTACCAGAAACACAGTCTTCCAAGTCAAGTACTTAAGCTCTGCTGAAGACAAAGGCTCAAAGCGGGGTTGCATAAGCTGAGCAATGCAAACATTAAGATCCCAGGCAGGGGCAGGGTCCCTGAATGGAGGGTTGGTGTGAAGCAATCCCTTGAAAAACTTGGAAAATACAGGATGAGCTGAAGAAAGAGCTACCTGCTGATAAAAAGCAGACACAGCTGCCAGATGCACTTTTAGGGTAGCTGGTCTCAGTCCCAAGGTATTTAAGTGGACCATATAATCCAGGACTGTGGGTAAGTCAGCAGATTCTGGGGAAATATGCTGTCCAGAGCACCAGATGGAAAACCTCTTCCATTTGGAATTATAAGTAGCCCTGGTGGAAGGTTTCCTAGAAGCCTTCAGGATATCAATTACACCTTGGGAGAGGTGTAGATCAGCAAACTCTAACTCTTCAAGAGCCAGGCCTTGAGATTGAGAGATTTGAGGTTCGGATACCAAACTCTCCCTGAGCACAGGTTAACAGGTTGTGATTCCTGGGAAGACACAGGGAGGGTGGACTGCTAAGGACAGTAGGAGTGGGTACCAGGCTGTCTGGCCCAGTCTGGAGCAATCAGGATCATCTTGCAGGGTTGAGATCTGATTTTGACTAGCACTTTGAACAGGAGAGGGAAGGGAAGCATAGAGAAACTTCCCTTCCCAATTGAGAAGTAAGGCATCCAGAGGGACTGAGCCCAACACTGGGGACCTGCAGCAAAAAAGGGGAAGTTGGTGATTGTCTGGGGCTGCAAAAAGATCTATCTGCGGGGTGCCCCATCTGGCAAATACCACCTCCAAGATCAGAGGGTCCAGTGACCATTTGTGATGGCCCTGGGAAATCCTGCTGAGAGCATCTGCCAGGACATTGTCCTTGCCTGGGAGGTGAACTGCCATAAGGGAGGTGTTCAGGGAGTAAGCCAGAGACCACAACTTCATTGCTTCAGTGCACAAGGCTGTAGACCGAGTGCCCCCTTGCTTGTTGATGTACCACATTGTGGTGGTGGTGTCTGTTCTGACCAGTATAACTTTGTTCTGAACAGATTTGGAAAAAGCTTGAAGTGCTAGAAAAACTGCTCTGAGTTCCAGCAGATTGATGTGGAGCAGAGATTCCTGAGGGGACCACAGTCCCTGGGTAGTGAGGTCGCCCATGTGAGCTCCCCACCCCAAGAGGGATGCTTCTGTAGTAAGGATTAAAGAGTGAAATTGAGGGGCAAAAGGAACCCCTTGTCTCAGATTGCTCTGGTCTTGCCACCACTGTAGGGCCTGGATCAGGGTTCGAGTCACTGGGATCAATTTGGTTAGAGGGTCTTTCTTTTGAGACCAAAAGGCTCTCAAATGGAACTGGATGTCCCTCATCTGAAATCTTGCTCCCTGCACTACTGCTGTAGAAGCAGCCATGTTCCCCAGGAGCTGTAGAAAGTGCCTTGCTGGTCGAGAGACCTGCAGGGTGAATGAGGAGGCCAGAGAGACCAGGGTCCTTGCCCTGTCCAAAGAAAGGAAGGCTCTGGCCTTCTCTGTGTTCAGCTCTGCGCCTATGAAGGTGAGGAGCTGGACAGGCTCTAGAACTGACTTTGAAAGATTCAGAATGAAACCTAGAGAGGTGAGCAGTTGCTGAGTTATCTGTAGACTTGGTCTGGAGACTGGCCTACTATGAGCCAGTCGTTCAGGTAAGGGAAGATGGCAATTTTTTGCCTTCTTAGGTGGGCAACTGCTAGTGCCAGGCATTTTGTGAATACCCTTGGAGCAGAGGTGAGGCCAAAGGGCATTGCTCTGAATTGGTAATGGCCTGAGGGCAGCTCGAACCTGAGGTACTTTCGATGGGAGCTTCTGATGAGAATATGGAAGTAGGCATCCTTGAGGTCCAGGGACGCTAGCCAGTCCCCTGGCCTTAGAGAGGGTAGAATAATTCCCAGAGTCACCATTTTGAATTTTGGTTTTAAAAGGTGCTTGTTTAAATATCTGAGATCCAGGATGGGCCACCACTCTCCTGTCTTTTTTGGGGTAAGGAAGTACCTGGAGTACAAGCCTTTGCCCTGGTGTAGGGGTGGAACCCTTTCCATAGCTCTGAGAGCTAGGAGGGAAGAGACCTCTGCCTCTAAGGCAAGAGCCTCTGGTGGATTTGCAGGTGAAAAGGATCTGGTTCTCATCTTTGGAAATTTTTTGAAGCTGAGAACCAGTCCCTGGCTTACTACTTCCAGGACCCACTTGTCTGATGTTAGAGACTTCCAGTCCTGGACAAGGTAAGCCAGCCTGCCCCATACAGGTAGCTGAGAATTGGCCCTGGCAACCCCATCAGGGTGCCTGTTTGGCAGGGGCTTTGGGCTGAGGGGTGGAAGTAGGCTTGCTTGTACCCCGTCTGCCTCTCCCTCTAAAGAACCCCCTCTGGGCATAAGCAGAAGAGGAGGCTTGGGCTTGGTAAAAAGGCCTATGAAAAGGCCTGCCCCTGCCCCTGGAAAGCTGCCTTTGAGGAGTGGCCTGCCTTTCCTTGGCCTGTGCACTCCTATAGGTGGTCCTATACTCATCCATTTTCTTCATGTAATTCTCTGTCTGCTCGCCAAACAGAGAATTACCCACAACAGGAAATCCTAGTACATCTGAGCCAAGCCATTCTGCGAAGTGCCACAGATGTAGCCATGACTCTTGATGACACATCATTAGAGTCCACTGCAGCATGGAACTGCACCTTGGATGCCTCAATACCATCGGCAGCCACCTGCTCCAGCTCCTTGGCAAGCTGGCCAGGGACCTGTTTTGCTAGAGCCATAACAGTATCCCATCTGGATTTCTGGTATCTGGGCAACATAAGCCATATAATTTGCCTGTTTGAGTCCCAAGGATGCTGCCATGTACTGTTTCTTTGCCATGGCATCAATCCTCCTGGAGTCCTTATTCGGGGGGTGTGAAGCCAAGGAATATTAGCCTTGTCACAGGCTGCAGCCTGCACTACTAACATGTCTGCATTGTTGTAGAGGAACTCTGTATCAGAGCCTGACAAAGTGTACCTCTTGTCCATTCTCTTATCAACAGGAGGTATAGTGTGAGGAGCTTTTAAAATTTTAAAGTCTGTTTCCCAAAAGATTTATGCAAGGGAATAGACAGTCTCCTAGACTCTGGGATATCCATAATTTCCACATAGTCAGGCTCCTCTTGATCATCCACAGCTTCCTCCATAGGGAGCTGGAGGTTTCAGCCACTTTTTATAAAACATAAAATGAGAAGGGACTCAGAAAGCCTAGGAGGAGACATTCCTGAAGGCCTGTCTGGGGAGATGTCGGGTCAATGGGCACATCCAGACTTTCAAATCACATTCCTCTGCTCATACTCCTCTTCCCCTCCTCTGGTTCATAATACTCCTAAATCATACTTGGAACCGGAACCGAATCAGCGCCATTAGGATGGTGCCGTTCAGTCGGAACCGGGGAAAGCGACTGGACAATTTTTATCGCTTAGGCTATTTCTTTAGTGGTTGGAGAGGAAAGTTTTGGCTCCACACCAGCTGATTTTCTAGTCCTTTTTGCTGGATCCGGCTCCTCAGAGTCGGATCTCCTTTAGCCCGAGGAAGTCTCGTCCTGGTCAGAGGGCACTCCCTCCGGTTCAGTTGGAACTGAACTGGGCTGGCCATCTGGTTCAGCAGACTTTTTGGCCTCCCTTTCCCTGAGCCTACCAACTCTCTTTTCAAGGGTAGCTCTAGGAAAATTTTTACAAATCTGGCAGTCTGCATTGAGGTGGTCAAACCCCAGACAATAAACACAGGTGGTGTGGGGGTCAGCCTTGGCAAAGACTTCCCCACACACACTGCAGTGTTGAAACCCAGTGGGCCCAGTTTTTCTTTTGGGTTTCTCAGACACAATGCCAGCCTAACCAAACTTACCCGTTTATGGCAATCTGCCAGGTAAGACCCACTTATCGGTTCCCAACCATGTCACGGGTCGTGGAAAAAAACGTAATAAAATCAGTTTTTTTTTTTAGAACCGATAAGAACCGGTAACCACACTCTAAAAGACAGATTAAGATTTTTTAAACAACTTGATCGGTTCAAACCGAACCGATAACCGTTTTCAAGTTCCACACAGAATAGAAATAAATGTAAAACCTATCTAGTACTCACAAATACCACAGACAGAGTCTGAACCGACCGGTTGCGGTTTAAATTCGGTCAAAAACCGAGAAAAACAATACTTTAACCGACAAAATGAACCGAGCAGAAGGAGAAATCTCCGGAGCGACTGTTCAGTGAGACGGAGTAAAGAATCTGACGGTTTGAGTTTGAAGAATAGCAGACAGAGTTTCAACCGAGCTCGAGCTCAGCGTTCCATGCCTGGCATGGAAAGTTAACTCTTTCACCCTGGAGCAGTTCGAAGGTTGGGACTCACTGCATATGTCAAAACATAGCAAGACTTCATGTTGTTTGAATTCAATTTCAAAGTATAACTATTCAGTGGGAAAATTTCGGTTTTGGTGAGATTTAATGTATAATTAGATAAACGACCATATTGGCCAATAGCTTCCAGGGTGTGCTCTAAAGAGGATGCCGGTTGCTCTGAATGAAGGAGGATATCATCCGCATACACCGAGAAAGTTAAAGTTTGATTATGAATCGGAATACCTCTGATCTGGGGGAACCGCTTATGTGGTGAAGAAGAGGTTCAAATAGAGATTAAAAGAAGGGTGAAAGAGGGCAACCTTGTCTGGTACTGGTAAATAGGAAATCTGGCAGAAAAACACAGTTACAATAAATTTTGGCGAGGAAGAATAGACTGATTGTATCATTTCAATAAAAGGAAGGGAAAGCCCAGTTTTTGAAGTTATCCATAGAAATTCCCAGTCCACCTATCAAAAGCTTTTCAGCATCTAGGAGATCAATGCCAGGAGACTGGGAAGATTGGGCTGCTTGAAATACATGTGTGAGTGTCCTGAGATGATCAGCCGAGGAACGCCCAGACACGAATCCAACTTGTTCAGGACTTAAAAGCTGAGTCCAAAGTGTTTTGTTCTGAAGCAAAAGAACTTTGGTTAGAATTTTAATGTCACAGTTAAGGAGAGAGATCGGTTGATAGCTAGCTGGGTCGAGTTGGAGCCTGCCTGGTTTAAGTAAGAGAATAATTATCATTTCTAGCAAGGTTGGATCCAATTATTGGCCTTGAACATGTAATCATATAAGTTGAGAAGGAGGGGAGTTAATTCCTTGGAGAAAGTTTTATAAAAGTTAGAGGGAAAACCATCAGGGCCCGGTGTTCTTTATCTGGAGATAGGCTATTGATAGCCTTCTCTATTTTAGTGGTAGTTAATGGGGAGACTAAAGAAGATTGAAGAAGAGTAGCTAGGCAGCTGAGTTCAAGGGAATCCAAATAGGTTTCTATATCATGAGGTAATATTTGGGAGGGATATTTCCCATAGAGTTTCCTATAGAAGGTCTCAAAGACCTGGGTGATCTCTCAAGATTTAGTTTTAATGGAGCCATCAGGAGTCTGTATGGATGGAATTAATCGGGAGCTCTCTAATTGATGTAGACATAAGGCGAGGAGTCTCCTCGCTTTTCACCTTGATCTACGTATTTGGCTTTAGTCCTTAAGAGGGCATATTCCACTTTTTCTTTTATCAAATCTGCATATTCATTTCGTAGGGCTGGCAGTGATTCCAGGGAAGTCAGGAATGTAGTAGAGGATAAAGCATTTTCTTTTGTTTTCTTTCTTTCTTTCGGGATTTTATGTAAGAAACGGTGGAATTATCTTTTAACAACTGGGTATTTAGTTGCGAGGCTTTGTCCCTTTGCATATTAGAATCCAGGGAAAGAACCAACCAGGCAACTGAATGATCAGATATAACTATGGTCTCAATTCCAGCTTGACAGAGGCCGGACATGAAAGAGGAACTAGTTACAACATAGTCTAATCTTGACCAGGATTGATGGACACTTGAATGAATGGTGAATAGCTGATGAGAGGGGTTTAGGATATGCCATGGTCACATAGACCTAACAGGGCTATGAAGTCAGTCAGTGCATTCTGAGAAGAGGAAGGGGGTTTTAATGGCCTATAGGTCCTGTCCAGATCCTGAGTGGGTGAGATGTTCCAGTCCCCCTCCAAAATCAGGAGGGAGGGCAGAAATGCTGTGATTTTATTACCCAGGTCAATTAAGAATACCGGGTCACTCCCCACCAGACTGTATATCGAACCCAGGGCCACTGTAGTGTTATTCAGTGTCCCTTTAACTAAAACATATCTACCCTTGGGATCTGTAATGGTAGTATCTACTTGAAAGGGGATGTTCCCTTTAATTAAGATAGCCACCCCTTGGCTTGAGGAGGAGTCTCTGGCTGCAAAGGTTTGTGACACGCCTTGTCTACGTGACCAGGATGACTCAGTACCTAGTAGATGGGTTTCTTGAAGCAGGATAATTCCGGCATTAAGAAGGGCACAATGTTTAAGAATTTAGTACCTTTTAGAAACGTCTCTTGCCCCTCTAACATTCCACGTGACAATTTTAACAGGAGTATTAGCCATTGTCATAAAAAAACAGATAGTAACCATAACCCTGCATTTCTCATATAAGCAAATCCCCAAAGGCACACTCCACCCCCCCTCCTCTCTTCCCTCCTCCCACCCCCAACCCCCCAGGAGAATGTCACTATAAGCTGAATAGATAATATCAAGACAACAGAACAGTAATATAATATACTGTGTTAGAAACCGATAGGAGCTAAGCCTGGGATAACACCTAAAGGACCCAAAGCATGATACTTCCAGCCCTCCCACCATTTCACAACCCCCTTAATAACCTTCCTAGTCCCAACATGAAAACTATTTACAATATCCCCCAATAATGAGCTGGAATTGTAACAAACACAATGGAACAAAAGCTGGGGATGAACCCAAATGTGTCTAGCTCCAAGCTGTATAAAAAAAAAAAATGAGAGTAACGCTTGACCTATTTAAGAGGATTAGGAGCAGACACCAACCCCCATATACCAGTGTGTAGACCCACAAAGTGATAGCACCTCCTCCGTGAGCCCCCATAATGAAGAACTCTGGCCTATCTGAAGGAGACAGATTTATGGGGAGATAGCTTACCTTCCATCCCAGCAACAACGAGACCCGATATCCCCCGATGGTGTCGGTCCGAGTATGAGGTTTTCTAAGTGAGATAACCCATGTGGATAGTTAACTCTCCAGCAAACAACTGAATAGCGCTAGGCCGAGGTAAGTCAGGGTACTGAATCCACCTCTAAAACAAAGGCACTGCCTAGAACCAAGGTACAGTAAGGATTCCGTTAGACCAGTAGGGTATTATGATCCAATTAAAAGTGAGGGTCAACAGAGTAGGGGTAAATAAAAATTAAGGCCCTGCAGGAATAAGCGATGCAAGGATTGGAATTAAGGGGGGAACCAAAAGAATACAGGACAAGTCTCCGCTTATTGTGGTCCCCTAGGAACTGAACCTCACCCCTTGGTTCCGATTTAATCAGGATGTGCCACGCTAACAGGACTAATCGCGCCCCCTCACGACTCCCAGGAGAGAGGTCAAAACAATAGCCCACGGCCCAGCCAAACCACCCTGCGAGTCCCGGTAAATCTCCCGACCCCAAACAAAATCTTCCAGGGCCAAGAAAAAGGGGAAAGCCAGCCCAGACCTCACAAGCAAGAAAACCGTATTCCACCACAAGAAGCAACTAAATCAGGTACAAATATAATTAGCCAAGCAGACTGTTCATGTAGCAGTAAACAGGTCAGGTAGTCGCTGGGTTAGGTCCTGTTTGGCAGCATCGGGAGTGTTGTATGAGTGCCAAATGTCATTGATGCAAATCTGGAGGCGAGCAGGGTAAGACATCCTAAACTTCATTCCAGCTGCAATGATTTTGGAGACAATAGGGTGAAAAGCCGATCGCTTCTGGTGTGTTTCAAGCAGTAAATCTTGAGAAAAACGCAGCGGCTTGCCCTCCCAAAGAATGTTCTGCAACTCCCATGTTTTAGCCAGAACATGCTGCTTCTCAATGTAACTGAGGAACTTCAGGATGATAGGCCATGGTGGGGCACCTTCTGGAGGTTGCAGTCTTAAAGATCTATGGGCTCTTTCTATCTGGTAACCAGTACTAAAAGAAG
Source organism: Neoceratodus forsteri (assembly GCA_016271365.2). Lineage (NCBI taxonomy): Eukaryota > Metazoa > Chordata > Ceratodontiformes > Ceratodontidae > Neoceratodus > Neoceratodus forsteri. The sequence continues at coordinate 1,401,830,866 of CM057458.1, read as the reverse complement.
ATGGACCGACTGACTTAGCGAGCAGCTTCTGTATGAAGGTAACAGTGTTAGAACCCTCCTCTGACTCTGGCAGCCCGAAGATTAAGATGTTATTTCTTCTACTCCTGCCCTCTAAGTCCTCCATCTTAGCTTGCAGTTTGGACAGCTGTTGCTTAATTTTTACCAGCTCCGGATCCGTTCTGTCCTTCCAATTCTCCAGGGAAGAGGCCCTGGTATCCACATATCCAATTTTACGTCACAAATCTTCCATATCCGAGCGCAGGGACTTTAATTCTGATGAAATGTCCACAAGTGCTTCTTGGAAAGGCAAAAGCTCCTGTAAGAATCTGTCCTCAGTTAGGGGAACAGCTGGTACAGATTGTGAAGTGGAGCATGTTGGTTGCGGGCCCTGGGCCTTAGACCTCTTGAGTGCTTTCACCGGCGAGGCGGGCGGAGTATGGTGTGGCAAGGCCTGTCGCATTTTGGCCTCCATCACGGCTCCAAAACAACCGATAGCAATGAAATAGTAGGAATATTGACGTTATAAGTAGTCAGTTACCAATTCAGAGCGAGGTAGGAAGAAGGAGGTAACATTACCCCTGTACAGGTCACTGGTAAGACCTCACCTCAAGAACTGTGTCCAGTTCTGCAAGCCCCACCTCCAGAAGGACACTGATAAGATGGAGGCAGTACAAAAGACGGCTACCAAAATGGTGCAGGGCCTGCATCAAAAGACCTACGAGGACAGACTCGAGGAGCTGAATAGGTACACTCTGGAGGTGAGGAGAGGAAGGAAAGAGAGGGATATGTTCGGAACATTCAAATACCTAACATGTATTATTAAGGTACAGGAAGGTAGCATTTTTCCATAGAAAATAAAGCTTGAGGACAAGGGGTCACGCTATGAATTTGGAAGGGGGTCTCAGAGGAAATGTGAGGAAATATTTCTTCAAGGATAGGGTGGTGAATGCCTAGAGCAGCCTTCAGTGGAGGAATTGAGTGCCAAAAGGGTGATGGGATTCAAGCATGCATAGGACAGATACAAGGGGACCACTAAGCAAATTTACTCAGTTGCTCACTATTATCTAATGTTTTGCAGTGTACACTTATGCTTTTTTTTTTTTGGGGGGGGACAATTAGTAATTAGAAAATTAGATGCTGCAGTAAAGTTATGCATTATCACCATTTAAAGTACATTATCGCTAAGCATAGGGGTGTGCTTGCACCTAGTTGATATGTTGACTTGTGTTATTTATTATTATTTTTCTTTTTGTCTTCCTCTTCTTGGATCTTCCTTGTCTTATACATTTTGGTGGAATTGTATGAATCTGTAGTTCTGTTGATTACCTAAGTGCACTTCAGACAGACTGAATGGTTTTCCATCTAGCTATCTCTAATATAGTTAATATAGAATTGCGATTTGTTTTAACTAATATTCATTATAGATAATGGACTGCATAGATGATGTTTTCTCTGAAAGTATTACTATTTTTATTTGCAATGTGTTTATTGAGTATCATACATTTTAGTTATTTAAAATGTAAAATAGTACAAAAAAAAGTAAAAAAAAAAAAATGAAACATCTGGCCTGACCATATCAAAGAGATGAAGGCCTCTCTGAAAGACGAACTTAACATAGAAACATAGACTTTGATAGCAGATAATGACCGCTTGGTCCACCTAGTCTGCCAATTTCCCTACCTACTGGGTAAGCTGCAGATCCTAGTTAACCAACAGACTATTTCTTTCTACCCCCCACAAGAATTGCCTTATGTCTGTCCAATGCATTCTTAAATTCCTCCACTCTTTTTGACCCCATGACCTCCTCAGGAAGGCTGTTCCATGTGTCCACCACCCTCTCTGTGAAAAAATACTTCCTCACATTGCCCCTGAGCCGTCCCCCCTCTATCTTCAAATTGTGTCCTCTTGTTCTTGCACATCTCTTTTTCTGAAAGATGCTACCCCCTTGGACTTTGTTGATTTCCTTGAGGTACTTACAAGTTTCTACTGTGTCCCTCCTCTCCCTCGTTTCCTCAAGGGCGTACATATTAAGCTCCTTTAGTGTCTGTTTGTATGGCTTCTGTTGCAGACTCTGCACCATTTTAGTTGCCCTCCTCTGGACTGGCTCCATCCTATGTTCTTGCAGAGATGGGGTCTCCAGAACTGCACGCAGTACTTCAGATGGGGTCTCACCTACTGTCTGTACAGAGGGATAATAACGTTCTGTTTTCTACTGGTGATACCTCTCTCTATGCATCCCAATATCCCCCTAGCCATCCCTACTGCCTTCTCACATTGCTTGCTAACCTTTAGGTTATCTGATATGACTGCCCCCAGGTCCCGTTCCATTTTTGTTATTGTTACTACCAGGGGCATAGCTACAAGGGTGCAGGCGGTGCAGTGGTACCTGGGCCCATGAGGTTTGAGGGGCCCAAATCATAATTCTGATGTTTATTCAAAACTGGGGAGGGGCCCCGTAATATCGCCTTGCACCTGGGCCCTCTGGGAATTTGCTACACTACTGGTTACTACCCCCCCATTGTGTACTCTTCCCCTGGGTTTTTGTTTCCCAGGTACATTACTTTGCACTTCTTGGCGTTGAATCTAAGCTGCCATACTTCAGACCATTTCTCCAACCTTGCCAAGTCCTTCTCATCCCCCATTATCAACCCTGTTGCAGATCTTTGTGTTGTCTGCAAAGATGCATACTTTTCCTTCCAGCCCTTCTGCAATGTCACTTATAAAGACATTAAAAGGATCAGACCCAGTACTGAACCTACGATATCCACTAGTAACCCCCTTTCTTTGGAGTGAACTCTGTTTACTATTACCTTCTGTGTCCTGTTGTCCTGTTGTCCAGCCAGTGTTTTACCCAGGCTACTACCCTGGGACCCACTCCCAGGCTGGCTAATTTGTTTATTGATCGTTTTTGTGGGACTGTGTCAAATGCCTTGATAAAGTCTAGGTAGTCCATGTCCACAGCCCTTCCCTACTCTACTACTTTGGTCACCCAGTCAAAGAAATCAATTAGATTCAACTGACATGACCTTATTTTTATTTTACAGAATATTTACCCAAGATATCATAACTGAGATACAACATCTTGTTTTCAGTGGTCTCTTGCATCCCCCCCTCCCCCCAAGCTACGAGGGGTGAGAGTCTTATTCCTTGTACTGACATGCTGTGAATGACGTTTGGGTTATTGAACACCAAAGGATGGATTTTAGCGCCCCCAAACTGCCACAAAATGCTGGATCATCCCTAGTAGGTACTGTGGGCATGACTTGGCCTAAAGAGGGGCACATGCACAGTGCCTATCATAGTTTGAAAGCCCATGAATGATCTTTTAAATGAGACAGTTTGCTCCTTTGTAGCTAGCAACAGTCCAGAAATATTGATGAGTAAGTCTTTCCCATACTGCTACTACATTGCTACCATTTTTAGAACCTTGTGATGTCACTGACCATCAAGCTGTACTTGATTACAATGTGGTTAGCCACAGCTTGATGGTCAGTGACATCACAAGGTTTTAAAAATGGTGGCAATATAGTACCAATATGGGTCAGCTTTAGTCATCAATATCTCTGGACTGCTGCCAGCTACAGGTAAGCAGAATACCTTATTTGAAAGAGCTGTTTGTGAGCTTTCAAACTATGGCAGGCATGGCTCATGAATGTTTCCCTTTAACTGGATCCTGGTCTCACTGCTTGGCTCACTGTGAGGGATACCTCACAGATATACAAGCCACCTCACATGATACTTGGGGAAAGAGGGTTGCTGTAGGCAGAAGCACTGTGGAATGATGTCATGAGCACAAAGGCAAACAAAGGTTCCATTTCACAATACTGAAAAGCCCCTAAAGTGAGCATCAGTACTTACATGAAGCAGAAATGTATCTTCTTTTCCTTCGGGTATGCCCTCTCCACACAGCTTTAAATCTTGCCTTGTCTCCTGCAGTTTTTCTTCAATCTGGTTTTCTAAATGAGGCAGCGATTTCTTTAAAACAAAAATGTTATTAAAAGGTTTGAATTATTACTTGGAAACTGGTGCTGAGCCTAGATCATTGAATCACTGGAGCTTAAACACTGTCACAGTGAATCTCACCTAAACAGCAAAAAAACATTTTGGGCTTCTGGATACAAGATGTGCAATGCTGCACTAGCCACACGTCATGTAATGGAACTGTTAAAGCACACCTGACACCCCTGGAAGAACTTTAAAAACAAATTGTGGGGCGTAATCTCTGAGACACTCCACACCTTACAGACTGGTTCTCATGGTCAACTGATAGGCTGTCGATGCACATCTGATTTCATAGAGAAGTTCAGCCCCTGCATTGCCCCTCCCTGGGCTACCTGAGCTCAGTTCTTCATGTGCATATGACCAGGCTAGATTGCAGTAACAAGCTCCTGCTCCTTTTCCACTACCAAACCCTCCTGAAAGCACATAACAACAACCACAAGGTAAGACAAGCTACTCCTGCCTACCCTCTCTCTCCTCTACATAGGATTAGGCTTCTGCCACCTGGCACTTTATTTGCTGTTCTTATCTCTGCTGGCTTCTTACTCCTAGCAGGAGCCAGCCAAGTGTTGGTCCATCAGGCCTAAGCAGGCTGAGCCGAGCCTCAGCACAGCATTGCACTACTGCCGCTCTAGATTCACAGGCACTCAGACGTTCTAGTTTTTAAATCTCCACACCCATTAATTTGCATCAGCTGTTTCCTTAGCTGTCTTCCCAAACCACCATGTGGCCTAGCACCCCTATGGTCCCCTATGGCAGCAACCATAAATGGTGCTCACGTTCAGCATAACCACCAGAGCACCCCCCTGATAGCAGGTTCCTCCAGGTTGGAATGCAATTCGGGTGCCCCCTGTAGCCCCTATGGGTGGCTGTAGGAGGGTGCACCAGTCTTTACCACAGGAATCTGTCAAGGAGGTGGTGGAGCATTCTGGCTTAAGAGAGGAGAATCCATCGAGATAGAGGCACCCCTGCAACATGTTCCACTGTCAGTTAACCTCACCCCCCCCCCCAGGAACTTGCACTTCACTCTCTGCCTGATCCACAACAGCCCAACACAGACCAGACAGCTAGCCAGCTCCAAGACACAGGATCCTTGCTCAATCTGCACTGTTCTTGCTCACCTGTGTCATGCAATCACTCATTCTCCTATGGCCTTCACTTTCCCACTCCTGTTTGATGGTGGTGGTGCCAAGGTACCGCCATTTCTCCCGCCTTTCTCCCCCCTCCAATCCTGTCGTTCACTAGCCCTTTTGCAAGCTTTTCCACAGGGAGAGACCACCTCATCCTACGGGGCTGATTTACATATACACGCGAATGAATGTCATGTTGGTGCCATCTTGGTCACGGTGCCCCGAATGTCCCGAATCCCTCCAAGCATCTAGAGTGAATTGCATTTCTCCCTCCATAAGGAGCATCTTCAGTCACCTCCCTGCCCCTCATTAACACCTATCACCTTTGCCTACAGGTCATGGCTGACTGCTCTTTGGTGGTCGCATCATCATTCAGCCTCCTTGCCTTTGACTCACTCCCTCAGGCATAGCCAGCCTACTTCCGGTGGCCATATTTGTAGTCCATGAGCACATCTCACAGAAGCCAGCCCCCCCCCCATGGACTAATAGAAGGGGCCAGTGCATGAATGGGAATCCCAGTTTAAGAGATGCTCCTCTGATAATTCGGACAGTCCCCTCAGAGATCCTTGATGCCTCCAATTTCACTACTCATTCTGTAGCCCTGGGGAACCCAGAATGTGTCACTTCCAGTGGCCATGCTACAGTCTGCCACAGGACTAGATGCTGCACTTGCTGACCTTGAAGTGACCTGACTCGTGTCACTTCCGGTGGCCATTTTGTAGTCCAACAACTTTTCTTCCTATCAGGACGCGTTTCTAACACTAGTTCCAACATAATTTCTTTCAATGGGGATCACCCACACAGCCACTAAGGGACTGTCTCTCCTTATGTCCCCCAAGCTGTCATCATGGTGAAGATGAAGGTGTGCCACTCCTGCAATATCCCTCTCCTGCCATCCAGTCCCAGCCAGCTGTGCCCCAACTGCCTAGCAGAAGAGCTGTCAGAGCATTCTGACCACCCTGAACCAGAGCAAGGCATCTCCTCCCAAGGAACTGCCCCCAGCAGCACACTGACCAAAGACAACATTTCACAGCTGGACACAGCCACCCTACTCCATCAAAACCAGCAGGCTACCAATTCACTCGTTCAAGCTCAGCAGCAATTCATGTCAGCAGTAACGACCTGTGAATGAGCTTGCTACACCCAGCAGAACTGTCTGATTCCCACAACCTCCACTTGCACACTCTATGACCCTGAGCAAGCCACTTAGCCTCCCCAGGTACTACTGCCTCACCCCTGATTACAGACACTTGTGCCTAGCAGGCCTTACCTGGTTACCAAGATAACATTTCTGAACCCTTGTCCATTATGTCTGGACTATTATAGTGCATCTTCAACATGTACTATGTAACCCCCCCCCCAACAAACGGGGGTTCTTAAAAGCCTTCCCGGAGCTGCTTAATAGCTCCTTGCCTAACTGGTGTTCGGCGCAATGCTGCCCAAAATGCAGTTGTTGTGAGTGTTTTTAGAGCCTCCAGCACTGTATCTTTAAGAGCTGCCTGCTCACAGGCTCCAACAGTTTGGTATGGGGGGATTGGTGTTTCCCTGCTTGAATCCCACCTGAGCTGCGGTGTAATCACCCCATTCTGTAGTTGCTGAAAAGCGCAATGGGAGCCCATCTGACAGATGTAACTGGCTGTAATTATCTAAAGTATTAGTGAACTTACGGTTTATTTAACCTGCTTTCATTGCAGCTGGGACTCTGTGTGTTTGGCCCCTCCATTTTGGACCTGGACTTCCGAGATGGACCAATGGGAAAAGGGGGAACACTAAAATGGAGATCTTTTGAGCCAACCAGGATCAGGACTCATTTTGGAGCTGGCTGGCCATAGGGGATACAGCCAGTAATTCTGGGAAATGAAGTTCAGGGCTACAGCGCCCTTTTTGCACCAATGGGGACCGACTTAAGTGTCTGGTATCTGCAGCCCACCAATGGGATCGGGTGGCGCCTGAACGGAGAGTTCTTGCCCAAACTGCCAAGGGGCAGAGTCGTTGTGGTTGTGAGCGAGGAAGGAGCTCTGTGCTCCTGCACTGTTGAGCTTTCGTGCGGGAAGCACGTGTGGAAGGCCACATTTCGGCAGGTTGAACGCCAGCGAGTGTCGGACTAAATCCGCTAAGCAGCGGTCAGAGGAGACTGTGCAAAAGTACAGCTACCTACCAGGCTCACCCTGTAGAGGACTGGAGAATCTGCTTCAATCGCACTTGGTCTGTCAGGACAAGTGAAGCTGCGTTGTTTGGGCCCAGTGTTCTGTGGTAAAAGCAATCGGGATTATACAGCAGCTGCCTGGTATGGTACCCCTCTGCTCTTCATATAAATGTGTGGAGAAGTGGCTGAATTCCAGGCTCGGTCCTGCAAGTGGTGTGAGAGCGATTTTTCTGCTGGAGCCGTGAGTACTAAATCAGGGTAGCACCCTGTCAGGCGTTCATAGTGAGGGCATGATTTGTCTGGCTACATGATTTGAGCCTGCTGGCTATACTTAATCCCCTTAGGAATCAAATGCTCGTTTTCTGCGTCAGGGCCCCAACCAGCTGCATCGAGAGGCTAGCCTTTAATTGCCGGGTACCCAGAGACAGTGACTTATAGGTTAGGCCTGTGCACAGTGCCCTAGGTATAGATCCAGATATATGTATACATTAGAGTGGTAAGCTAATTAACCTGATTCTCCCCAGTCCTTGTTATCTCCCCCTAAATAAATCAGATTGGTTGTTTTGCAAAAGTATACTGACTGACCCATGTGTCTATATGGAATTATTGTACAAGTGGTTATTGTCTAATTGCATCTTACTTTACAAGGGGTCCCCAGAGGCAGCGGATTGAACCAAGCCTGGGGGTAAGTGTATATTTTAAGGGTACTGTGATTGACCTGTGTGGGCCACTAGTGGGAGGAAAGGGGGGTTGCAGTGACCCAGGGGGCTGTGACCAAGTCATACCAGACTGTCTTAACCCCGACCTCTGGGTGGAGGCACCCGCCATCGGATTCAAGCCCCTCAACCTGGTATCTGCTAGTCAGGCAGGGTAGTAGCCCTTGGGATAGCACCCCCTAAGGGTTTCAACTATAATTGTGAATGTTCAGCATGAACAATAGTATTCAGATATTGGCAGCTATTTAGAGAATGGTCTTATAGGCCATCCGCGCCCGCTCCCTAGCAGAAACAACATCACTGTTCCAGCAACACCACAAGCTGCTGCAGTAGTATGGACGTATGGAGCATGCAAGCTCCACCAAAGTCTCAGTGCTGTCATCCCCCTTCAACAGCGAGACTTCCAACTCAGGTGGCCATCCTTTACAAGTATGGACCTAAACAACTCTTATTAAAGGGGACAGGGAAAGTGTGCTAATTGGCAGCTGTTTATAAAGCTCTTATTCTCAGAAATGATATACATTCCTCATAAACTGCTGCTCATTATAGATACAGGACTAAGTGGCCAGGGACTTGGCAGAAATCAGAATTCTATATCAGATATCGTGTAGCTTCAGTAAAGACAAAATAAAATAAAAAATTCAGTTGAGCCCAGTAGTTAAATCTGATATTTAGTTTTTGGGAGGGGGTGGAAACTCTGGGCTCTATGATGCCGGTTTGACAACTAAGTTGTTGACCACCATCACAGCGATGGATTTATGTCAACTGCAACTTGCGTTTGACATAAATCCAACTGGAGACCCCGGCCGTTTTTACATCGGGAGGGCTTTGTTCCCGAACCCCCCATTCAGGGAGCTCTGCTCCCCACACCCCGAACTAAAGGATTGTAACTCAGAGTTGGAGTTGGATTGGGGATGGGGTGCAGGACCAGGGGGGAGAGAGAGTGCTGGGATCTCGGGCGGCATCAACGTTTTCACTGTAATAGTGTCATCGTCCTGGGGGCATACTGAAATGCTAACATTTAGATTTCTAAATAGCTGAACTGCCAATTCTTGGTCGTGGAACCCTCCTTTAATAGTCAATAGAGAAAGTTGACAGGGGTGGTGGAACCGTCTCCAGTTTTTAAAAGTTGGTGAAACAGAGTCCATGTCGGCTCCTGACCAGTTTAACCCTGGTAGTGCCACAGACATCAATATCCATGTGTACATAGCGAGATCTAGCAGACATTTGAATCCCTATACATGTGTAGCTCACTCAAAGAAGGAAAACACAAATTGCTCTGGATATTCCAGCAATCTATATATACACATAATAAGAACTGGCAAAAATTAAAATAACTGGATCATACAAATGATTATGATGGTGATACTAAACATTCAGGTCGACAATGCCTGTTAGGATTCGGGCTGGGGCAATAAAGACCAGACGTTCTTCAATTAAGGGTCTTAGGAGCAAGCTCATCTCCTTTTCTACATATGCTATGCTGCTTGAATGCCATCAGCTCCATTCCCCGTACTGTCATCACTTCTTTAAGTACCCGGCACGACGAGATGCTCTTTTCCCTTGACCAAAGCAAGGGCCAGTGACGCGGATACATCAAAACCCTAGACATTCTATACTGATTAGGATGGGATGCTGTTTCACATACCAGACATGTGATAATCTTCCAACACCCTGTTTGATAGGAGACTAACAAGTTGCACATGCATGACCCAAAGCTGTACGATGGATGACTCCTAAGCCAACCATGCATCAGACAACATACGAACACCAGAGTATTATGACCAATTCCTTGGACCTGCTGACATTAATGAGGTTCTCAGACCAATTAATGAGGGTCTCAGGCCAGTGGCAGAATACACTAATTCCCTGCCAACCCATCATACACGTCGGCATGTAGCAACGCAACCAATACGTATAAACAACACGCATTCCTACACATACTGTAGGAACCATCACACCCAGCATTAATATCAGCCATGGGAGGCAGGACCAATCATTGTGGAATCTTAAGTGTGCTGCATCCCACAACACAGGCCCCTGGCCACGCAGTGCAGGCTAATGATCAGACTTATGCTAACACATAAGTGAAGTGCGAGGTTCGTACAACCCTAGAAGTTTGACGCAACCATTTTCCCCACCAAAAGAGACCATGGGGTACACACGCTCATATTTCAGCACAGGATGACGCTTTGAGGCCCCCAGTACAAGACTTGACACAGATGTACATATGAGTCTGGTGTTGGCTCACACACCACAATTATCACTCTCAACAGGGTGTTGGGAGCCAGTAATTACCACCAAATATCATGTGCCATGCATGCCACTATTGTCCCCAGTTGACTAAAGCATTGGAAATGCTCATGTGGACCCTGCCAGTGACCACACTACAGTGTGCCATGGCTACCTCAATCCATGCCATATTCTGGTAGATAACACTGTATATCCCCGAGTGGCCCTGCATAGCAGTCACTAGGTTGGAACACCCACAGCGAGCCATGGTGGGTGACAATCCTTGAGACCCTACTGCAGCAGCTACCAGTAGTGGCACCGACCCTCCGCCATAAGTTAATTATATTGTTCACAGAGGAAGGAACTGGGGACTTTCAAGAACTTAAATGCCAGAAATTCTGCACAGGCCAAGTATGGCAACTAATATGGTATTCTTTATCTTGCCGCTTGCAAGTAGGATTAAGTGAGCTATAACTAAAAATCCATCTGCAGATCAGTGGTACATGAATCTGTCTTGACCTGGCAGGCAGGGATCAGGGGCTGTGCTCCAGGTGGGGACATCCATCACACTGGGAGCCCCAGTTCTTCCTCATCCATTGCAACTACACTGTAGAGATACAGAAGACAGCACTCTTATCATGAGGCATTCCGGTTCAGCTCCTAATACAGTGGTTACACTGTTCATATAAAACTATTCCACCATTGGCTACTATTACTATAGCTATGGATTCCCACTGCTGTTCAATTCCTATCGCAACAGTGGCAAAGTACACTACTGTACCCCTATCACAACAGGCCCTAACTTGCCACCTTGTCAGAGTATAAAAACTGTAGCACTATTGCAATAGCACTTTGAGGGTACAATGAGATGCAGATATAGATGGAACCAGTTCAGCTAATGATCCTTGGGAACCTCACACAACCTTATCCAGGGGACAAGCTAAACTAAGCCTGCAGCAGTATTAGCTCGACTCTGCCTGCAGTTTGACATGGTAGAATACAGCAGTGCAGCCACAAGAGACATCTACATAAGCCATCCCATGGCTGAGAAACAGCACATTCATGCCATGGGTCCAAGATTGCACCCTTACTGGGCTCCAATGAACAGCCATTTGCCAATAACTTCTGTCTTGGCACCTAACAGTGAGCACAGGGGGCATCAGCCAGGGAAGGGGTACCATTACGATACACTATATTCCTGATACGTACTGAACAACTGACCTCCTCCACTTCCTCCAGGAAGGCCTGGACAAAGGACTGTCTCACCATCCTCCATGAGGGTGCAGATGGCGGCCATAGGGGCAGCATGAGGTCAGGTAGGAAAGTCCACCCCCTGGACACACCCCGATGTAATATGACAAGAGCCATTACTACTTCATGGGATCTCATATTAGTGCTCCAGGCAATGACCACAGCACCATTCGAAACCCTGCACTCAGTTGACAAGAAATGGCTGACTCTAAAGTCTACCTTTCTCATTGCCATATGCTCTGCCAGAGGAACATGTGAACTACACACCCTGGCTTGCAGGGAACCATTTATAGTTTTCCATCAGAACAGAGTCTCTCTCAGAACAGTTCCCTCCTTCACGCCCAAGGTCAACTCGGACTTTCACATGGCACAGTCTACTGAGCTGCCAGCCACAATATTAGAGGCAGACACAGCAAACCAATCTGAACTGTATACTCTAGGAATGAAGAGACTCTTAACAACTTACATAAACAGGACCAAGGACTTCCGTAAATCCAACAGACTATTCATACTGGTGTAAGGGAGAAAAAAGGGATAGCCAGCCTCTAAATCCAACATTGCGGGGTGGCTGTAGCGCGCCACCATAGAATCCTATAAGGCCATGGGCACAACGCCACCTAAGGACATAAAACCTTACTTAACAAGAGCGGTGGCCACTTCATGGGCCAAACATAATCTAGCCACGGCCGAAGAAATATGTGCTACAGCAGCTTAATCCACTGTTCACACTTCTATCAAACATTACAGATTGGGCATGCTCTTGTCAAGCAGAACGAACTTTAGTAGGGAGTCCTCAAAGCCGCAATAGACCAGCCATGCAGTCACAAGCAGTCTCCCACTCCCTAATGAGGTGCTGGCATTGCTTTTTAAAGACCCAGTCTGTAAGGTTTGGAGTGCCTCAGAGATTACTCTGCACAGTGGTACTCACCTGGTAAAGGTGATTGTGGGAGTATATCTCTGAGGCACTCCACAGCCCACCTGGGATGGAGACAGCCGATGACTCCAGTGGCGTGATCTCACACTAAGGTCTGAAGATCTATTCTCCCACCGGCATGCTGTTAAGGCCAGTTCTCCTGTAGGCTGTACATAATAGATAATAAACATGATGTATTTTTCACTAAAAAAATGCAGTATGCCTCTATTCATTAGGGTAGCTCTGTCAGTCTAACAATTCTTGCTTCAAGTATACAGCTACAGCTATGGAAGACATCAAACAGAGCTCAGATAGCCAGAGGAGGGGGCAGTGCAAGGGCTGGACTTCTCTTTGAAGTCACATGTGCATCAACTGCCTATCAGGTGACCATGAGACCCAGTCTGTAAGGTTTGGAGTGCCTCATAGATATACTCCCACTATCACCTTTAGCAGGTCAGTAAGCTACCATTATAGTTTGGGTGAGCACACCTTTTGAGCTCCTTTCCTTAATGCATAGGGCACTCTTGGTCTGTAAAGAGTCTCTCAAGTGCAGGTACCCTGGAAATGGGCATGTTTGGGAAAGTTTTTTTTTTTTTTAAGTTATTTACTCTCAACTAATAAGAACAATTTACTCACTTCTGTAACTATTTTCTTTTATAAATTGTGATGTATGGTCACAATAGTTGCATTTAGCACATGCCTACACGAGGGCCAGAAAAATCCAAGTAAGCATTAAACCACGACAGAGCAGCCTCGTGTACCAACCCCCCCAACCATGGATTAATCCCACAGTAGAACCATGGTCTGGAGTTGTTTGATGTGCTTGTAACATGGCAAGCTCAAGACTAATAATTATTTGGCACTTTTAAGCAAACAACAATAATATTAATAATGAATGTGTCTAGGTAACATGTTTTATGTGTCTGCTCTCTACTTCTGACAGACTGTCTAGAGGAGGAAACGTGCCCATGCACATTGAACACTCAACTTGTATTAATATAGTGGTTGAGCATTTTGAACACATATATGGAGTGGAAAAAAACCTACAGAGCATCAAAACACAAACAAAAATGTGTAAAACTGTTCTTGCAATGCCCATTTGCACATTTTCAAACTATGTTTTCAAGTCTTGATTTATGAATGATTCCTCTGACTTGTGGATATAGCCTTTGCATATTTGAACAGCTTGCATAGGTGTTTCCGTAATGATTCTGTCCTCAAACTACTGTCTCATTTCAAAACCACAGCTGTCTTATACATTCACTTCCAACTTTAATAAGTGTGCAGAAGACTTTACCTGTGTTATCATTCCCTTAATTCTGTTGTCTTTGGATTGCTATGGAACATCGCTGTCCCACTGGGCGGGTGGATGGCAACCAACGCATGCAGTTTCAGAAAGCACATAGGGAACATTATTATTCGGTCTCCTGAGATTACTATGGATCATTAGTGTCCCGCAGGGCATTTAGGTGGAAATGCTAGTACTCCTCTATCCCCTACAAGCCTGGAATTCCCCTGGGCGGCTGGGTGGAACCGTGGAAATAAACACATTGAGAACAATATTCAGAGGACGCTACATTGATTGCTGACTGGCTGTGAGTACCACTGGAGGAACACCACCTGTCAGTCGACCGACACACACAAACAGCGACACGAAAACGTGCTGTTGTAACCATGTTCTGCTTTTTTCTTTAGTGCACTCCTGATAGCAGCAATGGATTAATAAGCAGAATTAATCCATGGCTGCTCGGTGGTCACATGTTACTGTTCCTCTAATAAGTTTCTGTTATTTCAGTCTCTGCTTTTGTGCCATGTTACAAAGATGTTTAAACAGTATGCTCTGCTCTGTACTAGTCACGTACTACCTGACCTGCCAATGGCAGATCTACAGCTGAACAAACCCGGGGAAATGTTACCAAAACATAACAATAAAACTATTTCAGGAATGTGAAATATAAATAAGCAGTTTAAACTGTAAGAAACTGTTGAAAACACAAATGACTGTAAATTAGAGGCAATCTCCAATAAATGCTCAAGCATATGAACTTTAACCTAATGATAGCATTCCGAGGAACCTCAGCAATCCTAGAAGGGAAGGTAGAAAAAGGTTAGTGTGACCATACATTACACCCTTTTGAAAAAACAGTGATGACTAACTTTTTCTTCTAGCAATAGGAATGTAATGTACAATACGATATTACACTAATTCTAGACTCCTAACAGTACTTGAGAGGTGGAGGGATTTTCATTCAGAAATATGACTTAAAGAACAGGGGATCTGATCATTGCATCTCTCCATGCATGAATGTCTAGGCAGTAGTGGGAGGTAAACGTGGTGTGGAGGCCCAACAAGCTGTCTTACCGACATTAATCGCTGCCACTGAAGCTACTGTTTGAAGCTGAAGCTTGAAGATTCGTCTGCAGAAGTTTGTTCATTAGCTGCTGATGTATCGTTTTCAGTGTCATCATCTCCTGTACAGTCAGTCACTGGCACTGTGGTCGAAGGTTTTTGTTTCGTCTTCTATGTATGTCTTTGAGGTGATGACTCACCTTCATCTGCCTCATCTCCATCAGCTGCACTTCATCGTCTGGCTAACCTTCCGCCCTTTCTTCTATGACGTAGTATGTCAAGTAACTGAAACCCAGTGAACCACACAGGTTTCAGTGTTTCATCCTCTCGTTTCCATCCTGACAAACAAGGGTCAACTTTCGGTGTTTCCGGCTCTGTGCAGTGGTGTCAATAGCAGGCTATGAGATTTGCTCTCTTTATGTGCTTACATTGGCTCACTGGGTCTGGTAGAATCATTTGCGTAGTCTTCACTTTCAGATTATTGTATTGCTTTTACTCGTGTGTCTACCAGATCCTCTACTCCTGTACCATTGTATACACAGTGTTGAATGAAGGTCTTGACATTTTGTTCAGTGTCTCGTGAAGCATATGTGCTTTCCCCAGGCCCTGAAAGGAGATTTATTCTTTCTTGAACCTTGTGCGAATGTTGAAAGACTAATTTCTTTGATACCTTGTAGAAGTAACTCACTGCATTGCATCCAGAGACAGCATGGTATGCTGGTAAACTGAGACTTGCAGCGTGTCCAATGTGATTGTATATAGATCCTATATTTACAAATACATCAGGGTCGATTTGGAGCATCCATAGTGAATCTGGAAGGGTCTTTTTGAAAGCATAAACCATCAGTACGAGGATGTCTGTATCTTTGGCTCAGACGACAACTGGGCCTTTCACAAGAGCACAGTGCATTACTATCCTCATATCTGCCGCCTCATCTTCTGAATCTGGGTATATAGTATACGTGCTTCTGCCACTGTTGATAGTAAGTGGGTATCGTAATTTTCTTCTGACATCCTCTTGTCTAACACACTCATTGAAGTGCTGTATGAGATCTGTTTTGTTGTTGTTGTTGTGAAGATACTGCTGATATACCTTTCCCTGCAGCATCTCTTGCTAATCTGATCCCATGTGAAGTCACATTCTTTCTGTTTCTACCGCTCGCTAAGCTTGTTCTTGCTGTTTCACCGAGAACTCCTGATCATCCTTATAATTATCAAAAATGACGATGACTTCCACTGGGTTTGCTGTAGATGGAGGTGTGAATGCAACAACAAGTGCTTTCCAAAGGCTGTCTCACGTACGCTGTGCAGGAACTGCTCTGACCATTGCCATGACATCGTATATGTATACTGAGCATAACGGAGGAGGGGAAGAAGTTTGAGCTACTGCTTCATCGATGAGATCATTTCTTAAGACATGTCTGGTATTAGGTTTGTGAAGGTTTCTGTCCAGAGTTGCTATTGCAATAGGATATGTTGTGAGTGGATGGGAAAATGTATCTTTCTTGTCTGGGCACTTTGCAACAATGATACTGAGAGCCTGACGGTCTTTTTTCAAGACTGATTCCACTTTGGGTTTCTTTTTCTTCTTGTCCAGTCCCCGTGAAAATTCCACTGTGTTTAACGGGCTCGAAGAAACCAACTTTCTTTGATAGGAGGCGGTAGTTTATAAATGCACTTAGCATAACTTCCCCCGTAGCCCTTGCCTTCAAAAGGCCCTCTACTATTGCCAGCGGTATTTCAATGCCTGTTGCGATGTGTCATGCTACACCCTGACATGAATCTGAATATGCATGAAGTTTCTTCACTAGCTCTTTCACTTGACCATCATGTTTCTTCATGGCACCATTCGTCAACTTATTGTGTTTCTCCGATGTTGTCAGAAGCATCTTCTCCTTCAGCGACAAATGAATTTTAGCGAACTTGTGAGAATTCAAAACAAAGTCACCAGCAGCTTCCTCAGACATACTGTAACAGCCTCTCATGGGACCATACCTCACCTTGACCTCTCTGTTGATTGAGACCTCAGGCACTTGGTCACCAGGTATCATGGAGCATGCCTCACCAGACAGACTAGCCCCAATGCCATATTCCTGCAGTTCATTGTATGCATTCTCATTGATGATTTTCAGATTGATGAGGTCTACATGATGCCATGTCAAATACTGAGAGTAGTTTTGATGGTTGAATGCAAACAGTAAAGGTAGAATATCTCACTGAGCCTGCAGATGCAAGTTCAGATTTTTGTCTCTGTATGTGGCAAGCTGGTGTCGCCAATGTAGCCTGTCATCCACTGTCCCATGGTGCCAGAGGTTTCCAACATTTGTGACTGCACTTCAGGGAAAGATTCATCCAACAGGACAAGATTCAGGGATTCTGGAGATACAGATCTTCTCATGTTGATAAGCTTTTCTTGTAGTCCGTCAGTTAGTGAGCCGTGAATCCTGGATCCCATGAATCACAGGAGAGCCTCGAGGGACTGTTTATGTAACCTCATCGATCTAGAATAGTCCTTCCAAAAGCCTGATCAACAGATCCATCCGCTATTATCTTCACCTGAACCCACCAGTCATGAAGTCCCATAGCACCGTATTGCTTGTAGAGGATCTTCTGCCTTACCATCAGTTTATGAAATCCTCCCATCAAATAAACCACTTTTGTATATTTTTCTTCTTTCCACATTATTTGTGCAATTTTGTAGAAAACTGCATGATTGCTATGGCTGAAGATGTGGTCAATTTGTAGGTCATCCGTTAGATCCATGAGAAAGTCAAGGTAACATTTGCAAACTGCATCATCTGGTTCACGTGGTATAATGGGCAGGAAATCAGTTTTGGATTTGAAAGTAGTGATCAATGTTGCTTTTTTATTGAAAGTTGTCCATGATCCTAGGACTGGAAGAGATTCATCTTCTCTGGAACATTCTATGCCTCCTGCCAGAGCCCAAATACAAACTCTCTCAAATGAAGATCAAGCTCGGTCCTTCTTTCATCCTCATCATAGGATGGGACGATTGGTGGGGGTTTTCTCTTTCCTATTTTATAAACCCCATAGTCAATAGGTTCTGAGCTCTCAAAGGTTTCCTGGACTTCTCTTGTTGAGCTGCTTGGAATGTTTTGTTCTTGTACTGGCAAATCGCAGATGACAACAGGACACGAAATCCGGGGTATGTAGATCGTTGAGTTAGTGTCATGTGTTGTTGAGACTCCTGTTAATGTCTGTTGTCTACCGTCTGAGTTATCAATTGTGACCTGAGTTGGCTGTCCAGGTGGAATCATGTGCGGTGCTTTTTTTTCCACAGATTTACTATCATAGGCCAATTTCTTCTTCTGTCTTCTGACATCTGTGTAAGAAATACCAGCCCCCAAATGATGTAGAAGATTGACTGCTTCTTTACTTCTGGTGAGACAATGAATGACCATAGATAGGATTATCGACTTTGGAGAATGTTTTCCGGTAATGAGGCATTGCTAGTCACTAGCAATGGACCATATCTTGGTAGCTTGAATTTCTGTTGGGATGGTAGCATAACCTAGAGCATTAATCTTCTTAGAAGGGCTTATAAAGAGCTATCGCATTGAAGATTTCTGGAATGGGTTTATAATTATCAAGCTCAGAAAGTAAGTTTTCGTATGCCATAGGAAACTGCGGTGACTCAATTTGTGTATCTTTTCATTTATTTATTTATTTCTATTTATTCTTTTTGTGCCTTTCCTCTCTGTCTGCCGGCCATCCACCTGGTCATGGATCCCTCGGCTGCAGCATCCCCATATGAGCTATTCTCCTGGGACCCCCTGGATTGCCCCCAGGCCAGAGACGTAGCACCCACCCCTTAAGGTGCCACAAAAAATGGGATAGGGTGGGAGTCGACCTAGGGATCCAATTGTAGCCGAGGAGAGGGCGTCACATAGGCAGAGAGGAGGTAGGCTTGTTTTTTCTTCCTCGGGGGGGCAGAAACGTGCAATGATGCCAGCATCTGTCCCGCCCCCCCGATTACCCTTGCACTGACGGCATCCTGCACCCTCCCCCCAGAGAAAGAGCGCAGTCATGGGATGCTCGATCAACTAGCCCTCCAATGACCCGAGTCCATTCTTGAACCTGGGTCGCCAGCGTCGCAAGCGGAAATCCAATCACTGCGCCGGCGGACCGGCCAGTATCTTTTAATTTCTGATTGATCATCTTTGCAAATGCCTTGGTGATGTCACTGTCTCTGAGCCCAGATCCCCTCAAGGTTGCCAAAGAATAATCAAGTGGGTTTACTTTTGTCAAGTGAAGAATGAGAGGATTCCCTGCAGTAAAGCCTATCTCATCTCCAAATTCATTGCTGATAAGATTCTTCAACTGAAATATGTGATTTATTCGAGCATCTTTTTCACGTCCATGGAACTCATAGAGGTTATGAAGATCCTTCAATAACTCTGGAAGTAAATAACAACATTTCTGCTCAACAACCTTTCTTCTCACGAATTGAAGAAACTCTGTTTCAGCACTCTTTGTGTGAATGCTTTCCAATCCACCTGGTGTTTGTCTCTTACTTGCCAATGTAGACGAAAGTGTTGTAACAGCTTTGATGGTATTTGACATCCGCATCAAATATAGCAACATTGGTGGTAGCGACCTTCAAACGTTTGGCTGCACCAGACAAAAGAACATCATCAGAATTTTTATTGTGTAACATGCTTTCATGCAGTGTAATCTTTCCATCTTCAAGTTTAACTCTTTGGAGTTTTTCTTCTGTATTTCCTCTCTTTTTCCTTTTCTTATCACAGACGAAGCAGGTCTCATACTTCTTAAATTCCAGCAATTTCCTTTTACATTGAATTACATGGACTGCTTCACTGCTACTTGATGTCTGTAGGTTGGGTATGCCGAAGAATTCAGCTTCAGAAGATTGATCTGAAAAAAGTCGTTTTGTTGAGTTAGTGTTTAATTTCCTTTCACTGGTCAAATGTTGGCGACACCTTGTATGAATAGGTAGGCCTGTTTCTCCAGGGACAGGGGGAGGTTGGTCATGGATTTTATTCCATATGAGGTTGAAGTTTCTGGCGTACTCGGAAGTTGGTTTTGTGACTGACCATTTCTCTGCAAAAGCCTTGATAGTATTCAGCCCATTCTTTCCTAATATTTGTTGCAGTTCCGTATCTCTAATTTGGTTCTCACAAAGAACACAGGTAGGCAAATCGGATGGATTGACCAATCCAACAGGTACAGCTAGAGGGCTATCCATGTTTCTGAAACAGAAACTAAAATTAAAAACTAGAAATTAGAAATACAAACTAAACAGGCATACAACGTACATGAACACGCCACACAATCCTGTGAATAAAGTGGCAAATTCTCACAGAATGGACCCAATTTTGGGTCAACAGCACAAATAAACAGATTGGTGCGTTATGCATTGTTTATATTTATGTTCTATTATATTAATGTAATATGTGTTTATATTAAATGTAATAATAATAAACTCCCCGTTCATGAATCATTGATCGTTGATATCTTGGAAGCCAGAGATTTAGAAATTATTAGCGAATCAAGTACTATTTACTAGCGATATGGCAGCCATATTGGATTTTTGCAGTCATTTTGAATTTTCTAAGTTGTTCCACCAATTTTCTCAGGGGTAACAAGCAAATTCTGAAAGGTGAAGTCTATCTACACAGGAATCTGCAGAAATACCAACCTCTGCTCCGTAAAGCGAAAGATTAGGCCAGTACACCTGTCTATAACACAATGCTCTTTTGACATCCAGGCTATGAAGTTTTTCTTCTTCTGGATTATTTGTTGTTCCATACAATGTTGTTGACTGGTTCAAGAGAAAAGCTAACACATCTTGAGTAAATTTTTTTTAAACTGATTTAGTCACATTCTGCAAATGCTTGTTTCACACAGTACGCCATTGCCACCCATGCGTAAGATGCTAAAGCTGCAATTTATTTTGTAAAAAACACATGTCATAGTCATTTTTTTGTATGTTTTTGTTTCTGCACGCCCTTCAGTTTTCTGTGTGTGGCCACACTCCTAGAATGATGTCATGCTAGGGAACTGTCAATGTTTTACATACAGCAACAAGGAATTATGGGTAAATTATAAAGTTGACTTAAATGTTCATTACTCAGAGACACAGTCCCTTATTTTGGTAGTGTGGACTGCAGAATAGCACCTAATATGTAGACATATAACCTAGTTCTAGAGAAGCTTGAAGAAGCTAAGTACATGTGCACATGGGCAGACTAGGTGGGTATTAGGCCCTTATCTGTTGTCAACATCTATGTAGTTATGTATTTGTTTCTGCACGCCCTTCAGTTTTCCGGTCACCGCATTCCCCCTCCAGGTAACCGAGGTTGAAGCGTGGTAGCCATCTTAGGACTGCACTGGAAGCTGTGCTGTAATCCTCACAGTAGCAGTAGCTGTAGCTGTAGTTAAAAGACTTTATTGTCCCCTTACTGAAATGGAGGCTTTTTAAAACATTCACGCAGTTACTTTAAGAGCTAGCCTGCTAGATTCACATGATATAACTGCCGGTGCATTTTTAGAGCAGAATTACAGCGCTTATCGGTCTTGCTAGGGAATGGGCTCGAATTACTGTCCAGGGCACTTTACCAACTGTTTCTGAAGTAGCAAGACTGATTTACCTGCAGTTCACTGTCGGGGCATTCTTAGAGCAGAATACAGTGCTCCTTAAGGGCCTTGCAAGGGAAAGGGCTCGAATTACTGTCCGGGGCCTTTTACCAACTGTTTCAGAAGTAGCAAGACTGATTTACCTGCAATTCACTGTTGGGGCATTCTTAGAGCAGAATACAGCGCTCCTTAAGGGCCTTGCAGGGGAATGGGCTCGAATTACTGTCCAGGGCGTTTTATCAACTGTTTCAGAAGTAACTTAACTCAAGCCTGTAGTTATACAGAAATCAGTATTGTGACCTTGTAAAGCAGAATTGATCTTACACCCCCCTTACCTGTGTCATCCTTTGTCTCTGAACACTACTAATCTCCTCTCATCTCTCCCTCCTGCAGCAGTTACCCTAACTCCCCTCGTGGGTGAAGGTCCAGAGATGGCAAGGCGCCCTCCCTCTGAGCATTTTGGTCACCGCATCTCCCCTCCAGGTAACCGGGGCTGAAGCATGGTAGCCATCTTAGGACTGCAATGGAAGCTGTGCTGTGATCCTCGCAGTAGCAGTAGCTGTAGCTGTAGCTGTAGTTAAGACTTTATTGTCCCCACACAAGTGGAGATATTTTTTTTTCAGGGGTTCCTTACAGAAATGGAGGCATTTTAAAACATTCACGCAGTTACTTTAAGAGCTAGCCTGCTAGATTCGCATGATATAACTGCCGGTTCATTTTTAGAGCAGAATTACAGCGCTCCTTAAGGGCCTTGCTAGGGAATGGGCTCGAATTACTATCCGAGGTGCTTTACCAACTGTTTCTGAATTAGCAAGACTGATTTACCTGCAGTTCACTGTTGGGGCATTCTTAGAACAGAATACAGTGCTCCTTAAGGGCCTTGCAAGGGTAAGGGCTCGAATTACTGTCCAGGGCGTTTTACCAACTGTTTCAGAAGTAACTTAACTCAAGTCTGTAGTTATACAGAAATCAGTGTTGTGGCCTTGTAAAGCAGAATTGATCTTACACCACCCCCCCTTACCTGCGTCATCCTTTGTCTCCGAACACTACTAATCTCCTCTCATCTCTCCCTCCTGCAGCAGTTACCCCAGCTCACCTTGTGGGTGAAGGTCGAGAGAGGGCAAGGCGACCTCCCCCCGAGCATTTTGGTCACCACATCCCCCCTTCAGGTAACCGAGGCTGAAGCGTGGTAGCCATCTTAGGACTGCACTGGAAGCTGTGCTGTGATCCTCGCAGTAGCTACCCCGCTGATGCTTTGCATCAGCTCCCCACCACCACCCTTGGTTGTCTCTGTGCTATACAGTGTAGGTCACCTGACCTCCAAAACCAGTCAGACCACTTCTCCATTTGCAGGTTATCAATTCTCACCACTAGAGGCTGCCATAACCACTCAAACACTCCTCTGGCTTTACATGGTGTTTCACCAAATGAACTCTCCCTGATCCTTCCTGTAATTTGTACCCATCGCTTCCCTCTAACAGCTGGTAAACCACTCTCTCCCCCAGGAATGCACCGGTTCTCGGCTCAATAACCTAATATTGCTCTGAAACTACTGCTCTGTAAATACAGCTCTGTTTAACTCATACACGGCCTTTGGCTTAAGCAGCTTGACTGGCAGGCTCCCTCTCCCAGCAGAAAGGACCACTACCAACTGGGAATGCCTACCAAGCTAGGGATACCCTCATTCCATTTGCCCAACAGTGGGCTACTCCTGGCAGTCTTGTATATACTGTCCCTCCTCTGGGTAGACAGGCTAATCGGCACAAGTGACCCAGGCTGCAGGGGGCACCCACACCCCTCCATACTCTCGTCGGACATGCCATTCACATCCCAAAACAGACTCATATCACTATTGATGGCCCACAAATCCTATAGGAGAGGCATCTGGTACCATACTTTCCTCCTCACTAAGCAATCGCTCAGGAACAAGCTATTCCGTCTACCCTGCCCCTACTCACTTTGTCTCATTGCTACCCTCCTGCTCCTTGCAGGAGATATTCAACCAAACCCTGGGCCCCCACTTGACAACCTGCTGATTTCCTCTCCACAGGATCCTCAATGGGTGTCCTCGAAGGGCATGAGTATTTGCACATATGAACATATGCAGTCTGTAACCCAAGATGCAGGAAGTCCAAGCCTGGTTGGATCTGTACAACCAGACATCTTGGCTGTGTCAGAGACTTGGCTCAAGCCTCAAGTACTTCCACATGAGGTCGCCGCTCTTGGGTACCACTCCTTCCACAAAGACAGAGCAAATAAAAGAGGGGGTGGGGTCTTAATCTATGCAAAAGACACCCTCAACTCAGTGCAGGTCAAACTGCAGCATACCACCAGTGATGACAGTGAACCTGTCTTCGTTTGCATCACCCTTGGTCTTTGCAAGCACCTTACCATAGGGTGCGTATACAACCCACCTAAGAATGCTCTCCAATCCCTTGAGTCTGTCCTAAAGGACATCGGTGGGGAGGTCTCCTCTGAGATTCTCATACTGGGGGACTTTAACCTGAACTGGGCCCCAAATACAAACCAGTCATTAAAAGGTATGATTCAAGAAGCAAATCATACACAGGTCATCACTGGACCTACTAGACTGAACCCCAAAACAGGGAATCACTCCACCCTCGACTGGGCACTGGTGACCAACCCCTGCAATATTAAGGTTGCCGGCACCCTAGCGGATGCCTTGAGTGACCACTCCCCCGTTTTCTATATCTGGAGAAATAAGGCTCCCAGATTCCGCCTGAGAATCCTGGCAGCACGAGACTACACCCACCTAGCTCCTGAACAACTCTCCAGCTACCTTAGCAACATTGACTGGAGCCCAGACAGACTCCTGCCCTCTCTGGACAAGGCGGTTACATTCTTCCAGAGCACACTCAATACTGTACCCAATCTATTTGTCCCCATAAAGAAACTCCGCGCCAAGGGAAGTTGCTATAAGTGGATTACCCCCCCTTTGAAGACCCTAACGATAAACCGAGATAAGGCCTGGAAAAAGTACAAGATCTCCTCCCAACCTGCTGACCTGGTGAGCTACAAAACCCTCTGAAACAGGTGCAAGGTGGCGATAAGAACGGCAAAAAGAGAATACGTTACTCAACTTCAGAAAAAGAAAATAGGGAACCCTAAATTATTCTGGGCCCACATTAATGGGTTACTAAAAGGAAGCGGCAAGTCCGAACTAGACCCCATCGAGGTCAATGGACAACTACTACATGACAACCTCCAAATTGCCAAGTCACTCAATCGCCACTTCACTAACTTAGACTCCTAGAAGGCTGGGCTACCGCCTCTCTACTCTGACCCTAACATGAGGTCTTCTCCTAACCTTGACCGCCCAGACTTCCATCTCAGACTGGTCAAACAAAAAGAGGTGCTATCTCTATTAAAGACACTCAAAACATCTGGTGCTGGGGGATCCGATGGGATTCACCCCAGGCTGCTGAAGAAAGGGGCCCTGTCCCTGGTCAGACCCCTAACCTGGCTCTTTAATCGATCTTTAAAAGAGGGGGAAGTCCCTGATCAGTGGAACTGGGTCCATGTGGTCCCCATCCACAAGGGAGTCCAGCAGGAGTCCATAAACAACTACAGGCCTATCTCCCTGCTCTGCACCCTGGCAAAGTTACAGGAGAGGCTGATCTATGGGCAACTCCGGAATTACCTTGAGTACTACAGTCTCCTTGCTCCTTCCCAGCATGGCTTCAGGACCCAGCATGGGATGGACACTGCCCTTATCAAATTCTCAACGGACGTACTCAGCAATCTGGATAAGGGGACCCCTACTAGCGTGGTCTTCATTGACTTATCCAAAGCCTTCGACCTGGTCAATCACAATCTACTACTGACTAAGTTGGGCAAAGTAGGGCTTGACAACCATTCTCTAAAGTGGTTTGAAGCCTACCTAACTGGTCCAGTCAGAGTGTAAAATGGAAAGACTCCATTTTGGAGGGGCTCTCACTAAAAGAGGGAGTGCCGCAGGGGTCGATACTTGGCCCACTACTTTTTTCCCTCTTCACGAATGAACTGAGCCTCCACTGTGGGGGGAGCTCAGTGGTCGAGTACGCGGATGATGCCATTATCTATCATCCCTCCACTAATCTGCCAGATCTCTGCACCTTGCTCCAAGATGACCTGTGCTCACTTGAGAACTGGTTTGTCAACAACAGATTGGTCCTTAACACGGACAAGACCAAGGCCATGCTGTTTGGTCCAAAATCCCTGGGACATGATAGAAAACAACACTTACACATCACCTCCACGTCAGGTGCTAGACTAGAGGTAGTTGAGTCTCTAAAATACCTCGGTCTCACCCTGGACCAGGGCCTCACCCTCAAGAACCACGTGGACCAAGTTACAAAAACCTTACATGGGAAACTAGGCACCCCCTACCTACTGAAAAACCAGATGATACCGGAAGCCACGGTCTCCATCGCCACCAGCGTCCTCCTTCTGACAATCACCTATGTGGCCCCAGTACTACAGGGAGTAGCAAAGACCGAGATGAACAGACTACAGGCCCTGTATAATAAGGTGGTTTGGTTCGCCGCCCAGCCAAACCCCAGAAATTACCACTGCGACACGTAATCGCAACTGAATTGGCCCTCACTGGAACCCGACTCCAGGTCCCTCTATTATGCCAAACCTTCAAATTAATTAGCTAATCCCCCCCAGCCTATCTGGACTCATTGCGTGAAAGACCAACCCCCGATCCTTCGGCCAACGGATCGCTACTCTCCTAGCAGTCCCCAGAGTAAGAACCAACTTGGGAAGCAAGTCCTTCGCCCACACTGCACCCACCTTGTGGAACTCCTTCCCTCCTGGGGTGCAGGAAGCACTGTCAATCAAAAGCTTCTGCACCAGGTTCAAGGCTCACTTGATCACAACCTCCAAATGCCGCTGCTAGGCTCCAGGGACCACCTTACGGTCATCCGAAGACCATAGTCCAACACTACCCCCTTGTGTAAACTGTACTCCTCTTAGTAAACTGCACTATGAAAGTTGGTGCTTACCCTTCTCTGACATCCCTCGCGTCTAGTCACTTACTCTGCCAACCCCAGTACCCAACACAAATGCAGGCCGATCTCAGCATATGTAACCAGTTGCCTGTATATTACTGTATAATCTGTATCATACTGTATAATTTGTCACTTTTACTGTGTTATCAGGCTGATCTCAGCATATGTAACCAGCTGTCTGTACATTACTGTATAATCTGTATCATATTGTATAATTGTTATTTTTACTGTGTTATTTACCTTTGCCATGTAATCCCGGGTCGCCCCTGAAAAAGGGACCTCTGGGGCCCAGTGGGCTTACCCGGTCACCAAAATTTAATGAATAAATAAATGTATATATATGTAGCAAGGCATTGTGGGTACAGTGCATAGTTGAGTTTTCTATCTCCCTTATCAAAGTGCAGTCTCCTATGTCTGTAGTGTTTACAGCAGTACAGTCTGTAGAAACGTTTCTGGAAAACTGTTTTTGTGATGCAGGTAGGCCAAAAAGATAATTTGCCAGTATGTGTAGATGTTGTTTGACTTTTATTGCCTGATGGTGAAGTATCAGATCTGAAGGGGCAGCTCCTGTCAAAATGTGGGAGCGTGATAATACTTTTCTATGTTTATGTTATAGGGCCTGAATGACTATACGTAATTCAGGGGTATAATTATGGGTCAGACTACTTTTCTTTTTCTTTGGTGTCCAGTTTCTGCTAGGAGTTCAAAATTGTGAAAGAAAAAGGATGTCTGCAATACCAAGACTGACCAAAAGAGGTCTCTGTTTCAACACAGTGCTTAAAAAAGTTTGTTTCGCTTGCATAATGTTATGGTTGGGGTTGCAGCACTGAGAAAAAAGGGGCAGGGTTATGCAAATGAAGCAGAGCACAGAAATAAAAGCATTTTTTTCATGGAAAACAGCACTTCTTGGCAGTTTGAATGGTATGAGACTGATTCACAGCTCCTACGGGTTACAGCTCCTATTTGCTATAGCAAACATGACAAAAATCACTTTTTTTTTTTTACAGCTATTATTTTCTCCCCTTTCACTGCCGGCTTGTTCTCCAGAGGGCACCCCCAACTACAT
Organism: Neoceratodus forsteri; assembly: GCA_016271365.2. Lineage (NCBI taxonomy): Eukaryota > Metazoa > Chordata > Ceratodontiformes > Ceratodontidae > Neoceratodus > Neoceratodus forsteri. The sequence continues at coordinate 1,401,803,430 of CM057458.1, read as the reverse complement.
CCCATGGCATCTACCAGCTAACGCTGACCCCGAACCCCAGGGCTTCCCCCCCGGCGGGGTCGGTGGGGGTCCCCAACCCCCCATCAAAGTCTGGATTTAGTGGGCCAGTGCCGTGGCTAGCCAGGAGTGGAGCCTGTGAGGCGCCCTCTGCCACTGTACATGGCAGTGCATTTTTTCCTCCTGTTCTCCCCAGGAGTCAGGGCCGTGCAATGACGCCAGCGGAGGGGAGCGCGCACGAGTCCGCACGCGCTCCCTCCAGGCATCTGGCCCAACTCCTCCCCAGCTTGTGGTGAGGTGCCTTGTCCCCCAGCCTCTGCTGGGGGGCGAACAAGCGCTGACCACAGGAAACCCCCCTCCCCAGAGAAGGAGAGCAGTCCATCGGATGCTCAATCCTTCTCCCCTGCCAACCCCCGGCGGCCCGTGCTCGTTCCCGAACATGGGTAACCAGTGTAGCACGAGGTAAGGCGCCAGTGCCTAAACCCTCAGGGCAACGGTCCGGCTCACAAAAAATCACTTTAAGATTTAAATATGTCCTAAGCACCACTTTTCCTTACCAAGCACTAGATAATAAGGATCAATACTGTGGTCCTGTAACTCATTGATTCTTCTTGCTGATGTAATTGCAACCAGAAACAGCAGGCTCATTCACACGACCAGCTGTGAGTCATTGTCAGTGGCTCACAGCAACCAGATTGGTGACCCTGCCCACATGTGAATCTTACCATTTTGATGATTTCCTGTTGCGTAGTGTTGCCACTATGATCCCTCTTTCCCTGGGTTTGTGGAGTGGTGTTGGTGGTTTCCTGTGCCGTCTAAATATCCAAACCACCTGCATCACCACAATTCCCCACCCACCCAACACTGACTGGAACACTTGAATTACCTGATGAAAGGAAAAGGGCAGCAGCAACACCGATGCCTTGTGAACATGACTTTCTAGCGTTCATTAGAATTTTTCAGAACGATTAGAAAGGAGCCGCTGTCAGCAGGCGCGGTGTGAACGAACCTAGAGTTTCCCATATTAGAATCTTCACAGTCGTTTAGCTTCAGCCATAAATTTAAGAGGGGTCAACAATTAAGAGCAACAGATTAAAATCCCAAGATGCGACTGGTTCCTTTACTGGTGCATATAACTTGTAACGGTCTTTAATAATTCTGTGAAATATTGGATAATATTTTTGAACTTGCTTTATAAGCAGAAATGGCAGCTACTGTAGCTGAACTGTTAGTGAAGATGTTTTTAACCATGTAGATATCAGATACATTATATAATATACAACTAAAGCAGTGTCTGCATTGTTTGATGTAGAATTCTTAACACAACAAATACAGTAAATAATCTCTTCCATTTGAAAGTGTGTGTTTTCCTTGTTGCTGGCTTTCTAGACACTTTCAAAACCTTAATCACCAGGCATGAGAGTTTCAGCTCTGAAAACTATCTTCAGGAACCATGCTCTCAGCTTCAGTGATTTCAGGTCTGGGTGAAGCAGTCTGCCCTGAGACAATAAATGCATAGAAACATGGAATCTGTCAGCAGAAAAGGACCCATTGGCCTATCACGTCTGTCCATTCCCGTTCCTACCTAATGCTGAATGAGACAGCCCTAGAGGCTCCTCACTTCAATATTCCCCCTCTTTGGTGTGGTCTCTGTGATGCACTTGTGTCTCTCTCACCCTCTTCTGAATCCTCCCATTGATTCCACCCCAATCACCTTCTCGGCAGCTCTTCTGCTACCCCCTCTATGAAAAATGACTTCCTATATTTCTCGTAAACTCACCCCCACCAGGACATCATGAAGTTGCTCTGTTGCTTGGATTTCCACTCAGTCTGAACAATTCCCCGCCATCCATTTTCTGACTATATGCACTGTATTATTATTTTGCTGTTTTATATAATGTACTTGTAGTACCCAGGTCATTCCTTAAAGGAGAACTACACTGAACCTGTAAGTCATTTTTCACAGTAGAAGTTGATTTTTAAGTACTAGTTCAAATTGTGTTACTCTTTCATCTCCACAGGTGGCTCTGTTATCCTAATGGGCATTTCTGACTTACACACAGACAGTAAGTGCCATTTTAGAATTGGGGGATGTAGTTTATGTCCCTTACTCAGCTCTTCCATTGTTGGAACAATACAGCCTTGTTCTACCATAAAACTCTGTGGTTGCAGAGGAACATAAACTACAGTACATCACACAGTTCTAAAATGGCACTTAACACCAGAGTAAATCAGAAACAACCACTGAGGTTACTAATAGGAAAGTATAGATGGAACAATAACATAATTTGAACCAGTTTAAAACAACAGCTTCTCCTGGGAAAAATGACCTTCAGGTCCAGCGCAGTTCTCCTTCAAAAAGGCATCTGGTGCTAGAGTATCTACCCGATCAACAAAACAAAAAAATAAATAAAATTTAAACCGGGGAGGTATTTTTATGTTTCAGTCATAGCCCCCTTTCTCTTCTTGCCTTAGGCGTGTACATGAGCAGATATACAAACCTCTCCTAGTATTTCCATTCCGGCTGTCCCTGGACCATCTCGGTTACCCACCTCTGCACTGCCTCAACCCTGTCCCTGTTTTTCTTCTGATGCAAAACTGCACACAGTACTCAAGTTAAGGACAGACCAGTTACCTATTCAGTGGCAGCAGCACCTCCTTTCTCCTACTGGTCAACCCTCTCCCTATGCATATCAGTGGCCTATTTTCCCTGCACACCATCCTACTTCGACGTGCTGATGCCTGCAGGCTGTCTGATATTATTACTCCCAAGTCCTTTTCCTCCGTAGTACTTTCCACTGCTACCTCCCCCACCCTATATTTAGTGCTAGGAGTCTTAGCCCCTATGTGCATCACTATGGATTTTTTTGCATTAAATTTCAACTACCATACCTAGACCACCTCCCCAATCTTCCCACGTCCTCCTTCACGATTTTGACCTTCTCCTCACTATCCACCTAGCCACAGATTTATCATATGTGAAAAGGCATATCTTGCCCTGGATTCCTACCCTATCTCACAAATAAAGATGTTGAGAGGACCAGTCCCAATACCTACAGTATCTGTATGGCACCCCACTTGTGACCCCCTGACTTCTGAGTATTGCCCATCGATTACCATCTCTGGGTCCTTTCATGTAACCGATGTCATGCTCACAGTGCAGTTTTGTTCCCTACTCCAAGGTCCTGCATCTTCTTTACCAACTGACCATGCAAAACAGCATTGAAGGGCTTACTGAAGCCAAGGGACACTGTGTCCACACCAGTCCCTTGTCCACTATCCTTGTCACCCAATTGAAGAAATTGATCAGGTTTGTCTGATACAACCTCCCCCCGTGAACTCGCATTGCCTGTTGTCCTACAGTCCATTAGCCTACAGGAAAGGTGTTATCCTTTCCTGCATTATAGTCTCTGACAGCTTATCCTCGATAGACATTAGGTTGACAGGTCTGTAGTTTCCTAGATTATCCATGCTTCCACTCTTGTGCACAGGATCTGTCATCATCCACTGGGTACTACCCCATCTTCAGTTGGCTACTGAATAGCTCAGCTTGCATTTCAGCTAGAACGTGCCCGATCTTCTTAAGCACATGTGGAAATATCCCATCTAAGTCAATAGAACTACCCACTTTAAGTGCCCTTAAGCCATATAGTACACACGCAAAGAGGAATAAGCGCCAATTGGGGGGCTATCCTTCACAAATTGCAGAGTTTCTGAGCAATTTGGAGATATTTTAAACATTTATTTAATCCTTTTGTTTGCTTTCTTTTCCCACAGGAAACAGGAAGTCAGCCATCTTGCTGGCTGAGAGGACATCTTGTGCGGGGACACGAGCAGTGAGTGACCAGTCGGGGAGGAGCAGGCAGGAAGCTGATAATAAATTCCAGCTCATACAGAACCCAGGTGTACAGCAGTTAAGGAGTGAACACAAACTGAAAGGTCATCCTACACGAATCACAGCTCTTTTGAGTGATTTGGAGATACTGTACTTTAAAAATTTATTTAAGCTTTTTTTCCTACTGGAAACGGGAAGTTTGCCATCTTGCTAGGTTGAGAGGATAATGTAGGCAGGACCAGAGCACTGAGTGGCCAGTTGGGGAGGAGCAGATAGGCAAGATGCTGGTTATAAATTCAGTCCTTACCTAGCGTGTCCCCATCATGCTTGAGTCCCATTGCATGAGTGTCACAGCATAGGAGTGGGACCTCTGTCTCTGGGGCATTTGCAGGGCATTCACAGGGAAACTGCAGGACCGCAGGACACTCTGGAGGTGGGACACTGGACCATCTAGGAGGTGATACCTTAACTGGTTACAGTACACTATGACATGCAGCAAAGGGGTAGGGAACTAATTTGTTTAATAACAGTAAAAGTGTATAGTGGGTAGTACACTACCTGGGAAAAACAGAAGCAGGTAGGAGGGTTAGGGCAGGGAAAGCAGTAAGTAAGTAGGGAGAAAAAAGTAAACAGAGGAAAAAGTAAGTATTCCAAACAACAGTTAAGGGGGCCAGAAATAAGACATGATGGGAGTGGTGCAGTGCAGTGGCTGTGGAGCAGCAGTCTTCTGGGAGAAGTTCTGGAGGATGTGGTGTTGTCCCATCTGCAGACACCTCTCTCGGCTGAGGGAGGAGGTTGCTCATCTTCAGGCTGAGTTGGCCAGGATTTGTGGGACCTTCTCTCCCACCCAGGGACAACCAGGGCCACTACCGTTGCCTCAGAGGTTGCCAAGAAGCAGGAGCAGTTGGACCACAGTGGGCTCAAGGAGAGTGAGGGTGGTGGAACAGAGGTGCATCCCTACAGTTGTACCTCTCCACAATTTATATGCCATTTTGGCAAAGTGTGGTTCCTCTATGGAGGCACCCACAGTGGAGACCAAGGAGGATGCTGGGAACCTCCACAAGGGAAACCCACAGAAGGATGGCATGGGACCCCACAGGGGAAGGAAACAACTCCTGGTGGGGGACTCCACTGTTAGGAAGATAGCGCTGGGGGAGGAATGGGAGAGGGAGATAAGGTGACTGCCTGGTGCCATGGCTTGGAGGGACAGGGAGCGAATCCTCAGGATCATCGGAGCAGCTGCACAGGGGAGGGAGTTGGATGTCATTACCCACCTAGGGACAAATGAACTGGCTAAGAAAGGGATCAGAGCAGTGCAGAAAGAGTTTGTGGAGTTGGGAAGGGGCCTTAGACAAGTAGCACACATGGTAACCTTCTCAGAAGTGCTGCCTGTCTATGGAATGGGTGATGCTAGGGTGCTCCACACCATGGGATTCAATCAGTGGTTGAAAAACTGGTGCAGAGCTCAGGGATTTTGCTATTTTGGAGACTGGGAGTCCACCTGGAGGGATGCAGGCCTATACTGGCCTGACGGTCTGCATCTGTCCAGGAGGGGAATCAGGATCCTAGGTGATAGGTTTAAATGCTTCATTGGCAAGCATTTAAACTAGCCAAGGGAGGAGGCACTGGAGAGGAGCAGGGAAATCCTAGCCACCGCAAAAAAAATCAGGGTACTAAGTGAGGTAAACACCAAGATAAAGATGTCGATAGGGAGAAGGCCAAGGGTAAATGGAGAAAATGACAAATGCAATAAGGACAGGGATGGGGCATAAAGCGGTAAGGCCATCAAGAAATGGAAGGTAATGAGTACCAATGCCCATAGTCTGGACAACAAGTTCACTGAACTGGTGGCCTTGATGAAAGAAGGATGCCTGGATATCATAGCAGTCACAGAAACATGGTGCAGAGAGAACCATGACTGGGATGTGAACATACCAGGGTACACAACCTACAGGAGAGACAGGGAGGGGAGAAGAGGGGGAGGAGTAGCTCTCTATGTAAGGAAAGGGATAAAAGCAACTGAACAAAAGAGTAAGCAGGGAAGAGAGGAGGCACTGTGGGTCACCTTAGAGACTGGAAATGGCACCACAATCTGCACAGGTGTTGTATACAGAACATCACATTGAAAAAGCGTCTTTGTGAGGTGAAACGTGCGTCTGTGGCTTTTTAACTGCTGCTTGCTTCAGCTATCTTATTAAAGCTGTTTTAATCATATTCCAAGCATTGGATGTGCATTTATATCGATCACTGGGCAGCCGTTCTGAGTGCTTCTTCTGTTGTATACAGACCCCCATGTCAGGGGAGGGAATGGACAAGGATATGATAGAAGGCATCCTTAGGATGGCAGAGAAAGGGGAGATATTGTTGATGGGGAACCTGAATATGCCAGATGTTAACTGAAGCACATTTGCTGTAGCCACATCCAAAAGCAGGGCCATTCTCGATGCCCTTCAGGTAGCATGCCTCAGACAGCTAGTTTTGGAACCCACTCATAAGGGAGCAATTTTAGACCTAGTACTCTCAAATGGGGACAGTGACAGAATCTCAGATCTAGAAGTGGGTAGCCATCTGGGAACAAGTGACCCCCACACAGTGTGGGTCACAATAAACTCAGCCACAGAGTCAAGCCATACAAAAGTGAGGGTTCTGGACTTCAAGAGGGCTGACTTTGGCAAGATGGGAGAGTGCCTTAGAAAAGCATTAGCAAACAGGCTAGAAGGAGGGGTGGAGCAACAATGGGGAAACATCAGAACTGCCATCACAGAGGCAACAAGCCTTTGTGTGAAGCAAATAAACAAATCAAAATGAAAGAAAAAGCCACTATGGTTCTAAAAGAGGTGGCGGGGAAGGTTACGGAGAAAAAGGTAGCATTTAGGAAGTATAAGGAAACACAGAAGGAGCAGGGCAGAGAACTGTACCAGTTAACGCAGAAGGAAGTAGGGAAGTTAGTCAGAATAGCAAAGGCCCAAACTGAGGAAGATAGCCAACTCGGTTAAGAAAGGGGATAAAACCTTTTATAGGTATATCAGGGAGCGTAGAAAGATAAAGGGAGGGATAGTGGGGCTGAATAGAATGGACAGTGGGTGGGCAGAGAGGGACAGTGAAAAGGCAGGGATACTAAATGAATACTTCTGCTCAGTATTCACAAAAGAGGAGAAGGGGGAGATGCCTAACCCAGTTAACAGAAGCACTCTGGATAGGGGGGATCGATCCCAGTCCTTTCACAGAAGAAAAGGTTCTGAAAGAACTCCTAAAACTGAAGGAAGACAAAGCAATGGGGCCTGATGGAATTCACCCCAGAATTCTAAAAGAATTAAGCAGAGAAAAGAGGTGTGCAAGAACAAGGGGGCACAATTTGAAGATAGAGGGGGCAGCTCAGAGGTAATTTAAGGAAGTATTTTTTCACAGAGAGGGTTGTGGATGCATGGAACGGTCTTCCGGAGGAGGTTGTGGAGTCAAAAACAGTGGTGGAATTCAAGCATGCATGGGACAGTCATAAGGCAATTCTAGGGGTTGGGGGTAGGAAGAAGTAGGCTGCTGGTTAACTAGGATCTGCAGCTTATCCACTAGGTAAGGAAATGGGCAGACTGGGTGGGCTAAGCGGTCCTTATCTGCCGTCAAATTCTATGTTTCTATATTCAGCCAGAGGCTGGCCACATCTCGTTTAAATGGGGGAGCTGTATAGCAGAGTCAATGTGGCTTTTAAGGCAGTGATTGTGGAAGGGGGTTGGGGGGAGGTTAGGGTGTAATGATCAGAGGAGAGGATCAGTAGAACAGGTAGTTTTAGTATGTGCGAAAAAGGATCAATTTGATACAGAGATGGGAATTAAACACCTTTGAGTCAGGGACTCATTTACAAAGGCTCCACGTCAAGTGAACAAGATTACAAAAATCAAAGGACAAGAAAACAGTGCAAGGTACAATAAAATGAACAACATTATGTTACAGTAATGTGAATAGCACATACTGTAGCAGGTAGGAAAGTCACACAATAAATGCAGTTACACACATCGTAAAACAAGTAGCAGCCAATATTGACATTGTCATCAGGGGCATACAGGGCAGACAGGAATGTAAATAATAATCGACAGGTATGAAATTTACACAGTAAATACAGTCACACACATCGTGTGACAAGTTGTAGCCAAGATTGACTTTGTCATCAGGTGCGTGCAGGGATGGGGATGGGAGGGGCAATAGGAGATGCAGGAAGAAGTTAAGTGCAGTCATATGAACTGCTATCAATGACGTGTCACAGCAGCTTAGCTTTAAAGGGCCCCAATTTAGGTCCGGCCAGGACTACAACAGGCAGGCTGTTTAACCAAGCAGGTGCTCTGTACATGAATGATTACTGGCATTGTGAGGTACTACAGTGAGGGACGGTGAAAGAGGCTTTGGAGGCACTTCTTGTGTTCCTAGGAGTAGCAGCACACGTAATGAGAGGTCGTAAGGAGGGTGGAGTCAGATCGAGAATTGTTTTCTATGCCAGCAGACAGGTTTGGTAGAGGATTCTGCATTTAAGGTTTAACCAGTAGGTACTCACATAAAGATCACAAGTGTGAGTGAGTCTAGGGGCTCCGCTAACTAGGTGACAGGCTTTATGAAGGGAAATCTTTATTCTATCGAGGGCTGAGTCTGATGCAGAGCCATAGATAACTAGCCCATAATCAATGATAGACAGGATAGAGCTAGTTACTGCCAGCATGAGTGCATCTGGGGTCATGCAGTGTCTATGTCTGTAGCGTGACCCATTCCTAATGTTCACTGCTTTGTAGACCTGGTTAACGAGTTTATGGAAGGCTAGGGAGGAGTCAAGGGTGACTCCCAGATACTTGAAGCTACTGACTTGTTCTAGTGGCTGGATGTGGCTATTGTGGATAGTGAGGCGCATCCCTTTATGCTTGTTATGGGGTTAGTAAACACCATAACCTTGGTCTTTTTATAGTTAATTATGAGTTTTTGGTCAGAGAACCAAGATTCAACATCAGTGAAACATTTTTGAAGAGCGCCCTTTAAGTGGAAGGGGATCGGGGTGACTTGAGTAGATGACAGCATCATCTGCATAAAGAAGCAGGTTGCTGGAGCAGATAAGAGGGAGGGAGTTAAGAAAGAAACTGAACAGAAGTGGACCCAGGACTAACCTTTGTGGTAATCCTGAGCAGATGAGGTGGTTAGAGGACAGGGTGTCACAGATTTTGGCATGCTTCGTTTTGTTGCAAAGATAGTTAGAGAACCAGGTGATGACTTCATGAGAGATACCGAGGGTGGGAAGGGTAGCGACTAGGAGGGCGCGGTTGACAGTGTCAAATGCTTTTGATAGGTCTGTGTACACAGACCCTACAAGGTGACCACGATCAAGGGCTTTATGGGTAAAGCCAAGGAGGGCAGAGGAGGTACTATGTTCCTTCCTGAAACTGTGCTGCTGGTGACAATGAAGGCTATATTTGGTGAGATAATCCAATAATTGATCAGAGATAATCCTTTCCAGCACTTTCAAGAGTGGAGGGAGGATAGATATAGGGCAGTAATTATTACAGGAAGCCCTATCCCCACTTTTGTGGATAGGGGTTATTACAGTGGCTTTCCACTGCTGGGGGAACTGACCGAGGCAGAGAGACTGGTTAAACAGCCTGGTGAGGGGGAGTAAGACTGCATCAAGTGCCAGTTGCAGAAGTTTCAGGCCCAGCGAGTCACTGTTGTATCTGGACTGTCCCAGGACTCGCAGAAGATAGGTTTTGATTTCTTTGGGAGAGACTTTCCTAAAGTGGAAGGGGAGAGTGTTGTCAGGACACTGAGAGGTAGGGTGGCATTATTTAAGGGGCATTAGTGTACAAATTGGTAGGAGAATCTACTAAAGTCCACTTAACGTGGCGCTTAAAGTGTCGGCTATGAGTTGGTGGTCTGTGTGGAGGTGTTGTTAATGTTTATCAGGGTTGGGGTATTGGGCTTACCAGTGAGGTATTTTAAGTTGTCCCAAAACTTTCTTCCATTCCCCAGGAGGAGGAGAGGCTCTCTTTGAAAGTGGTAACTCTGGCTGACAGATCTTGGTAGATTATGACTTGTGCTTCTGCCAATCCATAGGGTTGCCTGAGGAGCAGGCTTTATGCCAGACTTTATCCTTCAAGGCCATGGATTTGAGAAGGGATGGAGTGATCCATGGGCAGGAGTGGCCTTTGATAGTCCTTTTGGAGAATGGTGTGAAAATATCATAAGCTTTATTAAAGGTGGTGACAAAGTGTGAAAGAGCTAGGTCAATGTTGGAGGCCGAGTCAATTAGGGACTAGTCGCAGTTAAGGAGGTATGACTGGAATTGCTGCACCATACCTTTTTTGAGGGTGTGCTGGTAAATCAGTTTACCAGGAAGTTTGGGGGAGCTGTTCAACCAGTGGTAAAGTACTGCGGAGTGGTCACTAAGTGAGTCTGGAAGGACCACTACACTAGAGAGTCTCCCAGGATGGTTGGTTAGTACAAGATCTATTAGGGAAGGAAACTAATTGGGAAAGGTTTAAGGCTGCCGCAGCATCTCTGAGTGGAGCCATATCTGAAGCTATCCAGTTTACATTAAGGTTTCCCAGTAATACTACCTCAGAGCCATTTGGTAAGTTAGAGACCCAATCCAGGATAGTGTTAAAACATACTGCATCATTTCAAGGGGCTATATAGACTGAGAGGGCAGTGAGCAATTTGCCCTTAGTCCTGATAGCAATTTTGGCTGCCAGGGCCTGAGCATCATGCCCAGTTATGATATGAGGGAGGACCAACCCTTGCAGGGAGTTGCGTAGATAGATGGCACATCCCCCCCTTTGCCCAACCTGTCATTCCTAAATAGCATGTAGCCATCTTGGCACCATCCCAAGTCCCCCACTGATTTCTCACGCCCCAGACCTTGTCTAAGAAGCCAGCCCCCTGCTGACACTTTTCAGTGTGCCCCTTTTAATCCTTTGCTTGTTCTTTCCCTCCAGGGTCCCGTAACTGCGGTCACTCCCGCTGATGCAATCCGCCTGAACCGGCGGGGGAGAATGCCTGAGGGCACGGTGCTGTCCGCCCTGCTCCTTCTAAGCAAGGTATGCTGAAACTAAAATCTGAATTGCCCGCCACTCCTCAAAAATTTTTCAGTCTGACTGGGACAACTGTATTGGTGGAGCTTCCTCGCTGTGACCTGCTGATTGGCCCTCTTCTGAACTATGTCTTTAGGGCGCCACTTTCTAAACTAGTAATTGCCACAGCTCAATTTTAGCTAAATTTATGTGCATTAAGCCTGCAGAGCTGTAGAACATCGCACAGCTCCTTCAACATTAATTTTGGCTGCTCGAGTTTTTAGCTGTGTCGGATTTGATTTGTCTGCACAAAATCCAAATTAATTGCACTCAACCTTTTACTGCTCAAGCCTCCCGCTGTGTTAACTCTGAGCTAGTTTTTCATCCCACCCCCTCCACCCCCTCCCAGGCCTTCTTTAAATACACCATAGCCATGCCCTCCTTGGTTTTCTGCCATCCTACAGGTCCACGCCAGGGATCAAGATTGCACCACTTTCTCCCTCATATTTATTCAGCCTTATTCTCCTCTTACCCCCAGATTCTATCTTTTCTGGAGTCATAGCATACTTCACTATTGCCTTTTTGCTGCTAATAATTAGCGCTCCCAATGTATGCTACCTTAAAAATACTCACTACTCGAGCCCTGTCCTGGAACCCTTCACCTACATTACTCCTATCACTGCACTACTCTCTACTCTACACGCCCCCCCTCCCTTTACTCATGCATCACCTTCTTCCTCCTCACTCTCCTTACTCCCTTCTCCCATGTCACTTAAACCTCTCCTCCTTTTAGCCCCAAACTGTCATGCAAGCCTGTCCCTAACTAGTACTCAGCTGTCATCCTCATTAACACCTAGCAATCAGCCACAAAGGAAAAAAGTACTCAGATCACATTTGAACTCCTTAAAGAAACTGTTACTCCTGCTTCTTTTCTGCTCAGGCAATGTTGAGTTAAACCCCGGCCCTCTATCACTGCTCACCTCTCCTACTGAATTTGCAGCTGCACCTGGATTAAAAATAATGTTGATCAATATACTGAGCCTGCCCCAAAAATTAGACCAATTACAAGCATGGGCTATCATACCGAACCCAATCTCATCGTTGTCACTGAATCTTGGTTAAAAGAAAACATTACTGACCAACAAATTAATCTAGCAGGCTATAATCTGTATAGGGCAGACAGAGACTCCGGGGGGTGGAGTAGTTGTCTATGCTAAATCCAAGTTCACAATCAGCTATATCTATTGCAAATCAAAACAGAAGGAATATGAGATTGTTTCTCTGAAGCTCCACCTTCCTTCCTTCCTTCCTTCCTTCCTACCTTCCTCAGAATACATCACTTTTATTGGTGGCTATAGGCCCCCTACTGGCAGGACCAATGTCCTTAACATCCTAAAATCCCTTGCCAATACAGAAACAATAATCCTTGGGGACTTAAATCTGAATTGGCTGTCCCCTAAATTGCTTGGCTTGAAATCCCATTGCGATGAACTTGACCTTGCCCAGTTAATTAGCGAACCCACTAGGATCAATACTTCAAAAATTGCAAATAGCTCACTCTTAGATGTGATATTAACCACTCATCCAAACATTTTTATATGCAGCAGTTTTCCACAATGACATGCGTGACCATAGTATCGTAGTCTGTATGAGATTGCAAGCTAAAGCTCACCATAAGCCCAAATTCATCACTAAATGGTCCTTTCGTAAGTTCAGTGCCTTAAATTACTTGACCGACCTAAGCAAGGTCAGATGGCAAGATCTCTTTCTTGCAAAATCAGTTGACGAGGCTGTTACTGTCCTCAATGACAACCTTGCTACCCTGGCTAATAGGCAAGTACCTTTTATCAAGGTCCGGAGGTGCAAAATCTCTCACCCTTTGTTCACTCTGGAACTTAAGGTCACATTGACAAACTGTGATAAACTCTGGGCCCAGGCTAGGCGAACCAAGAGCCCTGTAGATTGGCATGCCTTTAGAGCAGCCAGGAACGCCTGTGTTAAACGTATTCGCTCCACCAAAGCAAACATCTACGTTTCCACCCTAGAACAGGCTAAAGGGAACTTCCACAAAAGTTGGAGGGCCCTAAAGTCCATTGAAGGTCGGTTCACTGACCCCTCCATTCCATCTAAGATCCACAGCAAAGGTACGGTTGTGGAAAGTAATCACTAAATACTTGAAGAATTTAATTCCCACTTCGTCACTGCTAGCCTAGCTTTCGACTGTTCACCATATGCTGCTCGTGTCAAGAATCAAGACAATTCAGACACAACGCTGCCTATCTCAGCCTGGTCATTTCAGTTGTTCCCTCTTAATTTCAAAGAAGTTGAAGACTTGCTTATTAACCTAGGCACCAAAAAAAGTGCAGGAGAAAATGGACTTGAACCACTCTTCTTAAAACTTGGTTACACCTACCTTCCAGATTTTAAGATGGCGGCGGTATGTGTGAGCTGCCTGAGCCTGAGCTGTGATTAAATACGTATTTCTGAGCTCCAATTTATTTTATTTTACAGTTTTTAACAGTTTTGTTTATTTTAGTTATTTGTTTATTTTGCGTTTTTCGTTTAGTTTGTTTGGTTTGTTTTGCTCGGTTGCGTCCGTATTGAGCATGTGAAGCGAATGATGAACTGCCATCTGACAACCGCCGAGGTGCAGTATTTCTCAGTCGGGAGTTAGCGGGTCTGATTTTCAGCGTAACACGGGCGTTGAAATGTCTTGTTAAGCCCGATTAGAGGAAATAATATCGCGGGCGGCCCTGGCTTCTGCAAGACCTAAATATAGAACTCTGCAGTTTTGTGTTAGCCAGCCTGTTATGCTCAGGGAAACTGCTGGAAGTTGGAGCTGGGGAGTCTTCGAGGAGTGTAAGATCCTTGACTTCTATGCTTGCTAGACTGGCTTTCAGACTGTCACTGTATGATCGGGACGAGGAGAGGAGAGGAGGAAGTCCTGGGGATTCTTGTTCACTGCTGAAATGGATATGGAAGTGCTGCAGGTGGATTGAGGGTTCCTTTGTGTGTTGAGACATCGCTGGACTTTATTTGTCAGGATCCTCTGGGCTGTGGCAACTTTGGCCACCTGGGAGTTACTTCCGGATTTCGCTTGACTGAGATGAGACCTCTTGGGTAACTTGGCTGGAGCTCTGTGAAGGTTGGAGTAGTGGAGGAGAGAGTGGGACCCTGGCAGTTCCTCCGTTGGGGCAGCAAGTATTCCTGTTTTTTCCTAGTAAACCTTTTTTCTCTGCCCTGGCCCAACTCAGTGGTGTGCTGTGGACCTTCTGCCGTAGGGTGGTTGGTACTGTAGTGCTTCCGTTCGTCAAACGGTAGCTGGTGGGCTGCCGTGGGACTGAACGGGTCTGGGGAAGGGCTTTGTGGCTGGGTTAAGGTTGGGAAGCCCTGCTGAGATTTTTTGGAGTGAAGATGGTGAGACTGTGAGGGGACGCTGAACTCAATAACGTGTGTACCTAATCTGTGAGGAAAATTCCTGTGGCGAGTTTGTTGTGCCTGGATTTGAACTTGTGAAGCCTAACATTTTGGTCTGTGCTGCCTTGCCCAGGACCTAAGGCTTAAACTGTCTCCTGTGGCTTTTAATTTAATGGACTATTTGATCCCCGCCTGTGATTTAATTTGATTCTCTCTGTGTCTTTTTTTTTTTTTTTTTGAGTTGGACAATGAGGTGGTGAGAGGACCTTGTGTCCATTTATTTTATTTATTTTATCTCCTCCATTTTCTGGTCGTGAGAGGACTGGCAGTGGGGGGTTGGGTTGTTTTTTAAGTAGGGATATATTCTTCAGTGAGAGTGTAGAAATATATAAGTGCCCTCCAGTATTGAGAAAGCTCGGGAGGGGTGATTTTGTTTATTATTTTATTTTCTCTTCTCCCCGATCGTGAGAGGGTTGGGAGAGAGGGGGAAGGGTTGTGTTCTGTATATTTTGGTTTTTGATTTAATTTGGTTTATATTTATTTCATTTTATTTTGTCACTGGGATAGTTTTGACTTTTTTCTGAGGGGGATTAGAAAGTTATTGATTTAGTTTAGGTTATTTATTTATTGAATTTATTTTGGATCTTATTTGGATTTTAGAGTTATTGTGTGGTTTTAGTATTTTTGTTGCGGCATGTGTCAGCTTACTACCCCCACGGCGGTGCGCTATTCATCCTCCCTGCTCCGCGCCCTCCACCCTTTTTCTCCTCCGGCCCTTCGGTACAGTACTTATCAGCGCTGTAGAGTGTTGGGAATTGCCCGGAGGCGGAGGAGGGTGGGAGCGAATCCAGGAGGATGGGACGAGGGGGTTTTGAGTCGGGGTTGTTAGATCTAGAAGGCGCCTGGGGCAAATGGAATGCAGATCGTGGTTTACCATGTCTGGTGCCCATAACCAAGGGCTCTCCGGAATTATGTAGACAGATGAGCTTGACGGCTCCTGGGTTCGCTCAACTCGGGCGGTGTTATGCAATGCTAGGTCCGCAGAAACAAGACGGGCATTATAGCCGATCTTGTTAGCTCGTGGTACCTGGAGTTGCATCACCGAGACCTGGCTGGATGGTAATCCAGGCCCCACTTTGGAAGCTATGACTCCAGCCGGGTACTCGGTGATACATCACCTGAGATTGGACCGCAGGGTTGGGGGGGTTGCAGTCTGTTTTAAGACAGAATTGGACCTCACGAGTGTGGTTACGGGGGAGGCTGAGTCCTTTGAGTGCACAGTGGTAGCGGGTGTTGGCGTTCGAATCGTACTCATCTACCGTCCACCAGGAGATGGGAGACGGTTCTTACAGGAAGTGGCAGACTTCATCGTCGACATGTTGTTCGAGTCGCCCAGATTGATGGTTCTGGGTGACTTCAACGCCTGGATCGACGATGAACTCTCGCAATTTGGTAAACACTTCCTCCAATTAATGATTTCTTTGGGCTTTACACAGGTGGTTTCCACCGCTACTCATAAATCTGGGCACTCTTTGGACTTAGTCTTTCTCCTTGGGATTGATGCTTTCGATTTGGGGGTGGAACCAGTCATTTGGTCAGACCACTACACGGTGAGGTTCAATTTTAGTACCCCGAAGGCCTACCCCTGTGGAGATGGCGAGATACCGCCCTTTATGGGATATTACACCTTAGGGCCTTGCGGCGGTTCTCGACCTCTCGTCCTCTGTGTTGGCGAGCAGTAGTCCGGAGACTGTGGTGACTGCCTATAATAAGGCTGTTACACTGGCTCTGGATACTATTGCTCCTGTTTGTGTACACCCCCTCTCCCTTCGTCCCAAGGCGCCCTGGTTTGATGGGATGCTGAGGGAGATGAGGAGACAGGGGCGAAGATTAGAACGCTGCTGGTGCAGATCCGCCCTTGATACCGACCGCCTTAGATTGATGGACCATTATTCTGTCTATCAATCTGCAATCTCCCATAAGAAGGCAGAATTCCTGTCCAGGGAAATTGTAGTAGCCAGGAATCGACCGGCTCAGCTTTTTTGAATTGTGGACAGGCTGTGCAACCCAGCCTGTCTACAAGTTCGGAAGGCTTTTTCGCAATTAGAGTGCGACGAGCTCACTCAATTCTTTGCTAATAAGGTGGCCGACATCAGGATGGATTTGCATCCGGTGGCTTCTAAGGGGGATGCCTTTGAACAGCATGAGTTCACAGTACCTCTGTCTTCATGGTGTTCCTTCAGCAGGCCAGACTTTGTGGATGTCATGAGGATTATCCATGGTGTGCGCTCGACGAGCTGTAGTTTGGATCCTGGGCCGATTTCCTAATATTGGGTTGTTGTGACATCATCGGCCCAACTTGTGCAAATAGTTTGGTGCTCCTTGGAATCAGGTGAGTTTCTAGCTCCTGAAAGAGGCGGTGGTGACACCCTCTTGAAAAAAGCTTCCTTGGACCCCAACTGTTTCACAAACTACAGACCTATCTCAAACCTTCCCTTTATTGGGAAGGTGATTGAGAAAGTAGTGGCGTCCCAATTGGAGAACCATTTAGCCATTCATGACATCTACGAACCCTTCCAATCAGGTTTTCATAAAAGACACAGCACTGAGACTGCGCTGGTTCGGGTGCTTAATGATCTCTTGAGGGCGAGAGACCAGAAGAGACATTCTATCTTAGTTCTTCTTGATCTCTCGTCAGCTTTTGACACCGTGGATCACGTGGTGTTGCTAGCACGCCTGAGGCAGATTTGTGGAATATCAGGACCCGTCCTTCAATGGTTTACCTCGTTCCTCACCGGAAGATCACAAAGGGTTGTGTCGGGACTTTCTTCCTCTGGCCTTATGCCTTTGTTATGTGGGGTACCTCAGGGTTCTGTGCTGTCTCCCATGTTATTTGCAGTGTATATGCTGCCCCTCGGAGACATTATAAGACGGTATGAGCTGAGGTTTCATTGCTATGCGGATGATACCCAGCTATACCTGTCTTTCGCTCCTGACCAGGATAGAGCTGTCTCAGTGTTTAACAGCTGTCTGAGAGAAATCAGGGTTGGATGGATTCTAGCTGGCTGAAGTTGAACACAGAAAAGACGGAGGTTTTGGTGGTGGACCCAGGTTGTCGAATAGAGGGGTCGCCTGTTGTTTCACTGTCAGGAATTTTTCTTGGGGGTGTTTCACTTCCGACCTCTGAACAGGTGCGTAACCTAGGGGTTATCTTGGACGACAGGCTGACACTGCATCTGCTGGTGTCGGCTGTCATCAAGACTTCTTTTTACCATCTTAGGAATATCGCTAGAGTGAAACACCTTGTTCCGTCCGACATGTTACCTATGCTGGTCCATGCCTTTGTGTCCTCTCGTCTGAACTACTGCAACTCCCTGTATTTTGGGCTTTCTGGGGTTGAAATCTGCCACCCTCAGCTAGTGCAGAACATGGCAGCCCGGGTTCTGACGGGAACCAGTAGGTCTTGTCATATTACCCTGGTGCTGCGCGAACTGCACTGGCTTCCGGTTAGGTGGCGGATCACCTTTAAAGTCTGTTTATTGACTGTCAAAGCCCTACACGATCAGGGTCCAGCTTATCTGAAAGACCTTCTTGTATCTTACTGCCCTGGTCGTTTGCTCCGCTCGGCTGACGAGGGGTTGCTAGAGATTCCGAGAGTGTGCTTAAATTCATCTGGCTGTAGAGCTTTTTCTTACGCTGCCCCAACTCTCTGGAATTCTCTACCCCGTCGGTTACGGCAGTGCACCTCCTTGGGGGAATTTAAGACTGGCCTTAAAACTCATTTGTTTCACATGGCCTTTTTATAGTATAATGTGATCTGGTTATAAAATTGTGGTTTTGTGACTGTTTTATATTGTATTATAATGATGATTGTATGGTTTTACTTTTATATGATTGTACAGCGCTTTGAAATTTGAAAAGCGCTTTAAAAATAAAATTATTATTATTATTATTATTACTGCCCCTATTCTCCCTATACTTAACCTCTCTATTTCCACCGCCACAGTTCCTTCTTGCTGGAAATCCGCTCACATCATTCCCCTATTTAAGTTGGGCGACCCATGGGACCTAAATAACTACAGGCCCATTTCAATTCTGCCCATCCTCTCAAAAGTTTTTGAAAAATTGATCTATACACAACTAAAAAACCATATTGAAAACCATTCTCTCCTAAACCCAGCACAATCCGGCTTTTGCCCTAATCACAGCACCATCACAGCTTTGGCCAAAGTTATTAATGATTGGGTCTCTGCATAGGATTTGAAGAAAATAACGTGAGCAGTATTCTTAGATCTCAGTAAAGCCTTCAACATTGTAGATCACAACTTGTTAGTGAATAGCTTTATTAAAATAGGTTCCACCCCTTCCACCTCTCAGTGGTTCAATAGTTACTTATCCGGAAGGACTCAGAAAGTTAAAACTGGAGGCCTGTTCTCATCCTCTCTGCCTATTACCAGGGGAGTTCCGCAAGGCACCATCCTAGGTCCCATTCTTTTCTCCTTACACATCAACAATCTCGACCATCAGATAACCAAGTCAAACCTGCATTTCTTTGCAGATGATACAGTTCTATACATCTCTGGCCCTTCAATGTCTGGAGTCAGGGACTTTCTCCAAGCTGACTTCGCTCAGGTAGAAACCAATCTAATCAATGCCAAGCGACTCCTAAATGCCATGATTTTCTCCCCATACACCTCCTCCACTACTATTCCCGACTCACCTAAAGACTTTATCATCACCTCCTTAGGGGAACTGCTGGAAATTATCTCAAAATTCAAATATCTTGGCATCTGGCTTGACAACAAGATCTCTTTTAATGACCACCTTGATGACCTGTCCAAGAGATTAAAAGTCAGGTTAGGTTTTTTCTTCTGCAATAGGCCTTTCTTTCCATTGGAATCAGGCTTGTCCAGGCCACATTCCTCCCTCTACTTGATTACGGTGACATAATTTACAACTCTTCAGCAATTACCAAGCTCCATAAACTAGACACCCTCTACCACCATGCGCTGTGATTTATCACTAACTCCCCATACTGAACTCACTACTGTGATCTGTACACAACTGTTGGCTGGGCCTCACTTACCATTAGATGTACGCTCCATGCTGGAATGTGGACCCTAAACCTTCTTCTGAATAAACTCCCGAGCTACCTAACTTCTCTTGTCTGCATCTCCTGCAGTGTTTACTCACTCACAAAGTCGGACTTCATCCTCCTTGATGTACCCAGGACTCATACCTCCTTTGGTAAACTCGCCATCTCATGTTCCCTTCCAACCATTTGGAATTGGTTACAATCCTCGCTGAAATTATCCAGTATTGTCCCTGTTAACTTCTTCAAAAGGATAGCTATAGATAAACTAAAAGATACTTGTAGCTGTTTTTAAACTCCTTCTCCTTCTTAGTATTCCTTACTTTGCCACCACCCAATCCTCCCCCCTCTTACCTGTACTGTACTCCCTACTCCTCCTGTTCCTTATGCCTCTCCATAGGCTCACACTGTTTATACCAACACTGTTACTTTTTATCCTGAGCATTATGTACTACATGGAATTGTTATTGTATATTAAGTACTGTTATGTTATTCTCTATATGTATTGTGTACTTGTCTGTATATCTGTTTCAGGACCTCCTTGTGAATGAGCTTGCTCAAAGGAGTTTTCCTGCAATAAACTTGAACTTAAACTTGAACTTGAACAATAGCAGAATCAGGAGTTTTGGGGGAAAGCCAGGTCTTGACTACTGCAAGGACATCTGGGCTATGCTGCAAGACCCAGCTCTGCAGTGGATCTAGCTTTGGCAGGAAACTTTGAATATTAATGGAGGCAATCGTGAGGCCACCCTAGTTACTAGAGGAGGGGGAAGGTAATGAAACTGAGCCAAGGTTAGGATGGATATTGCCAGAGAGTAGGAATAATAATAGGCATTGCCAAATTAGTATGAATTTGAGAAGTTTAGGATTACTCGAGGTACGTCAAAGGACAAGTTTGGGGTAATTAGCTGGTGGTGAGGGAGGATGTGGATTGCCAGTAGTAGTGAGGGGTAGTTGAGCTGCTTGTCAGTTGGGACATGAGGAATCAGGACAGTTGGCAGGAGGTAGGGGTAGTGGCTGAAACAGTGGACAGTACTGGTGAGGCAGTGTGGGGCTGGTTGAGAGTGGATAGAGGGTCGGTATTAGGGGTGGGGGGCAGGCAAGCACAAGAAGAAAGAGAAGAGGTAGGACACCGTGGATAGAAGGTCCCATGATTGAGAGAGAAGAAGAGGAAAAGGGGCAGGATGGAGTAGAGCTGAATTATTGGTGGCTCATAAATAATGTAGTAGAGGAGGTGGGGGTGGGAGGGTGACTGTGGGGCCTGGAGGGGGGGCTTTACAGGGGGAGGAAGGCTAACAAGTAGGTCAGAAGTATAAAGATGACAACTGATCTGGGAGAAGAGTGACAGATTAGATAGTGAAGTGGTAGAGTGCCTGACTACAGTGCAGGAGGTTAGGGGTTCAAGTCTGGGGTGGGGAAGGAGTAGAGAGGTAGAAAAAGTGGTTTGAGAAAGGGGAGAGAGTAGTGAGTGGGACCAGAAAATGAGCTAGTGGAGGCAGGGGAGCAAGTAGATAGGTGATGAAGAGAGGAGATATAGACTACTCAAGTCTGACCCCTACTGGTGACAGGATATAAGCTGCTAGTGGCAAATAGGGACTTCATCACAGGTGAAAACAGGTCACATGACTACAGATACCCTATAAAGCTAAGGACAGCCCAGAGTGGGTGGGTGGGTGGAGCAGTCACCATACAGCATCAACGGGTTAACACCCCTCTCCCAATACCAGTGTGAGGGGAAAGGTGCCACTCCAGGTCCCATACCTTTGCAGTGCTGCTCGCTTGCTCTCCAGGTCTGCTCCAGTATGCTTAGTGAGTGATGGTATGGTTAAGCATTTTTTTTTGTTGCTTTGGTTCACAACTTAAATTCTTGTGAGCTTCCTCCTCTTTTTTTTTTAAAGAATTTTTTTTTTAGTTAGAATGTTTTGATAGTCACTTTGACCCTGTCCACACTTGCTTTCTTGTAACATTACCAGAAGTCTGTAACGTTATAAAAACGGCAAGCACGGATCATGTCCACACTGTAGCACGGTAAAACCATTCTACAAACCGTGTTTAAAAAACGTGCTACAATCCTGATCAGAACAGGGTTTTAGCACCATTTCAGATTGACACGGTTGCTGGTTAGGAACTCAAGAGGACAAGCACGGTGTCAGAGTGCAATGGGGATGATCCAACAACCATGCTCAAACATGGAAATCTAAACATTTTTTTTAAAACATTTTGAAAATGCATGTCATAAGAACGTAAGAAGTAGAAGGCAGATGGGGACCGTATGATCTATCTAGTCTGCCCAAGACATCTCTACTCCACTACCTGGTTTTACTATCCCTAATGTGCCCATATTTCCTGTCCCATGCTAGCTTGAATTCCCTTATCTTTGATGGCACCACCTCTGGGGGTAGGCTTTTCCATGGTTCCACCACCCTCTCTGTGTAAAAGTATGTTCTCACATTGGTTCTAAATCTGCCTCCCACTAGGTGCATATTGTGGCCCCTAGTAAGTGTTGTTGTGTTCTCTTGGAATAGGTTCCCTGTCTGGCCTGTGATGATTCCATTTACGTATCTGAATGTCTTTATCATGTCTTCCCTATTTCTTCTCTGCTCTAGTGTGTATAAGTTAAGTTCAGTGAGTCTTGTTTAGTACTGTTCTGGATACAGGCCCTGAATCATCTTGGTTACCCTCCTCTGAACCCTTTCCAAGCAGTCTATGTCCTTTCTTAAGTGTGGTCTCCAGAACTGCACACAGTACTCCAGATGCAGCCTGACCAGGGGCCTGTACAGTGGAACAAGTACCTTGCGCTTCCTACTTGTAATCACTCTACCTATGCAACCAAGGATGCCACTGACCTTCTGCACTGCTCTTTCACAATGTTTCCCCACTTTTAGATTCTCAGTAACAATTACTCCAAGATCTTTTTCCATGCTGGTTTCTTTGAGTTGATGCCCATTCAGAGTGTGCGTCTTCCTTGGGTTACAGCTACCCATGTGCATCACTTTACAATTTTTTGTGTTAAATTTTAAGTGCCATGTCACTGACCAGTCTTCTAACTTCTTGAGGTCGGCTTCCATCCTAGAGGTACCCTCATCTGTGTCCAATTTGTTGCAGAGTTTTGTGTCATCTACGAATAGGTAGACCTTCCCCTCCAGCCCCTAAGCAATGTTGCTAATGAATATGTTGAAGAGGATTGGCCAAGTACTGACCCCTGTAGAATGCCACTGGAAACTCTGTCCTCCTCTGATAATGTCCCAATGACCAGAACTCTTTGGGACCTACCCTGAAACCAGTTCTTAATCCACCTGATTATTTTATGGTCTATGCTTGTGTTCTCCAGCTTGTTTGCTAATCTCCTGTGTGGAACAGAGTCAAAAGCTTTGCTAAAGTCTAAGAGGATCACGTCCACTGCGCTACCCTGGTCTACTGCTTTGGTTACCCTGTCAAAGAAGTCTACCATATTTGTTAGACACAATCCATGCTGCTTTGGGTCAAGTCTTCCATTATCCGTAAGGTATTGTACTATCCTCTCTTTGAGCAATGTTTCCATAATTATACCTACCAATGAGGTAAGGCTGGCAGGGCGATAGTTCCCTGGTTCCTCCCTGCAACCACTCTGTGTAAGGGCACCACTGTTACCCTTTTCCAGATGGTTGGCATTACATCGCTTTCTATTGACTTATTAAACAGTTCAGCCAGAGGACCGGCAATGTCTTTCTTGAGTTCCTTTAGGATCCTCGGATGAATCCCATCTGGACCCATTGCCTTACCTATTTTCAGCTTGCTTAGCTCCTGCAGGACTCTTTCTCTTGTAGAGGGGCCCAGGTTGGTCTCATTCCCATTTTGCCCCTTGTTACTTAACATTGCACCATAGCCACTGTCTTCTATAGTGAAGACTGAGCAGAAGTCATTCAGTACCTCTGCCTTGTCTTTGTCCCCTTCCACTAGCTGTCCTTCTTTTGACTGTAAGGGGACTATTCCCCCCTTGGTCTTCTCCCTTATGCAATGATAAAAGGTCTTATCTCCTTTCTTTGCCTCCTGCGCTATTCTTGCCTCTGTTTGTGTCAGCGTGGACAGGGCTTTAGCTAGATTTGGTGGTCACTGCTCTCCCACAGTTTGAGAACTAAATCTGCAGTTAGAGGGCAGGGGAGAGCGTGACAACAGCAGAGTTTCGAATTTCATTCTAAAGTTCTCTAATCAGCATACAATTCTAGGCTCCAGCACATCTTATTCAAGGGGAATGATTGCAATTATCAAGCATAGTGAAGGATCTTTTAGGAAGAAACGACATTACTACAGTGAGTATTTTTTTTTCTATATGGGATTCCTGTAGCATTGTATAAATCAGGCTGTTAATTATTTCCTAAATCATGATAGTTTTAAACCCTGGCATAAATGTCCCCTATAATTATCAAATGATAATCTCCATATGTTTCAGTTATATTTTTCAGTAGCCCCTTTAATTTATTCCAGATTTTATTAACATTGTTTTGTTCTCCTTTTGGTGGAACACACAATAGGCATTGTTCTGATTACCAGTTTACTTTTATGCCCAGACAGTAATTCTCTTGATCAATTACTGTGATTAAAACACAGGTTACTCACCTGTAACAGTAGTTCTAGGAGTGGTATATGTTGTTCATCAACACTTGTAGGCATGTCCCTTTCCGTTTAAGTCTTGTCGGAAGGTCTTAAAGTTGTCTCCTCCCACCCACCCAGGTGGCATATGCCTCGGCTCCACCCCATGACTCCAGATCTTGCCCACTGGAAGCAGAGATTGTGCGTTGAAGCCAGGGAGGTCAGGTGGGTCAGTGTGGATAAACAACACATACCACTCCTAGAACTACTGTTAAAGGTGAGTAACCTGTGCTTCTAGGGATGTGGATATGTTGTTCTCCTCCAAGCTTGCTGGCAGACTCCTAGCAGTTCTCTGGGAGGAGGAAGGTGAGGCGCACACCCCCTACTTAGGGAACAGAGATTGGAGAACGGAGGCCCCAAAACCAGCATCCTGATGTGACTGTAGGTCGATGTGGTCATGGGTAATGAAGGTGTTTGCTGACTTCTAGGTAGCAGCCCTGCAGATATCCTGGATAGGGACATCCCTAGAAGTAGCCACTGATGTAGCAGTATGGAGGGTAGAATGAGCTCTTATCCCTACGGGAGGCTCCTTGCCCACCAACCAGTAGCAGAGATCAATGCAGGATGTTATCCATCTGCCAATCATCCACTTTGCTGCAGGTCTGCTAGGTGCGGCTTCAGCGTAAGTGACTAGCAGCTGGCAAACCTCTCTCCGAACGTCAGCCATTCACTCCTTATAATAAGAGAGCGCTCATCTCAGGTCCAAAGTGTGGAGCCTGTACTCGGCCTCCGAGGTGTTTGGGGTAGTACGCAGGCAGAGTCAACACTTGGTTGAGGTGAAACTCTGACACCACCTTCAGAAGAAATGTTGGGTGGTGGCACAGGACAACCTTGTCCTGTAGAAGACCAGATAGGGAGACTTAACAGAGAGCGCCTGTAGTTCCCCAGTCCTTCTGGCTAATGTGATAGCAACCAAGAAGACAGTCTTCCATGACAGGTGTGACATCTCACACCTGTGCATTGGTTCGAATGGCTTGCCCACGAGCTTTGCCAAAACCAGCAGTAAATCCCACGGAGGTGGTGGTTCACGCATCGGAGGGGAAATATGGTTGAGGCCTTTAAAGAAGTGCCAGACCACCTTTTCCTGTGCCACCATCTGCTGACTGGCCTGCGCCCAGTAAGCAGAGATGGCTGCCAGATGCAACTTAAGAGTCATAGATCGAAGACCTCCTATAGAGTGGGACCAAAGGTAGTCGAGGATGCTGGCCACCAGACAGGATGATGGGTCCAGGCCCTTGCCCTGACACCAAATGGAGAACCTCTTTCATTTGAAGGCATAGCACCTTCTGGTTGACTACTTCCTAGATGCCTCAACTACAATGAGTACATCATCAGAGAGACCCAAAGCTTGGAACTCTAGCTGCTCAGGAACCAGGCTGTCAGGTGCAGGTATTGAGGGTCCAGATGGAATACCTTCTCCTGACTGACAGAGAGCAGATCCGGGTGTGCTGGAAGATGCCTCGGGCACCTGGTGCTGAGGCTGAGGAGATCTGGATACCAGAACTGGCGGGGCAAATCTGGGGCTACCAGGATCACCCTTGCCTTTTCCCTCCTGACCTTGAGGAGCACCTTGTGAACCAAAGGAAGTGGAGGGAAGGCACAGAAGAGGCCTGGGGTCCATTGCCTTGAGAAAGCATCCCCCCTGCAGTGAACCCTGCTGAGGGGGATGGGAAAGAAACAGCCTCAGCTTTGTGTTCTCCCTGGAGGTGAAAATATCCACCTGAGGGGTGCCCTACTGGGAGAACAGACTGTGAGCTACTTCCAGATGGACAGACCACTCATGGAACACCTCTCCCACATGACTGAGGGCATCTGCCAACTGATTCGAAGCTCCTACCACATGAATAGCTAGGAGATCTGCCTCCAGTCAGCTCATGAGGGTCCAGATGCAGAGCACTTCCCGGCAGAGGGGCCAGGAGTATGTGCCACCCAGTTTTTTGAGGTAGTACATGGCTGTGGTATTGTCCCTCTGGACTTGGCCCACTTGACCCTGAAGGAATGGAGCGAATGCAGCCAGCGCCAGCTGGACTGCTCGAAGCTCCAGCAGGTTGATGTGGCATTGGGATTCCTTGGGGATCCAGAGTCCGTGGACTCTGTGATTCTCCATGTGGGCACCCCAGCTTGTGAGCGAGGCATCGATCATGAGGACAACCATCGGCTAAGGGCAAACAAATGGGATCCCTTCCTGCAGATGTTCCAGGATGGTCCACCCCTGGAGGGCATTCAACATCTTCTGAGTCATAGTGACCAGCTGGTTGAAATTACCATGTCGCTGGGACCACTGGCTGGCCAGCTCCCAATCAAGGGGGCACATATGCCACCAAGCACATCGGACCATGATGGTGCAGGTTGCCATGTAACCCAGAAGTCGCAGGAAGTCCCGAGCAGGGCGCGAGTGCCCAACCAAAAATGATTGGCAAAGGAGGAGAAAACCTCCACCCTATCCACTGGGAGCCAGGTTCTGGCCCAGCAAGAGTCGAGCTCTGCCCTGATGAAGCAAATCACCTACGAGGACACAAGTTATGACTTGGCCTCGTTGACCAGGAGGCCAAGGCTGAAGCAGGTGTGAAGGGCCAGATCCCTGGATCTCTCCATCTCCAGTCTGGAGGGACTGGCTATTAGCCAATCATCAAGGTAGGGGTATACTCTGACCCCTCAACGCCAAATTTGGGCCGCCGCCATTGCTATGCATTTGGTGAAGACTCTGGGGGTTGATGACAGGCCGAACGGCATGGCTTGGAACTTGTAGAGGGTTCCCTCTACCCTGAAGTGGAGGAACCTCAGGTAGGATGGACAGATCAGGACATGGAAGAACGCATCCTGTAGATCCAATGAGCAGAACCACATGTTCTGTTTGAGGGGTGGTATGATCTGGGACAGACTTACCACCCAGAAGGTGCGATCTGAGGAACTGATTCAGATTGTGCAGATCTAGAATGGTGCGCCAGCCCCCCGTCCATTTTGGGACCAGGAAGTACCTGGAAACTAACCCTGGGTTGACAGGGGGTCTGCGACTCTGCCCATCCAACGCAAGGAAGTAGTAGTCAATGTCATCGCTGAGAGACAACCGAGTATGGGTGGATACCTTTTCCTCCTGTGGGGCGTGGGCTCAACTTAGAGGGTACTGCTCAAATTACAGAGGCAGACCCTGGCTGACCACCTCCAAGATCCACTTGTCTGTTGTGACAGCGGACCAGGAGGAAAGGAAGTGGAAGAGCTGGCCCCCCTATGGGAGGACCCAGAGTGGTTGTGATGGGCATGAGGGTGGTTGCCCCCATCCCATCACTGTGCAGGCTTGGCGAATGAAGAGCCAGCTGCAGGGCCTCCAGAACCTCTCCTCCGGGCTTATGGTTTGCCAAAGCCCTGGACTTGGGCTGAGGGTGCCAAGATTGAGCCTGCTGCTGCCCAGTTTGGTACTGGGGCTGCTTGGCTGCAGGAGTAGTAGGCCAAAAGAGTTTCTTCTTCTGTGACTTCTTAGAACCCTGGGGTTCTTTTTAGGTGGAGGTAACAGAGTTCAAGGTGGTATTGGACTTTTCGGTACAGTGGAGGTGACCATCAACTCCTGGACTGAACAAGTCGTTACACAAGAAGGGAATATCTGCCAGTTTGTGTTGGGTGTCTGCTGTAACCCCCCCTATAAATGGGGGTTCCTGAAAGCTTTCCTGGAGCTTGTCTTAATGCTCCATGCCTGACTGATGTTCGGTGTAAGGCCGCTAAATGTGGGCATCGTGAGTGTTTTTAAAGCCTCTAGTACTGCCTCTTTAAGAGCTGCCTGCTCGCAGGCTTTCATGGTACAGATGGGGGGGACTGGGGTTTCCCTGTTCGAGTCCCGCCCGTGACTGTTGGCTGATCACTCCGTTTCTGCAGTCATTAGGAGCACTGATGGAGCCCCCTTGAAAGGTGTAACCATTTGTCTGAAGTCATTTAGAGTGATAAGGAAAATGCAGTTTTGTCTAACCTACCTTTGTTGCAAATGGGACGCTGTGTGCTGTGCCCCTCCATCTTGGACCAGGACAGTTCGAGGGGTCCAATAAGAGTGAGGGAGTGTTGAACTGGAGTAAAAAGGCAGCCAACCTGAAACCAGGACTCTAGATGGAGCCGGCTGACCAGTAGGGACACAGCTTGTGATTCTGGGAAGTGGTATTCTGGGCCATGGCGCCGTTTTGCACCAATGAGGGCGATCATGTGTGACTGGCATCTGCAGCCCTCCAATGGGATCGGGTGGCGCCCGAATAGAGAGACTTGCCCCAACTGCCAAAGGGGCAGAGATGCTGTGCCTGTGAGCGAGGAAGGAGCCCTGGGCTTCTGCACCGTTAAGTCTTTGCATGGGAAGCGTGTGTGTGTGGTGAAGGCCAATTTCAGGCGGCTCGGTCACCGCTAGTTTCGGACTAAATCCGCAGGGCAGCGGTCAGAGGAGGCTGTGCATCTACTAGGCTTACCCTGTAGAGGACTGGAGAATCTGCTAAATCGCGCTCGGTCTGTCAGGACAGTGAAGCTGCAGTGAGAACCCCCGGATAGCTGTGAGTTCAGTCGGGTCCTAGGAGCAGCTGCCTGGTATGGTACCGCTCTGTTGTTTTCCATATAGATGTGTGAGGAGGCCTTTGAAGTTCAGGCTCAGCCCTGTGAGTGGTGAAAGAGTGGTTCTCTGTTGGAGTTGTGAGTACTAAATCAGGGTAGCTCCCTATTAAAGGTTACAAGCAAAGGCAAAAATTGTCTTGTTGTGCTGCTGACTGTACTAATTGAGTTCCTGGCTCCACTGGATCTTCTCAGGAATTAAATGCTCATTTGTGCCAGGGCCCCAACCAGCTGCATCGAGGAACTAGCCATTAGGGCTTGGGTACCCATAGACAATAATTTATAGGTTAGGCCTGTGCACAGAGCCGTAGGTAGATTCTTATATATTATATACAGTAAGCGGATCAACCTGATTCCCCTGGGTCCTTGTTATCTCCCCCTAAATAAATCAGATTGCTTGTTTTGCAAAAGTACACTGGCTAGTTTGTGTATTCATGGGGAAATACTGCACAGTGAATGTGGTGTAACTGTACATTACTTTTCAGGGGTTCCCCGGAGTGAGCTGACTGGTTTGAGCGGAGTGTATATGGTAAGGACACTGAAATTGAACTGCGTGGGTCACCAGTGGGAAGAAAGGGAGGTTGCAGTAACCCAGAGGGCTGTGACCGAGTCAACCTTGACTGTTCTAACCCCGACCTCTGGGTGGAGGCACCCACCAATGGATCTGGGCCCCTCACCCTGCTACAGGTAGGGCAGGCAGGGGTAGTAGCCCTTAGGAGAGTGCCCGCTGGGGGTTACACTGCCATAAAGTTTGAGACCCTCAGCCAGGCCCTGTGGCGCACGGTGACTGCAGCTGCCACTGAACAGGCACAAGAATCCCCGATGTCCAGGGCTGTCTGGAGTTGCTGTTTAGCAACGGCCCAGCCCTGATCATGGACCTGCTTGACTGTGGTCTGAAGATTCGTGGGGAGATGAGGAATCACCTGATCCAGAGAGCCCAAAAGGGCATGGGAGAAGTGTGCCATAATGATAGCCAAGTTCACCTGTCAGACGCTGAGCATGGAAGCAGCATAGACCTTTCTGGCTACATGGTCCAACTTTTTGGACTCTTTGTCCGGAGGTCTATCCGTATCTTCTGAGTTGCCTGAGTGCCAGAACACAGACTTGGTCACCAATCCCTCAGCCAAGGGATGCTGTGTAAACCCCTAAGGGGAGCTGATGGGAACCACATACTTGTGGGCCATATAAGCGAAAGGCACAGGGCAGGAGGCTGGATGCTGCCAAAGCTCCAAGGCAGGATCAACTATGGCCTCGGCCACTGGGAAGGCCTCAGACGGAGAATCTCCTTTCCTGAGGATATCAGTCAAAGGGTATTCTGCCTATTTTTTGATGGGCTCCAGAGGCATCCTCGTTGATTTAGAGATGAGAAGGAGGATGCCCATGAAGGACGTGGGACCCTCCTCCATTGACAGACTCATAGAATTGTCATCACGTGGATGCAAATGCAGGTCCGAATCCTCAGACCCTGAGTCTGGGTAAAGTGGCCGACCGCAGAGTCACTTTTGACCCGCCATGGATGGTCAGGAGTTAGGGTGACTGACAGCCTGTGTGGGAGACCATGGTTGGGTCGAGACTCCTTGTCTGGAGCCCCTGAGGGAGGCTGCTTAGGTGGTGGCTCCACCAAAATATGTGGAGAGGCCAGATTTGACCGAGCTGGAAGCGTCTTCACCGGCTCCACGGGTGGAGGAACAGTGTCGACCGGCTCTGGAGGACTCGGCACTGACCTGGAGGGGGACAGCCAAGTGATGGCCAGAGTAGAAGCTGGAGTTGACTTTAAACCAGCCAGCATGAACTGTTGCCACATGAGGTCCTCGTAGTCATGACACAACTTGCATCGAAGCCTCTCCTCACCGAGGAGGACAAGGACGAATGGTGACATCGCCGTTTCTTGGAGCGCCACTTGTGGGACTGCCTCAGCTTGTCAGTCAATGGGGTCTAAGATCTAGAAGATGACCGCTGGGGGGACCAATGGGACTTCTCAGAAGGAGCCGGGGAGAACTGCAGCTCCTCCAGATCAGGGACCATGACCACGGGTGGAGCACCAGCAAGCTGGATCTCCTTGTCAGTCGGTAGGACGGAAGTTCTAAATAAAGAATTGTCGGCCTCATCAGTCAACAACGGGCTGACGGGGTTGATTACAATTTTGATCTGGTTGTCATCCCACGTCTGAGCTGGCTGCCTGACAGGGGTACCATGAAGCCAGTGGCCGAGGTCGCAATTTTGACCGAAGTTGGGATAGGAGACTCCTGGGACTGAGACCTCTCGCTGTCTCAAGAGCATCGACATTGTGAAGACTCTTCTCTCAGCCCTCTGTCCTGTTTATGGGACCGGAAGGTGTGCCAACCAGATGGGCCCTCTCCTTTCTTAGGGAGAGACTGGCACATCTCTTTGAAGGATCTGCAGAAGGAAGTGCCCAGTCTGAGGGGAAAAAAAAAACGACAAAGAAGAGGATTGCTCAGCAGCACAAGCCACCACCTCCTTGAAGGCTTTCAGCTGCTCCAGTTGGTAGGCACATCCTGCAGCCATGGAAGCCACATGATGGGCATCTTTAGATTTGACTGACTGGAGCCATTTTTCCAGTCATCCGAGCTGTAAATGTGCAAGGCATTCATCCAGAACTTGCGGATGGAAGGCACGACAAAGATCGCAGGCCTGAGGGTCATACACATGACCCAGGCAGTAGATGCATGTGGAATGCAAGTCAGTATGGGACATTTCTGCCTGCAAGGACACCGGTGGAACCTAGGCAAAGACTTGTCCTCCATCATGGTCACAATCACAAATTTACGTGTAGAAACTCGAACGAGTTTTAATTTTGGTAAACTAGCCGAAGTATTAAGTGCCAGGGCCTACTCAATGCGCAGCGGTAAGGAGGGAACCTGAATCTTCCAAGTGGAAAGGAAGATCTGGCATCATGGGGCGAAGCCGAGGCATATACCACCTGAGTGGGTGGGAGAAGCCAGCTTTTAGACCTTCCGGCTAGATTTAAAGAAAAAGGGATATGCCAAGAAGTGTGGATAAGAACAACGTATCCATATGCCTAGAACTGTTAGTTCTTGATTGTTTATAAAGGAAGCAACCAAGATTATTAGCCCCAGATCAGTCTTCTAAAATGTCTGCTTAGAAGCAAGTTTATTATTTTTTTTTTTATCAATTTAAAATTATTTACCGTCCTTTGGATAAGACAGTAAACTAAGGTCCCTATGAAGAGAAGTTTCCCCAGTGTCATGGCCAATATTTTCCTTGTCACTAAAACGTATCTATGTAATCCACCCCCCTCCCCCCGGAACACACCTGGAAACAAGCTATCACAGTCAGTGTGCTTTTTCTAGTCAAAAATTTCAAAAATATAAATAATAGTAGGTGTAATATATGAAACAACCTGTACCTGGAGACTGCCTTACCTAGTGTTGTTGTGCATTTTTCTTTACTTAAGAAGCATTGTGACCTCACTCATTATGCCATCAACAGTGACCAATCTGGCAGATGGGGAGTGGCTCTACTTAGCTAGTCCTGAAGGGATAATCAGTAAGGCCAAAATGCTGATAAGATGTAAAAGAGACTAGAACTACATATGTCACCCTCTGGGAATATTGCTGTTACACACATAGCACCTATGAAACACAGAAACATATAATTTGTTGGCAGATAAGGACCGCTTGGCCCACCCAGTCTACCCATTTTTCCCGCTCCCTATACAGTCACTGCAGATCCTACTTGATCTCTGGCTCCCTCCCCCTGACTTTCCACTAAGATTCCCTTATGCCTATTCCATGCATTCTTGAACCCCACCACTGTTTCCTCCCTCTCCACCTCTGCTGGAGGACTGTTCCAGGCATCAGTCACTTTCAGTGATGAAGTACTTTCATACATCTCTCTTGAATTTACCCCCATTGCAGCTTCATTGCATGTCCCCTTGTTCTCGTGCATCTTTTCCTCTGAAAAAATATTCCCTTCCTGTACCTTATGTCTACTCATGAGGTATTTGCT
Organism: Neoceratodus forsteri; assembly: GCA_016271365.2. Lineage (NCBI taxonomy): Eukaryota > Metazoa > Chordata > Ceratodontiformes > Ceratodontidae > Neoceratodus > Neoceratodus forsteri. The sequence continues at coordinate 1,401,770,858 of CM057458.1, read as the reverse complement.
GTATAGATCTCTGTCATAGCCTCCCTTCTCTCTGTGTTGTCAGGTGGGACATTTGCTAATTAGCAAAAGGAAACAAAAAACACTAGAAATGTGAAGACGCAACAGGGCACTTTTTAAATTTTATATTTGCAAAAGGATATACTGGCTATTTAATGGCCCAAGTCTGCATGATCTTTTATTTTCAAGATTACCTATGTGAGTACTACAATTCAATGGCCTACACAGCCAGTATGTTGTTATGCTTGTGCAACTGTGTTACTTAGGTTTTGGACATTCATACTCTCTATTCCAGAGGAATTATCACCCTGTAGGGGTACCAGAGGCAAGGAACCCTCAAAGAGGGTTCCACCCCTAGAGGTGATGCGTGATGATTCCCTTGGCTAAAGATACCTTAGGAAGAATCCCAAGGAGAGAGGCGCTGCCACTAGAGGAAGAGGGGAGGATGGTGGGGCAAAGAAAAAGTGCTTCAGAAGGAGGCTGAGAGGAACTGCTTATATAGATCAGGAAGTGGGAGTGGCTGGCTGCTTGTCCATTGAACCACAGGCCCAGCCTTCCAATTCAATGCCCTATGCAGCCAGTATAGTGTTATGCTTGTGCAACTGTATTACTTAGGTTTTGGCCATTAGCACTCTCTATTCCAGAGGAATTACCACCCTATGGGGTACCAAAAGCAAAGAACTCTCAAAGAGGGCTCCACCCCTAGAGGTGCCACGGGATGATTCCCTTGGCTACAGGTACCTTAGGAAGGATCCCCAAAAAGAAATGTAGTAGTACAAAGCATGTTAGCAATCAGTAGCTGTGAGGCATAGTAGTAGATAGGGCATCAGGCAGCTGATAATGTAATGAGATGCACAGGTTAGCAATGGCATGAGTACGATGGGTTGTGCTGAGATTGATGTGGCTCCTTATGGAGAAAGGGAAATGGCAAGTAGGGACACCATCCACCCACATCCAACAGCGGAACCTACCTAAAGGAACTAGGGAGCACTAACTACGGCTAACTAACTGTTATGACCTGAGGCACGGAGGAAAGAAAAAACCTTGAGAAAGAAATTCTGGGGTCCAAGGCCTAGGTCGCCTTCCTCCAGGCTTGGGATGTTTATTTTGTGATGGCTTCCTGCCCAATTTAAAACCCAATAAAAGGGGTGGAAAAATATTCTATTTAGAGGAAAGCTCTCTCACTGATCCTCTAACGGGAGCACCATGGAAGGTTGCTAGAGTCCTCTGCAACATCGGGGCAAACAAGGCAGGAGGAGGAGAGCAACGACTGCAGAGGCACTCACCTGGCCTACTCGCCCTAAAAACAAACCAGGTGAACCAGAGGCAGTCATAGGGAGAATGCAATGAAAGTGCCTTGCTAGTAGAATACTAGAGCCAAAGGAGATCGCTGTAACCTCCCTTAACAGCTAGTCTTAAATTCTACACCAGGAGCTGCCAGAAAGCCTCGAACAGCTAAAGTCAGGCCTGGAGCGAGGACATTCCCAGCTATGGGCCAGGTGAGAAGGACCCCACCCCAAGTCAGGCATGCTCAAGATGCAGACTTAGAAATGCAGTGTGAGACCGTCGGCTACAGGGATGCCCTGCACCGAATGGCATGGCTGGTGTGCCCCAAACTGAAGAGGATCTGAATGAGCGTAGAGTGTTGGGACATCATGAAGGTCAGATGGTAGTAGTGAGGTTGAGCATTAAGCAATGATTCCGTAAGCAAACAGTGGACCTGCACATAGGTCAGTAAGGCAGAGCAGCAATAGTCAGACCTGCATGTAGGTCAGTAAGCAGAATAGCAATAGTCGGACCTGCACGTAGGTCTGCAAAACAAAGTAGCAATAGCTGAACCTGCACATTGGTCAGAAGAGCAGCAATATGAATAGTGAGGCAAGCCAGCCAGGCATTCAAGAAAGCCACGGAAGGTGACAAGTACTCTGAGGATTTTCAGTGGCAGAGGCAGGATTTAGAACATAAAGTAAGTAGCCACATGGGGCCACGACTCCCCTAACACCTCCAAGTCCCCACTGTAGGAAAAACAAGAAAGTGATGGAAGGTGCCGAGACCCACATGCAGATATTGAAACTAGTTTACAGCATCAGAGTAGCTTAGCTGACCTTGGAGTATAATAGCAGTGTACAAACATAGAGAGCAGCATCTGTATTGAGTAAATATGAGTTGTAGAATTCGGTAAACATAGAATAGAGGGAGGCGCTATGCTCTGAAAGCAGCTATCACCAGGCAGTGTAATGAAACTGCAGCAATGAGGTAGGTAGAATAAGTTGAGAAAGCATGGCTGAGCTGCATAGCTAGGGTTCATATTGAGCCTGAATCAGGTGAAAACAATTAGGTGTGTAGCGTGGACAGCAGCTATGTGGTTTTAGTTCAAGCACACAGATAATGATTGCAGTAGCATTGTGAGTAACTGAGAGCAAGTAGCATGAGCTCCGGATTAGCAATATTCTAAGTGCTTAGAGACAAAGCCCCAAAAAGGCAAAACCAAAGACATACAAACACAGAAAAACAGGGAACAAATGACAGAAAGAAGCACACAGCCAGAGGCAAAATACATACCAGATGCAGGAGAACAAACACAGAAGTCCAGCAGAGACAAACAGAAGCAGAAAAGTGGGGGTACGCCAAAGCCAGCTGCAGAGGACAGACCAACAGAGCCCCCGTTCAACAAAGAAAAAGTGTTTCACAAGGAGGTTGAGAGGAACTGCTTATAGAGGTCAGGAAGTGGGAGTGGCTGGCTGCTTGTCCATTGAACCACAGGCCCAGCCTTCCAAAAAGGAATCTGCCCAAGAAACCAATATATTTATGTTTCCGTACCGGTTCTATCTGATTTCTACCCTGGGCAATGATCTTAAATAATAGGGCCAGGATATTCAAAGCAAATGTGCCCTGCGCAACCAAGTTGCACTGGCGCATCCCCGAAATGTGCCCCCGGGCCATATTCAAAAGGCGCTGATACACCATGCAAATTCAGATGCGCCACAGTGCAAAGATAATGCATGTGGCACATCTGGAGGGGGCGTTTCCATGCATACGTGGCACATCTCCATATTCAGCTGAGATATGCGGTGCAGCCACCTGCACATCCCGGAGATGTGCTGCGCAAAGATAGGCATGGAAAAAGCAGGTCTAAGTTGTAGCCACCCAAAGGCAAGCTGCCGTATTGCACAGTGCAAGACAGCAGCCCAGCCCCTGGATGGCTACTCCCCATCCCCAAACACATGCCACACAAAAGGGCAGCCGACCCCAGTAGTCTAGTGTCTCCCCACCCATCCCGAATCATAAAATAAAAGAAATCCCCAGCCCGGTGACTAGTGTACCGCCATCTTCGATCATAAATAAATGAAATCCCAGCCCTGGTAATCTAGTGGCCCCCACCGAGGAAACCCTCGCCCCGTCCCCAGCATGTCCCACCGTTGTCAGGACAACACAACCCACCCGCACACCGCCATGCTTTGCCAGTCAACTGAGCTGTCATTGAATGACAGTAGTTAGTATTTCAGGCGGTTATTGATACTGCTCGATCATCGGCTGGCAGTGGCCGCACTTTCATTCACAACTGTGAATGACACAAAATTGTGAATGAAAGTGTACAGTGCACTATAAGCCCATTGGTCGACAGTGTCTACTAGTGGCTCTTACAGGGTACTGCACGCTGTCATTCAATGACAGCCCAGCTGGTTGATAGCCGTAGCAGTGTGCAGATGGCTGTGCCTACCGAATGGTTGGACATGCTGGAACAGGGCCGGGTTCCTCAGTGGTGGGGGCCACTAGACTACCACGGCTAGGGATTTAATTTATTTTAAGGATCGGGAATGGGTGGGGGTGGGGGACACTAGACTACCAGGGCTGGGTGATTTCATTTATATTATGATCTGGGATGGGCAAGGGGGACACTAGACTACCGGGCTGGGGAATTTCAATTATTTATGATTGGGGATGGGCGGGGGGGTCATTAGACAACCAGGGCTGGGGGATTTCATTTATATTATGATCAGGAATGAGTGGGGGGGCACTAGACTACCAGGGTATGCCTTGGGATTCTGACATGCACCACAGACATTGGAGGGTGCCCAGAGCATTCTACCATGAGCAACCATGCCCCAGACATGCAAATGGGGCCATAATGACATGCAAATGGCCCCATTTGTGCCTTGCATGGCTAATGACCCTATTTGCACATTTTGGGTTTAATATCTGGAATGTGCACTCGGTGCATCCGCGAGTTGTGCTGCACTTTCCCATTCTAGGTATTCAATCCTGGCAGGGGGATGTGCCACCACATCCTCGGCAGCTCCATTTGTGCCACACACATATCTTGATATATTCAGATGGGATGCGCTATTACGCATCCCGTTTGAATACAACCCTTTTGTGCTCCGGTGCATCTCTGTTGCGTGGAGCAGCCATTTGTGCCCTTTCTAGCCACAGTTGGAATATCCTGCCCCAGGTATCTAATAACATTAAATGTTCAAAACCACATTCATATCAATGCAATCAAATTCAGCTTTGACCTTTCCTAGGTTTTTGGCTCTTACCTTACTCTCTAGATAAGTCAAGTTATGGAGCAGAATGCATATACATCTCTTTAATGTGTTTATTTGATGGTCTCAAAATTCTACAGCGTCTGCTGTGTGGGGACAGCATGTTTTTGGGGCTGGAGTAACTCTATTTGTTCCCCCAGGTCTCTGTTATGATGCGCTAATTCAGTTTTAAATGAAATCATTTAAGTTGCAGCTGGGCAATTAGCAATGGACACACTAAGTCACTGAGATGGCTAAACAAAAGCCTGCCTGCCTGCTGTGTCTGGAGCTAGCTCTCACTAAAGAAGTTAAAACAGTACATCAGCTGAAATATTAGTTACATGCTTACCGTAATAGTAGATCTTCAACAGAATCTCTTTTATCAGGCCACACCTATGGAATTATAAGCCACCAGGCGCTAAGACCATACGGAAACGTTTGCAAGCAGTCCATCAGGGGCCACCCACAATGACATCAGACGTCGGCTGCTACATAAATGTGGGTGGCCCCTCCTCACTTCAGTTCCTCACTGGAGATCATGCTCAGAGGACCTCTTTGTAGGGAACTCCAACGTAACTTAGTACTCGGCGAATAGAGGTGATGCAGAGAGCAATAGGTAGACAATGATGGAGATGAAGACAGCACAAGTTGTAGTCTCAGGCCCCTCAGTGAGAAGGAGGGTGGGACTGTATGGCCTGATGAAAGAGATTCTTTTGAAGGTCTACTGTGACAGTAAGCATGTAACTGTTCTATCTTCTTCAAGAATATCTCTTTCATCAGGCCACCCATATGGAATGAGTCCCTAGCAGTAGTGACCATAATCAGTCTGGGTGGCAGGAGCCTACAGGCCTAAGCAAGTAGGCCTTAAAGCACAGCTAGGCCAAAGCCAGCCCTTTTTTGAGAGACAATGTCTGGACTGTCGTGTTTAACTAAAATGTGTGGACAGGATCCCAGGTGGCAGTTGCACAGATATCTGTAGAAGGCACATTTTTGAAACAAGCAACAGAGATGGCCATGCCTCTTGTGGAATGACCATGAACCACACCAGGAAGTTCCTTACCATGCTTCCTGTAACAGAAAAGTAATACAGTTTGCTAACCATTTGAACAGGCACTGTTTAAGAACTGGGGCACCCTCTTTCCCAGGGGCGAATGAAAAAAAAAGCTGCGAGAACCTTCTGCAGTCCTTCGTGCGGTGCATGTAGTACCTGAGTATTCTATGTACATCTAAAGTATGGAGCAATGCTTCCCCTGGATTGGAATGCTCAGGAAAATACTCTGGCAGGTGGATGGTTTGACTTAAAGTAAACCCAGACACCACCTTTGGTAGAAACTTAGGGCTGGTATGCAAAGACACCCTGTCTTTATGAAAAATCAAATAAGGAGGGCTCACACGTTAGAGCCTGTAGCTCTGAAATCCTTTGAGCAGAACTGACTGCAACTAAAAACAATGCTTTCCATGAAAGAATGTGTAAGGCACAAGTCATAGCTGACTCAAAAGGAGCCAAAGTAAAATTTTCCAAAACAAAACAAGCCGGGACAGGCTTACCAATAGGAGGCTTCAGATGTAGAATGCCTATCAAGAACATATGGGCTACCTCCAGCTGAGCAATCATACGACCTTCAGTGGGCACATGGAAAGCTGAAATGGCAACCAAGTGCACTTTTATGGAGGAATACTGCAGGCCTGCATCAGATAAGGGCAACAGCAGATACTCCATAAACTGAACAGGTGAACAGATTCAGATGACAAGATGCGGACCATAGACCAAATTGCTTCCACTTCATGGAGTAAGTGGATGAGGTAGATGGCTTTCTGGCTGCCACTAGAACATCAGCCACTTTTTGGGAAACCCCAAACCAGACAATGGCTATGTTTTCAGGAGCCAGGCATGGAGATGAAGAGATCTGAGGTCTGGGTGGACCAGGGTTCTCCATTCCTGTAACAGCAGACCCTTGCACAGGGGCAGAGGCACTGTTGGTTCAACCAGCAGCTGTTGTAGTAGTGGGAACTAGATTTGTTGAGGCCATAGTGGAGCAATGAGTATTATAGTTGCCCCCTCCATCTGGGGATTGAGAAGCACCCTCTGAATGAGACGAAAGGGAGGGAAGGTATACAGGAACCTCCCTTTACAAGGGATGGACAATGTGTCTTACCAGAAAAATCCAGGCCCTGGAATGAGCGAGCAGAAAAGCAGAAGCTTTGCATTGTGTGGGGACGTAAAAAGGTCCAACTCTAAATGACCCCATCTGTCAAACAGATTATCCACGACCAAGGTCAGCCATTCCCATTCATGCTTCTTGTACTGTGATCTGCTTAGCCTGCCTGCCGATACATTTTGTGTGCCTGAGACATATACTACAGATAGTTCTAGACCATGTTCCAGAGCCCAATACCAGACTCTCACTTTTTATCTGCATAGGAGGTAAGAATGAGTCCCCCCTTGCTTGTTGATGTAGTGCATCACACCGACATTGTCCATCTGCACTAGCAGTGGACCTAGGGACAGATGGGTCTGGAAGGCTCATAACCCGTACAGAACAGCATGCATTTCAATAATTTATGTGCAAGGTGCTCTCCTCTTAGGTCCATGCACCCTATGTCTGATGGGAGCTCAGATGTGTACCCCATCTCATCCCTGAAGCATCTGTTATGAGAGTCTGGAGAGGAGAGGAGAGGGGGGATCAAGAAGGGAACCCCTTTGAACAGGTTGCTGGGTTCCATCCACCACTTGAGCACTTTACACACAGGAGACATGACTAGAACCCTTTGTTCTAAGTTGTCTGTGAGCTGATCCCACTGGACTCTTAGGGTCCACTGGGGTATCCCCATATGCAGCCTGGCCAATGGTACTATGACAGTTGCCACTGCTATGAGGCCCAGGAGCTGTTGGAATGCCCAGGCTGAGGCACAACTGTCATGCACTAGCTGTGCTTGTGAAATCAGGTGTTGGGCCCCATCCAGAGGCAAGATGGCTGATTCCTGACTGGTATCCAAAATTGCTGCTATACATTGCAGTCACTGGCAAGGGGTCAGAATTGACCTAGATATGTCGGCAGTGATCCTCAGCGTATCAAACAGCTGCCTGGTTTGAGCGAATGTATGCAGGAGCTGGTCCCTGGAGTGGGCTTTCAACAGCCAGTCATCCAGGTAAGGGAAAACATAGATGGTTTTCCTATGAAGGGCTGCTCTACTACTGCCAAGCATTTGGTGAAGACCCGTGGTGCAGAAGTAGGGATGGGCAAACTGGTTTGGCAAAAATCTGAGCTAACCCGAACAAGCTGAAATGTTTGAAAACAAACAACTTCCAAACATTTTCGGCTGTTTGGATCAGTTCAGAATAGACCACCACCCCCAGTTTTTCTTTTCCACCTCTGGGGTCCACAACGCCATTCCCCCCATATTCCCCCTCCCTGCGGTGACCAAAACTGCCCTCTGCTCATCTCTGTTACACCCAAGAGGACCTCAGGGAATGAGCAGCGCTGGCTGGCTGGCTGTCAGTGAATGAGCACATGCTTGTACAAGTATGCACTCATTTATTGTCAGCTCAGTCTTGCAGGCAGCCAGCCATGGTGGAGAGAGAAGGCTGTGCCGGTTGCCTGCTCAGGGTGGGGGAGGTGGAGCGGGTTGGAAGCAGTACCTGCCAGGGTGGGGGGTCAGCTAGACACCAGGGAAGAATAATAATCTAGGGACACTTAGTTATAAAGGGATAAGGGATAGGGATGGGGACCCGGTCCACAGATTCAAAAGGAAGCTTTAGGACTGTATTTTTTTTTTACTTACAGGGGATCGATCAGTGAAAGGGAGGGGTGTCCGCTAGACACCAGGGAAAAGTGGGGGAAAAAAAAAGCTGCATATTATTCTGAAAGGTTTGGATAAGCATCCAAACCTTTTTTTCCTTATCAGAGCCTTTTAGAACCTCCGAATCTTTTGAGGTTCACCCATCCCTACGCAGAAGACAAGCCAAAGGGCAATTGGTAATGTTCCCCATGGAACAAGAACCTCAAGTATATTCTGTGATGCCTCTGAATTTTGATATGAAGGTAAATATCCTTCATGTCTAAGGAACATATCCAGTCCCCTGCCTACAGCAGCAGGAGCAGGCCTTGAAGAGTGACCATTCTGAACTTTTTGTACTTTATGAAAAAGTTCAGTTCTCTGAGATCCAAAATAGGTTGCATTTCTCCTGTCCACTTTGGGATCAGGAAGTACTGAGAGTAAGACCCCATGTGCCTTTATTTGAAGGGCACAGGCTCTACATCCCTCTTTTGAAGTGAAATCTGAACTTCCTCTAGGACCAGAGGAAGGTGTTCTTGAGGACAATGGGTTACCAGTGGTGGATGATCTGGAAGTGTGTCCAAACGTTCCAGAGCATGTCTGTGTTGTGTGAGTTCTAGAATCCAGGTATCTGTTGTTACCTGTTTCCACTGATTTAAGTGGAGAGAGAGGTGACCCCCCTACAACCACCCCTGGAATTAATGATGGTTGTGGGATGTACAAGGAGTCAGGAAGAGCTGATTGTGGCAGCTCCACCTACACCATCACCTTTAGGGGCTTTTGAACGGGCACCTGGGGTGGTGCCAGGGGTGGACAAGGCTCCTGCTCCCTGGCCCCTATCCTGCTGTCTGGTTGCTGGATGATGTCTGGCCCCAGCTGCATGAAAAGGAACCCTGTACCTACCCCTTGGCTAGGTATGGTAAAAGGAATGCATCAACTTTAGGGTTCTGTCTGAGGCCTGAAGGGTGTAAAGAATGTCTTAGACATCAAAACCAAATGGTTTATGTCCTCTGAAAGGGGCACTGAGAATAGACTGTTGCACGTCATTCCTAAACCCTTCTACCCTGAGCCATGAGTACCCTCCTGACAAAGATGCCAGAGGTAGAAGCCCTGGCAGAGGCATCTGAGACATCATAAGTCATGTGAAGCAGATGCGTGCCCACATCGGCCCCAGCAGTAACAGCCCTTAAGAAGCTGCTGTTTGAAGGGTGCCCTCTGGCAAGACTTATGTAGCTGCCTTGGCCTTCTTCCAGAGGGTGTTCTGGTACTTTCTCATGTGGGCCTAGTAGTTGGTAATATTAAGGCCCAATGAAGAGGAGGCAAAGCATCCAGCTTCCTGGTCTCTTTATCAGGAAGGAGAGAACTCTGGTGTTTAGATGTCCTTGACCTATCATGGACAGCAACAGTGAACATGGAGTCTGCCTCAGGTTGGGTGGCAAAAAATGGCTTCCTAGAAGGGACCATGTACATTTTGTCTGTTTTCCTTGGTATGGCTGGAATAATACTTGGCCTATACCAGGCAGCAAAGGTGGCATCCTCTTAAGCAGGGAGGAGAGGTGGCTCTGCAATAGGAGGAGTCAGGCAGCTCCAGAAAATCTATTAAATTCTTCTTCATAGTATCCTGCTCTTCTAGATCAAAACCCATGGCAGCCTGTAACTGCTACATCATGTTGAAGGAAGTAGAGTCCTCAGGTGGGCACCTTGGAGTATGAGCCACTGAGTCCTCACTGCAAGTGAACACTGTGGAGTTGTTGCCCCTGTCATAGTTAGATCTCAGCGTAGTCCTCAGCCTCTTCCTCCTCATCCTGCATTATTAAGCTTTGGATTGTACTCGTAATCATCATTGAACAAGTCAATGGGCAGCAGAGAATGTGCTGGCAACATTGGCGGCACCCTAGGAGGTGGTTAGGGCAAGGGTCTACTTTGCATCAGAGGGGACTTGGTAGGAGGCAAGGCAAGGCAATATTATTTCTAGGGCACCCAATCCTGTAGGCTCTGGGTGTCTAAAACAAGACATAATGAGAAACAGCATAAATAACACAATAACAATGCTATAATATAAATCTAACATTTTAAAATAAATTAAAAAGGGGTTTCAGATTGTCACAGCAGGGACTACAACAGGATGTATTCAAAAAACTGGAAAAGCCAGGACAAAGAGGTGGGCCTTCAGCCTCCGCTTGAATACCTCAACTGAGGAAGCCTCCCTGACAGAAGGTGGTAATGAATTCCACAGGGACGGCCCAGAGATGCTAAATGCACAATCTCCTGAGGTCTTGAGCCGAACTCTGGGAACGTCCAGGAGGCCCCTCGAAAAGGAGCGGAAGGAGTGAGCAGAGGTCACCAGTGTCAGGAGTTCTGCCAGGTAACCAGGACCCAGTCTGTATAGAGCCTTAAACGTAAGAAGACGTACCTTGAAAAGGACTCTCCACCTGACCGGCAGCCAGTGCAGAGCCCGCAGGACCAGAGTCACATGACTGGACCTCTAGAAGCCCATCAATAACCAGGCTGCCAAGTTCTGCACTAGCTGAAGTCTGCGGAGGGTCCCTCTCATGACCCTGAAGTATAGAGAGTTGCAGTAGTCAAGTCTGGAGGTCACAAAAGCATGCACTAGTGTCAGCAGGTCCTTGGACAGAATGAGGGGCTTAATCCGGGCAATGTCCCACAGATGATACAAACTGCTACTGGCAACAGATTACATCTGATCTTCAAAAATCAATCTTTTGTCAGGGATCACGCCCAGATTTTGCACCCTTGGGGCAGCCACCAATGGAGCAGAGTCCAGGAAAAGCCAAGAGTCAGCCCCAGGTGGCATCCCATCACATCCATGACCAGGCTCGATCACCAGTACCTTCGTCTTGGCTGGGTTAAGTCTCAGCCAGCTGAAAGCCATCCTGTCATTGATTTTAGTCAGACAGTTGTTAAGCACATCAACTGCTCCTGATGTTCTGGGGGCAAAAGACAAGTACAGCTGGGTATCATCTGCATAACAGTGAAACTCCACACTGTACTGTCAAATGGTCTCGCCCAGCGGCAGCATGTACACTGCAAACAGCATCGGCGACAAGATCGAGCCCTGCAGCACTCCACAAGACAGGAGCATTGGGGAGGAGGAGAAATTCCTCATCACTACCCGCTGCACCCTATTTGAGTGATAGGACTCAAACCACCCGATGACAGTACCGGCGAGTCCAGAAAACTCACAGAGTTGATCAAGAAGCACAATGTGGTCCACAGTGTCAAATGCTGAGGACAGATTAAGGAGAACAAGAACTGACTCATCACCTCTATCTCTAGCCCTGAGCAGATCATTATGCATTCTCACTACAGCTGTTTCTGTGCTGTGCCTAGCCTGAAAACCTGACTGAAATGGCACATAGATGTCCGAGGACACCAGGCGATCCTCGAGCTGATGTGCCACTAACTTCTCAACCACCTTGCCCAGAAAGGGCAGGTTGGAGACAGGATGGTAATTCTCCAGGACATCAGGTCTGAGGGAACATTTCTTAAGGAGGGACCTCACCAGCGCTTCTTTCAAAGCCACAGGGAAGACCCCCTCTGCCATCGAGCACCTGGCAATCCTGGCAAACACTGGGTTGACAGCCTCGACACATTCCATTAAGAAATGCATTGGGGCTGGGTCCAGTTCACAAGAAGTGTGCTTTAGGTTTAAGATCACCCTAGTCAATTCAGACACCTTCAATGGCCTAAACTCTTCCCAAATAGGCGGAGTGCCTCCGAGACCCTCAGCCTGACCACTGTGAGGCGAATGCCTCCCTGGTGGGATCCCCAATTGGATGACTGACAGAGAAAAACTCCTTACACCAAGTGGATGACAACGCTTTTCTCGGCTGCAGACAGGCAGGGTGAAGAAGCCTGTCTGCAGTCCAAAATAGTTGTGATGGTCTGTTTTTCCCTACAACAATTTCCCTGGACAGAAATTCTGCCTTACGGGAAATTGCCCCCGGTACTCCACATAGTGGGCACATAGGGCCAGCCTATCGGCCTTCAGCGGGGTCTTCCACCAGCAATGCTCCAACCTCCAACCATTGATCTTCATCGCCTTGAGGTCCCCATCAAACTAGGGGGACCTCAAGTGAGAAGATCTGGGTCATATACCAACTGGAGCATCCAGAACTTCGGAGATCACCCTGTTATAAGTGGCCACCTCCTCTCCGGAACCCATCACACATGCCATGTCAACCCAAGATAGGTCAGCTAGCGCCAACAGTCCCTCAGGGCACATGCCCCTTAAAGGGCGAAAGCCGACCATCTCCATGGGGGGAGCCCAAACATGAACTCCACAGTACAGTGATCAGACCAGACAACTTGATCAATCTTGAGGTTACTGACCTCAAGACCCAGCTGGAATACCAGGTCCGGTGTGTGGCCATGCTGGTGGGTCACAGAAGCAACCACTTGTGACAGGCCCAGTGACTGCATCAGCTGGAGGAGGTCATAACCAAAACAAAAGGATTTGTCATCGATCCAGGCATTGAAGTCCCCCAGGATTAAATACCTGGGGGACTCCAACTCCTGGTCAACAATGAAGTCTGCCACCTCCTGCAGGAAATCCCCCACCTCACCACAGGAGGGTGGTAAATAAGGAAAATCCTGCAACCTGCACCTGCGCCCCCATGCACAGCAATGCACTCAAAAGTTCAGGTGTCCCGACTGGGTGCACTGTGAAGCCCATGCTGGCTTGAAAAACAATGGCCACACCCCCTCCCTTGCGATTCTTCCTCGGGCAGTGCACTACAGAGTACCCAGCAGTGACAGCGGCCACAAGAACTGGGACAGTATCGTCACCAAGCCAGGTTTCCATTATGCAAGCCAGGTCAACAGTGGAAACCAAGTCTTCAAAAATGGCAGTCTTGTTCCTTATCGACCTAGCATTGCAAAACACCACCCAAAGCGGAAGAGAAAATGCGTCTGGACCTCTAGCTGCCTGCCCACTCGGTCCGGTGGGAACCCAGGGTACGGAGACCAAACATGTTTGGCCTCTTCCTCAGCTCCGTTTACACACAGGGCATCTCCTGAACCAGACAACCTTAATGCAGCTCACCATCCTCTCCTCAACTGCCCTCATATCCCTGCAGATACCTCACCTCCTAGTAATTCTGACCTCCGTACAGCGTCTACCTGCGATGGCAGAAACAGGGAGGTCAATGATGGGGTGAAGGTCATGGAGCCGAGTGGCAGCATAGGTAATTCTAGCAGGACCACGACACCAACACATCTTGCCTGGCTATTCTAGTCCCCACCGGAATTCTGGAAGTGCACAAGATTTCACCATGCAGAAAGAACACACCCCACTACCACAACCACAACCACCCCCCAACCACTTACTCAAAACAAAACCCCATAAAATTAAATTACCCCACTAAAAAGAAGTGCCCCTCTTGCGTACTAGGCATACAAATACTATGCAAAATACAATTACCCCACTCACTCAGCTAATACAAAGTCTCTATCCTTCCTCCACACACCCAAATCAACAACCCCCCACCACCCAAATACAATCAAATAAATAGATAATCCAGAGGACAAATAAGGGGAGAAACCAGTGAGTGTGAGCTGCAGCAAAAGATAAAACAGAAATTTCCTAGTCAGTAAATTAAAAGTCAAACTCAAAACCCAAATCGATAAACTGGAAGTGTCCCTGCTGATGGACTCCCTGGGATGGGGTGAGTAGATAGTTGGCATCCGATCACATCTGTAAAAGATGATAGTACTGCCTGAATGTCGGCACCCATGTGGTCGATGGGTGTGACTGGAAGAGTCAACGAGGGAGGCTGCATCTCAGACGTCAACGGCGACATACTAGAAATGCTAGATTTGGTAATGCCAGTGCCAAACCCCGATATTGGTGTCAAGTTGATGGTCGGTGGGGGTGAGCGGCATTGCAATGAAAGTAGTCAACGGCGTAGAGGAGGTTGTACTTGCTGCATGGAGGGGTGACCTGGAATGCACCGGGGAGGTTTTCTGCTTCTCCTTGTCCTGATATTTATGTTTATGACTCCCTGATGACTTGTCTCGGGATTTAGAAGACCTGGACCTGGTAGACTGTGCCAGCGAAGTGGCAGTGCTATTCTTCTGGAGCTCTTTCTCTATCATGGCTACTTTCTTCTTGAAGAAAGGCTTCTTGAGGTGCCCTTTATGGTGTCACCTGGTCACAGAGCTGAAGTGCCAACGGATAGGGCAAGCTTTTATGTTGTGCTCTGAGCCTAGGCAACAAACACAGTTGTTGTGGGAATCATTGGTGTAAATCTTCTCAACACTGTCACAGTAGTGGAACAATTTTGATGGTTCCTTCAATGATATACACATTGAAAATCACTTTAAAAGTGATTACTTTTTCTATAAAAGAAAAGAAAATGGTGACTAATGCAGCGGCGTTTCCATCAGCAGTCTGATGAGTAGGGTCAACAGTGGAAAAGAACTGAGGAGAGTTGGGGCCACTCACGTTTATGTAGTAACCAATGTCTGACTTCATCCTGGGTGGTCCCTGGTGCATTGCTTGCAAATGTTTCCATGTGGTCCTAGTGCCTGGTGGCTCATAGTTCTATAGGTGTGACCAGATGAAAGAGATATCCTCGAAGAAGATCAGCCATTATCCCATTTAGAATGTCATAGGCTGTTTTGGAGAAGCAACTGTAACCCAGGGGCGGTATGCTGTTTGAATGTGACAGCAATACCAGGTGGGCTGGGTTCGGGGAGGAATAGGCCACTCTGCACAAAGGCTAGGTTTGGCAACTCTGCACAGGGGCACCCAAGTAATTCTGAACACAGGAAGCAATAACTGAAATGTCCAATACCAGAAGTGGAATTCTAAAGTGTGGCTTTTTATTCACATCCAAATAGAATAAACAAAGCATAGATGGACCCCCACGGGGCTACACTTCTGGTAATGCAGATTAAAAGAAACAAGAACACCTCCTCAAAACTTTAGCCCTCAGGCTCTGAACCCACTGGGCACACAGCCTGAACTTGCACGCTGCTTTGAGTTACACAGCCCGAACTTGCACACTGTTCTGGGTTTTCCCTGGCTCGGCTCCCTTGAAAGCCACTTGGACACCTTCTGTACTTCATGGAAACATTTTCTGGTGGCTCCCTAAACCATCTAACAGCACCTCGGCTCCATCAGGGAATTCTTTCTTTCAATCCCACGTCTATGTACTTTCCTCAGGCACTGGCCAAGTACCTGACAGAAAGTAAAAGGTGTCTCAGAGCAAACCTGTAGAGGTGAATTTAGTTACTACTAATGAGGGAATCTCCCACCTCTCGCTCCCACAATTCATACCCGACCATTTCTCTGGACAGTAAACACCTCATCCTGTAAAGCTTTGCAATGTAGATTCTTGCTAAATGTATTTCACATTCCATCTACTTGTCTTGCTTCTCATTTACGCTGGACTTGAACATACTTTTAAGTGGCATTGTCCATTACTCTAGACCCCCACTGAGTTAAGCAGTCCAGTCCCCAATTTCCTTCACTCTTTGTGCTGGACTTGCACATACTTGAATTAAGTGGCAACATCCATTACTCTAGACCTCCCACAGATTAAGCAGTCCAATCTCCACTTTCCAACTGTACTTGGCTGTCTTTTCCTGACCCCACAGTAACAGTCCCTTTAGTTTCATTCTGTTCAGGTAAAAAACACTTGGCCCTCCACAAGGAATTTCTCTCTCAGAGCTTCTGGTGCCTCAGCACAACTTGAACAGGCAGCTTCTTTCACTTAGCCAGACCCAGGTGGTTGCCCCTGGAAAACAGGCAAGAACCTTCCCCCCATCCCCTCAGGGATGGGGCTCTTGAACCATTGAAAGCGGTTTCCACCACTTCAGTTACCAGTTCCTGTGTTCCTCTACAGGTGGAAACACACACCTTCTAAAAGTAGCTCTAAAACAGAGCTTAAAGCTCTGAGAGCCTGCACACACTCAGCTGTACTACTGTCTCTAACTCGGACTGCACACAGACTGACTTCAAAATCCCCAGTGTTCTACACTAGCCTCCAACTGCAACATTCCAGTGTGGCTTATGCAGCTTCGAAAGTTCTATAATGATGTCATCCCTCAGTCTCAGCTGATACTGAGGACAGAGTGAGACAGTGTGAAGTCTATTTAACTGGAGTTTCACAAGCTGCCTTCCCTGCCTACCACTAGGTCTTACTGGGATTCTAGTAATCTGGGGTAATGGGAGGTTACACAACCACTGGCCACACAGGAATTTTTTGAAAGAGAAAAAGTTCTCTGACAACCAGGGGGAGGTATGACAGGGAACCTAGTGGACTGTGACAAAGCATATTGCATCCTGGGAGCTCAAGGCATGTGTCTTTTTAAACAAAGTACTAAGGGAATTGTGGCCTCTTTCTACTTCTCAGTGCAAAGAGACAACACTAGATGGCTGTATGCAACAGAGATGGGTCAAATCTGAAAAGAATTGTTTGCTGCGTGCAGGGACTCCTATGATATGAGGGTAAGACTTAAAATTTAAGTCAGTTTGGCTTGTATTTTCCTATTCCGTGCTTTTGTGTTTATACATGTTTACTTTAAATTTCATAGTGTGTGTAGGCCCTATTAGTTTACTACATAGCTTATAAATTATGTGCAAATATTAAATATTGTTCATTTAATATATATGTGACTGCAGTGTGCTAATAAGTACAGGTAATCTATTTTCTGGTCAATTCCATGATCTACTCCTTTAAACTGTACTACCAACTTAAAAAGTAAACCTGAATCTGATACAGAGTACATGTAAGGTGTACTTTGAGTGAATAGGGGGATTATTATACCCAAGAGGCCTTGCAATGTGTGAGCCAGAGCCTGTGGTGGGATGTAAGGGGAGGAAGCCCTGAGTGAGTCATGATCAGGTTGGTGGTAGTATGACCGAGTGAGCAAGTCAGGTCACCATGACAACATAGAGCATCTTGGGTGGCATTGTGACTGCATGGTAGCAGTAGCTGGGATTATGTGTGCTCCTTCCAGAACAGGCACGCAGGCACAAAGCCATTTGCATGGGAAGTATAGTGTGTGTGTGTGTGTGTGTGTGTGTGTGCTGGATTTGTGCCAAATGAGATGGCTTGCCTGTGAAAAGCAGACAAAATCAGACCTCACAGAAACCCTAGAGAAAAGTGACAGTAGTATGGTGAGGTTGAATCACAGAAAAAGCTGGCCTATGTCATGAGACAGAGGTCAAAGAGCATGAACTTGAAATCAGAACCAGGGTGCATAATGAGTGACCAGCTCACACTGAGGCAATGAAACTAGATCCTGCCCTAGTAAAAGTAAAGGCAGATGCAGATCTGCAAAAGTTGAAGTGGTGGTAGATCTGCAAAAGGCAAATACTGAGGCTGAGTAATGAGAAGAGAGTGTCAACACCATGAGATCCAGATGTAGCAGAGCAAGAAAAAGAGCACCAAGAGTGAGGGGGACAGAGAAAGTGAGTATGAAAGAGAGAGAGAAATGTGAACATGAGAAATCGAGATTCTGTAACATGAGGCACCATTCCAAAACGTAAACACTGGCATGGGAGCCCCCACCCCCACCCCCCAAGCCAAAATTTATTGTAAAATGTTTCTACATTATTGTGAGGGGACAATCTTAACCTTTTACTAAAATCTTTTGAAAGATTGTGTGACCAGTGTAAGTTGGACAGGGCTTCTTGGGTGACTTGCCACACCCCATAACTGATAGGCAAAGCCTTAGATGCATTTGCCAAAATGGGTGATGCAGATTGCACGGACTATGTTAAAGTGAAAAATGTTTTACTGAAACATTTTGTATTGACTCTTGAAATATAGAGGCTCAAATTTAGGGAGCTAAAGAAAGCACCAGGGACAGTTACATACAGAAATGTATGTTCAATTGTGTAATGTTTTTCAAATGTGGTTAAGAGGTGCTAAAGTAGTTACTGCTGAACAAGTAATAGATGTGCTTAAGATGCAGCAGTTTCTCTGAACTGTGTCCAAAGAGTTGCAAGTGTGGTTGCTGGATTAAACATGTAGCACTAAGAAAGAGGCAGCTGAAAATGCTGATCAGTTCATGTGTAGCAGGCCACACATCCAGTGGAAACACAGTGGATCAGTAGATGGTTTTAAGGGAACCCCTGGGGGGCAGACTAAGGTAAACCAGCATGAACATGAATCCAAAGTGGAAAACACTGCTCTCAAAACAAATGAGTCAGGAGAGAGGAGGTGTTATGGAATCAGGATACTTTTTATGTGATTGCCCAAAGAATAGAAATATGGGGCAGAGTGCAGAGAGAGGGGATAACCTTTTGAAACAACGACATTTAGTGGTCTTGACAAGGAAAGATGACCACTAATTCCACTGCTCATATGCACCCTGTCTTCATTAATGGTAAAATAACTGAGGGGTTAAAAGATGACAGAACTTCCCTTTCCATAGTGATAAAGAATTCAATAAATGAGGCACAGATTCTGCCAGGTCAGCTTGCCAGAATGTGGGATGTGACCAGGCCTGTGGTCTCAGTACGGTAGTACCTATGGCAAGGGGCCATCTAAACTGGAAGCAAATACTTCATCACAATCACCTAGTGAATCTTGGTTGGTACTGTGACAAGTACCCCAGTGCCTGTTTCAAAACATCTGACTCCAAGCCAGCCCAGTGGAGTGGTGGACTGAGATGCTGGCTGCCACACCTCCAACTATACCAATGACCTGGGTTCAGGAATGGACAGGGGATGTTTAGGGGCTGGCCAGGGGAGAGAGGATTGAGCATCCTCTACTAGCTCTCCTCCCTCTGAGGGGGGGGTACACATGTCCCACTAGGCAGCTAGGGATCATGGTAGCAGTGCAGTGGAACACTAGGAAAAGGAATCCCACCCTTAGGACACTGGGGGGGGGTATCACTGTAGAGGTGGGGTCAGCACAATGTGTCACTGCACATGCTGTAGGCTGTGAGGGAGAAAATGGTGAGGAAAAAAATCCCAACCAAGGACAAATGATAGCTTGGACCCCTGGAGGCCCCACATCAGTGACTAGGCACCTATGGGTCCTGTAGCAGGAACAATCAGAGCATGAGGTAAATCCCAGAGAAGCCAGGTGATGGGGCTAGAGTGACCATCCTAGAAAGAGGCAGGTCATGTGACAACAGGAGAAAAAATACTTGTTAAAGTGATTTTCCAGTCTACGGGTTTAAGGTATTGGGCTTCATAGCTGATTGCTGACAAAAGTAACATTCGTAAGTGCGTCCTATGATTTAGGGAAGGGATCATAAGTACAGCTGAACCCATGGCCATCAATCCCATCCAATTTCCTGGTCCAGCAGCTCCGCCCCCACGCTCAGACATTTTGTGATGTCTACGCAGGGAGAGCACGGGAGCATGCCCCATTCAAGTCTATGGGAGCATGTTTCAATGGTTTTTACAGATGTTTAAGCAACCTTTAGAGGAAAATGAAAGCCACCTCTCAGATAATAGGGCCCCTATTAGCTGAGCAGCAGCTTTTATTTTCCTCTAAAGATTGCTTAAATGTCTGTAAAAACCATTGAAAAATGCCACCATGAACTTGTATGGGGCACGCCTCCACACTCTCCCTGTTTAGATGTCACAAAACATCTGAGCGTGGAGGTAGAGCTGCTGAACCGGGAAGTTGGAAGGGATTGGCTGGCTGTGAGTTTGGCTGTATTTACAATCCCTTCCCTAAATCACAGGACACACTTGGCCTTGTACAAGTCTGTGGTGGCATCTTACAAATGGTACTTTTGGCAGCAATCAGCTAACGCTGCCATAGGGTACATAATGTATTGGGCTATGAAGCCTAATACCTTAAATCAGACAATTCCTTCTAAAAAAATTAACATCTGACTGTCTCCAACAAACCTCACGGTTGCTGTCTTTGTTAAATCACTGGCTAGTTCCGTGATAAGCAATATGATGTCATAACAAATACACTATATAAAATTTGAAAATCCAGATGAAAACGTTATACAGACTTCATGAATCAGTTTACAAAAATGTACTATAAAATCTGGATAAGTAAAGTAAAATTCACAAAAAGATGATCTCCAGTAAACAGTCTCAACAGAATATATTTGGAAATTATATACTAAAATGGATTTCTGTTCTTATGACTCATGTGGGTCATATATGTACTTAATTTGGAAGTAGCCCAAAATAACATGAACTAGAGTATGTTACAGTGACACTACTGGGGCTTGCTATGTATCTTATGCCCCTGGGGTTAGATTAAGGAAGCTAACCCGACCAATGGTGTATCCTTTTACTATTACATACCTTTTTTTATGGTCATTGCTTTGACATTAGCAGAACCCTTTGGAGTGCCAGATAATCAAACTGCTCAGTTCTAGCCATTGTTTTATAACTCATTATAAAATAAAGTCCACTGCTTATACATTATTTCTATCACTGCCAGAAACAAACAATACTTGTGTACACTTACATTTATATGCGAAACCAGCTCCACGGTAAGTTTTTCAGCCAGACATGGAATTGTGGCCTTTTTTCCATCTAGAAGCGCTCTATGAGGGGGAGTAAATATAACATTTTAGAAAACTACTTACATTAAAAATGTGATGGTCAGTCTTGCACTAGGAGCCACACATAAATAGGGCATCATGCCTAAAATTTTGAGTCTCTGAATGAGTGGTTATGATGTATATTCATATCAGATTTCAGCACAATTAGATTGATGTTTGTCAAGATATGCCCATAATCACAACCACAGTCCAGAACTCATGCATACTGTATTTAAAGGGCACTACGGACAAGATTATGATGCCCTCAAGAAATGGTGCTAAGAAATGTTTATACCAAGCTTGATCATGGCATGACAGATGGTTCTCAAGATATGAAATACGACAATCAGAATCAGAAACATGCTGCATACATAACCCTTTCCCCAATATGGGTTCTGTAGTGGCAAAATATTTATGCCGTCCTAACTAGGACTAGGTAGAGGAAGAATAATAAAGGGGCCACCAGAGGAAGAAGAGCAGCATTTTGTTGGACAGATGCCAGCCAGAGAGAGTGATGTAGGAGTACCTCGGCTGTGACTATGAGCTGCCAGCAGAGATATGCCAGACCTGGGGCAATGGCTCTAGCTTGGTTCTGAGGCAAAGTGTTCCCCACTGAGCACTGGTCTCTGAGGCCCCATAACCAAAGAGCAACACGTTTATCTGAGTACCTATCCATGACTCTGCACTAGTGTGCAATATCAGACCTTCCTATGCCAACATCTGAGATCCTTGCCTGTGACCCAAGAGCAGAACTGAGATGGGATGGTGCATCTTTGATTCAGCCCAGAGTCCACACCTTTGGGTACTTGAACCCACATTAAGTGTAGTAAGAAAGGAGACCTGCTCGTACTTCAGTCACAAAAAAAAAAAATACCCAGGCAACACTGTACCAAGAGAGCTGCCAGTAAAGTGGCCCTAACTTGGAAGTGACTGCCGTGGTGATTTATAAGGAATGATAGAAGGGCAGACATTTATTGGGTTTTTTCTATTTTTACAAGAGTGTCTGCAGGAAGAATGAATATTTCAGCTCTTGCACTTCATGAATTTGTGAGTCTCTCCCTGTAAAGCTGTTGTTTGTTATCAGTATACACCCCCTACCCATGTGACTTACAGGACCATGCCTGAGGAATAACACTGGTGGCTAAAAGATAGTACTTCTGTTTTACAAGACATGTCCATTTGCATTCTTCTGAATAACACCACAGCCAGGTGGACCTGTAGAGGGGCATAAGTTAGCAATGTGATGAAAGAAGCTGTGCCCTCCAAACTATAGAATTATGTTTAAACAAACCATCACTTTCCACCCACTTATGTGACAGTATTGTGACTAAGAACCCTGGCCGACATCCTGCCTCAAAAGGGCACTATTTACCCTGGGAACCCAGTTACACATAACTACCATAAAATCTCCCAGGAAGTGGGATTATAATTGTCTATAACAAGTTTGATCACAATTGGATAAGAAGCTCAGTAGATGGTACATGTGGAGGCATTCATTGTTTCCACTTGCCAGAGCACTGTCCCCCATCAGGTATAAATAGGAGGTACACAATGAACTGCCCAGAATATGTCATTTATCTTTGAGTGAGGGGCCAAAAGAATAACTCACAAGTGGCAGAGCCATGAGCGAGTAGTGTCCTGTCTCCTTACAAGTGATAAGAAGTTGCACATTATAAGCCAGACTCCTTCGTGTCACATTTCTACAATGTACTTTAAACTGTACAGCTTTTCACCTAGTTATTTCTATGAGGATAACCATTTCTGTTTGATTTCACTGCTCTGAGTGTGGCAGAGACCACTGTGGTGTCAACAGGCATTGTTCAAGCTGCTCTACCTTTGGTTAAGGGTTCCTTTGTGACCTATTTAAAGCGCACATAAATGGCTCAAACGAAAATCAATGATTCATCTTCTTTTAGAATACTTCAGTGGCTACAATAAATCACCTTTATCTGTATAGTTTGACATATAGCTACACTGTACAAACATAAATACTCTACCTTTCACAGGAAGGAGATTGGGGGTGATACAGGAGGAAAGAGTAGGGACCAAAAATGCTCAGGAGAGGAAGGGGAGGCTAAGGACCACTTTAATCTAGCTAGCAGGAGAAGAAAAAGATTGAATAAGAAGGTTACTGCAGGCATAGACAGAGGAACACATAAGGGGAAGGGGAATAAGGAGGAGATTGAAAGGGGATCTGCCAAAACACCAGGAGCCTAAACAGGAACAATGATCTACAGGCACTGGTAACACAGATCAAGTTACAGTATATCTGTTAGCCATCACAGAGACATGGGCCACAGGGAAAAATAAAAGGGATTTGGCAGTTCCAGGTTATACCCTGTACAGGAGGAACAGTAACAAAGGTAAAGGGGGGAATAGCCCTCTATATCAGGGAGGTAATAGAAGCTGCAGAAGATGGGATCACCAAGAAGGAAGGAGGGGATTGGAGTCAATGTGAATACTGCTAACTATGGCTGCTGGTAAAAAGGATACGATGGGAGTAGTCTATAGACCACTGGAGCAAAAAGAAGGAGATAAGGAATTGCGTGATGAGATTAGTATTATCTTTTCCTACCTCTACATTGGCACTTTACTTACTCCGTTTGTCTACTGTCTCTCTCCCCCATTCAATCTTCCTCCCAGCCATGACCACCTTGGTTCTATTTTTCCTCTCCATGGTCCCTGCTACGTGCTAATCTTTTACTTTTGGCAGTATAGATGTGCATCTTTCCCACGCTTTACTATAGCATGGCACTTTTGCCCATTATTCATTTATTGTGTATGGCACTGACCATTTGACCTCCCATCTCCTGCTTGCACTTTCACCCCCTCTTTTTCTGTGTTTTATTATTTGTATCACATATCTTTTTTTGATGTTATATTTATTGTTATAATAATCTTTTTTGGGATGAACTGTGGCAATACAGTGTTTTATTTCATTTGGTAGATGTGTTGCTGATGCTTCTCAACTGATGGTACTATACCTTTAAACTAGCCTGTATTTAAGTCTGAGACTTTGCATCGGTAGCCCCACCCCCATGAAGCTCACATTAGTGTCGAAGCACCAGGAATTAGTGTGATTGTCTTGCATGAATAAATTTGCTTGCTGGCATTTATCTCTCGACTTCATGATTCAGTAATTTATTTACTCACCTGCTACAGAATTTACTCCCAGTGTGCAGTTGCCATGTGTCTTTTGCTTTTTTGGGGGACTTTAAGCAGCAATTCTGAAAGTGGTGGAAGGTTCATGGCCTCCTGAAATATCAAACCCAACAAATCTCAATTCCTCACTATTTATATTTTGGCTGTTTAAATATAGTCATTGAAGAGCCAGAAGAATGAGAGTTCAACTCCTGAATCTATTCAATATATTTATTTTTACTTCCACCAACAATGAAAGCTGATGATTTGCAAGGTGCCCCCTCACTTTCTCAAGGAAAAGTAAGCAGGGCAGAGGAGCAGAATGACCGATGTCTACAACTTTTAATCCTAGGAAAGAAGGAAAAAATAATGAGAAGCTTTCAGCAGTGCCAAGTAAACCCATGATCATATTAACAATCACTGAACATAGTTGAAACTTTTTTGTTTTCACAAAATGAGGGGGCACCTCATGCAATTTCAGCTGTCCTTATCGGTCCTTTTAAGCAGTCAATGACTTGTTGCAGGTGCTCGTGCATGTAAACTTAAAACATCTCTAATAAGGGATCCAGAAAGTTATCTTACTTGACTTAAGTGAGCTTTCAGTGAATTCAGCAAAAACTGTCTAAAAGCCTGAAGTCTATTTGCTTCTTTTATTTGATGTTAGATAGATTTGGTTAAATGGGATTGATTAATAAAAAGATGCCCATGTTTTAGACAGTAGTTACATTATAGTGCTCTGAGTTAAATTATTTTAAATCATTGGGCCCTATGCACTAATGGGTGGTAAATATGCGCCGGAGGTGCGTATCCCACCCCCGTAGCTCCACACCTGTGGACAGGTGCGCACATGCCGGTATGCACTACCGGCAGCTACCTGTCCACTACTCCACCCCACGGTGCACAGAACTGTGCAGGGCTCATGGGGGCAGAGTAGTGAATCCGGGTAGGCATCCAACAAAAAACTTGTTCCAGGTCCCAGAGTGGATCCCTAATGCGGGCAGGCATGGGTCCGGGTATGTGAATAGCACCCACAGACACATGGACCAGCACCATCTTGCTGCCATCCCTGGCTGCCCAATAGACCTGTAGCTGCACCACACATGACAGTCCCCCCATGTGCCAAACTCGCCAACATGCAGGCACTAGTACCGGGTGGCACATGCCCCCCTCCCTGCACACGGAGACACCCACTGCACCTCGTGGCCTGAACTAACACAGCTCACCAGTGTATCCCCCCATGGCACTGGCTACCATCTCACCGTATCTGCTGTGTTGGTGCCGTGGTCAGAGATGGCCAGTGGCACAGCCTCTGCACGCCTTCATGGCTGCCATCCATCTGACATAGGTGGGCACACATCGGCTGCACACCCCTGCATATGTCAAATGACCAGCGGCCATGGTGGTGTGTGGAGGGCTATGCCACTGGCCATCTCTGACCATAGCACTGACACAGCAGGTACGGTGTGGGAGGTGTTGGTGCCGTGGGTGGTGGGGACCTCTGGTTACAGGGGGTATGTTTGGCGGGGTCAGGGCACCTCTGCCTATGTGGGTTTGGAGGAGGTGCTGCTGTGTGATACCAGTGTCAGGTGATTCCATGGGGGGAGTTGTATGGTCCATTGATGGGTACTGCCAGGTGGGAGGGTTGGCTGTGAGTCCCTGGGTGCCATGCCATGGTGATGGGCTGCATGGGCATGGTGGTGCAGCCCTGGGTTGGTGAATGCAGCATCGGAGGGGGCCCACACTGTAGTGTGTGTGGAGTTGTCTGCCATGGGTGTATGGGGTTGGGGCCAGGCCACGCTGTGTATGGGGGGACTGCTCACTGGTTGTGGGGCCATTCAGCTGTCCAGTGTGTGGGGGCTGAGCATGTAGAGGCACTTATGGCAGGGCTGTCCCTGGTGTACTAGCCAGCCCCTACATGCCACAGTGAGCAGCACTACTCACCTTGGTGCATGTCGACATAGCTGGCATCTTTCACCCCCAGCTCATTACTGTTCACATGGCTGGGGATTGGGTGCATAACAACTGTGTGCCCCAGTCATGAATGCCACTTGACCACCACTCCGCAGCATTCCAACTTAGCTACATCAACGAGCCCGGTTTAGGTGGCATGTTGGCATAGTGCATAGGACCCATAGGCCCCTATGCACTAATGGGTGCAAGTTACGTGCCAAAAATACGTAACCCACCGGCACAGCTCTGCACCTGTAGACAAGTGTGCACCAGCCATTATTTACTAATGGCCAACACTTGTCCGAGGCTCCGCCCCCTGGCACGCAGGGCTTCGCAGAGCAACCACAGACAGAGTTGCAGATCCAGCTGGGCATCCAGTCAGATGCCCAGCATTGGTCCAGCAATGGATCCCTTGCGCTACAGCATGGGTCCGTGTGCGTGAAAGCCCACCACAGGCACCCGGACCCACGTGGAATGGCCCTGATGTCCTGTAGACCCCCCCCCCACCAGTCATAACTGCAAGGTGCCCTCCCGGCACACAGATGGACCCCTAGCTGTGGTACCCCACCCCATCCTACAGGCCGCCTCCCAGCACAGATGTGTCCCACCCTGCTCCTGCACCTCCCCCAAGACCCCAACACCACACGCAGTATCCCCGAGCCCCAAAGGCAGTTCACATAACCCCCATGCACACAGCAGCCCCTTTGCTGCCAGGCCATGGGCCACCCCTGTACCCCCACCCCTGCATTGTTGAGCACTCACCCCCACCCACTGCAGCACCAACAACCTCCCCACCCCATCCCATCGTGCCGTAGCCAGGAACAGCCAGTGGCACAGCCCTCCTCACACCTCCTCGGCCACTGGCCGTCCAAGTGCTGCTGGTAGTGCAACCTTTTAATAGGCAGTGCGCTCCTGGCAGCACTTGGACTGCTGCCAGCCGAGGTGGAGTGTGGAGGACTGTGCCGCTGTCTGTTCCTGGCCATGGCACTGACATGATGGGGTGGGAGGGTACTGTCGGTGCCACAGTGGGTGGGGGAGTACACTGCCCAACAATGTGGGGGCAGGGGTACCGGGGGAAACCTGTGGCCTGGCAGCAAATGGGCATCTGAGTGCGGGGGAGGGCAAGCAGTCCTGCTGACTGGGGCTCTGCTGGGGGGCGCTCATGATACTGGGTCCTTGCAGGGGATGCTATGGGTTGGGGAGAGGGACCATATGGGACGGAGATGTTTGGCAGGTCAGGGACTGGGTGGATGGGAGCACCACCTCGGTGCCAAACTGAGTTGGGGGACCACATGTTCTGTGTTTTCGGGCACTCACCGGATCAGCTACTCCAGGCTTCCCCATCTGTCTCGTGGGCCGGGTTGGCACGGAAGGTTGCTTCCTGTCCCACCATGTCTGATGGGTGCATTCTGTGGGGGCACACAGTGGGTTATGGCAGGGTCCCAGCTGCCATAATCTGCTCCGCACTACACCCCCTGTGGACAGCACTACATGCCTTTGTGACTGGCGCATAGTAGCAGCCTGCCCCCAGCATGCCCACCCCCAGCGTGTTGCTATCTGTGCAGCCAGGGATCAGGCATTGGGATCAGGCACTACTGCCACATGACCCATTCAGTCATAGTGATGCCAACATGCTTGGTTTTACACAGCTGTTGGCATCGTGTATAGGGCCCATTGTTTGTAATTACCAATACCATACAGTTCCCAGAGAACTATAGTAGATTACTTTAGGAGCCTACACTTTCAGTTTGCATATATATAATTTTTCACAGACTTTTGCACAAGACCTTGGTAGACCAAAAGTAGAGTCATTGAGGAGACCTACAAGTACTTTTGTTGCCTTTAGCATTATTTCTCTAGCAGCTTTCTGTATTTAAAAGAGGAGGAAAGATGCAGTAATTTTTTATGGTTCTTTGGGACCCTTTCATGAAATGGTTTGAATGAGTATAACCGTAAGCATTGAATAAAAAAGAGTCAGCCCAGTGGCACAGAGAGTTAAGATGCATGACCCTACATGTCCCATCATGCCAGCAACCCAGGTTCGGATGCAAACCTGGGCCTCTTGTGATTGGTCTGGGGGAAGGAACTGAGCATCCTTTGACAGTGCTTCTAACCCGTGGGGAGGGCCATGCCATATCAGTCCTGTACTGCCACCTCATGGAGTCATGGTGGGGGGGCAGCAGTTATGGTCAGATAAACTGATGGTTGGTGGTCAACAAGCGATCCTTGCATGTCACTGGCTATAAGGGGAGAAAACTGGAGGATGAAAAAGCAATGAGGCATGATGACACACACCCCACTTCAAACCTACACCACTACCTGGTAAGGCCACTACCAGACTGTGACACTGGGAGGGGGGTATGGCCCCTCCCCTTCTTGCCCCCTCATGGGTTGTAATCCATTGGGGTATTGAGGCCGGTAAGTCCTGGGGAGGCATGCGCCAGGTGAGAGAGGGGTTGGGGCTGAATGGGGCAAGCATGGGGGACAAAAACCAAAATGGAAAAAAAAAGAATCAAATATAAATAATGAAGAACTGTGATTTCTTGGGTTCATTATTTTAAAGGAGCAGTGCAATGAAACTGAAAAAACTTTGACCCTATCTTTTTTTCACTAGGTAAGATTCCAGGCATCTTCCAATTTTATTTGGTGGTAAACATTTCTAGTTCCACCAAATGTAAGTATTTTAAAAATGTTTTATTTTTTTATTTTTTCTCATGAGAAAAGATGTCTGCCACATTTGGCTTTAACACAGCATAAAGAAAATAAAAATAACTCATGCTGCGTGGCACAGCAGTACCTAGAAAAGTAGATTTGACAGGTATGCAAATATTTTTATCAACTGTAGCCAAAACTAGCTCTTTGGAAAAACATATTTCTATACACTGCTGCTTTAAGTACATTCTGGCTGCTCCTTGGCTTTCTGTATTGCTGTTTAAAGGCTACTCAGGTTAAAATGAAAGGGCATGTATTTGAATCTTCTGAGTTTTCTACTGTACCTATCTCTTTTCAGTCCAGCTTACCATAAAAAATTTGTTAGTGTAACCATTAAACATTAGGGCAAAGTGGGGATGTGCTGTATACTCCATTTTTACTATATTTATAAAACAATTTGAATACTTATTCCAAGCTGGGTGAGTGAGCCATCTCTCTAATTAGCATTTGTAGTGCAGCAAGTTTTTAGCTGGAGCAAACTCCTACCACTCTTTACCTTTCAAGGTCATGGGCCACAGTGAGGTTTGCCATTGCATGTTTTAAAGGAGAACTGTATACATACTGACCTCCCGGCCCCTGAAAGGCTTACCCCCCATTAAGTTTTTTATAAAAGAACCCCCCTTTTTGTCCAGCAGCCATTTACTTTAATTTTATTTTGTAAAGTCCATGAACCGGAAATATGGTGGACCATGCACGGCACCAAAAACCAAAAAACACAGCACCAACACTTCCTGAAAAATGTACTGTATTGTGAGTATAACTTCCAACATCACAATTCAGGAACGCCATGCAGGACAGACAGTTCAAACAAACAAAAGGTCCGACCGGTTTCACACCAGAAACAGGGCCTCCTCAGGGACCATGCACGGCTCCATTTACTGTAACAGTGCAGGGCTGCACCACTTGCTAACATTGAAGCGATCGGTGCAGCGCTGCACCGTTACAATAAATGGAGCCGTGCACGGTCCACCATATTTCCAGTTTGTGGACTTTACAAAATAAAATTAAAGTAAGTGGCTGCTGGAAAAAACTCTGTTCCTGTATAAAAAGTTTAACTGGGGGGTAAACCTTTCGGTGCGGGGAGGTCAGTATGTATACAGTTCTCCTTTAAAGGCATTCATTGACAGCCACACACACTGCATGTGCACCCACTAGGCACCCAAAAAGTTCTGGAATTTGAATCACCTTGATAGACACATTCCCTAATTTCTTGCCAAGGTGGTAAAAACTGTCACATCAGAGTCAGTGCACTCTCAGACAAAAGCCAAAGTAACACTGTGGAATCTCAAAACAAGTAAGCCTCACTGCACTAGCACAGGAGAGGGTGGGAGGGAGGCATGTGGTTGGGGATGAATATCATTAGAAAAGCATAACTACCAGTGAGTAACTCTTTCCCCTACTAACATGAATTCATACAAAGCTACAAATTAGCTTGAAAACCAGCAGTGTCCAAATGAGACAAGGGAGTAAGTGTTGAGTTAGGAAACAGATTTTTAACTACAGTTTTAAGTACAACAAGCATTTGTCAATGCCGAATGTTTGCTTGCTGGCATTGGCAGTGGTAGTGGAGAAGTTACAGAGCTGCGTAATAGGAATGGCAGTGAAGTACTGAACTGAAGCCAACCCCACCACCACCCTGCAGAGAGTGACAGGCATTGGGGTGTGCCTTTGGGTCATCAGGCATAATGGCTATGCCATTTCACCACACCCCACCCTGCAGACACTGACAAGTGTCACGGTGTGCCTTGGGGTCTTTGGCCCTTATGTGCACCCCATTCCATCAGGAAGTACGGTGAGATGGGTGTGGTATAGGATAATGGGGTGAACTTTGGGGCCGAAGAGTCCAAGGCATACCTCGATGGCTCTCACTGGCTGCAGGGTGCAGAATGGTATGAACATTACAGGCAAGAATCCCAAGTCACATCCCTGATGCTTGTCATTCTCTACAGGGTTGGGCGTTATGGTTGGAAACCCTAATACCTCAGGCATTCGTTGGTATTTTCACTCCAAATTTTCAACATGGTTTTTTTGTGACCCCACCTCATGAACAGTGGCAATATCAGTTTGTTAGCCGAAAGCTGCTTATGCACAGAGACTACGGCATTTAGCACCACAGGTGCAAAAACATTCGAACAGGATGTAAAAGTTACGTTGTACTGTTCATGGGGAGGTGTAAAATGGCAATGTTGCAAATCTGCAGTAAAAATATTAAAAACTGGTGAAGTCACAAGCAGTATAGAAACTGTGCAACGACACCCGTAATGTAATTAGTTTAGGATTTTACAGCAGATTGTCAACACAGGCATTTTGGGACCTCCGATCATGAACAGTGTCATTGTGATTTTCTTTATCTGTTCCGAACAATGATTTCCCACAGCGACCACACATCTCTGCGCTGAAAGTGTGAAAACACATTTCGGCCATGTTGTGAAAAATGACACCTGTACTGTTCATAAGGAAGTGTGGAAAAATGCCACTGGTGAAAATCTAGACTGAAAATATTACAAAGTCATGAACTTACGAGGGTGCGTGGAAACTGCGCAATGCTCACCTGTAACACAGTCATTTTATGGACTTTTGTCACCAAATTTTCAACATAGTCATTTTAAGACCTCTGCTCATGAACAATGTAACTGTGATTTTCTTTATCTGTCCCAAACATTGCTTTCGCACACCGACTGCACCATTGAGCGCTACATGTGTAAAACACATTTTGGCGCACGTGAAAATGGCAGCTGTACTGTTCATAAGGAAATGTAATAAAATGGCAATGTTGAAAATCTGAGATGAAAATATTGAAAATTACAAACTTACGAGCGTGCGTAGGAACTGCGCAACGCACGCTCGTAAAACAGTCATTTTTAGGAATTTTTTCACCAAATTTTCAACATAGTCATTTTAAGACCTCTGCTCATGAACAGTTTCACTGTGATTTTCTTAATGTGTCCCATACATTGATTTCGCACACCGACTGCGCCATTGTGTGCTACATATGCGGAAACATGTTTTGGGCAAGATATAACAAATGACAGCTGTACTGCTCATAAGGAGATGTGATAAAATGGCAATGTTGAAATTCTGGAGTGAAAATATTGAAAATTCGCAAACTTACGAGCGTGCGTAGGAACTGCACAATGCACGCTCGTAAAACAGTAATTTTTAGGAATTTTTTCACCAAATTTTCAATATAGCCATTTTAAGACCTCTGCTCATGAACAGTGTCACTGCAATTTTTCTTAATTTGTCCAAGACATTGATTTCGCACACCGACTGTGCCATTGTGCGCTATATGGGCTGAAACACATTTTGGGTGAGATGTGAAAAACAGCTATACTGATTCATAAGAAGATGTGGTAAAATTGCAATGTTGAAAATCTGGAGTGAAAATATTGAAAATTAGCGAATCTCACGAGCCTGCGTGGAAGTGCGCAACACATGCCAGAACAAGTCATTTTGGAATTTTACCAAATTTTCAAAATAGGCTTTGAGAGCCCACCTATGAACACTGGCAGTGCCATTTCGTTAATCATTCTCGAAAGGTGATTTCATGCAGTGGCTGTGAAATCACCCTTCGGGCCCGAGTAATGCCATGACAGTGACAGCATTCATGAGAAAGGATCCCAAAAACCCCATGTTGAAAATTTGGTGCAAAAATTCCAAAAAATGCCTGAGATATGCAATAAAGTTGAAAAAACCCGATCTATCCCATTGTGCAGCTTACTGGCATTTCCTCAGTTCGCGGTCGGCTTTGAAGAGTGCAGACGTGTTCCCGGTCCACCGAAGATCGTTGCGCCGGAGTCTGGAGGTAAGTATGGGGTGAGGGGGTGGGGAGGCAGGGTGACAGTGGTGGGTGCGGGTTGTGGGAGGGGGCCAGGAGAAGCGCCGAGGGACAGTTTTTTATTTACAGGTTTTTTTAAATGACGATGGGGACGCCACGCTTGGGTGGGCCTCAGCGTGGCACAAGGACGGCTGGTTGGGGCGTGGAGCCGACGGGGATTGGGCACCCTGTCGGCCATATCATCAGTTGCCACGCTGGGGTGGGCTCCCAGCGTGGCACCCTGTACTCTGGGGAGGACAGTGGAGTCAACGGGGATTGGGCACCGCTTATTATATCATCAGTTGCCACGCTGGGGTGGGCCCTCAGTGTGGCACCCAGTACTTCGGGGAACAGTGGAGTCGATAGGGAATTGGGCACCCTGCCGGCTATGACTGCCACGCTGGGTGGCACCCGGCGTGGCATGTGGAAGGCTTTGGGGGTCGCAGCACAGCTGATGGGGATTGGGCACCCCCATCGGCTATACAGTGTGTGCGTGGGGGGGCACGCAGTATGCGTGGTGTGTATGTGTGTGTGGGAAGGCGCATGAGCAGAAGGCATCTGATCGCTGCTCACCGAAGCGTAGGTCCCCCTTTGAACTGTACGCCACTGCATTTTGGAGCTGTCATAGACAGCTCCAGCATGCATTGGAGGATTGGGGCCGCGCCTGCCAACACACTGATTGAATTGGAAGAGGGGGTGACACACCTCCGAAAACTCGAATGATGGCACTATGTTTCTTGCACATGCGTGCAAGCAAACATAAAAACGAACTGTGCTACAGGAAATCAGAAACAATGCAATTTTCTTGTTATTAGCTGCCCTGGATGCTTCATTAACTGACTATAAAATAAAAAAAGAGGGCAGTGGGACACTGTCTGAAGAAAGAATTTTCAAATTAGTCCTCCAAGTGTCAACATGATCATTTATTAAGTGGCTTTACCCTCAATGTTTCACCATTTCAAATATGCCTTCATCAGGGGACACAGTGTATTTCAGTTTGGCACCTTAAAATGAAATAAAAACATATCTATTATTGTTTATATGAATTTTTAAACAAATTATATTTATAAAGCTTAAAAGTATTCAATTCAATTAAATTTTTATTTAACCAGGAATACACCACTGAAACAAGCTAATTTACAAAGCGGTCCTGGAGGACAATGGAAACATACATGTAAATACAATCACAAAACAACAGGAAAGCAGCAGTAATATACAGAAAAGGCAAAACAATAGTAATACCACATAGTATGCAAGTTATACACCTAGTAATGACTCTAGGTGTGCAATAGCTGTAATAGAGCTTAAGCGCTAAGTTGATATGGAAAAGGCTAAAGCAGAGAGAATAACACGAGAGGTGTGTATAGAAGAGAAAGGGAGGGTAGTACAGGGGGGTGCAGGTAGAAGTGTGATGAGGGAAGTGGAGAGTCTGGAAAAAAGTGGTATCCACTAATAGTGTGCTTTCAGTATCTGACACTTTGTTGTAAAGATATTAGTACTTTAAAACGTTTTTAAATGTTTTTGTTTCCTCTTTTTGCTGCCTGGAAAAAAACACAATACCCATTGTTTAAAATTAAAGTTCTTTTATATTTATTTCTCTGTGTTACTATACCAACACCATCACCCTGTGCACATTGTGCCACAGCAAATATTCATGTGTTTACAACCCTTTGACTCAGCTCGGCTCACTCTGTACCAGCCAGTGCTAACAGTTAAAGATTCCTCATCTTTGCTTATATGCCACATTTTGCAATATTCAGGTGTTTGCCCTTAAAATATCATATTAAATGGTTGTAACTCTTGTTCTGTGTTCTTTAAATGTTTTAATCCATTTACTGATTCAAGACAGGCTTATCCTTCTCTATGCACTGACAAGGAGCAAGTGGTAGTTCCTGTGACCCTCTTGAATCCAAGAGTGACCTGACATCAGATGTCACCATGACATCACCAGCCAAACTTGCATGTGTACGCATGCTGAGTTGTTAGGCAACTCACTATGCCAGTGTTAATGCACCTGCCAACTTTCATCCTGGACTCATTTGCACAGTGGATCTGTTACGCTCTTTCCCAGCCAGAGATGTCAATATTCCATCTTTATCTGATGGTAGTACGTACTTTATGGCAATAGCTTAAAGCGTTCCTTCAAGGTCCTTTTTTTTTTACTTTTATCAAGTCCCCTCGATACAGTCAGGGGATGTGGATCCATGTGTTGTAAAGTAAAATGCCTCACAGTCATAGGGCAGGTAAAAACCTCAGTCAATTGTCCAACAGTAAGGCAGAGAGTGGCTGGCAGACCCAGGGAGCATTTGAGGCCCAACTGCCGAGCAAGGTCCCTGACGGGTCAAAAGACTTCCACCAGCCAATCACCCATTTGGGAAAATCCAGCTGCAGTGACAGCTTAACTCCCTGCCAGACTAGGTCTTTTTTGTTGGGCTCCGAAGAGGATCTTCTCCAGTCTTGATAGTGCAACAAATGGAAAATCACCAACCAGGGATGAGCTTTCTGGTTAGCTGGTGGCAATCCCAAGAGAACCCTGTGGGCCCTGTTGACTTCTATGAGGCTCTCCCAATAATAGTCAAGAAACTGTGGGAGGATCTGCTGGAGGAAGTCAATCATGTCAGTTCCTTCACATTTCTCAGGTAAGCCAAACAGCCGAATATTGTTGTGGCAATTCCGCATTTCTTGATTGTCTAGCTTTTCCCACTGTAGTCTGATCCACAGAGGTGATACACTGCTCAGTTGAGTAGGCCCAATCCTACAGTTCCCCACCCAATCTTCAGCCTCTGCCACTCAGCCACTGAGGCCATCCACCACTCCCTTAACAGCATCCAAAGCTAGCATCACCTTAACCAGTTCTCCAGTGATCATGCTCATAACGTTTTTAATTTATTTATTTGAAAGTCGGTAACTGGGACAGGCACACTGAGCCATGGCTCATTTCCAGGTACAACCCAGGGGAAAGGGAAAGGGAAGGGGAATATGTGTACAGATGCAAACTGGCTCACAGAACCAGATTAAGCTGTTGGTGGTATTAGTGAATGGGGAGAAATTTGGCCAGGACACCAGGAAAATTCCCCATCTCTGACAGGAGGGGGAACCTCTGGTCAACCTACCAAGATGGCCGCAGAGGAGAATGTTGGAGGAAGGATGGCAGCTACAGAGACAGGTAGTAGAGAATGCTGTTGTCTTAATGGAATTACAGGATGAAACTGTTGCAATGGAAGTTTTTGTGTCTACGGAGGATTCGCAGTGACCAGCTATCTGAGTAGCAAATCGAGAGATGTTCTTGGATAGCTGGTCACTGCAGAAGGCATTGCAAAATGCAGGCTGGGAGCAGACCTCCGAAGGCAGATGGATCCCGGACCCTGCCGATGAAACAGCCCAGAGGTATAACGCTGTAACCCCGAGTGGGTCTGGTACCTGCGCAAATCATGTCATGACTCAGGGTTCTAATTAGTGCACTGACAGTATTATCCACAGTTCCTTTCGATCTTTGCAGACTGAGGTGCCTCCTTCACTTTCAACTGAGCATGCTTTTTCTCCAGGCATTGATGTTCCTCTACGTCTGGGCCTGACTGATACTACCCTTAGAAATCCTGGACAGAGCGCCTGGCTGGACCCATTCTTTCTTCTCGCTGACCTCTTCCAGAACAACGGGGAGCTGGCTCAAAGAAAGAATGCTGTTAGGCTCATTTACAAGGGGGGGTCTAGAAACCCCCTGATAGACTATATATTGCAAAAGAATTGTTGAAAATATCCCTGAATTTTTTTCCCACAGATATCTTTGCCTTAATACACATCGGCAGTCCTAATTTTGATGTGAGTTTTAAGAATGTGGCACATTTACAGTAGATAGATTCTGGGCCCAATACCAGGACCACAAAGATACCCCACTTGGATCCCTTTCCTGGCAGTGCCCCTCACTAATCCCTCTGTGAAGTTTATTACAGTCATGTTTAAAAATGAGGCTGTCAATGTCGAAGATATCTCTTCTGGCTGAGACAGCGTTGTGAAGTGCTTGATAGACCCAGCCCTATCATCAAATCAAATCAAGCTTTATTTTTATAGCGTCTTTTAGAACCAAGGTGCTGTACATGAAATCATATCCAGACAAATATAAATATGAGTTAAAACAGAAACAATAAAAATGAATTAGCCATAATTAGGGAAGACTAGATTAAATAAATAAGTTTTTAGCTCAATTTTAAACCTGTTGACGGTCAGGCATTCTCTTAACTGATGAGGTAGAGAATTCCACAGGGTTGGAGCCGAAAAGGAAAAAGCACGGGCACCAGATGTCTTCAGTTGCACCCTGGGAATCTCTAGCAATCCCTCATTGGAGGATTGGAGAGGACGGAAGGAGAAGTAGGGTACCAGGAGGTCTTGCAGGTAACCGGGTCCCTGATCATGTAGGGCTTTAAAGGTTAACAAGCCAACCTTAAAGGTGATCTGCCACTGAGCAGGCAGCCAGTGCAGCACAGGCATAATATGACTGGACCTAGAGGTCCCAGTCAAAAGCCTGGCCACCGTGTTCTGCGCCAGCTGCATGTGGTGGATATCAACCCCTGGTAGCCCTAGGTAGAGGGAACTGCAGTAATCAAGGTGGGTAGTGACAAAGGCATGGACCAATGTTGGAAGATTGTCAGGAGGAACCAAGTGTTACACCCAGGCAATATTCCTCAGATGGTAAAAAAAAAAGGATTTGATGACAGCCGACTCCTGGGATTTTAGTGTCAGACCATCATCAAAAATAACGCCCAGCTTACGCACCTGGTCTGAGGTAGTGAGCTGTATGCCATCAAGCAATAAACCTCATGACTGTCCAGCCCCCAAACCCATCCTTGGACCACCAGGGTCTACTACCAACACTTCAGGCTTATTTGGATCCAGTCTCAGCCAGATGGTACTCATCCAAGTTCTGATCTTGGTAAGGTAATTATTTAGCATGGAGAGTGCATCATTCTGTCCGGGTAGAAAGGACATATACAGCTGAGTATCATCAGTATAGCAGTGAAAACTCAGACTGTATCACCTGATGATTTCTCCCAATGGCAGCATGTACACTGCAAACAACATGGGGGCTAAAATTGAGCCCTGTGGCACCCCGCAGGGCAGGGGGTGAGTGCCAGAGGAATAAATTCCAGTGGTGACTCTCTGAGACTGGCCCACGAGGAATGAATGAAACCATTTGAGGACTGTACTAGACAGCCCACAAAGACACTGCAGGCACTCCAACAGCACACCATGGTCTACAGTGTCAAATGCAGCAGAGAAATCAAGAAGCACCAGAATGGTACATGCCTTTTGATCTCTTGCCATTAGGAGGTCATTCAATACCCAGACAAGTGCAATCTCCATGCTATGCTTCTTCCTAAAACCAGACTGGAGAGTATCATAGACATTGTGAGTTGTAAGGTGATCATCCAATTGCAGCACAACCACCTTTTCAATAACCTTACCAACAAATGGCAGGTTAGAGGTAGGCCGGTAGTTAGCTAGACAATCTGGATCTAAGGAGGATTTCTTAAGGAGTGCTCGAACGACCACCTCCTTGAGGGGGTCTGGGAAGACCCCCCTCTCCAAGGACTTCCAGACAATTTCAGCAAGGATCGGGCAGATAATAGCTACACATTGCACTAAAAGGGGTGTAGGGCCTAGATCCAAACTACAACTAATTGGGCACAGTGTTTGGACAATCTTCGCAATGTCTATGAATTCCAGCTGGCAGAAATCTGACCAGGCAGACCGAGTGCATGACACTTCTTGCCGATCTCTACAATCCCTCATAGGGGAGGTCAGGCCGATGCCAGGCCTGATGCTGGCAACCTTATCTGTGAATAATTGAGTGAACTCCTTGCATTTCAGCTGAGAAAAGGCTTCTCTGGACTGGAGACAAATTGGATTGCACAATCTGTCAACAGTCCGGAAAAGCTGAGCCAGTTGATTCTGCGCAGCAGAAATCTCCTTGGACAGAAATTCTGCTTACGGGTGATTTCCGATTGATAGCCGTCATAATGTGCCATCAACCTAATCCTGTCAGCATCAATGCCGAACTTCCGCCAGGCTTTCACCATCCTTCGGACAACTTGTCTCAACTCCTTCAAGGAACCATCAAACCAAGGGTTCGTTCCTTGGGCAAAGGGTGAGAGGCCGAACACGAACAGGATCAATCTTGTTCAGGGCATCTCCCACAGCCTTATTATAGGCTAATATGAGATCACCTGGACTCATGCATTCACTTGACAAACCTGATAGGTCCAGCACCGCTGACAGAACACTGGGGGTAACTCCCCTTAAAGGGCGGTACTGAACCATCTCCATAGGAGCAGACCTATTGGGGGGGTGCTTGTAGTTGCTGCAGGGTTTGACATTGCTCCCATAACTTCTGACAATTCTGAGGGTGTAATATGTGCCATGGCAGTCTTTAATGATAGTGCATCACCACCCAAACTAGAGGTTGGAGCTATGGGAAGACCTGTTGAGAATTTGCTGGTCCTGGGGTTCGGTTCCATGCAATACCTTCAGATAGCTCTTTCTCTCTCTGCTGAAAGTGTTTCTGTTCCTCGAGCAGTAGTGCTTGTAGATCTGCTGTATTTGTCACAATTGGAGGTTTCATAGATGATTCTGGTAAGATTGTTTTACCTCTAGAGTTATTTTTCTTATCTTGTTCCAAAATATCTTCAGTAATTTCCATCGATTCTGCATCATTGTCTATATTGCCGATGCTCTCAGCATCAAAGAATGCTTCGGCCTCTAACATAAGAGAGGCAGAGGAAGAGACCTGCTTCCCAACCTTCCGCATGTCCATGCTCTCTGGCTCCACTCTAGGGCTGGCCATTGGTGTCGACAACCAGTGTGCATACTTTTCAAAAAATGCTAAATCGGACCCAACATTTCATAACGGCTCTCTAACCACTCCCAGGGTGGGGGCTGACCAAACGAGCAGACATGAAAGACTGTTAGGCCTATTCTGCTGGCATTTTAGTATGTTAGTATGTTAGAATCAATTTCTTTTTTTATCAACAAAACACTTCCTATTCAGGCAGTCCTGGTAATGCCAGAAGAATACTCTGACAACAGTGAGCTACATTTAAAACTAGGTAATAGACCCATTACTGATCATGGACCTGGCTTATGGAAGTTTAATTCTTCTTTGCTGATTCAAGCTGAGGCTATTCAAGATTTACGGTACTTTGTTATCACCACAAAATCTACACTGGTGGTGTATGACGAGCTTTCAATTTAGTGGGCAGACACAGAAACTGATTTAAAGCAACTTATAACACCTATTAGTAAAGCTCATAGGGATAGGGATTGATTCCATTATTTAAAGAACAGACAACATCTGAAAAGTTTAATGACTCTGGCACAAACAAGTAAACATGACTTTTTGGACCAGATAATGATCATCAAAAAAGATATGCAGCATTTCCATGACAAGCAGGCTAACACTCTCAAAATACAGCAATCCTTTCACACACAAGGCAAGACAGGCACAATATGTCCCTCTGATAGTTGTAAAGAAAGGATACAAAAGAAAAATATGTATACGAACATACGAAATTTGCCAGCAGATAAAGGCCTAGAGGTCTATCAAGTCTGCTCGAATGTGCAGCTAGCACCCCTTATTCTGCAGCTGCCCCTCCCTTCCACCCTTCCCCTTCATTAACCCTCCCCCTTGTCCTGTCCCATCCTCGTTTGAAGCAGTCCACTGTTCTACTGCATACCACTTCTGCAGGTAACGCATTCCACCCAGCCACCACCCTCTCTGTAAAAGTGTCTCCTCATCCCTCCTGAACCTTCCTCGGCCCAGTCTCATATCATGGCCCTGGTGGCCCTCCCTCCCTTACTTTGAACAGCCCTCTGTACCTGTCTTGTTTATTCCTTCATGTATTTAAAGGTTTCAATCATGTCCCCCTGTCTCTCCTCTCCTCTCCTCCAGTGAGTACATGTTCAACTCCTTCAGCCTCCTCTCATATGATAAGTCCCCAGACCCTTGATCATCTTTGTCGCCCTGCGCTGCACTCCTCCAGTAACTTAATGTCCCTCTCTCAGACACGGACGCCAGAACTGCACGCAGTACTCCAGGTGTGGTCTAACTAATGACCCATACAGTGGCAGAATCACCTCCTCCTCCTCGAGGATATACCCTTGCAATACAACCCAGCATTTTGTTGGCCTTGCAGCTGCCTTCCCACACTGTGCCGAGTTGTTCATTGACCCTGTGATGAGCACACCCAGATCCTTCTCCTCCTCTGTCTGGGCTAGCTGCACTCCCCTAGCTGGTAAGTCCTCCTTGTTCTTCATCCCAAAATGCATCACCTTGCACTTTTGGCATTAAAGCCAGTTGCCAGGTGTCTGACCAAGTTTCAAGCTTTGCCAGATCATCCTGCAACCCCTGCCATCCCCTAGGTCATCCACCATCACGCCAACCTTGGTATCATCAGCAAACAGACTGATCTTGCTCTTGATGTCCCATGATATGTCTGCAATGAATATCCCAAACAACACTGGTCCCAACACCGAGCCCTGTGGGACACCGCTCGTCACTGCCCTTGGGTGTGAGAGCTCCCCACCCACCACCACCCTCTGTTGCCTTCCCTGCATGCTTTGTATGATAATGCTGATGTCCTCCAAACACAACCCAGAGCAATTTTGGTAGTGGTTACTCAACATGCAATACAGCTCTTCCAAGATGAAATGGAAAATTTTTCTAACATCCCACAGTTTTTTAACAACTTTCAAATTCCCACTTGCCCTCCTGAGACCATGGCAGGGCTAACAAAGGATATTGAACCAGCAGAAGTTGAAGCTGCTATTGCCTCTTTAACCAATGGGAAAGACCCAAGGAAAGATGGTTTACCTCTGAACTATCTAAATTTCTCAGACAGGATATAGCAACAGAATTAGCACTTGTCTTCAATTTATTACGGGTTGCAGGCATCCCACTAGGAATGGCAGAAGGCATATTAATCATCATACATAAAAAAGGAGATCAAAGAAATTGAAATAACTGGAGCCATATTAGCCTACTAAATGTAGATTATAAAACGTTAATTAAAATTTTAAATTCTGGATTACTGCAAACAGCTAAATACTTGATTACTCCGGCTCAGTCATGCCCAGTCCCTGGTAGATCTATAAACTACCAGCTGATAATGCTTAGAGACATTACAGAAAAAAATTATTTCTCAGGCTTAGAACCTTTTATCACACGATCAACAGAAGGCCTTTGATTCTGTCAACCATTAGTTTTTATGGCATACTCTACAAATGTATGGAACACCACCCAGTTTTATCAGTTGGCTGAAAGCTTTATATATGACGGCAACTGTCAGCCCCCAGGTCAATGGATGTGGCTATATCAGAAAACACAAGAAAGCATGGCTTCAAATTTACAGGGATAGAAAAAGTGTTCCCTAACACCAGAGGTGATAATTACAGAAATAAGATTTTAAAGAAAGAAACAGAATGGATCATAAGACTGTCGGCCAATAAAATACCAGGTCTGACTGTTGGTATAGAGTTAAAATCCTATTTAGAGGAAAGGTAAAATAAAGGGATGTGTGTTCTGAAACGTTATATCTGAAACCTACATATTTCTGATTCAGAGATACTAGGAGTTGAATGCCATACGACTTGTGCATTTTGCTATATGATAGAGACTGCACTTAATTTCATGGAGGTCCTGAACTGTTGTTTTGAATTCTTTGGACATTTTATGTTCTGTCTGCACTTTATTATTGTGGGTACTTTAATTGGATGTGTGTGTTGTTGTTTTGCACTTAATAGGTTGTTGATGCAGACCAATGATTTTAAAGTTTTTATTAGTGATGTAATGATGATGTCATAGCTATGGTGTATATAAGGATGTGTGGTTCACTTTTTTATCGGCCTTTGAGAAGGGATAGTATATTCGAAACATGTCAAGCAATATGTGTGATTTTTATATTTAATAAAAGTTCATCATTTACTTGAAGCACCCTGGTGGTATTTGAAGCTGGCTGAGAGTGCTCCAGTTTTTGGTTTGCAGCTGTGATTTGTTTTAACTGTAGAGCACCATGCTTCCTCTTGTACACTTTTGGAGAAGGAATGTACTGCTACTGTACAAAGTTTTATTCCTAGTTCATCTGCCAAGACATCTACTAGCGTCATTAATGATGCCCAAGGCCCTTCTTTCCCGAAAGGTAGTGATAGGCTTTCCAATATGCAGTGAGAAATGCCTGTCAGACCTTACGCCTCCTTATTCCACCCACCCACCTACCCAGCAAAAAGACACAATGCTGTGTGTTTGCACTATAAAGGGGGCCTAGCAACACCCCCAACAGAGTTTTTGTGGCAAGATGATTATTAAAAGAGTCTATGAGCTTTACTACAATGGAAATTTGTGCTTTGATTCATGTCTCTGGTGAAACAATGTTTGATGTCAGCTTCAAAGTTTATAGTGACTTACAGAAATTCTGCACTAAGTTGCAAACTTTAAAGCATTCCCCACTATGGTCCCCCTTTGAAGTTACTCCTCTCATAGAACCTGCATTTAAAACAATTACTGTTTTATTCTGAAATGAGGTTGTAAGTGTTACTGATCTCCTATATTGGTTAAAACAACGGTGTACTATTCAGGGTAATCCAAAGGTGATCTTTGACTCAGAAGACATCTGGACTGGGGGCTGGAGAATCTGGGTAGTTCTAAATACTGAAGACGGGAATTTGCAACACCTGCCAAATTGCTTTTTTTTCTAGAGGGAGAGATTGGGGGGGGGGGTCCTTTTTTATGCCTGACAACCAAAGGTTTGCTATTGTTGTGGGTCTACAGGACACCATAGCAGCCTCTGTGATAAGCTAAAATGTTCCTTGTGTAATGACTTGGGCCACACAAGTGGTCACTGTGTTAATGCTCACCTTTGTAACTTTTGTACTACGAGAGGACACACTTGTCAGCAATGTCCAAAAGCAGCTCATAAACAAGGTAACCAGGTAGATGATGAAGAACAACAGATCTTGGTGACTGTTGCCCAGAGGGCTAAGACCCACTCCAACACTATACACCTTCCCCCCCCCACTGCAGGACCCAAGAGTTCAGGGAGTGGTTGCCATTATCACACACACACACACACACACACACACACACACACACACACACACACACTCTGGAGGAGACAGACCCACCAGTTATCTGTCCCGTAGAGCAGAATATTTCTAGGGAGTCTCCTGACCCACAGGCTTCTACTTCTAGTATTACA
This sequence comes from Neoceratodus forsteri, assembly GCA_016271365.2. Lineage (NCBI taxonomy): Eukaryota > Metazoa > Chordata > Ceratodontiformes > Ceratodontidae > Neoceratodus > Neoceratodus forsteri. Next base: position 1,401,727,194 of record CM057458.1, on the reverse strand, counting down.
CCTGCTGCAGTGAGAGAGATGCCCCCCCCCCCACCACTGGTAGTCAAGGAGAAAAGAATGATAAGCACTAGGAAGAGACAGACTGCTACTGAACTAGCCCCAAAAGCAACTAAAGCACCCAAAAAGACTATGATCCCACACACCAATAGATTTGAAGGCTTGCTAACAGGATCTGATGCTTCTGAGAATGAATCAGATGATTCCTCTCTCAGCTCCTCTGTACCTGATCAGGTCTCTGACACTGAGCTTGCTTCCATTGACCAGATGGATCTCTCAGAGGCTACATCAGAGACTACTCCACTGTCCAAACCCACAAGAAGGTCCACTAGGAGCCACATGAAGAATCCCCATAGGAATTATGTTTGTATGCTATTACATTATTTTTTTCTACTGCACACTGCCCTATTACTTCACACTATTAATGTGAATAGTGTAAAAAGTATCAAGTGACGGACTGCCATTTTCTCAACCCTTATTCTAAAGGCCCTGGGATTTTATTTTATCCAAGACACCAGACTCCATATAATTCCAGAACTTTCATAATCTCAAAAAGCCTGGTATGCGGGTCCTTCCCACTGGTCCATTGGCCTAGACACTTGCTCTGGGGTTGGTATTTTATTTCTTATTATGCCAGTACAAGTTATCAAATTGGTAGACTTGGTTCCAGGTAGGGCATTCATCTTAGACACTAAAATCAATAATTGTTTGTTCCATTTCATCAATATTTATGCCACACAGACAAAAGCTGAGAGGATTGATTTATTTACTGCTATTCGGCCATATCTAGTCTCCTCACAATATGTTATATTCGGGGGGGACTTCAACTGTGGATTGTCCTTGTCAGATAGGGGCAAGCTTGCAAAGACTAGGAAGATTTTTGTGATATGTTGTATTTAAACAACCTTATAAAGATTTCTTATCTGTTGGATGCCTCTTATCACTTCTCGGGACACTCGTTACCGAATTTCCAAAAAGGCAATTTTTTCTTTATTACATCTACAGTACCTTATGTATACATTCCTGCATGGTCTCAGTAGTTGAATTTTCTGATCACAGTATGATCAGATTAATACTAGGGAAGTTTGTAATACCAGTTAATGAATCTGGAGTTTGGAAATTTAATTCCTCACTTCTAACACTCCCTGACATCTCTCAGAATATAGAATATTTTATCTCAGCTCATAAATCTGTTTTTTTATTTTGTATGACAATGCTGTACAGTGGTGGGAAGAAACAATACAAGAACTGAGATCGTTATTACAATCTCTCTCTCAGCAAATCTCATAGGAATGAAACCTACGTTCTTTATTTACAAAGTAGATGCCAATTGCAAAAATTAAAGACTTTATCCCAACACACAGGACACGATTATTCTGACCAAATCTGCAACTTTAAACAACAAATGTTGCAGTTTCATCAGCAACAAGCAAATAGTCTGATCCAGCAGCAGAAGTTGGGTACACAAGGCAAGAAGGGTAAAGTCTGTCCCTTCAAGGGTTGTAGGGACAGAGTTGATAAAACGCACTTTGATAGTCTGGTTGATTCTAAGAATGCTGTACAAACTGAACCCAAAGACCTTCTTTCCATTGCGACAAACCATACCTTTAAGTTATTTCAAGATACCCCGACTGAAGCTGGCCCGTTGGCGCTGGACACCACACCTCGTACCACACCGGCGACCTGGGTTCGGAAGCGAGCTCGGGTCGTCGGGGGTCGGCCGGGAGGGAGAAGGATCGAGCGCCCAATGGCTGCTCTCCTTCTCCGGGAAGGGGGGGACCATGCTCTCCGCCATGATATCACCAACTGTTGGGAGATGCTCAGGGTGGTCAGTGCAGCTGAGGGGCACCTGATGCAAGGGTTGATGCTGGCAGAGGACCGGCTTCGATGTGCATCTCCACGCACCCCAGCAGCCTTGCTCCTCATTGTATGCCAATGTTGGGGAAAATACAACTAGGAGGAAAATGCCCTCCAGTCATCTAGATGATGCCCTCTGGAGCCAGTCCCTCCACCCACCAACCGGAACAGAGCAGACCCTGCTGTACAGCTCACTACAGAGGAAAGAGGGTGGTAAGGGGGGATCTCTCCTCACCCCACCGGAGGGTAATCCGGGCCATCAAGGGCCCCGATGGCAGTGAGTGTGTGTACTCTAGGGGCAGACCCAGATGGTCAGTAGGGTTGGGAGGGTGATACTCCTTGGGGGACTGAAGGAGTGGAGGTTGAAGGGATAGTAGGTGCAGAAAAAATAAGTAAAAAAAAAAAAAAAAGGATATCCCGACTGATCTTACTTCTTGTTCTCCGTTTTTTGTTTCCTTCTTGATTCCCCAGATCCCTAATGATAGTGCAGCCACTCTAATGGCAGACATCCAGGCTTCTGAGGTAGAGGTAGCTATCTCTTCATTGAAACCAGATAAAGCCCCTGGTAGTAACAGCCTCACTGGGGAAATTTATAAAGTTATAGGTAAGGAATCGTGCCTTGAATTGGCAGCAGTATTTACAACAATTGTCACTACACAGACTATACCGCTACAGATGACAGAAGAATTTTTAATGTACCTACATAAGAAAGGGCAAAAAGTTATTTTTATTTTTTTGTTGTTTAACCAGGTATAGCACACTAAGCTGAAAGCTTTTTTACAGGAGCAACCTGGGAGCACAAGGAGGTTAAGTGACTTGCTCGGGGTCACACAGTATGCAGGTGGAAGCTGTGGGATTCAAACCCAGGTCTGGTCCACTGGATGTCACCAAATTTGCAGCTCAGAGCCTTAGACCACTGCGCTATACTGCCTCCAAATTACATCAACAACTGGAGGCCTATAAGCCTTCTCAATACAGATTTCCAGATCCTGACTAAAATGTTGGTTACCTGATTAGAACAGGTTGCGCAATATTTAATTTCCCCGGCACAATCCTGCTCAGTAATTAATAGAACAATAGTGGACCATTTCATTCTCTAGGAAGTTTTTGAAAGAGGAGCCTCCTAACCGCTTGGGTGGCTTTGTCCTATCTTGAGATCAGAGTGAAGCTTTTGACTCTGTGAACCATAACTTTTTATGGCAGGCTCTGCAGTTTTATAGTATCCCTTTCCCATTTATTGAGTGGTTAAAATGTTTATACTGGACTGCCACTGTAATATCACTTGTGAACAGCTGGAGGGGGCCGACGATCCCTGTCTCAAGAGGTGCCCAACAGGGCTGTCCCTTAAACCCCCTACTCTACGTGTTTAGTATAGACCCTCTTTTGAGGGCATTTAACTCTTTCCCCTTACCTGTCCTCTTGCAGAATGATGAAGGCATCTTGCCATATAAGGCATTAACATATGCCGATGATATTTGTGTTTCAGTTCAAAATAAACATTCAGTCACTGAATCTTTACAGATATGCCATTCCTATGGGTCCATTTCAGGGGCATCTCTTAACATAATGAAATGTGTAGGGAGACAGCTGGGCACATCTCACCCTATAGAGCTAGAGGTAGCTGGGATATACATAACTGATCAGCCTGTTGACATTTTAGGTATTAAATATGATTCTGGCCATTTAGATGTCCGAAACTGACACAAGGGAAAACCATAGTAGCACAATGGAATAGCCAACAATTGAGTGAAAAAAAAAAAAGCAGATTTTTCTTATTAAAACTTTTTTAGTCCCTTTATTTTTGTATGTTGGTCAGATTTTTCTTTCACCAAAATCTCTGGAAACTCCCTTGCTGAGTATCCTTTCCCAAGCAGTTTGGGGAAGCCGTCTTACCTGCTTAAAAGGAATATATTATATCTCCAGGTTCGCAAAGGAGCATTATGCATGGTTAATTCCATAGCTTTTTTTTACAGTATATTTTTCATGGCTAATATAAAACCTTTGTTATTCCATACTGGACAATCCTGGTGTGAACTTTTTTCTTATACTTATCAAATTTGGTTTAGGAAATGGGATGCTGGCACACTCAGAGTACGTGGACAATCACTTTTAGCCCCACCCAGAATGAGGGAAGTGTTTGTAAAATTAAAAATGTGGCAAATTACTAGCAAAATTATCCTCACCCTGTCTAGGAAGCAATTATATGCCTACATTATAAATAAAGAACCTCAGTGCACAAGCACTGAGGCAATGGTTACCCCAAAGGGTATTGAGAGGGAAACCAAGTTTCAAAGAAATACAAAATCATACATGCCCCCACAATGCATAGCATCATGAGCTGTATATGCAAATCACCACAGAATATGATGCTGGTTCAACTTTAAGCAGAAATGCATGGTGCCGAAAGGCCTCTCACACAGTTTGCAAAGGGTGCCAACAGAAAGACAAAGACACATGTTATGTTTTGTTTACTGAGCCCATTACTTTTCCATTATGTCCTGACATTCATTTATCGCAGCTGTTGGATTGTTTAAATAACCCTAGAATTCCGCCTAACATGTGGGATCTACACTGCCTCAGTTGCCATGAGAAGATAAATGTTAAGTATAATCAGAAACATAAACAACTGGAAGATAGAATGTGCAGCCAACCTACATGCTACCAACATGTGGTAATGATTGCTCATTTATTTTTCCAATGTCCCTATATTTCCAGGTTTTGGACATTTGTTGCAACTAAATGGTCAGAACCGGTATTAGCTATTGTGAATTACCTGATTTTGATCTATGGTGCCTAACCTATTAGTTAGACAAAATTGAATTGTTCAAAATTATATGTTATTTTTTCTGTTTTTAAATGGTATATTTGGAATTCCAGGTGTTTATTTACTTTAAAACAAAAATGACTGTCACATATTGAACAGGATTATTAATACTTTATATTCTATTTATTGAGCTGAAGCAAAACATTCCACCAAAGTGTCCTTAGAAGCAGCATGGCGAAATATGCCCTGGATTACTAATTCTAACGTCCCCATTACTTGAACGAATGGCTGTTCTGTATTTTTTCCATAGTAGTTATGATCCTATTTCATGATTATTCATTGACTGCTTTTGTTATTTTTTTGGTTTTCTGTTTATTTACTTTAAGATGCACAGTGCTGTTGTATAAATTGTGGTGTATTTTGGTATGCTTTTCACCTTTCTCAATAAACTCCCCAACTCTTGTCAGGGGGCACTGTCGGGCCTCTAGTCAAGATGGAGGAGCCTGGTGAGGAGGAGATGGAGGTGGAAGTACCGCAGGCAGGGGCTGTGTCCTCGACCCCAGCCACAGGAATACATGAGGACAACATGACTAACAACTGTAATAGAAAGGAACAACCTGCTACTGTGAACAACAAGGTAATCATGACAGCAGAAGAAATGGTAAACAAAGAGAGAACTCCTGTAGTGAACACTGATACAACTCAGAATGACTCACAAAACTTGTTGCTCAGTGCTGACTGTACAATGGAAAATCCACAGGACAAAACAAGTACAGTATGTCTCCTCCACATGCAACAGGGAAAATGTTCTATTCAACTGGGACAGTAACAGAGGCATGAAACATAGAAACATAGACTTTGACTGCAGATAAGGACTGCTTGGCCCACCTAGTCTGCCTATTTCCCTACCAGAGTTCAGTACAACAGCGCCAAGTGGATTAGCTGATTTTGACAAACAGCTGTATCTGAATGTTGGTACTTCTCAATCACAAAGAGCTGTGACAGCATTGCAACAAATGTGGAGCAAATTTGCACTAGGGCAACAAGTTGTAGTGACAAAAGCTACCAAGGAATGGACACGAGTACAGCACTTCTAGGTGCAGGATGGATGCAGGACACAGAGGGTAAATGGATCCCCGACTCATTGTGAGACAATCCTGGAAAGAGTACAGAGAAGTAGAATGACAACAGACCTGCAACAAGGAAGATGATTCAAAGTTTCAAACACCCAGATGCTGTTCTAAACCTACCACAGAATAACATACCACAAACAGTGGACAAAAGTCTACATAATGAAATCATGACTCAGGTACTGTTAATCGTTGATACAAATGTAAATGGGGACCCAATGAAGTCTAACCCTATACATAAGTTGGGGGTGATGATTCAGGATGGCCAAAGGCCAGGAACCACAGTGGAATGCCATGCAGTATTAACTGCTATAATGGATGATAATACAGATTCTACTTTACAAACTGAGAAAGCTCAGTTCCTTACAGAACTGCTGATAACTGACACAATTGTGAAAAATCCACCTGTAGAAAATCCCCCTTCAAGAAATTCAGGCCCTGATTCACAGGGGGGCATCTAGGTCTACTAGATGTCCTACTTTTTCAGACCTCTTTAAAAATAAATTAGAGCAAGCACCAAGAAAAATGCGATGAGACTTAAATACAGGTGAGGACTTTCTGAACACTCAGACCGGGTATATGTGGCCTGAAGACTTTTAAAAGACTTGATGCAATTTGATGCAGCAGACATTTATGCTCTTAACCATGTGTCTGGAGAAGACACTTTCGACATAAGCTTTAAAAGTAACATGGGTTTAGAAAGATTTTGGTTGAAATTTAATATGGTGAAAACTTCTCCTGTATGGATACCTTTCCATGCCATCCCTCTTACTAAACCTCAAGTGAAAAATGCTACTATTATGTTTATAAATGAGGGTGTATTAGCTTCAAACCATGTGTGATATATTGGGACCCCCAGATCCAGTCATAGATTCAGAGGGCATCTTGACAGGGAGATGACATTTTAAAGTGAAACTCTTTCAGGTTCATTCTGAAATTCAACATCTCCCAAATAGTTTTTTTCCTTGGAAGAGATAAGGGGCATGTTTTTATGCAGGTCAGCGAAAGGCCTTCTATATGTGCGGGGCGAGAATGCAGCTAAGTAGTACTTGTGACAGACTTAAATGCGCACTATTTGGGGATTTTGGACATGTAAGCTCACAATGTGATAACATCTTAAAATGTAATCTGTGTGATGACAAAGGGCATGCTTTTCACCAGTGTCCATGGGCTATAAGAAACAGAAACCAGGGATGGGATCAGGATCATTTGGTTCAAGAAGCCCAAGACAGGAGAAGGCTACCTTCCCCCCCCCAATCAACAGGAAACACACAAAGATGACAAAAGTGTAGGTACCCTGGAGGAGGGTACTACCACAGATTAAATGGACCACATACCTCAAGAAATAATACAGGCTCCTGAACCCCGGAGGAAACTTAGGCAGTGTATTACAGGAAAGTATGAATACACAGCCCCAGACAGAACAAGAGGGAACTAGCATAGCAAAGAAAGCCATGTCTCCCCTCACTTCTCTTCTAGGAGAAACCTGTGCCAGCAGCCAGAAGGATCACAAAAGCTGCAGTTAAACTCACCCCCACGCCTTTCACCCTAGCATTACAAAATGTTTTCAACCCTCTACAAGGACATAACTGCTTGGGTTTGGCCCTGCATATAATGTCTCCACCCTATGTATTAGGCGTGGCTCTGACTGTGGCTTTACTTTTTGGGATCCTAAACTGTATATAATTGTGTATAATGCACTGCTGACAGCCTTGGTGATTCTATGCATGTGTTCCGTCCCTTTTTAACTGTGTGAACCTACTGATTATATGTCATGCTTTCCCTGACTCTGTGAACCTGCCTGAATTTGTATCATGTTGTCCTATGTATTTGAACTCGTATTTCCTTGTACTCTTCCCGGGTCGTACCTGAAAATAGGCAAATGTTTTGTCTAGTGTACTTACCTGGTTAACAAAAGCTAAATAAATAAATAAGGATTTTGGAGATTCAGATCTGGAGTCAGATGTCACTACTCGATCTGAGGGCATATCAGAACTAGAAGATGAAGATAAAAGGTGGGTGGTTGAAACAAAGAAAAAGAAAGGCAAGAAAAGGAAGTTAAAAGGACAGGCTGACTCACCAGAATCACCATGATGTCCCTCAACCCCTCTAAATAATCTCCCATGTCTACCTGCAAACAGCTCTTTTAAAGTATGCAGTCTAAAAAACTATAAAAAAAGGATTTCGGTCCTATCCTTTTTAAAACAACTTTCGTTAGATATTGTTTTTTGCAAGAAATCATTCTGACATCCCTGTATGATAATGAACAAATTAGAAGAAACTGTGTATGGGGACCTTCTTTTGGACATTTGGCTCTGATGTGGCAGATGGTATAGGAATTCTTTTTAAAGTAACCCTTTTGTAGGTCATAAGCAGGGCCCCTAGTGCTCTGCGGCAGAATTTTCTGATTTCTGCAGCAGGGCTCCTAGGCTTCTTCGGCAGCATTTACTGATTTCTGTGGCATGATTTATTCATTTCTGTGGAAGAATGCAGTCCTACCATTGGCTAAAATATGATGTGATGTCATAGATGACATCACCTGCCAAGCATAGAGGAGGGGCTTCAGGATAGACAAGATGGGTATGGGAGCCTGGCACTATGGAAAAACTGTATATTTGAATGAAAATTCACCAAAAACAATGAATTCTGTGGCACTATATGAATTCTGTGGTATGATGCAAACTCTGCAAAAAATTCTGCAACCACAGAATCGCAGAATTCCAGGGGCCTTGGTTATAAGGGTAGTAGACGTTCTGCTAGAGAGAGCACTACTCCTAGATTGCAAATACTGTACAGGGAGTTTTCCCTACATATCATAAACACGTATGCTCCCCAGACTTAAACAGTGAGAACTGAGCTATTTGAAAAGATCAAACCTTACTTATATTTATTTATTGAATTTTGATGACCAGGTAGGCCCACTGGGCCCCGGAGGTCCCTTTTTCAGGGGCGACCCGGGAATAACAGTACAAAAACTTGGTAAGCAATAGTACATATACAAGTTGTAGGCATGCGGCAATCGTACATTTATGTGACGCAGAACAGTATTTTCTATTGGTTACATTACATTATTACAGTGCAACATATGACTATGTCTCTAAGAACCCTCTTTGAAGTTCAGTGGGGGGGAGAGTTTGCTAAGGAGTTAGTGCTGCCAGATCAGGTGTAGGAGATTTACATGTAGTAATTGCACAGACCAGGGGTCATGGTTGGACTGTCAGGTACAGTAGCATTGGCATTTACTCATTGCCAGCATATGAGTCCTGAGTTTAGTGCGGAAACACATTACAGATGGGGTTTCTCGCACAACCAGTGGGTGGTTGTTCCAAAAGGAAGGGGCAGCATGAGAAAAGGACTTATAACCTGCCTTGGTCCTGACCTCAGGGACCTCTAGAAGAGTTTGGCCTGAGGTCCTGAGGTTGCGCAGATTTCTCTTTACAGTTAGGAGTCCTTCGAGACTCGGGGGAGGCGTGAGGTTAATTAGCTTCTTTGCCAGACAGAGTACTGGGTACCTGAGGCGAGCTTCGAAAGATGGCCAGCTAAGTCTCGATAATGACTCACAGTGGTGGCTCCTAGAGTGGGATAAGGAGGCAAAGCGGACCTCCTTATTGTATAATGTCTGTAGCTTAGTGAACTCCAGGTTTGCGACACTCTGAAATACAGGGGCAGGGTATGTTAGTGTTGGGAGTAGGACACTAGAGGCAATAGCAATCCTGGCTTCAGGAATCAGCTGGTCCTTAAGCAGGTATAGTATTCCGAGTTTGCCGTGGATGACTTTTGTGACTTGGTCTACATGTTGTCTGAAGGTGAGACCTTGGTCTAGGGTAAGGCCGAGGTATTTTGTGGAGGAAACCACTTCATGTTTGTTACCCACCAGGGATATGAGTTGAAGTAGTTGTGATCTGTCTTGCCCAAGGACTCTAGGTCCAAACAACATAGCTTTAGTTTTGTTGGTATTAAGGATCATTTTGTTCTTGATGAGCCATTCCTCCATAATGTGGATGTCCACTTGGAGGGATGTTCCTAGGTCATCCAGGTTATCGGAGGCTTTGTAAATCACAGCATCATCCACATATTGGATGACATTGCTGCTCCCACAGTGGTTGTGCAGTTCATTTACAAACAGAGAGAACAATAGGGGACCAAGTATAGACCCTTGGGGTACACCCTCCTTAAGGGGCAGTGGATTGGAGAGTTTGTCTCGCCACCTGACCCTCTGTATGCTCCCTGAGAGGTAACATTCAAACCATTTAAGAGCATGGGTGTCAAGGCCTATGTGGCAGAGTTTATGGAGTAGCAATCTGTGATCCACCAAGTCGAAGGCCTTGGAAAGGTCTATGAAAACCACACCTGTGTTGGATCCAGAGTCGATTTCTCTAAGCACATCAGTAGAGAATTTGGTTAAGGCAGTATCAGTCCCATGTTTGGCTCTAAAGCTATGTTGCGCCCGGGAAAGAAGCCTGTGTGCCTCTAGATACTCCCTTAGTTGGGGATAGACTAATTTCTCCTTGATTTTTGCCAGGGTACACCGCAAGAAGATCGGCCTGTAGTTCCCTATTGGCTCCACAGTCCAGCCCTTATGAATAGGGACCACATGAGCCTGCTTCCACAGCTCTTGGACAGATCTTTCTTGAAAGGACCTGTTAATGAGCCAGGTGAGTGGTCTTGCGAGTGCTGAGGCACCATCTTTAAGAAGTCTAGTTTGGATGCCATCCAGGCCTCCTGTACCTCTTGTTTTCAAGGTTTTTAGAATGGCCAGGACCTCTTTCATCTTAGCGAGCCGCATATGAAAAGACGGGTGGTCTAGGTTAGAAGGATCCAGAGTGAAGGACTTATTGTTGGGCACTGAGGGCCCTGCCTTGTAATTATCTAGGTTCGTGAAGTATGTATTGAGGGCCTCAGCAATGAGTGCCTCGTCCTGCAGTACCTGCCTGTTAGCCATAATGGGGCCTAGGGCTGCCTTTTTGTTTCCCTAATCAGTTCATTGATGTGGGACCAGAAGGACCTCGGGTTGCTGAGGTTAGTTTTCTGGAGATGGTTGAGGTAAGCCTTTTTCGCTTGCTTAGTGGCCTGCTTACATTTGTTTCTAAGAGCTCTATAGATTTCCCAGTCTAGCAAGCATGTGATTTGGGGAGGAGATATGAATCGCAGTCTAGATATAAAGGGACAAGGAGAAAATATCAAAAATGATTTTGTGATTCAAATGCTTTAAGACAAATTTTGTTTGATACACATTTAAAAGATACATTTAGACAAATTAGAACAGACCCAGGTTTTACATATCATAGATACATTTATGCAACCCGCATTGATTATAATTTCATGTCTAAATTTTTACAGCCTTTGAAAAGGGATATGAAATCTACTGAATTTTCTGATCATAATATTTTGATAGGCACTTTCAGCTTGGCTTCGGCCCCACCACAAATTTTCTCCACTACCCAGAGATGGAAATTAAATGTGTCACTGTTGGAACAAGATGAAGTGAAGCAAAAAGTATTACAACTATTTTCTGCCTACACTCAATAACTTGCATGTATGAGATCATGTGGGAATGGTGGACAGATACCAAATCTGATCTAAAAGATTTATTTATTAAATCTGAACAGACAAAGGCGAACTCAGATTATATAAAGTATTTGGAATATAGAAATCAGCTTTACAAATTAATGTCTTTAATCCCCAAAGAGCAAGTTAAAAACAAATCACAGAAATAAAAAACGGATATTTTCCCTTCAGTTTAATAGGGCTGTCATTAGAAGCTGAGATGAAATTTGGGACAGAAAAACAACCTGCCTCGGACCCATGTACTGCGTTTAAACAAAGGCTGGATGCCACGCTCATGTCAGGCCTGTATCATCATACTGGGACTTTAGTCTCAAATGAAATAGAAATGCTACAAATAGCACAGACATTTTTAAAGAAAATTCCTTCAGCAAGGCCCAAACCCTGTTTGATGACCTCTCAGACTGTTTAAGAGCCCCACTCCCACAAATAGCTGTAACTCAAAAGGAACAGTTACAGGCTTCAACAAGTAAGGAAGAAGTGGACCATATTATTTCCTTACTTAAGAATGGATCATCCCCTGGACTAGACAGTATCACAAATTAATTTTATAAAGTATTTAAAATTGAAATTAGTGAAATGTTAACTCAGGTATATAATTATGTTCTGGAACATTTGAAATCCTTACTAGACTTTGGTATAGCGATGTTGACCTTTATTTATAAAAAAGGTGACAAACATGAATTTACAAACTAGAGACCTATTAGTCTACTTAATACTGACTACAAAATTCTTTCCAAACTCATATGTCAGAGATTGCAAAAAGTCATTAACAGTATGATTGATAATGCTCAAACATGTTTAATACCACAGAGAAATATTCAGCATAACCGTTTCCTTCGCGGGGAAATTTTTGAAGGCAGCAATAAGCATCAAATATCAGGATTTGTCTTGTCTTTAGACCAGGCAAAAGCTTTTCATAAAGTGGCACATTTGTATCTTTACAACGTCTTGCAAGCTTATGGGATCCCACAAACAGCAGTTTCATGGATTGAATGCCTATATACAGATGAATGTTTTGTACCTTCATTTAATGGCTATTTAGGAGAAACAATATTATTAAAGATAGAATTAAGACAGGGATGCCCATTAAACCCTATATTATATACTTTCATGTTAGATCCCCTAAAACGCCAAATGAAGTGGGAACAGCATATCATGGGATTATCTCCCCACAGAGATCTACACCTGGAAAAAGTATCTGCTTATGCAGACATGATAAACCCCATCATTTTTTATCATACATTTTTTCTGTCACATACGCTATCATAGAGGTGGGGTACAACTGTATGCTCCTGGCAGCAATGGATTCAATATATCACGAAGACATACACCTCCAAATGGAGTCATGACACTCCAAAAATAACAACTGTTTACAATATACCAAATTATGCAGTGGCATCATTGAAAAAAAATTAGGCAATGGAAGCTGAATAAACAGATAATTCAGATAAATTCCAGGAAACAATTGTATAATCATATCATGGACACCACTCAACATGTAAGTCTAATATTTACAGAAAGTACTCCTACCAAGATGCCATATGCTCTAGCTTTACTAAACAATTCTAGAATACCCAAACAAACATGGGATGTGCTATGGATGAGTTGTCAGGGAAAATAAGCATTAGAGGCAATCTGAAGCACAAAGCTATGCAAGAAAGACAGTGCCCCAGACCTGAATGTCTTGACATAGAGGAAACCTTAGAGCACTTTTATATTTTAAGTCTGCGTAGTGTGCAAATTTGGGATTTGTTAGTGGCTAAGTGGAACTGACCTTTTCTCACCAGATTGACCTATAGTTCCCTAGTTTTAGGAGATTATTCAGGAATATGGAGACAATTCCATACGAGCACCCTTAATGTATTGTTTGCACGTATGAAATTGTATCTATGGAAAGCAAGGTGTCAGTTCTTAACTCAACAGTTACAAACGTCAAATGCTACCATTATACTGCAATCACAAAATGCATTGCAGGCTGTTAAAGAATCAGATAGAACCAAATACACTTTTGGCAAAGAGGAGACTTTATGGAAAAATTTGGGAAGGATAATGGGGATTTAAATGAATGATTAAAATTCAATGAATAATATGGAGAATTGATGTATGACTAATACAGCTATCAAATGCATTGTAAATACACACTAAGTGTGTATAATGTTTTTTTCCTTTGGTCAGGAGATAATCGTACCCAATGATGTAATGTCTATTTTCCTCCAATAAAAATTCCCCTACTCTTATTGAGCAGTACCATAGGATATTTAATGTCCACCTGAACAACCACCAGAGCAGGCAGACGGGAGCTGGGGTTAACATCTCATCTGAAAGACAGCACTTCAGAAGTGCAGCACCCCCCTCATGATGCACTACAATGTCAGTATTGGGCTTTACCCCATATTCCTGGTGTGGGGCTAGAATCCACAGCCTTCCAGTCTTCTGGCCTTAGAGGTGAGTGTGCTACCTGCTGAGCCACTGACACTGCAAGATTTGAACTCCTCACCTTATGGTTAGAACACAAAAACCCTACCAGTGGACCACTGACTTTAGCAAAGCTCTCAGCTAATGCGACCTGGCTCCATGTCAAGTTGTGGGTCAGCTATCTTGAAGACAGGCTCTGCAGCATTGGTGGATGAATCAGACAGTTTTTGCTTCTTAGGGTGCATAATCAGTCCAAAAAGCAGGTTTGGAATACAGATTGCAAAAAATGCGATTCCTTCAGACAGAGCCTTTCGAGCCAAGCTGCATTCAGCTCAGGTGCTTCACGTGACCCCCTACTGATGATATTTTTATAATATGGAAGGGCACAAGAGAGGAGCTAAAATAATTTCACAAATATGTGAATAATTGCTCAGCTGATGTAAAATTCACACCAGAAAGCAAAGAGGAGAAGATTCTGTATTTATACCTGAATATATACATTAAGGAAGGGAGAATACATATAGGATTGTACAGAAACCCAACTGATAGAAATATGATTTTACATCATAACAGCTTCCATCAAGAACATTTGAAAGACAATATACCATACTCGTAGTTTATGAGGGTGCAGCAAAATTGTAGTGAGGAGCAGGAATATGAAAAACAGTTGGAAATAACTGCAGCCAGGTTCTAGATGAATGGTTAACCAAGAAAACTGCTCTTGAAGGCAAAAGAAGCATTAGTACAATAACACATGAGCAAGTACTGTATCAGCAGGCACCAGGATAGGGAGCAGAGGGAATTCTTACAGTGAGGAAAGAAAGGTACTAACCATTAAAAACAATGAGAAACGAAAGGACATAATGAAAATAGTTAATAAACATTGGGGCATGCTATAATATTACCAATAGGGGGATGGAACATTCAGGCAAAGACAATAGTGGCAGCAAAAAGGGGGAATATTTAAAGACTATGTTAGTGCATACAGAACACCCATTACTAGGAAATGAGGAGGGAGTTACTAATAGGTCTCCTACAGCCAGGAATGGTCCACTGTGGGAGGTGCAGTGTCTGTGGCAATATGTGTCAAAAAAAGAAACATCCACACAACAACCACAAATTAAAGACTGGACACCACATTACATGTAAAACGTCAGGCGTGATTTATATTTTACAGTGCCAGTGCAACCGTATTTACATACCATAGGCAAAACTTGGAAGTTACTTATAACATGTATACAGGAACATAAAAAGCACTATACGAAGCTGAGAACAAGATTCCCCAGTAGTGGAACACTTTAGGGAACAAGGACACAGTGTGGCATCTCTAAGATTCTGGGGGCTGGAAAAAGCTGACAAACCTAGTAGAGGATGTGATTGTAATGGAATACTTGAGAAAGTTGAGATGAGATGGATCCACATCATAAATTCATTTAATCCTATGATAGGAATGAACTGAGACACTAACTGCAGTGTGTGTTGGTAAGGGTTGAAAGTCCTGCAGCACAGGACTGTGAGTAGATGTTAAACAGTTGGTAGGATTCTGGCATCTATAGGTAATTGTGCATAAATAAATGCTTGGCATGCCCACAATTGACATAACTAGTCCTAGAACGATGCATGTGACATAAGTTTAATATTGACAGATTTGATCAATAATGATGTTTCATAGCATTATGAAGGTTAATGTCAGTGATGGTATAGATAGCCACTCAAGGTCTTAAAGGGGAAGTAAACATTGTAGGGGTCTCTCAAATTGTGAAAGCCCATAAAAAGATATATCAAACAAAGTATGGAACTTCCTTGTAGCTGTTAAGAGTCCTGAGATATGGATAGCTAAATCATCTGTAAATCAAAACAAGGCAGCAGACATTTCATGGGATCTTGAGACAGGAAGTGATGTCACTGAGGGACAAGTTGTAATTAACAACATAGAGCTTGCCCCTCAGTGACATCACTTTCTGTTTTAAGATTACATGAAACGGCTGCTGCTTTGTTTTGATTTACAAATTATTTGATATTCATATCTCAGGACTTCTGACACCTACAGGGACTGGAAGAAAAAGTATACCTCTTTGCAGATGACACAAAGATCTGCAACAGGGTTGATATAAAGGAGGCGTGGAAAGGATGACAAGGGACTTGGCAACGTTGGAGAAATGGTCGGAAGTATGGCAGCTAAGATTCAATGCAAAGACGGGCAAAATAATGCACCTGGGAAACAAAAACCCATGGGAAGATTACACAATGGGGGGTAGTAACAAGAACAAAAAAGGAAAGGAACCTGGGGGTAATCATATCAGATGACCTTAAGGTTAGCAAGCAATGTGAGAAGGCAGTAGGGAGGGCTGGAGGTATACTGGGATGTATAGGGAGAGGCATCACCAGCAGAAAACAGGAAGTTGTTACCCCTCCGTACAGACAGTTGGTGAGACCCCATCTGGAGTACTGCATCCAATTCTGGAGACCCCATCTCTGCAAGGACATAGACAGGATAGAGGCAGTCCAGAGGAGGGCAACTAAAATGGTGCAGTGTCTGCAAGAGAAGCCAGACAAGGAGAGACTAAAGGAGCTTAATATGTGTACCATTGAGGAAAGGAGGGAAAGGGGGGACATGATAGACTCTTAAGTACCTCACTGGAATCAACAAAGTCCAAGAGGGTAGCATCTTTCAGAAAAAGAGACGTGCAAGAACAAGGGGACACAATTTAAAGATAGAAGGGGGGCGGTTCAGGGGCAATGTGAGGAAGTATTTTTTCACAGAGAGGGTAGTGGATGCATGGAACAGCCTTCCTGAGGAGGTTGTGGGGTCTAAAACTGTGGAAGAATTTAAGAATGCATGGGACAGACATAAGGAAATTCTTGTTGGGGATAGGAAGAAATAGGCTGTTGGTTAACTAGGATCTGCGGCTTATCCTGTAGGTAGGGAAATGGGCAGACTAGGTGGGCCAAGCGGTCCTTATCTGCTGTCAAAATCTATGTTTCTATGTCTATGTTACAACTAAGTTTAGTACCTTTTTTGAATGGTCTAATCTTGGGCTGTCACAATTTGAGTGACCGCTGCAATGTTTAATTCCCCTTTAAGGAAGTCAAGAATGTAAACATCATAAAGCAGAAGACAAACTTTCAGTCTAGGAATACATGTTTGATACAGTAAAGCATGATGTGGAATATTACAGTGAAGTTAAAGAACAAGGCTGTCTGAATAAGAGTACTGTGAAATAATTAGTCTACTGTCACAAGCACAAAGTGTAATTTGCAATAAAAAATGCAGGCATGGAATGTAGAGACATGGTGCATATGTAAAAACAAATATTTAGAATGAAGTTTTGGTAACAAAATTGTGAAATAAAGAGCGCCCTGCTATGCGATTTGCCATAAGAATGAACAAAAGGTGAGCAAGGTGTTTCGATTATAAGCAATGCTGTACTTGAAAAAGGCAAAAAAGACGCTGAAAAAACACTTTAGGTTAATGCCACAAAGTACTTAGTACTATCAGATAAAGACGGAATGTTGACTTCGTTAGTGGGAAATAATGTAATAGATCCACTGTGTAAATGAGTCCAGGAGAAGAGCCAACAGGAGCACTAATGCCTGCATAGTGAGCTGCCTAGCAACTCAATGTACATATACATGCACATATGTCTGGTGCTGTCATTGTGAAGTCCAGTGAAGCCACTCTTGAACTCAAGAGGGGCACAGAAACAGTCACTCTCTCCTTGACAGTGCACAGAGAAGGAGCATTTCTGCTGGAAGGGTAAGCCTCTCTTGAATCAGTAAATGAATTAATACAGTGTATTTAAAGAACACAGATCAAGAGTCACAGCCATTTAATATGATATTTTAAGGGCAAGCACTTGAATATTGCAAAACATGGCATATAAGTGTAACCCCTAGGGGGCACTACCCTTAGGGCTACTACCCCTGCCTGCCTCCCTGGAGACAGGGTAAGGGGCCCAGATCTGTTGGCGGGTGCCTCCACCCAGAGGTTGGGGTTAATACTGTTGAGATTGCCTCGGTCACAGCCCTCTGGGTTACTGCAACCCCCTTTTCGTCCCGCTAATGGCTCACCCAAGGCACCAGCAATGCTTTTCCCCAGTACACTTGCCTTCAGGCTGGTATCTCTCAACTCCCTCCGAGGACCCCCTGTAAAGTAAGGTGCGGTTATATCACAGTTACCATGCAGTAGTTCACCATAAATGCACAAACTAGCCAGGGTGTAGTTGCAGGACAAACAATCTGATTTATTCAAGGGGAAGTAACTAGGAAGGGGGAAAATCAAGTTGATTGTCTTTTTCACTATACCTATTTACCTAGGGCTCTGTGCACAGGCCTGAACCTAGTATTTACTGTCCCTGGGTACCCAAGCCCTAATGGCTAGTCCACCGTGGCAGCTGGTTGGGGCCCTGACACAGAAATGCCTTTATAATACCGCTAAAAGTCAAGATGAGAAGGGGGTTTTGCTAGGCGGCCAGCGATAGAACAAAATAACTTGAGACCACAGTTGTAACTTAGCAGGGAGCTACCCTGGTTTAGTACTCACGACTCCAGCAAGCACAGTTTCTGCACCATGGGCAGGGCTGAACCTGAGTTTCACCAGCCTCCTCACACACTTATATGGTAAAAATCCAGAGTGGTACCACATCAGGCCGCAGCCTCCAAGGCTTAACACGAACTCTCAGCGGGCTAAGACGCTGCAACGGCAGCTTCAGTTTTTCAGAGGACTGAGCGCGATTCAGCAGATTCTTCAATCCTCCAAGCAGGTCAGTGCCTGGTGGGTAGCTGGGCTGGCACCAGCCTCCTCTGACCACACGCAGCAGGGCTATTCAAACTCGCTCAACGGCAAAAACAGCCCCTCAGACTGTCACGCGCTTCCCGCGTGAACACTCTTCCAGCGCAGAAGCACACAGCTCCTTCCTTCACCTCAGGCACTACGCATCTGCCCCTTTCTCAGCCTGGGGCTCTCCTTAACATTCAGGTGCTACCCGTATTCATTGGCTGACACACCTGTCAGTCAGATGATCCTCTGCCCCTCAGTGGTGCGAAAAAGGTGCTATAGCCCATAATGCCTTTTCCATCCTACAAGCAGCTCCCCTATTGGTCAGGCAACTCTCCAGAGTCCCGAAGTACTAATTGGTCCAGATCGGCAGTTCCGGACCAAAATGGAGGAGACAACCGAAACAGTCCTTACTGCAAAGTAAGGCAGGTTAGAACAACTACATTATCATTATCATTTTACGTTATTTTCAACAGACAATCACATCCCCCAGAAAAACGCCACTAGCGACCCCAGAAGCGAAGCTACTTTTCAGCGGCCCGTGCGGGACTCGGGCATACAACCCACAGCCCCCCCATTTCGATTAATCACGACTGCAACAGGCAGTCCTTAAAGAAAAAGAAACGGAGGCTTCAAAACGCTCCTTGTTACTCATTTAGCAGCTAAAAAGCAGGACACTAGCCTGGTAGGGAGCACTTAAACAGGCTCCAAGGGAGCTTTCAAGAATCCCCATCTGCAAGGGAGTTACATAAGCAAACATGAGGAATCTTTAACTGTTATCACTGACAGGTACAGAGTGAGCTGAACTGAGTCAAAGGGTTGTAAAGACATGAATATTTGCAGTGGCATGATGTGCACAGGGTGATGGTGTTGGTATAGTAACATAGAAAAGTGAATACAGGGGAACTTTAATTTTAAACAATGGATATTGTTTTTCCAGGCAGCAAAATGAGAAAACAAAGATATTTAAAAATTATTCTAAAGGACTAATATCTTTAGAACAAAGTGTCAGGTACTGAAAGCACACTACCAGTGGATACTCTTTATCTTTATAAACAATAATAAGTATGTATATATTTAATTTTAAGGTGATGAATGAATGTACACTGTGTGCACTGAAGAAGCCATATTTAGTGGCAAAATATTGGGGCTAAAGTCATCTAATAAATTACCATCGCTGAAACCTGGAAAACAACTTTGAAAATTATTTCTTCAGAGAGCATCCCCCACAGTCAATAGACTTTTAAGCACTGCAGACTGAAAGCTGGACTATATAAGGAATAATGTATGGGTAACTATGCGCAGTAAGCCTGTGTTTCCATTGAGGGTTGAAAGCGAAGTTCAAGCAGTCCATGCTGTTATCACAACCCTGAGATGTAAACACAAGGCAAGTTTTGTATGGTTGCCCATATTTTATTTGTTATAGTATATGGTTTTCAAAATATTTATAACAGGAGAAATAGTGAGTTTTTTCTAACTTAAGGAAATTTCATTGAGCAGATTACAGTAGCTTAAATATTTCTCTGGTATTTTTTTGTAAAATATTTGTACCATAAGTGAACATACTGCATGTTTTAAAAATCGTATTTGTTGATCAGTTTGTAAAAAACATTAGTCGCATGCCAGTGTACAGATACTGTTCTGTTTTAATGCAAAAAGTCAAACAGAAAGTTTGCAGCATGAGCCATCAGCTGATTCTGTCAGAACATTAAGTTAGCTGCAATAGAGGGGCTTCAAGAAGTAACAAAAAAAACAAGCTTTTGTCAATGCCGAATGTTTGCTTGCTGGCATTGGCATTGAAAGTGTAGGAGTTAGAGAGCTGCATAATAGGAATGGTAGTGAAGTATTGAACTGAAGCCAACCCCACCACCACCCTGCAGAGACTGACAGGCATTGGGGTGTGCCTTTGGGTCATCAGGCATAACGGCCATGCCATTTCACCACACCCTACCCTGCAGACACAGACAAGCGTCATGGTGTGCCTTGGGGTCTTTGGCCCTTATGCTCACCCCATTCCATCAGGAAATATGGTGAGATGGGTGCTGTATGGAAGAGTGGGGTGAACTTTGGGGCCAAAGAGTCCAAGGCACACCTCGATGCCTCTCACTGGCTGCAGGATGTGGAATGGTATGAGCATTACAGGCGAGAATCCCAAGTCACACCCCTGATGCCTGTCAATCTCTACAGGGTGGTGCGGTATGGTCAGAAACCCTAATGCCTCATGTGTTCGTAGGCATTTTCACTCCAAATTTTCAACATGGGTTTTTTTGTGACCCTCACCTTATGAATAGCGGCAATATCAGTGCGTTAGCTGAAAGCTGATTTTGCACAGCGACTACGCCATTTGGCACCACAGGTGCGAAAACACATTTCGCACAGGATGTGAAAAATGACAGCTGCACTGTTCATGGGGAGGTGCAAAAAATGGAAATGTTGAAAATCTGCAGTGAAAATATAAAAAAAAAACTGGTGAAGTCACGAGTGTGCATAGAAACTGCGCAATGCACACTGTAATGCAATTAGTTTGGGGATTTTTTACAGCAGATTGTCAACACAGGCATTTTGGAACCTCCGCTCATGAACAGTGTCACTGTGATTTTCTCAATCTGTCCCAAACAGTGATTTCCCACAGCGACCATGCATTTCTAAGCTGGAAGTGCAAAAACACATTTCGGCCATGATGTGAAAAATGATAGCTGTGCTGTTCATAAGGAAGTGTGGAAAAATGCCAGTGGTGAAAATCTGGACTGAAAATATTAGAAATCCGTGAACTTACGAGGGTGTGTGGAAACTGTGCAATGGTCTCTTGTAACACAGTCATTTTATGGACTTTCTTCATTAAATTTTTAACATAGCCATTTTAACACCTTTGCTTATGAACAGAGTCACTGTGATTTTCTTAATCTGTCCCAAACATTGATTTCGCACACCGGCTGCGCTATTGTGCGCTACATGCACGGAAACACATTTTGGGCGATATGTGAAAATAGACAGCTATACTGCTCATAAGGAGGTGTGGTAAAATGGCAATGTTGAAAATCTGGAGTGAAAATATTGAAAATTTGCGAACTAATGAGCGTGCATAGGAACAGCGCAACGCATGCTCGTAAAACAGTCATTTTTGGGAATTGTTTTACCAGATTTTCAACATAGGGTTTTTGGGGTCCTACTTCATGAACTGTGACACTGTCATTTCATAAATCAGTCCCAAAAGGTGTTTCCATGCAGTGACCGCGAAATCACCTTTCGGGGCCGATTAACAAAATGACAATAACAGAATTCATAAGGTGGGGTCCCAAAACCCACATGTTGAAAATTTGGTGCAGTAATTCCCCCAAATGCCTGAGATATGCAGCAACATTGAAAAAGCCCTATTCATTCCATTATACAGCTTACCGGCATTTCCTCAGTTTGCGGTCGGCTTTGAAGAGTGCAGACGTGTTCCCGGTCCACCGAAGATCGTCTTGCCATTCTCCAGAGGTAAGTATGGGTTGAGGGGGAGGTGTGGGGAGGCAAGGTGCGCAGAGGGTGGGCGCGGGTGGAGGGACGGGGTCCAGAACAGACAGCAAGGGAAGGTTTTTTCTTGCAGGTTTTTTTTTTTTCTTTGACTACGCGGAACTTGTGCCACGCTGGGGTGGGCTCCCAGCATGGCAGCTGGAAGGCTGTTTGGGGGGAGCAGTGGAGCGAAGAAGTTGGGCACCCCATTGGCCATCATGGACTGTTGCCATGCTGGGGTGGGCCCAGTGTGGCACCCGTAGTCTGTTGGGGAACAGTGGAGCCGACGGGGATTGGGTACCCCTGTCTGCCATATGGATCTATTGCCATGCTGGGGTGGGCTCCCAGCATGGCACCTGAACTCTATTGGGGGAGGGAGGCATTAGAGCCGACGGGGGATTGGGCACCCCCATCGGCCATACAGTGTGTGCGTGGGGGGGGGACACATGAGCACGCACGCGCGTGTGTGTGTGTGTGTGTGTGTGTGTGTGTGTGTGGAGTGCATGAGCATGGGTCTTATCACTGCTCACTGAAGCAGAGCTCTCCTTTTCAACTGTACAGTACTGCATTTTCAACTGCTGTCATAGACAGCTGCAGCATTCATTGGCAAACTGTGGTCACACCTGCAAACACACTGACTGCATTGGAAGACAGGGTGCCACACCTACGAAAACTCGGATGACGGCACAATGTTTTTTGCGTGCAAGCAAACATAAAAACTAAGCCTGTCCTGGTTGTTAGGAAAGTAGAATGCATCTGCAGATGTCTGTGTGTGTCTTCTGAGCAGCCCAGTACAGAGTGTATGAGAGGAAGAGGGAGCCATTGGAGAAGCTGTAGGGGTGAGCACTGCTGTGCTCACAGGGGAATCCCCTGACGCATACTAAGGTGGGCATCGGAAACCACTAGTGTGGTCAGAAGGCAGGTTGTGGCCTGCAAAGCTGAGTGGGGACTGGAGCACTGAGTGAAAATGAAAGCACTGCAAGGCAGGAGATGGCTCGACAAGGTATAAGGGTGCACTTGATGATAGAATGTGCACAACAACTTTTAGAATGTGCACAACCACTTTCAGAACATGCAAAACAACTTTTTGAGAGTCACTGATTTCCATACAGAATAAGCCATAACCATATACTACAGTATATATATATATATATATATATGTATGTATGTATGTGTGTGTGTGTGTGTGTGTGTGTGTGTGTGTGTGTGTGTCTGTCTGTGTTAAATAACAAGAATCACTTTTAATCTTCAAGCACACATTAAGAAAGCAGAGAAGGTGGGGTGAACTGATCATTTTAATGACAGAGCACATCCATTAGAAGGTTAGAAGAAACACAGTTGCTACAGTGAATAACCTTTTCTTTTAACAACACGAATATGATGTTCCCCGTCAAATGATGTGCCCCTTCAAATTATTTCAGACTCCTAGCAGGACCTGGGAAGAGTATTCATCGATATCATCTTGGAAAGGTGTGAAGTACACATTTTCCACAATCTGCATTTCTTCTTGCCTGAGTGTTCAGATAACAGAGAGAATATTGGTTGGGCAACCATGCACAGCCAGCTTGTACTGCCACAGAGGGGTTCCGATTAGATCAGATCTCGAGAACGAAGCTTGAGTGGGCCGTGGTAATCAGAACCCTGAGGTGGCAACACAGGCAGGTTGAGCATGTGGTTGCCCAGTCAGTATTTTTTTAGTGTACCATTTTTGTTTCAGTTTTTCATTTTTTTAAATGAAAGGGGTGTCACAGTGCTCTGTGGCAGCAGTGAACATTGTGGTGGTTTCAGTTCAGAACTTGAACAGCTTGCTGTGTGTGTGGCAGCAGCACTGTAAAACACCAGATGCCACAAGGATTTCCAATCAGCTGGAATGTGGTACCACAGAAGGGTACAATAATGTTCCATGACCTTTGATGTGTGGTACAACAATATTTCAGCTGAGATGGAAACCCATACGAACAAGGGCCGGCTTTACGCTATAATGGGATTTAAATGTGCATACTTATGTCCAGGTAGAAGCTTTACAAATCACCAGGAGTGGAACATCATTTGATGTTTCTGCTCTGTTCCACCTTACGTGGCCCAGGTCATGCCTGAAAATGGTCCCTGGGATCAATGCACCTACCTAGTTAACAAACTCATAAATAAAAAAATAAAAACATTTCTCACTGCTGACACTGATACAGCTGTGCCCCTTGTGAAACGTGCCTTTATTCCCTCAGGTGATACTTTGCCTACCTTATTGTAACAGACCTCTATGCAAGAAACAATTTATCATTACATAAATTTTTTGAATGTAGGTTGTCCTTTTGATACCTCACCACATTTGAAAAAACAACCGTCTGTTTTCACCTCTAATCTCATCTATCCTAGATTTGCAAAAGCTTAGTGACCTCCTGTTGTCAAGGCACAGGTCAGGAAACATAGGAAAACCAGGAGCAGTTTTAAAATAACATTTTATTTTTCTGAATAACAGTAAAATAAAAAATAAAAATTATTCAGTATAACCATTTACAAAGGCAGTACAAACAGAGAAAACTAAGTCCTTCTGATGGTATCTCTTAATTCCTAGTTTCAGTCTCTCAGCCTCTCTCTTTCCTTGTCTCTATAGCAAAATCATTGCTACTCTTTTTATAAGTCTTTGTCTGGGAGCTCATTAAGACAGCCTGCTTCTCACAGAATGTTCATGTAAGTTTCGTTCCTTGCAGGTGCAGCAAAACAGTACATGGTGTCCCAGAACTGACCACTTGTTGAGCTTGCAACTCACTGACCATCCTTGCTAAGGTAACAGCTACTAGGAAATGTATGTTCATGTTCGTTGGCTTAAACAGAGAGTTCATCAGTTAAGTCAAAGCTAGCCTAAGGTCCCAGCATGGTACTAGCTTCTTTACAGGGAAATACAGTCTTTAAAGAACCTTTCAAACACTGGATGTGATGAAATTGTGTCCGTAGAACTGTTCTACCTAAAAACAGAGATTGTAGACAAATACACCTTTAGGATGAAAGGTCTGCCGGCCTGGTGGTGCTGAGGGCTGAGGTGCTGGATTCCACACCTCGCGCCATGCCGGCAACCCGGGTTCGGGAACAAGCCCAGGCCGCCAGAGGTCGGCAGGAAGAGAGAGGATTAAGCATCTGGAAGACTGCTCTCCTCTCTTGGGGTGGATCCAGGGATTGCCTAGCACCACAGTGGCCCCCAGTGGAGACCAGAAACACTGCAACACACAGGGCCAATGTAGTGGGATGCAGAGCCACAACACACGTACCTGGCATCATTGAATGCTCAGGCTCTGCAGGGAGTGAAGGGATGAGGGCATAAAACAAGAAAATTCCCCCTCCAATCCCAATAGGCAATGGCTCCCTACGGGGCTGGCTGCCACATGCCCAGGACCGGATCTCCTCTCTGCCCCTTCAGTCTCCTCGCCGACCCAGCTGGATGAACTGGATTATAGATAGAGCATCAGGTGAGTGGCTGACAGCCCTGCCTTGGGGGGCTCAGAGCCAGGGGGCTGGTCTGGCATGGGTTCAGCGGGGGCAGTAACATATGTGACGACAGAGATCACAGTGGGCGGTAGAGCGGCTCAGCAACATAGGGTAGCCTGAGAGAGTTCAGGGGTGGAGGTGATAAAAAGAGTTGGGGAGGGAGGATTAAAGGTCTGACTCCTTTTGACTTTAAATCAAGTAGGTGTTCTAATACCAACATAATGTCTGCATTGTGTTGTATTTTTACACCAAATGGTGAACATTTTCCACTTAGAATAGTATGCTTTTCTTGTAGAAGTTTTTCTAGACACCTTCAGGACTTCCAGCACCAAATGAAATACTCTCTAATGTGAGGATTCTAGCTCTTTAGAAACCATGCTTTCAGGAGAAGTGTATTTCAGATTTGGGTGCATCACCCTGCCCCTTGAAAACTGTTAACAAGATCTCACTTTGTAGGAGACTGTTTGAGGCTTGTGATACATCTCCAGCCAAAGAGAGTGTTGTGGATCTGTGGGCTATTCTGAAGCTATTAGAAATATGGCTACATGACCCCTCCTCATTTTCTGAAAGACCTTTTGAATCAGAAGAAAATGAAGGAAAATACAGAAGAATCTGTTCCAGCATGATATGCTGAAAGTATCTTCTTGAACTACACCTGAAGATGGAGGCCAGCAACAGAACAGAGGTAAGTTTTTGTGTTACCTACACTATAGATGCAAAAAATATCTATTCCCACGACTTCCCATGTTCCGTAAATGGAGTTCACTGTTACTTTTTTTGGGGCCCCTGTTAAGTCACATGCAATGTCCTGCTCATTGAGTCTACCAGTACATTGCCCTTTCCTGCTAAAATTACTGCTGCTAGCTGAGTATTCCATCTGTTGGTCAGGTTCCAGATTTGTAGTGCTTCTATGCACAACTCTGTGGATCTTTCACTTCTGTGTTTTGTATAATATAGCATTGTTGTATTATCTATCCTTATCTGAATTACTTGTTTTTTTACCAGTGTGAGGAAGGACATTTGGGGTATATACACAGCTCTGAACTCTATACTCCTTTCACTGTTCTTTCCCCATATGTTCTGCCCAGCCTAGCAAGGAGGCATCTATGATGTGTACCACTGTGCACTTCAGTTGAAGGAAGGTAATGCATCTTTTCAGGTGTAGAATTTCCTGCCACCACCTCAGGTAATGTACTGTACCATGCTCAAGTATACTAACAACAGTTGTGTTAGTGGGGTCATTTACTAGCACCAATAATCGCTGAGGTACCACTGAGTATTTCTGATGTGAAGTCTGACTCATAGGACCACTGACACTGTGGAGGAAAAGGCCCAATAGCCTTAAGAACACCTGTGCAGTCCTTTTTGTGACCACTTGAAAATAAGCTGCATACTGAATGAGAGCCTGGGCTCTCTCAAAGGATAAACCTGTCCCCTGGTTTGTCATCAGTTCTGTACCAATCAACTGAAGGATTGTATGGGTTCTAATATTTGGGAGGAATCCCAATATTTTCATCATTGTCATTGTTTAAGTCATGACTAGCACTAACCATTCATCTAATTATGGATACAATGTGACTCCGTGCTCACTAAGTGCTGCTGCCATCACAGTCAGGCACTCTGTCAAACCCTGGTGCTGCTATTGCCCCAAAAGAAATTACTCTGAACTTATGCCATGTCTAACCTATTTTGAACCTATTTCCTGTGGCTTGGTCTGACTGGTATGCGAAAGTAAGTATGTTTCAGATCCAGACAGCATAGCCAGGCTCCCTGCTGAACTGGTGAAATCACAGGCTGCAGTTGGACCACTTTGAACATTTTCTTCTTTGTATTTTTGTTAAAGGAGAACTACTGGCTTGATTGACGCCTCAACCGTGTCATAAATTGGGGCTTCACTTCAAAGATTCCCCCTGAAGTCACCCTATAAAATGAAGCTTTCAGCTACTTCACTGCTCATAAAAATTTGTGAAGCCCCCGGTGCAGCCAGCATTTGCAAGCATGTCGCTCTTTGTCTAGTAACAGCGTCAGATGATGATGCACCACTGCCACAGCCCTTGACTTATGGTTGTACCTATATACGGAAATATAATAAATGTTGTATGTCAGATGCCCATTGGTATTTTTACACACTATGGCTAAATGCCATGTGAATGCCAGCCATTTCCATTAACTTCCCCACCACTGAAGTGAGACTGACATGGCCTGTAGTTGTTAACTTTCTTCCTGCTGCCACTGTTATGTAGAGGGACAATGTCTGCTCTTCTACAGTCCTCTAGAACCACATGTTTTTCCAGTAAACTACTGAATAAGGCTTACAGTGGGTCAGCTGGCACCTCTCAGAGTTCCTTTAGTACCCTTGGGTGTATAAAATTCGGTCCCATAGCCTTGTCTACCTTTAGAGCTTAGGTTCCTTCATGACGCTTTCCTCTAAAGATGAACTTGTTTTCTCATCACACTCCCCCTTGTTCCTACTATTCCCTGATGGTGTGTCTCCCCCCACCCCCAAACTTTGAAGATTGAGCAAAAGTACCTGTTCAGGATGGCAGATTTTTCTTGGTCCCCTTCTGCGCAGTCTTCCTCTGCCACCCCCCTTATCCTCACTATCCCTCCCCTTGCTTTCCTCTTCACACTTACGTATCCAAAGCTAGTCTTTTTTTAAACATTGTTTATTCAATATATAGAGTACATAGGCACCAACATCAAGTACATAAAGAGTTACATACAGTTGTACTCAAGTTACAGCACTGAACAGTGCTTTTCAAGACAGAAGTCCAATAGGTGTCCAGTAAATAGGATACAAGTCTGGTGATCTGCATGTCCTTTACAGCCACGCAGGTTGTTACACGCTCAGCTATCAGAAGTCCTGTTCCTGTGCAACTGGTGTCTTTTTATCACAAGTGCAGAACCTACTGCATCACTGCACTGACATAGGGCAACAAAACAAATAGCAACCAAGTAACATAATTCATAACTGTCAGCTGTGTGGAACAATAACTGTCTCCAGTACCTGAACTTTGTTTCTTGTTATCTTTTTTCTTTTTAAATTGCAATGTTTTATTGAGTTTTTGTACAAATATTAAGTACAGCAATAAGATGTTTTCAGTACATATACGTATACATTTAATATTTAAATTCCAAGGTACGAACAGAGGGTTTGTACTCTTTTCCTTAGACCCTAAAGGATTTGTTGTAAACATACAGATTGTTACAGTATCTGGTACAATAAAATTATATTCAGCTTATGGATCAGTACTTTGTATATCTCTAACTTTGTCATCAAGTTTTAAGAATCTATAGTTAAGAAATCATCATTGTGGGGGAGCACCATTTCTGTCCTTAGATCCCCTTTTTATGGAGGGGGACATACTTTTCCCTTTGTGTTCTGTTTTAAGGTACAAAGTCGGGACAGTGGTCTAATTGATAGTTTATCCATTTTCTCCATTTTCTTTCAAAGTTTTTGACGTGAGGGATTATTCTAGCTGACAAGCGTTCCAGATTATACATTCCATAAGATATTTTTCACCATCATTCTTTTTATAAAATGGGTAGGCTAAATCAAGGAATCTGATTGGCTAGTTACCCATGCATGAAATCTGTTCCATGCATGGGTAAAAAAAAGAGCTGGCAGTAAAAAGGCCAAGATTCTGGTGCCATAGAATGTTGGCATTTTTACTGGCAGACATCTTGTTCAGAAAAGCATTCCCGAAGGCGTTGAGCTTCCTGAAGGGCTTATTGTGGTCCAGCATGAGCACGTTGCCTCGGCTCTCTTGGAGATGGCAGCCGCCACCTCTCCGGTTATTAAATCTTTACCGCAGGAGACGAGATTGAACAGCTGTGCTGTCTGAACCTTGCTGCCCAAACTGGGTTGCGCTCCTGCTGGTGACAGTGGTGGTCGTATGGGAGTTGAAAAAGCACTCATCGTCGAATCTCTCTCAGATATGCATCGTTCATCGAGACATGCCGTAGCACCACTCTGGGACTTGCAGTGGCAGATGGGCGTTGAGCGTGAGGGAGGAAGGGCGTCACAAAGAGTGTAACTACACCACGTCGTGGCTTACTAATCTCGGGCTATAAATCGCGAGTTGAATGTCCGCTTTTTTTTTAACAGTCTCTCCCCCCCCCCCAAGCACCTATAGTTTCATTTCTGGTGTGATGGCATGTCTCGATGAACGACGCATATCTGAGAGACAGAGAGAGAGAGAGATTCGACCATGACTGCTTCTTCAACTCCCGTACCACCACCACTGTCACCAGCAGGAGCGCAACCCAGTTCGGGCAGCAAGGTTCAGACAGCACAGCTGTTCGATCTCGTCTCCTGCGGTAAAGATTTAATGTAAATCGCGAGTTGAATGTCTGCTTTTTTTAACAGTCCTGGAGTTTCATTTCCACTCACTCCATAATGGGGGGCGGGGGAGGGGGAGACTCCAGTATCACAACCAGCACTACTGATGCCACAGAACGACAAACTGTGTATAGCACCAGTACTATAATGTCATTCTGTATTAGGCGGAAGGACTATTTTATCATAAATGTGAACATGCGGATCTGTTTTTTCCACACATTAAAATTATTTTTCTTGATGTAAAAAATAAAACCAGAAAGTAGCCCATTTTATAAGCGCAATAAGACACGACAGGGTTGTGCATGGAACAGATTTTACCGCTGGCCAGGGGCTAAAGGCACTTGGCCAAGGCCTTGTGCCTTATTACGCCCCTAGCCGTGCAGTAAAATCTGTTCCATGCACACCCTGTCATGTCTTATTGCTTACATAAGGGATGTTGGTTGCATACCAGAGTTTGGTGAGTGTTTTTTGCAGCCATTATGGATAGTGTGATTTGTTTGAAAAGGTTGAATTTTTTTCCCTGTGGGGGTGTCCCAGTAAGTATACATGCCTGAGTATATAACTGGGTGGCCAACAATCTATTTAATTTCATCTAGGACTTTTTCCCAGAAGTGTGTTAAGTAGGGACAGGTTCATATTATATGTACTATATTTCCCTTATTCTGGCTACATCCTCTCCAGCATCTATCATGGTCTGGCCCCAAGAATTTGGCCATGATATCAGGAGTTCGGAAGAATCTAATTCGAGTCTTCTAGGTATATTCTTTCTAATATATAGATGTAGAATTCTTTTGTAGAGATAGGGCACTAGTCTCCCACATTTCTTGATCTAGGTTTTCCCCCATTTCCTCAGACCATTTTTGTCTTGTATGCTGGAGGTTATCTTTAGAGTATTGTTGGAGGATTTTATAGAGCACACTTATTAGTCCATACCTCTGAGACAAGATATGATTAAAGAAATCATGTTCGAGAGGGAATACGTTACTTCTGTTAGATCTTGTTCATATGGTTGTAGTAATCTTTTAAGCTGAAGGTAATGTGGGAATGCCTCATTTGGCAGTTTGTAAATGGTTCACAGTCCTGTGAAGGATGATATGCCAGATGAGGTAATTTGTTGCCATACATGATGGAGTCCATATCTGGTCCACCCCTGTACCTTCTCTTGGAGTGGTTTAGGAAGTAGGACATTATCTAGGGTAAAGTCTCTCAGATATAGTTGTTCTGTGGTGGTTAAGTGGTGACGCTGGATTAGTATCCAGTGTCTAAGTGGCTCAGCTGAGTATGTGGAGTATTGGGTGAGCTGAGTACAGCTCAAGGGGTTTCCCATTAAGTTTGAGGCTATATTCCTGGTTCCTAGTATTGTTTTCACTAATGTTTTCCAGTGAACATTGTATCCATTGGTTAGGAGGTTCATTAGAGTTTGAATGTGTACTGCTTTGGTATATAATTGTAGCTTAGGGAAGTTAAGGTCTTCTTTTTCTCTAGGCAGTTGCAAAGATGCAAATTTGACTCTCGGGGGGGTTTGCCCTTCCAGATAAAGTGGGAAATTAATTTATTCCAGGTTTGAAAGTATGTTTTTGTTGGGGATATGAAAAGTGTTTGTAAGAAAAAGAGTATTCTGGGAAGAATGTTCTGCTGTATAGTTTATATACGGTTGAAGAAGCTCAAAGGTGACTGCATCCATCTGGCCATGTCCGTAATTATCTGTTGTGTGATGGGTTCATAATTTACTACATCCAGGTGAAGGAGGTTAAATGGTATTTTGATTCCCAGGTATCTCATCACTACCCTGTTCCATTTGAAAGGGTAGTGTGTCTTTAGGTTATGGGAGGGGTTGTATGAGAATTTAAGAACTTCAGTTTTTGAGTCGTTGAGTTTGTAGCCTGCTAATTGTCTAAAAGTGATTAGTTATTGCCAGACTGCCGGGATGGATGTTTCAGGGGTGGTCAGGGTCAGTAAGATGCCATCCGCAAAAAGATTTATTTTATGGGTGTGTTCTTTAATTTGTATTCCTTTTATATTTGGGGTATTCCAAATTGCAATCGCTAGAGGCTCAAAATAGAGGACAAATAGCAGTGGGGATAGTGGGCATCCTTGACGGGTTCCTCGTGGTAGTGGAAAAGGTTCTGTGAGGGAGCCATCTAGTTTTAAATACACTTGTGGTTTCTCATACATTATTTTAATCTGGTTAATAAATTTCTCAGGCAATCTGAAGTGTTCCAGTGCTCCCCACAAGAATGGCCAGGAGACTCGATCGAAGGCCTTTTCGACATTAAGGCCAAGTAGGATCATCGGGGTCCCTAGTTTTACTGTTTGTTCTAGTAGCAGCAAAACTTGGTGCACTGCGTTGTGCACCTGGTGTTTTTTAATAAAGCCAACCTCATCTGCATCAATGAGGTGTGGTAGGAGGCTGTCGATCCTATGGGCCAGAATGGATGTGAAGATTTTGTAGTTACAGGAGGCAGTATAGTGCAGTGGTCTAAGGCTCTGAGCTGCAAATCTGGTAACATCCAGCAGATCAGACCTGGGGTTTGAATCCCACAGCTTCCACTTGCATACTGTGTGACCCTGAGCAAGTCACTTAACTTCCTTGTGCTCCCAGGTTGCACCTGGAAACAAGCTCCAGCTTAGTTGTGCCTTTCCTGGTTAAACAATTTCCCCCTTCCCCTTTCCCTTACAGTTTAGCTTGGAAATGGGTCTGTAGGATGCTGGTTGTTGGGTTTTTTTTTTGAGGTTTGGGTATGGCCACTATTTTAACATACCTCCAAGAGGATGGTGGGGGTGTCCTTGCTGTATGTCTTGGAGAGCTGACAGGAGGGAGGGGCTCAGATGCTTTTTGAATTTTTTATAAAATTCCATTGGATAACCATACGGACCCAGTGCTTTCAGTGATGTTTCTTGCTATTTTACTTCTATGTGTAGTTGAAGCTCTCACCCTGTAGGTTGTCTACAACCTACTGATTGGTAATGACACAATTTGACAAGTGACCCCTGTGGTATCCTAGCTTCACAGAGTAGGATATGTTTTTATAAAAGCTGTTCAAGAGTAAGAACGCCTGTACTTTCGCTGTAGTCAAAAACGGGGAGCAATCTGAGGTTATTTGTTTTCCTTTTTTGACCCTAAGGAGGCCTATAATGGTCTTCATCTCCTTAATCTGGGTGCAAATAGTAATTGTCTCCTCCAGTGTAGGTAGATTCGGGGCAAGCCATCTTTTGATGACTTTCAGCACTGCTACGGACAAAATAAGAAATAATATTTCTTGTCCCCTTTATTTGCCCATTTGGGGGAGGTCCCAATACTAAGTGTTGAAAGTCTGAGGTAGATGAAAGATCTAACATCTCATGCACTGGTTATTGGATATTGCCCTAGTATTGGTTCAATTTAGGGCAGCTCCAAAAAATATGATGGGGGGGAGTCCCTTCCTTGTAAAGTGCTTACAGATTGAGGGGGAGGAAGAAATGGGAGGTAACTTTCCCTTGAAGCAAGTCTTATTCCCTTTAGCTACCTCTTTGGTTATCCTTTTCTCTGTGCCTTTGCTCCCCTCACTGCCTTACCTGCTTCCCCCTGTTTTACTTGGTATAACCCCCGTCCATGCCATCTGTGTTTCTTTATACCTCCTGAATACAACCCTTTATTTTTTTTTCTCCTTTTTTGTGTCTTTATGCAAAAAACATGGCACAAATCACGGTTTAGGAAATTGTAATATGAGCCACAAGAATATAGTCAGCATGCCTACCTGCGTTAAGCATATAGCACACACAAGTCTGACAGTAAGTCTGATTTGGACTTGGACATGAAACCCAAAACTGGAACCCACTTTCTTAATTTTAAAATTAACTTCTGCCATATAGAGACCATAATAATTTAGCCTATTGCACTTCCAGACCTAATTTTAATAATTTCAGGCCATGTCATTCAGAACAGATGATATACTTAAAATACAATTTAACACAGACTCCTCCACAGTCTTTATGATCCAAGTGAGAAAAGCAGTAAATTTGCAGTTCCCAGAACCTTCTGAAAACCTAGAACAATATGACAAAAATTAAAAAAGGAGAATTAACTGTGCGGGAATCAAGAGCACTCTCTATTAACTTTAAATAGCCTTTATATCAAAATAATATACAGTCAACAGTTTCCAGATGAGTGATGATTTGAGGCAACCATTTTCTTCAGCAGAAACTAAAAATATTGGGTTGGAATGCTGGAGGGCTTATGGCCAGCACAGTGCAGAGTGCATCTATTGAAACCTGCCAGAGTTATGGGGTATCCCATAGGTGAGAAATTGTTGCAGTAGTTTGAAGGGATACATCACATTCATGAGTCACTAAAAGAAAAGCCTTGTGTGCCAGGACTCATGACTATAGCATATTTCTTATTTAAAGTGCAAATGCTATAATTCAAAAAGCAACCTGAGCAAACCCACCAACAAATAAAAGAAATTCCGTATAGGTGTTCGATGCTTACAGCATCTTCTTCAAGGGACACTGCCAACCCCCTTAGTCTTCAAAGTGTCCCTTGTTTAAAAAACACATTTTATGTTTGCTAACATTCTGTAAAGACTGCTGATGTAGCTAGTATTTTAATTTTGATTCTTTTCTTCTTTTAAAAAGTGAAAAACAGACTGCCCACCGTACTGGCGTTACCACACCAAAACAGGTTTGTTTACATTCCTTGATCAACTCCCACTGCATCTTTCCTGGACTTGGGATCACCTCCAACACAGTCCAGCCACTCGTGATGCAGTGGCAGTTTAGGTGGCTACTGCCTCATGAGTGACTGCACTGTTTGGGGGTGCTTCTAATGTGTAGGAAGTATTCAAGAAGAAGTGATGCAGGACTTGAAACAAAACGAAACAGTTTATAAATATGCATTTCAGTTCTACTAAACAAGGATACAGACAAAACAAACAGCAACATTAATGAATTTTAGAGAATGTAAGCAACCATAAAATGTGGGGTTTTAATTAGAAATAATATGAAGCAAAACAGGTTGACAGTGTCCCTTTAAGGGGCATTTTAGTGAGTATTGGCACTACTATATGGTGTCATGTAATGCATTTTCATGACATTTACATTTTGATGAATACCACAAAACCTCCAGCTCATAGCCACACAAGTACAGATTTTGGAAATCATCAAAAACAATTGTTGATATTAAATGCTTGAATGATTATAAAGGGGAACCGCGTACTAGAGCATGAGAATCTGTATATTATTTATTTATAATTATGTATCATGCTACAATCTAAACTCAAAACCCTTATATCTGACACTAAAAAACATGCCCACAGTAAAGCAAACCATCAAAACAGACAAGCACAAAAGTGTGATGAATAAGTGAAAATATCAAATGTTAAAGCACCTTTCTGCACCAAGGGAGCAGATATATCAAATTTTAGTTACATAAACACTGTGGCAGTGATGAGTTAGAAATGCATCACTAATAAACCGAATAAGAAATATGAAGACATATTAATACATCACAAGTTCAGCAACTATTAAATATATGCTGTTAGAAACAGCTGCTTAGTGTCTCTTCTAAATGGCTCTCTCTTCTGGATATAGAATGCCAGAGCATTTTAGTATCCAGATGATAAAGAGAAGCATCACAACAGTTGGTGTGAGGTTTAGGGAAAAAGACTAGGACTGAGGCATTCTTGTTAATGTGGAACTCCAAGACTGTCATACAGTACATAGGAAACAGCAGTTCATTCTGAAGACCACCTTATACTTGTAAATGGTTCACCCACGGTGTAGCGAAAAACATTTCCTGATGCAGATTATGGCATTGGCAAAATGCCACCAAGAATTACAGAGTCAGACATTTGATCTCCTGGGGGATGGAGTGTCAAAGCATCCTCCCGGGAAACAGTCACTTTTATGGGGGACAAAGGCCCCCTGCACCCCTGAACATAAATATATCCTCATCTGGGGTGGGCATGCCATGGAGTGGGTAGAAATTTTGTGACCACAAAGGGTGACATGAGTGGGGGCGATCAACCTAAAATCAAGATCACCTCTTTCAGTGTCGCCCTTCTTGCAGCACTGTAATTGCTGCGGCAATACTGAGTCACAGCACTAACGATATACCCTTGTAAATTACTGGGTACTGTAGTCTGGGTCAATACAGAAAGCATGAAACTTGCTAACACATGTGGCTGATGTCACAGGCACTAGGAAAGCAATCTTCCAGGACTAGTACAGGAGGTGACAAGAATCCAAAAGCTCAAAAAGTGAGTACATCAGTTTGTTTTTTTTCAGTTAAACTTTTTTATTAATTTTTCATAAGATATACAGACAAACCTCTTACAGTACAGTAAATGTGAGGATTTTTTTTTAAAGAAATTGAGGCAGCATATAATAGGAACATTGCTACAATAATACAAGGAGCTTTTGGTTTAAAATATAGTAAACAATACAGGTCATGTAATTAGCATATACTTGACATTTGTAGTGAACTTAAAGCGGATAGTATGATTAGATCGGTTTATATTAAAATGTTACATAATTATATATGATGTTGCAAAGGAAAAAAGTACATTCAGAAAAGGATTGTGGAGTAATAAAGAATGATTGAGAACAGAGTATAGGAAAGAAAAGATATATAAGAAAGTTAAGAAGAGAGAGAGAAACTATAAAAAGGGAAAAAAGCGAGACTACAATGATGTATCAGTAAAGGGGAAAATCCATATATATTAAGTCCATACATTGGTGTTGGAAGATTTAGTTGATTCAAAAATTAAAAAGCCCTGCCAACAATTGTTATATAACATGAGTCGGTCAGACAAGATATATGTCATACAGTCCAGAGAGGCATATTGCAATAGTTGGTTAATGATACCGGGAAGGGTAGGGATTATGTTGGATCTACAATGCATGAGGATTGTGCGTTTAACTTGAAGGAATAGTATATTTAACCATCTGCTCTGTGAATATGAAATTTTATAAGAACGGTGATTAAAAATACCAAGAATGCAATGTTTAAGATCTAGTGTAAAAGGTTGACCTACCACTTTCATTGCAAATCTGTGAGTACAGTGCCAAATCTTTTGTATGAGGGGACAGTGCCATAAGATATGCAATAAATCCCCATTGGGGGAACTGCAGCACCAGCAATTGTTATTGTTCAGTAGACCCATTTTTTGTAATACAACAGGAGTTCTGTACCACAA
Organism: Neoceratodus forsteri; assembly: GCA_016271365.2. Taxonomy (NCBI): domain Eukaryota; kingdom Metazoa; phylum Chordata; order Ceratodontiformes; family Ceratodontidae; genus Neoceratodus; species Neoceratodus forsteri. The sequence goes on along the minus strand of CM057458.1, from coordinate 1,401,690,194 downwards.
ATGAAGGATCTTGGTTTGAATGAGGGAACTGCATTTATCATTAAAAGATTTGTGACAGGAGAGCCAACATCTGGACCATTGTGCACTGGTGATATTATACTGTAGCAAAGTACTCCATCTGTTTTTAGCATTGACAGAGTAGTCAGGAAGGATATCACAAATATCTTTGTAAACAGTGCTATTTAAATTGGATGTTGTTTTTATCCATTTAGTGATGTGCTTATCATACAGAGAATTGATAGAGAAGGGTGTGAGGTAAGAGTTGCATGCGGTACGAAGCTGTAGATATTTCCAAAAATCCTGATGGGGAAGATTCCATATGCCTAGTAGGTCGGTGTAAGATTTTAACTTTAATGACTTGGGTTCAAGTATATCCTGCAAAAAGAGAATACCCTTATTTTTCCAGGTACAACAAAAAATGGGGTGCTTATCAAAAGATATATGGTGGTTACCCCAGATGGGGGTGTAAGCTAAGGGTTTGGGGTTAGATTTAATATGCTTGTGAATGATTTTCCAATAGAATATAGAAGCAGCTATGGTAGGGTGAGACTTTAAAGAAGAGGTAAGGGTGTTATAAAGGAAAGAAGTCACCACATTACCAGGACATAAGGATGTTACCATATTGACCCATAAAAGAGACTGGATGTTGGGTTTGTTAAACCATTTAATTGTTTGAGATGTACGGAAAGCCCATAAGTAGGCTTGGAACCAAGGAAGGCCAAAGCCACCTTTTGACCAATGGAATCTAAGTTTATTACGACTAAATCTAGGTATTTTGCCTTCCCAAATGAAGCTGCCAATAATTTTGTCTATTTTGGTAAGAAAACTAGAGGAAGAATCAAAGGGATATTGGAAAATAGGTATAATATTTTAGGAGTTATTGACATTTTAATGGCGGAAATTTTACCATTAAAGAAAGTTTAAGTAGCTTCCATCTATCAAGTGTTGTTTGGATACTGGTTAACAGAGGGAAAGATTAGCATCCCATAATTTATTCAATGTCGGGTGATCTGAATGCCAAGATAAGATATACCTTGGGGGCCCAACGAAAAGCCTAATGAGTTGTTCATGAGGGACTACAAAGGGTATTCAGTGGTAGCGTTCGGATTGTTAAGGTTTAGAGCTAGTCCGGAGTGGAGGTGAAGTCATTCAGTAGTTTAACTAAAGGTTGCCCAGAACTTTCGAGGTTTTCAAGTAAAATAAGGAGATCATCTGCATATGAGAGTGAAGTATAGTGAGAGTTACCAATAGTAATGCCTTTAATTGTACCAGATTGACGTGAGACACGAAAGAGGTTCCATGGCAAGTATAAACAATGAAGGCAATAAAGGCATCCTTGTCTGGTGCCTCTTGCTAAGTAAAAGGAGGGGGACAAAATAGAGTTTGTGAGAACTCGGAGCTGAAAGGAGGTATACAATTGAATCCAAGCACAAAAATTATTTGTAAAGCCAAATGAGATAGCACCTAATATAGATATTCCCAATTGAGAGAGTCAAATGCTTTCTCAAAGTCAATGCTATTGCAGCTGCAGGGTTTTAAGAGTTTTGCTTTGTGAATTAAATTGAGTAATGAGCGAAGATGATCGGAACTGTTTCTATTTTGATAAATCCTGATTGAGAAGTATGGATGAGTTTAGTCATAAAGATTCTAAGCGGAGAGTTAATAATTTGGCAAAGATTTTCCATCAGTATTAAGAAGTGAGATCGGGTCTATAGTTTGAAGGAAGTAAAGGGTCTTTGTCTTTTTGGTAAGACTGTTATGATGGCTTGGTCATTGTGCATGGAGTTTCTTTATTAAGGTTGCTTCTTGGAATACATTGACTAATACAGGACAAAGAGTGTCAGATAGGGTTTTATAAAAATCAATAGGGAACCCATCACTGCCAGGTGCTTACCGTTTTTAATGATGATAAAGCAGTTTGGATTTCCTGTAAAGTGATTGGTTTATCAAGCACAGCTTTGTCCTGAGGGATAGGTGGGTAGATTCAATTTTTCCAGAAAATGTTGTATTAGGTTGGGATTTGTAGTATTAGGTTTCGAGTATAGTTGATGGTAAAAGGATTGCATAATACGATTGATTGAAAGGTTGTCTGTGTGTGTCTGACCTGATGGATCTTTTAGACCTGCTATATGTCTCTGCATCTGTTGAGTTTTTAGCTGGTAAGAGAGCAACTTTCCACATTTATCCCCTTGTTCCCAATAACCGTGTTTAATCCTAACAAGGGCAAGTTCAGCTTTCCTGGATATCAGCTCGTTAATTTGAATTCTTAATTGTAGAATTTCTAGATGAAGCTGTGAATTATGATTGGGTTTATTTAATTTATAGTATTGAGTTTCTTTTTCTTTAAGGGATTTTTCTAAATTAGCTAATTGTTGTTCTCTTAATTTCTTTCTATGCGCTGCATAACTAATAATTTTACCTCTAATAGTGGCTTTTAATGCTTCCCAGATAGTACCTTGAGACAAACCTGGAGTATCGTTAATAGAAAGAAAATCTTGAATCTGGGTTTTAATCCAAGGAGTGAATTCAGGGTCTCTGAGTAAAAGTGGGTCTAAATGCCAAGATGGGGATTTAGAAGAAGGTGGACCCCAGAGTAAATGCAAACTGATAGGGGAATGATCAGATATAACAATAGGGAGAATCGATGTATCAATAATTTTTTCAGTAATGAGGGAGAAGAGAACCAATAATCAATCCTACTATAATATATGACAGAGGAATAAAAGGTGTAATCGTTGTCTGGGATGATGTAGTCTCCAAATATCAGAAGACCTAAATCCTTCATAAGCATTGATAGAGCATTAATACTACAGGGCGGGCATCATGTGATGAGTTACTTCTGTCTAAATATGCTTGTAAGCTAAGTTAAAGTCACCACCAATAAGAATAGGTGAATTATTTTTTTATTAATCATAATTTGTTGGGATAGATTATGGAAGAAATGGGTGAATCAAAGTTGGGTGCATATACATTCACAAACATAAGCGGACCTGCTGTGGTGTTTAATAGGGTTATAATCCACCTACCATCCGGTCTCTAATGATTTTATGGGGGCCAATTAAGAGATTTATGTATTAAGATAGCAACCCCATGTTTTTGGATGGAGAAGATGGCGCATATACTTGACCGACCCAGTCCCTTTTAAGTCTGTCAACATCCTCTGATAAAAGTTTAGTTTCTTGTAAGAAAGCAATATGTGTTTATGCTTTTAAGATAGGTAAGTACTCTTACGTTTACAAGGTGAGTTGAGTCCTTGACATTCCATGACTGTAAGATTAGATCACTCATGGTACTAGGATATAAGGTAATTAGTTACAAATAGGAATGAGGGACTCAATACCATTAATTTGGAGGATGTCACAGATTCAAAAGGTAAATATACATAATAAACAAACGTATGCAGGGCCCTTAACTTGTATGGGTTCAAGATGATTGAGTATTTGTATTCATTTTGTCTCGCAGAGGGAGAGTATAGAGATAGGAATATCAAGTAATTAAACATTAGAACCAACAAACGTTAGTATAAACTCAGTAACAAGAATATTAATTTGAAACTTTTATGAAATGCAGAGCAATAAGAGTCGGTAAATATACCAGAACTCTCACTCTACACTACTAGGTGTAGAGTAATTAGTGAATCTCAAGATACGGTTTACCTATAATCTTAAGATACTAAACTTTATATAACAGTATATTAAAGAAGTGTAATTGAGATTTGTGCTGAGGTAATTAAAGCATTACCCTGAAAAAACAAAACATCATTCTACCAAATAAAAAGGATAATTATGTAATAGTGTTAAATTCAAACATAATGAATTAGCTTGGACCTAGCAATAAGTCCAATATTAAATAAAGTATACCAACATGATGGCAAATAATGCTGAAACAGTGTGAGCCAGATAAAAGGATGCCCGATGTGTATTGATCCACATAAGCTAGGTTAGAGAATGCAGTATATACTATAGGTTCATAGTGCATCAGTGTATTGTGGAATCATTTTTATAAGTTCCAATGATTTGGAAGAAAATGGGATGAAGAATAATGTGAAAAGGCGGAAAAACTCAATGTATAGAAATACAATTGGAAGCATACTTTGGTGCAAAATCTGTGAGATATAATGGGAATGCACCTGATGCACTACATACCAGAAGTGATGCAAAATAAATATTAAATAAGTAAATGATTTTAGAGTATTTGTCTAATCATCCTCCACATTCCAAATGATAGGATTTATGTGGAAAAATGCTATAACAGCAGGCGTTAAGGGCACACTGATATGAAATACAGAACTCTATATATATGTATGTGCCTGACCACATGGTGGGCTTAAAGCTTATGAAAAATTAGAGTGTAAATAGCAATTATATATACTAATGTCTGGCACCACACAAGGATTAATTAGAAGAGATCTTACAAACATTGTAATATTTAATCTTTCTCTCATTTATTTATTTTTTCCATTGAATACATTGAGAGTAACTCCCGCATGGATTAAATACCTCCAGTGTCAATTGGCTCACCTCCCACAGACAGATACAGGCTTCTCAGCAGCGATAGCGATTTACTGCATTTAAGTGCACCAAACCTGTTGGGTGCGATAGAGACTGCGCTTTGCAGTAAATGTACCGAAGGAATCGAGTGAGGTGGTGTGAAGAGGAGGGATTCTGGTGAGAAACTGCTATATCACATCTAATTATGGACCATAGTATTTATTACAAATTTTTTTTTTTTTTTTTTAGTGGGAAAAGCCTCAGGTAGCCTTGCTCTTCGATTTTCTTCTCCTTTTCTTTTTGGGTGGTTCAGATGATTTAAAGGGAGAGCTGGACACAAGATCAGCCCAGGAAGAATCGGGAGAGTCATTACCCATTGAGAGCTTCTTCTGGTCTTGAGTAAAGGGGTCGGATACAGTCTGTCTCAGATCCTCCAGATGAGTGCAGATCTTCTTGGCAGATCTTCTTGGAGTGGGAGAATTTGTTAGACAAGGTAAGAGGAGTAGAAAACTGATGTGACGCTCCACATGGGAAGCTGGAGAGGTAGAAATATTATTTAAACAGCAGGTATTATTATTTAGAGAAGCACCAGATGTTTTTTCTTGTATGCGTCATGGAGCTTCTGGCAGGAGCTACAGTGGCAGATATGATGGCTGCAGATTTCTCAGGGACCTGAAGGACAGTTTCAGCAGGAAGGGCAAGACATTGTAATTGCGAAGTGCTTGTGCTGGAGCAGGACGAGCTACATTAACATCGCAAGGCAATGTAAGTGCGGGCTGTGTCAATTCAGAAATTCAGAGAGAGATTCTGGGGTACTGAAATCTCTGGTAGAATCATTCAAAAAAAGACGCATTGTTGCAGGGTAACGCAGTGCAAACTTAATTCCATGCTGATGAAGGATTGTTTTAATGGGGTTGTAAGCTTTTCGTTTGTTAGATAATTCTTTAGAATAGTCTTTGAAAATTAGGATTCTGTTTTCTTGCCAAGTGAGTGCACCTAATTGCCTCGCTTTTTGAAGAATCAGTTCAGTATGTGCGTGGTTTAGAAATCTGGCAATGATGGGCCTGGGTTTCTGGTCAGGTCCAGGCCTCGGATTTAAGGTGCGGTGAGATCTCTCGATGATTAGGTCTTGGCCGGCTGGTAATTTAAGCAAAGAAGGAAGCACATGAGTTAGAAGAGCACTGGTGTCTCCTAGTTCAACACCTTCAGGAAATCCAGAAATCTAAGGTTGTTACGTCTGTTTCTATTTTCAATATCATCTATTTTGTCCTGAAGGTTCCTAATAACTCTGTCCTGCTCCTGATGGTAGCCTGTAATGTGTTAATGGAATCTTCATTTGAGATGCTTTAACATCAGTAGCGCTGATTATTTGATCAAGTGCCTGCATATTATTGATATTTTGTTGAGATGCAATTTTTAATACCTTGATTTCACTTATTAGTTGCTGAAACATTGCCTCCACTCTATTAAGAGAACTGTTATGTGGAGATTGGTCTGCCATTATTGTAGGCCTTAATAGAGAAATTGAAAAGCTGTAGATAACTCGTTCAGTAATTATGAGGCAATAAAAATACTGTACCAGAGCTGTTCTGCGATGTACTGTACATATAGTAAGATCTCAGATGTTGGTGAAGGTAGGAAGTCTGGAATCTGTAGGATGGATGATGATATTTGGTGAATCCAGGGAGATGAAGAATCAAGCAGCCATCTTCAGCACAGCGCCCTCTGGCTGTCCAGTACATCAGTTTTGACAAGACCAGATTAAGTCCTAGGATGGGTGCCAAAACAGCAGTAAACGTATTGAGAGACCTACAAAGAAAATATCTGAAGACCAGTTTTTCTGAAAGTATGTGGATATAGGCCAAAACAGTTGACAGATGGACTTATACACTATATACCTCAGCAGAGGACTGAGTCTGTAGATGAAAAAACAGTGCTGTTTAGCATAAATGTGAGTGCATTTTTAGTGTGTTTACTTGTATGAACCTTCCTAATATGTGAGTCCTACTTCGTTCTTAGCGGAACTGTAAAGAGAAGTCAGTATGTTTTCTAGTGCCCTGCATGAACTACCAACCTAATCTGAGGACATTTTTTTTTTTTTATTTAACATTTTTGCTCCTCCTACATTGCGGAGTGGGCCCCAATAACCGCCGGCTGCCGGCACCCGAGCCCCCGGACCAGGTCTGGCATACCTCTCATGTCCGGGGGCTCAGGGCTTGGCCATGAGCCACCGCGGTTGCCCCAATATTTTCTGCCATTACTTTTGCCCCTAGCGAGACGACGTGCAATGATGTCTGCTGCACCTACATGCAGATGTCTGCTGTTCTCCCCCCCTCGGAATGCATGCCACTGACAGTGCGCCCAGCCTCTGCTAGGCACTGCTGCAGCACGCAGCATACCCTGTACCCATCCCAGAGGAAGAAAAGTGGTCATGGGACACTCATTCCTTCCTCTCCCCTGACAGCATGCAGTGCCCCAAGTCCATTCCCAAACCAGGGTCACTAGTGTGGCATCCAGCACCTCAACCCTCAGCGCCACTGGGCTGGCCTAGGTGACATTATTTTAAACCATTTGCACTCTGCGTGTGCATTTTTATTGCTAGCCACGGCTGCTGTGGCAGATTTAATTTAGTTTTTATTCTTTCTGGCAGCATTCTGTTTCTGCGAGGGAGCCGCGACCTCCCATAGCAGTTCTGGGTCACATCAGGCTTCATAACCAAGCTCTGCGGTGATCAGGGTGAGCATGAACAGGGCACGCATATTCGCATGCAGAGACGCGCACCTTATGCATGTTGTGTGAGGGTGGAGGGTAAATAAACAGGACTGAAATTTTTTGGTGCACTTACCAGACCCATTGAAAACAGGTAAATCGAATAGTACTGTTAAGTTATATGCAGTATGGAGCTAGTACAGTTATTAAAGGACAGAATGGGGACATTATGTGTAGCCTGTGATATGTACTTAATATTAGATTTACCAGCAGTAGAAACTCCTTTCACTTGCTTAAAGTGCAAACAAAGATCTCATTGTTCAGTACTAGACTAAAGGCACTTGAGAACAGCCAACAGAAATTATTACAGAAAATGGTTGCAGAAAACCTAGTTATAGACAATACTATGGTAGCTACAAGTCAAGCTTTGGACGGGCAACAAGGCCCTGCTTTGGATCCAAATCAAAACCTGCCACCCTCCTCACTACTCATTAAGTTCAGGAACCAGAACAAATCCCAAATGAGGCTATGAATTTAACCATAAACCATAAGAGGATAAGAGGGGATAAGCTCAGGATAACAGCGATGATGATTGGTTCAATATACAGATTAAAAGGCCTATTAAGAAAAAGAAAGGGAGAAGAGTGGAGGCTTTTATGCTACCCCTCCACAATAGCTTTGACCCATTCACAAAATTGAATGAGGATGAAAGTATGACTCCCTCTGACCCCACTACCCTTTCACTACCTATTCCCATTACTGATTTCAATAATACCATGTGGTACAGGAAACCCTCCCTGAGCTCCCTGTCCCAAGTGAAACAGAGACCGAGCAGTTAGCTACTCATCCAGTTACCACAGATACTGCACCACAAATGGATACATTACCAGAACAAATTTTCATGCTGGGAGACTCAGTTACAAGGTTCATGGATAGATACACCACCAGGGGAAACAAGGAACACATAACAAGCTGTAGCTATGGGGGCTACTATAAAAGACTTGACTGCATTAACTCAAGTATAGAATGTCCCGAATCCCAAAACCATTGTTCTCCACATAGAACAAATAATTTGGCAAGCAGGAAGTGGGGAAATAATCCAGATATGGAGCTCACCATCAAACCCTTAAGGAACTTAAGGCAACTCCAATAATTTCAGAAGTCCTACCAGTACCTAGGGCTAGCCTCAATAGGACAAAAAATATTAAGAAATTACATCCACTGGAGAAAATGTTTTCTCCTTATCTGTACTGTCCACAAGATAAACCTTCTACATGGGGTGTGGGGCCAGCTTTCGGCACACCCTGAGGAACCAAGGTTCCTCCTTTGCCAAGTGCCTGCCACCTGACCAAAGTAAGAAGTCCAGCCACTTGGTTGACTCAAGATCAAATGCATCCAAATCCAAACAACAGCCACAAATGGCTGTGAATGTGAATAAGATGGCAGCTAGAGGAATGCCTACAGGCATTTCTCTCCATAGGCACACCTGTTTATACTGTACCCCAAGGAACTGATGAAGGTAGCTAGTTTTCCCTTTCATGGGGATACCCTGTTTCAGTCATAGTCCTTCCTTACTAAGCTAAAGGAAGTTAAAAAGACTGTCAAGTCTTTGAGCTTTATGGATATCCCTAAAAACCCAGACTGAGGCTTCTTTAGGGACATCCTTCAGTTCAGAATCCAACTGTCCCTTTGTGGCTCCCACCTTATTTGGTAGGCAACAGAAGAACTAGGGTAGATGGATGTCAGGCTCCACTAGCCTCCAGACAAACTGAAGCCAGCCTCCTATATAAAACCCATGACAGGTTTTGTTGCTCCTTACCCCCAGCAACATGTCAGTTTTTAGTGGGGGTCCACTACCCCACAACCTCCACAAATGTAAGTCTGTCAACATGGCTAAATGGTTCTTCAAGGTAAAAGAATGGGGGGGGGAGCCAAGAACTTACATCCCTTCCCACAGTACCCCACTGAGTGCTGTCTAGAGATGCCCCCAGCAGAACTGGCAGTGTTGTAGCAGGAAGAGGTTCGCCAACCTCTAGCCCAAGAGGCTGTTGCATGTGTTCTGCAGAACCTGGAGAAAAAAGTTTTTTCTCCAACTATCTCCTGGTCACAACCCAATTTGGAGTCTGAAGACCAATACTAGATCTGAGGTCCTTGAACTGGTATATAAAATATCAGAGATTCAGGATATTTCCCCCCAATTCATCACCCATTTATGAAGAAAGTAGATTGGTTCTGATCCCTAGACCTCCTAGATGCTCACACATTCTGTGCCTTCTAACCGAAGCTAGAACTCCACCTTCAGTGCAACCAAGAATAAGCTAGTTTTTGAGCTGAGACTAAATTATGTCAAAGCCAAGGACCTGGTGTTCAAACCATGAGCCCAGGACCTAATTTTGTACACAAAATATATATTTTTAATGAAGCTTTTTATTATCTCACACCATCTCCCCTGTCTAGGGTCAAGTATCCTGTGGCATGAGGCCTAAGAAAACTGGTGGCCATCATCAAAAGAGTGCTCTGTTTTTTTCCTAGTGGTGGCATGCACAGCCTGGAGCTGTGTGTGCATGCTGTATGTGGCATGATTGCAATGGAAAAGGAAGCTCCCGGGCCACTGTCAGGGGTTGCTACAGTGGTGGAATACACTGCCACTCCCCTCTAGATTAGGCTTGGCTGCCATGGATAGAAAGTACTCTTCCCAGGTAGTTTCCCAATTGCCAGCATAGTGAGACTGCTTTTGCACCAAGGTCACCAGCACTGCAGTGCAATGTACTGATGTTGTCCTAGCAGGCAGCCCGATAAAATCTTTTTAGATAGGACAGGCCTGTCAAACCAGAGGCTTCCTCAGACTGTTGGACATCATGGGATTGGCTGTTTCAGTGGTGCCCTGTTCCACATGTGACCAACTCAATGATATCTCAATAAGAAGTGGTCCTGAAGGTGGACTCCTCTGTCACAGAAAGTTCTGGTGTCATAGACTCTGAAACATACTCTCCTCTACTGGAAAGAGATGTCCAGTCCCAGAGGAGATTCTGTTTGTCACCATCCCCATTTATTTATCTCACAATTGACCTTGTCAGGTTTGGGGCATAGTCTTTGGCTTCCTCAGGAGTGCAAATTGGACACCATTGTCAAACAATCAAGCAATCAATCGTTATTTTATACTGGAGGGGATGTAAGCAAAAATGCCCATTTTTATAAACGTTCAGTTGTACAGAAATTTTTACAAAACAGTTGGACACAAAGTACAGAATGAATAAGTTAAAACATCATACAGTGAGGTAAGGAATAATACAGTATATACACTTTATTAATACATTTGATTACAGTAGGTTTACATACAGGGAAAACATTTCATACAAAAACAAATAGTCATAGCGAACAAGCTGGGTATTGCCATTGTACTAGAACTCAGGGCCATAAAGATAGCTCTTTTGGCCGTATGCCTATAATTGGAAACTTGGCCCCTTCAGGCACACACAGCAGGCACCACTGCCATGTTTCATCTGCACAAGCAGGGAGGCTCTAGGTCAGTGTTGGGTAACCTAAGATAATCAGAGGGCCACAGGTGCGACCCTCAAACACCGCCAAGGGTCGCAAGACCCCTGTTTACCACAGTCACAAGCCATATTTATACACTGGAATAAAAAATTAGTTATATGTAACATGTCCTTCACAGCCTTCTGCCTATCTCCCTAATCTAGCTTTGCATAGAAAGCCTCCAGGTGTATTTTTGGATGCACCACTGCCATGTTTCATCTGCACAAGCAGGGAGGTTCTAGGTCCTTTACTCTTTGCAGATGTTCTTTAGGTGTTGGAGTTCCCATTCTCCTTGTGTGCTCACCTGTCTGCAGTTTATTTATAACTGGAACAAAGTACTTTATAAAGAACAGCCTGGGGGACAGGGACTCACTCACTCACTCACTTACTCACCTCTGAATGAAGGAGGTTTTACAGGAAAAATTGGGAACTCCATTGCTAGATCGCTAAGCCTCAAGAGAGAATCACAAACTCCATGTACACTTTGCCCAGTCACCGATGGTGGGCACAGTTCAGAAAGAATCTCTGGGATACAGTTGGGGGAAAGGTCTTTTGCGTGCCTTTCACTCCTTCAGAAAGTAATCCTGAAGGTAAAGCAAAGTAAGGATCAAGTGACCTTTGCCACCCTGGATTAACCCAGGCAGATGTGGTACCAGGGTCTTCCCAGCCTCTGTATTATGGGACTGGTTAAAATTAATATTAAGCACTTTGATGATTGGTTACGGAGATGGTGCCTCACAAACAACATTGAATGTATTAAAACATGGGAAAGATTTGACAATAATAACATACTATATGGATATGATGGGCTTCATTTGAGTAAACAAGGATCTCAGCTTTTGGGGAGTTTATTCTATAATGCATTTAATCAGGAGCAAATAAAAAACTAGGTAAAGGGGGGGCAGGGGGAACTTCAAACGTCCAAGAAAGAAAAAACAGCCAAAATTGCTAACAAAAGACAATTAATGACAACCAAATCATTCATAACAAAAAAACTGGTCTGTCCTTTCTCTTAACAAACATAAGAAGCCTACATGGAACAAAAATGGATGAATTACAAATCATACTACATAAAGATAACATAGATATAGTCGCGGTAACAGAAACCTGGTGGGATGATTCCTCAAACTGGTCTACAAATATACCAGGGTATACTACCTATTTTGAGAACAGAATAGGGAAAAGAGGAGGAGGGGTAGCTCTATTTATAAAAAAACAACATTAAAGTTAAACAAATTAGAGATAACACAGAAATACATCTGGTGAAATAATTTGGGTGAACATATATTTTTACTGAATAAATAGACCATTTACATTTCGATTCTCTTCCATTCCATTTTCAACTAATTCTCCAACTAACTTTAGCAGATGGTGGTGCTGATGCATGGCAATGGTGACAATGTATGTCACCATGCATACAGTAGATGTTTCTACATGCACCTCATCACAACATACAGCGTTACCAGCCCCAACTGGCCATTGTTTGTTTTTTACCACCGCTGTAGAACACAGCCTACCTCGCTGGGGACCAGAACTTCTTTGTGTCTTCAAATAGAGTTTCTAGCTAATGTTTTTGCATTTCCTTACCTTTCTGTTGTTACACTTAGTGCTATCAATTTTCTGTTTAACTTGGTGTTGTCGTTCCTATTTCTAGCAGTTTTTCAGGATTGTTACTCATAGTCCTGTTGTCAGGCTTAGTACACACATTTTTTTTTTCAATGACAACATCTGTCTTCGAGGTTCCATACTCAAAGTGGTTGGTTGTTTGGGGACAAATCTTGACATCCAATATTGCTCTAGCTGCCAGACAATTGTTAGAGAACACAAAGGAACATCTGGATTCCCTAGGTCCTGTCAGCAGTTAGAAAGCTGTTATCTATAAAACAAGGCTTAAAGAGTAAGCATACAGCCTGAAATTAATATGAACTTTCAGAAGTAGTGAGCTATTTCTTTAGGAGTGCTTAGCCCATGGTTCAATGTGGGGAATAGCTCCTCCCACAACTTCTACTTAAGCCTTCCACTAAAGGCACCTCCCTTGCTTAGGGAGCATTTTTCCCTGAGCTCCCCGTGTGGCTCGTGTAGCTGTGCTGCTTCTGCTTGCTGCTCTGGTTCGTGCTTCCCTACCTGGTCTCCTGTTGTGCTTGTCATTTTTTTTTGGTTTTTTGTGTTTCCTTCTCGTTCCCTGTGTTTCCTCCTGCCTTCTGTCCCGTTTTGGTCCTGGTCTCCGCGTCCGCCCCAGCCACCTCCCTGTTTTGTTCTCGCTCTTCCCAGGTTCCCTGGGGTTCACCCATTTCATTCTCCTTTGGGGCATTTTGTTTCCCTCCATGCCACACACACCCCTCACTGAGCTTCCCATGCTGCATCTTTCCCCACTACCAGTACCTCTGAGCATTTCCCCTCGGCATGTCTCCACACCTGCAGAGCACTACGAGCATCCCCTCATGGCCTGTCCTCTTCCCCTTCCATTTGAGCTCCTTCTTCCTGTCCTCCCTGTATGCATCTACTGCTTTCCCCACTACTTCCATAGGCTTCCCCGCATTATCTGAACCCACCATTTAGCAAGCCATCCATTCCGACTCTCTTCAACTCCTCAACATGGACAGATGGACTCCTGCTACACTTCTTGGAATTTCACTGCAGTAAGTGTTCACCTGTCATATTTTAGTCACTAATGGATGTGCTTCCTGACTCATACCTCACCCGCCACAGATTTACTGGGGCTGCTACTGCACCGCTCGCACTGAGTCAGGTGTTCCCTTCTCATGCAGGAATATCGTATCAGCTCTATGTGCCATTTCAAACCTCCACAGATACACTTTCAGTCCTCATGTTTCTTGTCACATTTACAACAGCTGGGTTTATTCCAGCCATCACGGGGGTGATATGGGGGCATCATCTGCCCTCCGACAGCTTTAGTGGATTACGCTCACATACTGCCAGTCTCATACTACCCTAAGCCTATACTTACGTTACTGACTTTGCACCTATCCTGGCTGCTTTTGCTGCTCGTCACCATTGGGACTTCAGCACTACTCCCTCAGTACAAAGAGAAGGATGTATCCCCATGATTCAGATCCATTGCCTCCCCTTTACTGCCCCTTGCATTATTCCTCTTCTACACCTATAATGCCAGCCCTGTATCCCTGCCTCTTCTGCATGTCTCCTTATTATATGTGCTCCATAAGGCTCATTGCTTACTTCTCATTCCTATTATGTGTTACCATACTTCCCTTACTACCCATATTACTGGCAGCTACTGCCCCATCAACCTACCCTGTTTACATTTTCTAACTCTACTCTACTCCCTTTCTACAGCAGCATTTGTGCTTTAGCCAACTCATACCAGCAGTATTCCAGACTCTATCCCTAACTCACATCTTCTGAAGTGCTGAGTGAAGGTAGGCTTCCCCTGTCTACCGGGATGGGATTCCATTACAATCTCTACCTCCTGATATTTACCAGCTGATATCTTCGATATCTAACTCTGCTTAGCAGCAGAGTGAAGGTTAGCTCACCCCGACTACCAGGGATGGGAGCCATGTCTATAATCTACTGATTTTTACCATACCTTCCCTACCTTATTCCAGTTGCCACTTCCCTTCAGGAATGGAACATCTACTCCCTATGTGACCTCCTCATTCTAATATGCCTGGTTGGCTCAAACTATCATCCTCCTGCCTCAGCCATCTGAACAGGTACTTGAGTCTACAGTCTACTGCTTTGGATACCTGTTCACAGTCTCATACCTGGATGCTACTTCCCTTCAGGACCTTGACTTGCCTGACATGTCTTTTCCATCGTACCTAGTCGGCAAATAAGAAATAAAATGATCCCTTCCGCTAACTGTCAGAGCCGGGAGCCTGAGTCCATATTTTACTGTTTCCACTGTCTGCCTCCTATTCCTGATGCTGGTTGTCATTTCTTTCGGGTATAGAACTGCTTCACAAGTGTACCCTTATTGTCCTATCTCTCCTCGCTGCATCCAATCAGGATCATCGTGCCTTGACCGTCACGGATTGACATTCAAATTTATATTGCACTGCTTCCTGTATCTGTACTCTGTCCGTCATCAGATGTTGCATCCCTTCTGGACCTGGAACTCCTCCTGCTCATAGCCTTCATCCTTTATTGCCAGCAGCCTTCCCTCCAGTCTCATCACACTACTTTGCCTGGTCAAGTGCCTGAGCTTGCCTCACTGTTTTCACTTCTGCATCTTCTGCCTGATAAAGGTCATCACTTCCCTTCAGGAACAGGACCATCCCATTACAGCTGCTTTCCTCTCTCTGTTCCACATGTTGACATTGACTGCATGTCTTCCCATCAACATCTGGGAGTCATAGCCCCTTCCTGGATCCACTGGGTCATTGTATCCTCTGTCTCTTGCCCGGTTGCCACTTCTCATCTGAAAAGGACCTTCATAACTTGTTTGTCTCCATCCTCCTACCCCTGTAGAGTGGTATTGAAGACTAGTTCACGCTCCTCATTTCTCAAGCCTAGAAGCTGGTGTCTACAATCAACTGTTTTGATCTTACTGGCTCTCTGCCAGAACATCACTTGCTGCTCCCTCCGGAACTTGGGCATGTCCTGATTGTGCTTTCACTTTCACCCATTATCTGGAGCATCATGCATGTCATCTCACTTCAGTTTGACTGCCTCTGGGACTTCCTTGCTGCAGGTCATCTGTCTAGTTGATGTCCAAGTTTCATTTCTCCTTCCGATGTGGAAACACTATCTTTCACTCCAACACCTCCTGGCCCTTTGCTAGTCGGTTGAAGCCTTCATCTGATGCGGGACCACTGTACCTCTACCCTGTTGCTCTTATACTTTGCTTAGCTCCTCAGCCCTCTGTGGATCATCATCTAGTGACTGCTATAGCTTTCCTGTCTTCTGCTGCTGTTTACTGAGAAGCCGATCCGCCCCTGTTCCTTCCAGCACAGTATGCCATCTGGCTTCATTCACCTAGACACTGTCCTGGTTCAGTCCTTCAGTCCCATGGGATTTACTCCAGACTTTCCTTCCATCTCCGGATAGCTGCTTTCCATCTCTGCCTTGCTGACTCGGAGCTTCGTTCTATGTGATGTGGCTCTTTTGGGCATCCTACCACATCCCTAGCCAGTATTCCTACTCAGGTGACTTCTACCCTCATTTATTCATTGCATATTCCTACTCTGACAATCCTTACAGCTCCCATCCACTACTCGATGGGTCACTGTTCATTTCACTTGAGGAATCTACTTCTAGCATGCAGTCCTTGGCAACCTGCCTCAGAAACTCTTACGTTAATTTAACATTTTCCATACTACCCAATCAGCTCCCCTCGATCATTCCGGACACTCATTTGGCTGGACAATGGAAACATACATGTCTCTCTACATTGGATACTCCCTATGAATCTTGCCCATTCATTCTTCATGGACTTTCCCATCTGCCATGCCTCACAGGCTACCCTCTCGCATGGTAAGGATGTAACTTCTTCTGTTATGCTCTAACTTACTCTCCATCAATGCTCCCCCAGATCCCGGGACTCACAAGATATGTCAAGGCACCTTGGACATTATCTACTTTCAGTCTGCAGCTTCTACCATCATCTAATTTGCTGACTATGTTATTAGACTCTTACTTCCTGAACAGACTCTGCTTGTTCTAAGACCTTCCCAGCTGCTTTCTGATTATTCATCGTTGGATCTCCACTGCCTAGCTGCTTACAAACCCCACACCATCCTAGCCAGTGTTTTTGACTCCAGGACATCATCATTCCTCTTACAATTATCCGCACTTCTTCTTCTAGTATCTTCAGTTGAACTAATTGCCCTTCCAGCAGACACTCCAGCCTCTCTTTCACAAACTATCTACATTAATTTCTCCAGTAAAGTCTATCACCGAGAACAGGCTTTTTCTACTTCCATCCATCCATTAGGGAGGCAGTATAACACACAGGTTTAAGGCTCTGAGCTGCAAATCTGGAGACCTGAGTTTGAATCCCACAGCCCCCACTTGCATACTGTGTGACCCATGAGCAAGTTACTTAACTCCCTGTGCTCCCAGATCGCACCTGTAAACAAGCTTTTAGCTTAGTGTGCCACTCCTGGTTAAACAACTGAAAATAAAATCCAGAAATATGCAACCATTAAGCCTACAGACTCTTCAATGTATCCACCACCAAACTTCTCTCAAGGATTTAGACATCATATTACCTGTAAATCTAACCAACCATAAGCCACTACAGTGCATCTTATGGACATCATGTTGCACAAATACCTGTATTTACTTCTGCCGGTGTACCAGCCTAGCATATGGAAGTATAGCTACAACACCATTCCCAACTAAGTCATACATTCCTTAAACCGAACTTCCAATCTCTATACATATTCGATTGCCATCAGGACTACATTTGCAAATCTTCCTCTATTTGTCTACTAATTACTTAAAGCAGTCCTCCTATCAGGCATGCACAAAAACTCATCTACTCATTTCTACTATACGACTACCTACTTAGCTACTCATTGCTACATTCTCTACCTGCAGACTTTACCTCGATAGGCAAACCTTACACAAGTCAGATCATTCATCTAGCACTGCACAAATCATTGCAATTCCCACTGTTCACTGTCTGGTAGCATATTGATCAAATTATGCTCTTCCAGCTCATTACGTCCCTGCAGTCCTTTTAGACATGCATCTTTCATCCCCTTGGAAATCCAGACTCCATTTGCCCTTCTTCAACCGGATCTGCTCCACACTTAGGATTCTACTGTTCCTTCAGAAAAGACCTACTCTTCATCCTAAGGATCATCAGTCAATCGGCATTACCCATGGATTGAGGATGGACCATCATCTCCAAGGCATTCAAAGACTCTCTTCTACTCATTTTTCACTTCACGGAAGCTTTCTTAGTGACTCTTCACTCCCTACTGAATGCCTTGCCTCCAGACCTTACCTTGAAAGTCAATCCTTACTCAAGTTCGATCATTCACCCATGACTTCTTGTACCATAGCATGTACATCCTCCACTGTCCAGCAATTTTTGACCAGTCCATGCTCTCTCTGCTCATTACATCCATGCAACCCCCTATGGACAAGCATCCTTTCATCACCTCAGAAATCTGGACTTCATTCGTCCTTCTTCAACTGGATCTGCTTCACACTTAGGATTCTACTGCTCCTGCAGAAAAGACTGACTCTTCAACCTCAGGATTACCTTTCAATCTGCATCGTCCATAGATCAAGGATGGACCGCCATCTCTCCAAGAAGATCACCTGACTTATATTAGCTATGGTTACTAGAACCTAGGTCCTTCTACTTTTAGCATTCCCAGAGGATGGGCAGGCCACCTGCCATGTGTTCTCAGAGGTTTCCACCACCTGGGGGGTTTCCTCTCCTGAGTGCCTGGGGTTTCTACTCTCCATGAGTTGGAGGAGGTATCTTTTTGGGCCTTCCATTCCCTGCAAATTTCTACCTACATACCTACTACTCAAGGGTAGGAACAGAATTAAGCCACAAAAAGTACTACAAGTTACACAAGCACTATATCCTCCATTGCTATTCCACAGACATTGAATGGGAGGGCTTAGCCCATGGTTCAGTGTGGGAAATACCTCCTCCCACAACCTCTAATTCAGCCCTCCACTAAACACACTTCCCTTGCTTAGGGAGCATTTTTCATCTACCACCTTCCCCTCCTCCTCCTCCTTCTCCAGTGCTTTTCTTACCCTTGTTCCTGGGCCTTCTATTCCCTATAAATTCCTACCTACATACCTACTACTCAAGGGTGGGAATAGAGTTAAGCCACAAAAAGTACAGGTTACACAAGCACCATATACCCCATTGCTATTCCACAAACATTGAACTTATATCTAAGGTATTTATTTTTCATTTTGCTAAGTAGAAGATTTTCTTTCTGGCAATATTTGGTGTGATGTGTGGAACAGTTCACTAATGTGGTAAAGTACTGAAAAGGGAAAATTGCTCATAAATGGCTCCTGTGATTTATGTATAATATTTCAGATTACCTTCATTTATAATGTATTTGTCTAGTTTATATTTAAATTCATACTTTGTGTTAGTTATAATGAAGTTTTCAGGTAAATTGTTCCATAGATTTGTTATATGTTGTATGAAAAATAATTTTTGCTTATCTGCGAGGAATTTCCTTGGCTTGATTTGAAGAGGATGGCCCATAGTAATCAAGTTTATATCTTTAAATTCATAGTTGAGTTCGTACAATAAATAGGGTCCTGCTTTATGTCATGCATTAGTAGAATGTCACTTAATTTTCTGCACTCCTCTATGGGGATAAAAGATTTAAGTTCAACAGTCTAGCATTGTATGAGATGTCTTTTTTTTATTTCTTTATGCTCCCCTAGTCCTCGGCTGACCACTTCTTCAGGTGGAATAGGGTTCCATCAATCCCCTTCACCATCCTGCCACCCTCATTGCTGCCACAGCCCGCTTGACCCAATGTATCCCTTCACCCGGGGGGGGCGCCTCCTGGGGCAAGGGAACTGGGAGAGGAGAACTGCCCAAAGGCTTCCTTCTATGCTGGACACATGACGATGGGTTGGCATGGACATTTCTGGGCTTTGTGATGAGCAGGAACTGGCCGCCATCAACCAGTCAGCCGGGCGGCTGTATTTTCCTGCTCTTCTCCCCAACCCACCCTCTAATATAATGGTCCACCCACAGCAGCGTCCTGTGTGTGGGGGGCATTCGGTGACATGTCAAGGCTCACACTGCCATGAACACCAGCCACAAGCCATTATCAGAAACCACCTAAAAAGCAGTCCATGGCCGTCCCACTCCCCAACCCCCACCCCCTGGGAGGGAAGAATCCACAGAACACTCATAACTCCCCCCTGCCAAACTCCACTCCTAATGTCTGGACACGAGGCATGATCCTGGATCACCAGCATGCCAAGTGAAAATCTACTGCTCAGCACCACGGAGTTGGTGTATAACATTTCTTTGATATCAGTAATTATGTTTGTTGCCCTACCATGTACCCTTTCCAGCCTTGCTATGTTTGTTTTTCTGTAGGGGCACCACACTTAACTCCCATAGTCCAACAGTGGCTTTACATATGATCCATATAAAGTCATAATTACTTCTGCTTTTGGCTTTTTATATTCTATTTAATTCCTCCTTGTACTCTGTTGGTTTTTGCAACTGCAGCTGTACAGTGATCCCCTTGCTCCAGTGTGTTATTTATAATAACAACCAAAATACCTTTCTTTACTACTGACTTTCAAGATTGTGTTCCATAATGAGCACTGATCTTGCCAAGCTGTAACACACAGCTTTTGTTTAGATTAAATCACATAACCTATTTATAGACCCATCTGGTTATGTTATCTAGATCTGGCCGGACACTAATTACTTGTTCAGTTCTATGGCATGGACATACAGCTTCTTTCCATCAGTGTATTTTGCTGACCAATTCATGCCTTTTGTATTCACATCTGAAATTAAAATTTGGAAGATAATAAGATCCAGTACAGATCTCTGAGAGGCACTTCTCGGGTCACATTTCCCTCCTCCTCTGATAAATAACCATTAACAAACACTTTTTGTGTACGGTTATAAATCCAGTTTTTGATCTATTTTACTATACGACTGTCTATATTAAGTTGTGAATTTTTTTGTACTATAGCCCAGTGTGGGACTGTGTCAAAGGCTTTACAGAAATCCAAGAAGATGATATCCACTGATCATTTGTTATTTAGTGACTTAACCATGTTTTCACAAAAACATAGTAGATTTATAATGCAAGAGGGACCCAAGGAGAAACCATGTTGTTCCCAGTCAGTTTTATTATTGTTTATGTGATTTATTGTCATATTCTTTATTATAGACTCTAGAATTTTTTGGGGACTGATGTTAAACAAATTGGGGTATAGTTTTCCACATTCTGTTTATCACCCTTTTTAGGGCTGCAGTGGGTGTAGTCCTGCAGCTCTCTTGCTATGAGAAAAAGACTCCGCACATTCCTACCAACTGAACAACATATTGAAGTTGTCACACAGTCGCCTCCATGTCCCTGGAGCACTCCGCTCGTGGTCTCCAGCGGAAGTAACACTGGACTACAGTATTTTTAGAGTCGTGGTTATGGCAGAACATGACACACTCCGCCAAGTCCAAGATGGCCACCAAATCATACTGCGAATATGTGACTACAAGCGCATGCACTGTAGCGCTCAATGGCCATCTTGGTCACGGCAGAGTGTGCCGTGTTCTGCTGTGATTGCCGACTCTAAAAATTGATTTAAATTATAGATATCCCCCACCCAACCCTCCCTCCCAGCACTCACACACCCCCTCCAGAAATATACAAGTGACACTGGGGCTGCACAATCCCCCAGTATCGAGAAACATACAAGTGACAATGAGGGTACCCAACCCCCCAGTGTTGGAATCCAGTATCCTCATTTATTTGTTTTGGGTTTTTTTAATTAAAGATATCCCCTTCACCCGACCCTCCCTCTCAGCACCCACTATCCCACTCCCCCCCTCAAAAAACATAATAGTTACACTGGGAGGGGGGTGCCCAATCCCAGTGTGGGAATCCTCATTCCTTTTTGTGTTTTTTACCTGTAAAAAAACCATCTATTGATGTAATTTGTGGCCTTAGACTCTCCCCACCGACCCTCTCACTCCCAGCACCACCACCCACCACCCACCACCCACCACCTCATACCTCTCCCAAGCCCTTACTTAATGATTTGGAGTCCAATGCCGTAATCCTCTCTGGACCACAGACATGTCTTCACTCTTCAAAGCAGAACTGTGAACTGAAGAAACAGGTATGTGGTTCAATGTATTTAAAAGTGTTTTTTAACTTTCTGGCATAACTAGGGCATTTTTGCAGATTTTTGGCCCACATTTTCAACATGCCTTTTTTGGGACCCTACCTTATGAACAGTTGAATTGTCATTAGGCAGATCTGTCCTGAAAGGTGATTTTGCAGTCCCTGCATGAAATCACCTTTCACGCAGGAGTTAAGAATTGTCTCTGCCCTTGTTCATGAGGTAGGATCAAAAGAAGGCAATGATGAAAATTTGGTGTAAAAATATTAACAACTACATTGAATTTTGTGAATGTGGACTAATAACTTTGGTAATTTTCAATATTTTTACCCCATCTTTACAACCTTGCCATATCTTTACAGCACCTCATGAGTGTGACTGCTGTCATGTTTGAAATCCTGGCCAAAATAATTTTATTTTACATCCCAAAAGGTGATTTTGTGACCCCTACATGAAATCAACTTTCAGGAAGCAGTTGAAAATTTTCTTTGCCCTTGTTCATGAAGTGGGCTAATAAGAAGGCTATGTTGAAAATTTGGTGTAAAAATAGAAAAAAAAAACAATAAAGTTATGAGCCTATGTTGAATTTTGTGAATGCAGGATCATAACATTGGTTATTTTCAAGATCTTTACCCCACATTTACAACACAGTCATTTCTTTACAGAACCTCATGAATGTGACAACCGTTATTTTTCAACTCCAACCAAAAATGTGTTTTTTGAGTCCACAGTCCCTGTGCAAAATCATCTTTAGGCCAGCAGTTGAAAATTTTCTCTGCCCTTCTTCATGAGGCAGGGTCTTAACGAGGCTATGTTGAAAATTTGGTGTAAAAATATTTAAAGAAATGTTCAGTATTTTTACCACAAATTCCTAAGCTGCAGCCCTATTGATTCTGGCAAGAGTTTGTTGTGGATCAGGACAACTTTTGCTGTTCTCCAGTCCCTAGGCACCATAGTTAAAGATTTCTCATACAGTACCCTTACTGGGCCAATTATGCTGTTCTTCATGCTTTTAAGCATTTGATGTGACATATCACAATGTTGTTTAAGACTATTAGTGTTTTCTAATATATCTGTTTATATCACATAAACTATACTGTTAAGGCAGGGGCTGGTTAGACAATTTGGATATACGTTATCAGAGAAAACTCAACACAAATATTTATTAAAGGAATCTACAATGACTTGGGGTTCAGTAATTACATTCTCTTTGGCCTTAATAACATATAATTTAGTATATGTTTCCTTAAGTAACTGATGTAAGTATAAAATAGTTTACTTTTCTATTTATTAGCATTGATTGCAAGTTTCATTTCTATAATTCTTTCTGCTTTTTTTGTACTGTTTTTATATGTTCTTTATATAGTCTTGAATTGTTCCCAGGATTCAGTAGTTTGTTTTTAGATGTTTTTCATTTAATTAGTACTTTTTTTTATCAATATTGCTATTTGTTTTGTTTAGTCATTTGTGTTTAACTCCATTATTATCACATTTCTTCACTCACTTAATATATTTATTGCTTGTACTAATTATAGTTTCTTTGAAGCACTTCCAGCTTTCTTCTGCTTTGTTCTCCACTATGATCAACAGTCAGTGCTGCTAATAGTGTTGTTAAATAGCGGTGTTGTTGACTATATTGTAAAGGTATGTTTCTGTACTATCTTTCACAATTTTATGATTGCATTCATATTAAAACATATACAGGAGAGTGATCCCTACATCCACGAGGTTGAGTAACATGACAGTTGGTAATGGCAATACTTTCAGAGCTGAACACAATTTCTAAAGTGCCGTTTCCATGGGTAATTTGGGTAACATGCTGCTCTCAATTCAAGTCATTGCATGCCATCAGGAATTCATTATTGGGACAAGTGTCCACCTTCTTTCCCATCCACTTTATATCCGTAATTCATGTCATCTACTAACACTAAATCACCCATATCACATACAGTTTCTAGTTCTTTCAGATGACCTAAAGGTGACCAAGCAGTGTGGAAAAGCAGTGGTGAAGGCAAACAGAATGCTGGGATGCATAGGTAATGGCGTAACCAGCAGAAAGAAAGAAGTGGTGATGCTACTGTACAGATCACTGTTAAGGCCTCACCTGGAGTACTGCGTCCAGTTCTGAAGACCTCATCTCAGGAAGGACATAGACAGGATGTAGGCAGTCCAGAGAAGTGCAATGAAAATGGTACATGGTCTGGGATCTATGACAGTCAGTCGACAATTTTGTTGCCGACCAATATTACAGCGACTCTCTTATGTCAACTGCATTTGTGGTTGGCATAAAGGGAGTCACATAAAACTGTTTTTTTCTTTAGGGGCTTTGCACCTGAACCCCCATGCGGGGGGCTCTGCCCCAAACCCCTCTCTACTTAAATAATCAACTCTTGAGTCAGAGTTGTTTCAGGGAGAGGGTGCAATATCCCCAGAAAGCAGTGCCAGGGTCCCACACCAACATTACAGTGACCTAGTGCTGTTGTCTCTGTAGTGTCGGTTATGGTCAGAGAAGCACCGGTATACCCATGGGCTGCACCAAAAGCCATATGAGGAAAGACTCATGAAAAAAAAAATATATATATATATATATATATATATATATATATACTGGAGGAGGGAAGAGAGAGGGGGGATATGATAGAGACATTCAAGTACCTTAGGGATATAAACAGGGTGCAAGAGGGAAGCATATTTCAGAGGAAGCACTGCACAAGCACAAGTGGACATGATATGAGGCTGGAGGGAGGAAGGCTCAGGGAGAATATCAGGAAGTACTTTTTCACAGAAAGGGTGGTGGATCCAAGGAACAGCTTTCCAGCTGAGGTAGTGGGGGCTAAAATAATATGAGGGTTCAAAAGCACATGGGATAGACATAAGGGTACCCTGGAGATGGGCAGAGATGGCCTGCCACAGATCAAATAGGATCTGGGCTGTCAACACTGAGTAGGGAAATGAGCAGACTAGGTGGGCCATATGGTACTTATCTGCCATCAGATTCTATGTTTCTATGTTTCTAATTCTTGTTAGGTTGATATTTACTTGAACTGGGTGGTCTGTAGCATAACCAAATCATTTTAATTTCTGAATTTTTGCTATAATTCTCAGTCAGACTATGCTCGTTTTTGTGTTTTTGATTTTCTCTGAAATATCTGTAGTTATGTTAGAATAAGTGGGGATCGGGTGCTGTGACCCAACACAGGGGGGTAAGCCAGGGGGTATCGGGAGGGCAGCTGATGTGGGAGTGGTAGCCAAGGGGTCCGTGACCAAGCAGAAGGTAATGGCGGTAGGTGGCTCCAAAAAGAATAAAATAAATTAATAAAAAATAAATGTATATATTGCAATTCCACCTTCTTTCATCTCTTTTCTATCTAGCCTAATTAGATAGTAGACCAAGACATTTTTTCCCCATTCATTACTATCTTTCCACCAGGGGCCTGATATTGGAAAATGGGTAAAGGGGAGCACAAACGTTTTTGCTGTGTGTGCCCATTGCCCATGACCCCAAGGATGCTGTATTCAATCAGACAGTGCACTGGCACTATCCATTTGAATAGAGGGACATGTCAGTGCAGCACTAAGCCAAGTAGCAGTGTCCTAACATGGATCCTGGAAGTGCAGGGAACAGTGCCCCCAGACCCAATACCGCAGGGAGCCCCCAGTGCAATATTCAGCTGGTACCATGAAAATTCAGCCCATTGGTCATGCAAAGTACTAAGTGTCCATATGCATGCCTATTAAGGGCTCATTTGCACTGGAAGTGGCAGCAGGTTTGCATCCCTCCTGTGGCTTGCCCCGCCCACTCTGATCCCTGTTCCCATGAACATAAATATTTCAACTGGCCTGGTGGCACAGAGGGTTGAGGTGCTGGACTCCACACCTCATGCCATGCCAGTGACCTAGGTTCAGGAACAAGCCTGGGTTGTCGGAGGTAGACGGGGGGAGGAAGAGGATGTGAGTGGTTGCTGGCTGGCAGCCCCCTGCTTCAGGAGGGTGCAAGAGGTGTCCTCGGAGCTTGGCCGCCCCCAGGTGGAGGCCGGAGTGGTGGCACCATTTAATGGACTGCCAGTGTTAGGCTGAGGGAGGGTTGATGAGACTGGCATTGGAGCTGTGGTGCACATTTGTGCCTCCGCGTGCAAGCATCACCACTTCCAGGGTCTCGGGCGTAGGTTCATGGGGAGTTAACAGAAGGAACTGCAGCAGCCACCAAGGATGATGCCTCCAGACCAGCTCAGGGGATCTGCTGGCACATGCATAGTGAATCAAGACCCTGAAGGAGCCCAAGACTGGTAGGGTTGATGGACGACAAGGGTGACCTGCTGCAAGGAGGATAAATACAGTTAAAAAAAAAATAAATATTTCCCTGGTGTCCGATGCCCCCCCCATTCTCTGATCCCTATCCCCATTGACAGAGATATTTCCCTGGTGTCCAGTGGTTACTCCATCTTCTCATCCCTATCCATGTTACAAATAATGTATTCCCTGGTATCTAGTGGTTCCCTCATCCGCTGATTGCCAGCCCCAGTAATATTTAACCATTCCCTGGTGCTCAGTGGTGTCCCTTGTCCTCCAGTCCCTGTTCCCATTAGAAATAATGTCTTCCCTGGTATCTAGTTGTCCCCCCATCCTTAGATCCCTGTCCCCATTACCATAAATATTTCTCTGGTGCCCAGTGGCCCCCCCCACCCTCTTATCATTGGATCCAGTAATATATAACCATTCCCTGGTGTTCAACAGCACCCATCCCACCCTCTGATCCCTGGCACCATATTATATCAAATATTCCCAGGCATTTAGTGGCCCCTCTGCACTGCTGGAATCAAACAACCCAACCTGCCAACCATCCCTTACCATTTCACTGTTGCCACAGGTCCACTACAGCGACTGGCACAGCCCTTCTCTCACGACCTTGGCTGCTTGCCATATGGACTGACATGGAGTATGCATCCTCTGCACCATAAAGGGAGCATGTGTACTGTCTAGCAAGTGGCATCATAAAAACATAAATACTCACAGATAAAACATATAGATTAAACCAGACAGTGCAATAACTTATCCTCTAAACAGTATCCACAAATGCGAGAGCAAATAAATAGGTTTTCACTGCGGACTTAAAAGTTTCAGTGGTCAGGCACTCTCTAATCTGATGAGGTAGAAAAGTCCACAGGATTGAGGCCACAAAAGAAAAAGCTCTGGCCCCCAAGATCTGTAGATAAACTCTGAAAATCTCTAGCAGTCCCTCACTGGCAGAGTGGACTCGGCAGAGGGACAGTAGAGTTGAAGGAGGTCTTATAGATGACACAATCCCTGTCCATTTAGGGTCCTATAGGTCAGCAAAGTGACCTTGAAGGTGATCCTTCACTGCAGAGGCAGTCAGTGCAGTTCACGAAGCACAGGTGAGACATGGCTTGATCTCAACAAACCCATCAACAACCTGGATCCCACATTCAGCACCAGCTGCAGGCTATGGATGTCCACCCCCTGGTAGCCCTAGACATAGAGCATTGCAGTAGTCAAGGTGCGAGGTCACAAAGGCTTGGACCAGCATTGGAAGATCACCAGGTGGAACAAGATGCTTTATCTGAGAGATGTTACTCAGATGGTAAAAAGAGGACCTGATGATTGCTGACACCTGAAATTTAAGGATCAGCTCACCATCAAGCACAATGCCCAGGTTCCACACCTGTTCTAAGGATCTCAACTGGTTGCCCCCCCCAGCATAAGACTGGACAACTGACCAGGAAATAACCCCTCTACCCAGGAAATATTTATGTTAATGGAGTTGGGGATCAGAGGGCGGCAGGACCACTAGACACCAGGGAATACATTATTTAAAAGGGGACAGGGATTGAAGGATAGGGGGAACCACTGGACACCAGGAAATGGTTAAATATTACTGGGGCTGGCAACTGGGAGGGATCACGAGACACACATGACTACTTTATTTTTAGCAGGGCCATGGTTCGGAGGGTGGGGTGTCATTAGACATGAGGGAGCAGGTGTGCTCCCCCAACTGCCAATATGGGTGTTTGCTATAGTGGCTCCGCCAACTGCTAGGATTACCCGGATTAAGTCAGGTTTCTTCTCAGGCAGTAACCACTATACTTTTTATGCAGCGCTACCATGCTGACTATTGCACTGTGCCTGGATTCATGCCCTCTTCCCTCCCTTTGTCTACTTCATATATTATTTTATTGTGCACGTGCTAACCCTTTTAAAACACAGCTGCCCCCTTTGAATATTACACTTGGACAGAAACCCCAGGAAAACAGGGCACAATCACTTTGCCCACCAGGCAAAGTCTTGGATATCTGGTCCCTGGTTTCAATAATGATGTTTTTGCTTGTGGCTAATATTGCTTTAAGTTCAGTTAGTGTTACTGTTACTTTCTATTACTTGCATTTCATGTATTGTTTGTAACAGGCAATTTAATCTTTGCAACAGTGCTCCTGACATTTATATCCCCATCCCCATTCACAATGAGTTTAAAGAAATATTTTCTAAGTGTTCGTTAAGAAGATTATCAAGAACAAGCATCCCTCCTTTACTAAGATGCAGTCCATCCTTTCTAAACTGATGTTTACTATTGGTGAAGAGGTCCCATGAAAGAGTAAATGAGTATCCTTCAATTGTGTACCAATTTTTCAGTCATGTGTTTATTCTAATTGTTGTGTTAATTTTTTATAATGTATGGTAGAACGCTGTAATGTGGCAAAAATCATCATTTTACAGTGTTGTTACACTATCGATGTGACATCACGCTCTTGTTGCTGTATTGTCGCTACGTCACATCGGTAGTGTAACAACATGGAACACAAAGCTTTGTTGTTGCTAGGACACTCATGACACCGACCAAATACATGTTTAAACACAAAAATGAAGACGACTAGTAGTAGGTTAGTCAAAAATGAGCATTCACTGTATAAAAGTAAACAAACAGCAAAACACTATACCTCTGCAGACACTCAAAATCGCAACTGTTGTATTCTTCTCTCTTTTCAGCTCTGCGTGATCATTGGCATTAGTTCGCAACACAGACCCACGCTTCACGGCACCCCTGATTGGCATAACCAACCACATGATCAAAAGGCCATTTTTTTTTCCATAGACAGTATGTTTAGTAACATCAACATCTTCTCCGCTGACCATACGTTTTACCATACACTATAAAAGACAACGTATGGTCAGCGGTGTGTAATAACACTTAGTTTCGCTTTGCTCTCGAGGTTTAACAGAGTCACCAAGAGAACCACTTGAAGGCAAACCTAGCATTGTTACACACCGCTGCCCATACGTTATCCTATATTTCTTTTTAACTACATGGAACTGGTAGCAAACTAGAAAGCAGAACTGTTCCTCCCTTCTTTTTGATTTTACCCCCCAGGTATATTACCTTACCTTTTATTTTACCAGGAGAAACACACTATGCTGAAAGATTGTTTACAGGTGCAATCTGGGAGCACAAGGAAGTTAAGTGACTTGCCCAGGGTCACACAGTATGCAAGTGGGGGCTGTGGGCTGTTAGCTTCTGGCATATGTCTTTCTCATGATCAACTCCTAGGTTGTTTGTGTCTACATGTATTGCCACTACTGAGTTATCGCCACTCTTCTTTAGTATGGCAGGGACTCTGTCCTTTATGTCAGCAATATTTGCTCCAGTGAAACATGAAAACATTCTATTATGCTTAACTGTATCACATATATACACCATGTCTGAGAACGGAGTCTCCCAGTACAACAATATATATTCTTTGGGTAGTTTATTTTCTTTATTGTTATGATCAGTGGCAGCTGGGTCAACTTCCTGATTTAGTGGTTTGTATCTGTTAGTAGGAGTGCATTCTTGCAGCCCATTTTACCTCTTCTCTTATTTGGGTTTTTCATTGTATCTGACTAAACATCAGTCAGTTTCTTCTGATGTATTCAGATCTTCCCCGTCCTTCTTAGTCCCACTTTCCAGTGTATTAGTTTGGCTATTTCCCCCCTTCTCCTCTCTGGTTCTTTTTTTATGGCTGTATCAGCAGAGCCATGCAGACATATTGCTGTCATCAGAAGGAGGTCTGAATTTCTAACGCAACACACCTTTGTTGTTATGAGGGAGTAGAGTGAAATTAAGTCCCTGTTTTCTGCATTAACTAAACTGTGTTTCCTCCCCCCCCCTCCTCCCCCAAGCTGTGTTGTTAGGTGGGAGTGGAATCCCTCCGCATTCAACAGATCTGCTGTCTGAGCTGGGGTGGAGTGGGAGATGTCACCAAGAGAAACATAAGTCCCTTTTAAAAGAGCATCATCAAAAGTAACAAACTCTAGCCAGAGCCAATACGGCTGCGGCAAGCTGCCAAATGACCAAAGTTATATGTGTGCATAGAAAATTTTGAATGCCTGGGTGTAACTCGGCCATTTTTTGGAGTTGTTTCACCAAATTTTCAACATGGCCTTTTTGGGACCCTACCTCATGAAGCGTGCCACTGTTATTTCATTCACTTGTCCTGAAAGGTGATTTCACAGAGCAACTGCACCATTCTGTGCCACAGGTGCAAAAACATGTTTCAGGCAGGATGTAAAAAAATGTCAGCTATACTGTTAATAAGGAGGTATGCAAAAATGGCAATGTCAAAAATCTGGAGTGAAACCATTAAAAATTGGCGAAGTTAGGAGCGTGCATAGAAACTGCACAATGCACACTTGTAACACAGTCATTTTAAGGAATTTTTTCACCAAATTTACAAATGGACTTTTTGGGACCCACCTCATGAACAGTGGCACTGTCATTTTGTTAATCTGTCCCAAAAGATGATTCTGCGCAGTGACCATGAAATCACCTTTCAGAATCTAATAATCAAATGATAGTGACAGTGTTCATGAGGTGGGGTCCCAAGAACTCCATGTTGAAAATTTGGGACCATAATTCCTAAAAATGGCTGAGATATCAACATAAGTTGACCACCCCCATTTACTGCCATTATACGGCGCTTACCTTTGATTTCTTAGTTTGCTGTTCAGCTTTGAAGAGTGCAGATGTGTCCCGGTCTGGCCAAATGACTAAAGTTATATGTGTGCATAGAAAAGTTTGAATGCCTGGGTGTAACTCGGACATTTTTTGGAGTTGTTTCACCAAATTTTCAACATGGCCTATTTGGGACCCCACCTCATGAAGTGTGCCACTGCCATTTCATTCACTTGTCCTGAAAGGTGATTTCGCAGAGCGACTGTGCTATTCTGTGCCACAGGTGCAAAAACATGTTTCAGGCAGGACATGAAAAATGACAGCTGTACTGTTAATAAGGAGGTATGCAAAAATGGCAATGTCAAAAATCTGGAGTGAAAACATTAAAAATTGGTGAAGTTAGGAGCATGCATAGAAACTGCACAATGCACACTTGTAACACAGTCATTTTAGGAATTTTTTCACCAAATTTACAAATGGACTTTTTGGGACCCACCTCATGAACAGTGGCACTGTCATTTTGTTAATCTGTCTCAAAAGGTGATTCTGTGCAGCAACCAGGAAATCATCTTTCAGGATCTAGCAATGAAATGACAGTGACAGTGTTCATGAGGTGGGGTCCGAAGAACACATGTTGAAAATTTGGGACCAAAATTCCTAAAAATGGCTGAGATATCAACATAAGTTGAACCCCCATTGACTGCCATTATACGGTGCTTACCTTTGATTTCTCAGTTTGCTGTTCAGCTTTGAAGAGTGCAGATGTGTCCCGGTCCAGCAAAGATGACAGCTCCAATCTCCAGAAGTAAATATGGAGTAAGGAGGGGGTAAGGGGAGGTGGGTGCTCAGGGGGGTGGAGGAGTTGGGACTGGAGCGATGATGGGGGATCATTTTCTTTCTTACAGGTAAAAAACCAAAAGACATCAGGGACAGTTTTCTTTATTTACCAGGGGGAGTATAAATTTGGGCACACAGGGGAGGGCTCCCAGTGTGCCTGAGGAGTTGAGGGGTACATGATGCTGACACAGGGATCAGGCCCCCCCGATGTTGGCACAAGGAAGAAAAAGAAAAAAAAACATGTTTGGGCACACTGGGGGCTCCCAGAGTGCCACATGAGTTGGGGTACATGATGTCAACATGGGGACTGGACACCCTGATGTCAATGCAGGGAACATAAAACCATAAATCTGGGGACACTGGGGTGTGCTCCCAGTGTGCCACATAAGTTGGGGGTGATACATGATGCTGAAACAGGGATTGAGCACCCCGATGTTGCCACAGGAATGGGGAATGGAGGGAGTGGGGAGGACAGCAGCAGTGAGATAGAGCAGGAAGTTTTTCTTTGCTGGCAGTGCTGAGAGGGAGCAGGGAGGACAGGAGCAGTGGGAGGGTGCAGGAGGAGTGCCATCCAAAAGATGGCATTGGTGATGCAACTGCACATGCATTCTGCCATTCACAAGATGGTGGTACCAGCTGAACTGCACATGTGCGTGCGTTGTGTATGTGCAGTTCTTGCCCTGGAATGCGGAAGTGACAGCTGAAATAGTGCGGCTGTTACTCTATAGCAGCCGATCGTGGCAGAGTGTTTCAAGCTCGATTGATCTTTTGGAAAGATAATTCCAAAAGTCCAGCGGAAGGTGCCATGATCGGCCATTTTAAGGTTAAACATGCCAAAACGGCAGTAAGCCCCACCCACAGTTGTAAAAATAATCTTTCAAGTGCGCGCGCACAGACACACACACTCTGGCTGACTTTCATCAAAAGTAAACAGTGATCTTTCAAGGTCTCAAACACACACAGATTGACTGACTTTCATCAGAGACTCAGTAAGCCATAAAAAAGGAAATAACATTGCAAATTTCTCTACTGAGCCAAAACGGTAGTAAAGCACATTGATAACCTCCTGGGAAACCTCCATAAATTATCCAAGTACCTGCAGAAATAGCCATTTACGTTAGAAGAATCATGAAATCATGAAACTCTTGCCCTGCTCACTTTAGGCAACTTCATGAAACAAGATATATAGTTTGAGAGTCACAAAAACAGATATGAAAACAAGCATTTGTCAGTGCTGAACATTTGTGGCTTGCATTGCTGTTGTATGGGGTCCTGCTTGTACATATTTTACTATTGCAGTGTCAGTGGCTCAGTAGATAGCACACTCGCCTCTGAGGCCGGGAGATCAGAGAGCTGTGGGTTCAGTTCCCACATCTGGCACTTGGGTTAATATCCCAATACTGACACTGTAATGCAGCATGAGAGGGGTGCTGCATTTCTGAGGTGCCGTCTTCGGATGAGGGCGTTAAACCGAGGTCCCATCTGCCTGGATTGGTGGTAGTTCAGGTGGATGTTAAAGATCCCAAGGCACTTATCGAAAAGGAGGGGAATTTCCTGGTGTCCTGGCCAAATTTCCATTTACTAAAAATACCACCAAAAGCTTAATCTGGTTCAAGGTCAGTTGGCATTCATCTGTATCCCCGGGTCATGCCTGAAAATAGGCAGGATTTGTCTAGTGCACTTACCGGTCAACAAAAGCTAAATAAATAAATAAATATAGTAACCCAAGATAGACCACATGTGATGTAATATCTCATTTGCAATTGGTCTTGATTTTACACAGTTTCATACCGCATTTAGCCAGTATAGTAAAGATGAGATACAATATGTCAATTTTAGTGTGGTCCTGCTTTTATAATGTATTTTTCTAGGACAGATCATTTTAGATTAAAGAGCTCTTTTTCGGCAGGGTTCTGCTATAGGGTCATATGTTTTACATAGTTTTGCATTACATTTGCCCAGGATGGCCCAGTTGAGATGCAATATATCCTTTTCAATGGGGTCTTCTTTTGGCACATTTTTTATTGCATTTAGTCAGGATAGCACAGCTCAGCTCAGCTGCTATCTGTTTTTCAGTAGGATCCTGCTTTCCCCAGTTTTTACTCTATATTTACTGAAATAAGAAGCCTAGTTTGGGGTTCAGTTTATTACCAAAAAAAAAAACTCAACTAGTTGCTCATCCTAAAGGAGCACTGCACTAAAACTGTACATCACATTTTAAATATTGGTTCCAATTTTTTGCTGAAGCACACGGACTACAAAGAAACTATCGGTAAGTGTGCCTTGAGAAAGACGCATTAGGTTTTCCCAAGAAAATAAAGCATGTCTTTTTTTTTTAATTACTTGAACTTAGTAATGGCCATTTGTGTTCACATAACAATGAATATATGTTTTAAAATAAAACAGTTATCAGCCATTCCTTTAAGTTTGTTAAATGTGGTGTGGGTTACTGTTGATTTCTGTACAACTTGTCTTATTGTGATCACATATTGATGACAGGCATGCTTTTGTTTTGATCATTAAGTGACAAACGTACTAGATAAATCCTATAATGTGCCATTGCTGAATACATGATGAGAGTGAGAGATTCTGATAATTTTATCTAATACAGTAAGGAACAGAAACAGTGCTTCCCTATATGAACTGCTGATGACTTACACAGCTCGGGAATTCCTAGTGGGAATATATGAACATGCATGAGTGCAAGCCCAGTGTCATGGCCTCACTTTCCGAGTGATTTTTAAGCATTTGTTAGCTCCCATTTCTAAAAACTGCCTAATTGTCCAAGTTCAGCTTTTTTCTATCAGACAATATATGTAGCTGAACCCAGGCACAGTACTGCTCGCACGAGCATCGGGACCCACTATAGGGCAGCGCAGCATTGAAAGGCAATGGGGATCCTGGAGGGTTATGCAGACTCTCTCCATAATCAATTTCAACTGTGGTGTATAAAAGCAAACCATTTACAGGAGCAAGAATGTTGAGGGAGTGCAACAAAACCATTGCGGTGCAGTGGGGTGCTGTATAAAAGTGCCTGTTGTTTTATATAAAATGTGAAGCACTCTTTTTAACTACTTGGGAAGGTAAGAGGTTATACTAACATTTGGATGTGGCTTGCAATACAAATACTGTAATGTGACATAGCTTTATCAGTTAAAACATTTAGGAATTAAAAAAACAAAGCAAATACTATCAGTCTCACATTTTGTATAATGTTTACTGAAAGAGGTCATCAGGCTAGTGCACTGGCAACTCACCTCACTGGTTAGCCCAAGCTCACATATGATTGGTTACTAACTGTATGTTGTAGTCCACACTGTGACTTCTGTCAACTGTTGAACTAAATTAACTTACTTCTGCCTTGTATTTTCTGCTATATCCTATAAACCTCACATTCTACATACTATATACACCTGTTAGAGATACAAATTTTACTTCTCTTTGCAGATACTGCTCTATGTCTTATATACCTCTGTACCCTGTACCACTGCCTGTAAACACTGTTTGCTGTTCTACGCCATAGGAGCAGGAACCTGTGGGTGCAGGGGGCTGTAGCACTCCCACTTTTGCCCATGAGCAATCAGAGTGTCCATTTCCTTGCACAAACTACAATTTTTACCCTGTGCCCTTTCAGACTTTAGCATCTCCATGTTTCCCCATGTTCTAGCACCCAAGGTCCTACCCAAGACCTCCTTCTAAATCATCTTGCTAAACAGATCCTTTTTCTGGTGAGATAAATACAAATACAAAACACAGCGGACACTCTACTACTACACAACTGCTTAGAGCAATACCAGCACAACTCAAACCCTTGGCTGAAAGGAAGTTTCTTTAAAATCATAGCATATTAGCCTGAGAGCTCCAGGGGGTACCTCTGCAGTGGAACGGGTACCAGGGAAAAGAGAACTATGTAATTTTTAGCAACCACCAGCTCTGAAACTGACTCAAATAGCTGGATTTGAGCATGGATTTACATAACATGTTGAGGCTTCTGTCAAAGGTGCTGTAGGCTGCTTGCCATTAGTGTGTGTTGGTGCACACCTGTGGCAAGATCTCATAGAAGAGAGGAGGAGGAGAAAGGAGAAGATGAAAGGAGAAAGACCTTAATTAAGAAAAGGTTACCTAAAGTATTGATGATTCTCAAAAAATGACCTTTCCTTCTTGAGTGCATTCTCTAAGGTCAGATTTTCTTTGATGTCCTGCTGCCCACGGCATCTGACGATCATATAGCCCTTCTTTAGGTGGAAAATATGGTTGCGGACAATACTGACAACGTTCTCCTCTGTCCCTTTGTCCACCAAGTCAGGTTTTGTCAGGATCCCTTCAAATTGCCAAAACAAAATCAGTGCATTAGTCCCGATAACTTATTTATAATCAAAGACTAGACAGTGGCTACATTGATCAAGTCAATGAATTTAAATGCCTAGAGATACAGTATAGTTTGACTCACCCTTACCCTAAAGTAGGCATGTAGACCATGTGCTAGCCCAGTGGGACAGAGATAAGGTGTGTTTTACAGATGAATCTATGCCTTGCCAACATGACAGGAAGAATATTGTATTGTTTAGCATTTTGTCACTGCCATCCTTAATTATGAAGATGCCATCTATCCCACAGCCTCCAAATCTATACCACACAATCTGGCTGTTTTCTTGAATATGTGTGTAGATCTGCACTCCTTTGACTTTAGGGCTCATTAATGCACACTGTACTTAATTGAACTGGCTTAGCCTTAATGGTCAAAGGCAATATATTAATGGAGGGTTGGGTAAAGAGGCAAAAAAAAAGAATTAAACCAACATGATGGACTCACTGACTGTCTTGTGGCCCCCCAATAGAATAGTTGTTTCATTTAGAGAACCCCAGACCAGTGCAAGATTATTAATATTCAGATATGTCCTGCCTACTTACTGACAGACTCTACGGAACACGTCAGGCAGGCCTGGGGAAAGGACATAGTCATCTCAACAACATCAAAGGACAGGCTAGGGATTTCTGATGGAGTTCATTTCTCCTACTCTGGTCACCTGGAGTGTGTATGCCTCAAATATTAAATATTGAACACCATGAATATTAGGGTTCATGAGTGTCAGGCTGAATACTGAACAGTTTTTATTATTGGCGCACACATGTTAAGGAATTAAAAATAAATGTAATATACCCTCACCCTTCCCAAGTAGTATGAGCTAGTCTCTGGCCACTCCCTTTCCTTTCCCCTTCAGGGGATTTATTACCCACTTCCCCCTTTTGTTAATGCCGAATGTTGTCTCACTGGCATTGGCATTGGAAATGTAGGAGTTAGGGATGCATAATAAGAATGGCAGTGAAGTATTGAACTGATGTCAAGCCAACCCCCACCCTGCAGAGACTGACAGATGTAGGGGTGTGCCTTTGGGTCGTCAGCTATAACGTTCATGCCATTGTACCTCACCCTACCCTGTAGACACTGATAAGTGTCATGGTGTGCTTTGGGGTCTTTGGGCCTTATACTTACTCCATTCCATTAGGAAATACACTGAGATGGGTGCAGTATAGTAGAATAAGGTGAACTTTAGGGCTGAACACTCCAAGGCACACCTTGATGCCTGACACTGGCTGCAGGATGGGGTTGGGGATGGAATGGTGTGAGCATTACAGCCAATGATCCCAAGTCACACTCCTGACGCCTGTCAGTTTCTAAATGATGGGATGCTACAGTTGGAAACCCTAATGCCATAGGCGTTTGTAGGTATTTTCACTCCTGATTTTCAACATGGGCTTTTTGTGACCCCACCTCATGAAGAGCGACTATGCCATTTGGCGCCACAGGCACAAAAGCACATTTTGGGCAGGATGTAAAAAATAAAAGCTGTACTGTTCATAAGGAGGTGTGAAAAAATGCCAGTGTTGAAAATCTGGCATGAAAATATTGCAAATTTGCGAAGTTACAAGGGTGCGTGGAAATTGAGCAATGCATGCTGTAACACAGTCATTTTATAGAGTTTCTTCACCAAATTTTCAACATACATATTTTAGGACCTCTGCTCATGAACAGTGTCACTGTCATTTTCTTTACCTGTCCCTAAAACTGATTTCCCTCAGTGACCGTGCTATTCTGCACCGGAAGTGCAAAAACATATTTCGGCCAGGATATGTAAAATGACAGCTATACTGTTCATAAGGAGGTGGGGAAAAATGCCAATGATGGAAATCTGGAGTGAAAATATTACAAATTCACGAAGTTACGAGTGTGCATGGAAACTGCTCAACGCACACTCATAAAACAGTCATTTTTGGGATTTTTTTCATCAAATTTGCAACATAGGCTTTTTGAGAGCCCACCTCATGAACAGTGACACTGTTGTTCCATTAATCAGCCCCAGAAGCAAATGATTTGATACCTTTTAATGGACCAACATAGATGTAACAAGAACAAAGTGCTCTAGCTTTCGGACCAACCAGTCCTTCTTCAGAAGCTCAATTAATCAGCCCCAAAATGTGATTCCGTGCAGTGACTGCAAAATCACCTTTTGGGACCGAATAACACTATGACAGTGACTGAATTCATAAGGAGAGGTCCCAATAACCCCATGTTGAAAATTTGGTGACAAAATTCCCAAAAATGCCCAAGATATGCACCAAAGTTGAAAAAAAGCCCTATTTATGCCATTATACAGCTTACCGGCATTTCTTCAGTTCGCGGTCGACTTTGAAGAGTCCAGATGTGTTCCCAGTCCACCGAAGATCGTTGCATCAGGCTCCAGAGGTAAGTATGGGGTGAGGGGGGTGTGGGAAGCCAGGGTACGCAGAGGGTGGGCACGGGTTGGGGGAGGGGCAGGAGAGACCGCGAGGGACCATTTTCTGGTTTTACATGGATAAAAAAAAAGGCGAGGGTTGGTTTTCTTTTTTTGCAGGTGTTGTTTGGTAAACTGGGGTGGGCTGCCAGTGTACCACCTGCATTACAGTGAGAGGACTGCAGCTGACAGGTTGGGCCCCCATCAGCACAGAAATGGGCGGGGGCGTGCATGATGAGAGGACTGGAGCTTGCACCATCTAAATCGTGGGGGGTTGGGGACATTATGCCAATGGGAAGTGGCCTCCTCCAGTGGCAAATTGAACTGGGACGGGGGACTAAAGCCAACAGGGACTGGAGCCCCTGTCAGCAAAGAAAGACTGTTGGGGGTCGAGGGGGACTGGGAACCCCTTCGGCACACAACTGGAATGGGAGGGGGGCATTATGCTGATGGGGAGTGGGCTTCTCTGTTGGCAAATGAAGTGGACTGGGGAATGCTGACAGGGGGATTGGGCACCCCTGAAGTCTGCAGTGGCAGTCACTGCTGCCATATTTAGTGAAAACCTCCACCAGTAAAGGCACGTCGGGAGGCGTGTTATTGTGCCGCAGCATGACGAGCTTGCCTCTCACTGTAGCAGCACTTCTGTTAGATGTGGTGGCCTCTTTACGTATAGCTGGTGTCAGCACCTGCATGCTGGCTTATTGGGGAATGAGGGACACACCTACTGATGTGTGCTCTGCATTCGCCCACAGTGACCGCACCTCCAAATCTGTTACTACTGTAATATGTTCACTGGTGCGCAAGCGTGAGCCAACATAACAATATGTTGGCTGGTGGGCAAGTGCGAGCCATCATTAAAAGCAAAATACTTTAATAAAAAGTAATCAGTAACTACTGCTAAAAATGCATGGCATTTTCTGTTTGCTATATTTGGTGCTACTACATAAAAACATTTATTTATTTATTTATTTTTTGTTAACCGGGTAGGTACACTAGACAAGTTTTATGCCTATTTTCAGGAACGACCTGGGAGAGTACAATAGGGTATAACAGGTACATCAATACAGCAATAGGGTATAACAGGTACATCAATACAACAAGCAGAAGAGAAAAACAGTTTTACATTTGATTGGAAAGTACACCCAGTTACCAAGACTGGGGGCAAGATACAATTTTGAAATTAAATACACTGACCAGCAGGGAAGGCTAAGAAATAATGGTGAGTGGGAACACCATAGGTCAGTCAGTGGTAGGAGTGAGATCAGGTAGCAGCACGGGAGGGTGAAGCCATCTGGCCAGTGAGCACCGGGAACTATGTGCTAGGGTGGCTTTAGGCATGCGAGCGAGAGCCAACAAGGTGTTCCCACAGGGAGGTCTGAAAGAGCTTGTGAGAAGGGCAGTGCAGACTCTTTCAGAAAGGGAGTTCAAAGCCTGGAAGCATGAGCAGCAAAGCTCGGTCCCCTATGAGGTGCAGGTGGTAGGTACATTTAGTAGGCCAGGGCCCTGGGATCTCAGAGGATAGGGGAGAGGTCAGCTGGGGGCGGCCGGGCCAGTTCGAGGAGGTGCGGGCTGATTACTTTGCTCATGAGGCACTCAGTGCTAAAATTAAGGTGATTGACGGGGATAGCCAACCAAGCTTATCATAGAGTTCACAGTGATGGGTGGGCGAGGTGCGGCCAGGGCAAACCGACAGATGTTGTTGTCAGTCGTGCTCCACTTGTTTAGGAGGATCTTGGAAGTATGAGCAAATAGGTGGGAACCATAGCTGAGGAAGGGAGTATACTCCCTGGCAAGAACTAGGCGAGCCGCAGGGGTGAGGTTGTGACCTGCCCTGTAGGCCAACCCAGCTAGGTTTACCCCACTACTAGCATTGTGGATGTGACTTCCAGGTCCAGTTGGGGATCAAGCCACACCAAGATATTTAAGGGAGGTCACAGTAGGAAGAGGGGTACCATCTTCATAGTTGATTTGCAGGGGAGTTGAAGAGGCCCGAATTTTGGCTGAAGAGCCGAATAGCATGGCCTGGGTTTTTTTTTGGTTGAGGACCAGCTTATGGTTGCAGAGCCATGCCTGGATGTTCCGAAGGTCCTCTGATAAGTGATGGTTTAGAGTGGCTGAATCACAGGAGTGGGCCAGGAGGATCAGGTCATCCGCGTACATGGGAACTTGGCATCTGGTGGCCGCAGCGGGGAGATTGTTAATAAACAGGGAAAAGAGTATTGGACCCAACACTGAGCCCTGTGGGCACCAGAGGTTACAGGCAGGGGGACAGAGAGGACTTTGTTGAATTTAGTTAGATAGTCAGAGACCCAATTTAGAGCAAAGAGGACAGACCAAGGGACCTCATCTGCGAGACAAGCAGGTCATGATCAACGAGGTTGAAGGCCTTGGATAAACCAATTGACACAGCACCTGAGAGTTGCCCCAGATCCATTGCTGCTCTGATGCTGGAAGAGACAGAGATGAGTGCCGTGATAGTACTGTGCCCTTTACGAAAGCCGTGTTGGGCAGGGGACAGCAGTCCATGGGTGTGGATATACTCTGAGAGTTGTTTAGCTACCACCTTTTCCAGGAGCTTACTGACAGCAGAGAGGATGGCTATAGGACGGTAGTTATCCAGGATTTTAGGGTTGCCCTGCTTTGGGACAGGGACGACCTTGGCAACCTTCCAGATATCAGGGATCTGACCCTGGGTAAGGGATAGGTTGAAGATGTGGGCCACCGGGGAGGCTATGAGGGGGGCGCCAAGTTTGAGGAGCTTGAGCTCCAGGTTATCTAGGCCAGGGCTTGCATACTGGGAGAGGCCTTGGAGAAGAGACAGCACCTCATTTACCGATACCACCCTTAGGTGGAACGGAGGGCAGGGCAGACCAGACTCCCGCTGCGTCATGGAAGCAGAACAGTTTGAATCCCAGGCCGTAGACCCGAGTGGAAGGACAGTAGGGAGGTCAGTGAAATGGGAGTTAAGAGCATTGACAATCATGTGGGGATTGTTGCAGGAGACACCTCCGATGAGCATGTCAGTGACCCCGGAGTTGGAGCAACCGCTGACCAGTGTTTGGATGGTTCTCCAGAACCGTCTGGGGTCTTTTGCAGAGCTGAGAAGGGCGGCCTTACAGAAATCACTTTTGGCCCCCCTGATAGTTTTCTTACACTCATTTCTGAGTTTTCTGTATTGCTGAAACAGGGCAGTATCGTGTGAGCATTTGAACCGTGCCCAGCACTTGTCTCTCGCTCGCATGAGGGAGAGGAGACCCCCATGCAGCCACTGGGTGGCTGTCCTGCGGACCCTACGCCTAGTGATAGGGGCATGCCTGTCTTGTAGATCCACAAAGATGTTGTGGAACACGGCAATGGCAGAGGAGGGGTCCTGGGCTCTGTGGACTTCTGTCCAGTCAGTGAGCCTTAGTTCTTCCATGAACAGGTCCGGGTTAAATCTGGCAAAGTTTTGGACCTGGATGATTTTATGGGGGACCTTAGGGAAGGGGATTTTCCATATACAGAGAACAGAAGAGTGGTCAGAGATGGAGTCGGGTAGGGTCCCTACAGAGGAGATCCTCTTGGGACGATTTGACATGATCCAGTCCAGAAGGGAGCAGGAAGTGCCGTTTGCCTTCCGTCGGGTGGGCTCCTTTACAATTTGAGTCAGGGTTTGGGTGGCAAGCAAGGCCTCAAACTGCTTGACATTTTCCCCTGCCCAATTTAGGTTAACATCCCCCAGGATTAGGAGTTCATTGTCCCCGGTTTTGGGACAGACAGTATCCAGGAGATGGGTGAGGCCCTGGAGCCCTCCCTTGAGGGGGTTGTTGGTACACACCACATGCAGTTTCTTGGCGTTGCCAAGTAGAAACACGGAGTGGAGGACATAGAATTTGATGGCAGATAAGGATCACTTGGCCCACCCAGTCGCCCATTTTTCTCTATCTACATTATGACTGCAGACCCCACTTGATTTACTGCTCTTTCTCCCTCCTCTTCCTTTACAAGTGAGGTATTTAAAGGCCTCTACCATATCCTCCCTCTCTCTCTCCCTCCTCTCTTCTAGGGTGTATGTACTGAGGTCAATTAGTCTCTCCTTGCGGGGCTTCTGATGCAGACCCTGCACCATTTGTTTTGCCTTTCTCTGGACCGCTGCCACCCTGTCTATATCCTTCCAAATATGTGGTCTCAGAACTGGACACAGTACTTTAGGAGGGGTCTTACCAGCAATCAGGCAACATCACCTCTCTCTCTTGCTGCTGATGAAATTCTCCCTATGCACCCCTGCATCCTACTCACCCTTCTGACTGCCTTGTCACACTGCCTGGCCACCTTTAGGTCATCAGATATAAAAACCCCCAGGTCTCTTTCCTGCTTGGTAGTTGTCAATGCCACTACACCAATTTTGTGCCCTAAGTGTTTTATTTTGCACTTTTTTCACATTGAAACCCAGCTGCCATACCCTTGACCACTCCTCGAGTTTTCTCAGTTCTCTACTCATCCTTCCCATCTCCACTGGAGTGTTTAC
The DNA here is from genome assembly GCA_016271365.2 of Neoceratodus forsteri. Lineage (NCBI taxonomy): Eukaryota > Metazoa > Chordata > Ceratodontiformes > Ceratodontidae > Neoceratodus > Neoceratodus forsteri. The sequence continues at coordinate 1,401,647,600 of CM057458.1, read as the reverse complement.
CCTACTCCAGATTTTTGTGTTATCTGCAAAGAGACAGACATGCCCTTACAGCTTCTCTGCAATGTCACTGATAAAGACATTAAAGAGGAACAGTCCCAGCACTGATCCCTGAGGCACCATGCTGTTCACCCTCCCTTCCTTGCATTGAACTCTGTTATTACGACCCACTGCCACCTATCCCTTAACCAATTTCTTACTCAATTTATCACCATCGAGCCCACTCCTAAGCTGCCCAGCTTACTTACTAGCCTTCTATGTGGAACAGTGCTGAAAGACTTACTGAAATCTAGGTAGGTCATGTCCACCATGCCCACCTGATCTAATTCCTTGATCACCCAGTCAATCGATCTATCAAATTTATTTGACATGACCCCTTCCCCCCCATGAATCCATGCTGTGTTGGGTCTTGTAACCTATTGGATTCAAAATATTCCACAATCCTTTCCTTCAGCAGTGATTCCATTAACTTGGCCACCACTGATGTCAGGCTGACTGGCCAATAATTGCCAGCCTCCTCCCTGGTACTTTTGTGAAGTGGGGCTACACCTACCCTCCTCCAGTCCTCATGGAACCACTTTTTACCTCCCTGAGCTCCCTCAATATCCTTGAATGCACTCTGTCTGGCGCCATTGCATTGTCTCCTTTCAGATTAGTGAGTTCCTACAGGACTTTCTCTCCCCTCTGAAAACGGACTAGTGTCAACCTTCCCTCCTTCCTCCCTCCCTCCAATGCTCCTGTTACTTTTTGTGGTCCCTCTCCTTCTCCTTCCTCTGTGAACACTAAACAAAATCATGTGTTCAGGATGTCTGCTGTTTCCTGGCCCCTCTCTGCACAGTCCCCCTCTTCCTTTTCTAACCTTACAATCTCACCCCTGGTCTTCCTCCTTTTGCCTACATACCTAAACAATGTCTTGACCCCCTTTGTCACCACCTGGGCTATTCTCTCTTTAGTTTACAACTTTGCGCTCCTTCCTGCTCTCCCTGCTTCCCTCAGTTTCCCCTGATACACCTCCCCATTCTCACCCCAGTAATGCTCAGACCATTCATAACTTTGTGCAGTCATCCTGATGGGCTGGACTGCCTGGAGAGATGGAACACATGCAAATGATGGAATTCTTTGCACGTGCGCATCTTTCAAATACTGCCTCTACCAACTGTAGTGTTCTAAGCCCTTCAGATTTTTCTCTCTGCCTGAAAGTCTGGTCGCTCGGAGTCTCTGTCGCCCTCTTTCGTGTGAAGAAGAAAGAAAAAGTTTAAAAACCATAAGTATTTCAGTTTCTTTTACTGCCTCTACTAATTTGTTAGTTTTATATAGTTTATTATTGTTTAAATTGTTGTTTCTCGGTTCCTCGCGGTTCGGTATAACCGTGAGGGATCCGAGCTAATTATAACTTTGTTTCGGGTCTCTAACTAAAGAACCTATTCATTTTCATTTAAATTTGGTCCTTAAAGGTTTTATTTGTAACCGCTTTTCATTGATTACAGAACCGCTGAACCAGTTCATATTTCATCTCCTTTCTTGGTTCCATCGGTTCCCTATCGGTTCCTGAACCGATTGCAAAAAAAAAGTAAAAGCTTTTTAAGCTGTTTTAATAACCGTATTAGCTTTGGGTATTAGCGGTTGAGGTTTTTTCATTTTATATTTCACCATGACTGAGAAACCTAAAAAGAGAACCGGTGAACCTGGTTTTAAAAACCGTTTGAAGTGTGGAGATGTGTTTGCCAAGGCAGACAAGCACACGTTATGTGTAGCTTGTCTGGGTTTTGAACATTTGGACCAGGAATGTGAAATATGCAAAACATTCCCAGAAAAAACTGTTGAAAAACACCTTGAAAGGCTTCACAAAAAGTTTCCTTGGGGTCCCTCAGGCTCTGACCAGCTGACACCCCAGTCTGTTGTGGTTGAATTGACAAGTGTTTCTACCCCTGCCCCTGATATGGGCGAAAAAGGGCCAAAAAGAGGAAAAGAACCGGCTGACTCCCCGGTTCCCTCAAAGAAATTAAAGAAGCTCAAACATGCAGAACCTCTCCTGCTAAACCAGGGACTTCTGCAGCAACCTGTCACCTTCAGCTCAAGACATAGCCCAGGCGTTAAAATTATCCAGGCTCTGCAAAGCATCATCCTCAGCCTCCTGCCCCTTCCCAGGGTCCCCAGGCTGCTGCTTCTGTGTTGCCTCCTGTTCCAGAGCAACAATATTTCGAAGGGGATGATGACATTTATGAGGAGGATGAACCTATTCCCCCAGAGGTTTCCCCTGAGCAGGAATTTGGCTGTCCTCCCAGAGTGTCTGAGGATTTTTCCTCCCATTTTTCTTTTGTACGAAGAATGGCAGATGCTCTGGACATCAACACAACAGAGCAAGTGGAAGATGAGGTAGATTGAGTACCTCAGTATGATGGGTTTAACACCTACAAAAGCCCTCCTCCTTCCAGTATATAAATTCTTTAAGAAGGATGCTGTAAAGCTCTCCAGACCCCAAATTCTATTCCTCCTATTGACAAGAGAATAGATAAAAATATCAGCTGAACAGGAGGGAGCTGAATTCCTTTTCTCCCACCCTGATCATCAAGGGTTATACAGCAAGCTGCCTGTGATAAGGCTAAGGTCCCTCTGTCCTCACACCCTCTGGACCAGGACTCCAGAAAACTGGACAGTATGGCCAAAAGAGGCTATCTGTCAGCCTCTTTCAGCCATGAGACAGGCCACTTTCAATCGTATGCTGCCCAGTATCAGAAATCCCTGTGGCAGTTGGTACTGGCAATGTCCATGAAGGCCACCCCACCCTTGATCGGATGACCTGGCAGAAACTGCCAGGTTTGGGCTAAGCTGACAAGTCCAGTTCCAAATGGCTGCTGATTTGAATGACACTGCAGCCAGATGGATGGCTAATACAGTGGCTCAGAGGAGGTTTGCTTGGCTTAGGGCCACAAACCTCACTCAGGATACCCAGTCAAAGGCCCTGGATTTCCCACTGGAAGGAAATCTGCTGTTTGGGGTGTCCACAGTGGCCTACATGAAAAATGTGGATGAATATAAGGCTACTTACGGAAGTAACTCTGCTAGAGACAGAGCTTTCTCATTCACTAGGCCCTATGGAAGGGGGGCTAGGGGTCATCCCTTTTTATCATGACCTTTCCTCCAGCCAGTAGCCATGCCCCAATACCAGCAGTACCCCCTTCAGGGCTACTCAAGGGGTAGGGGTAGAAGGGGTTCTAGGCGAGGGACTCAGCCACAACCTCAGCCCCAGCCTAAGCAGAACCCCTGAGATGCAAGCCGCCTCCTCCCTACCTGTTGGAGGCAGACTGTCCCATTACCTTCCCCGCTGGTCAACCATCACCACAGACAAGTGGGTGCTGGGGTAGTGGGCAAAGGTCTGTCTCTGCAGTTCAGATTTCTTCCTCTAAAAAACCCCAGGGTTTCTGCCTCCCTACCTCTAGCACAAATCTCATTGCTAGAGGCAGAGGTCCAGAAGCTGCTTCAGCTAAAAGCAGTGGAATTAGTCCCTGCAACTCTGAGAAGAAGAGGTTTTTACTCCAGATACTTCCTAACAACAAAGAAAAATGGGGAGTGGTGGCCAATTTTGGATCTCAGAGCTTTAAACAAGCACCTGAAAAAGCCAAAGTTCAAAATGGTCACTTTGGCTCAGATTCTACCAATAATTCAGAAAGGGGACTAGCTGGCATCTCTGGATTTACAGGATGCTTATTTCCACATTCCCATAAAGGAATCTTACAGAAAATATCTCCGATTCAGACTCCCATCAGGTCATTATCAGTTTGCAACCCTACCCTTCGGCCTTTCCTAGGCACCAAGGGTGTTTACAAAATGCCTAGCAGTTGTGGCATTTCTTGGAAGACAGGGAGTGACTGTCTTTCCATACCTGGATGACTGGCTGATAGTGGGCAAACCACCAGAGCAGAGTCACAACCTCTCTAAGGCTTACACAGGATCTTTGGAATCTCTGGGTTTCATAGTAAACCAGAAAAATCTGTCTTCGCCCTACACAGACTTTACAGTTCATAGGGGCAGAGATCAGCACCCTGCAGGCCAGGGCCTTTTTACCACTAGACAGGGTGCAAAGTCTTCAGGCCATAGCAAACTCCTTCAAATTGCATGGTCGAAAAACAGCCAGGCAATTTCTGCAGCTCCTGGGTCATATGGCTGCACCCACAGGTACAGTTCAGGGTTCCAGGTTTCACATGAGACACATCCAGTTTCACCTCAGGACTCATTGGAGTCAGAAAAAAGACCCTTTCTCAAAGCTCATTCCAGTGACAAGGCCCCTGTTACAAGCCCTCTTGGGGTGAAAAAAGGATTCCAACCTAAGCCAAGGAGTCCCTTTCCAAAAGGAGGATCCTTCACTAATCCTCACAACAGATGCATCCCTGCTGGGCTGGGGTGCCCATCTAGGGGAGCACACAACTCAGGGTACCTGGCCAGAAGCAGAGTCCCTCCAGCATATAAATCTGCTGGAACTCAGAGCAGTGTGGCTGGCACTAAAGGTTTTCTCTACACTGGTAATGGGCAAGGTGGTACAGGTCAGAACAGACAATACCACCACTATGTATTACATAAACAAACAGGGTGGCACCAGATCAGGTCCCCTATGCACAGAAGCCATGAGAATTTGGGCTCTGGCATATTCTTTAAAGGTGTCACTGCAAGCCAGCCACCTGCCAGGGAAGGACAATATCTTGGCAGACACACTGAGTCGAATCAATCAGTCCCATCATGAATGGACATTGAACAGACAGGTGGTACAGGTAATTTTCAACAGGTGGGGTGTTCCAGAGATAGACTTGTTCGCATCTCACCAGAACCACCAGTTGCCTCAGTACTGTTGCAGGCCACCAGCCCAGGGCACAATCCCTCTGGATGCCTTGGTGCTGGATTGGTCGGGCAAGTTTCTCTATGCATTCCCCCCTTTCCCTCTGGATTTCAGGGTACTGCTGAAACTCAGATACCTCTCAGCTTCTCTGATATTGATAGCTCCAGATTGGTCCAGGCAGCCATGGTACTCTCTTCTGCTCTCCATGGCAGTGAGCAGGCCAATAAGCCCCCCTCAGGCACAATCTTCTAACCTCAATCAGGGAACATTGCTATTCCTAAATCTCAAGTCTCTTACCTCAAAGCATGGCTCTTGAGGAGTTAAATATGCAGGCTTGAACCTTTCTGGCTGTATTAAACATTTTGAAAGGTTACAGGAAGCCTTCAACTAAGAAAACTTATTCTGCTAAGTGGAAAGATTCTCTTCTGGTGCTCTACTAGAAACTTCACCCCAAATGATGCAGGGTCTCAGTGGTGTTGGATTATCTAACTCACTTGCATTCACAAGATCTGCAACCCAGTTCCTTGAGGTCCACCTTGCAGCAGTATCTGCATACCTGTCTGCTAGGACAAAGGTATCTGTAGCATCAAATCCCATTTTCAAAAGATTTTTCAAAGGCCTAATGCATTTGCACCCCCCCTCACAGGGCACCAGTGCCCACTTGGGATCTCAATGTATGTATAGCAAGGTTGATGAGGGCTCCCTTTGAGCCCATGGCTACAGCCCATTTAAAGTATGTTACCTGGAAAACAGTTTTCCTGGTAGCAATTACCTCAACAAGAAGAATCAGTGAGCTTCAGGCTCTCTGTGCCGACCAGGACCATATTTCCTTCCACAGGGATAAAGTAGTCCTCGAACAAACAGACAATTCCTTCCCAAGGTGGTTTCAGATTTCCATCTGAACCAATCAATCACTCTGCCTGTCTTCTTCACAGACCATGCATGCTCTGGTGAAAGAAGGCTTCACAGTCTGGATGTGAAAAGAGTGCTCAGCTACTACATGACAGCTACTAAAGGCCATAGGCAAGACAAAAAACAACTTTTCCTTACATATGGGGATGTTGGAATGGGCAAACCAGCCTCAAAAAGATCAATTTCTTGGTGGATTGTCCAGTGCATCCAATTCTGCTACAATAAAGCAGGTAAAGAGTCCCCAGCTGGGCTGAGGGCTCATTTAACAAGAGGAACAGCTGCCACTATTGCAGCTGCTAGGGAGGTGCCATTGTTGGACATTTGTAAAGCAGCTACTTGGAAATCAGTACACACCTTTACAAAGCATTATAATTTGGATATTTTGTCCAGAAGTGACGTCAAGTTTGGCACAGCAGTCCTGCAAAGTCTGTTTCCAAAATAAGTTACGTGCCCACCACCTGGGGGTACTGCTTGGTAGTCTGCACAAAGTTATAAATGGTCTGAGCATTACTGGGGTTAGAAGAAAAAATTACTTACCATAGTAATCTTCTTTCTTCCCAGTGATGCTCAGACATTCATAACTCCCTCCCATCCTCCCCTTCCAGAACTTAAGTCTCTGCATTCCGCATGCTAGTGCCACATAACCATATCCTTCTGGGTACATTTCTCTATGCTAGACAGAGTTTTTACCAGAGTTTTCTGTCTCTCAAAATAGTTTTTCTCATGCTATGGTGAATACCATTATTATATTTAGATACAGCTCCTCCCTTGGAGGTTTGTCAAGTAAGTTGTTTATTAGACTAATCCTAAAAATGTTTTATTAAAAATGTTTTGTTAATTAGTAATAATTTAGGGAAAAATTTTCCATGTTGCCTGACTTCCAGGCTTCTTACAAATCTGAAGGGCTTAGAACACTACAGTTGGTAGAGGCAGTATTTGAAAGATGCTCACGTGCAAAGAATTCCATCATTTGCATGTGTTCCATCTCTCCGGGCAGTCCAATCCATCAGGATGACTGCACAAAGTTATGAATGTCAGAGCATCACTGGGAAGAAAGAAGATTACTATGGTAAATAATTGTTTCTTCTCTTCCCTCTGTCTCTTTATACCTACTGGATGACACCCTTTTAGCCTTTACCTTTTCCACCCCCTCTTTCAAGAACCATAGTGGTCAGTTTTTCCTCTTGCTTTTGCTGACTTGCTTGATGCAGAGGTTTGTTGCTTTCACCATGGCGGTTTTTAGCTTCACCCCCGTTCCTCCACCCCAGCTCTAGCTCTTCAACTGTTGGCAACTCTGTGTGAGTGAGACACAGGATCATATCCCCAGGTCGCACCTAGAAATGAGCTTCGGCTCAGTGTGCTTTTCCCGGTCACCAAAAGTTTAAATAAATAAAATAAATATTGAGCTGGATGATGATGACAGTGTCAGAGTTGCAGCCTCCTGTATTTTCTGTAATTATTCCCTTCTTTTCCTTTATTTCTGGGGACAGGTTGCATCAAAAGATGATCGCTGTCCCTCAGACTTTGTCATTGGTGGGGGCCTAAGTGCACACTTTTAAGAGCTTGTGTAGTTATACACAATTAAAGGTAACTAGCACAATTATCCAACACTCATCCACCAATCCAATCACTCATCTGTTGATTCTGTTTCCACTGATGCCTCTGTCCTAGCTTCAGCGTACAGTACCTCAGCAGAGATTTGACATGTTTTACTGTATTAATTCCAATCTTTATTATTTAGTGTGTTAGGTTATAAGAGTAGCTTATTTGTTTTTGTTTCTGAGGGGCTCTTCCTCCACACCCCCATGTATTAATAACTAATATATTTTAATAACATAAGCAAATGTGAAATAGTAAGCTGCTTTCCTTAGTCCTTCACTAACATCACTTACGTTTTAGCAAGCAGCGTGACTTTATCAGCTCTGGCTATATGTCTACACCTAACACAACAATTCCCTGTTTATGACATATAGAATAATACATGAGGTAGTGTATATAATAAGAATTTTACACACACTTGAGGTGTTTGAACTGCATAAACCTCCAGAGTGAAGATTGAGGGATTTATATAAGCATCCAACACTGAGGGTGTTGTGTAAAATTCGAGTTTTTACACACTACTCCATGAATTGTTTTATATAATTGCTGTGAAGCGTTTTTTCACCACAGTAATTAAATAAATAATAATTGATCTCCATGCTGTTAGCTGATGTTGGGTTGAAAAAGCCAATGACGTGTGTGCAGGAGGAAGGCAAGAACACAACTGGCAACCAGCTGGTCATAACGGTGAATTATAACCGGGTTTCCCTATGGGGAAAAATGCTCCCCAGTTATTATACCACAGTTATAGCCACATTAACATCGTGGAATTAGAGCCATGAGATGTGTAGAATGTGGCATTTCACCCGTGGAATTCTGGCGAAATGGCAAATCCACTTCCAAAATCCTTTCCAGAATAAATTTCGTGGAATTCCAAAAGTGTTTCAGTTTTAACCACAGATTAATTTTCCACAGTTTACGTAAGACAGAGATTAGTTTTCTGTGGTTTGTGGAAAACAAATCTGTACTTAACATAAACAGAGGAACACTAATCCATGGTTTATGTAAATAATGAATTCCTAATGTGTAGTTTAAATAACAAAACAACAGCAAACTTCTTTCAGAATTTCACTGCCAATGGAATTCCATACAATTAGGTAGAATACCTGTAATTCCGCAAAATCCTGTGTGAACTAATGCTATTAAAAGAATTATAATTACTGGTGACCATAAACTAGATCCACATTTTAAATGCCGTAATAACCTGTAGAACCGGTTATTACAGTAGTTTGTGTCACTCTTCTTTAGCATGCCACCTCATTGGCTCTTGCTCTCTGTGTAAGCGGGCCAAACACATCAACAAACATGGCAGCAGTTTCTCCGCTACCGAGGAGTCGGACCCCACTTCTGTTAAGGCAGAGGTCAAAATGGAAATGGTTTGGTAGGAAAACTCTGACATCTGGATTTATAGGTGGTGGAACTCTCTCGTAGTAGTCAATGTAGAAAGATGACAGAGGTGGTGGAACTCTCACACAATTGTTTAAGAGGTGGTTGGAACTGAGTTCCTGTGGGCTCCTGACTAATTTACAGTAATCCCTGTGTTAAGGTATTTCTTTCTTAAGAGTACTTGTCTGGTTAATCCTGCCTTTCTATTTTTAAAAATCTATCTGGTTGATCCTGGTATTGCTTCATTTTGGGTGGGGCTTTGGGAGACAGCCACTGTAATCTGGAATGGGCCATGGCTGATTCTGTTTCCACACTGTAGTTAAAAAACAAAAGCATTTGTCAATGCCGAATGTTGTCTTGCTGGCATTGGCATTGGTAGTGCAGGAGTTAGAGATGCATAATAGGAATGGCAGTGAAGTATTGAAGTGATACCAACCTCACCCCCACCCTGCAGAGACACATTTTCAACATAGGCATTTTGGGACCTCCCCTCATGAACAGTATGAACAGTGGCACTGTGATTTTGTTAATCTGTCCCAAAAGTTGATTTCCCACAGCAACCACGCCATTGTGTGACACTGGTGTGAAAACAGATTTTGGGCAGGATGTGAAAAATAACAGCTGTACTGTTCATAAGGAGGTGTGAAAAAATGCCAGTGTTGAAAATCTGGCATGAAAATATTGCAGATTTACGAAGTTAAAATGGTACGTGGAAACTGCGCAACACATGCTTGTAACACAGTCATTTTATGGACTTTCATCACCAAATTTTCAACATAGGCATTTTAGGACCTCTGCTCATGAACAGTGTCACTGTCATTTTCTCAAACTGTCCCACAAACTGATTTCCCACAGCGACTGCACTATTCTGCACCAGAAGTGCGAAAACACATTTCGGCCAGGATATGTAAAATGACAGCTGTACTGTTCATAAGGAGGTGTGGAAAAATGCCAATGTTGAAAATCTGGTGTGAAAATATTACAAATTCACAAAGTTACAAGCGTGCATGGAAACTCTGCAACACACGCTCATAAAACAGTCATTTTTTGGATTTTTTTCACCAAATTTGCAACATAGGCTTTTTGAGAGCCCACCTCATGAACAGTGGCACTGTCATTTTGTTAATCAGTCCCGAAAGGTGATTCCACGCAGTGACCATGAAGTCACTTTTCAGGACTGAATAACACCATGACAGTGACTGAATTCATGAGGAGGGGTCCCAATAACCCCAAGTTGAAAATGTGGGGCCCAAATTCCCCAAAATGGCCGAGATATGCACCAAAGTTGGAAAACCCCCTTTTATGTCATTATACAGATTACTGGCATTTCTTCAGTTTGTGGTCGGCTTTGAAGAGTGCAGATGTGTTCCTGGTCCACCGAAGATCGTCGCACTGGACTCTGGAGGTAAGTATGGGGTGAGGGGATGTGGGAGCAGGGTACGCAGAGGGTGGGCGCGGGTCGGGGGAAGGAGAGGCAGACAGTGAGGAATCATTTTCTACTTTACAGGTGTAAAAAATGAAAACATCACGGGATGGTTTTTCTTTTGCAGTGACATTTGGCACTCTGGGGTGGGCTCCTAGCGTGCCACCTGAGTGTGTTGGGAGGGCTGTAGCCGACAGGGGATTGGGCACCTCCGTCAGCACAAACCAAAGTGGGGGGGACATTATGCCAACGGGGAGTGGGCTCCCCCATCGGCAAAGTGAACTGGGAAGGGGAGACTGAAGCCAACAGGGACTGGGCCACCCATCAGCAAAGAAAGACTGTTTGGAGGGGGACATGATGCCGAGAGGGATTGGGCACCCCCCCCTCAGCACCCACTGAAATGAGAGAGGGGGCATTATGCCAATGGGGAGTGGTCTCCCCTATCAGCAAATGAAGTGGGTCAGGCATGCTGACAGGACGATTGGGCACCCCGAAGTTGGCGGCAGCAGTTAGTGCCACCATGTTTAGGAAGAATATTCAGTAAAGGCACATTGGGAGGCATGTTATTGCACCGCTGCATGACGAGCTTAGCTCTCATTGCATCGGCACTTTTCTTAGATCTGGTGGCCACTTTATGTCGGTGCCTGCATGCTGGCTTATTGGGGAATGAGGGACGTGCCTACTGATGCGTATCCTGCATTTGCCCACTGTGACTGCACCTCCAAATCTGCTACTACTGCAAGATGTTGGCTGATGCGCAAGCGCGAGCCAACATAAAAATGGAAACAAACTCCACAGCTCCAGTCATGCCAACTCCTAGCACTATAGCAGTAGCCACATCATTTCTATGAGCCCATCCTCCTTCGTTCAACCCCCTCAGTTACCAAAAACAGTTGTGTAATACTTCTGGTACTGGTTCTGGTGGCAGAATAGGCAGGGAAAAGACAGGCAGGTTAGGTGTGCCAAGCAGACCTTATCTACTGACAAATTCTATGTTTCTATGTTATTTCTTCTGGACTCTGATCCAGGATTTGGGGGGAAGGGGGTACTAACTGTATGAAAATCCTGCTAGCCAGTCAGTTCCATCTCCCACAGCATGCCTACTCCACAGTAGATTGTAACTGATATTAGAGTAAGCAGGCAAAGCTACTGCATCATTAGTTGTGCTAAACAAACTGATCAAATCTGTTTGTCTGTCTGTCTGTCTGTCTCTCTGTCTCTGTCTCTCTCTATCTCTCTCTCTCACCACAGCTTCCTAGGCAAGCAAATTAGCTATCACATTGCTGAGCGATCACCTCCAAAAAGGCCTTTCATCAAAGATCTATGCTGCTTCACAGAGGTACTAGCCTATTCACAACCCAACAAGGCACTGCAAGGCAAAACCCTATGTAGATGGAAACCACCAACCAAGCTATGGGTGTTGGCTGGCACTGGCTCTCTGCAGCTCCTCCTGCATGGGTAACTGCACAGACTCTGGTTACCTGCTGCTCCTCCCTGTGGCTCTAGCTGAACCTCTCGTATCAGGCACAGCCTTGATCATCTCTCTTCTGCTGGCTGGATAAATCTGTGGTAGAGAAAACAATCCATAGAGCAAAACTGCCCTTCTCCAGCACTTTGCCTCTTTCTCTCCATCAGAATGGAACACTTTCCACTGATTCAAAAATCAGACTCGCAGAACACTAGCAGCCTATCATAATGTACAGAAGTGACTCTCTGTCACACAGTAGTTCTTTACACACTGTGCCAACTGCACAGTCTGAGCCCAAATGATAGGTGCCACTACTCTATATAGAGCTCCCTGGCTTATGCCTGTTTGAAGGCTGCCATGCACAGACTTCTTGGAGCAACGTTGCATGCATGCTTCTGTAAGTGGGAGATCATAATTACTTATTATGTTATATTCTTCTGGCAGCATACCACTTCCACTGCCCTGCTGCCGCTGCTGCTGAGCTGGGAGTCATCTAGATGTACTGCCCCCTGGATTCTCCCTAGGGCAGAGCCATCAGAGCCTCCCTGCTGCAGCTCCGATGGTGCTCTGTCATGGATGTGCCAGGGACCCCCTCACATCTACAATGGCCGGGAGGATATCATTGTGCATGTCAGAGGCCTTTTTTTTGCTTGTTGGTGAATGGAGGTGTGTCATATTAGATGCCACGATGCAACCACATCATGTGTTCCATCACACGCCCAAGGAGCAAAGCTCACCAGTGCTCCAGGTTGTGGTGCATCCCGTGGTCACCTGGAGAGTACCGGATCTGGAGACAATCAACCCCCCCCCACCGCAGAGGTGTGGAGCGTGCAATAGCCACTCAATTCACCCCCACCCTGGCTGGCTCTCAGGTGTCCTGAGTTCATTCCCAAACCCAGGTCGCCTTCATCGCAGTAGTAAATCTTTCCACTGCACCGGTAGGCCAGCTCCACAATTGCTCAAAATCTCTTGGTAATCTTTACCTCAGACCTACTCCAGGCAGTCTTACAGGGTCAAAGGGCTTCAGACAGCATGAGAGCTGCCTTGTCTGGTTACATGTTGCAGTCCTTAATCTCTCCACAGCTTTGGCTGTTTTCTCATTTTTTACAGAGGGACTTTGCATTTCAAGTCTGAACCCCATTTCCTGTCCAGTGGCCAATCAATAGTCTAGTGCTGTGGGAAAATCTGCTGTTATCTGATGCCATAAATCCTCACTGGTCCTGGCTGGTGTCCACCCTGGGACCAGGGGCCACACTCTGTACAGCTCTCCAGTTGCAAAAGAAACCAAGCCTCCTGGTCTGATGCACTGCAGCTGTTGCCTGCCCAGTACAGTTACTGCAGTCCAGGTGGTAGGACCACCAAGGGTTCCCAGAGGAGTCTTTCAGTTGAGATGTTAAACTGAGGTCCCATCTGCCTTTTCTGATGGTCGTTCAGGTGGACATTAAAGACCCCAAGGCACTTTCTGAAAAGAGTAACGGGAATTTCTCTGGTGTCCTGGCCAAACTTTTTCCATTCACTAAACAATACCAACAGCTTAACCTGGTTCAATATCAGTTGGCTTGCATCTGTATCCCCCTCCAACGGGGGCAAGTCTGACAACAAGTATTTCATAGCCCTAATTTCCTGATCAACAAATGCTAATTTAATAAAGAAAGGTAGACCTCGTGTTGGGAGGTGCTACACAAGCACCTCAGCCATTTCCTCAATCAACAACTAGTCCTTGTGTGATACAGTACAAGACAGTTTAATGGGACATGGATAAGCGGGACAGCCACTTAAATGGGATGGTTACTTGGGAACCTATTTTGTTGCATGATATACCCAGGTCACAGAAACGTTTTAGCGGGACGTCAATTTAACTAAATGCTGCTTAAGTGGACAGTTCAGGTTAATATTAGCACAGTGCAGTTAACAGTTTTGACCTTTAAACACAACTTTAATCACCTGTTGATGCTTACAGTGATCTCTGCATCCTGTCATAATCTGTTCTGTCTCACTTTGCTGTGCACTACTGCCGCATACTGCTGCCCTGATGTTGCTACAATGAACTTACCTTGGCTGACCGAGTTCGGGTGCTGGAAGCGCTGAATAGCCCGAACCGCTTGCTTTCCTCTGTTGCTGCTGAGTTTAGGATATCGAAGAGCCAGACCAGCAGAATCAGTAAGAGCAGGGAAACCGTTCTGGCTGAATGGCGATCAAACAGCAACCCTACCAGAAAAAGAAAGCGCGAGGAGAAGGACAGCGAGGTAGAGGATGCGCTGATGCTGTGGTTTACACAGGCACTGGACAAAGGCACTCATCTTTCTGGTCCAATGCTCAAAGCTAAAGTTGCAGAGTTGGCGTCACAGATGCGCCACCTTAACTTTGAGGCAACTGATGGCTGCCTGTCCCGATGGAAGCTGAGGCATCAGATTGTTTTCAAACGTGAACATGGCGAAAAACAACATGCTGACACAGCAGCAGCCCAGAACTGGGTTAAAGAAGTGCTTCCAGGGATTCTATCAGGGTACCCACCAGCTGATGTTTTCAACGCTGATGAAACCAGCTTGTTTTACCATGGGTACCCTGACAGAGGACATGCTCTGAAACACCAAGAGCTTACCGGCAGTAAAAAAGCAAAGGACCGCATATCGGTCCTTCGTTATGCAAACCAGGCAGGAACAGAAAAAAAGAAACTGTTGGTGATCGGAAAGAGTCAACAGCCCAGATGCCTCCCAAAAGATGTGCAAGTGCTGCCTATAATCTACAGAGCATCAAGCAATGCCTGGATGACCAGTGCAACTTTCCAGGACTGGCTCCTAACTTGCGAATCGGAGCTCAGAAGTAGCAGAGGAAAAATCCTGTTGCTCATTGACAACTGCTCCGCACACCCTCACGAGCTTGCCCACCAACTAAAGTTTATAAAGCTAGTCTTTTTCCCTCCCAACACTACCTTCATATTGCAGCCACTAGATATGGGTGTGATTAAGAACCTGAAAGGGCACTATCACTCCTATGTCACTGGTAAAATTTTGAGCAGCATTGATGAAGGCGAGACGGCTCATGTTGCAGAGATTGCATGCAAGGTAAACTTGCTGGACTCTATTTACATGCTGCATCGAGCATGGGGAGCTATGAAAGCAACCACAATTGCGAACTGTTTCGCAAAAGCAGGGTTTGGTGCTAACATAGTAAACAACCCTGCATCGGACTCCGCCCTTCAAGATCTTGCTGTCCCCTCCTTTATGGACCCTACGACATTCCCTGAGTTTGTAGACATGGGTGATGAAGAGCCTACTGTCAGTGACCTAACGGATGAGGAGCTGGTAAAGGCTGTTGTTCAAAGCACAGCTCAACAGGATGAAAGCCAAGATGATGATGCGGACAGCCAAGAGGACCGAATAGTTCCAACCATGGATGCGTTAGGTGGAGTGAGAATGGCAATGGAGTGGTGCCAGCAGCATGGACAGACAGGGGCATGGGAGCACCGATTTGAAGTTGAATGCTCCATCCAAGCTCATTCATTGAGCGAGAAGAGGCAGAGCACAATAATGGACTTCTTCCAACAAGCCCCGTCAGCTTCACCTGCGTCATTGTCAGCTTCAAGAGTGACTTCAGATACCTTCTTCCAACCATGTACGTCAACATCATTCGCATACATTACAGAGACTAGTGTGATATTTCTGGCAGAAGAAGAAGAAGAACCAAGGGAGTACACAGAATTGTAATGCAAATCGAACTAAAGTAAAAATAAAGTGAAAATAAAAACGCAAGCACAAGCATAGAATGAAAAAAAAATTAAAAACAAAGCACCCCTGCACTAACCCGTACATACTGTATCCGCTTATCCTCTTATCCGGCACTCAACATCAGCTAAAATATGAAATAAAAATGGTGACATGCCAAGAATAAGAGCTTCGTTTTACAGAGACGCTCGTTGTAGTGGGATGGCTTACTTTCCATCAGCCCATCCCATTAAAGCGGCTTCTACCGTATTACATCTTCAACGTTTTGCCTTGATGAAAACTCAAGCAGGGCCCACTTCTGCTCAAGAAGCTGATCTAGCATGTAGTAACTGTTGTTCCACCTAGTGGCAGCAGTCTGAATCAGTTGGGGCTTTGCCAATCCAAACTTCCTGGAAAGTTTGAGGCACATTTTCTATTGAGTGGTGAGTCTACACCAATGGAATGTATAAATGCAGCAACAGGAAAAAACACCTTGCTCTTGTTCAGCATACCCGTGACAACCAAGTAAAGTGTATGGGCAAAGCAGCATATACCACGGTACCTATCATCATTAATTGCATCTACAATACAACTCTATTGTCAATGATTATGAACTCAACACACAAATATATCCCCCCTGTTCAGGAATCCAGCATTTCATAAAGAATTTTCAGGATGGCACCACTGTTGTGATCTGCAGTCGTCAGGCCCACATTGTGCAAGGAGACGTCTAATGAGAGGGGGAAGTGTGACACAGTGCAGAGCCACTGAGGGAGGAGTTAGCAGCAGCAACAGTATCTGGGAAGCACTAATGAGCTATCTCTGTCACAATTGCAAATGTGTAGAATTGGTGCTTGTTCAAACATTTAGGAAGTTATGGAACACACCTCCCAGAGCCTTTGACACCTCCTTCAACACACTTTTATTTTTTATTTAGGATATGTGCAATCCAGGATAGCCTTCTTTAGGTGATGTACCTAGTTTACAAGCACGTTCTGTGGGAACAGTGCAGCAGCAGAGTCAAATAGTTGCATTATGCACAAACTTTAGGTTTTCAGTACAAGGTTTAATTTACAATAAAAAAAGAGAATAATACTGTACATGGGTGGATGGGGGTAACCAGAATTTTACATTCACCCAAGGTGTTGGATGCTTCAAAAACTCCGAAAGTGAAGCTTGAGGGGGTTATAAAAGCACTCTACACTGTGAGTGAGTGTGTGTGTGTGTGTGTGTGTGTGTGTGTGTAAAATTTTGATTTAGACACCCACACATGCCTTAATTTTTATAGTTACTCATGAGCATTTTAAGTGGCTTTATGTTGCCGGTTCGACAACAATTTTGTCGACCGGCATCACAGTGACATAATTTATGTCGATTGCAAGCTGCGGTTGGCATAAATCCTGATTGACTCCGAGTCTGTGTTTCTATCGGGGGGGCTTTGCCCCCAACCCCCCATGTGGGGGGCTCTGCCCCCAGCATCCCGTTCTAAATATAATCAACTCTGAGTCTGAGTTGATTCGGGGAGGGGGTGTAGGACCGGGAGACAGTGTACCCCTGTCTCAGGCGCACCAATACAGCGACCTGTCGTCGAACTGTTGATTTCGTCAGCAGTGATGCAGGTCATTGTATTGGTGTCGCTGTCGGGGGGTATACCATTTTAAGTTACAGTAACAGCTGTGTGTCTAGTACTTGCACCACTCACAGTGCAAGCTTGATTGACAGGGAGTGATTACAACTGCCTGGGCGGTCGTAACCAATTTTTACAAACTGGTTATCCAAGCATTAAGCATGCTCACTAGTAGTTATTGTAACATGTTATAAGGTACAAAACATAGAATTTCAACATGCTCAAATACAGTTAAAGTTACAAAAATAATATAAAAGCTTTGACAATTTAGCTAAGTGGGCACACATGGGAAAACACACGCCGACTGGGGACGGAGATCAGTGAGTCAATCCTGACCATAGCAATTATCTCCACCACAACAGCAAGAGGAGCACCACACAGTGTGTTGGACCTATCTCTGTTTCTCCTCAAGTGTGGCACCCTGCATTTAGATACGTTGAATCTGAGATTCTAGGAGTCTAACCAATCACCCATCTAGTTCAGGTCCTCTTGAACTTTTTTCACATCCTCAAGGGAGTCCTTCGTCCTGGCCAGTTTTGTGTCACCAGTGAACTTGTGCAGCCTGCCGGAGATCTCTGCTTCCAGATCATTGAAGAAAATGTTAAACAGCAGTGGCCCCAACACCAATCCCTGAGGGATATTGCTGAGTCCCCATCTCCATTTGGAGTAGTGACCTTCCACCATCACCCTCTGTTTCCTGCCCCCAAGACAGTTAGCAATCCACCCAGGCAATGTATTATATATACACCACACTGCTGCTGGTCTACTTTACCCAGTAGCAACTCATTTGCCACAGTATCAAAGGCATTGCTTAAGTTAAGACAGATTACATCAACTGTCCTGTCCTAGTCTGCTTCCTTGGTCACCCACTCAAAGAAAGTGATAAGGCTGGTTTGGCTTGATCCGCCCCTCATACAGTCATGCTGACAGGGGTCAAGAACCCTGGCTGCAACCAATTGCTCCATTATTCTGTAACTGATAATGTTTTCCAGGACCTGTCTCAGCACTTATCATGGTGACTGGTCCATAGTTTCCTAGGTCTGACTCTGCTCCCATTTTGAAGATGCAGATCACCTTGGCCACTTTCCAGTCCTCCAGCACCATACCTGTCTGCTCAGAGTCCTGGAAAATTACTGCATGTGGCCCAGCAGTTGATTCCTTAGCTCCATTATAATCCTTGGGTGAATCCTATCTGCCCCTTGTTATTCACCTGATTTAATCTTCACCAGGTAGTCTGCTATCAGGTGGTTTTATTGACTACTGGCTGCATCATGATTCCTCCTGATTACATGGGCCCTCCCAGCGAGCACTATCCATTTCACAGGGGCCTCAGTATCCATTCAACATCTGAGCTATTGCCCCTTGCTCTCTCCCGGGATCATCCCCCCATTCCCCTGTTTTCAGAGGCCAAATTCCCTCCTTCCTCTTCCCCTTCCTACCTCCCTCTGTATATGTATTGAATGAAGACTTTGGTCATCTGCTATCCTGACATCAAGCCCCTCCTTGACGTTCATAATTTTAGATGCAATACCTCAGGGCTTCTCTGTACTCCAACACAGAAACATAGAAACATAGAATTTGTCGACAGATAAGGACTGCTTGGCCCACCTAGTCTGCCCATTTCCCTACCTAACGGATAAGCTGCAGATCCTAGTTAACCAACAGCCTACTTCCTCCTACCCCCCACTAGAATTGCCTTATGTCTGTCCCATGCATTCTTGAATTCCCCCACTGTTTTTGACTCTACAACCTCCTCAAGAAGCCTGTTCCATGTATCCACAACCCTCTCTGTGAAGAAATACTTCCTCACATTACCTCTGAGCCATCCCCCCTCTATCTTCAAATTGTGCCCCACTCTTACCTGAAGGCAAACCATCTCTTTCCAGTGGTCATGGACTTCCTTTATGTTCAAAACTAGTTACTTTAAGTCCATGTTGAGCTAGGTGTTCATTTCTTGGCCCTCTGTACCTTGTTACTTACAGGGATGCAGACCTCTTTCATTGATTTAAGTCCACTCTTTGGTGTATAACGTGCTCTGCATTATCAGCATCATACAGCTACTCCAGACCCTTGGAAATCAGGTTCTTCATCTTGGAGAAGTCTGCCTTTCTGAAGTTTTGGGTCCTGGTTGTTGTGGCATGGCTAGTCTTCCCTATCTTCTCACTAGGTAGAAGGTTAGCTTGTAATGCCACTGCCTCCATTTAAGTTCCTTGATGTTTACACTAGAGATGCCCTTATCTACACGGCTGAGAATATGGTCATTGGGAGATGTAAACCTAGTTCCCTATTTAACATGCTGCTCTAGCAAAGAGTCTTTGAAAATGGACAGCAACTCAGTCTCAGCCCTGTCATTAGCCCACTCCAGTTGCCAGTCTATACTCAAGAAATTGAAATTCCCCTGGATCACCATTGCACCAGATTTTGTTTCTCTTGTAATTTCCCTAACCGGCTGGGCATTATGCTCCACAAACCTCCTACACTAACAGGAGCTGTGAAAGAGGTGACCAGTCTGTTCCAGTAGAAAAAGATCTGAGAGCAGTGGTGGTAAAGCCAAGAGCACATGACTGGGTGGTAATTATTTAGGCAATAATGTACTCCAGGGATGTGTGTCATGCTGGGATAAAGTCACACCTCAGGTGGTTGAAGCACGAGACCACAGTCCGAGTGCTTTCAAAAACCCAAGAAGTAGGGCTGGCCCGGTGGCACTGAGGCTGAGGTGCTGGATGCCACACCTTGCACCACACCGGTGACCCAGGTTTGGCAACAAGTTTGGGACGCTGGTGGTTGGCAGGGGGACAGAGGATTGTGCATCTGGAGGACTGCTCTCCTCTCTCGGGGGAAGGGAGACTAGTCAGCCCACTCACTGACTGCCCTCTGGCAGTATGGGTCAGGAGACTTGGAGTCAACATCTCTGCATCGGAAGGGAGGGGCAGGCAAAACGGAGGAAAATCAAGCCTGGCAGACTCAATGATGGTCTGCACCTCCTGGGAACAGTCCCGGTTTCTGGATTCAGTCTCCAGGGGAGGGAGAAGCCAGCAACCTCCTCCTGGCCCCACTGAGGCAATCCATCGAGAATCACCGGGGCCTGCTTGCGGGGCTGCGGGTCAGAGAGAATCCCTCATCTGGGCCATAGCCACCTGCCAGGGCTTGGGAGGAAAAATGTATATAAAAAAAAAACAAGAAGTGATGTTATCCCGTACAATAAACATCCCTGGAGTGCATTATTGCTATTATAAAATGGTTTGTTTCTATATGTAAAAAAAAGATGAAAAATATATTTAAAATAGATTTTGACTTAATTTTGCAATGTGCAGGAATACCTACTAATTTTTTTTATTATTTAATTTTTTGGTAACTGGGTAAGGCCCACATGGTCAAAAGGCCCATTTACAGGAGTGACTTAGGAGCACTGGGGCAGTTAAGTCACTTGCTCAGAGTCACACAGCATGCAAGTAGAAATTGTGGGAATCAAACCCAGGTTTGTTGGATGAACCTAGCTCATTCACAACTTGTTACTCTACTCACTAGGCTATACTGGCAGCCCACTATAGTCCAGTCCAAATAGTCCATAATAACTTATTTCTCCACTAGGCGGTGCTGTTGCTACTATGTGCTGCCTACTCTTGGTGCTGCTATTCTGCTGCCTCTTTCCCCATAGCTAGCTACTTCTCTCACTGTTTGACAATGTATGCCCCCCCCACCATTTACCCACTTAGTTTCTCTCAAGATTTTCCTCCCTCTCCCCATAGCTATATCTCTCTCTGTCTTTGACAATGTGTGTCACCCCCCCAGCTTTCCCATCCCCGGTTTCTCTCAAGGTTTTCCTCCCTCTCCCCATCTGCCCACCTTTTGCCTGCGGTTCATTAAGGTTTTCCTCTGTCTGCCCATCCGTTCATTATGTATTGGCTGCATTTCACTGTGGACTGTTTTTTTTTTTCGATGTCACTGTTATTCTCCCGGTGCAGTCAGCTGCGTACTAGGAGAATAAGTTAAATCATTACTGTGCGAATGGAAAATAGAGCCATGACTGGTAAGTTCAGCTCAATGTGCTTTTAAAAAGCATACACACTGACAGCAAACAAAGCAGGTTAGCGCTGGCACTGACATGGTACCCGATCAGGATGGTGGCTTTATTTCAAATGAAATAATGTGTTTTATGTGTATTTGGGGAATGTGGGAGGGTGTTTAGTGTGGGTTTCTGCTGAAACAGTAGAACAGTTTAGGCAGGATGTGGAAGATGGAGTGATTCTTTTTTTTTAATTATGTTATATGGTCATACTGTATGTGTGCCAGACCTTAATGCAGTGATGTTGTACTGGGATAACATCACTGTACAAGGTAGCCACTGACCAGTAAGATGCCTGAAAATGTTCTTGCTATTGTATAATTTATTTGATTTAAAATTTGTTGATCGGGAAGAGCAAACTGAGCTGGAGCTCATTCCCAGGTGTGACCCACCTGGGGGGGGGGCTTATAAAATGACAGGAAATACAATAAACAACAAAACAACAAAATGATAGGAGGAGTCAAGCTTGAAGACTGTTCCAGTGGCTGAGCATGCTTTGTGAAGTCTGTCTATGTATGGCTACTGAATTAAATCTAGGTTGTCAGAAGACAAGTGCTTACCCAGTGTTCTTTCTCCAGATGGATCCACCTGTTGAGCCATTTGCAGGGCTTCTGTGGTGGCTATATCCACATTGCTTGGAACAACAACCAGATTGATTGTCTCTTGCTTTGATATAAATTTCCTGATTAGCCTTTTAATCTGTAATAAAACACAGAAAATGCAGCAGAAGATGAAAAACATGATGTATGCTTCTTCAGCAGTTCACGCCAGGCTGCTAAGAACAGTTCATACCAATAGGCTGTTACCATGCACCAGTGTCTATGGTAATCTGTGTAGTCCTTAAAGGAAAACTACACCCAAAACTTGAAAAAATATATGTTGTGCAGTGTTTTAATTTGTATGTGAAGTTCTAGTGTTTCCTTCCCTCCCCTCCCCTCTGACTGGTATTAGGAGTTTTTCCCAAATTAGCTTGCTAGCTTTATGCTAGTTTTACGACCCCTGGGGATCTTCATACCTGATAGTGTAACTATATTTCTTGTTCCCACAGTGCATCTTGTCTCACGTGACTGTGATGTAAGAGAGGCCCAACATTCAGCACACACATGCCAAACAAACTAAATATCTTGGAAGCTTTACACGCTGCACAAAAATTACCAGCAGCAAAGTTTTTCAGGACAGTAAAACCTTTAGGATGAGGGTGGTCACCAAGCTGAATTCTACAGATTTTAAAATATAACCATCTCTATTGTTGTGAACTGATTGTAATGCAATGCTTTCTACTGGATTTATGGGCTCTGCTACATCACTATTACATGAAACAAGGTGCATTGTAGAACAAAGAAATGCAATAAACCTATTTGATATGGAGATCTCCAGGGATTGTAAAACAACCCTAAAGCTAGCAGGCTAATTTAGGAAAAACTCCTAATACAAGACAGAGGGAAGGAAACACTAGAACTTCACATACAAATTAAAACACTCTGCACAGCATATATTCTTTCAAGTTTTGGGTGTAGTTTTCCTTTAAATATAGATGCAGAACCTTACTCATCACGTGATATGGTACTCTGCTGACCCAGGCATGAGGGACCACTATACACCACCGTAGGCTACATATAACTATAAGAACCTCAGTATTTTACTATTTGGAGCGGCATAGTAGCACCCAGCCCCAGTAGTCAGTGCACCACTGCGGTTTACTTACTGTATGATGGTGGAGGTTTAGTGTAAAGACAAGTCTCCTACAGGTCTTTAAAACTCATCATATCAAATTTCAATCCCCATCCCTGTGGGCTGCACTGCATACAAAATATATTTATTCTGAATGTATGTGCTCCAGACAATCCAGATTTTGGGCAGCATCCTGTTAAACGTGGGGTTCACAACCTCTATGAGAAGGTGTGCCTCCAAGTGCTAACCCTAAATTTACCATCTTTGAGCCAGTGTCCCAATGTTCTTTCTCCAACAGCACACCAGATAATGAGTAGTTTCAAGCTCAGAGTGCCCTCCTAGCTCAATATGTTAAATAAATAAAGTACAAGCAAATATTTAAAGGGTTTATTTGAAATAAGGTGCAATTGGGATGCAAGCTCTGACACAAAATAGATTTGTTCATTTAGCAGGATCTTTAAAAGGTTGTTGTACTCAAGGCCCCTGGAATTCTTTGATACTGCAGTTGCAGAATTTTCTGCAGAATTTGCATCATGCCACAGAATTCATACAGTGCCACAGAATTCACTGTTTTTGGTGAATTTTCATTCAAAGTACGCAGGTTTTCCATAGTGCCAGGCTCCCACACCCATCTTGTTTATCCTGAAGCCCCTCCTCTATACTTGGCCTATGAGGTCATCAGTGACATCACAAATTTTAGCCAATGGTAGGACTGCTTTCTGCCACAGAAATGAATAAATCTTGCCTCAGAAATCAGAAAATGCTGACGCAGAAGCCTAGGAGCCCTGCCGCAGAAATCAGAAAATGCTGCTGCAGAGCGCTGGGGCCCTGGTTGTACTTCATAGTTTTTATTTATTTATTTATTTAAAAATCTTGGAATTATGACCTTTGGGTCAGAGACTCATTTCCAAAGGCTCCATGTCAATACATAATACAGACATAGGTAAATACAATAGACAGTACGATACAATATACAATGCCAGGGCAGTTTGATGGCAAGGTTGCAGCATGAAACAGTATACTGGGATGTCTAATACAGAATAGAGGCTGTAGGCTATGAGCAACACAGTAAACAGTACGATGCAGGGCACAGTGCCAGGGAACTTTGACTTCCGGTTACAGCATGACCATTTTACAAGGATGTCCTGACCAGTTCACAAGGATGTCTATTACATTGTTGTGGCTGTTGACAGTGCATAGGATAAATCTAACCGTAAGAGGTCAGTCAGTGGCCAGAGAGTGAAACGGGGGACAGTGCACATGATTATTATGCTTGGCTGGTGCTGAGTAAACCGGGTAAGTGAGGGGAGGCAGGTAGTGAAAATTCTAGAGCAGTCTGTCGGGAGACTCTGTCCAAGTGCCTGAGAAAGAATTGCAGGCCATTGACTGTGAAAGAGGTTGTGTGGCCGTTCTGAGCAGCTGGTGAAGGCACTGGTGGTGGACTTAGAGTGTGCATCCCCATTCCTGTGGGCTGCACTACATACAAAATATATTTATTCTGCATGTATCGGCTCCAGACAATCTAGTTTTTGGGCAGCATCCTGTTAAACAGAACTCCAAGTGCTAACCCTAAATTTACCATCTTTGAGCCTGTGTCCCAATGTTCCTCAATGTCTCTCTTTCACAGTCAATGGCCTGGAGAAGTTTTAATTACAGCCGTGCAGAATGATGTTTACAGAATGCACAGAATGATTAGAAATGTGCATAACGGGTTTATATATTGACTGTGGAGGCCCTTTCAAAGTGTTTACCTTTTTAAATTTATTGAGATATCATGATCATGTTGAGAACAAAATGAACCTAATTGCTTGACTGGAGAATGTTTTGTGGTCAGTGAGTTACTTAAATGTAGCTAAAGTGTGTGTTATGCCCTTGAGAACCCTAGCTGCCCCATAGTACCACCAAAAAATGTAAGCACCCAGGTCGGCTCAAACCACAGGATGGAGTGGCCTTTAGGAACCAGTGTCTTCCAGAGGTCAGCCTACATAAATTAAAAACAAAATTGTCCTTAGACATAAGAAAACCACCCCTTCTCAGGAGGCTATAACAGCTGGACTCTCTCAAAGACAACTCTGCAAACTCAGCCATGTTGGAGGCACGCCTGAAAACCAACGGGGAATAAACGACTGAAAAACAGATGCCTATATTTGCACGAAGCACAATAGGGCCTTAACATGTAGACATATGTAAGAAGTAGCCTAAAATGGAATTATGTAAACTTGTGTCCTGTGAGCGGTAATGTTTGATATGGAAACATCTTGAGTGGAAAAACAGACTTGGATAGTTTAACTACTAAGAGAAGCATTCTGCACTCAAGGGAGAGAGACCCAGGAACACACACTCTTGCCACTTGCTACAGAAACCTGAATTAGGGTAGAACTATAGTATAAACAAAAACTGCTTTATTGCTGTTTGTATTGCCTTCCCAAAAGATACCTGAATAAACTGAACATTGGGAATCTACCTTGCGCTATACAAAAACATACATGTCAATGAATATTATTCATGTGGGCATTCACACTTATAAACAAATGGCTAAATCCCTTGACCTGTTTGTCATCCTTCTGCAGAACTCATTGC
This sequence comes from Neoceratodus forsteri, assembly GCA_016271365.2. NCBI lineage: Eukaryota > Metazoa > Chordata > Ceratodontiformes > Ceratodontidae > Neoceratodus > Neoceratodus forsteri. The sequence goes on along the minus strand of CM057458.1, from coordinate 1,401,622,336 downwards.
ATAAAGTGACTAACAGAAGGATTGGGCAAAGGACTGACTCAAATGAGTTCTCCCAAAGGGCAACAAGATCTAGCCAGAGCCAATATGGCTGTGGCGCAGCTTTAGAAGCTCCAAGGAACGAAAGGCCATGAGCACTACTGAATGTCATCCCACATACACCATGCAAGGAAACCTTCAGCATTGGCAAATACTTGTTTTTGTTATCTTTGCAGACTTTCAGCAGTCTAACTGAGATGAAGACAGGGGCTCAATTCTTGAAGGTTAGCAAAGGGTGTGAGAATCCCTGCACCAGCAGCGCAGCTTGCTTCAACCTCTTTGGTGCACGGTGCACCCAAATCTTGTAGGTCATGCACCTTTGTGACACTACACCCTTTTTACAATGGCTTGTGCCACAGACCTGGTGCAAGCCCTGTAAAAAGGTCAGCCAAGATTGAACCAGCAAAAGCTGGTCTAACTTCTCCTGTAATTTGCGGAGGCTGCGCTTCAGAATCTGAAAACAGCTCCAGGAATGCCGCAAGCCCAATGTGCCATGCATTTGGCACATCCGGGGCTTGTGGCAATCTAACAGTTTTGAAAATGGAGCCTATAATCTCTGATTGAGCACTGCAGTCACCAAGCATTTTAGTATAGAAACATAGAAACATAGAGGTTGACGGGAGATAAGGACCGCAAGGCCCATCCAGTCTGCCCATTTCTTTTTCTACCTTATGAATGTGCCATCGACCTTTGCTCTGTCAGTGGTCTATCTATTCATACTCATCTATTTTTCTCCCTTATGCCTATCCCATGCCTGTTTGAAGCCCTGCACTGTATTCATAGCCACCACTTTCTGAGGTAGGCAGTTCCATGCATCCACCACTCTTTCCGTGAAAAAGAATTTCCTCACATTCCTCCTTAATCGGCCTTCCTCTAATCTCATGTTGTGTCCTCTTGTCCTGCTATTTTCCTATATTTAAACATGTTAGACTCTTTCACCTTGTTAATGCCCTTAAGATGTTTGAATGTTTCGAACATATCACCTCTCTCCCTCCTTTGCTCAAGGGTATACATATTGAGCTCTGTTAATCTGTCCTCATATGTCTGCTGATGCAGTCCCTGCACCATTTTGGTTGCACTTCTCTGGACTGCCTCAACTTGGTTAATGTCCTTGTGAAGGTGTGGCCTCCAGTATTGCATGCAGTACTCCAGATGGGGCCTAAATAGTGTCTTGTAAAGAGGGATTATTACCTCCCTCTTACGACTTGTGATACCCCTACTAATACACCCTAACATCCCCCTAGCCTTACCTACTGCTTTAGCGGTCTGCTTGGATGATTTCAGGTCATCGGTGATGATGATGCCCAAGTCTCTTTCTTCCTTTGTGACTGCCAGCAACTCCACTCCCAGCCTATAGGTGGCTTCAGGGTTTCTCTTCCCTATGTGCATGATCTTGCACTTCTTTGCATTAAATCCCAGTTGCCACTCTTCTGACCATTTTGCTAGTTTATCCAGATCTCTTTTCATTCTGCCCACCCTATCTGGATCATCTACTCTGTTGCAGATCTTGGTGTCATCTGCAAACAGACAAACCTTACCCTCTAGTCCATCTGCAATGTCACTAATGAAGATATTGAAGAGGAATGGCCCCAGAACTGATCCCTGAGGTACCCCACTTGTGAATTGCATCTCTTCTGACTGTATACCATTTACCACCACTCTGTTTTCTGCCCATCAACCAGTTTTACACCCAGTTGACCAACTTCTGACCCACCCCGAGCCTACCCAACTTATTTATCAATCTTCTATGTGGAACAGTCTCGAAAGCTTTGCTGAAGTCAAGGTAGGCGACATCAACTGATCCCCCTTGGTCCACCACTCTGGTTACCCAGTCAAAGAAATCTATGAGATTAGTTTGACAGGACCTTCCTTTTGTAAACCCATGCTGCCTTGGATCCTGTGCCCCTATGGATTCCAGGTGTTGCACTATCCTTTCCTTAAGGAGTGTCTCCATAATCTTGCCCGCTACTGAGGAAAGACTGTCTGGTTTGTAGTTCCCTGCCTCCTCCCTGATACCACTCTTGTGGAGCAGGATCACATGAGCCCTTCTCCAGTCTTCTGGGACCTCTCCTGTGCTCAGAGACTCACTAAACAGTCCTGCTAATGGCTCTGCTAGTTCCACCCTTAGCTCCTTAAGTACCGTGGGATGTATGCCATCAGGTCCCATTGTCTTGTCCACCCTGAGCTTACCGAGCTCTTGTAGGACCCTTTCTTTTGTGAAGGGAGTAGTGCTCACCTCCCTCCCCTCTGTGTCCATGGTGCTGAGCTGTGGGCCCTGCCCTACCTTCTCTTCAGTAAATACTGAGCAAAAGTATCTATTTAGGATAGATGCTTTTACAGGGTCCTCCTCCTCACATGCCCCCTTTTCTCCTTTGAGCTTAGCAATACCCCCTCTGGACTTTCTCTTTTACTAATGTATCTATAGAAAGTCTTGTCACCTTCTTTTACTGTTCATGCTAGTGTTTCCTCAGTTTGGGACTTTGCCTGCCTTACTGCCTTCCCTGCTTCCCTTAGGGCAGTTTGGTATGCCTCCCTATCTTCATCCCGTTGTGTTCCCTTATATTTCCTGAAGGCCAGCCTTCTGACTCTGACCTTTTCTGCTACTGTATTTGAGAACCAAAGTGGTTTCCTTCTTCTTTTACACTTCCTTTTCTGTCTAACACAATGGGATGTTGCTTCAAGTATTGCATCCTTAATGCTTGCCCACTTTGCCTGTACCCCCTCACCTGTGTTTCTTTTTGCCAGAGCTAGCTTAACTCTGTGGCCATCTTATCAAAGTCAGCTCCTCTGAAGTCCCATATTTTTGCCTTGGAATAGGATGATTTAGAAGTAGTGGCCAAATTGAACCATACCATGTGATGGTCACTGGCCCCCAGGTGACCTTCTACCTGGAGATCTGTGATCCCTTCCCTGTTATTCAGTACTAGATCTAGGATAGCCCTGTCTCTTGTGGGTTGTTGTACCAGTTGTTTAAGGCCCTCCCCCTGCAGGGAATCTACCATGTGTCTAGTTCTGGCAGATGTTCCTGCTGGTATGGACCAATCTGTATCCAGCATGTTGAAGTCTCCCATTATCAGAACCTCCCCTTTAGCTGTCATGTTTTGTATATATTCTAACAGTAATGTATCTATGTCCTCCCCCTGGTCTGGGGGCCTGTAGACAACCCCAGTTCTTATGGCTGTCCCATTTCCTGTTTCCAGGGTGACCCACAGTTCTTCAAACACCATGAAGTCTTGCTATATTATAACAATAGCAGTCAGCCACTGCAGCTGAACTGCCCCGGAGAGGAAGGAGTTAACTCCAGAGGATCTGGAGTTCTACAGCGCGAGGGCGCTGTGCCAAAGCTCTATCTGGCCAGTTTCAAATGAAACTGTCAGATTCTTTACTCCGCTCCACTGAACAGTCGCTCCGGAGATCAGCTCCTTCAGCTCGGTTCATTCTCGGTTCAAGCGAGTATTTTCGTTCATTTGAACCGCAAAAGTATTTATTTTAACGCATTTCGGTTAAAGCTCTATCTGGTAAACCGAAGTACAAATTTAAAGTCTGTGTGGAAATTCAATTATCGGTTCGGTTTGAACCGATCGGTTTGCTGATTTTAACGTTTTGAAGTGTTTGGTTGGGCTTTAGAGTGCGGTTCCTGGTTCTTACTCGGTTCTAAAAACCTGGTTTTAAATAGGTTTTCAAATACCTGTGACACGGTTAGGAACCGATAAGGGTGTCTTTCCTGGCACTGCCATCAAAAGACAAGTTTTGGATAGGCTGGCATTATGTCTGGAGAAACCCAAAAGAAAACCGGGCCCACTGGGTTTCAACACTGTGATGTCTGTGGAAGCCTTTGCCAAGGCTGACCCACACACCACTGTGTCTATTGTCTAGGGGCTACCACCTCCTGTCAGACTGCCAGGTGTGTAAAAATTTCCCTGCAGCCACCCTGGAAAAGAGATTGGGCCGGCTCAGGGACGAGGAGGCCAAAAAGTCCGCTGATCCGGATGGCCAGCCTGGTCCAGCACCCACTGGACCAGAGGGAGTGCCCTCTGACCAGGGCGAGACTTCCTCGGCAAAGAAAGGCTGGTTCAGATGAACCAGTCCCAGTTAAAGACAAAAGAAATCAGTAGGTTTGGGTCCAAAATTGTCTCTCCAACTGCTGCAGAGATAGCTAAAGCCATTCAGATTGTCAGTCACTGTCTCAGGGACCTGTCGAGACCACCAACAGTTGGTAAAAGGCTGGTTCGTTTCAGTTCCAGTGGTTCAGGAGTATGATGTTGAGGAATTTATGAACCACAGGAAGGGAGGAGAATTTGATCAATATATGTGTGGCTGGGAGGTCTGGGCGTGCCCATTGAACGGACATTTCTCCAGACAGACCTTTAGAATCTCCTCCTATTCTGTCTGAGTCCCTTCTCATTTTATGTTTTACAAAAGGTTGCAGAAACCTCCAGCTTCCTTTAGGAGGCTGTGGATGAACAAGAGGAGCCTGATTATGTAGAAATGATGGATATACAGAGTCTAGGAGGTTGTCTATTCCTTTGCATAAGTCATTTAGAAAGCAAACAACAAAGATTTTAAAAATCATCATTCTGTCCCTCCTGTAGATAAAAAATGGACAGAAGGTGTACTTCGTCAGCTCTGATACAGACTCCTCACTGAACAGTGTAGTCATGTAGGTGGGTACAAGCTGCAGCCTGTGACAAGCTAATATTCCCTAGCCTCATATCCTCCTGATAAGGATTCCAGGAAGACTGATGCCATGGCGAAAAACAGTATGTGGCAGCTTCTTTGGGACTCAGGCAGGCAAATTATATGGCTTATGTAGCTAGATATCAGAAATCTAGATGGACACAATATTACAGTTAGCCAAGCAGGCCCATGGCCAGCTGGCTAGTGAGTTGGAACAGGTGGCTGCTGATGGCATTGAAGCCTCTAAAGTTCTATTTCATACTGCTGTTGATGTTAATGATGTCTCCTCTAGGGTCATGGCCACTTCTGTAGCTTTCCATAGGTTGGCATGGCTCAGATGCACTAATCTGTCCCAGGATACTCAGTCAAAGACTATGATTTTCCTGTAGTGGGAAATTCTCTGTTTGAGGAACAAACAGAAAACTATATGAAAAGATGGATGAATACAGAACTACCTACAAAAGTGCTCAGGCTAAGGAGAGGCATGCCACTCCACAAAGGCACGCCCCAGAGGTAAGGGCAGGCCTTTCCACAGGCCTTTTACCAATTTTCAAGCCTCCTCTGCTTTGCGCAGAGGGGTTTCTTCAGAGGCAGGGTAGGCGAGGCACAAGTAAACCGTCCCCTCCCTCAACCTAAGGCTGCTGCCAAGCAGGCACCCTGATGGGGTGTCCAGGGCCGATTCTCCTGTACCAGTGGGGGGCAGGTTGGCTGTTTCAGCCAGAACTGGCTGCTCTTAACTTTGGACAGATGGGCTCGGAGGTACAACAGGTCTGTTCTCAGCTCAAACAGTTTCCAAAGATGAGAGCCAGACATCTCCACCTGTAAATCCTTCAGAAGCCCTTGCTTTGGAAGCAGAGGTTTCTTCTCTTCTGGACTGCAAAGCAGTGGAAAGGGTCCCTCCCCTGCCCATCAGGGCAAGGGGCTATATTCAAGATACTTTCTTACCCCAAAAGACAGGAGAATGGCGCCCATTCTAGATTTAAGGTACCTGAACAAGCATCTTTTGAAACCAAAGTTCAAAATGTTGACTCTGGCAATGATATTGCCTTCTCTAAGGCCAGGGACTGGCTAGCTTCCTGGACCTCAAGGATGCCTATTTTCATGTTCTGATCAGGCCTTCTCACCGAAAGTACCTCAGGTTGAACTGCCCTCAGGCCACTACCAGTTCAGGGCAATGCCTTCGGCCTTACCTCTGCGCCAAGGGTATTCACAAAATGTCTAGCTGTGGTAGTGGCTCACTTAAGAAGGCAAGGGTGCTGTGTTTCCTACCCGAATCGACTGGCTCATTGTGGGTCAGTCTCCAGATCAGGTGAAATCCCACTTGCAAGTCACCTAGCAACTTCTCACTTCCTGGGATTCCTGCTAAATTTACAAAGTCAGTTCTGGAACCAGTTCAGGTCCTAACTTTCATAGGTGCAGAATTGACACAAAGTTAGCCAGGCATTTCTTCCCTCGGAAAGGGTAGACAGACTCATTGCCCTGGCATCCTCCTTTACCCTCGGAGTCTCTCGACCAGCAAGGCATTTTCTGCAACTCCTGGGGCACATGGCTGCTTCCACAGCTGTAGTGCAAGGAGCAAGATTCCAGATGAGGGACATTCAGTTCCATTTGAGGCCCTATTGGTCTCAAGGAAGGACCCCTTTCCAAATTGGTCCCAGTGACTCAAACTCTGATCCTGGCCCTCCACTGGTGGCAGGACCAAGCAATCCAAAACAAGGGTTCCCTTCATTCCCATGTCCCACCCTCACCCTCACCACGGATGCCTCCTGTTAGGGTGGGAGCTCACTTGGGTGACCTATCCACTCAGGGAGTGTGGTCTCTCAGAATCTCTGCTCCACATCAATCTTTTGGAACTCAGAGCTGTCTTTTAGCTCTTCAGGTATTTTCAGTTTCTGTCCAGAACAAAGTGGTTCAAGTCAGGACAGACAACACCACCACAATGTGGTACATCAACAAGCAAGGGGCACTCGGTCATCAGCCTTGTGCACAAGCAATGAAGTTGTGGTCTCTGGCCTACTCCCTGAACACCTCCTGATAGCAGTTCACCTTCCAGGGAAGGACAATGTCCTGGTGGATGCCCTCAGCAGAATTTCTCAGTGCCATCACGAATGGGCTCTGAATCCACAGGTGCTGGGGTCTGTCTTTGCCAGATGGGGCACCCTCAGATAGATCTTTTCGCAGCCCCAGACAACCACCAACTTCTCTATTTTGTTGGAGGCCTCCAGTGCTGGGCTCAGTCCCCCTGGACGCCTTTCTGTTGGACTGGAAAGGGAAGTTCCTGTATGCCTTTCCCCCTTCCTCTTCTTTTCAGGGTACTAATGAAAATCAGATCTCAACCCTGCAAAGTGATTCCTGATTGCCCCAGATTGGGCCAGACAGCCCTGGTACCCTCTGCTTCTGTCCTTGACAGTCCACCCTGCCCTGGAGCCTGCCCAGAGTCCACGACTTGCTGGCCTGTGCACAGGAGAGTGTGCTATCCGGACCTCAAATCCTCCATCTCAAGGCCTGGCTCTTGAGGAGTTAGAATTGCTGATTTACACCTTTCTCAAGGTGTCCTGATATTTTAAAGGCTTCAAGGAAGCCTTCCACTAGAGCCACTTACAACTCTAAGTGGAAGAGGTTTTCCATCTGGTGCTCTGAGAGGCAGATTATTCCAGAATCGCTGATCTTCCCATTTTATTGGACTATTTGGTCCATTAAATTCCCTAGGCCTTAGGCCAGCTACCTTGAAGGTTCATCTGGCAGCTGTCTCTGCTTTGTGTCAGCAGGAAGCCTGCCTCCCTTTCTTCTCACCCTGTGTTTCAAGTTTTTAAAGGGTTACTTCATACTAACCCCTTTTCAGGAACCAGCTCCTGCCTGGGACCTGAATGTTTGCATTGCTCAGTTAATGCAACCTCCTTTGAGCCTCTGTCCTCAGCAGAGCTCAAGTATCTAACTTGGAAAACTGTTTTCCTAGTGGCTATCACTTCTGCCAGATGCATAAGTGAGCTACAGGCCCTGTCAGTGGAAGAAGATTTTATTTCTTTCCACAGAGATAAGGTAGTCCTCAGGACTAATAGAAAGTTTTTGCCTAAGGTGGTTTCAGATTTCCACCTGAACCAATCCATCTCTCTCACAGTATTTTTCACTGAGCATTCTTCCTCAGGTGAGAGGAGACTGCACAGCTTGGATGTCAAAGAGCCTTGCTACTATTTGGAAGCACCTAAGGGTCACAGGTTCGAATCCCTCCAACTCTTCCTTACTTATGGCGAGTTGGCAGGGAAACCTGCCACTAAGAGGACAATTGCAAGGTGGATTGTCTCTTGTATCCAATTTGTTACAAAAACTAGGTGAGAACCCCCTCAGGACTGAGGGCCCACTCCCCAGGGGTACAGCTGCATCTCTAGCGGCTGCTGGAGACATTCCATTCTGGAAATTTGTCAAGCTGCTACCTGGAAGACAGTTCACACTTTACCAAGCATTATTCCCTGGATGTCCAGTCCAGGAGAGATGCTCTGTTTGAGTACAGCTGTGCTCAGAGCCTATTTCCTAAGTAGGTCCTGACCCTCCTCCATGGAGGTACTGCTGTGTAATCTGCTATTGTTATAATATAGCAAGACTTCATGGTGTTTGAAGAAAAAATTACTCACCTTAGTAATTGCTTTTCTTCTTATGAGTCTTGCTATATTATAACCACCCTCCTCTCCTGCCCCTCTCAGAACTTCTACTTGCAGGGGTGGCAAATTAGTGCAAGCACTGTGTCATGCCATTGTAGTTTTTCCCTTACCTCTTTCTTTTTAGGGTTAGGAACTAGGTTTGTTCGTTTAGGTATATATTGCCCCTTCCTGGACTTGAGTCTTTGGGGAAGGGGGTCCTAATAAGTGCTTGTCAATGGGGAAAACTAATAATAATAATACCATTATTCATTGTTATTATGGTTATTGGTGTTTCTATTGTTGTTTATATTATTTGTTATTACTACTAGTAGGTAGCCATTTGGCTACTGTGGGAGCTTTCCACACAGACTTGTTGCTTAGTGTTAGCTTCGTAAAGATCTGACAGTTTCATTTGAAACTGGCCAGATAAACTTTGGCACAAGCGCCCTGCACTGTAGAACTCCAGATCCTCTGGGTACTCCTTCCTCTCCGGGCAGTTCAGCTGCAGTGGCTGACTGCTATTGTTATAATATAGCAAGACTCCATGAGAAGAAAAGCAATTACTAAGGTGAGTAATTTTTTCTTCTGGCTCATATGTATTCTGAATTTCTGTAGCTTTGATATTTTCATTGACATACAAGGCCTCCACACACCCTTTTGCACCTCAGTCTCTTCTGAGACAGTACATAGCTGGGTACTGAAGTCTCCAAAGTGTGGTTACTGGTAAACCACATCTCATTAATTATTACTATGTCCAGTTTAGCCTCTGACATAATTGCCTGCAGGTCTGGATCTTGTTTCCCAGGGTGAGCATTGTGTACATGATTTTCCATTGGCCAGATTCGGTGTGTTGGTTGTTCCAGTGAGGTTTGGCATTTCCCTGACATCGTATGGAGATGGACCTTTTCTTACCTGGTGATGCAAATGAACTGCAAACATGCTGAATCCCTGTTTGACCACTAGCTTAGGGGGGAGGGGTGTTCTTCCCATTCGATGTATGGGGTGCTGCACCCCTCTCCCTATTTACTAGTTTAAATATTCTGCAAAGACATCAAACTTCTGCCCCAATGCACTGACTCCCTCCTTAGTCAGATGCAGTCCATCAAATTGAAAGAACTTTCGCTCCCAGAACTGTTGCCAGTTCCCTACAAATCTGTGTCATTTTTCCTGGCACCAGCCCTTCAGCCACATGTTTAGCTTCCCTATCTCCCCTTCTCTGAACTTCCGTCCATCTGCCCCCCTCTCCCAGACTGGCAGGATCTCAGAGAAGGAGATGTCAGATGAAATGGATGATAGTTTGTCACCCAGCCTGGATAGGTGTTCCTTGGTCTCCACAACTGACCAGCTGGCGAGATCATTAGTCCCTATGTGTACTAGGACATCAATGTTTTCGCCTGCTTTGTGAACAATTTTAGCAATGCGGTCAGTGTCTCTCCACACTGATGTACCTGGGAGACATCTGACCATTACCCCTGGCTGGAGATGGGTATCAACTCCCCAAATCATGGAGTCTTCTATGATCAGAAGTTTTTTGGATTTCATTTTTGCTTTATTTGTTTTGGTTCCTGATTTGGGTGAGTTTTGTGGTGCTAGATCCTGTGCTGTAGTGTCCTGCTCTGCAGTGTCCTCTGCCCCTTTGTTTGATTTTGGAGATAGAGGCAGATACCTGTTTGTAGTGTTTATATGGTTTTTGGAGGTAATATGTTGGAAAGCAGAGAGTGATGGGGCACCCGATTTGCCCCTCCTAACCACCTGCCAACCTCCTGGACCAACTACCCTCTGCGGTCGAGGTTCATTTGTTGGATGTTGGGGAAATGGTGGGTGGTTCTTATAAAGTATTTCCTCTTGAATATGAAATTTGAGGCACGCAATCTCTGCCCATGCTGCCCGGAGCTAAGCCCTAAGATCTCCAATGTCCCAGCATGTAGGACAGTGTCCTAAATCCTGTAAGACTGTCCTTCTGAAAAGTGTTCCACAGTACCTGCAGTTAATGATATCCATTCCAGATAAGTTGCTGGGTTTATAACCTGGTCAAAGTAATTAGAAGGATGAAAATGCAAGTAATAGTTTGATTTTGTGTTTTGTTTTCATATAACTTGTTATAACAAGTTAAACTACTAGTGCCCCTGTAAATGATCTCACGTTGTAGATGCCCCACTGATCCACCCCTTCCTGCTTTGCCACAGAAAATGTCACAACTGTGGTACCCTATAAAAGGAGTGTAGTGTGGGGTGGTTGGGGATGGGGGTGGGTGGCTGGGCCCTTCCCCCCTGCTGAAAAAGAAGATCCACGGTTGAAAGAACAAGGAGGTAAGAGCAGAAACAATCACTCAACAACAAATGCAGTAACCCTGAAAGCTTATCCTAATGTTAGATAAAACTGTAAAACATGTAAAGCACCAGCTGTAATAATTTCAGAGAAGATATACCCTGTAAGAAACACTTTGCTGCAGAGAAAAATAAAGCAGTAACAGAAGATATACCTTGCAAAAGACAATTTGAATCAGAAGATTAAAGCAGTAATCTGTTAGCACACACCTGTAGGCACACCTTGTAATAATGCAGAAGAAGATATACCAGCAACAACAATTTGAATCAGAGAAAAATAAAGCAATGAAATGTTAGCAACAAACAGTAGCAATCACTGTGAGTACAAAATAAAAATAGCAACACACAGTAAATCTGCTTAGCCAAAAGAAGTCTTAATCCTTTTTCCTTGCTCTGGTAAGGTTCTCTGCTCTGTCCTTTCAAGCAATCTTTGAAGGAAAGAGCTCAGGTGAAGCTAGGTGCCTTGGCCAGCAAACCAAGTCTTCTACCTCCAAGATATCAACTAACCTGACCTTTTAACCCTTCTTTCTGTTGGAAATTACTGACAGTTTGCCAGTTTCACTCCCCAGATACACACTTAATCCTCTGGAAGAGCTGTGGGAGGAAAGCAATTAGCTCCTTCAATGTGAGAAGAAGATTGAAACACCTCTGAGACAACAAACCTTTTCAACAAAAAAAAGAATAAAATAAAACAGTGTCAAACTAATTTTGCTTAGCCCAATGATAAAAAAGTCACAAAAATGTAAGCACCACCTGTAATAATTGCAGAGAAGATATATCCTGTAAGAAACACTTTGCTACAGAGAAAAATAAAGCAGCAACAGAAGATACACCTTGCAAAAGAAAATTTGAATCAGAAGATTACAGCAGTAATCTGCTAGCACACACCTGTAGGCACACCTTATAATAATGCAGACAGAGGTATACCAGCAAAAACAATTTGAATCAGAGAAAAATAAAGCAATGAAATGTTAGCAACAAACAGTAGCTATCCCTGTGAGTACAAAATAAAAATAACAACACAGTAAATCTGCTTAGCCAAAAGAAGTCTTAATCCTTTTCCCTTGCTCTGGTAAGGTTCTCTGCTCTGTCCTTTCAACCAATCTTAGAAGGAAAGAGCTCAGGTGAAGCTAGGTGCCTTGGCCAGCAAACCAAGTCTTCTAATTCATCTTGCTCTGTGCTGTATATTAGAATGTAATCCAGTCTATAGTTTTAATTTCTGACATGACCACACTTACCCCTTGTACAAACCAGTCATAATAGAAAACTAACTTCATCACTGTTTTAACTAATAGCATCTTCAGCAATAACAGTAGCAAGTCCAAATCTCAGATCTGAAGTGACAAAATGTAATGATTTGAAATGTGTCATAGAAAACATGACAATAAAATGTGGTACATCAGATTTATGGCACAACAGAAAACAGTATTCCACAGTCTTATGTTTACAAAGTTGTTACCTGGCTTAAGATAAATAAATCACCTGCTTCAAATCCCAAAAGAGCCACTTATACGTGATGACCCAGAAGCACTTGTGTTAGATCAGGGCTACTTTCATCATGTTCATGGCTACAGTTGGAAAATAGAATCCATGCACACATATTTGTTTTTTTAAATCTGCATTGAATACATTTTGCTGAAGAATGTATGTCCATTTCCCTGTTGCAGCAAGGTTAAACTGGTTCCAAGGAGAAACATTATGCAAATTGACAGTAAATGTACACAGAGGGAATAATAGAACAGAATTCAAAGGATACTACACCCTATTTTTGTGCCTGAAATTCCAGTTAAAATGGATTGCAGAGTGAAGCAGAACAGACAGTGTCCAATTACAGAATGTGCCTCCTTAGCATGGAATCAGTTTAACCTCGTTGCAACAGTAAAATGGATACACATTCTACAGCAAAATATATTTAAACACATTAATATATATAGATATGTAACCCCTAGGTGGCGCTACCCCAAGGGCTACTACCCCTGCCTGTGTGGTGAGCAGCAGGTTAAGAGGTCTAGGTTCGGTGACAGGTGCCTCCACCCAAAGGTCAAGGTTGGTTGTGGTCAGCCTAACCAGGTCACAGCCCTCTGGGACACTGTGACTCCCCCTCTACTCCTGCTAGTGGCTCTCTCAATGCACGAGGGTAGCCTTCCCAATACCCCAGAAATGCAAAACATATACACATAAATCTGGCACTTACCCCCAGGACTGGTTCCTTCAGCATGGCTCTGGGGACCCCCTGTAAAATAAGGTTGTACAAAGGCACACAGCTACAATGCAATACTTTCAACATATACTGACACCACAGTCAATGTAGATTTCAAAGAAAAGAAGATCTGATTTATTTAGGGGATTGTAACAAGGATGGGGATAATCAAGTTAATTGGCTTATTCACGCTAAGAATCACGAAACTGTGCATGCAATCAGAGTCCCATTCAGTCACACTCTCTGGGTACCCAGGATGGCGGGAAAGGCTAGCCAGGACCGTTACCCGGGGTAGGCCATTGTTGCAGCTGGTTGGGGCCCTGCAATGGAAAAATAACATGCACACACACAATTTGTAATCAAGAGCCAGAGGGCTCAGTTTGTGGAAACAGCACAACAAAATAATCAGATGATACACTTGTGAATTAAAGATATGTTGCAGGGAGCTACCCAGTTTGTCTACTCATGATACCCAAAGCTGAACACAGGATGGATGATGGTCAAAATTTCTGGATGGCTAGAAGAAACAGGGTAGGGAAACAAAACCCTCATGGCAGGGTCCAACTGCATTGAACAGCAGCGGATTCAGTCCGTCTTAGGCTGGGTACAACCTCCAGCTCTCAGCAGACAACTCAATTTGGGGAAAACCAGATCACGACCCCCCTCCAGTTCATAGCACATTTATATGTAAAAGCCAGCAACACACAGTTCAAGCAGGGGGGAAAAACCAGACCATGATTCCTTTTAAATACACCGCACATTTATACGTAAAGAGGATTACTGTACCAGGCAGGCTGCTCCTCGATCCCGATCACAAAGTCACTGCTCAAATTTGGGGCTCACAGGTAGCTGAAGTTCCTGACAGGCTGATCGCATTTAGCAAAATCTTTGGTCTTCTACAGGTTGAGCCTGGTTTCACTTCGGTAGTTTCTTTCACTCTCACAAACTCGGATTCAGTCTGAAAGTACTTTTTACTTTCCCTATCAGGGCAGAATCAACTCAGCAGGCCAGAAGGCAGGCCTTCTACAGTTCTCCCACACGAACTACTGCGCAAAAACTGCCGCTCGAGTATCCGAGCTGTTGCTCTCTCAGCTTCCAACTTAGATCTGGCTTGCCAGCAGACAGCCAAGGGGCTTGCACTCAGATCCAAAAGGTTCGGTTGGCGGTTCAGGTATCAGTCACAACAGGCTCCCTCTGTAGGTGCAAAAAGGAGCCAACAGTCCAAAGTCTAGAATTCCCAGAGTCTGGCTCCACACAGTCCCACTCTAACAGGCTCCACTTTAGAGTCCGAAAGTACTGATTGGTCCAGTCCAGCAGTTCAGGACCAATATGGTGGAGTTAAACAGAAACAGTTCTTGCTGCAAAGAAAGGCAGGTTAGAACAAACAACATTTTCATCACTACTCTAAATGATTACCAGCAATTAGTTACATCTTTCAGCAGAGCTCCCTCTGCACAATTAGTGATGGCAGAAATGGAGCGATTATTCAGCAGCCTGGGTGGGACTCAAGAAGAGGAACACTCAGACACCCCATTTAGAATAATTATATCTGCAATCAGGCAGCATTTAAAGAGGTAGTACATGAAGGCTTTAAGGCACACACTGGTGACAACATTTAAATGGCTTTAGCGCCGAACACCAACCAGGCAGTGAGCAATTAGAGGCGCTCGTGGAAGACTTTTCAGGAACCCCCATTTATAGGGGGGTTACACCCTTCCTTGCCTGGAAAAAACTTGGCGTCCGCGTCAAGTCTGTACCATCATTATAATTTCAGATGCAAATTATACTATGCATTTATACTATCAACATGTTATGCCAATCACATTTTATACAACAGTCAACATACTTAACCGTTACTATACATATTATTTATGTTTCATGTTACTATACCCATTTTGAATTACATCAGACACATTTCACATAGGTAACTTAAACATACTGCTATACAACTTCAGGTTATCACTTCCTGCACTTTGAACAATGTGAAAGGGGGCCCTTCCCTATCAGATACCTTGGGGCTAGATGGGGCAGGGGCACCATACCTTGAGGGCAGAACAATTAACCAGGAATTTGCACTTATGCTCAGTTTGGGCAGTGAGCTCTGGGACACATACACCCCCACATGGACTACACTGAGAGGCAAATCCACGGGCCTCCCAGGGGAATCATAGTTGAGGCGCACTATTGGTTTGACATCTTGACCAGTCTTCCTGGGGGGAACAGTCACAGTCTCTGTGCCTTTCACTTCAATCTCTGCACTTTCCTCACTTGCAAGGGGAGCCCCTAATTTGAGCAGAAAAGTTCAGACTTAGGGCACTGACAGCTCCGGACTCTCTGGATTCAGGTTCTACAACACTTTGTTCACTCGGGGAACACTCTGGTACCAGAAGGGAACTATCATCACTCTCAAAGTACTCTTCAGGCTCTGGCATGTCACCAGTCAGTCTCAGCTCATCTGTCTCTTCCTCAGAGAAGTCACACAGTTCCACCATACAGTGATTCAATATCATCAGACTTGACACTCTGCACTTCACTCTCAGGGAGCATTGACTCCAAGGATAAAGCTGGGGGGTTAGGCAGTGCAGAAGGCCCAGCTTCATCCCCATAACTGACCAGGGGGGTTACCCTGAAACAACTGACTTAGTGCATAAGAAGGATAATAACCATAGTTGCACTCACTCTCATCCGAAGTGGACTGACAGTCATTATCTATTTGGGTTTGCTGTGGAGGGAATCTTGAGTCAGTAACTACAGGGGCAGGCTTTCTCTGCCTTTGTCTTGCAGCAGCCTGTGTCACCGGTCCAGAGAGAGTAATTTCAGGGGGGCTCAGATTCAATCATTATTTGACCAATGGGCAACAAATGATTATGATATATTGTCTTGACGTCTTTTGAGTTGCTTTCAGGCTGCACTTTATAGACAGGCAAGTCATTTAATTTGCCTACCATGATGTGGGGGAGATGGTGCCACCGGTCAGCAATTTTGTGTTTGCCATGCAGTCCCAGATTCCGCAACAATACATGTTTTCCTCTTGGAGCTCTTGGGCCTTTACCTTTTTGTCATATCTGTCTTTATTAGCCAAATTTCTCTTTGCATCCATGGTCTGAGCTAGTTGGTATGCATGATTCAATTGAGCTCTTAACATTTGCACATATTGTAGGTAATTGTCAGCTTGGACCCCATTAGGAGAGACCCAAAAACAAACATCCACTGGCAGTCGAGCCTCTCTCCCAAACATAAGGTGGCAGGGGAAAAACCCAGTAGCATCATTTCTGGTACAGTTATAAGCGTGTACCAAGGTGCTAATTTGCTGGCTCCATCGGGGCATGTCTTTTGGGTGGAGAGTGCCTAGCATGTCAAGCAGGGTGCGGTTGAAACGTTCTGGCTGTGGATCCCCCTGTGGGTGGTAAGGGGTGGTTCTAGACTTCTGCACTCCCCACAGAAAAAGCATCTCCTTGATTAAGTGACTCTCAAAATCTCGCCCTTGATCAGAATGGATTCTCTGGGGGGCTCTATAGTAAACAAAGAAATTCTCTACCAGTACCTTTGCCATGGTGGATGCTTTTTGGTCCTTGGTGGGGAATGCTTGGGTGTACCTTGTAAAATGGTCAGTGACCACCAACACATTACTAACGTTCCACTGATCAGGCTCCAAACTCAGAAAGTCAATACAAACTAACTCCATGGGGGTGCTGGTGGTGAAGTTGACAAGGGGGACAGCCCTCTGGGGCAAGGCCTTTTTCTGCAGACAGCGACTACAAGTCCATACATGATGCTCAACATTGGCCCACATCTTAGGCCAGTAGAATCTAGACTGCACTAGATCAAGGGTTCAGTCTATACCAAGGTGACCCATGTGGTTGTATAGGGACCTCAGCACCAAGTCTCTGAAAGCAGTGGGCAAAACCAACTGTTACTTGTCCACTTGACCCCCCCTCGTCTACTGTTTCTCTGTACAGCAACTGGTTAATCAGCTTCAATTTAGGGCCTTCTTTGTACAATAATGCAGTTCTCAAGTCAGAAGAATGCAACTTGGACACATCTTTCCCTGCGTAGAGAGCTTCAAGTGCTGATCTGATCATAGGATCTCGGGATTGAGCCCTCTGGATGCTGTTATTATCAAACTGAAACAGTGCACTAATATCTAACACAGAAAAGTGGCAGTAAGCAGCTGGTATACACATGTCTGAGGGCCCCAAGCAATCTATTAGACAGTCCACTGGGTCTGTGGACATTTGTTCCTCTTTGTCAAATTTCTGGCACAGCGCTTGAATGTCTGGTTTGGACAGTCTGACCCAATCACTTCTGGAAGCAGGCCTCCGGGAGAGAGCACTAGCATCTACGTGATTCAGGCCTGCTCTGTATTCAGCAGCGTAATCATACGTAGACAACACAGACAGCCACGGATGACCGGTGGCATCCAATTTGGCTGAAGTCTGCACATAGGTCAAGGGATTATTATCTGTCTTTACCAGTATCTTTGCTCCATACAAGTATTCATGGAATTGGTCAACAGTGGCCCATTAAAATGCCAGGAACTCCAATTTATGCACGGGATAGTTTTTTTCAGATGGGGTCAGACTTCTGCTGGCAAGGCCACTGGTCTCAGGCCATTCTTGTGCTCTTGATATAACACAGCCCCCGAACCTTGTAAGTTAGCATCGGTATGTAACACATAGGGTTTAGCAGGATCAGCATGGGTGAGGACAGGAGCGTGGGTGAGCTAATATATGATTTTGTGAAAAGCAGCTTCACAATCAGGTGTCCAGCGTGACCCAAAAGATTCACTCGGGTGGAAATACACTCTCTGTTTCGGTGGAGGCCATTTTCTTGTATTATTTGTTTGTGGGAGGGTAACCTTGGGTAAGATTCAGAAATGGGCGAATCACTCTTGAGTAGTCCTTTATGAACCACCTGTAATGACCACAAAATCCTAAGAAGCATTGCAATTCTTTTAGATTGTGGGGCTGGGGCCAGGTGGTCAAGGCCTCAACTTTGCAAGGATCAGTCTATATCCCCTCGGTGGATACTATGTGCCCCACATACTTTACTGATGTCTGAAAGAACTGGCACTTGTCGATGGACAGCTTAAGGCTTAAATCTTCCAGTCGGTCCAACACTTTAAAAAGTTGGCTTTCATATTCCTCCAACAAATTTCCAAACACAATAACATCATCTAGATATACCAGGCACGCCAACAAGTTCATGTCCCCACTGCACGCTCCATCAATCGTTGAAAAGTGGCTGGGGCACCCGAAATCCCTTGGAGCATCCTCATAAATTCATAGAACCAAAGCAGACAGATGAAGGCTGTTTCTCACGGTCTTCTGGCACCATGGGGATCTGATAATACCCACTGCGAAGATCTAACACTAAGAACCACTTGCTTCCATTCAGACAGTCCAAAGCATCTTGAATACGGGGCATGGTGTATTGTAAGGGGGATGGTCTGCCTATTAAGAGTCCGATAGTCCACACACATCCTTATTGTCCCATTCTTTTTCCTCCCCACCACAATAGGTGAAGCATAAGGGCTTCTGGATTCTTGTATCACACCAGCTGCAAGCATCTTCTTCAGGTGCCTTCTTACATCATCTATATCTATGGGTGCTAGGCGCCAAGACCTCTCACGGAATGGCCGTTCATCATGCAGGCATATATGATGCTCCGCTCCTTGTACACATCCCACATCCCACATCCCATTCCTTTAGCAAAACCACATGATCTCTGAGAGAGCCTCTGGCTAATTCTAGTCTCCCATTCAGCTGGCAATGGAGAGTCACCAAAGTCAAACAAGTCGGATGTCATTCTGTCAGTCTTCTCTAAGTACTTGTTACTGGGTAGCACAGCAGTGTCTGCACAGTGCACGGTAGCCAGAGTGCAACCTGTATTCACCCAAATTTCTCGGTCTGACACATTATGAACCTGAACCATTACTTGCTGTGCATAGGCATGAGCCCAAGCAGGTAAGATACTGGGCTTAACCAGCAATCCTTCCAGCAATTTCCCATCACTTAGAGCATCCAGCATGAGTATCTTGTTCTTGATGTCCTTTCTTATGCAGACCTCCCCTTGTAAGGTACACTGAGCATTGTGGGCCAGAATCATGGACTCAGGATCCTTCTTCCATACAACCCCAACTGGTTCATCCGCATCCACCTCTTCGGCATTCTTCCATGACTCAAAAGCCTTCTTGAGCAATGCAGGAATCCTCAAAGCTCTACCAGTCTGCTGCCCCTGTTTCTTGTAGCATAGTTGTGCCAGCCTCCCAAACATATGAGTATTTGTTCCAATTAGTAAAGGAACCCTATCATAAAGTCCAGTAGGGGGACACAGCAAAGCTAAAGTCTCCACTTGCTCCGCCACTTCAGCCACTGAAGTAGGAAAAGACAACCAAATCCTGATATACCCGCCATAGGAGTAGGCCTTTTCACTCAACCCCCAGACATGCAGTCCTTCCAACGGTTGTAAGGGCACATCAGGCAAGTGTTTCTTATACCAGTCTTGAAACATTATAGTTACTTGGGAGCCACTGTTAAGCATAGCCCTAGTAGACACTCCATTCACTTTCACTGTTGTCTCCATGGAGGGACCCACCACCTCGGACCATTCTAGAGGGACAGCAGCAGAGGCCTGGACAGACGATTTAGCCACAAAGAAATTTGAGTTAGGGTTTCTCTGACCCTCACTGTGGTCATTTCATGCACCCCTTGACCACTGATTCATTTTCTGAAGCTCTCCTTGAAGCCGGCTCACCACTCTGTCTAAGTCTTTCTGGGACCGGCATTCCCTCTTCGTATGGCCATCTTTTCCACAGTTGTGACACATAACAGACTCCTGGGTCATCCTTGGAGAGAACATTGCCTGAGGAACTGAAGTATTAGCAAGGGGTTGGGGTCACATATATGCTGGGAGCAGTGAGAGAGGCGCAACATGTCTCAATAGTTCCTTTAGGGTGGCAGTCAATTCTTTTATTTCAGCCTGAGAGCCATCCTTGTTATAGGATGACTGAGGGTGCACCCCAACCCCCATGGCAGTCACGGCCTGAGCAGAATCAGAATCTGGTCCCTCGGGGGAAGACCTTGCAGGGGCGCCTACCTTCAACTCTCAGACCTCTTTCAGCAGTTCATCTTTCCAAAACAATGCCTAGGGCAGGAAGTCCTTTTCCTTCTCAGAGTACTCACTAGCTACCAATCTTTGCCTCTAAACCCCTCTTGGCGGGTCACCCTTGGTCACTCATGCCGTAGCAGCAGCTATTGGTGCAATTTCCCCATGGGGTCGCCTTTGCTCAACCCCCTGAATTTCTCTCATTAGCTCATCATAAGAGGGTGGTGATTCCAGTCGGGTGGCCAGGCACAACTGAAACAACAACAATTCTGAAAACGGTAGATTTAAGAATCCGGTCCAGCCTGGTTCAGTCTAATTCAGTCGCTGGCAAACTGCCCTTTCTGAGGCACTCTTGCAGCTACTTTTCAAGCCGAGGAATATACACAGACAACAACTCTGCAGGGCACTGCTGGGTGGTTCTTACCCTCCACCACAGGTCCTCATCTGAATCCGGGGCTCCCATACACATCCTCCAATGCCTCAAGATAGTCCTGTGCAGTCACTTCAGGGTTATTGGCCCATTTGGCCCAGATGATAGCCAGGGCAGGACCTCGGAGGCTCTCACTTAACCTCTTTCACTTCTCTGCTTCTGAGCATTGCCATTCCAGGACTAGAGAGGCAACATAGTCTATCCAGATCTCCCAGTCATCCTCCCCCGGGAGGTGGGGAGGGTGCACAAGAAGATTCTCAGCCTTCAGTAAGAGTCGTGACTAATGGCAGGTACAGACATAGGGGCCAGCATTGGCATGGGCTCAGAAGGAGGGGCAATAACGGGTGCTGGAGTGGGAGAGGGTATTAGGGGAGGAACACCCCCAGGTGGCAGGAATAGTTTCTTTAAGCTCTCCACAGTTTTCCCTTCCTCCAGCAACAATTTAGCAAATTTCTCCTCAAAAGTTTCAGATAGTTGGGGGGACACATCCTCCCTGGGGTCTTTACTGTCTCTAGTTATCACTCTCCAGACAGTGAGGGCTCCTTCTGGGGTAATAGTCCATGGCACTTTGGAACTGTCTACTGGGTCCTTACACTCTACTAAGGCCATGAAAGTCTGGGTGAGCAGATTAGCCTGTTGACCCAAAATGACAGGGTTTTGTAAACATTCAGCCTAGGAAAGTATTCCCTCAACAGTGTCCTTTTTGGTACCCAGGCGAATATCTAGTATAAGCATAGCATTTTGGGAGCTGATCGCCTTCCCAGTACACCACCCCATCAACTGGTGTACAGCCACTTCTGTTGGGGTAGCCATTTATTTTTAACAACAATTCGCAAGTTTGGCCACTAGGGGATGCTAATCCCAGTGGTGCCTCCAAGAAGTAACCCATAGGTGGCGCTACTCCAAGGGTTACTACCTTTGCCTACGTGGTCAGCAGCAGGTTAAGGGGCCTAGGTTCAGTGACGGGTGCCTCCACCCAAAGGTCAGGGTTGGTTGTAGTCAGCCTAACCAGGTCACAGCCCTCTGGGACACTGTGACTCCCCCTTGACTCCCACTAGAGGCCCTCTCAATGCACAAGGGTAGCCTTCCCAATACCCCAGATATGCAAAACATATACACATAAATCTGGCACTTACCCCCAGGACTGGTTCCTTCAGCGTGGCTCTGGGGACCCCTTGTAAAATAAGGTTATGCAAGGCACACAGCTACAATGCAATACTTTCAACATATACTGACACCACAGTCAATGTAGATTTCAAAGAAAAGAAGATCTGATTTATTCAGGGGATTGTAACAAGGATGGGGGATAATCAAGTTAATTGGCTTATTCACACTAAGAATCACCCAACTGTTCATGCCATCAGAATCCCATTCAGTCGCACTCTCTGGGTACCCAGGATGGAGGGAAAGGCTAGCCAGGACTGTTGCCCGGGGTAGACTGGCATTGCAGCTGGTTGGGACCCTGTGATGGAAAAATAACATGCACACACACAGTTTGTAATCTGGAGCCAGAGGGCTCAGTTCATAGAAACAACACAACAAAATAATCAAATGACACACTTGTGATTTCAATCAATCAAAATAATTTTATTGTATGGTTATAAACCTTCACAATTTAAAATGTCATTTACACACATACATAATTATATACTGTATATATAAAAAGGGATAAATTATCCCCGTTAATAATACAATTCCTTTATACAGAGTATGCATGTCGAGACATCAGTCTGTACAGTGCAAATATAACAGCAGCAATTTAACAATCCTGTAAAGTGCGTAGAGTCAAAAGAAGAGAAAAAAAAAGACAATCTATATAGTCTATTGCACATTTTTTATACTTTGTTTCATATATAATCTCCAAATAACAACCATTATTATCTCCATTAGAATCTCAAGTGTACGTAACATATCTATGCTTTAGATTATTCTAATTCTGCTTCTAATTTTCTTAATACTCAATAGATAATTGGCTACCCTTTCCACTGTCCAGCTATCCTCTGTATGAAACAGTATATCAGTAAGGTCTTTTTTATCAACATTGTACCTGTTGCTTAAATACGGGCCTAACCAAAACATACATTGACTTTCATACCATCTGCAGACCCATAAAACATGGTATAAATCCTCCTTATCCCCACTACCACAGTCATATTCCTCAGAATGTATTCCCATTTTTTTATACCTATAGTCCAGCACTTTGCTAGGAAATTGTTCAAACTTACAGATCATGAAGTTGGAACGTACTTGGGGAATAGTCAATATATCCAGATATTTTTTTGTAACCATGTATATAATGGTTCGCCGCAAACCATTTTGAATAACGGGATTGCTTAATTTCTTCTAAGTCTTTCAGATTCCATTGGCTACTAATTGTCCCTGTAATATATTTTTTATATTTGGCACTAATATAAATACCTTTCGCCACACAATTTTTTAAGTGTACTAGGTAATACTTCCCAAGAATAGAAAAAACGGTATTTAGCCAAAAATCAGAATGGAATCCCCATTCATGCCAATCCTTTTTTTCATGCAAACATTTCTTGGCAATTATGTTTTCATTGAATCTAGTTAATCTGATGCAATAGTTTACCTTTCTGGATTCAATCGCTGCATTAACATCTATAATACCCAGTTCTGCACGAATATAAAAAGATGGGTAGGAATGATCTAGTCTTATCGTAGATCTTAAAGATTTATATACAGGACTCATAAGTTTATCAACTGTATTTACTTTCCAGATTTCACGTCCATATAATAACTGTGGTTCTACCTTAGATTTTAACACTTTTAACATAGGTCTTATCGTTAGTACCCCAAATTTACAATTAAACCTGTATAATCCTCCCATAGTTTTTTTAATTTTTCTTTAGCCCATTCCAAATGGGAAGTCCACTTACAGTTTTGATGAATTACTATTTCAAGGTATACATAGTTAGATACTATTTCCACCTTATCTAGGCCAATATACCATGTGCCATTGATATTTTTTATTTTTCTTCTTTTCCCCCAAGATCATAATCTTTGTTTTACCCATATTAATTTTTAGTTTTAATTTCTCCATTTCCTTTAGTAAAAAATTCAGCTTATTTTGTAAACTGGATTTTGCCAAGGACAAGACCAAAATATCATCGGCATATGCTAATAGGAGAACAGGAAAATTCCTAATTTTTGGAGAATCCATATCTGTTACCATGCTTTGATTTAACGTATTATCTAAATACAATGTAAACAACAGAGGGGCAAGAATGCAACCCTGCCTCACTCCACGGTTGCATTTAAAACATTGGGTCTTAGGGGCTAATTATCTAATCTAATTTTAGCCCACGTTTAAGTATAAAGATGTGCTATTATACTTACTAGGTTAGGGTCAATACCTCTATCTAATAAGATCTGCCATAATAGACTTCTAGAAACACTGTCAAAAGCAGTACTATAATCAATGAAACATAGATATATTCTTTGACCCCAAATTTTCACATATTTTTTCCATTAGAGGATTTAAAACAAAGATATTATCCAATGTGGATATTCCGTGCCTAAATCTGGTTTGATAGGAGGAGATACCCCCTGTTTTTTCAACTTCCTGTTGTAACCAACCCAATATTATTTTAGAAAAAATTTTTAGATTCACGTTCAAGAGACTTATAGGTCTATACATTTTTGGATCATCCATTGGACCTTTTTTGTGAAGTGGAATAATATTAGCCCCTTGCCAAGAATCGGGGAATCTTTTAAAGAATATTCATTATAGAATACTGTTAAATATTTGCACCATAAATGAGACTCTGTTAAAAAGACTTCAGCTGGAACCCCATCCGACCTGGCTGCTTTTTGCTTTTTTAAGGTATACAATGCCAGATAAGTTTCATCCAATGTAATTGGATGCATATAAATACATCCAGAGCTATTCATTTGAAATGATCTGCTTCAGGATCAAAATAAATTCCTTTAAAATAAGTTACCCATCTTTCCTCTGAAATAAAGGTATCAATATTAACTTTCTGATGCTCAAGCCCTTAGCCACTAAAGACCAAAATGCTCTGTTGTCTCTACCTTGAATGGCTACAAACATTTTCTCCCATTTGGATTCAAAAAACTCTTTTTTTTATGAACAATAAGCTCCTCATATGCTTTCTTTTTATAATTCAGTAGCTTAAGATTCGCTTGAGTCTTTTTTTAGTTATATAGTCTACATAATTTCCTAATGTCAGTCTTAGCTTTTGTAAAGTCCCTATCAAACCAGGTTGCCATGGCTGCAATTCTTCCTGTTTTAGTTGGTACTTCAAGTGTTGATTTAATTTTTACCATGAGAATATTTAACTCTTCTACAAGACTGCTAAGATCATATTTACTAATATCTTCATAGGCGTGACTTAATATTGAACCACGAATGATTGGTAATAAGTCATTATATAAATTCTGTCTCCATATAACCTTACTTGAGGCTCTAATTTCAGTAAATTGAAATGGCTGACAAACCAATCTATTCATTTCCTCTAACTGATATTCCATGCCCAAAGGATAATGATAGCTTTCCGCTCTTATTAGTACCTCACATGTTATCCAATAATGCATTTCCCCAGACCAGAAAGCAAGGTTGATCACTGAGGCTCCCCTCTGGCAAATGTATATAATTTCCCCTCTTTATCTCCTTCTATCCTCCCATTTAGAGGAAACATATTATTTTCTTTAACTAACTCTATAACATCTTTTCCACTATGATTTACCACTTTATCTTTAGAGTGTCTATGGGGTAATTCATTTAAATGATTACATACAAAAAATGTGTGATCTACAAGGCCATCAAAAATGCCAATTCGTGCATTTAGATCACCCAATAAAAGTACTTCTGCCTGTGGAAATATTTACTGTACTTCTTTTAACTGAACAGATGTTTCTTGCCAAATATCCACTGGAAAGTAAATAGAGTTCTCAGGTGGCACATAGCAGTTCATCACAATCACTTCCCTTGATCTACATTTAAATGAAACTATCACATAATTTGCTGAGTATTTCCAATAAACAACCTTATCGAAAATGCCTATTTTAATTAAAGTAATGATTCCACCTGAATATCTCCCCGCTTTTTTACATTTCCTACCACTAGCATGAAAAGCTTCATATCCATTAATAGCAATTACTACATCTTTAGAATGCCATGTCTCCTGTAAACAGATTATCTCATAATCCATTAAAAATGTAATACATTCAGCATCTACCCATAAAGATTGCCAGCCTGCTATGTTCCAAGTGATAAATCTAATTTTATAATACAGATCATTTATCCCAGAATGTTATAAATTACCTTAGGGGATAGTCACTCATCATATCCTGCCAGCCGTTTAAATCTATTTTCTAACAGAAGGGCAAGGCCTTCTTCATGTGCCCCAAGTCCATTAGATCCTTCACCAAGCATTGTGAAGTCTACCAGGCGTAGACCTAAATGATCCAACTTCCTAGCTTGACACTGGATTGCAGTAAATCTGCTAACCATTCATTTTGAACATAAATAGCAATCTGACTTCCTTTGTGTCTACATTCAGCCTGGATACTACCGGGATATTCTGTTGGGACCATCATAAAATTTTCCAGTAAATTCTCAATTGCTGCAGACAACCCTAAATCTGTTTCATGAGACATATAATTCATGTCAAAAAGAGTTAAGGTTCTACCACTTATTTCCTTTGCACTTGGCTTGTTACATTTACCTTTATTAAATTTTTCTCTATTGGGAAAAACAAAGATATTTCCTTATCACTTAAGTCTCTGTTTATCCAGACAAAATTCACTGTTCTTGGTACATCAAAGTAAATATCAATAATGGTGGCTTCCTCTAGTGTTACCCTCTTGATTCCAACTATGTCAACTTCTGTAAGTTCGATATCCAGTTCTTTATTCAAAAATGTAAGAATATGTAGGTCCAACATAGCATCCTCGAAGGTACCCCACTTGTATGGACCATATAATCTGATTAAGGGCTTCTCTTGCACTAAACAGGTGGTAACTAGTTTCCCCTTTATATCTTCTTGAAAATATGTCTCATTCCCCCTTAGTAGCCTTGGTTCTTTCTACACCTTCAGCATTTTTCCTACCATAATCCTTACCTAGATGTCCATTAAATCTTATATCACACCTTAACCCTTCCACCTCTTGCTCTAACTTTGCTAGTTCCTTTTCCAATTTAGATGGCACCTGTTGGGACTGAGGGGTATGATTTTCTACAGTTTCCTCCTCTCCTTGTTTTATTATTCTTACTTTGTTTTTACCCCTGTTTTTTTCCTTCTCCTTCTCCTTCGAGATTTATCTTTAGAGGTTTCCTTAACTGATGATTCTGGAAAGTCAATTATGCTGAAATCAGGTCTCAGATATACTGATCCTGGAGCTTTTATATCATCAGAGCTTTGTTCCAATTTAGATACTGTTTCCAACTTCTCTGGATTTAATATTACTTTCTCAACTTTTCCATACAGATAATCAACTTTATCCATAATCTGGCTAAGGTTTTCTTCATTATTAACAATCTGCACTTTTAACTCCTCCAATAAATCCTTATTAAGGACTAATTGCTCCATCAAGATCACAGAGAAATTCATTGGATCCCTTAAAAGAGCAATCAATCTATCACTCAACCTGGCAGGAATAAAGACGTCATTTTATGTTTTTGAGACTGATTTACACCTCCAATAATTTTGTTATTATATTGACATCTAGAGCTAAAAAAGTTTTTTTCTATTTCTTTAAATCCATCTATTGTTTGTTGCAACTCTTCTATTACCTCTTTGAATTCATGGGTCTTGTGTGTTGTAGTCAGCTCTTTTTCTCTTACCAAATCCACTGTATCATCAGAAACCTCCAATGATACATCTGCAGACACTAACACCCCAGATCTCCTCCAGAAGTTAGGAAAACTTTCCAGGCCATCAGGAGCAGAACAGTCATCTGAGAATTTTCCGACTAAAGGAGCTGAACTATCAGAAAACAGGTGGTCATGACCAGCCACCAAGGAACCATCAATACGACTACAACCATTTGACTCCCATAACTCCAACCTTTGGTCTGCCCCTGTGTCTGCCCCTATGTCTCCTGTATAATCCAGAGCAAGTGAGGCAATTGAGGCGTCTGCAAATTGATGCATACCTTATAAATTACCTGGTGTAACCGCTAGGGTTATATTGCCACTAGGGGTGAAAGTATTAGTATTAGTTTTCTCATTCTTTTTTATAAGATGCTCAGTAATCTTAGTTTGCCTCCCACTCAGTTTAATATTAACTTCTTTTGTAGAAAGCTCCTGTAATGGGGAGACTTGAGAAGTATACATTCTCTGTATTCTTTGTTTTCTAGTAAATACCATTTCTAAAAGTGGCATTTATATTACCCAAAACTGCGCAGTGGTAATACAGTAATAACTAAATAAAAATCATATATCTAAAAGGACCAAAGCAAAACATAGGGTTCCACCTAAAAATGTACTCCTTTAAACTTTTGATGAATACCAATCAGAAAAGGAATGCACTGTACTATACAATTTCTTTAAATAATATGACAAATGTAAACATGCACAAAAAAAAAAAGGTATAATATAATGTCCAGCCAAAAGTTCAATTATTGGTTGTTGTAGGTTTGATACCTGAGGTCAAAAACATATGTTTACAAAATTCTTCAGTTAAATTGTCCTTCTTTGAAAACCACCCACAGCCACCAATGAAGCCTTGAATACCCGGTCTCATACAGAGCATAGTTCGATCAATTCGAGCAGTTCGTTCAAAAATCCAAATGAAATAATAGTCTAGATCACCAGGGTCCACAGTAGGTTCCACATCCAACGCTCTCCACAAAGCGTTTCCCCAAAACTCCCAATAAGTCACTATTTTGGGTAAGAGAAAAGACCAAGCCATAATAGCAGGCACAAATTCAAATCTACTACCATTACAGATAAACATTTTTAAGAAAACAGATCACTCGGCTATCTAGATTTCTCCATCTAACAGACTATTTAAAAAGTAATTGAACTCCAGGTTCTATCAAATTTAGATATCTAAAAAAGAATGATTTATTGATACTTATTGTTATATTTATTGTATTTAATTACCTGAATCTTAACTTGTGTTTAAACCTACTGTATAGCAGCTTATATTGGCGCCCTCTTTATTTAGCATGGAGTGGGATGCAGTACTATTTAACACCCTGTTAAATTAGTGCATCAGCTTCATGTCCAATTACAGCACTATGCTCCCTGTAATATTAGTGATCAGCTTATTTTAGTGCTTTTGTCAGTTAAGCTAATATAGCGAAAATAAATTGAAAGCTAATATTTCCTGCTATACAGTATATTAGACCTAATTACTGGACAAATATCACTTCATACAGCTCGAGGAAAAAACCCCACAAAAATAACTTACTGTACTTGTAGCGGGGATTTTAATCTACTACAACACTACACCACTACAAAGAAAAGATGGTACTCTATATTCGATAGTCAGAATAAGTGGTTTCAATTAGGTTTTGAATGAAATTCCACCAGTTAATAGTAGCAAGCAGTAAACGCGCTAAGCACAAGACACAATAGTTGCAATAGTCGCAGTAATAGTTATAAGGATAGTAATACTTTGTGTCTTTTCAGATATACTGCTTAGCCAGCAAAACAAAAATCCTATTGCAAGTTAAATTAATTTAGTTTAACTTGAAGAAACACACACTACTTGCGACAACACCATAAGCTCTCAGAGTCTCAAATGGAATGCCCGGGCTAAGGTCAGAAGGCTTTTAAACCTTCCCTTTATTACTACCTCATTAACAAGCACGCTTTCTCACTTTTCTCAATTCTTAATTACTTTACTTTCCTCACATTTCTTGTGCTTCAATTCCATGTTCAATTAATCAAATAATCAATTAGCTATACAGCAAGGGCATACAATGCGCTGAAAGTTCCTATTAGCCAATTTAAACCACTGGACCAATTGAACCAGGTGCAAATGCTGGCATGGACTTTAATGCTAACTAATAAGAAAATAACATAAATTTGCTATACAAGCAAAGCTATGGTGATTAACTTAGTGATTAGCTTAGTGATTATCTTAGTCTCAAGAATTTGATTACCTTAATAACCTTATGGCTTTAATAACTTTTAAAATTTTCAAAGAGTCAGTAAAAAAAAATGCTATGTAGTTAAAACTTTTTTTTATATTCTTTTTTTTAAATTATAATCACACCATATATTCGCACAAGGCAAACTTTCACAATTCTAAAATTCAGGATGTTTTAAAAAATAGCTACATATAGGTAATTTTACATAACATATATATAAAACAGATCCTAAACAGATATACCGAAACAACAGAGACAACAGACCAAGGATTAGAAAAATATACAAAATTTCACTAGAGTTCAAGGATCAGGAAAAAAAACAAAAAACAAAGAGAAACAGTCTGTGTCTTAGCGGTCCGGACACTAACCACACACTCTGGGTGGAGGGGGCTGCTCCGTTGCCTCAGCACTCCTAGCTCATCCTGGAATGGTAGTCAACACAGACTGCAATTCTAATATCAGGTGCACAAGTTTTTCTGGTAAGAAATGTATCTGCCACAGGTACAACCTAATGAGGCAACAGTGGTATACCTGTAATAGGCAGCAAATAAACCTTATACAAATCCTGCTTTCTAAGCTAACTCCCTAACTGAGCAGCGTGCAGCACCTCCTCACTCCATCCTCTCACAAACTAGTTTGCTCAATTTCCACTTGTGATTTAAAGATATGTTGCAGGGAGCTACCCTGTTTGTGTACTCACGATACCCAAAGCTGAACACAGGATGGACGATGGTCAAAATTTCTGGATGACCAGATGAATCAGGGTAAGGAAACAAAACCCTCATGGCAGGGCCCAACTGCATTGAACAGCAGTGGATTCACTCCATCTCAGGCTGGGTACAACCTCCAGCTCTCGGCACACAACTCAGTTCAGGTGAAAACCAGCTCACGACCCCCCCTCCAGTTCATAGCACATTTATATGTAAAAGCCAGCAACACACAGTTAAAGCAGGGGGAAAATCCAGACCATGACCCCCTTTAAATACACCGCACATTTATATGTAAAGAGGATTACTGTACCAGGCAGGCTGCTCCTCGATCCCCATCGCAAAGTCACTGCTCAAATTTGGGGCTCACAGGTAGCTGAAGTTCCTGACAGGCTGATCGCATTTAACAAAATCTTCAGTCTTCTACAGATTGAGCCTGGTTTCACCTTGGTAGTTTCGTTCACTCTCACAAACTTGAATTCAGTCTGAAAGTACTTTTTACTCTTCCTATCAGGGCAGAATCAACTCAGCAGGCCAGAAGGCAGGCCTTCTGCAGTTCTCCCACATGAACTACTGCGCAAAAATGGCCGTTCAAGTATCTGAGCTGTTGCTCTCTCAGCTTTCAGTTTAGATCTGGCTTGCCAGCAGATGGCCCAGGGGCTTTCATTCAGATCCAAAAGGTTTGGTTGGTCAGTTCAGGTGTCAGTCACAACAGGCTCCCTCTATAGGTGCAAAAAGGTGCCAACAGTCCAAAAACTGCAATTCCCAGAGTCTGGCTCCACACAGTCCCACTCTAACAGGCTCCACTTTAGAGTCTTACAGTACTGATTGGTCCAGTCTGGCAGTTCAGGACCAATATGGTGGAGTTAAACAGAAATAGTTCTTGCTGCAAAGGAAGGCAGGTTAGAACAAACTACATTTTCATCACTACTCTAAATGATTACCAGCAATTAGTTGCATCTTTCAGCAGGGCTCCCTCTGCACAATTAGCGGTGGCAGAAATGGAGCGATTATTCAGCAGCCTGGACGGGACTCAAGCAGGGAAACACTCAGGCCCCCCATTTAGAATAATTATATCTGCAGTCAGGCAGCATTTAAAGAGACAGTACATGGAGGCTTTAAGGCACTCACTGGCGACAACATTTAAATGGCTTTAGCGCCAAACACCAACCAGGCAGTGAGCAATTAGGTGAGCTCATGGAAGACTTTTCAGGAACCCCCATTTATAGGGGGGTTACACACACACATATATATATATATATATATATATATATATATAGCCACACATGCCCCCACAATGCAAAGCATCATGGGCTGCATATGCAAATCACCACAGAATGTTATGCTGGTCCAACTTTAAGCAGAAATGCATGGTGCCGAAAGGCCTCTCACACAGTTTGCAAAGGGTACTAACAGAAGACATAGACACGTGTTTTAGTCCTACCAGGACTCATCAGTATGCCTCGTCTGTTTGACACCCCAGTGGAATGGACCAGCTACCCTAAGGCAGTGTGCCCTGGGATATATTGTGGTCAACCATTAAAATAAAAAACTATTTAAAAGACAAAGAACCTCTGTACGTAAACACTGAGGCAAGGGTTACCCCAAAGGGCATTTGGCTGGGAAGCCAAGTTTCAAGAAAATACAAAGCCACACATGCCCCCACAATGCAAAGCATCATGGGCTGCATATGCAAATCACCACAGAATGTTATGCTGGTCCAACTTTAAGCAGAAATGCATGGTGCGGAAAGGCCTCTCACACAGTTTTTAATGGGTTCACCACAATATATCCCAGGCACACTGCCTTAGGGGTAGCTGGTCCATTCCACTGGGGTGTCAAACAGACGAGGCATACTGATGAGTCCTGGTAGGACGAAACACGTGTCTATGTCTTCTGTTAGCACCCTTTGCAAACTGTGTGAGAGGCCTTTCGGCACCATGCATTTCTGCTTAAAGTTGGACCAGCATAACATTCTGTGGTGATTTGCATATGCAGCCCATGATGCTTTGCATTGTGGGGGCATGTGTGGCTTTGTATTTTCTTGAAACTTGGCTTCCCAGCCAAATGCCCTTTGGGGTAACCCTTGCCTCAGTGTTTACGCACAGAGGTTCTTTGTCTCTTATATATATATATATATATGCTTAAATCCAATGTTACAACAGTAGGCATAAACTTGATGAAAGTAACCCTGTTCTAATACAAGTGCTCCCCGGTCATTTTGTATGAGTGGCTGTGCTGGAGTTTGAACCAAGCATTCATTTATCTCAAGCCGGATAACAACTTTGTAAACATAAGACTGCAGAATACTGTTTTTTGTTGTGCCATAAATCTACCATACCACATTTCACTGGCATGTTTTCTATGACACATTTCAGATTGCTGCAGTTTGTTACTTCAGATCTGAGATTTAAAAATGCTACTTTTATTGTTGTATGCAGATGCTATTATGTTGAAAGAGCGATGGAGTTATTTTCCCATTATTAGAAGCTGTACAGGGGGAAAGGTTGGTCATGTCAGAAATTAACAATATAGACTGGACTACATTGTAATATACAGCACAGAGCAAGATGAATCTTATTGAACTGTTTAGTGATTGCAGTGCACAGTCGGAGATCATATCTTGCTGTAAGTCAGACTGCCAAGAGTCATGGGAAGATCAAACATATAACAGGCAGCCTCTATATATATATATATATATATATATATATATATATATATATATATATATATCAGGCACTGGTGTTAATTCATCACTTAAACTGACATAAAACATCTCTGCACTTTATTAAATGAGATAACAGAGCAGTTTCTAAATGCCACACCTTACTTCTAACTACATACTGATTTACAGTGTAGAAGACTGTAAAGTCCATTTACATCATACTGTATGGTACACATGCAACAGGTGTTATTTGTTGGGGAAAAAACTGAGGCTATAGTAAATAGCAGCCTAAAAAACTAGTCAGAACAAATACTGTTACAAATGGAAAGAGATACTGCATGCTATCAGTATAATCTGTTTACAGTGCATGAATATAATAGACTACAAGTAGAGGAGATAATGCATGTTACTAGATAATACATCGTTAGAGGACTTCACAATAATCTCAGGTTAGTATATATTTGTTCACTCTTCTGTTGCTTTTTTTTTTGTTTAGAAAATGGAGTGTTCTGTGAGTAAAGGGTTAATGACTGTTAGGAGATTCCTAGGAGGGATGGAAAGCTGATACAGGCTAGCTCCAGCAGGTCAATTCAAGCCAGGTGCTGTCTGTTAGAACTGTCTGATGTTACATGGCTAATGGTTATTACTTGTTCTAGTAAATCCATGTGCCTGATTTATTAAACAAGACAGTTATTTTATTGCACTCTGAATAGTTTTAATGATATTTAGATTTGTTTGGAATGTGTGCACATTTGCTCTCAGAGAAAAGCAGCTTGGAGTTCTGTCTCCAACATTGTAAACAGAAAGAAGGGAGTATTTTATGTAATTGTCATTGTGATTTGTAATTATGGAAGGATACACTGAAAAGTACTGAAAAATATGTTCCACTATATCCCATTTTTCAAGCTAGAGCAAGATGACTGTAGGATCCACTCACGGCCATAAAAACTGAAAGGCAGTTGTAACTCAGACAGGATACCACAAAGGTGTGACCCACACCTAGTGATCCCTTACCGGCAAGGGATGTCCCATCACAGGGGGTATTTAAGAGTCTGATGTGGGTTTCTGTGAACAGCTAAGTATATCTCTGCCAAGAAGGCCTACAACTGCAGATACTAATGATTAACTTCCACTGTGCTGTTTGTGAAGTACCCTGAGCCACTCCAATTTGGTGTTTTTAGCATTCCAATGCATGTACTGCTGCAAGATTAGACAGACCCTCTTTGGTAAATAAATCTGCTCAGGTCTTAAAAGGAGTCTTAGCTCCCCCAGAGATATGTATAGAATCACTTGAAAGCAAATTGTATGCATGGTATTAGAGCATATGGAGCAGAGATGGACAGAATGCACTCTGCTGACCCCACTGACCCTTAGCAATGGTTATTTATTTGCAAGGTATCTACATCTAGCACCTGTTGCATCTCTTGAATAAGCCCATTGAAAGTTAAATTCCTCAGAGGTTTTGATGAAACATATATTGAGGCGTCATTACTGTTTAAAGAGGACATACAAAGTACACAGTCCCCAGAGGCAGGGGAGTGGAGGTAGAATATTCCACTGGCTCTGGAAATGTTTCACTCATTGCAGTGAGAACTTTGGAAGCTGCAGAGGCAGAGTAAGAAAGGTACTGCAGTATATGAGGGCTGGCAAGGCTACCCAGGGACTCAGACCATGGTGGTGACTTGAGGGAGACAGCAAGGCGGACATGAGGGGACTTGATGGTTCATGGGTAAACCATTTGTTCATATAGCTCATCCATGTCTCAAATTGCACATCTAAAAGAGTATCTGCTGAGCAGGCTTGATAGTAGATAGAGCCAAAATGCAGATGAAATCAGAGCAAAAATAGAAGCCAACCACCCTAAGGAACGTGGAGCTCAACAGGGAACCGTATGGGCACAGCCATAACTGGGGTAGATGGTTCTGAATAAGGAACCAATCATGATGATGAAGATCCCCAGCAGTGAACTAATTGCAGTGTGGTGCCAAAATGTGCCCCTCTGTAATCTGTACCACCACCAGCACAGATGTTGGTGCTAACAGCAGTACCAAAAAGGCCACCAATGGCACAGAGCTCAGCATCAAGGTCAGCATCACTAGTACTGAGAAAAGAGAATTTGCCAACCTTGGTCATATTTTTTTATAGGACAATAATGGGTCAAAACTCTTTTTCATATATTACATTAAATGTTTGAAATGCAGTTCCGACAGATAGTAGACAACCCAGTTCTTTGTCTATATTTAGGGAAAATTGTTTTTATCAAATTTCTACTTATTTCGCCCTCTGAGGAGTGGACACCTGATGCTCTCCAGCTGTCAGCACTCGCACCCCTGAACCAGGTCTGGCACATGGATTAATGTGCCCCATACACACAGGGCTGGCCTTTCATCGCTCTGCACCCCAGTGAAGGTGCCTCTCGTGACCGGAGGCACAGAGTGCGGCCATCAACCACCGTGATCACCCTGCTATTTTCTGCATTACTTTTCCCCCAGGGAACTGGACATGCAATGGTGTCAGAGCATGTCTGTGCTGACATCCGCTGCGCTCCCCCTCCTTGCTATGCACGCAACTGTAGTGCAGCTGGCTTCCACCAGTCACCACTGCAGTGCAATGCATTGCCCCTACCCTCCCCAGAGGAAGGAGAGCAGTCATGGGATGCTCAGTCCTTTGTCTTCTCTGCCAGCCCCCGGCTACCCGAGTACATTCCCAAACCGGGTCACCGGCGTGGCACAAAGTGTGGCATCCAGCGCATCAATTCTCAGAGCCACCAGGACAGCATTTAGGGCAAAATTTAAACAGAATTTGCATAATACAGCTGGTTGTACAGTGAATGTTTTTAAATTCTGTTTTAATTTTTACTGCATTTTGTTGTTTTAATGTTCTATCTATATTCCAAACTTGTTTTATCCGGGTCATATGACCCAGCACACCCATCCACGGCAATTAAATTAGTACTATAGCCAGAGTGGCTCTGGAGAGCAGTACCCTACCACTACAAGTGATGGTTTAGATAAAGTCCTCGCAAAGGTCTTAGGCACTGAGAGGATCTCTGATGACTCTACAGTCCACAGCACCATGGCTTCATCAAAATGCAAACTCAGCTGGTGAGGAAGATTGCAAAGGAGAGGCAATACAAAATCAGCCCTGAAGCAGAAATTGTTCCCTTTCACTTAATTGCTAGACCAAGGACCAGATGAGTTTATACCCCAACTTCATTGTTCAGTTTGTCATGACCTTATATTTACAGTGCAGAACATCATGATGAGGACAAATAAATGGACGCAATCTGGATAAGGGTTGTTGGCATAAATGCTTTTATCACATGACAGTGGCAAAACAAGGACCTACTTGACATGCACTGCTGAGAGGGATAAATTCAGAAAACCACTGGCACCAAATGGAAAAACAAAGTAACAATATATGATGGTATGAAGGGTACCCTGAGCAATGCGCGGAGTGAGAGAGAGAGAGAGAGAGAGAGGAAAGGAAAGGGAAGGAAGGAAGGAAGGAAGGAAACATAGAAGTTGACAGCAGATGAGGATTGCAAGGCCCATCCAGTCTGCCCATTTTTTCTACCTTATTAATGTGCCATAGGCCTGTACTCTGTCAATGGCCTATCTATTCATACTCATCTGAATTCCTCCCTTATGCCTATCCCATGCCTGTTTGAAGCCCTGCACTGTATTCATATCCACCACTTCCTGAGGTAGGCCATTCCATGCATCCACCACCTTTTCTGTGAAAACGAACTTCCTTACATTACCCCTTAATCGGCCTCCCTCTAATCTCACACTATGTCCTCTTGTCTTGCTATTTTTCTTATACTGAAACATGTTAGACTCTTTCACCTTGTTGATGCTCTTAAGATGTTTGAGTGTTTCGATTATATCACCTCTCTCCTTTGCTCTAGGGTATACATACTGAGCTCCGTTAATCTGTCCTCATATGTTTTCTGATGCAGTCCCTGCACCATGTTAGTTGCCCTTCTCTGGACTGCCTTCATTTTGTTAATGTCTTTGTGCAGGTGGCTCCAGTACTGCATGCAGTACTCAGATGGGCCTAACCAGTGTCTTGTAAAGAGGGATTAATACCTCCCTCTTACGACTTGTGATTCCCCTACTAATACATCCTAACATCCCTCTAGCCTTACCTACTGCTTTAGTGGTTTGCTTGGATGATTTCAGGTCATCTGTGATGATGATACCCAAGTCTCTTTCTTCCCTTGTGACTGCCAGCAACTCCTCTCCCAACCTATAGGTGGCTTCAGGGTTTCTCTTCCCTATGTACATGATCTTGCACTTCTTTGCGTTAAACCCCAGTTGCCAGCTCTTCTGACCATTTTGCCAGTTTATCCGGATTTTTTCTCATTCTGCCCACCCCATCTGGATCATCTACTCTGTTGCAGATCTTGGTGTCATCTGAAAACAGACAAACCTTACCCTCCAGTCCATCTGCAATGTCACTGATGAAGATATTGAAGAGGACTGGCCCCAGAAATGATCCCTCAGTTACCACACTTGTGACTTACATCTTTTCTGACTGTATACCATTTACTACCACTCTGTTTTCTGCTTGCCAACCAGTTTACCACCCAGTTGACCAACTTCTGACCCACCACGAACCTACCCAGCTCATTAATCAATCTTCTGTGTGGAACAGTATCGAAAGCTTTGCTGAAGTTAAAGTAGGCAACATCAGCTGTTCCCCCTTGGTCCACCACTCTGGTTACCCAGTCAAAGAAATCTATGAGATTAATTTGACAGGACCTTCCTGTTATAAACCCATGCTGTCTTGGATCCTGTGCTCCTATGGATTCCAGGTGTTGCGCTATCCTTTCCTTAAGGAGTGCCTCCATAATCTTGCCTACTACTGAGGTAAGACTGACTGGTCTGTAGTTCCCTGCCTCCTCCCTGCTACCACTCTTGTGGAGCGGGATCACATGAGCCCTTCTCCAGTCTTCTGGGACCTCTCCTGTGCTCAGAGACTCACTAAACAGTCCTGCTAATGGCTCTGCTAGTTCCACCCTTAGCTCCTTTAGTACCCTGGGATGTATGCCATCAAGTCTTATTGCCTTGTCCACCCTGAGCTTAGC
Organism: Neoceratodus forsteri; assembly: GCA_016271365.2. Classification (NCBI taxonomy): domain Eukaryota; kingdom Metazoa; phylum Chordata; order Ceratodontiformes; family Ceratodontidae; genus Neoceratodus; species Neoceratodus forsteri. The sequence continues at coordinate 1,401,584,373 of CM057458.1, read as the reverse complement.
GAGCTCATGTGGCACCCTTTTTTTTGTGAAGGGACTTGTGTACACCTCCCTCCCCTCTGTGTCCATGGTGCTGAGCTGTGGGCCCTGCCCTACCATCTCCTCAGTAAATACGGAGCAGAAGTATCTATTTAAAAACATAGAAACATAGAAGTTGACGGCAGATAAGGACCGCAAGGCCCATCCAGTCTGCCCATTTCTTTTCTACCTTATAAATGCCATCGGCCTTGCTCTGTCAGTGACCTATCTATTCATAGTCATTTGTATTGCTCCTTATGCCTATCCATGCCTGTTTGAAGCCCTGCACTGTATTCATAGCACCACTTCTTGTGGTAAGCCATTCATGCATCTACCACCCTTTCTGTGAAAAGAATTTCCTCATTTCCCCTTAATCGGCCTCCCTCTAATCTCATGCTGTGTCCTCTTGTCCTGCTATTTTCTTATATTTAAACATGTTAGACTCTTTCACCTTGTTTATGCCCTTAAGGTGTTTAAATGTCTCGATCATATCCTCTCTCTCCCTTTGCTCAAGGGTATACATATTGAGCTCCGTTAATCTGTCCTCATATGTCTTCTGATGCAGTCCCTGCACCATTTTGGTTGCCCTTCTCTGGACTGCCTCAATTTGTTAATGTCCTTGTGAAGGTGTGGCCTCCAATACTGCACATGTACTCCAGATGGGGCCTAACCAATGTCTTGTACAGAGGGATTATTACCTCCCTCTTAGACTTGTGATACCCCTACTAATACACCCTAACACCCCTAGCCTTACCTACTGCTTTGAGGTCTGCTTGGATGATTTTAGGTCATCAGTGATGATGATGCTAGTCTCTTTCTTCCTTTGTGACTGCTAACTCCTCCCAGCCTATAAGTGGCTTCAGGTTTCTCTTCCCTATGTGCATGATTTTGCACTTCTTTGCATTAAATCCCAGTTGCACTCTCTTCTGACCATTCTGCTAGTTTATCAGATCTCTTCTCATTCTGCCCACCCCATCTGGATCATCTACTCTGTTGCAGATCTTGGTGTCATCTGCAAACAGACAAGCCTTACCCTCTAGTCCATCTGCGGTCACTAATGAAGATGTTGAATAGGACTGGCCCCAGGACTGATCCCTGAGGTACCCCACTTGTGACTTGCATCTCTTCTGACTGTATACCATTTACCACCACTCTCTGTTTTCTGCCAGTCAACCAGTTTGCCACCCAGTTGACCAACTTCTGACCCACCCGAGCCTACCTAGCTTATTTATCAATCTTCTATGTGGAACAGTGTCAAAAGCTTTGCTGAAGTCAAGGTAGGCGACATCAACTGCTCCCCTTGGTCCACCACTCTGGTTACCCAGTCAAAGAAATCTATGAGATTAGTTTGACAGGACCTTCCTTTGTAAACCCATGCTGTCTTGGATCCTGTGCCCTATGGATTCCAGGTGTTGCACTACCTTTCCTTAAAGTGCCTCCATAATCTTGCCCACTACTGAGGTAAGACTGACGGTCTGTAGTTCCCGCCTCCTCCTGCTACCACTCTTGTGGGTGGGATCACATGAGCCCTTCTCCAGTCTTCTGGGACCTCTCCTGTGCTCAGAGACTCACTAAACAATTCTGCTAATGGCTCTGCTAGTTCCTCCTTTAGCTCCTTAAGTACCCTGGGATGTATGCCATCAGGTTCCATTGCCTTATCCACCCTGAGCTTAGCAAGCTCTTGTAGGACCCTTTCTTTTGTGAAGGGAGTAGTGCTCACCTCCTCCCCCTGTGTCCATGATGCTGAGCTGTGGGCCTGCCCTACCTTCTCTTCAGTAAATACTGAGCAAAAGTATCTATTTAGGATAGATGCCTCACAGGGTCCTCCTCCTCACATGCTCCTTTTCTCCATTAAACTTAGCAACCCCTCTGGACTTTCTCCTTTCACTAATGTATCTATAGAAAGTCTTGTCACCTTCTTTACTGTTCGCGTGCTAGTGTTTCTCAGTTTGGGACTTTGCCTGCCTTACTGCCTTACCTGCTTCCCTTAGGGCAGTTTGGTATGCCTCCCTATCTTCATCCCGCTGTGTTCCTTATATTTTCTGAAGGCCAGCCTTTTGGCTCTGACCTTTTCTGCTACTGTATTTGAGAACCAAAGTGGTTTCTTCTTCTTTGCACTTCCTTTTCTGTCTAACACAATGGGATGTTGCTTCAAGTATTGTATCCTTAATGCTTGCCCACTTTGCCTGTACCTCCTCACCTGTGTTTCTTTTTGCCAGGGCTAGCTTAACTTTGTTGGTCATCTTATCAAAGTCAGCTCCTCTGAAGTCCCATATTTTGCTTTGGAATGGGATGATTTAGATGTAGTAGCCAAATTGAACCATACCATGTGATGGTCACTGGCCCCCAGGTGACCTTCTACCTGAGATCTGTGATCCCTTCTTTGTTAGTCAGTACTAGATCTAGGATAGCCCTGTCTCTGTGGGTTGCTGTACCAGTTGTTTGAGGCCCTCCCCTGCAGGAATCCACTATGAGTCTAGTTCTGGCAGATGTTCCTGCTGGTATTGACCAATCTGTATCTGGCATGTTGAAGTCTCCCATTATCAGAACCTCCCTTTAGCTGTCATGTTTTGTATATCTTCTAACAGTAATGTGTCTATGTCCTCCCTCTGGTCTGGGGGCCTGTAGACAACCCAGTTCTTATGGCTGTCCCATTCTGTTTCAGGGTGACCCACAGTTCTTCTGGCTCCTTATGTGTATTCTGAATTTCTGTAGCTTTGATATTTTTCAGTAACATACAGGGCCACCCCTCCCCCTTTTGCACCTCGGTCTCTTCTGAACAATACATAGCCAGGTACTGAAGTCTCCCAAGTGTGGTTACTGGTAAACCACGTCTCACTAGTGCTACTATGTCAGTTTTAGCCTCTGACATTGTGCCTGCAGGTCTGGGATCTTATTTCCCAGGCTGTGAGCATTGTGTACATGATTTTCCATTGGCCAGATTTTGGTGTGTTAGTTGTTGGGTGAAGTTTGGCATTACCCCTGTGCGTCGTATGGGGAGACAAACCTTTTTTCTTACCTGGTGATGCAAGTGAACAGCAAACACGCTGAATTCCTGTTTGACCACTAGCTGAGGGGAGGTGTTCTTCCCATTCGACGTATGGGTGCTGCACCCCTCTCCCATTGCTAGTTTAAATATTCTGCAAGGCGTCAAACTTCTGCCCCAATGCACTGACTCCTCTTTAGTCAGATGCAGTCCATCAAATTTAAAGAACTTTACTCCAGAACTGTTGCCAGTTCCTACAAATCTGTGTCATTTTCCTGGCACCAGTCCTTGAGCCACGTGTTTAGCTCCCTATCTCCCCTTCTCTGACCTTCCGTCCATCTGCTCACTTCTCCCAGACTGGCAGGATCTCAGAAGGAGATGCCGGACGAAATAGATGATAGTTGTCACCCAGCCTAGTCAGGTGTTCCTTGGTCTCCCAACTGACCGGCTGGCGAGATCGTAGTCCTATGTGTACTAGGACATCAATGTTTTCTCCTGCTTTGTGAACAATTTTAGCAATGCGGTCAGTGTCTCTCCATGCTGATGTACCTGGGAGACATCTGACCATCACCCTAGCTGGAGATGGGTATCAACTCCCGAATCATGAGTCTCCTATGATCAAGTTTTTTAGTTTCCTTTGTGCTTGTTTAGTTTTGGTTCCTGATTTGGGTGAGTATTGTTGTGCTAGCTCCTGTGCCTCAGTGTCCTGCTCTGCAGTGTCTTCTGCCTCTTTATTTGATTTCAGAGATAGAGGCAGATACCTGTTTGTAGTGTTTATATGGTTTTGGAGGTAATGTGTTGGAGGCAGAAAGTGATGGGGCACCTGATTTGCTCCTCCTAACCACCTGCCAACCTCCTGGACCAACTACCCTCTGCGGTCGAGGTTTTTCTGTTGGATGCTGGGAAATGGCGGTGGTTCTTATAATGTATTTCCTCTTCAATATGAAATTTGAGGCGTGCAATCTCTGCCCATGCTGCCTGGAGCTGAGACCTAAGATCTCCAAAGGCCCAGCATGTAGGACAGTGTCCTAAATCCTGTAAGACTGTCCTTCTGAAAATTGTTCCACAGTACCTGCAGTTAATGAAATCCATTCCAAATAAGTTGCTGGGTTTGTAACCTAGTCAGAGTAATTTAGGATAGATGCTTTTCCTTGGTCCTCCTCCACACGCTCCCCTTTGATCTTTGCAATACCCCCTCTGGACTTTCTCCTTTCACTAATGTATCTACAGTATAAAAAGTCTTGTCCCCTTCTTTTACTGTTCGTGCTAGTGTTTCTTCAGTTTGAGACTTTGTCTGCCTTGCTGCCTTCCCTGCTTCCCTTAGGGAAGTTTGGTATACCTCCCTATCTTTGTCCCACTGCATTCCCTTATATTTCCTGAAGGCCAGCCTTTTGGCTCTGACCTTTTCTGCTACTGTTTTTGAGAACCAAAGTGGTTTCCTCCTTCTTTTGTTCTTGCTTTTCTCCCTAACACAATGGGATGTTGTTTCAAGTATTGCATCCTTCATGCTTTCCCACTTTGCCTGTACCCCCTCACTTGTATTTCTGCTTGCCAGGGCTAGCTTAACTCTGTTGGCCATCTTATCAAAGTCAGCTCCTCTGAAGTCCCATATTTTTGACTTGGAATGGGATTATTTAGTTCTAGTGGCCAAATTGAACCATACCATGTGATGGTCACTGGCATCCAGGTGACCTTCTACTTGGAGATCTGTAATCCTTTCCCCATTAGTCAGTACTAGATCTAGGATAGTCCTGTCTCTTGTGGGTTGTTGTACCAGTTGTTTGAGGCCCTCCCCCTGCAGGGAATCCACTATGTGTCTAGTTCTGGCAGATGTTCCTGCTGGTATTGACCAATCTGTATCTGGCATGTTGAAGTCTCCCATTATCAGAACCTCCCTATTAGCTGTCATGTTTTGTATATCTTCTAACAGTGAGGTGTCTATGTCCTCCTCCTGGTCTGGAGGTCTGTAGACAACCCTAGTTTGTATGGCTGCCCCATTTCCTGTTTCCAGTTCTTCAGACTCCTTATGTGTATTCTGAATTTCTGTAGCTTTGATATTTTTATTGATGTAAAGGGCCACCCCCCTTTTTGCACCTCAGTCTCTTCTGAACAATACATAGCCTGGTACTGAAGTCTCCCAAGTGTGGTTACTGGTGAACCATGTCTCGCTAATGGCTACTACATCCAGTTTAGCCTATGTCACTGTTGCTTGCAGGTCTGGGATCCTGTTTCCCAGACTGCAGGCATTTGTGTACATGATTTTCTATTGGTCAGATGTCGGTGTGTTAGTTGATGGGCAAGGTCTGGCGTTTCTCCTGCGCATAGTATGGGAAGCCAGACCTTTTTCCTTACCTGGTGATGCAAATTAACTACAAACATGCTGAACTCCTATTTGATCACTAGCTAAGGGGGGAGGGGTGTTCTTCCCATTCAATGTATCAGGTGCTGCACCCCTTCCCCTTTTGCTAGTTTAAATATTCTACAAAGACATCAGACTTCTGCCCCAATGCACTGACTCCCTCCTTAATCAGATGCAGTCCATCGAATTTAAAGAACGTTCGCTCTCAAAACTGTTGCCAGTTACCTACAAATTTGTGTCATTTTTCCTGGCACCAGCCCTTGAGCCACATGTTTAGCTCCCCTATCGCCCCTTCTCTGACCTTCCATCCATCTGCCTCCTCTCCCAGACTGGCAGGATCTCAGAAAAGGAGATGCCAGATGAAATGGATGACAGTTTGTCTCCCAGCTTGGTTGGGTGTTTCTTGGTCTCCACAACTGACTGGCTGGCATGATCATTACTCCCTATGTGTACCAGGATGTCAATGTTTTCTCCTGCTTCCTGCACAATTTTAGCAATGTGGTCAGTGTCTCTCCACACTGATGTACCTGGGAGACATCTGATCATTACCCCCAGCTGGAGGTAGCTATCAACTCCCCAAATCATGGAGTTTCATATGATGAGAAGTGTTTTGGATTTCCTTTTTAATTTTTTTGTTTTGGTCCCTATTTTGGGTGAATTTTGTTGCCCTAGCTCCTGTGCTGCAGTGTCCTGTTCTGCAGTGTCCTCTGCCCCTTTGTTTGATTTCAGAGATAGAGGCAGATACCTGTTTGTAGTTTTTATATGGTTTGTGAAGGTGATACATTGGAGAACACTGAGTGATGTGGCACCAGATTTGCTCCTCCTAACCACTTGCCAACCTCCCAGACCAACTACCCTCTACGGTCGAGGTGCTTTAGTTGGATGTTGGGGAAATGGCGGGTGGTTCTTATAATATGTTTCCTCCTGAATATGTGATTTGAGGCATGCAATCTCTGCTCACGCTACCTGGAGCTGAGCCCTTAGATCTCCGATGGTCCAGCATGTAGGACAGTGTCCTAAATCCTGTATAACTGCCCTTTTGAAAAGTGTCCCTCAGTACCTGCAGTTAATAATATCCATTCCAGTTGAGTTGCCGGGTTTATAATCTGGTCCGAGTAATTAGAAGGAGGAAAATGAAAGCAAAAGTTTTATTTTTTGTTTTATTTGTTTGTATTTGTATAACTTGTTATAACAAGTTAAATTACTTGTGCCCCTGTAAGTGAGGTTGCTGTGTGGATACTCCTCTGATCCTCCCTTTTCTGCTTTGCTACAGGAAATGTAGGAAGGAAGGAAGGAAGGAAGGATAGACAGACTTACAGATAGATAGAAGGCTCCAAAGTTCTGTCTCTGATGAAGAAGCTTTATTCTTTGATGGAAAAAAAGGACATGAAGCAATTGGGGATGGCATCCCTATATGCTGTATAGCAATGGCAAGCTTATGCCTCTGACTGCTGTTGACGAGTGTTGGTGTCTTTGACCCAAAATGTTCTGAGTCCTGTAGGGTACTAGTATCCCTGGCTCTAAAATGAAGGAGTGTGACTGTATGGAAGAGACTGACTCAATGAAGATCTGTCATTATAAAAACACACACACACACATAACCTAAATCCTGAGGTTGCTATAAGTGTGTGGGGTTCAGTGACTGTAAAACCCCATTAGGTTTACCCTCATGGGTTTATGTCATCAGCGGAACCCCAATATGTTTTAACACGTCATACTTTACAATGTCCTGTTACTTTCCATTTAACTTTTTGCTTGCAAGGATGAGTGGTTCAAGTGACTTTAAAGTGAAGTTCCCGTCAGCCTTTTATTCTGTTTACCTGTGTCGTTTATAGGCGTGAACAATGACTGCCTCTATTGCACTCTCCTAATTTCATCAGGATTTAAATGAAAATGAAGGTACTTAAGTCTGGTGTGAAAATCTGCTTTACTCCATTGCAAAGGTCATGACCCGACTCATGTAAGGCAAGGACCAGGGAGGAGCGGTGGACGTGGCCTATCTGGATTTCAATAAGGCCTTCAACACCGTTCCACATGGTGGAATGGTGCATAAGCTGGACAGACTAGGGGTGGACCTCAGGATCAGCAGGTGGGTGGAAAACTGGTTGAAGGGAAGGAGTCAGATGGTGGTGGTAAATAGGACACATTCCAGGGAACGGGCGGTGAACAGTGGGGAGCTACAGGTGTCAGTGCTAGGACCAATACTTTTCAACATCTATGTTAGTGACCTAGCAGAGGGTCTGGAGGGATGGGTGTGCCTGTTTGCAGATGACACAAAGGTCTGCAATAGGGTGGATTCACCTAGTGGGGTGCAAGCCAAGAGGCAGGACCTGGAGAGGCTAGAGAGGTGGTCTGACACCTGGAAATTGAAGTTTTATGCACAAAAGTGCTTGCTGATGCACCTGAGGAGGAGGAATAGGAGGGAAACTTACTCCCTTGGTGGGGTGGTGATTAAGGAGAAGGAAACGGAAAGGGATCTTGGGATTATGGTATTGCGTGACCTCAAGGTGGGCAGCCAGTGTAGCAGGGCGGTGGGAAAGTCAAATGGAATGTTGGCCTGCATTGTGAGGGGTTTTAATGGCAGAAAGAGGGAGGTGCTAATGCCGTTATACAGAACCATGATCAGGCTGCATCTGGAGTATGGGATGCAGTTCTGGAGGCCTCACCTATGAAGAGATGTTGAGTTGATGGAAAGGGTACAGAGAAGGGCAACCAAAATGGTATGAGGAATGCAGGATGTACCCTATGAGAGAAGATTGAGAGGGCTGAATTTGTACCCTCTAGAGACTAGGCGGGAGAGGGGTGACATGATTGAGACCTTTAAGTATCTGAAGGGAATAAATAAGGTGGAGGGTGACAGCTTATTCAAATTGAAGAAAGGAGTGAACATGAGGGGACATAGCCTCAAACTGGAAGGTGGGCATTACAGAGGTAATGTCAGGGGGAAGTTTTTCATGGAGAGGGTGGTGGAGGCCTGGAACAAGCTATCGGAGGAGGTTGTTGCAGCTGAAATGGTGGAGGGGTTCAAGAGGGCTTGGAATAGATTTAAGGGGTTGGGAAAAGAGGGTGGAAGCATAACAGAAGGGGAAGGTAGGGTGTTGGGCAGAGTAGATGGGCCGTGGGGCCTTTCTCTGCCGTCATATTTCTGTGTGTGTGTGTGTATCCTGGAATTTTATGATGTTTTACTGCTAAAACCTGCAGTAGTTATACTCTGCAGTCCCTATCTTACTGTGTTATGCTGGCCATGAAACTTTTCATTGCATAGCAAATGCCCTGCTGTTTTCTGTAGTTTAAAGAGTATTTGAGTTAGAAAAAAAATGGTTTTAAGAGAATACAGGGACTTCACAAAGCATGTAATACGACTGAATGAGAGCACAACTTCTACTGTCTTGTGCAGGTACACAACATCAACCCCATTATGCCTTGCATGTGTGGGGTCATGACCTTTGCAATGAAGCAAACAGGTTTTCACACCAGGGCAAAACAGAGCAACAACCTCATTTATATTTAACTTAGAATGAAATTAGGGGGATGCAATAAAAGGAACTATTGTTTGTGCCTAAAACTGCACAGGTATACAAAATATAGGTTATGGGGACTTTCCCTTTAATGTGTGGGGAGGCAAAAATCTTTAACAAATGGTGTATGGGGGGGGGGGGTTCTGTGGGATGCCAATGCCCCCAAAAACTTTTGTTTTATTTAAGTGTTTTGTGCATTTTCATGACCTTTGAGAGTATTTTTTAAATAAAGTACAAGCCAGGTCATGGGTTAAATTTTACTGAAAAAAAAAATACTGTGGAAGAACATGAACATGTAGCATAGCACATCCAAACATAACATTTTTTAGGTCAATTTTTTTTTTGCAGTGTTAATCAAGTGTTGTTGTATCATTGGCACCCAAAAAAAGGAACAGCACACAGTAAAAATCTTTGGGAGAAGAGGAAATAGCTGCAGCAAAGCCAAGGGACTCATCATTATGATCTTCCTTTCTGTTGCTATGGGCTTTTTCACAACAACTAGCATCCTCCAGCATAAAAAAACAATAAAAAAAACAATGCAGAATTGCATAGAATAAGTATCTCAGCTAGAGAACGGAAATACTTCTAGACTCAGCTGTAAACGGAAACTGGAGCAAGAAGGTATGACTTGTATAAAGAATATAGAGGACCCTGGTCCCAGAGGTTACACCTAGAAACTGAAAAGCCATACCCAGGGTTCTCACTGGACAGGACCTGTGATAGAGAGGGTTCCTCGGCTTCAAACATGTTGCCCATAACTGCCATAACCTCTCCGACAACTGCAACTGACCCAAGTTTTGAGACAATCATAGAGGAGGTCAGGGCATTCCAAGAGCAGTTCCATGGTGATCTGGGTAAAGTGGAAGTTCAGATCCCTGAAAATGAACAACATTTGCCCTCTCTGGCTACTAGGGCAGACCAAATTCAACATATGCTAGTTCACTTGCATTATATAAAAATTTAAATCAGCTCAAGGAGAAATGAAGGGACTTGGAGCCTAAAGGGAAGAATACTCACCTATGCGAGATATCTGGGGGCTATGTTCTAATATAAACACATGCCTTTATTGTTAAAACTGCCACAAGTTTTTTTCCACTAAGTATACTTTATTAATTTTCATATTTACAGACATCTTATATACAGGAGACCATACCATATTGCATATATGTTTGTTGAACAAGTCATCCGATCTCCATACAATAATACATAACCACATTTAGTGTCTGTAATCCCCTTACCCCCGTCCACCCTACCCTCCCTCCTTCCCCTCCTTCCCAGTCCCTAGCTGCCACAAATACTATCTTGACAGTCATAAATACATATCAATGGAAAATCCTATTAAAGTGTAGGTTGGATCATAGGGGGGTATTAAAATTAGCCATTACTCAATTGGGTTGGATTAATAACAGGTTATAAAAAGGGTCCCAAAGCTTTTTGTATTTCACCATTCTTTGGGTTAACCCCGCAATAACCCGTTCCACCTGTAACGCAAACATAATTTCTTCATACCATTCGGTATGAGTTGGTATAAGGGTATCCACCCAATGTCTAAGTAATACTTTTTTGACACAAACAGATATCAATGCCATATGTGCTCTTTGGGTTTTGCCATGGAGCATCATGTAATCCCCTAAAATACATATTTCCGGGGTAAATTTGTCTGAAAGGGCTAACAGTGGGTCGAGACGGGACCTAATACTGTTCCATAATGGAAAGACTTTATCACATGACCATAACATATGCAACAAATCTCCCTGAGCTCGAGAACATTTGGTATAAAGATTAGACTGCAGGAAACCCATCTTAGATAATTTAACTGGGGTATAATACATTTTATGTACAATTTGGAATTGCATGTATCTATACCTGTCCCACTTTATATCTATATAGGTGTTTCCATATTCTTAATCAACATCTAGGGGGGTCAGAAGATGGAAGAGATTGATCCCACCAATAAAATCTTTGTCCTTCTAGTCCACCAATCATAGTCTGTAGGAATTTATAAGTGTATGAGATTAAGTGAGAAGACGGAACCGACTTGAGATACAGGGTTAATACAGTTAGAAGGGGGGGTAGTCCACCTCCCAGTACCAAAATACTGTGTTAACATGTGACTAATCTGCAGATATTTAAAAACATGAGTAGTGGACCAATGGTATTTATTATTGGCTTCCTGGAATCGCATCAGTCTCTGATTAGTAATCGGTTCCTCTACTCTTTCAATCCCCATATTGGGCCAAAAAACATTAAGTTGCATTGGTTTACCAGAGATCGACAAATTATGATTATTGAAAAGAGGTTGTGTTACATCCTTATACCCATTAGTCCTAAGTAGCCTGTTAAGTTGGTAATGTGTAGCCAAGAGAGCATCAAGCGGGGATCCCTTCAGTTTATTTGGAAGATTTTTCTTATTCAGAAACGGAAGGATTTCCGGATCCATATCGTATAGTGTACACAGGGATTTCTCGATTCCAAGCCAGAGAGGAGAGTACGTCGAATTAGACTTGTGCTCTGACGGGAGCATCCAGTGCTTAAGTCTAGTTAGGTGTATTGCAAGATAGTATAAATATAGATTGGGGGCCTGAAGACCACCATCATTTTTAGCCCGTGTAAGTTTACTATAGCCTCTTCTTGATTTTTTCCCAGCCCACAAAAAAGCATTAATAATTTTATGTACCTGCATAAACCAAGATTTGGACAAGTCCCAATTGTACATTTGCAATGGGTATAATAAACAGGGTAACACATTCATTTTTATTATACTCATACGACCCCAAAGCGATAAGGGTAATAAGGACCAACGCTTAATATCCTCTTGTATGTGATTTAGGGTAGCGACAAGGTTAAGCTTTTTCATTATTTTAGGAGAGGAGTGAAGAAAAATTCCCAAATATGTAAATTTATCTGGTTTCCACTGTAGGCCCAATCTAGATATTTCTGCTTTCTGAAAGTATTGATTAAGAGGAAGTACTTCTGATTTATCCAGGTTCAGTTTGTAACTGGAAATCAAACTAAACTGCGATATTAATTCAAGTGCTGCTGGGAGGGATTGTGAAGGAGATGAAATATGTAATAAGATATCATCCGCGTTTACGGAAAGTTTATATTCTGACGTCCCTATTGTGATCCCTGATATTAAGGGTGAAGAATTAAGTTTCCTAATAAGGGGTTCGAGAAATAAATTAAATAGATATGGCAAGAGGGGACAACCTTGCCGAGTACCTTGACTCAAATTAAATGGTGTGGAGAGTATTCTATTACAGTGAACTATTGTGGAGGGAGAAGAATACAATATTTTGACCCAAGTGAGAAATTCTGGTGGGATACCATATCTGGGAAGTAGGGAAAACAGGTATTCCCAGGAGACTCTGTCAAAAGCCTTTTCTGCATCCAAGGAAACTAAAGCTGCCGGTGTGGACGAATCCTTGGAGACAGAAAATAAGTATGCCAACTTCCTGAGATGGTCTGATGAAAGTTGACCCTTATCAAATCCTACTTGCTCTGCACTAATTAAAGAGTCCCAAACCCGGCCCGGCCTTATAGCCAAAATCTTGGCCAAGATTTTCAGGTCCGTGTTAATGAGTGAAATAGGCCTATAATTATGTACAACTGAGGGATCCTTTCCCGATTTGGGCAGTACTATAATAATGGCTTGAGTTAAGGATTTATCTGAGATACCATACTCATAAAAATATTGAAAGATATTCAAAAGAATAGGCGCTAGTGTATCTTTTAGGGCCTTATAAAAATTAGATGTAAACCCATCTGAACCGGGAGATTTGTCCATAAGTGAATCAATAGCCTCTAGTACCTCTTTTATTTCTATTGGGGCTTTAAGTACAGAGGATTGTGCCTCTGTAAGTGTAGGCAATTTAACATCTTTAACGTATGAATCCAACATTTGTTGGAAAAAAGAGAAATTAGTAGGAGTATACAACCTCTCATAATAAAGTTTAAAGTTTTCACAAATGTCTTGGGGTGAAGTCAGAACTGTACCAGTAGATGTTTGAAGGGAGGTCACTATTCTGTCAGCTACCTGAGCTCTTATTCTAAGTGCTAATAGTTTTCCTGCTCTCTCCCCCCAATCAAAATAAGTTATTTTAGATTTGAGCATAAGAAATTCGTCCTTTTCGGCCAGCAGGTGATTGTACTGGGCTCGAAAGGATTCAGCTTTTTCCCAATCCACATCAGGGGACAGAGCTGAAAGATTTGCTTCCGCCAATGTAATCTGGTCGATTAAAGAAGAAAGGGCTTGATCACTTTGCTTTTTGCATTTGACAGCCAAACGTATTAGCTCTCCCCTTAAAGTGCATTTGAGTGCATACCATAAGATATCTCTTCTGGGCATTGATAAAGAGTTCTCTGCTATGAAATTGGAAATGAAGGATTGTAAGTATTGTACTTGATCTTCTGATTTTATAATCTGGTTATTTATCCTCCAAAGTTTATCTCGCTGAATGTTAGGAGCAAGCTCTATAAATAGTTGAACCATCTGATGGTCAGATAAAGTTTTCGAGGAGTAGAAAACTGATGTGACACCAGAAAGACAGTCACTGCTGACCAGAAAATAGTCAATATGAGAAAATGTATTGTGAGTAGGTGAATGAAATGATTATTCTTTGCTGGTTGGGTACATAATTCGCCAAGGGTCTGCTAACCCTACTAGGTGCATTAGTTCCATCTGGCCTTTTTTACCTGGAGACAGCGATACTTTAGGGGGCCCTGTTCTATCCTGGCTATTTGACAACACTTGATTCCAATCTCCTCCCACAATTATTGGAATCATGGACAGTGGGGCTAACATAGCCATAAGATTTGTAAAAAATTTAGGGTCGTCAGAGTTTGGGCCATAAATAGAACCAAGAATAACCTCAGTATGACCTATTACTGCCCGTAAAATCACGTAACGACCTTCTGATTCTAAGATCTCTTGTAATAACCAAAACGGGATTCTATGGGCAATTAGGATTGCAGTACCCCTTTTACGTGAATTAAAGCCAGACCCAAAAACTTGTCCCACCTAAAGCCTGCGAAAGTAATGCACTTGAGTGGATAAAAGATGTGTTTCTTGCAAAAAAACTACATCTGCTTGTATATTACGGAGGTGTATCAGTATTTGCATATGTTTTGCCGGGGTTTATGCCCCTTTAATGTTCCATTTACAAAAATGATATCCTGACATTTTTAGCTATCTGTTACATTTTTATGTCTCACTTTTGTGACAACCAGTAACACCACTGAGTGATATTATTACTACACTTATAGTATTTGTGGCAGTACCCTCCCTCCCCAAGGATATTTTCCCATTCCCATCCCCCCTCCCCATCCTCTTGAGATAAGACCCCCCACAACATACCCTTTTGAGCATCGCGACTCCCAACCAACAAATTAGTTACCTTGATTCTAAAATACCCCATTGAATGCATATGCTCAATCCCCCTTTGCCAAGATGTGATGTTCCACCCGATTACGCGTATCCCGACTCATCCCCCCTCCCCCCAAAAAGTGTAGCATCCAATATTTTAGTTAAAGAATATTCTTCCTACCCTATACCACCTTCACAGTAGATATGCCTCTGTAAAGCCCCATGTTCTTGTTAGCTTTTAAGTTCAGGAATGTATCTATCCTTCCAACTGTAAGCACCAATCTATATATTTATTTATTTGTTAAGTAAATTTACCCATTTTCCCAATCCCACCCCCGTGAGCTCAAAACAACTATTCCCCTCATATTTAGAGCTTAACCTTCAGTTCATTGAAGTCAAACTGTTATGTGGCCCATAGAAAATCTTTTGGGTCTACAGTGAAACATAATACAGGCCATTGCATCCCCAATTTATATGCTGGAGGATAACATAAAGATATGCATAAAGTCCACAAAGAAATAGTGAATAAACTGCTAAGCTTTCCCTCCTTCAATGTTCAGGTATTGCCCCTCCATTGAAATATAAAAGGTGACCCAAATAAAAGTGCCACGTAGGTCTTGAGCGGGAAGAAAAATGAAAGTGAGTCCTGCGGTGTTGGGCCATAATGCTCGCCCACCATTTGGACTGGACCCTGTTGTTCATTGACAGATTCCCGGACCATTTGAATCTGCACAAAATAAAAAGAAAAGGAGAGGGAAAAAAGGGGGTGGAGCGAAGGGGAAAAGGAAAGGGCTTCCAGCTGCTGAGCCATACTAAATAAGGGATCCAAGAAGAGGTGTGCATAATATAATCAGATAACAAAATAATAAAAAAAAGAGAGAAAAAATGATCTTCTCCTCAGGCAAATGCCACTATGCAAAGTAGCCAGACTGTTGATCCTTCCTTCGGATACTCAATGATGAGTAAACAAATCGGGATACATAGTGGGTAGTTCTTCAGCTGCCTGGTCTGCATCTCCAAAGCTTCTCCAAGTATCCTGATACTGCACCATCAATTGAGCCGGGTAAATCATCCGGAATCGAATTCCAGCCGCTATCAGCTTTTTAATGCAACTATGATAGGCTGCCCGCTTCTGTCTGACACTAACTGGCAGATCTTGAGAGAATCTGAGCTTGGCATCTTCCCATTTAATCTCTTGAAGCTCTTTAACTTTCTCTAGGATATGCTGTCGGTCAATGTAGCTCAAGAGCCAAAAAATGAAAGGCCTAGGCTTAGCCCCTGGGGGAGGTTGAGGTTTCAGCGAGCGGTGGGCCCGTTCTACCTGGTACACTGTGGACTGGGGTGGAGGACCTGCTATTTTAGCCAAAAGCTTCTGTGTGAACTGAATTATGGCTGATCCTTCAGCTTCTTCAGGCAGCCCAAACACCACAATATTATTCCTCCTGTTCCTCCCCTCCAGATCTCCTAGCTTACTCTTGACTTTATTCAGCCTCTGCCTTAATGTTACCACATCTGGCTCTAATCTTATCTGCCAATTTTCTAGCGAAGATGTACGGGCAGAAACATCCGATATTTTCTTGTTTGTTTCTCTCAATTCCGCTTGAATATTCTTCAGGTCTAGGGCAAATTCTTTAAACCAGTCCTTAATGCTAGCCATGTCTGCCAAGAACGTGTCTTCTGACAGGGGGAACAGAGTTGCTAGCTGACGCCGCTGCCTTATTAGGAGTTGCGGTCTGTGTTTTGGTTTTCTTCGCCGATTTACCTGGCGTCTGCGGCAGTGTCTGGGCCGGGAGAGCCTGCCGCATTTCAGCATCCATTTTCACCTCTTAAAGATTGAAAGCTGCTCCAGTAGTTTCTCTCAAATCCTCTCAGTTTTGGACAACTATTAATAAAGTTTGAGTGCTCAATCTTAAGTAGAACCTTACAAATGTTTGTAATTTTGGAGAGTTCGGGGGAACCGAGTTGGCGAACGTCTGCTCAGGCTGAAGACATCACGTGATCTCCTGCCACAAGTTTTTTTTAATTTACCATTAAAAAGGTCAGTCCATCAAGCCCTGTCCTCAAAGCCGGTAGACCCAGCAGTGAGGGCCATGCTCTATTGTCTTCCACCTGCTTCCAAACTACAAATGGACAAGCAGACAATTGTAAATACAATACTATGTCATGGGCACAAAAAGACATTTATCCTGATGTACATACATTCTAGTTGGAGAAGTTGGCAATGATAACTCTCCTGATGGTCAGGTGTGCAGAAAGAAATAACAACCTTCTCTTCTCTTCTCTGGTTAGATCTGTCCCCTCAAGCCCCAACACCAACAACCACATAGAATTCATTGAATAATCCCCTCCTCACCCTGAAATATTTACCCAGAATCAGTACCTTGGGGAGAGGAGCGAAAGGCTGCAGTAAAGACAAGGCACTCACCATCATCAGCATGATCCTTCAGTCCTTTTTACAGCTGCACAGTGGAGCTATGCATGACCTATTGCTATTACAGAGAGAAGGGAGCTTTGCCAATGAAGCACATAACTGGGACTCTGGAAGCACATGACTACGAGTGGGGGGGGTAGTGGTACCACGTGACCGCGAATACACCACAGCTGTGGACAGCTCTGTGTTTCTGCCAGAGTGGAACTGAATATCTCAATGCTGCCACTGTCCTCCTTAGCTTGGGATTTTCAGGTTGCTGTGAGGGTTGCTGTAGACAGGCTCAGTGGCTTTGTAGTGACCGTGATGCAAGTTTGAGGACACTCACAGCATCAGCATCACCACTCCCCGTCGCACTATTTTCTTACTCCCAGCCCCTGAGTAAACAAGGGAACTCCAAAAGGTGCATTTCCAAGCCTTACAAGTATGACGCCATGGGTAGCTAGTGAAATGCAGCCAGCAGATCATTTCCAGGTAGGGATATCACCCCAGAATACCTCAGGATAGCCATTGATGGCCAAGTGTGGGACAGACCAGCAGATCCAGCTGTGGTACACAATATAGGCTACGACAAGTGCTGCCTGGGAACTGAAATCTGCTGCTGTTCTCTGGTATTCTTAATGCTCTTGGAGAGGGTCACCTGAAATTGAAGCACATGGCTGGGTTCCATCAGTTTTCATGTTGGGTGAGATGAAGATCCTGGAGAGTGGTAAGCTGCTGCTGCACTGTGACTGAAAGCTGAGCAAAATGTCCAAAGCCGTGGGTTTGGGTAACATACTGTATACTGCGATAAGTGTCTGCCTGCCTTGGTCTGTGCTAAATATGCCAAATTATTGCTGCACTTCTCGTGTTTTAGTTATAGACTGTTTAAAAAACTGCAGCAACCCTGGAGAAACTTACTATGTTGAAACCTTTGTTGATCAAAAAAACCTCTACCTTTAGGCTCCTACTGAACCAGGAAGTAATTCATCATGTTGGTTGGTAATATATTTTAAAGCAGCAGTGCAACGAAATTGGGCAAAAAGTTTGTACCTACTTTTTTTTTCACTAAAAAAGATTCCAGGCATCTTCCTGTTTTATTTGGTGGTAACATTCTCTAGTTCTACCAAAATCTGAGTATTTTATAAATGTTTTAATTTAGTTTTATTTTTCTCAGGACAAAAAGATGCCCACCACATTTGACTTAGAAATAGAATTGAAGACCTGTCAAGGGTTAGAAACAAGGACACAAAATGAACTCATAGTATGCAGCATAGACGGTACCTAGAAAGGCTACATGTCAATTTGTCCCAGTCATTTCTCTCCACAACAACTCGTCCCGGACTAGTAGATCCTACGTCAATCAGCTCCAACTTCAATTTATCCCCAGACAATTCACCCCCAGTGTAAATACTATAAAATAAATTCCAGGTGAGTGCAATTAACCCACCTGGATGAGGCAATGTGCTTGAGGGTTGTAGAAGTGGAAGTCATACTATAATTGTTGTTGGAGTACGGTACAATATGCAGTGGAAGTGAATTCTCTGGGCATGAACTAACCTGGGAGCCAATCTGACGCCAGAGCTAATAGTCTGGGGTGAGTTGTCACAGAGCAAAATGACTGGGACAAATTGACATATCCACATCTAGAAAGTAGTTTTGATGGGTATGCAACTGTAACCCCCCCTGCAAATGGGGGTTCCCAAAAGTCTTCCAGGAGCTTGACTGAATGCTCCAAGTCTGGGTGGTGTTTGGCATCTGAGCTGCTTAACTGTGGTTGTAAGTGAGTGCTATTTGAGCCTCCAGGTACTGTCTCTTTAAGAGCTGTCTGCTTGCAGACTTAACTAGTTTGTATGGGGGGACTGTGTATTTAATGCTCAAATCCCGCCCGAGCTGCGGAGTAATCACTCCATTTTGTGGTCGCTGACGGTGTAAAGGGAGCCCATCTGAAAGTTGTAACTGTTTGCCTGTAATCATTTAAAGCATTTGCAGAATTGTAGTTTGTCTAACCTGCCTTTATTGCAGCTGGGACTCTGTGTGTGTGTTACCTCTCCATTTTGGACCTAAACTGCTGTGCTGGGCCAATTGGGTTAAGGGAGCCCTAAAATGGAGCCTGTGGATGAATCAGAACTTTGATTCTTAATTTGAGCCAGCCACAACGGGATTGTATGGGCAGTGACTCTGGGAAATGTAGTTTTGACCTTGGTGCCTTTTTCTACCAACAGAGGGAGTCTTATTGTGAGTGACAGCTGAATCAGCCAACAGAATAGTGTGGAGCTAAAGGAAATGCCCTGCTCTGTGACTGAAAAGATCAGATCAGTTGTGGCAATGAAGAGAGAAGGAGCTGTGTGCTTCTGCGGTGTATAGTTTCTCATGGGAAGCGCGTGTGAGGCCCTGAATTCGGTCTGCAGCCTTTGTGAGTGCCAGTTTGGACTGAATCCGAGTTGTGAGGAGAAAGAAGCACTAGAAATGTGGAAACCAGGATCACCCTGTAGAAGACTAGAGAAATTGCTGAATTGCGCTCGGTCTGTCAGGAACTGAAGCAGCTATGTGTGCTCCTGGGTATTTTGCAGTAATTGTGATTGCGATCGAGGAGCAGCCTGCCTGGTATAGTATTTTCCTCTTACATATAAATGTGCGTAGTGCTTGTGGGGAATCGCTATTTCCAATCCCCTGTGCTGTGTGCTGTGTGTTGAAGCTGGAAGCAAACCCCAGCTTGTCTCGAACTAAGTCCGTTTGCTATAAACTGCAGTGGGGTCCAGTCACAAGGACCTTGTCTCCATGCCCTGCTCTTTCTGACAACCCAGAAGAACATCCGCCATCCGGTTCTCAGCTTGGGTATTGTGAGTACAAATCAGGGTATTCCCCTGCAGCCTGTTTTCAATCACAAGTTTGTCATCTAATTCTTGTTGTTTCTTTGCTTCATGGACTGAGCCATCAGGCTCCGGATTACAATTGGGTGTTGTGCATATATTTTCTTCTACAGGGCCCTATCCATCTGCACCTGCTGGCCAACCCCAGGCAACGGACCTGGCTAGCCCCCCCCCCAACCTGGGTACCCAGAGTGTGACTTTTCAGACCCTGTATGTTTGCACAGTACTGTGATTTAAAGTCACTAATTAACCTGATTTCCCCTTCCCATGTTACTGTTCCCTAAATAAATCATAATTGTTGTTGTTGCTAAACTTTAAACTGTCTGAAGTGTCAGTAACATCATGCCAAGCACTGTATTGGTTTGTGTATGCTGCTTAACCTTATTTTTCAGGGGGTCCTCAGAGACGAACCTGCGAATCAGTCTCGAGGGTAAGTGGCACCTTATGAATGAACAGTGTGTACATGTGGGGGGTATTGGTACTATAACTCCTGTGCATCATGTGGGCCATTAAAGGGATTAGAAGGGGGTCTCAGTGTCCCAGAGGGCTGTGACCAAACTAGACCAACCATTACAAACCCTGACCTTTGGGTGGAGGCACCCGCCATAGAACCTAGGCCCCTCAACCTGTCAGTAGTCAAGCAGGCAGGGGTAGTAGCCCTTGGGATAGCGCCACCTGGGGGTTACATCTTGTAGGCACAGCTGGGATTTTGTGTCCTCTAGTGGTCACATTTACAAACCACTGTTAAAAAAAATAAATGGGTACCACAACAGAAGTGGCTGTGCACCAGTTGGTGGAGTGGAGTACTGGGGAGGAGATCGACTCCAAAAATGCTATGCTTATCCTGGACATCCCCCTGGGTATCAATACAGACACTGTACAGGGAGTACTTTCCAAGGTGGAAGGTTTACAAAAACCCTGTGGTGGTGGGTCAACATGCTGACCTGCTCACCCACACTTTCATGGCCCTAGTAGAGTATAAGGACCCCATAGATAGCTCCAAAGTGCCACAGACTATTATCCCAGAGGGATCCCTCACTGCCTGGAGAGTGATAATTAAGGACAGTAGAGACCCGGGGGGAAATGAGCCCCCCCACTATCTGAAACTTTTGAGGAGAAATTTGCTAAATTGTTGCTGGAGGAAGGGAAAACTGTGGATGACTTGAAGAAACTATTCTTGCCACCTGGGGTTGTTCCTCCTCCAACACCCTCTCCCACTCCAGTACCCGTTATGGTGGCTGAACCAATGCAGGCTCCTATTTCTGCACCTGCCATTAGTCACGACTCTTACCGAAGGTTGAGGATCTTCTCTGGCACCCTCCCCACCCTCCAGGGGGAGGATGATTGGGACACCTGGATAGATTGTGTTGCCCCCCTGATACCTGAATGGCAGTGTGTGGAGGCTGAGAAACGAAAAAGAATCATAGAAAGTCTGAGGGGTCCTGCCCTAGAGGCCATTAAATTTTTGAGGTCCACAAATCCTGAAGCATCTTCTCAGAAATACCTATCTGTGCCTGAAGGCAATTTTGGGAGCATTGAGTCAGGAGAGAGCTTGATGTGGAAATTTCAAGGTACAAAACAGTGGCCAGAGGAAAGTTTTTCTGCATATGTTACTCGTCTGGAAAGAGCTCTGCAGAAGGCTTACCGAAAAGGTGGGGTAGCTGCCAGTGACTTAAACCGTGTAAGGTTGGAGCACCTACTACAGCATGCAAAGCATTCTAAATTGCAGCTCCTTCAATTAAGGCTCCCAGACAGAAGGGGTAACTTAATAAAAGAACTTCGGGAGGTTGAAGATGAGGAGGGGGATTCTAATTCTGGGGTGAGTGCAGCCCAAGTGATCACAGCATTGTAAGGTCCTTGTGAAGTGGGGACCAATGAGGGTGTGCCACCATCAGGTGAACTGCTGAGAGAGATCAAGGAATTCAAAATCAGTCTCTTTATGAAGGCCGTGCCTGCAAGTACAGGCCCCGACCTATATCCGACTGCATCTGCTATGGGGTTGGGGGTACCCACCCAGGCATCTCCTGCTGACAACAGCTCAAAACTCAATGTCTTGACCATGGAAGTGGGGAAATTGATGAGCTGCCTCCAAATGCTTATCACGCCGCAGACAGAGATGGCACCAAGGTGTCCAGTTAGTAGTACCCCCATCCTGGCTCCCAGTGTGACGCCTCAGCCAACTCAAACTCCAGAAAGTATGTTTTGCTATAATTGTGGGAAGGATGGGCACATGAAGAGAAAATGCTGGTCCCCAAAAGACACAGACAAAGTTGTATATAGGCTACAAGTAGAGCTTCAGAGAACAAATCAGCGGTTAAGAGGTGCACGAATGATCCCAGTGAGGGTCCCAAAAATGCTAACTCACATCCCTTTGTGGCAAGGTCAGTTGCTCAGGCCCCCGCTACCGCCTCTCCAGACTGGTCCAGAATAGTGGGTCCCTCCATCGAGACCACTGTAAAGGTGAATGGAGTGTCTACAAGAGCTGTATTAGACAGTGGCTCCCAAGTGACAATTATGTTCCAGGATTGGTATCAGAAGCATTTGTCAGACGTACCCTTACAACCATTGGAAGGACTGCATGTATGGGGGTTAAGTGAGAAGGCCTACCCCTTCTCCAGGTGTATCCGAATTTGGCTGCCTTTCCCCACCTCCATGGCTGGAGTGGCAGAGCAAGTAGAGACCCTGACCTTAGTGTGTCCCCCTACTGGACTGTATGATGGGGTTCCGCTACTAATTGGGATGAATGTGCATATGTTTGGACGGTTGGCGCAGTTGTGTTATGAGAAACAGGGGTCACAGACTGGTACAGCTTTAAGAATTCCAGCATTGATCAAGAAGGCCTATGATGCCCAGAGAGATGCTGACAAAGTGGAACCAGAGGAACCGGTTGGAATTGTCTGGAAAAAGGATCCTGAGTCTCTGATCCTGGCGCCAAATGCCCAGTGTACCTTACAGGGGAAGGTCCGTATCAGAAAGGATGTCAGGAATAAAATCCTCCTGCTGGGTGCTCCAGGCGATGGGGAATTGCCGAAGGGACTGCTGGTCAAGCCAAGTATTTTGCCTGCCAGAGCCCATGCTTATGCCAGACGGGTAATGGTCCAAGTTTATAATGTGTCTGATAGAGAGATTTGAGTAAATAGAGGTTGCACACTGGCTAATGTGCATTGTGCAGATACTGCAATGTTGCCTAGTAACAAGTGTTCAGGGGAGAATGACAGAGTGATGCCCGACTTGTTTGATTTTGGTGACTCCCCGTTGCCAGCAGAATGGAAGATGAGAATCAATAGAAAGCTTGCCCAGAGAGACCAGGTGTTTTCTTTCAAAGAATGGGACGTAGGATGTGTGCAAGGAGCTGAGCACCACATCCGGCTGCATGATGAAAGGCTATTTTGTGAGAGGTCTTGACACCTGGCACCTGCTGACATAGATGATGTGAGACAGCATCTGCAAGAGATGCTTGCTGCTGGTGTAATACAAGAATCCAGAAGCCCATATGCTTCACCTGTTGTGGTAGTAAGAAAAAGGAATGGGACAGTAAGGATGTGTGTGGATTATCACACCTTGAACCGGCGGACTATCCCTGATCAGTATACAATGGCCCGCATCCAGGATGCTTTAGACTGCCTGAATGGTAGCAAGTGGTTCTCCATGCTGGATCTTCGCAGTGGGTACTACCAGATCCCGATGGCCCCAGAAGACCGTGAGAAGACAGCCTTTATCTGTCCGCTTGGCTTCTATGAATTCATGAGGATGCCTCAAGGGATTTCAGGTGCCTCAGCCACTTTTCAATGACTGATGGAGCGTGCAGTGGGGGGACATGAACGTATTAGAGTGCCTGGTGTACCTGGATGATGTTATTGTGTTTGGCAGCTCACTGAAGGAACATGAGAGCAGATTGTTCAATGTGTTGGACCTACTGGGAAGACTTTGGCCTAAAACTGTCCATTGATAAATGTCAATTCTTCCAAACATCTGTAAAGTAAGTGGGACACATAGTCTCCACTGAAGGAATAGAGACCGACCCAAGTAAAGTTGAGGCCTTGACCACCTGGCCACAGACCCACAATCTAAAAGAAATTCAAAGATTCCTGGGATTCTGTGGCTACTATCGCCATTTCATCAAGGACTATTCAAGAGTGATCCGTCCTTTACTTAATCTTACTCAAGGTTACCCTTCTACCCACAAAAAATACAAGAGGTCGGTTTCTTCTGAGTCTGAGAGAGTGTATTTCCATCCCAATGAAGTATTTGGAGCCAGATGGACACCTGAGTGTGAAGCTACTTTTCATGAGATTATATATCAACTTACCCACGCTCCTGTCCTTGCCTATGCAGATCCAGCGAAGCCCTATGTCTTGCCCACTGATGCTAGCATGCAAGGCTTGGGGGCTGTATTGTACCAAGAGCAAGAGAATGGCCTGAGACCAGTGGCTTTTGCCAGTAGAAGACTGACCCCATCCGAAAAGAACTAACCTGTACATAAGTTAAAGTTCCTAGCTTTGAAGTGGGCTATTGTTGACCAGTTCCACGAGTACTTGTATGGGGCTAAGATACTAGCAAAAACTGACAATAATCCTTTGACCTACGTGCAGACTTCAGCTAAGCTGGATGCCTCTGGCCATAGATGGCTTTCTGCATTATCTACATATGACTATGCTGTTGAACACAGAGCAGGCCTGAACCACATAGATGCTGATGCTCTCTCCCGGGGGGCCTGTTCCTTGGAATGACTGGGTCAGACTGTCAGAACCTGATATTCGAGCACTCTGCCAGAAGTTTGACAGGGAGGACCAAATGTCCACGGATGCAGTGGACTGTACGGTGGATTGTTTGGGACCCTCTGAGAATTGCATACCTGCTGCTTATTGCCACTTTTCTGCAACAGATATTGGTGCACTGCCTCAGCTGGACAATGACAGTATTCAGCAGGCTCAATCCCGAGATCCCATGATCAAATCAACTTTAGAAGCCCTCTATGCAGGGAAAGATGTGTCCAAATTACGCTCCACTGATTTGAGAACTGCATTGTTATACAAGGAAGGTCCTAAGTTGAAACTGATCAATAGACTGTTATACAGAGAAACAGTAGACAGAGGGGGACAAATAGACAAACAACAACTAGTGCTGCCCACTGCCTTTTGAGACTCAGTACTGAGGTCCTTACACAACCACATGGGGCACCTTGGTATAGACAGAACACTTGACTTGGTGAGATCCAGATTCTATTGGCCTAAGATGGGGGCTGATGTTGAGCAACAAATTTGAACTTGTAGTCGCTGCTTACAGAGGAAAGCTTTACCCCAGAGGGCTTCCCCCCTTGTTAGCATCACCACCAGTGCACCCATGGAGCTGGTCTGTATTGATTTTCTGAGTTTGGAGTCAGATCAAAGAAACATTAGTAATGTTTTGGTGGTCACTGACCATTTTACGAGATATGCCCAAGCTTTCCCCACCAAAGACCAGAAGGCATCCACTGTAGCAAAAGTACTTGTAGAAAACTTTTTTGTTCACTATGGGGCTCCACAAGGAATCCATTCTGATCAAGGGAGAGACTTTGAGAGTCGTCTGATCAAAGAGATGCTTCCTCTGTGGGGAGTGCGAAAGTCCAGAGCCACCACTAACCACCCCCAGGGGGACCCATAGCCTGAACATTTCAACCGTACTTTGCTAGATATGTTAGGCACCCTCCACCCAAAGGACAAGCCTAGATGGAGCCAACAAATTAGCACCCTGGTATATGCCTACAACTGCACCAAAAGTGATGCCACTGGGTTCTCCCCCTACCGCCTGATGTTTGGAAAAGAAGCTCAACTGCCGGTAGATGTATGTTTTAGAGTTTATCCTGATGGGGCTCGAGCTGACAACTATTTACAGTATGTGCAGAAGTTAAAGGCCCAGCTAAATCATGCATACCAACTGGCTCAAACCATGGCTACCAAAAGAAATCTGGCCAACAAAGAAAGGTATGATAAAAAGGTGAAAGCACAGGAACTCCAGAAGGGAGATCGGGTATTGCTAAGAAATCTGGGACTGCATGGCAAACACAAGATTGCTGACAGATGGCACCATCTCCCTCACATTGTAGTGGGCAAACTAGATGATCTGCCTGTGTACAAAGCAAGGCCTGAGAATAATTTAAAAGATGTTAAAACAATGCATCGAAATCATTTACTGCCCATTGGACAAATCTTGATTGAGTCTGAGCCCCCAGAAAATGCCCCCTCTGGACCAGTGACTGGACCTACCGCTAAGAAAAAATCAAAAAAGTCTGCACCTACAGAAGCTGAGCTAAAGTGTTCCCCTGCACAAGTCCCAGTTGAACATGACTGTCAGTCCATGTCAAAGGAAAGTGAGTGTGGCTTTGAATACTACCCTTCTTACGAACTGAGTCAATTGTTTCGGGGCAATCCCCTAGTCAATCCTGGAGATGAAGCTGGACCTTCCGGACTGTTTAAGGCCCCAACTTTGTCCCTGGAGCCAATGCTCCCAGAAAGTGAAGTGCAAAGCATCAAGTCAGATGATATGGAATCACTGTGTATGGTTGAACTGTTTGAGCTTTCAGAGGTGGAAAATGATGGACTGGAACAGACTGGTGATATACCAGAACAAGAAGAGTATTTTGAGTGCCCTGACAGTCCACTGCCAGTGTCTGAAAGCTCTCCATGGGAGCCAAGTGTTGTGGACTCAGAGATTGTAACTCCTGGAGCTGAAAGTGCCCCAAGTTCTAGCTTCTCTACCCCAATGGAGACTCCCCTGACAAGTGAGGACAATGCTGAAAATGAGGCTCTGAGTGCACAGACTGCAACAGTTCCCCCTAGAAAGACTGGTCGAGCTGTAAAGCCTGTGGTGCACCTCAGTTATGATTCCCTTGGGAGGCCTGTGGACTTGCCTCTCAATGTTGTCCATAAAGGAGTATATGTGTCTCCGAGCTCATTGCCCAAACTGAACATCAGTGCTAACTCCAAGTTTCTTGTGTTGCCCTCTAGGTGTGGTGCCCCTGCCCCGTCCAGCCCCAGGGTAGCTGATAGGGAGGGGCCCCCTCTCTTCAGGTTTCATGTGCAGGAGGTAATAACCTGAGTTATGGTACAATGTGTGTATAATACTGTGAAAAAGTGATGTACTGAAAAGTTTCAGAAATGTGTTTCTGGTAAGATGATATGTTGACTGATAATTACATGTATAAGCCTAATGTGATACTGATGTAAATATATATGGTTGTACTGAAACTTATGGGGGTACTTACTTGACGCGGACGCCAAGTTTTTCCAGGCCAGGAAGGGTATAACCGCCCTGCAAATGGGGGTTCCCAAAAGTCTTCCAGGAGCTTGCCTGAATGCTACAAGCCTGGGTAGTGTTCGGCGTCTGAGCTGCTTAACTGTGGTTGCAAGTGAGTGCTATTTGAGCCCCCACGTACTGTCTCTTAAAGAGCTGTCTGCTTGCAGACTTAATTAGTTTGTATGGGGGACTGTGTATTTAATGCTCAAATCCCGCCCGAGCTGTGGAGTAATCGCTCCATTTTGCGGTCGCTGAAGGTGCAAAGGGAGCCCATCTGAAAGCTGTAACTGTTTGCCTGTAATCATTTAAAGCATTAGCAAAATTGTAGTTTGTCTAACCTGCCTTTATTGCAGCTGGGACTCTGTGTGTGTTACCTCTCCATTTTGGACCTAAACTGCTGTGCTGGGCCACTTGGATTAAGGGAGCCCTAAAATGGAGCCTGTGGACGAATCATAACTTGGATTCTTAATTTGAGCCAGCCACAAGGGGATTGTATAGGCAGTGACTCTGGGAAATGTAGTTTTGACCTTGGCGCATTTTTCTACCAACAGAGGGAGTCTTATTGTGAATGACAGCTGAATCAGCCAACAGAATAGTGTGGAGCTAAAGGAAATGCCCTGCTCTGTGACTGAAAAGATCAGCTCAGTTGTGGCAATGAAGAGAGAAGGAGCTGTGTGCTTCTGTGGTGTATAGTTTCACAAGGGAAGCGCGTGTGAGGCCCTGAGTTCGGTCTGCAGCGTTTATGAGTGCCAGTTTGGACTGAATCCAAGTTGTGAGAAGAAAGAAGCACTAGAAATGTGGAAACCAGGCTCACCCTGTAGAAGACCGGAGAAATTGCTGAATCGCTCTCGGTCTGTCAGGAACTGAAGCTGCTGTGTGTACTCCCAGGTATTTTGCAGTAATTGCGCTCAGGATCGAGGAGCAGCCTGCCTGGTATAGTACTTTCCTTTTACATATAAATGTGCATAGTGCTTGTGGGGAATCGCTATTTCCAATCCCCTGTGCTGTATGCTATGTGTTGAAGCTGGAAGCAAACCCCAGCTTGTCTCGAACTAAATCCGTTTGCTATAAACTGCAGTGGGGTCCAGTCACAAGGACCTTGTCTCCATGCCCTGCTCTTTCTGACAATCCAGAAGAACATTCACCATCCAGTTCTCAGCTTGGGTATTGTGAGTACAAATCAGGGTATTCCCCTGCAGCCTGTTTTCAATCACAAGTGTATCATCTAATTCTTGTTGTTTCTTTGCTTCATGGACTGAGCCATCAGGCTCCGGATTACAATTGGGTGTTGTGCATATATTTTCTTCTACAGGGCCCTATCCATCTGCACCTGCCAGTCAACCCCGGGCAACGGACCTGGCTAGCCCCCCCCAACCTGGGTACTCAGGGTGTGACTTTTCAAACCCTGTATGTGTGCACAGTACTGTGATTTAATGCCACTAATAAACCTGATTTTCTGCTCCCGTGTTACTGTTCCCTAAATAAATCAGATTTGTTGTTGTTGTTAACCTTTAAACTATCTGAAGTGTCAGTACCTTCATGCCAAGCACTGTATTGGTTTGTGTATGCTGCTTAACCTTATTTTTCAGGGGGTCCTCAGAGACGAACCTGCAAATCAGTCTCGAGGGTAAGTGGTACCTTGTGAATGAACAGTGTATACATGTGGGGTATTGGTACTGTAACTCCTGTGTATCATGTGGGCTATTAGAGGGATTAGAAGGGGGTCTCAATGTCCCAGAGGGCTGTTACCAAACTAGACCAACCATTACAAACCCTGACCTCTGGGTGGAGGCAACCACCATAGAACCTAGGCCCCTCAACCTGTCAGTAGTCAAGCAGGCAGGTGTAGTAGCCCTTGGGATAGCGCCACCTGGGGGTTACACAACTATTTTTTATTAACTGTACAGAAACTAGTTTTTTGGAAAAAACTTTCTTGCACTTCTGCTTTAAACAGAAACAAAACACAACAGAAACCATTCTTATAGCATAAAGACATGAACAGCTATCAAAGTGGTAATGTGAAAGCACCATCTTATTGTTCAAATGATCTGGACTTCCAGCTTTTATTAAGTAAATATGTTGTTCCCCTGATTTTACATTTTAGCACATCAGCTGACCAGATCAGTGTTAACTTTGTGCCCCCCTTCCCCCCAATGAACACTGAAGGAATGTAGGGTCAGCTTTAAAGCTACTGAGTCACTTACAGATCATGTTACACAAGCCAGCCTTCATTTCTGAAGAGTTTTTTTCCTTCACTATTATTTGGAAAATTATACAGCATCCCAAGTGAGAATTGCAGGAATGTGATTTAAATGCAGAAAGAACGGCTACTTTTGCAGCAGCAATAGCTTTTGACTTAGACTCCACTCAGTATCAGTCCCTTCTATGGGATTGTAAACTGCAGTGTTTTGTAAGAAACATAACATTTAAACAGAAATAAATACACCCGTGTACAGAAAAAATGCAGAGAAAAAGCACCCAACTACTCAAACCCCACCCACTACCGTCACAGCACTCTGCTCTCCCCAAGGTCTTCCCCCCTCCTGGCGGCTGCTCATTGCCTGCAACGTGCTGTCCATTAAGGCAGCAGCAAATTGCCACACTGTAACAAAAGACAGAAAATAAAGGGGAGGGGGAAAGCTTGGCAGTGGTAACAGAGCTGGCTGTCATGAAAGCCCAGTGGGAACCCCTTACCTGAGAAGCCAGAGACCCCCCCCCCCATGGTGCATGACATTCCCCGTGCCACCTGCCACCAAATACCCCTACTCCCTGTGCAGCTACCAAGCATTAACATGGCATGCTCTGGTAGTGGGGCCCCCAATCCCTCCATGAGTCTGCAGCCCCCAATACTATCATTGATAACTTTCTACCCATTTCTGTTCTTTGCCCCTTGGCCAAAATTCAAGAATGAATCATCTACAACCACCTGCAGAGCTATCTGGAACTTCACAACCTTCTCTCTCCATATCAACATGACTTCAGAAGGAATCATAGTACCCTTACTGCCCTTATAAAGGTTACCTCTCACATATTCCAGGCTATGGGCCTTGGTTCTGCGACTGGAGCCATCTTTGTTGACCTTACGAAAGCTTTTGACCTCGTGAAACATGATCTTCTGCTCTATCAGCTTCATGCCATGGGTATGGATTCCCTACAACTGAACTGGGTCAAAAGCTACTTATCCTTCCACTCCCAAAGGGTCAAATGGTCTGGCTCTGTCTCTGAGCTTAGACCCATCACTCATGATGTTCCTCAGGGCTCCATTCTGGAATCTGTCTTGTTCTCTCTATTTATTAATGACCTACCTAGTTTCTGTGGTGGGGCCTCTGTACACCTCTATGCTGACAACACCATATCCATCGCTCCTCTCCTGACATTACTTGGATTAATCTTGAACTTGCCTCAGACTTTGCCTCCCTAGAGGTCTGGTTCAGGAGCAAACATCTTGTTCTCAATACAAAAAAGACTAAAAGTATGCTATTTACTCACCTACCCCCCTCCATGCGTATCCATTCCTACTTTAGCATTACATCTCTTAGTGGTGACACCCTTGAGAATGTCCAGTCTTTTAAATACCTAGGCATTACAGTGGACTCATCACTCTCCCTCAACATACATGTCTCCAATGTCACTCGAACCTTGAACCAAAAACTGGGCCTCCTCTATCGTATCCGCTCTTTTCTCTCTGCGGCCTCCTGCCACAAAATTACCACTTCTTCCCTTCTTCCTCTCCTAACCTATAGGGCCCCCCTTCTGCTCTCTATTAACTCCATTACCCTGTCTCTCCTCTCCCAGACTTACCACAGAATTGGCAGTTTGCCTTGGGGGTTAATGCCCGTCATCACCACTGTGATGTACTGTCCTCCCCAGGCTGATTGCCCTGTTATACCAAACTCAAGTATTCTTCCATGCTCTTCATGCATAAACATGTCCACAAATTCATCCCTTCCTGCCTTGGTGAGATCATATGTAAAAGAGATGCTTCTCTTGCCCTCAGATCTGCCTCCCTCCCCCTCCTCATAAAGCCAAACTTACATCTAGCCATTGCCCGTAAGTCCTTCTCCTTTGCAGTAGTATCTGAGTGGAACTCCCTGCCTCCCTCCATCCTGTCCTGCTCCTCTCTCCCTAAGTTCCTGTTGATCTTACATGCCTTTCTCTTTGGCTGTGTTTCTTGCTCTTGCCACCGCTAATGCATTACCCTGTCTCTCCCTGCCCTTCGCCTCTCTCCTCTTGCATCCTACCCTAGAACCTCTCCCTCTTCTCACTCCTCCTTTTGCCTTCCCCGTCCCCTTCCTTTAACTCTCCTCGCTCCTTAAGCATTCTCCCTGCTCCTCTTATTGCTTTGCCACTCGCTTACTTCCATGTTATTCATTCCCCCTGCTCCAGGACTGCATCCCGGGACCACAAATGTAGTTGCCTGCAC
Organism: Neoceratodus forsteri; assembly: GCA_016271365.2. NCBI lineage: Eukaryota > Metazoa > Chordata > Ceratodontiformes > Ceratodontidae > Neoceratodus > Neoceratodus forsteri. The sequence continues at coordinate 1,401,553,152 of CM057458.1, read as the reverse complement.
ATCTTTTTGTACACTAGGTTGATTGTTAGTTCTGCTTTTTTATTATGCCTGAATATTTAGTGTATATTGTTTTTTTGTAGGCTCCTATTATTTATTAGTAGTCTGGTATTGTAGTATTACTGTAATCACTATGCATATCTGCTTTTTCAATATGTTCAGTATTCTGCCTATCTCGGTGAACCATTCTGTAATTTTTTGTTTCCCCACCCCTCCCCGGAGTCAATCCTGAGAAAGGGACTGTAATTGTCCCAGTGGACTTACCCGTTACCAAACTCAAATAAATAAATAAATAAATAATCTACATCCCCCACATACACAAAACAACTAATCTAGTATATTATTTACATAAAAATGACTAAAACATTCCATTTTGGTTTCTATAAATGTTAACATATAGTATAACTCTATATATTATTTATCATTTTTGGTACCAACCGTGCAACAAAGCCTGTTAATCAGTCCACATTCATGCCTAGTTTGCATTTCTTTTTTTATATTCATACTTTCTGCCCCTCCTCTGCTCTAGCTTGGTGTAGTTACCTGCCTTTTCCAGTCTGGCTGTATCAGACTTTCATGGAGCTGCGGGCTGAGGAGGGCTTTTTCTTACTTATTTGGTTTCCCTTGTTCTTTTTCTGTGCCATATGCTCCTATGCCCCATAGGGACACCGGCGCTGTGACGTAGTCCTTGAAGTGAACATGCATTGGTACACGATACGCAGTGTGGCCTGTCCTTCCTTCCCTGTGTCCCATGCACTCTGTTACCCATACATCTACAGATGGCAGTAGGTCAGTGGGACGTGGCACCCCCTTCAAGCTGGTCCCCAACAACCCATGCTTGTTCCCATACCTGGGTCACCGGGATGGTGAGCGGTAGTTCTACTGCTGCACTGAGTGGTTGGGCCACCCAGATGGCATTTCTAAAAATATTCCTATTGGTTCTTGTACAAATCATGAAAGAAATCATAATCTTTTACAAATATCTGTAAATTGCCTACTAGAGGTTAATAGAGGACCAAATCGCAGGTCCTGTTGTGGATTCCACAGGCACAAGACAGCACTCTGAGCACGCTTAAGGAATGACTTCTGGGAGATCAGAGATGTGGGGTAGGGCTGGCTCAATGGTGTGATGACACTGCTCCATGCTGCGTGCTGGAAACCAGAGTGTCCATGCAGACTTGGCTGTCTAACCAGCAAGGGGATGCGAGTACTGCAGAACTGAGGCACGTGGCTCACAGGCAGGCTGCTCAACAGTTGTGCATCTTTACTGAAAAACCATGAAGCAGCATTGCACTTGTCCCGCCATCACAGCTGGAGGATAAATTGGGTCTATGGTGATCCCAGTTTTATGGTGGGCTGAGGAAAAATGGTAGAAAAAAATGGCATTTTGGCCACAGCAAAAAAGATGCATGTATGATTTATTTCAACATTTATATAGAACACAGAAGGCAATATTTCAACTACTTATATATAGGTAGCTAATATGGGTTTGGGTATTATATAGTACAGTACTGCATTTACTTTTCCAGTATAGGAGTCCAATCCCATTCAGCTCAAGATGGCCATTTTGAATAAGGTTGAGCACAGAATGTTTCGGGTCACATATTCTTTAGGAGGGAATGAGTACAGGTCTGTTAGTGTTAAATAACTAGCATGTCAACTTTAATCTTTTTCATTATACACTTAAAGGCACAACAACTAATCTCATAAGTGTTTTTAAGATTGCCAATACTTGTGGATTTTGTCATAAACACCACAAGTCTTTCCCAGTCTCCACTGCACATTATTCCTTACCTGGTCTCCTATATCTTGTGGCTGGTCCCCTATGGCCACTCTGGCTATGCCCGGTAAATCTATCAGTGTTAGATCTGGAACATATGGGGAGTCAATCGCAAGGCTAATTAACTCATGGCTGATTCCCACTCCTGTACCGGCCATGGCGTTTTGCCCTGGGCAAAAAAAGAAAGGAAAAAAAATATCAGATTTTAAATTATTTAAAGTGTGCTTAGTGCTTGGACTGAACTTTCTTCATGTAAAGGGAGACAATTCTCTTTTAACTCTTTTGCTGCCGGAAATATTTTACATTTGTGAGCCAGATATTTTTGTTATTTCTGCACTATATTATTTAAAATTAAAATATTCATATGTTCCATTAAAGAAAAGTATGGAAACTCCTAATATATGTTTATTTGCAGACACTGACCTTTCCATACGTGGTGATGTTTTATTGGTATCTGGTTATGTGACCATGAAACACAACCTCAAATGTTAACGTAATAGTATATCTACTGAAAAAAATGTTGCATAAAGATCCACAAAGACCTATTATTAAACAGAAAAATATAGAAAAGTATATGTTGTTGAACTTGTCTATTGGGGATATACAATAGGCTGACTCAAAATATGCAATTTATCTTCAAGTGTGAGAGGGCAGGACCATAACTCACGAGTGGCAGGGCCACGAGTGAATTATAAAAGTCCTGCCCACTCACAAGTGATAATACATTGCCAATTTTGATTCAGGCTATTGTATATGTGATATATATACACAACACTAATTTACAAGTTATAGCTTTTAAATCTGCAATTTATTTCAAGATTTTGCTGCTTTTCTTTGATTTTAACTGCTTGTTCAGTGCTGCACTAGGCATTGTGATGTCCTCAGCACTGTAGAAGCTGCTCTCTGATTGGTTCAGTATTCCACTGTGATGACAGTAACTTAAAAAAAACATCCATTGTGACAACAGTAACAATGCTGTTTTTCGATATCTTGCTGTTACTGATGTCACTAGCTATCTTTTCTATCTTGTCATTTTCACCCCTACTCCTGTTGTAAATATGACTACTAAATAAGCAAAAAAATATATTTTGTATACGGGGGGTTTCTTGGGGCCAAACCCTGCCTTATTCCACCACCGGGCTGCCGAAGATGTTTTGGTGACTCCTGGGTTTGGGGGTTCACTACCTGTATGTTGGGGGTACTTTCACAGTGCTCTCTATACATAGTGCTCCACCCAGAGATGCTTGATTGTGGGGTTAGCAGATAAATTAGTTCAACCCTCTGTGAAACTGCATCTACCCACCTCTTCTCTAGAGTAACTACCCCGGCCAATACAGTACGCTGAACTGTTCAGACAATAAGAATATCAGATTGGCATGAAACACAGATTTGATATGGCACCAGCACCTGCAACTGGAAATGGGTTAGCACAGATACTCTTAGAATGATTCACTCCCTGTTAGATGCCATCAACGATGGAGTGCAAGACAGAGCTATGCCACAGTTTAGACAAGCCCTCGTAGGCAAGCAGCAGGAAATCCACTCTTAGCTCCAGTTAACAAGACTCAACTATGCACAGCTCCAATTCTTCACCAGACATGCATGTCAAATGCCCCCAACCATCTAAGACTACCTGTACTGGATGTTGTTAACTTTTCCATAGGTACCCAACCATGATGTGAAATAAGTTCCCTTATGGCAGTTCCTGGGTACCCAGCTTTAAAACGTAGCATGCCCAAAGATGTTGCCAGCAAGTGGGCTGACGTTGGTGCACTTAGAATGTTGAAAGAAATGAGCAACATACTCTTTATTTTCTCCACAGGAAATGCAACTGCTAAAATTACCTACTCCACCTCTGAAAATAAGGTACAGTATTTATAATCCAGCCTGATAGCCAACTTGGAAACCCAACAGGAACACATATAGAATGTAGCAGAATGAAAACATCTCCACAGTTATGGTTACCATGAGCGCCTCTACTAGGTTGCACTTCTGCTTGAGTGTTTTAGCCTGGCAACCTCTGAGATTCCCTAAAACCAGACCCAAGACCTCACAGGTCAGTTCATTACTAAGGCTCACTGACTTCCCCTCAGAGTCATCACTCAAGTGCTGAGATACGTTTGAGTCTGTTCTTCTCCATCTAGGGCAATGCACTGATCTTCTGTTGTCGTCTCTTGCACAGGCCTGCGCATTTATGCACTTGAACTACTGCTACTTCCAGGCACAAGGTCTAGGATGATACACTTATTCCATGGTTGCAACACACCACCTGCTCATTTCAGGATCACCTACAGGTCTGACTCCTCCTGAATGGCCCCCCTATATTCGGGGCTCTAACCCATGGTTCCAATTGGTCTTGTCACTTGATACTCATCTTCTATGACATCTGATAGGGTTACACTTGGCATCAACACAACATCCTGCTTTTCCCAGAGTCAGAGTGGTTCTTGAGCCTAGCAATGCTATTGCTGGTTGTCCTCGAGGTCAAGAGATTAAAAGACAGCAGCCACCAGAGAGTTTTTCAGTTCATTCTGACACTCGCTGATTCATCAGAGGTCTTTCACCACTTATCCATCACTTCACAAGTGATCTACAGCTTTACACCAGGAGTACTGGGGGGGGTCAGGTTTGCTCACCATCAGCCTCAACTTTGAAAGAAGGGGCTAATGTGTATATGCAGAAAGTATCAGAGCAGGGATACTAGAACTAATTTCCAACAAATAACATGCAAAATAAGGGCACTGCACACCTTTAATTTCTTTAGTTTTATATGTTTAAAATCAGGTTATGAATAAAAACTACTTACTTTTACATAGTACTAGAAAAAGGCTAACTAATCTAAAGATTTTGAATTATTCCAGTTGACACTGGTTTGAAGGCTTACACTGCTTTGTGTTCCCAATTTCCAAGAATTTTCCAGTTTTTATTTCGGATACAAAAACTCTGATGCTTCAGGGGTCTAAAAAACAGTCACAATAAATAATAGGGCTATCCAATGGCAGTTATTTTCAGGACAAATACACGCAGATATTGCACATGTTACAAATACAGATCTTATTCTTTATATATTTGTATTTATGCGAGACCACATAAAGCAGCATTAGACCTGAGCTGAGCCTCAGTTACTCACATAATGAATGACGGGACATAGTCCCAATCTGCTTGCCTTTGCGAAAAAAAACGCAAGTGAATTAAATGCAGTTTTGGTCCAAGAAGAGTGCTTTTTCTTCTTTGGAATAGGCTGCATTGGAGATATCCTGAAGGAGCAGAGATCCAGCAGCCTGCTGCATCTGGTGGAGCCACCTGGGTCCAGGAACCATGAGCTTGCCACAGTGCAGCATTGTTTCAAGGGGCAGCATCTGTTATTCCACCATGTTTTGCAATTTGGATGACAAATACAGTTTGATGTTTTTCTGCCATTTCTGTCATTTGGCCTGTGCAGTTTAAGGGATTGAGCACATTGTTCTTCATGTTTCATGTTTACTGATTTGGAAACAACCTTTGAGCTAGAAGCTTGTTTACAAAGGTTCCACGTCATAGTACAGCATACAGTACAACATATAGTAAGGTCACAATTAATCAGATTGCAAAAATCGCATAATCAAGGTGCGCAATACATACTATAGTTACAAACAGTTGCAAAATTAAAAACTTTGTTATAGACATGTAGTATAATGAGCAGGGACATTGAAGGGTTAGAGTATGGCATACTAAAAGTGCTAACTAGTGAGACTGTGAAAGAAGAGTGGCTTACAGTGAGGGTAAGAGAGCCCAGTGCTGCCAGATGTAGACTTTGTTGGATATAAGTAGATTAAATAGCTAGGCAGGAAGGGGCAGGGGATTAAGACTTTGGAGAGCTGGGAGGGGAGATGGTGAGGAAATAATGAGGGGGGTGGGAGAGAGAGAAGGTGAAGGGAGGAGCAGTCTAACCAGTGTATTTTGTGAAGCCTTAGAAACTGCCTAACAAGCATATTTTGTAGGCCTTTGGCTAGAATAAGATGGGCTCTCATGCACTAGTAAGGACTGGGGGGGAATAAAGCCCTCCATGACAGGTACAGTGGATGAAGGTAATTAATTAGGAAAGGGGTTTCAGAGGTAGGAGGCTAGTGCTGCTCATAAGTGCGGGAAATAGATCCACCAAATGGAAGTCAGTTACGTGAGGCAGTTGCAGGGGGATAAGTTGGTGAGGTGCTGAAACAGTGGTGTTTTGAAGGTCGTCGGGCTTTCAGCACCAGTTAGGAGAATAGGGAGATCATTCATCCATTGCAGAGCCTTATAGTACAAAGAGCATTGCCCTAAGGATGTTCTTCAGAAGGCTATCTTAAGTGAGCAATGTGAGGTCCCCCTGTTATTGTGCTGGGAGCTTGTTATCCGAACCATTTGGTGGATGCAGGATGGTATAAGACCTAGCATTGCTTTTTTCCTAGGATGCAGGTCGGACATTTTATCCTGTTCCTGAGGTTGAGCCAGTTTGTCTGGTTATAAGACAGGTATGTGTGCATTAGATTGTCAGCCCCAAGGACAAGCCTACAGGCCTTATTTAATGCAGTGGTTTCTTTTCAGTGAAGTGTTGTTAGCTGCACTGTAGGACACTAGGCCAAAATCAATCACGGATAGTATAGAACTTGAGATGTTAGTCGCAGGGAAGAGGGCGTGAGGTTTCTCCTGTGCCTGTACAGGATTCTAAGCTTGGCATTGATGTTTTTTTACCACGTGATCAATGTGCTGGGAGAAGGAGAGGGATTCATTGATAAAAATGCCCTGGTATTTGTACACCTTTACCTGTTCAAGAGGGGCATTCTTGTTATTTGTGATGGTCAGTGAGGTATATTTTTTTCTAAGGTGTGATATTATTATTAGCATAACCTTGTTTTTTTTGTAGCTGAGGAGAAGTTTGTAGGAGGTAAACCAATTCTCTACTGGTTGAGTTGCATGCCATGTGTAAGTTCTCTTAAAGTTGGGCTATGGCTCATCACCCACATAGAGGATCACTCTACTAGGGCAGGATTCGGGAAGTCTGTTTATGAAGAGGCTAAACAGTAGAGGGCCAAGGATGTATCCTTGAGGTACTCCTAGGGAAACCTCTCTGGTGGTAGATGTCACTGCTCCAGTCTTTACACATTGGTTCCTGGCAGCAAGATAGTTACTAAACCAGCCCACTGAATCTGCTGACAAGCCCAGATCTGCCAGTTGTTGTAAGAGAATGTTATGGTTGACGGTATCAAACGCCTTTGTGAGGTCAATAATATGGACCCCACAAGGCTTCCCTCATCCATGGCTTGGTGAACATAGTCCGTGAATTCGACTAGGGCTGTGGTGGTACTGTGGCCTTTCCTGAAGCCGTGTTGCTGAGGGCACTGAAGGTTGTATTTATTCAAATAGTCGGTAAGCTGGTCTAACACAATTCTCTCAAGTGCTTTTGAGAGGGGGCACAGAATGGATATGGGCCTGTAATTGGCAGTGAAAGTGCGGTCTCCACATTTGTACACTGGTGTGACAAGTTCCTGCTTCCACATGGTGGGGAATTTTCCCAAGGAGAGTGACTTCTTGAAGAGTTTTGTGAGCGGGACAATTACTACATCAAGGGTGAGCCCTACCATCTTCATGTTGATTGAATCATTACCTATTCTTGTTTTTCCTAGCACTTTTTTATGCATTTCTTTGCATCAGTTAATGAGATGTGCCTGATATAGAAATTAAGGTGGTTACTATGTGGCGCAGTGTTTTCTTGTGGTGCCTCTCAGTCAATCAGATAATCAGGTTCTGTTCATGTGCGCCAATGCAGGCAAACCCGTGGCAGCATCTAATGGCCTGCAGCAATTCTACACCTGCGGTACCCAGGAACTGAATTAAGGCAGCTTCTATTTGGGTCTGTTTAAAACCTGGTACTAGGTGGGGATGGGTAGATTTGGCCTGCTAGGATGGCACCTAAAAGGGCTCTGTATAAAGCTGATGTTTGCACTAATCTTTTTCTTGCAGATTATTAGTAATAACAGCAAAATAAAAAAATAAACATTTTAGTATAACTGTTTACAAAGGCTATATGAACAGAGAAAACAAAGCCTTTTTTATTTATTTATTTCTTCCTTTTTTTTAGTCTTTGTCTCTTTTTGCACAAGCATTGCTGCTTTTTTTAAAAGTCTAAATCTGGGAAACTCATTAAGAAAACAGCATGCTTCTCACACAATTTTTTCGTAAGCTTTTAATGTTTTTTCAGATGCAGCAAAAAACACACAATGACCTAGAGCTGGCCTTTTGTTTATAGCATTTTAGAGAGTTTGCAAACCAGCTTTTTAGGTTAATCCCTTGAGTTTTAAATAGCTTTTTGCTATTATTTTTACAGTATAACTATATACAGTTTTGAACAACGGGATTTTAGTATTAGTTACATTTTTACATAAAGATTTACATATATTTTTATACCTGCAGATATGAAAGGGGGAAGAAAAGACAGGAATAGCAAGGGAAGGCAGAGAGAGATAGCGAGAGGTGGAGAACTGCAAAACTGTCTGAGTGATCAGTTCCTAGGTCTCACAAGAAAATTTGGTTGTGCAACCAGACAGAGGAGAGGAAAGAACAGATCCTTGCATTTAACCTCTTTCTGCATAACAAATGGGACAGGGCCTTATTCAACCCTGTCACAAGGTAAAGGAAGGGATACCATTTAAATGTGCCCCTAAAGGATTCAAATACCTTGGCATAAGCATCAGAAAATATGCTGAGTGCCTTTTTAAAGCCAACTATGAACCCCTCCTGCACAAAATAAATGCTGAGTATATAAGGTGGGTATACCTTCCCTTATCAGTGGGTAGTCAAGTTCAAATAGAATGAATCTGATGCAACTCTTACAGTATATTGCTTCTGTATATTATCCATTACCAACCCCTTATTAGCCTGGAAGAAAAAAAATATTCACAGTAGTGATGTTGCTTCTTCTCAGGAATCCATCAATGAGCATTACAACTGGTGTCAGTCTACAGGAGTATGAGGCCCCAGAGACAGAACGTTATGTAAATTTTAACATTTAGAATACAAGTTCAAAATCTGTACTGTGGTCACACCCCTCCTGCTGTTCTAGTGTCAGATTTGCTTCTCTAGCCAGAGCAGCAGTGATCACTGAAACTAGCTAAATGCCTACTAAAATATTTCTAAATGTTTCTTTACAATTTTGACAAATCCAACCAAACTGATGCAGACAACATGTAAAATTCAAAAGATCACATTTTAAAAATTGTTGAGTAATTGCAGTAAGTAATGCTCAAGCAACTTTAAGATAAATAATTCTTGTGTGAACCTATTTTCAGGTTCTAGAGGGGGAGACAGGGTCAGGGTTTGTAAAGCTCATTGTTGGATCCCTGAGAAGAAACATTACTACAGTGAGCATTTTTTTTCTTCAGACAACAGGAATTCATCAATAAGATGGCTTACAAATGGCAGACTTAATAGCAGCACCTTGAGAGGATGCTCTAGATATTTGGGAAAAAAGTTCTGCAAAACAGCAGCTCCTAAACTGGCACCCCTTCTGGATAGTAAGTCCAAAGAGCAATGCTTTGTGAAGGTGTGTACTGTTTTCCAGGCACTGCACCAAATATTTCTTGAAGGTGGATGCTTTTGGCTGCCACAGAGGCAGAGATACCTATTGTAGAATGTGCTCATAGGCCTCTATGGGGTACCTTGCCAGCTTTCTCAAAACAGAATTGTATGCAGGAGACTGCCCAAGAAATAGTTTTCCCAGCTGCTGGCTTACCTTGACAACCTCTCCATAGGTAACAAAAAGCTGTGTGCTGTGGTATATGATATCCCTTGTCTGGTCTATGTAGTGACCTGCTGCACTTTTTACATCCAGACAGTGCACTGTCTGGTCATCTGTACTGGAATATTCAGGATAGAGTACAGGAAGGGTAACTGATTGGCTTTAGTGGAATTCTGACACCACCTTAGGTAGGAACTTCCTATTGGCCTTAAGAACTATCTTATCTAAGTGGAAGATTCTCCAACTTTCTCCAAAATGTTTTACTGTACCATCCCCGGTCATTCCTGAAAATAGGTATGTGCATGCCTAGTGTACTATACCCGGTCAACAAAAGCTAAATAAATAAATAAATTCTGTAGGTTAGATCTCTGAAGATGGCTTGCAGTTTGCTTACCATCCTGTCAGATTTCATAGCTATCAGGAAAACTGTTTTCCATGTGACATATTTTAAGTCAGCTGCAACCATAGGCTCAGAAGGAGCCTCCGTCAGTTGGGCAAGACAGATATTCAAGTACCATGGAGGGAATGCACTCTTGAAGGGGGTAACAAATTAATGAGGCCCTTAAAGAGCCTCTTAAAAACAGGTTGTCAGGCCAAGGACTTGTCTTGCCTGCTGATGGGTAGGCTGACACAGCTGCCAGGTGTACCTTCAGGGCTGAAGGTCTCAGACCTATGGACCGTAAGTGTACCAGGTAGACCAGAACTGTAGACAGCCCTGCATGCATTGAGATTATCTTCCTGGGGCACACCAGTATGAAAATCTTTTCCACTTAGAGGAGTATGCTTTCCTTGTTGCTGGTTTTCTGGAAACCTTCAGCACCTTAAGCACCTCCTCTGACAGTTTCAGACTGAAGAATTCTAGCTTTCAAGAACTATGCCTTCCCATGTTATATTCTGACATCTGTGAATGCTGTTCTGCCCTGAGAGAGTCAGCAGGTTGTATCTCTGTGGCAGGTTGATTGGAATCCCGTCGGGCAGGGTCAGACGCATTGAGTACCAAGCCTGTCCAACTAAGTCTAGAACTACAGTATCTGGATCATTGTTGCTGGCTCACTCCTGAGATTTATGAGCACCCTGTATGGGTGGAAATGGTGAGAAGGCATTCAAGAACCTCCCTGTCCAATCAAAAGCTGGGAAGTTCTTTGGAATTATGTCTCTTGCTCCTGGCCTGCAACAAAACTTTGGGAGCTGATTGTTCTCACAAGAGGCAAACAGACCTATTTCTGGGGTAACCCATCATCTGAAGATTGAAGCCAGCATTTGCTAGTTCAAGGTCCACTTGTGATTTCCCTGACTGATTCTGCTGAGGGAGTCTGCCAACATATTGTCCTTTCCAGACAGATGTACTGTAGAAATCTTTCTACCCAGGTAATAAGCCAAATCCCAGATCCTCATGGCTTCTCTGCACAGTTTTTAGGAGCTTGCTTCTCCCTGCTTGTTTATGTAGTACATTGGGGCACTGCACCCCTTCAGGGAGTCAGCATTAGGGCCGCCGAGTCATTAGGGTGCCAATATCAGAATTTGCCACCCACTCCCCAAGGTCTGCCCTGCCCACCGGAGTTGGAATCTATAGCTGGGGTTGGGGGTTACAGCCCCCAGTAAAAACAGAGGTCGGCGACATTGCCAATTGGTACCCTAATGACTCAGCACCAGAATGCTGCTACATTCTGAGGGTGGAATCACATTGGGGGACAGTATTAATAAAGAAATCACAACATATTTAAACTAAGAGATAAGTGAAATGGGGATGGGGACACAAATCAGCAAGCACGCCAGTCAGCTTCAAGAACATTACTTACAGTAAAAAGCATTCTAATTGATGGCCAGGAAGAGACTGAAATTAAAATAAAAACAGTAATTAACCATTGCTATGCCACCAGCTTGTATATAGAAGCTAAAAACCTATACATTCTAAATCTTATGGCAGCTAAAGGTTTAAGGAATAAGATAGGAGGAAGTGCATGGTCACAAATGGCAGGAGCTTGGTAAATAAATTTGAAGAACTAGAGGCTTTAATAAGTATAGATACCCCAGACATTTTTGGAGTAACTGAAACCTGCTGGTCATCAGACAATTGGACTAAAATATTCCAGGTTATAGACTATTTAGGAAGGACTGCATAGGGAGAAGAGGTGGAGATGTGGCCCTATATGTGACCAAAAACCTGTGGGCAGAGGAAATAGTCTCATCAAAAAACACTGAGAATGAAACTGTCTGGATTAATATGGGAAAAAAATAATAGAAACTATATCAACTTGGGATTATGTTACAGACCACCAAATCAAAAAAAAATGTAATTGACAAAAAACTAATTAAAGAATTGAAGCCCTAAGTGGAAAAATAGCATTACTATGATGGGGGACCTAAATATGCCAGGGATTGACTGACGCAAGTGAAGTGTAATGCACAGGACAGATTCCTGGCTTGGGAACTGTTAAATTTAAACCTTGAACTGCTGATCACAAATCCAGTAATGGAAGCAACATATTATATGGGATATTACGTGACTCGGGGCAGGAATTTTATAACTGTTATCACGTGTGAGCCTCTGGAAGAAAGTGATCATGCAACAGTCATGTTCCACATTCAACAGGAGTTTGAAAGGGTGAAAAGAAATACCAAATATAGATTTTATTAAAAGGCCATTTCTAAGGTTATGTGGGCAGATTTAGAAAAAGGGAACTAGGAAGCAGAACTTGACAGTGCAGATATCGATGTGGCATGGAAGGGTCTAGAAACCAAAATAAAGGATATTGAAAATCAGTTCATACCACTTTATAATAAATACAGCACAAAAGCAAATAGACCAGGATGGCTGAGCAGTAAACTAAACAAAAAAAAATTGTAAACTAGCCAAGGTAACAAGGGTTTAGTCAATATGGGACAAATGTTAAAAAAAGAGCCAAAGAATATAAATTAGAGATAAAAAGGGCTACAAGAGAGAAGGGAATAAACATAGCCAAAAATTCTAAACAAAATGCTAAAATTCTTTGGACATATATAAGGTATAAAAGAGATGGTGATAGGAAAGTGGTACCCATAATAGTCAAGGATAAAAAAATAAAGATACAGATATAGATAATACATTAAACACAGTCTTTGTAACAGTTTTCCAGAAATCAGAATTAGATTGAGTAATTATAAATAACCATGACATAGCAAGATTGAGGTTCAGAGACTACTGGAAAATGTAGATATTAACAAACAAAGACTGGATGATTTGCATCCAAGAACATTAAGAGAGTTGGCCTCCGCATTGTCAGAACCTGTGACAAAAATATTTAAAATGTCACTGGAACAGGGAGTTGCTTCTGAAGCCTAGATGGTTGCAGTAATGGTGCCCATCCATAACAAGCATTTGCCAATGCCGAATGTTGCTTGCTTCTATGTGCTGTTTAGGAATTTGGAATTCATTGGAGTGCAAATATTGAAAATCCACGAACTTACGAGCGTACGTAGGAACTGCGTAATGCACACTCGTAAAACAGTCATTTTAAGGAATTTTTTCACCAAATTTTCAACATAGCTATTTTAAGACCTCTGCTCATGAACAGTGTCACTGTGATTTTCTTAATGTGTCCCATACATTGAGTTCGCACACCGACTGCGCTATTGTGCGCTACATGGTGGAAACACATTTTGGGCAAGATGTGAAAAATGACAGCTGCACTGCTCATAAGGAGGTGTGGTAAAATGGCAATGTTGAAAATCTGGAATGAAAATATTGAAAATTCGAAACTTACACGGCGATGTATCAGGAACTGCAATGCACACTCGTAAAACAGTCATTTTTAGGAATTTTTTCACCAAATTTTCAACATAGCCATTTTAAGACCTCTGCTCATGAACAGTGTCACTGTGATTTTCTTAATGTGTCCCATACATTGAGTTCGCACACCGACTGCACCATTGTGCGTTACATGGGTGGAAACACATTTTGGGCAGGATGTGAAAAATGACAGCTGCACTGCTCATAAGAAGGTGTGGTAAAATGGCAATGTTGAAAATCTGGAGTGAAAATATTGAAAATTCGCAAACTTACACATGTGCGCAGGAACTGCGCATCGCACACTCGTAAAAGTCATTTTTAGGAATTTTTTCACCAAATTTTCAACATAGCCATTTTAGGACCTCTGCTAATGAACAGTGTCACTGTGATTTTCTTAATGTGTCCCATACATTGATTTCAAGACACCGAATGCGCCGATCAGCGCTTACATGGGCGGAAACACATTTTGGGCAGGGATGTAAAAAAATGACAGCTATACTGTTCATAAGGAGGTGTAGTAAAATGGCAATGTTGAAAATCTGGAGTAAAATATTGAAAATTCACTGAACTTATGAGTGTGCGTAGGAACTGTGCAACGACACTCAGAAGACAGTCATTTTTGAATTTTTCCACCAAATTTTCAAAATAGACTTTTGAGAGGCCACCTTATGAACACTGGCAGTGTCATTTCGTTAATCATTCGGAAAGGTGATTTCACACAGTGGTTGCGCAAACATCCCGCCCCGAGTAACGCATGACAGTGACAGCATCTATGAGAAGGGTCCTAAAACCTTTTGTTGAAAATTTGCAGAAATTTAAAAATGCCTGAGATATGCAATAAAGTTGAAAAAACCCTATCTATTCCATTATACAGCTTACCGCATTTCCTCAGTTCGCGGTCGGCTTTGAAGAGTGCAGACGTGTTCCCGGTCCACCGAAGATCGTCGCGCCGAACTCCGGAGGTAAGTATGGGATGGGGTGTGGGAGGCAGGGTGCGCAGTGAGTGGGTGCGGGTTGTGGAAGGGGGACAGGAAGAAGCGCCGAGGGACAGTTTTTCTATTTACAGGTGTTTTTTTTTTTATTTAGAGATTACGATGGATGTTTGCCATGCTGTGGTGCGCTCCCAGAGTGGCAGCCAAAAGGCTGTCCGCGGGGGGCTGGAGCCAATGGGGGACTGGGCACCCCCATCGGCTATAACACATTTTGCCATGCTGGGGTGGGCTCCCAGCATGGCACCTGGATGCTTAGGGGGGGAGAGAGACAGTGGAGCCGACGGGGATTGGACACCAGCATGGGGGGAGAGACAGTGGAGCTGACGGGGATTGGGCACCCCGTCAGCCATAACATAATTTTGCCATGCTGGGGTGAGCTACCAGAGTGGCACCTGGATGCTTTGAGGCGTGGAGCCCAGCGGGGTTAGGTACCCCGTCGGCCATACAGTGTGGGGGAAGGCGCATGACGCAGTTGCTGCGTGCGCGCGCGCATGTGTGTGTGTGTGTGGGGGGGGCTCTGCTCACTCAAGTGGAGCTCTCCCTTTCAACTGTATGCCACTGCATTTTCAGCTTGTCATAGACAGCTGCAGCAGTGATTGGGGAACTGGGGCCGCGCCTGCAAACACACTGACTGCATTGGAAGACGGGCTGACACACCTCTGAAAACTTGGATGATGGCACTATGTTTCTTGCACATGCGTGCAAGCAACATAAAAAGGGAAGTAGGTCAGAGGTTTCCAATTATAGACCTGTAAGCCTAACAGCAGTACTAGGGAAGTTATTAGGAAGGTTTATTAGGCATATAATAAAAACTACAATAGCTGACAACATGGTAGACAAGTCACAACATGGCTTCACCAACTAAAGGTCATGCCTTACCGATTTTGTGGATAAGGCAAGTCAGGTATTAGATGAGGGAAACCAGTGGACATGGTTTATCTTGACTTGAGCAAAGCATTTGACGCCATGCATCATGCAGAACTGACGGAAACATTACTAAAATTTAAAATCAATACCAAAAGAGTTAAATGGGTACAGTCTTTGCTCACATATCGAAAACATGTAGTTAGGATACAGGGATGTGACTCAGATAAGATAAGGGTAATGAGTCTTGTATCCCAAGGGTCAGTATTCAGACCAGTTCTACTTAACATTTATGTTTCCAGATTGCGGTCAGGGGAAGATGGCTGGATATCCAAGTTTGGGGATGATGGAAAAATGGGAGAGTTGGTGGACAATAAGGAGAATGCAGCAAAGTTCCAGTCTGATCTTGATGGAATATATACTAGGTCCATTACTAATAAGACGAGGTTCAATCAAGAAACATGTGTGGTCATGCATTTTGGGAAACACAATATAGGTTTTAAATATAGCATGGGTAGTACTGAACTGAGAGAATCTAACAGCTACAGAGACCTTGGAGTAATGGTAAAAACACTCAAGGCAATGTAATAAGGCTGTCTTGAAATACAATAGAATTTATTTATTATTTATTGAATTTTGTTGACCCGGTAAGCCCACTGGGCCTAGAAGTCCCTTTTTAGGGGTGACCGGGGGGAGGGGGATATAGATGGTAAGCAACTGAAATTGAACCGGATTAAGCTGTTGGTGGTATTTTTAGTGAATGGGAGAAATTTGGCCAGGACACCAGGGAAATTCCCCTACTCTTTTTCGATAAGTGTCATAGGATCTTTAGCATCTACCTGAACTACCACCAATCCAGGCAGATGGGACCTCGGTTTAACGTCTCATCCGAAAGACAGCACCTCAGAAGTGCAGCACCCTCCTCATGCTGCACTACAGTGTCAGTATTGGGATATTAACCAAGTGCCAGATGTGGGAACTGAGCCCACAGCCCTCTGATCTCCTGGCCTCAGACGTGAGTGTGCTACCTACTGAGCCACTGACACTGACAAATATGAAATATAAAAGAATAATATGCAACAGTAGAACTTTTACTACTAAAGACAGAGAGGTGATTGTGCCAATACATACAGCCTTGGTGAGATCACATGTTGAATACTATGTACAGTTTTTGTCACCACAAAACAAGGGTGACATTTCTAGAGAGGAGAGAATACAGTGATGAACCATTACATTTATTTATTTATTTGTACATCAATTTACAACCTTTGAGCCAGAGACTCATTTTCAAAGGTACCTCGTCACATTGAGGACAATACAGACAGACATTTTGTTACAGCATACGAGTTATGAGTTACATAGCTTAGCAAGCACAGGTGGTTACATTTATTTATGCAGTTAAACAGTGTAGTTACAATGGTACATTCTTACAAGAAGGAGAAAGCAAAACAGCTGGATAATAATGGTGGCAATAGGCAATGGGGCAAGGTTGAGTGAGGTGAGGTGTGGTGCCGCCCAGTGAGCTTTGTCAGTTACGAAGTGAGCTATGCCTCATTCAGAGACAGGAGCAGCTGCGAATATTAAATAGTTGGCTCTGAAGTGTGGTTTTGAAGTTGGAGATCATGGTGGCATCAGAGATGGGGGCAGGGAGCAAGTTATACCATGATATGGGGCTCTGTAGCAGAAGGACCTCTGTCCATGGGTGGTCCTGGATCTTGGGACCAGTAGATTGGTCTTGCAGGAGGTTCATGGAGTAACCAAGGGTTTGGTTTGGCGGATGGAGGCTGTCAGTCCGGGAGGGGATAGCCCGAGAAGAGTTTTTTTCGTGATGAGGCAAGTTTGGTATCGTAATCGTTCGTCTAGATTAAGCAGTATTGCCTTGTCATAGAGCTGGCACATATGAGTGAGTCTGGGGGCCCCAGTAATTAGCCTGCATGCTTTATTTAGGGTGAAGTGAATTTTATTGAGGGCGGTAGTGTCAGCAGCACCGTATACTGGTAGGCCATAGTCAACAAGGAACAGTATTGAGGATGTAACCGCTAGTCGGAGGGCATCGGGGGAAGACAGTTTTTATAGCAGTAGAGAATACCT
The DNA here is from genome assembly GCA_016271365.2 of Neoceratodus forsteri. Classification (NCBI taxonomy): domain Eukaryota; kingdom Metazoa; phylum Chordata; order Ceratodontiformes; family Ceratodontidae; genus Neoceratodus; species Neoceratodus forsteri. The sequence continues at coordinate 1,401,535,906 of CM057458.1, read as the reverse complement.
AGCCGCACATTAGTAGCTGATGCAAGTGCATCAATGTGGGTGTGGTAGGTGAGGGCTGAGTCAAAAGAGACACCAAGGTACTTGTACAAGTGGACTTGCTCAAGTGGTTGTTTAGTGCTAGAGAGGATATGTAGTGGGAAGTTGCTGGCTTTGTTTTGGGGGTGGGCAAAGAGCATTGTTTTTGTTTTTTTGATATTAATGACAAGTCTGTGTTTTTTGAACCAGGTTTCGGCATCATTATAGGATTGTTGTAGGGTGTCCTGGAGGGAGATGGGGTTACGGTGGGTGGCAAAGATGATGGCGTCATCTGCATACAGCAGAATTTTACTAGTGCATGCACTGGGCAGGGTGTTAAGGTAGAGCGAGAAGAGTAGGGGTCCCAGGATGGAGCCCTCAGGAACCCCTGAGCGGATGGGACAAGTTTTGAAAAGTGTCCCATTGATTTTGACACATTGGGATCAGGCAGGTAGGTAGCTCGTGCACCAGGCGAGAGGCCCAGCAGAGAAACCAGTGTGGCAGAGGGCATCCAGCAGAAGAGGGTGGGAGAAAGTGTTGAAGGCCTTTGAGAGGTCGACGAACACTGCACCGGCTAGGGAGCTAGAATCCAGGGAGGAGTGTAGGAAATTTGAAAACTCAATTAGTGCAGTGCCAGTGCTGTGTCCTGTATGGAAACTGTGCTATTATGGGCAAAGGATGTTGTGTTTGGTCAGGTATTCAGTGATTTGAATGGCCACCAGTTTTTCTAGGGCTTTGGAAAGGGGAGGGAGGATGGAGATAGGTCGGTAGTTCCCGGCAGAGGACCTGTCACCTCCTTTGTGTATGGGTGTAACTACGGCAGTTTTCCATGCAGATGGGAATTGCCCCAGGCAGAGGGATTTGTTAAGAAGCCTGGTGAGCGGGGCAAGGATTTGATCCAGCACCAGCCGGAGAATGCTGGGGTCCACGGAGTCACTGCCGGGACTATTGCTCTTTAACGCTTTGATCAGGTGAGGTCTGGCTTCCTGGGCAGTTACCCTACATAGGTGGAAACTGGAGCGCTGGAGGACTGGGGCAGGTAGGGTGGGGAGGTCAAAGAAGTTACTGGGGAGGACAAAGCTAAGGTCAGTAAAAGATGTGTTAAGGTAGTTAGCTATGCAGGCAGGGTCAGTAGAGGTAGAGCCATCAGTGGTGATATGGGATGGAGGAGGAGAGTGCGCGCTCCCATTTAATTGTTTAACATTGTCCCAGAAAGTTCGGGCTCACCCCCAGGAGGAAGTGAGGGTGGCCTGGTAGTGGTCGGCCTTGGCTTTACGGATGGCCCATGTGCACTTATTCCGTGCAGCATTGTAGGCCTGTCTGTCAGCCATCCGGCCTGTTTCAGTGGCAAGGTGCCATAGGTTATCCCTAAGCCTGAGCATTTGTAATAGGGCAGGAGTAACCCAGGGCGCATTATGTTTTTTGGTTCAGACTCCCGTGAGGGGTGCAAAGAGGTCACAGGTTCTGTTAAAGGTTTGGAAGAAAAAGACAAGGGCAGTGTCTATGTCAGGAGCGTGGTGTAGGGGGGACCAGTTTATCTGGGCAAGAAATTGCTTGAGGTTTTTCAGCCCACCCGGTCTGAGGCACCAGCAGATTGTGGACTGGGCTGTGAGTTGGGGCGTGGGGGTCACCCAACAGAATAGGATAGGGGAATGGTCACTAAGAGAGTCAGGGAGGACCTGGATATCTTGGATTTTTTGGGCGCGGTTGGTGATGATTACATCTAGAAGGGTGCTGGTTCCTCTCTTTGGGTTTACTCTAGTGGGTTGGGAAATGAGTTGTGTCAGTTCTAGGGCCGCAAAAGAATCCCGGGTGGTGGAGGAGGAGGCGCTGAGCCAGTTCACCATCAGGTTCCCCTCTAGGATTTGTTCTGCCTTGTGAGGGAGGGTGGCAAGATAATCTGTTAAAGATATCAGTACCGGGTTCTGGTTCTTTGGGGGAAGGTAGGCAGTGGTGAGATATAGGGAGCCCCTGGAGGGGTCCGGAGCAAGTTTGAAAATAAAGGCCTGCACCCCATTTACAAGAGCTGGGGCAGGAAGAGCTTGTCCAGTGAGTGTGTCCCTGGTATAGATTGCACAGCCACCTCCACATTTGCCTACTCGGTCCTACTAGTATAGGGTGTAGCTTGGGAGGGAGACAAAGGAGTCAGGGGTGGACTTTGATAGCCAGGTTTCCACCAGTGCTATGACATCTGGTTTATGCAGCAAGACCCAACACTGGAGGGCATCAAATTTTTTTTTTTTTTTTGATTAAGGGGTTGCAGGGAAGGTCATACTATGAAAGATTGGAGGAACTAGAGTTGTATAATCTATAAATGAAAAGGGTAGGAAGTGATTTAATCATGGTATACAAGGCCATCAACAATACTGCTGCACAGCAATGTCTACATTTAGAATTAAACCCGCGTGATAAAAAGAGAACATAACAAGCAATTAAGGGGAAATCACTTTAAAGCAGAAAAGCATAGAGGATGGTTTTCCAAGAGGGTGGTGGAAACCTAGAATAGCTTACCTAATAAGGTTGTAGACAGCAGTTCAATGTATAGCTTTAAATATCATCTTGATAAATATTTAATGCAGGGTAGCATCACAGGAGTAAACCATTAATATGGCAGACAAGCTCAAAGGGCTCACGTCTAGTCTTGTCTGAATGACCAATGAACCTATGCTGACTACTTTTCTTGAAAGTTTTTTTTTGTCAACTTCAGCCTATACCTGTGACAGATCAGATGTTATTCTGAATTTATAATATTTAAAATGGGGCCAGCCCGGTGAGTGGAGGGCTAAGGCATTGAGTGCCTTAACTCCCACCACGTTGACAACACATTTTCAGGAACAAACAAGAGTTGCTGAGTGCTGGGGAGGTGGGAGAGGATTGAGCCTCTCGGGGTTTGCGCTCCTCTTCTGGGGAGGTGTGTCCAGTTGTCTCAGCCCATGACTGCCACCAGGTGGAAGTCTGGCTCAAGCAACTCAAAGGAAGGGGCTATGGCAGTGGTGTGTGCACATCCACGCACATGTACTGGTGCTATAGCACAGGCAAGGGACAGGAAAAATAGTAAAAATGGAGGATAGGCTATGTGAAGTCATGTCTGTTACTCCATGGCCTGCTCTGCCACCCTGGTCTGGTGGAAATTTCTAGAGGTGTTGTCCAGAGGGGTGATGGCCATCCCGCTGTCCCACTGCAGAGGAAAATACATGGGGGATAAAGGCCTCCCGACCACAAATTGCCATATTTTCTCTATATAATACAGATTGTACTGCTACATATTGTTTCTCAACATTTGTTTTCCCCCTTAATATCATTGTATCAGTGCAAAATCCGAGAGGCTCAATTCTCTCCCACCTCCCCAGCACTCAGCAACTCTTGTTTGTTCCTGAAAATGTGTTGTCAACGTGGTGGGAGTTAAGGCACTCAATGCCTTAGCCCTCCACTCACCGGGCTGGCCCCATTTTAAATATTATAATGATACTTCAGACAACATGTTTTTTCCTTCTCTCATTAAGAATTCATGTAAGTGTATATTGGAGAATGTAGTGTATTTGTATGTATAATCACAATAATTACAATAAAAAGATTAACTGCAATGAAGGTCTCCTGACCAAAGGAAAGTAGAAGATGGTCACAGGACATAGGAACAGAGATGAAGAGCCACCCATTCTGCCACAGGAGTATAAAAACCTTTATGGAAAAAAAAGATTTAAAATGGGAACCTGATTACTAGTGGCTGACTATAGATTATATACCTCTACAAAGCATGAATCAGGTTTAAATGCAATTAGTTTATTTCAGGAAATACATCGCTTTTGATGAGGCGTTCCATCTGACTTCACCCTAGAAGGCCTGGAATTTATTTTGACACAGTTATTTTTTATTTCCCAGTTAATAGGTGCCACTACAGCACCTTCATATGCTAATCTCCTCATGAGTTGGTGGAATGGTAAATTTGTGTTAAATTATTTTATTAATCCTTTTTTTGGCCAGACAGTCAGATAGCACTGCTTCATCGATGACATCATGTGTGCGTGGCAGGAGATAATAAAGAAGATGCTAATATGTGTTCATCTAACCCATTGATTTTCTATACTGTATGGCCAGTTTTTGCACCTATGATGTATATGTTTCACTGATGAAAGCTTTGTAGTGCAATCTAAGGAACTACCAGAGCAGTATTTGCAATGCAGCTATTTGAACAGAGCGGTATTTGCAATGCAGCTATTTGAACAGAGCAGTATTTGCAATGTAGCTATTCGAGGAAAGTGGTGAAACAATTCAAAAGCTAGGGCTAAGGAGAAAGAGCTCTATCTGCAGTCCTTCGTTCAGTGCCCTATCCCGTGGTGCCCTCACCAATGAAAAGTACTATTGCTTGTGCCCATGGGACAGATTCCCTGCTGTGTCCTTGTAAACCTTTGCATATAATTTGACCTGTCTGATGAACCTCGTTCATGTTCATTTTGTACTGTTTATTTTATATCTCTGCATGATGTTTTATTGTGTAAGTTACTGTTCTATGTTATTCTTGCACCTCTCATCCCCTCTCCACCCCTCCCCAGATGCATCTGGCAATTGGCTATTGTTTAGCTCAATATGTCTTTCCTGGTGAAACTTTTGAAATAAATAAATACACACTGCACATACATAATGTGCATAAATACATAATGTACATAAATACATACTGTACATAAATACATAATGTACATAAATACACACTGTACATAAATACATACTGTGCATAAATACATACTGTACATAAATACATAATGTAAATGTCCCACATTTACATCACAATCGTAGAAAACAAACTAGACCATAAACATCTAGGTAATGTAGTGAAAAGTGTTTTGGGGTCTGGATACACGCACCCTTGAAAATGCGCACAACACACACACACACACATATATACACACACACACACACACACACACATATACACATATACGCACACAGCTGTTACAACAGCTGTGCACACATATAGGGTATAAGCATCATCAGTAGGCTAGAGCTGCCACAATATTTCACTTTCAGTGGGTTCCAGCTTTTACACATTTTTCCAGTGTATTTAGTAGACTTAGCACAGGTAAAATGCAAAATCTGATTTTTACTGGGGTCCTGCTTTTATACATTTTTACAATGTAGTTACCCAGGATATGTCAGTCAACATGCAGGATCTCATTTTCAGTGAGTTCCTGATCCTACCTATTATAACACAGTTTTGGGATGGCCTAAATGAGTGGACTCCATCACAGCCTGTATGTTTTCAGTGACCAGATACTGTATCTCTCTTTGGACAGCAGGGGGATGTGAATTTTGCTGAGTGCAAGCTTTAGTGCTTCATTTTTGCTTTGGGGGGGCTATATTAAAACATGCTTGGGGCAATCGCACTTTGCTCCAAACAAGTTTGAGTACAGCAAATTTAGTGAACTGTGCAAATTTGCACTCATTAGTCAGCATGGGAATGTGAATTTTGCTGAGTGCATGTTGTAGTGCCTCATTTTTGCTTTGGGGGGCTATATTCAAACATGGTTGGGGCAATCGCACTGTGCTCCAAACATGTTTGAGTACAGCAAATTTAGTGAACTGTGCTAATCTGCACTAAGGAAATAGACTTAAGGGGCAACCTGATACCTTTTAATATAGGGCCATTACTCTGTGTAGTTCTGGGTTCCAGTTCTAGGTTTGTCTGTTTATTTCTGTTTCAAACGTTTAGCCACTGACTGATTTACTTTTAGCCACTGACTGCCATGCCAGCAACCTGGGTTCAAGAACGGACTTGGGTAGCTTGGGAACTGGCCTGGGAGGGAGAATGCCCATCTGTAGAACAGGGAGAGGAATCTAGGTGGCAGCACCATGGGACAGGATGGGAAGGGACCCCACACCTGGATGTCTAAGGTGTCTCCATGGAGGCTGAGTACACACATGCCTGGGACAAACAGGGGAGAAAATAGGAGGAAAATCCCTCTGACTGTAGAACAGTGATGGCCTGCCCTGTAGCAGGCCCCACACTGATGACTATGCACCTCTGATCCAAGGTCCTGTGACAGACAACCAGAAAAGGTAAATGATAGAGAAGGTGGGTGACGGGGCTGGGAAGAATGGTCCAGATGTGGGAAGTCAGGCTGCTGAAGGAAATAAATAGCTTTGTCCCATGGACACAGTGGGGTGACATGCCACTCACTGTGGTTGTGTACTGCATGCTGGTGAATGGTAAGGGACTGCCTGCATGGAGGAGCGATGCTGAGAAGCAATGCATGAACACAGTGGGGCAGCATGATACCCATCAATGTGGTGTAGTGTGTGGTGGTGAAATGTGAGGTACTGCCTCCACTGTGGAGTGATGCTCAGAAGCACTGCATGAACAGGGAGAAGCGATGCTGAGAAGCAATAAATGAAAATGGCAGACTGAGGTGTATGCCATTTGTTTGCTGCGTAAGGTCAGATGGAACGACAAAGTTTTTGCTCTCATCTTAGCAAGTTAAAGTGTTGCGTCTTAACGTTTAGTGTCACTGCTATGAATGAGAAAAGGAAAGAATGACTGAGCTCCTCTTCTGAGGATCATGGCTGTCCCAGAATCTGACCATTGGAAAACCAATTTCGGTCAGTGAACCACACTGGGGGTATGGGGTCGTCAGAATTGTTATCTGGCACCCAAACAAGACACGCTACTGCACGTGCTGCCTCGCAGAGGGTGATTTTAGCAACAACGAATAAACAACCAGCCAAAGAAGGGGACTTACATGCTGATCGTGATGCCTTATTGTTGAATGAGAAATCTAGTCTTCAGGCATGCAAAACGCAAGATCAAGCGGAGTTACCTTCAGGACAGAGTGGGGCTGAGCAATCTGAAACACCTGTTCCACCTATATTGAGAGATGAATATTCCTTGGATATGCTTGGAAGATCTATTGACCAGACACTTGTTTGTATCCAGAGAGTGGATAGGCGGTTCGAATCCTTAAGCTCTAAGGTAGATTTTCTGCAAAAAGAAATTAAAACAACTCGAGAAGATGTAAAAGAGACTGCCCTTCAGGTGAAAAGTAACGCTGAATTAGTTAATGCCCATGAACAAAAAATGAATAGGGTGGAAGCTACTATGCAGGGGCTACTTAAAACTAACTATGATACAAGTAAGAAAGTAGAAATGCTGGAAAATCAATTACAGAATAAAACTTTGAGGATTGTTGGACTTCCTTTAAAACTGGATTCAGAATTTGATAGCACTAGAGAAATGGTCAAGGACCTTTTTATACAGGTATATGACTTACTAGCTGACAATCTCCCATTCTTGACAAAAGCATTTAGAGTGCTTAAGAAGGACAGGGCTAATGAACGGAAAAATGCTGAGACTGATTCTGAGGTGAAAATTACTGTCTTTATATCATTTGCGTTTGAATCAAACAGAGACTTGATTGTTAAACTCTCTAAGGTCAAAGGCACTCTGATTTATAAGACGTTTAATTTTTATGTTTATCCAGATTTCTCGTTCACAACACAGCAAAGGAGGAGAAAGCTGTTAGCATTCAGGCAGGATATATTGGAGCTCGATGCCAAATTTCAATTGTTACCTCCTGCAAAAGTTTGGGTTAGGTTTAAGAACAAGGAATATATTTTCTTTGATCTTGATCAGATTTCTGATTTTTTACGAGCATAATTTAAGGATCAAAGTTCTGATGGGGAGTCAATATCTGATAAAGAAATGTCTCAGATGGCTGAAATGGTAGAGATGGAGGCATTAGAGGGGTTTTAAGGGCTTTGGAGGGCTTCTGAGGTCTGGGGGGGTTCATTTTTCATTATTTTATTTTCTTTATTGGACAATGTAATTGTTAATGGTTAATGGAATTATGAATTCTATTTCATATGCGAGGTTAGGGCTAAGTAATATTTTTGTTGTAAATTTTGAGACCTGAATGAATTAATAGTCGGCACACTTTAGTCTAATTAGGAAAAGTTAATATGCAATGTATGTATGATTTTTCATTTCTCTCTTCAGATGAACTGGACTTGTTTATGTAGAACTGTTTTACTATATACTTTTGGAAAGAAATATATTAAATAACTACAATAAAAAGAAATATGATAATAAATGAATACAGTGGGCAACATAGCACCCATCACGGCGGTGTAACGCATGCTGGTGAATGGGTAGGGTCTCCCTGCACCAAACAACAATGCTCAGAACCACTGCATGAACACAGTGGAGCGACATTTCACGAATTACAGTTCCATTCTGTGTGCTGGTGAATTGTGAGGGATTGCTTGCACTGTGTAACGGTGCTCAGAAGCACTGTATGAACACTGTGGTGTGAGAAGGCACACATCATGGTGGTGTACTGCTTGCTGGAGAAAGATGAGGGAATGCCTGCACAAGGAAGTAATGTCAGAAGCACTGCATGAACACAGTGGGATGACATGACACACATCAAGGTGGTGTACTGCGTGCTGGTGAAAGGTGAGGAATGCCTGCACAAGGGAGCAACGTCAGAAGCACTGCATGAATACAGTGGGATGACATGACACACATCAAGGTGGTGTATTGCGTGCTGGTGAAAGGTGAGAGATTGCATGCATTGTGGAGTGATGCTCAGAAGCACAGTTTGAACACAGTGGGGTGGCATGGCACCAATCACAGTAGTGTACTTTGTGCTGTAGAAAGGTGAGGGAGTGCCTGCTCTGTGTAGTGATGCTCAGAAGCACTGTATGAACACTGTGGAGCAACAATGCACCCATCACAGTGGTGTAATGCAGACTAGAGAATGGAACGGGATTGCTGCACTGAGGAGTGATGCTGAGAAGCACTGCATGAACACAGTGGGGCATCATGGCACCCATTTCTGTTGCATACTGTGTGCTGGTGAAAGGAAGTGACTGCCTATACTGGGGAGCAATGCTCAGAAGCAATACATGAACACAGAGGGGGCAACATGGCACCCATAAGAGCTGCATACTGCAAGCTGGTGAAAGGTGAGAGACTGCCTGCATTGGGGAGCAATGCTCTGAAGCACTGCATGAATACAGTGGCATGACCTGGCACCCATTATGGTGGTGTACTGTGTGCTGGTGAAAGGTGAGGGACTGCCTGCACAGGAGAATGACACTCAGAAGCACAGTTTGAACACAGTGGGGCAACATGGCACCAATCATGGTAGTGTACTGTGTGCTGGTGAAAGGTGAGGGGCTGCCTGCACAGGAGAATGATACTCAGAAGCACAGCTTAAACTCAGTGGGGGGACATGGCACCAATCACGGTGGTGTGCTGCGTGCTGGTGAAAGGAGAGGGACTGCCTGCACTGGAGAGTGACGCTCTTAAACACTGCATGGACACATTGGTGTAACATGGCATCCAGCATGCTTGTGTACTATGTGTTGTTGAAAGGTAAGGGACTGCCTGCACTGGGGACCGATGCTCAGAAGCACAGCTTGAACACAGTTGGGTGACATGGCACCCAGTCAAAGATGGAGTGATCAGCCTGAGAGAAATGTTGCCCCACTGGTGTTTCAGTCTTCTTCATTTTTTTTACTCATATGTGTGTTTATTGGTTCACTTGGATGACAGTTCCACTGATAAATGCTACAATAATGCAAAGTTTGGAGGAACAGCTATTGGCAACTAATGCATTCATGTCATTAAGGTTATTTGCTTAGATGCAAAAAGGCATAGGAATCTGGTTAAGGAGACTATAAATAATACTTCTGAGCAAGCTCAGTATGCAAGGAAGTCTCCTTCATTGTAATATCATGTCTGTGCTCCTGCTTCCTTCTTGTTTCAGGTACAACACGTGGACAGATATTGGTCTTACATGTTTTAATATGCTTGTATCTAGGATGGTTCTGTCTAATTTATTGAAGTATGTGTGTTAGAGGTTTGATTTTAGCTGGTGGGTGATGAGCTCATAGACTGTAATTTCATACAGAAGATACAGAAGACCTGCTGTTTCTAGTAAACACACGCGCGCACGACACACACACACACACACACACATATGCACACTCTCCAACTTACTTTAAGAAAGACATTTAAAGGCCGGGTGTTTACTTCTAATAAATAGACAAATTATTATTTTGCCTACTGTATTTTGATGTGTTAGTAATTACTTTCTACTTTTGTAGCAAAATTTGTGTTAGCACAGTGAAACAAGTAGGTTTTTGCCTTTGCTTTTCACACTGTTAGTAGAAAAGAATTCAAAAGAATTCTGGTACTGTCATGACAGAAACTGCCAGCTAGTTAGGAGCCCAATGTATTTCAAAGAGAAACTAAATATATTTTTCTTTTTCAAAATAAATAAGTCTGTCAGTAACAGACTTTGCCTTTTATATGTTTGCAAGATTGTGGTCCATCTGTATGACTTTACATTTTTTAAACAATAACTAGCTTCTTTCTTCTTCCCAAGCAAAATCTAGCCATGAAGAAAATGTCACATGCTAAATTATAACAAAAGGTCACAGGTTATCAAAATTACATATTTCTATTACATACACAATATTTTGGTGGTAGACGGTATTATTTCTCCATAAAAATCTGAAAACCCGTTCCCTTTGAAGTGAACTGCCAGCCTTGCCAGTAAACAGTTTCTGACTTCATAATGCAAGGATTCCATTGTATTCCTTTTTTTACTAGCAGTCGGCAAAATAAAAATAAAATGATGAAAAAACAAGTAAAGAAACAAATAATAGCAAACTGAATGACTGTAGAGACAGCAAAACCTTCATTCTTTAAGGTATGCATCCTTACTAAGCACTTACTCTTTAATAGTGGATAATTTACTGCTGGAACATTCCATTCTGTGACAATTGAACCATTCCCTCCTATGGATCTCAGGGATGTTTCCTTATCTCTTTAGTTGTATTTATTAACCAATTACTCCTGTAATCTGTCACACTAATGTGTAAAAGTTATTTTTTTTTTTTTCTAAAATTGCTCTAGGTTCTTAAAAGGCAGCTGTTGTAACAGATACAATGACTAACTCCTGTTCATGAACCAGTTTAGCTCTGCCTGGTAGGGCGAGAGAGAGAGAGCGAGAGAGAGAGAGAGAGAGAGACCAACGAAATAAGAGTCCAGATGTAGTGCAGGCAGGCTAACACAAAATGAAGAAGGCAGACAGAAACACAAGCCCTTGAAAGGAATTCCAGGCCCAGGGGAAAGTTCATACTCTGGGGCCCCTACCAGATTGCAGCCCCTTTCCTGCATGCAGTTCGTTGAGTGGCCTGAATTCCTCTTGGCGCTGGGCCCCAGGAATTATCGCCTACTCATCCACCCTCTCAAGGGCCCTGCAGAAACAGACCACAGCTTTAAATTAGATAACCTGGACCAAAGCACTGATATATATCCACTCCGAAGCACTCAAGGGAGGAACACAGTCATCTTATCCGGTCAGTCCTCCCCCCACCCCCTCTCCTAGTAATCCCAAAACACCTGCAGGACTCCAACCATGCAGCCATAAAAAATTGCTATTGTGCTTTTTAATGGTTGTATGAACACATGGCATTTTCTGACCACTACTGGCCCCCTGTTAAAGCCTCAAATATAGAGGCAAAATGCTGGGAATGTTGTTTCAGTCGTCTGTCTCCTGCAGAGGTGTAAGTGGTTTTAACTTTTTTGATGCATGCATTAATCAATCCATCCAGCGACTCCTGTTTTCCAAGGACCAATACAACTAAAATCTTGTTTTGCTATCACTACACCACACAGTAATGTATAGCAGATTTACAGTACAGTATGTCAGCAGCACCCAACATAAGTAGATTTTAACATTCATTGCTGACCTCAGTTTTTTTCCACTATTTGTAGTCTGTTTTACCCCACGCTAATGACCACATTAGGAGTCAATGTAGTTTGACCAAATTCTTAAAACCAAACTGAATTTACGGGTCCCAACTCAATGCAGAACCAAAATAGTCAATGGCCTATTTCTCTCACCCAACCCCACCCCTGGCACAGGTCCCCATTTCTCAGAACACATATTTTTAATGGAGCAATGGGGCTAACATTTTACCCCATTTTCCTTCGCAAACAACTGACACTCAGCATTGGTCCCCAACTGCCTATGTAACACAGGTTGCATAAACACCCCATTTGTGGATCCTACAGAGAGTACCACTTGCTTCAGTACCACATTTTCTGTACATACTCACATATAAATCTAGTTTTTGATGCTATAAATAAACCACCAAGAAGTGGGATTTGACTTATTTGCAAGGTTGACCTATCTGTGGAGTTTAAAATGGTGAACAATGTTTGCAACTGTGTAACCTGAGTTTGTGTCCAGTTCTGGCCATAAGGACAGATTGTGTGCTTTACGCTGGTCACAAAACTAATTTTTCCATTTAATTTAGGTAGCAAAATAATGTTTGCAATTTTGCTAAAATTGACTAGGTAAAGGTGGGGTTGACTTATATGAGGTTGACTTATAGGTCAATATATTATTTTTACCATTAATTTCTGGTTCAAATAGGCACTAAACACATGGGGAAGTTTCAAACAGCTGAGCTCATATGTAAATGCATGCCATGCTTCTTTCTGCATCCACCTGACTGCATTCAGACAACCTTGCTGCTATTTTCAAAACAGCTATTTCTACAGTACATGCATACTCACTCCCTGCCATTCAAATAGTGGTCATCTGAGGTGGTGAGAAGAGGGTCTGTGCCCTTTGCCATCTGCTGGTGGACAGGGAAAGGATTTTGTCAGGTGAGTTAGGCAGATAAGGGTGGGGAGTGGTGGGTGCTGAGGGGTGGGCAGGGAGGGGTTTACAGCTATTATAATTGGGATCAGGTCTTAGAGGGGGATCACGGGACAACCAGGGATGTTTTCTGCTCAATGGAGTATCAGGTCAGGCAGGGGCTAACTAGACTACCACAGAAATTCCAGAAATTATCTCTAAGATTGGGTGGGGGGGCACTAAACTGCCAGGGAAATTCCTGACATTATTTCAGGGGGCGAGGGAGAAAAGCAACAAGGAAAAAAGGGTGAACAAATGGAGAGGTAACAAAACCTTGACAGCCATGTGCACAAATGCAAAAAAAGTCTAGGAAATAAGATTCTGAACCTAGAGGCCATAATGGCAGAGGCCAGCCTGGGCACTGTGGCCATTACTACATCACGATGCACTGAAAAGCATGATTGGGACATGGCCATACCAGGCTATACTTTGTTCAGGATGGACAAGGTAGGAAGGAAAGCAGGGGGTGTGGTAGTTTATGTGAGGGAATGCATTAGCGTGATGGAGATTTAAGGAATGGGGGGGGGCAGAGGTACTGTTTGTCACCCTAGAGATGGGGAATAGAGCCTCTATCAGCTATTGTACAGGTACAGTATGAGCACTAGGAGAGCTCAGTCTTTCCCTGGCCATTGTGGTGAGCAAAGGCCTACACCAGTCACCAGCTCTCAGGGTTGGGACAGGGGTGGAGCAGGGTAGTGGGACACTACCTGCTGGGGTGGGGAGATGGGGGGTCCACTAGACCACCAGGAGTTTTGTCTGATACGGGCAGGTTAGGGTATAGGGAGGGGGAGTACCAGTAGACCATCAGGGAATACTATTTCTGTCATTTGACAGGGGATCAGGGCTCAGAAAGGACCGCTAGACCACCAGGGTATCTTTTTCATGTACATAATAGGGGATCGTAGGCATGGGAGGAACTGCTAGATCACCAGGGCATCTTTTGCATGTATATGACAGGGGATGGTGGTATGGGAGGGACTGTTAGACTACCAGGGCAGCTTTGTCATGTACATAACAGTGGATCATGGCATGGGAGTGACCACTAGACTACCGTGGCAGTTTTTTCTTTTACAGGACAGAGGACTGGGACTGAGGAGGGCCCGCTAGACTAACAGGGGTTTCATTTTGTTTACACCTGTGGGGATCGGGCATGGGAGGGGCCGCTGGACTACCAGGGATTTCTGTAGCTTTACTTCTGTGGGGATCAGGGTTTGGGAGGGAGGGCCTGACCCAGCACACTCGGCCCACGTAGTGGCATGCAGATGAGCCAATATTGGGCATGAAAATGGCCAACTAGCACCACGCATGCTCAATAGGCTCATCCACATGTTTGGGCCAAAAATCGCCCATAGGGGCTTCGGTGCTAACCAGTGCGTGCTGCGCTGTACCCCTATGCATGGTCTTCAGCCCAATGTTCTGATGACGAGGCACACAGCATGGAAACTGCTAGCTGTGCACCACACTACCATGGCCCAATATTCAGATGGATAGTGTGGTTTGTTTGGATTGTGCTGTCTGTTTGAATATAGCACCAGAGCTGGCTGGCTGTAAATATGGGCCCTATAAATGCTTATTTTAATTTAAAATGCAAATCATTTAACAAGTACACAAAACATTTTAATTTTAACTTATTTCAGAATTTCTTCTCAAAATACATAACCCTTTTAATCTTAGTAAGCCTCATTTCTAAAAAGTCAATCTTTACATGAAAGATGATAGTGCATGCATAACCAGCTTAACTACATCCACAGATGCATGCCGCTGATAGTTTGTAAGCAGGTATGTGTTGGTGCTACTCCTGTTTTTTGCAAATGTTTTAAAAAAGCTACTGTAACTAAAATGGTCATACCCCTATAACTATAGCTTATCACATGCAAAGGCAGGCGATATTGGTGGTATATAAAAAGGAGTACACACTTGCACTAATATCCTTTAATAGTACAACTCCTCCTCGCTTCTATAATCTCCAAGTCTGTACTGCAGTCAAAAAGATAAACACATAATCGCTTAGAAGCCACACTGTTTAATCTGCACTGTGTGTATTACAAGGGATGGGGGTGCTGCTAGGCAGCCATCAAGAACAGATGTGCCTTCTGGAGCTCATGGAGTTTCTTTAACATTGCTTGCTCATTGGAATGCAGAGACTTACCAAGAGTTGGGATGAGTCCAAAAAAGAAACAACAATCCCAACAGCAGGCAGTCGATACTTTCTTCTTGGCTTCCACATCTGGCCATGGCTCCAAAACATGCCTCGGCAGCATGGCAGTTCAAGTGACGCAGATCCTAACTATCCTGCAGAAAATACAGTAGATGGGTGAAGAGACCAACAGGAGGCTGGTGTCGGTCGATCTGCAACTGGGGATCATGGGGCTGAGCAGAGAGGCGAGTCTCTATCAATGCAACACTGGTAAAAGACGTATGCTTTCTTCCATCTAAGATGGAGATAACTGAAAATACTCGGTGGCAATGCAACGTTCGAGTAGTGGGTTTTCCCCCCAAGGCTAGCCAGTCGGGAGGGGATTACTTTCTGCTTTAGACAACTTGATTTTCATGGATCCATCACTGCTCTCACATGACTCTGGGGTTACTGTCATAGAGACTTTAGTCCTGATCTGCTCCAGGCCTATGGAGAAGATGGCACAGAGACTCTTAACAGCCATCATCACACTGCGCTCTTCTGAAGCATGCATCCCTCTGCTGCAAGCAGCTGGGATCCATGGGGACATTACATGGGAAGGAAGCAAACTGGGCTCTTTTCCGACCATCTCGACCCTAACCTAGGACAGAAAGCGCCAATGTCAGGTGGTCAAACAAAATCACTGCTAGAGAAGGGCACCATGGAGTAGTTCCTGTTTCCTGCAAGGCTCCAGGTGCACTATAAAATCACAACTAGCATGTATACGGACTCTGAGATGGCCAACAAGTTCATAGAACAAACTGCTGCTGCATCACCAAAGGCTCCAGGGAATCAGTCATCGGATGGTGAAGCTGACTGACTTTTATGTTATGTTCACTTGTTTCTCTGAGTTGCAATGATGGATTATCTGATAGTTCTTCTGCCTCTTCATTTAGGAGAATTGAGTAACATAGTTAGACACTCAACCCTGTATTAGTGACAGGGACCTGATGGTTTCTTACTGTAAATTCAGTTTTACGGGTATTCACCCAGATAGGCAATGTTTTTTTACCAAAATAATAATGTTTATTATCTGTGTACAAGTTCTCTGTTTGTGGATTACCATATATTCTGCTGTTAATACCCTGTTCCCAACATATTAACTTAATTTGCTACCTTTCTGTGTGTTGGGGTGTAACTTATAACTTAACTGAGCCCAGGCTATCTTCACAATTATTGTGTATTACTGTATATGGGTTTCTAGCTCCACCACAACAACATATTCCTGCCAGAAATTGGGAGATTCAGGGCACTGATCTGATTCAGCAGGAGGCAGTATAGCGCAGTGGTCTAAGGCTCTGAGCTGCAAATCTGGTGACATCCAGCAGACCAGACCTGGGTTTGAATCCCACAGCTTCCACTTGCATACTGTGTGACCCTGAGCAAGTCACTTAACCTCCTTGTGCTCCCAGGTCGCTCCTGTAAAAAAGCTTTCAGCTTAGTGTGCTATACCTGGTTAAACAACTAAATAAATAATTCGCCATATCCTGAAGTGAGAGTGTGATGCCCTACAGACTCATCTGACTGGACCTTTGTATCCTTCAAAAGAACTGGGACTATGGGCTAGTAGCTGGGTACCTGAGATAAATGCTGTATTCTGTACAGCTCTGGTCTATAGTCTCATCACTGAATTGTTGCTATATACTTGAGTGTTATATCCATAAATAAATGTTTAGAAAAGCTAATCAAAATCCAGGGAAGCATACTTGAAAATCCTAGTATTTTCTCTGTGACCTACACTCGGTGTACAATGTGCATAAGAAAGTGTCACCAACCAAAAACTCAAATTGTTATCAAGTTTGTTTTAGATGTATTATAAAATGCTAACCCCTCAGATTAAAAGATTTGCCCACCTCCCTCATACTGCAAATTTTATGGGTGCTGGCTCCCAGGTGTGTATCCCATAACAAGGATAACAGGTTGCTACAGCAATGGTCAGACAGTGCCAAAAATGGTTGTGCATGTGCAGTAATTAAAATGTAATACTTAGAAAATGAATGACTTCAAATTAGCTATATGTAAGAAGTGCATGCATAATAAGGAAAAGGTCTTCAAAAATATACAACTTGACTTCCGCTTCACATAGGCAGACATGTGCAATAGAAAGAACAATTACGCAAAAACTTACCACAACAGTAGATCTTCGAGGGGATCTCAGTTATCAGGTAACGACATAGGAACTTCACTGTCGATGAAGGGGAATCCACACGGAAGATTTTCAGCAGTACAACTGGGGCTGCCCACACCGTTGATATCTGCTGACGTCATCAACCCTATAAAGGTGTGAGTGGCCCCCGATCTCTCCTCAGTTCTTTCCCCCAGAGACTAAGGGAGACAGGCTCATGCCATGGGGGACCGAGGAGAGAGAGAGGTGCCCAGACTTACATGAAAGGCTGGATACACCAGACAGCCAGTTCCTAGACTGGAGCCCCAAGAAGAAGGATGGAGCGAGGGAAAGCATATCTGATGACAGGGATCTCCTCAAAGATCTATTGTTATGGTAATTTTTTTTTGTATGCTCTTTTTATACCCCCGGACACACCTGGTCGTCCACTCCTTCGGGTGACCAAGCCTACCCCCGCCCACCGAACTCCCCCATCACCGTCCATTGCCCCTCATTGTGTCATGCCTCTGGTCAACCCAATGTATCCTGTCATCAGGGGGGCCCCCTCCTCTCCCAAGGTCACAATTGGGAGAGGAGACTTTCTTTCGCCCACAGGCATTCTTCACTCTTCACTGGGGCACAGCAAGGGCACAGTACGGACACCTCTGGCTTCGCAGCATATGAGGGAGAGGGTTGCCATTATCTGGACAGCCAGGCAACCATTTTTCCCCATTTTAGGTTGCTCCTCCCTCCCAAAGTATGTCCGCATGCTCGTGGCATCCTGGACTAACATCCCTGTGGAGCGTGGTCACCCACACAGCATAAGTGCACTGCCCCAAAGGGTCACCAGGAGCCACCCTAAGAGTGGTGCAGCTTGCCCCCCCCGCACGGAGGAGAGCATCCATGGGATGCTCCAAACCCTCCCTACCGGTCTCCACTGCTGCCATCCAGGCTCAAGGCGCGAACCTGGGTCGCCAGCATGCCAGGCAAACCCCCATTGCCTGGCAGCATGGAGCCAGCGTGACAGTAAGTTCTTACGTAACTGTTCTTTCTTCTTTGGGGGTATCTCAGTCATTAGGTAACACTGTAGGAATGAGTCCCAAGCAGCTACAGGTGCAAAAAGACAGTCTGGGAGAAGGGCTCACCATAGACTAAAGACAGGAGGCCCTGCAGCACAGCCCTGCCAAATCCTGCATGGGCTCTAGAGGCACTGTCCAGACTGTAGTGCTTGATGAAAGTATAGACAGTACTCCAGGTCGCAGCCACAGATATGTCAGCAGCTGAGACTCCCCTGAAACAAGCCACAGAGGTAGCCATGGCCCTTGTAAAATGAGCTTTGACAGCACCAGGCAATTCTTTCTCATACTTACTGTAGCAGAACACAATGCAATTTGCCAACCATTTGGATAAACATTACTTAGAAACTGAAACAGCCTCTCTACTTGGGGCGAAGGAAACAAACAGCTGCTTCATCTTTCTAGACTCCTTGGTCTAAAGCAGGTAGTACTTCAAAGTTCTGCACAAATTTAACATGTGGTGTAGTGCTTCCCCTGGATTGGCATGCTTGGGAAAATAAACAGGAAGGTGGATAGACTGGTTAAGTGTAAACTCTAAGACCACCTTAGGAAGAAATTTAGGGTTTGTGTGCAAAGACACCCACAGGCAGGCTGCTGTAGTGCAGAGAGAAGCACAGCAGCCTGCCAGCCTCCCTAGCCCAGTGCCCCCCCAGCCCCGTTATCCACTGCCAATGCAGGAGCATACAAACTCCCATTTTCCATAGTGCGGTGGACCCCCCCCACCGTGTTCCTGAGCCCTGTACCTCTACCACACAACACAGAGGGGCTGTCCTAGTCCAAAATCCCTAACCCAAGCAGAAGCCCTAGTCGCCCCTGTTCCCATAGTTTAGTGTGCCCCCCACCCAGCCCCAAACCCTGTACAGTACATGTAACGCTCCTGATCTGTCCCCTGTAGAAATGCCCCTAAATCACTGTATAGTTATGAAAGTCCCCCAATCTGATCCCCGTCAGATGTCGAATACACTCCCAATCCAAGACTGACACAGAACAACCCTCCATTCCAAGTTCCAGCCATGAAATACCCCCGATCCTGATCGGGGTCTGCAACATCCTCCCACCCAGCACCACTGCCCCATGGCTGTAACATTGGCACCCCCCCATATTTCCATAGTGTAGTGACCCCAACCCATTAGGACTGCCGCCTCCCGCTCCTCCCCAGAACCCCAACCAGAGTCAGCAACTGGCTCAGCCCTCTGCACACCACCATGACCAGCCATTGACTAAACAGTCCAGGAATGGCACTGTATATATTATGTGCTCAACCAATGAGCACGTACTATGTACAGTACCATTCCTGGACTGTTCAGTCGGCGGCTGGCTGTGGTGGTGTGCTGAAGGCTGAGCCAGTTGTCGACTTTGGTTGGGGTTCTGGGGAGGCCCAGGAGGAGGGGGCAGTCCTGATGGGTTGAAGGGGCACTACACAATGGAAATACAGGGGGTGCCAATTTTACGGCCAAGGGGCAGCAGTGCTGGGTGGGGGAATGTTGCAGACCCCAATCGGGATCAGGGATATTTCATGGCTGGAACTTGGATCGGGGGGTTGTTCTGTGTCACTCTTGGATCGGGGTGTATTCTACATCAGATGGGGATTAGATTGGTGGTATTTCATGACCAGACTGTGATTCAGGAGCATTTCTACAGGGGACGGGATCGGGTGTGTTTTATGTACTGGACAGGGTTCAGGGCTGGGTGGGGGAACACTCCACTATGGAAAAGGGGGGTGGAGTGCTGTTGTGCTCCATGAGCAGTGAAGGGACAGGATGGGGGGTTACACAGGACTGCCGGGCCAACAGGGTGACTGGCCTGTTATGGCTGATCGGGGCTGGCCCAGTGCATCCTGCTGGGCACAGCCATGCCAATTAGATGCAAATGATCCCATAATGAGCATGCAAGAGGCCTGTTTGCACCTTGCATGCCTAATGAGCTCATTTGCATATTCAGGCTGAATATCGGGAATTTGGGAATGGCGCTTCACCCATTGCCAGTATACAGCCCAGACCCTGGATGCACTGAGTGTATTGGCGGCCACTTCCTTTGCATCACCTGCCCAAGTTGCGATATTCAAACAGAATGCGTGATCTGTTGGGATCACACATGTTGTCTGAATATGCCATTTGGTTGTGCCGGTGCAACTTTTGAGGTGGCGCAACTAGATGCACCACGTATCAGGCTGCCTTTGAATATGGGGGCCCTAGTCTCTTTATATACTCCCAGTCTTTTTAATTCCTATTTTGTTAGTATCCTTAGGCTTAGTAAACCTATGCTTTGCTCATTTGTTTCTAGGACCAAGTGTATATTTAATTTATTATTATATATTCCATTTCCCTCTACCCATGTAATCCTCTAAATTAAAGCTTCAGATATGCAAAAAACAAGAATATACAAAACAGCTGCAAAAAGTCCCTTACTAGACATTTCCTAAGTAATTTACTCATACAATTGAATAAAATTATGTGCAGTTTGCAAAGTTAGGTAACATTTTATTTTGTTGAGCCCAGTTTTCCACAATAAGTAAGCAAGGGACTGCAAATACTCAAGTTGGTCTTACTGCCTGTCAGACCATACAGCAATTAGTCAACTAGTTATTTCAGACTAAGGTGCACTTTAGCAATTTTAAATCCACTCCTTGTAGATTAAATAAGTATTACCAATAGAATTATTCATTATGCCACGATTAATAAAAAAAGCCATCTCTAAGATAATGAACTAATAATTCTGTGATTTGTTACAGTAATAATTTCTTAATGAGGGCAATATAATTTTCAGATAGGAATGCACCACACTTTGTTCCTTCGGTACTTCAAATTTTCCTTGCAGCCCACCCACTTCAGGCACAATTCAATTCAGTTATATTTTGGGATTCTGAACTAATAACATTATCGGTTTGAGTTTGCCATAAATCACCAAGTTCCCAGTTGGGGGTAAGTGTCTTCTACTCTACTTAGAATCTAGACAGTTCTGAGTTAGGTTATCCCGTGTGTCCTCTATGTTTTCGAAGTTCTGGGAGAAAACCAATCTGAGACAGTGGTATTACTTTTTTTCTCTTAACAACATGCTTTAGCCCATTGACATTCCATGACAATACATTCACGGTATCAGCCATTCCTCTTTTATTGTTTAATATGAATGCAAGCCAGCATTGTCTCCCCACTTTCCTGACGGCCCACATCTGGGATCGAGAGCCGAGGAGTGCAAAAATTATGGATCAGCTCGAGTATGCCCATTTCAACAATTCGAACATCTGCAGTACAGGCATTAACAACATCTTAACAACTTCCCTTCCCTTCTCCTCCCCTCCCTCTCCTGCATTTGCCCCTCCCCTGCAATACCCACCTGGACCCACAACTCAGAGGTGATGGCACCTTAAAAACTGGGTGAAACATAGTAAGAATATTGTACCCTGCCACTTGCTGTGCTTAATTCTAACAAGATGATCATGTCTATGTGTGTTACCTTCAGCTTTACTTTAGTTCTAGTCTCAGCTGAGGCTGGTCACAGTCCTGACATTTTAAAAATCTAGACAAAGAGTCAGCAGGTGTGTCATAACGCTGTAAGCCAGTAACTTGATGGCCTGTCGAGGAAGGCTACTATACATTAACAGAGCAATCAGGTTGCCACGTTCTGCACCAGCTGCAAGCAGTGGATTTCCAACCCAGGTATAGTGAGCTGCAATAATCTAAATGTGAGGACACAAAGGCGTGGACCAGAACAGGAAGGTCGCTGGACGGAACCAGATGTTTAACCCTGGAGATATTCCTTAGATGGTAAAAGGAAGATTTGATGACAGCCAACACCTAGGAATGCAGGATCAGAGGTCAAGAAAGAGACACCCCGAGAACAGAGGGTGACCCACCCCCCCGAACCCTCTGTCCAGCAGCCAGGTTCCACAACCAATGCCTCAGTCTTACTGGAGTTCAACTTCAGCCAGCTCGAATCCATCCACTCCTGGATTTCTTTGAGACAGCTATTAAAGACTGAGAGGGCTCTATCCTGGTTGGGTGCAAAAGAAAGGTAGAACTGGGTATCATCGGCATAGCAATGAAACCTCAGACCATACCTTCTTACAATATCTCCGAGGGGCAGCATGTACACTGCAAACAACATGGGCGACAAAACTGAACCCTGAGGGACCCCACAAGACAGAGAATCTGGGTCTGATGAAAACACCCCAGATACCACTCTCTGAGTTCTTCCAGTGAAGAATGATGTAAACCATCTGAGGATTGTTCCCGACAGTCCACAGATGCACCTCAGATGGATAAGTAACACCCCATGGTCCATGGTGTCAAACGCTGATGAGAGATCCAGAAGAACCATGATGGAGCAGCTCTTCTGATCCCAAGCCATCAGGAGATCATTGAGCACCCGAACCAGCGCTGTCTCAGTACTATGTCTCTTTCAAAAACTGGACTGGAGGGGCTCATAGATGTCATGGATGGTCAAATGGTCATCCAGTTGTGCTGCCACTACTTTCTCAATCACCTTCCCTAAAAAAGGTAGGTTAGAGATTGCCCTGTAGTTGGCGTGGCAGTTTGGATCCAAAGTAACTTTCTTCAAAAGCGGTATCACTACCGCCTCTTTCA
Organism: Neoceratodus forsteri; assembly: GCA_016271365.2. Lineage (NCBI taxonomy): Eukaryota > Metazoa > Chordata > Ceratodontiformes > Ceratodontidae > Neoceratodus > Neoceratodus forsteri. Next base: position 1,401,513,242 of record CM057458.1, on the reverse strand, counting down.
GACAGTTAGGAAACTCTCCAGATTCCAGGAAGTACCGAACTATCCAACCTAGGACTGGACTGATAACATCAATACAACCCAAAATCAGGGAGGTTGGTCCAGGGTCCAAACTGCAGCATGTAGGGCACATACTCTGGATGATCTGCATGACATCCATGAAGTCCTGGCAGCTGAAGGTACTCCAAGAAAACCGAGGAGCAATGACCTCACGCTGATCTAAAGCAACACCCAGACAGTGCACTGGTTGGAGCACTGCCCTGATGTCGGCCACCTTAGCAGCAAAGAATAGAGCAAGATCATCGCACTCTGTTTGAGAAAATGCTTTCCGAACTTGAAGACAGGCTGGATTGCTCAGTCTGTCCACAGTTCAGAACAGCTGAGCTGGTCAATTCTGAGCTACCACAATCTCCCTGGACAAGAACTCTGCCTTCTTACAGATGATTGCTGATTGATAGACTTGATAATAGTCCACCAATCTAAGGCGGTCGGCATCAAGGGCAGATTTCTGCCAGCGACACTCTAGCCTTCGTCCTAGTCACCGCATCTCCCTCAAAACCCCATCAAACCATGGGGATCGAGGGTGAAGGGAGAGAGGACAAACTCAGACTGGAGCAATAGTGTCCAGAGCCATCAAGACGGCCATATTATAGGCCATCATGAGGGTCTCTGGATCACTGCTTGCCACAGAGAGGAGCAATAGGTCAGGCACCGCAGATAAGCTATGAGAACTTATGTCTTGTAAAGAGCAGTACCTGATCATCTCCACAAGGGGAGGCCTATGAAGGGGGGTGCTAAAACTAAACCACAGTGTAATGATTGAACCATGCAACTGGTTCCACCCCCAAGTCGGAGGCTTCGATCCCTAGGAGGAAAACTAAATCAAGAGAGTGTCCGTGTTTATGAGTAGCAGTGGTAACCACCTGTGTAAGCCCCAGAGATGTCATCAACTGGAGGAAGTGCTGTCCAAATTGTGAGAGTTCATCATTAATCCAGGCATTGAAGGTGCCCAGAACCATCAGTCTGGGTGACTCAAACGCCATGTTGATGACGAAGTCTGCCACTTCCTGAAGGAAACACTTCTCATCACTGGGTGGATGGCAGATGAGGGCGATCCGACAACCTACACCTGCTACTACGGTACACTCAAACAACTCCGCTTCCTTGACTAGTACACTCATGAGGTTCAGTTCAATATTAAAACAGACTGCAACCCTCACCCCCCATGATCCAACCATGGGAGGTACATCACCGAGTACCCGACTGGAGTTAAAGCCTCCAAAAATGGGGCCAGAATTATCATCCAGCCAGGTTTCGGTGATGCAAGCCAGGTCCACTGTTTCAACAAGATCTTCAATAATTACAGTCTTGTTTTTAATGGATCTGTTTGGCAGCAAACATGAGTACTCCAGTTCCAGGAGGAGCAAAGCAAAGAGGGGTTTACTCACGTAACCAGAGATCTTCTTTGAGCTGAAGTCCGGTCCTCTGCCACTACATTCTGTCTCTATGTAGCATTCTGCATTCATAACACTGGTGGAAACACAAGGTGGTTTGCCATGCTTGTAAATTTAGAGCACTGATGGGAATGGGCTCTCTCAATCTTAATGGCCATGCCCTCATGTCCTATTCCCAGGCTGTCAAGCAGCTACCTCTACATGATGGATAATGGATTCTTACACACTGTTTTTTCTGGAAGGCAGAGAGTCCCAGTTTTCTGTGTTATTCTGCAACTCCTAAATGGTTTAGTAGCCATTTTCAGTTCTCTGATCATTTCATCTAGTGTGTCCTCTTAGGGCCCAATTCACAAAGCTGGCTCAAACAGATGCCTTTGGTGTACACCTGGGCTGTGTAGACCCACACCCATGGAGAACTACTGTACTACTGGCAGCAATCATGATCCCTGGCTTCTCCATTATGTATGCAGTGGAGCCAGGGGCATGTTGGAGTTGGATCAGATGCGCAGCTTGTTGCTAGAGTGAATCCCTGTTGAGTGTGATGCAAGGGGTTATGGGGTATGATTGTGAAATGTTTGTCCTAATCATAAAGAACCTTTTTTTTAAAAAAAAAATTTCCAGATCCCCCCCAATCCCTCCTTACAAGCTTGGATGGCTGTAGGCATGCTGTGCCAGGACAAGCCATGCCCCAGGAAGAGACAGGGAGGGCCAGGGGAGGTTTTCGCACAAAGTGCCCCAGCATTTTTGCTACCCTCTCCTATGTGTAAGGTTGTCATTCTCCATACACCCTCTCCAGGAATGCAAAAGCTTCCATGACTTAGGCAGATTCACATCCCTTCCCCAACCTGACTGTGTGTGTAGTGGCATGTCTAAAGCTGGGGCAACCCTCCAGAAGGGGGAGGGGCCTATTGGAGGCTGTGAATGTGCAGCAGTCTCTGCATGTGCAGAGTGAGACCTCTACACACTTGCAACCACCCTACATAGGTGCAGAAGACCTCCTCGGATTTTTCTGGATGAGACCCTTTATTCTTTGCTCAGCTTCCGCAAGCATCATGGTTTGTTCAGCAGATTTTCACTTAAATATTCAGGGATGGCTGAACTGTTATAATGTGGGCCATGATATTGAAAAGAAAATGATATCACTTTACAGTTTAACTTCAGGGATCGCTTCAAGAGGATTTTCAGGCTGGTTGGAGTGTTTATCAGTGCCTTGAGCATCCTGTACAGACATGGTTCTGGATCTTGTCTCAGGAGGCAGCCTCGCAGATTGATCAGAGTTTCCAGTGGAACAGGTAAGCAGGGTCAGCTGTTTAGACAGTTTGGTTGCCTCACATATATCTATCTGACAATAAGAAAACTTGCTCATTGGAGCAATTAATTTAAATGCCGTAAGGATATAGATAAAAAAAGAGCTGGGTTCAGGAGCTCATCCCTGAGCAGCTACAATCTTTGCAGCTCAGCAGCTCACCTATCATGCTTTTTTTTCACGTTTTCCGAGATACGACAGCCTGTTCAAATTTATTTGCAAATTTCAATGCAAAGCTTTAAGAAATGAACATGTGCTTTATCTTGAGCACGTCTTACCTTTTCTGATTTCTTGATCAACTTCTGCCGGATCATTTAGTTCTTTTTCATGACCTGCATAACTAATCACACCCTTCCATGGTTGTTGTATCTTTGCTTTTTTCAGCTTAAGCACTAAGGGACATCTGGTGACAATACCTGTGAACCAAGAGATAGCCACAAGGCCTAACGTTAAAGGGTAATTCTGGTGATTGAGACTGGTGCATGCATAGCTATGTTTATTTTTACTCTGATAACAGCCTCTGGGAATACTGGTAGACTGTAAGACAGCTTTGGTGTCATCATCTGCAGTGCAATAAGTTTTTTTTCCTACAGTATATGACATCACCTGAAAGACCTAGGTTTGCATGAAGATTTGGGTTTTCTGCCCTGGGACTGGCGAGGGGCCATGCGTGTCTCAGAGGTAAGGCACTTACCTCCAAGAGAGGAAATGAGTGAGAGCAGTAAATCCAGAACTGGCTGCTCAGTCCATGGACTTACATAAACTTTAGGTTGCTTTTCTCATTGGGGGGCTACCGGTAATGGCATACATAAATTAAAACAAGAGACCCAGTGCAACCTCTCCCCCCACCCCTCAAAACTGGTAAGTCATTGAATTTTTACAATACACTTTCTGCCTCAAATGGCTACTCACTTATTTCATCCCAAAGGGGAGTGAAGGTCTCTTAGTTTTTCACATCAGAGCTCTGGTGTGAAAATAAGCTCAGCCACCTGTCGACAAGGTAGACTTCCCATCGGTTGAGGCCCTATTCTATATGTAACTGTCAATGTACTGGTAACTGGCGGGAAGCCAGCTAACGGAGACAGCCACATATCTCCCAAACATAAACAAATCCAGAATTAGCTGCTCAGCCCACGCACTTTCACAAACTTTAAATTGTTTTTCTCATTGGGGTGCTACTAGTTAAGGCATACATAAGTTAAAACAAGAGACCCAGTGCACACCCTCTCCTGCCCCCCACAATTGGCAAATCATTAAATTATTACAATGTGCTTTGTGCCTCAGATGATTATTCACTTATTTCATCCCAAAGGGGAGTGAAGGCACAGGCTGCATGGCATTCAAGCACCCTCCCTATCAGCCAATAATAAACCAGAACTGACACCAGGGATGAAGGTATCAGCTCGTCTACATTCTCTCATCAAAGCTGAAGGTATGATCACAATCATCCCAACATTGAGGTGAGGAATGGAACAAAATGGTTTCCCTCCTCAAAAAGATAAATTAAAAAAACTGGTCAGCTCCATGGCGCAAGTTGGTTGGGGATCACAAAGTATGCTGGGGATGTCAGTTCATGCCCCATCGTAGGGATGTCAGTAACTGGGGTTGGCAGGGGAGGAGCAAGCATCCAATTGGACACTTTTCTTCCTAGGGGGAAGGTTTGTGCTCTTCCCTGCATGGCTGCCTCCCAGTGTTAGGTTCAGGTAGCCCGCACGGGGTAGGTGGATGAGATGCAAAAGACAGCTGATGCCTGAAGAAGTGTGTTACCATCAATGCCCCACATGCCAAATGATAGGAGGGATATACAAGCAAAGTGTCTTTTGCAATGTTCTATGACAGTCACCTAGCACCCGTGCAGAGCACAGGGTCTATATGGTCTGTGGGGTCTTCTCCATGTCCTAAACTGCCCCTGGCCAGCACAGCACTTCCCTCCTTCCCTCTACGGTAGGGACCTTTGTGTTAGGGAAGGAACCCCCCAGTAGGGGATATATACGAAGCTGGGGGGGCACTGGTGACTTCTAAAGATTTGGAGCAGTATTAATTTATGACAGAACCAATGGCAGGAGTTGGTGTGTGACTAGGCCTGAAGGCATAACACTGAACAAGCAAGTGACAAACAGAATACAAAACTAGGCCAGGGGAACAAAATTTTAAACACTGGGTTCCACAAACAACCATTTTATTCTTCCTCTCATTGGGTGGAATACCCCATTTGGTCATCTTAGTGGCTAATACGCATGCTCAGTGTCACAACTTCACATTTTAAGCATAGTTTTTAACTATGATTCAATCATTTCTGGAGAGGAATGATTTGAGTAAGTTCAGCTGACAATCTAGTATCCATAACTGTATTTAGTCAGTGTTGCTTAACATTTCCAAAACTCAGCCAGCATAGTGGTGCTGAGGGTTGAGGCACTGGACGCCACACCTCGTACCACACCAGGGACCCAGGTTCAGGAATGGACTCAGGTTGCTCGGGGGTTGGCCAGGGCAAGGAAGGATCGAGCATCCGCTGACAGCTCTCCTTCCACGGGGGGGGGGGACAGTGCAGCGTGCTGTAGACTGACACCCAGAAGTGACTGGGTGTTGGAACAGGTGCACTGCCCAGAAGGGGGAGGGCCCACATCCAGGACATTAGACCAAGGCAGTCACCCTGCCCACTGCACATTTGTGAGCCCTGGGGCATAACAGGAGGAAATAATGGAGCTGGCAGGCTCCATGATGGCTGAGCTGTGCCTGTGCCGACCCCCCGGCAATCTGGATGCTGGCTTCTGGGGTTGGGGGGAGGCCAGTGACCCTCATCACTGGCCCTGTCTGGGGGTAACCCCATGGGAGATGGCCAAGTGGGATGGGCACGGGGAAGCTTGGCCAGAGAGACAAGTCCCCTTCAAGGGAGGGGCCAGAGCTGCCTGCCCACTTTGAGGAAGAGCAGAAAACTATAAATAGAAAAAAACATTCCGAAACTCAGCCATGGATGGGCTGACCAGTGCTTCAGTGCCACATTGGGGTGAACATCCTTTCTCCCCGATCAGAGTGATGCACTCTCTGTACTTAACAACTGTCTGGATGAAATCAGAATTTGGATGAGTTTGAGTTGGTTGAAGCTTAATCCGGATAAGACCGAGGTATTGGTTGGGGCCCAGATCATCCTAGGAGGGGTTTGGGTGCGGCACATCCATCAGGCTTATCACTTGGTGGGTGCCCTCTAGCTTCTCGACAGGTGCTGAAATTCTGCTATTTTTGACGACGGTCTGACCCTGAAATCCCAGGTGTCAGCTGTTGTCAAACCTCTTTTATCATCTGAGGAATATCGCTCGGTGAAACACCTGATTCCCCAGGAGGATCTTCCGACTTTGGTTCGACTTTGTTACAACCTGCTTGGACTACTGTAATTCCCCATACCTAGGGCTCCCAGGGATTGATATCCGCCGCCTGCAGCTATACAGAACGCTGCAGCCAGGCTTTGACTGGGACTTCAAGAACCAGTCATATTACGCCTGTGTCATGAACTGTATGGCCAGTCAGCGGTGGCGTATCACCTTTAAGGTTGGTTTACTAACCTTTATAGCCCTACACAATCAGGGACCGTTACCTGAAAGATCTTCTGATTCTCTATCGCCCCCTCCGCCCCCTCCGCTCCGCCAATGAGGGATTGCTAGAGATTCCCAGGGTTCGTTTGAAGTTATCAGGATCTCGTGCTTTTGCCTACTCAGCTCCTACCCTGTGGAATTCTCTACCTCATTGGTTGAGAGAATGCCCGACCGTCAATAGTTTTAAAACTGCTTTAAAAACTTATCTTTTTAACTTGGCCTTTTCTTTATAGTTTGTTCGCTTAATGTTGATTTCTGTTTTATTATCATGTGCAGTGCCTTGATTTTGAAAGGCGCTTTATAAATAAACACGAATTGAATTGAATTGAATTGAATTGAACATGCTTGTGAACACACTTCAGTGTCGGGCAGCCATCAATAAGAGCGGGTCATCAGGGTTACTGTATTTCATCGAAATAATAAAAAAATATTTCTTTTCATGACATCCTTTCAGCTTAAATGCTTTACAAGTTCATTTGGAGAGCTGAGGACCTTTTTGAATAAGGACAAAAAGGTCAGACAAAAGCTGACAGTGTCCCTTTAATTTATTGAATTCTACTTCTGTGTGCACACACTTTGTGTAACATGATTGAATAGACTATTGGTGAAGGTAATAACTGTCTTATTGGTCCCCAGGAAGTAGTTGTGTTCTGTGTAAGGACGTGGGTAGGTATTGCATTCCAGGGGGTGGTACTGCACACATCTGGCCCATTTATTCTCTCTGGGTGAAGGCACCACACTGTTTTTTATTTATTCTGGGACAAACTGTCTTACCACAGGAGAAAGAATAAACCCAAGCCCTCAACCTGGTTAGTCCTGCTCAATCACCAAGCAGGGGTGTGAAACTGGACATGGCAACCAAGGGGGTTACATGTTGGAGGCACCACTGGGTTTGAACCTAGGATCTCCTGCTTACCAACTGGACACATTTGGGAGATTTTCAGAGACTTTTGCCATTGAGCCCCCCAAAATAAATTTCTGTGAAAGTACATATGCTGTTTCAAGAACTAGAGGACTGGCATGAGTTTCAGGGTCTGGACCCTCAGAAAGTGCTCCTTGTGAAGAATGCTTCCAAGAAGCAGTACGGATATCTCACATGGCATCAGGAGTAAGATCAGTCAGTTTGCTGATGATATCAAGATGGGGGTGGTGGTGGATGGCACAGTAGGGCGGCAAGGGCTATAGGGTGTCCTAACTAAACTGGAGGAGTGGTTGGAAATGTGGCAGTTGGGGTTCAGTGCTAAGAAGTGCAAGGTACTGTGCTTCGGAGCAAGGAACCCTGGGAAAAACTACCAGTTGGGAGGGGTTCAGTTAGGTACCACCCAGGAAGAAAAGGATATAGGGGTGGTTATAACGGAGAATATGAACAGCTCAGCTCAGTGCAGGAAAGTGGCAGCTAAAGCTAACAGGATGCTGGGGTGTATTGCAAAAGGAATCTCCTCTAGAAAGAGGGAGGTTATCTTGCCTCTGTACAGATCACTGGTCAGACCACACCTGGAGTACTGCATGCAGCTCTGGCACCCGTTTCTGAAGAAGGATGTCAGATTACTGGAGGGGGTGCAGCGCAAGGCAACAAAGATGATCCATGGCTTGGAGGACAGACCCTACGAGGACAGGCTGAGGGAGCTGAATATGTACTCACTGGAGGAGAGAAGGGATCGGGGGGATATGATCGAGACTTTTAAATATATGACAGGAATAAACAAGACAGGTACAGAAGGGATATATAAGTTGAGGAGAAGGAGGGACACAAGAGGGTATGGACTCAGATAGGAGTGGGGAAGATACAGGAGAGAGATGAGGAGACATTTTTTCACAGAGAGGGTGGTGGCCAAGTGGAATTCTCTGCCCAAGGAGGTGGTATCCTGTAGGGCAGTGGGCAGTTTTAAAAGGAGATGGGACAGGGTGAGATGGGGGTAAACGTGAGGGGGAAGGGAAGGAGAAGACAGCTGCAGTGTAGGGGCTAGCTGCACATTTGAGCAGACGTGATAGACCATGAGGCCTATTTCTGCAGGCAGATTCATATGTTTGCATGTTCGTAAGTGCTCCATCTTGGATGTGTGATAAGATGCCCTGAAGTATTGTGGGAAAATGAAAATTCAGACAGTAACTTGAGAACCAGGAACCCAGTTTAGAAACCTAATTATGGAAGCTGAGAAGAACTCAAGGGCTGTAAACCTGTCCGTCACAGTGACACATAAGGAGTCTCAAGAGATTATGGTTTTGATAAGCAAAGGGAGTCCTGTCAGCCCATGATCTCCTTCACCAGGCATGTATTCTGCTGGGGATTTGAAGATCAAACTGGAACTGCTACTGACTAGTGAAGGGAAGACGTTCAAGGATATGCAGTTGTTGCCTCCCTGGGCAACCTCTGAAGAATCTGAGCTACCTTGCCCTGCTGACTCTGACTGTTACCTATGCCTAAGAATTTTTTCTGGTACCAACCCCACCTCAGCTGGAGAAAATAATTATGCAGCCTGGATTGACAATGCTGTCTCCATGCTACAAGAATGGCAATGCACTGAGGTGGAAAGAGCAAGAGAATGGCAAAGAGTTTGATGGCACCAGTATTGGGCACTATGTGATCCTTGTGTGCCACAGACCAAATGGCCAATACAGATGAATATCTTGTCACCCTAAGCAGTAGGATTGGTAGTATGGAATTCTGAGATGATCTGTACTTGAAGTTTAAGACCACCAAACAACCAAACTGGGAGCACCTCTCCACCTATGTATACCAACACGAGGGGCTTACAAAAGATGCATTGCAGAAGTGGAATACAGTCCAAGGACCTGAATACGGTATGGGTAGAAAAGGTGCTGAAGGCAACCCAGTTTTCAGAGTTACTGCTGTTAAGGTTATGCTTGAGAGAAACACTGGTTGATCCACCCTTCCACCGAATCCTGCTGTAGGAGGTTAGAGAAGCCAAGGGACAATCAGAACAGTAGGGACCCCAGCCTGTTTCCACCACCAGTGCCTAAATGTTGGATAGCAGGAGCTCGATTGATGTCACAGAGCCACAGAGACTGATTCAGATGCAAAGTGTGATAGTCCAACCTAGTATGACCAGCCCACCCTGCTGGTGGGCCTGGAGGGATGAGTGTTGGGTCAAATTTAAAGCCACATCACTACACTCTGATTGTTTAGAATATCGTTCCTTGAGGAATGCACTATTTGCATTGCCAAAAGCAGCTACTACAAGGAGCTGCTACAGGACTCTGCTGGTGACTCCTGGAGTTTTTGGAATCATATCAAGGGGCTCCTAGGTAATGGTAAAAAACACTCATTGTCTGATATGACCTTAAATGGCATTAACTGTAGCAATCCTGACACAGTTGCCAATGTATTTAATGCTCATTTGATGTAGAGTACTTCTGAAAATATTCCCCCCACCAGGTCACCCTACCATCCTGCTGTTTTACCTTCAAGCTGTCATTTGCATTGAGCTGTTGCAGCTCCTAAAAACTATTTCCTTATGCGGGAGCGTTTGGGCTCACACCTAGGCTACCTAGAGTTGCTGCCCCTTTGTAGCTTGCTCTTGTACCCATTTATTCAACTTGTCCCTCACTACAGCTACTGATCCTGAAAGATGGACGGTTGCCAAGATCATCCCGGTCTTTGAAAAAGGCGATCCTAAAAGCTTAGAAAACTATCGGCCTATAGCAATCCTACGTGTACCTAGTAAATTGCTTGAAAAGCTGGTGCTCACCCAGGTTATGGATCACCTTCACAAACACAGCTTGCTGTCCCGTGCTTAGCATGGATTCAGACAAGCCCATAGTACTACTACAGCGCTCGTCCAATACATAAATGATCTTAGAGTGGCCATGGATAAGGGGAATGTATACAGGTACTGTTTCTATTCTTACTAAAGTGCTCAACCTTGTGAACCACACCCTGTTCAAGTCCAAATTATCATCCCTCAGTATTTTCTCCACTGTTATCAGTTGGTTCTCTAGCTATCTTGATGATAGGCAGCAATTTGTCAGTTAACCAGGCCAAATCTACCCTGCCCACAATCAATGTTGCTGTCTCTTAAGGCTCCATATTGGATTCATTGCTATTCTCCATTTTTATTAATGATATTCCCAAGATCCCATCTTTCTGTTGTAGTTTACTATATGCTGATGACATAGTGATATACACTAGATCCAAGAATTTAACTGATATCAATGTTCAATTAATGCTGGCTTCAGTAGAGTTCAGATATGGCTTATGCACAGTAGGCTTGTCCTAAAACCAAGCCACGCTATTTGGGTCTACACCCAGGCTGAGGCCATGCACCACTGGCTTAGCCATCCACTGTTTAGATGGCTCCCCTCTCACCACGGTTGACTCCTTTAATTATCTAGGTCTTACCCTGGATCCTGCCCTTAATTTTACTCTGCACATTCTGAATCTCTGCAAGCCTGTGAATGCTAAACTTGGACTCATACACAGAGTCAGATTTGTTTTGACTCCCATTGTAGGGATTGCCATAGTCCTGGGAATACTGCTACCAAGCCTTACATATGGGCATATCTCATTCTATCAGGTCAGTACATGCAACCTATCCAAATGGAATGTCAACTACAATAATATACGTCTTTTTGTCTTGTCCGACAGCCGGTTGACCCACCACTGTACACTATACTCCAGCCTAGGTTGGTTTTATTCCTCCTCACATCACCTCTATACCCTGGGCTGTGCTACTGACATTATTAGGTCATCAAATCCTGCCACCCCAGCTGCTCTATTAACATTTTATAACCAGGCCTACTCCCTGTGATCCAGTGAAATGTCACTATCGACTGTTCCTAAGTGCTTCGCTAAAATGGGTGCTCAAGCCTTTGCCATCTTTGCACCAAGGATATGGAATACCCTTCCACCTACGACGTGGGTCTCTCAGTCCTGCCCCAGTTTTAAGCAAGAACTTCACAAGTTTTTTTAAGTTCCATTGATAAATATTCCTGTACCTGATACTCAGTACTGTTAATTTGACTTGTTCCATCAACAATGTACTCATTTTTGCTTTTCTTGTGTTGTAATTCTCATGCCTGCATGTTACCTGCTGAAAGTTGTTGTGTTCTCTTGTCTTATTTGTATTTTTTCTTCAACTTTTGTAACATACTCTGCTCACAGCCACAATGGCTGCAACTGCAACAGAACTGAAGCAATGTGAATGCACATGCTCATAAGCTTAGCGTGACCTGATTCAGACTCAACTGTTATTTCCCAGAGTAGCTTCCAACTTTGCTGCCACATTGTGTGCAGTTGGAGAAGCAGGCATGTTTTACAGGACTGTGGGGTGCTTCCCAACTTCCCACCCCATAAAGTATCGAGTGAGGCTACCTGTGAAATTAGGTGGAGGTGAGCAAGTTCAGCAGCGGGGGAGGGGAGTTACATTGGCAGCAGCTGACAAGTGGGTTCATCAGCAGGAGGGAGTTGTTCTGTGCAGCCAGCAAAGAGGTAGGTTGGGAGGCTTCCATGTTCAATAGCAGGGGGAGGTAGTTTCTTTCTTGTGCATGGACAGGCCAAGGCAGAGACTGGATGGATAGTGGGTGGATTTGGTACCTCAGTGTTTTACACAGCAGTAGATGGGAGATGTTCACATACTCGCCAGAATGGTTGTTGTTACGGACTAGAAAGCTGTGGTCAGCAGCATAGCTCTTGATATGCAGCCATAAAAATAGAGTTAGTGCTGGGGGTCCTGGCTGGCTAACACCCTTATAGTAAATACGGTACATCAATACCAAAACAGAGCTTCTGCCTTTTTCCTGCTCCTACAAACTAAGTGAAATTAATCAGTTTCCCCACGCTCAATAATAGAGACTCTGGCTGAAGAACTTCTTATGTTATCTGTGCTAGCTGCACTAGCAGATACAGATGACATAGATATACAAACACTTCTGATCTCAGAATTTAGTCAGAAAAATAGAACATGTGTTTAAAATGGAAGCAAGAGATAACAGCTACATACATAAATCATTTCTTTTAGTGTGCAAATATCACAATAGATTACAGCTTTGGCTATTCCACTATAAAATGTATAAATGCTGCTATCATAGATTAAGAGAGGTAAGTGTCAACAGTGCTGTGTGTTAAGAAAAGTGCAAAGAATGATGCAAGTGCAAAAGCTCCATTTAAAGTGCAGAAAGAGTTCTTATGATCTCTTGCCCCAGCCTGAACCAAAAACTGTAGCCTCTCCCTACCCCAGCGCTTAGCTAATCCCGAGCATTGTCAGGGGCGTGGCTATCATACATTATCTGGCTGCTTAAATACTAGCCTCATAACCAAAGCTTACTAAATCTTTTAAAGGAGACAATTCATCCCATATGAAAAGAAAGTGCTCTACGCGCAATACAAACTAGCGCTCGCCAGTTTAGCATGGTCGCCACCCATGATGGACAGTGTGAGCTGGACTATTAATGTAATGTGCTCAAGAGCTATGTCTTTCACTCCCATAACTTATCGGCCTGCCTTTGTTTTTGTTGTTAGCACAAAGCAAGCTGTTGTTTGGGATCAGAGGAGTGTATTCAGTTGCATGAGCCCTGTGGATTTGTTTTAGCTGCAGCTTTACCCTCTCCAGAAGATTTGACACAAGAACCTGGTAGTTAATTACATGAAGTAACACTAAGTTACACTATTTCAGACAACAATCTTATCATGCAAGCACAGTTCATTGCAAATGAAGCCATAAAAACGTATGTGATGCAATGTTTCTCGCAGTTTAAGCTTGTTACTTACCTGTGCTGTCATTCAGTTGTTTAAATACGGAACTTCGGCAGTTACATTTTAAAATAGGGACCCAATCAATGCATGCTACACTTTGACATCTGGTGACTGGGCTGATGATTCACATCAGAGCTCTGAACAGAATGCTAAGAGACTCCCACTCCCCATTGCAATAAAATAAGTGAATAGCCATTTGGGGCAGAAAGCAAATTGCAATATTTGAATGATTTGCCATTTGGGGGAGGAGAGGGTGTGCACTGGGTTCAAACTGTTATACATTTTAACCTGATGTTATTTCCTACACTATGTAATACTGCCTGTGAAGACATAACTTCAACTGTTGTTTGTAAGCTCCCGGGTTGTGCCTGAAATGTCTCGTATACCTACCTGGTTAACAACAACTAAATAAATAAATAAACAAACCCTCCCCCTGGCTACCTCCTGGTGGCCCAGGGGAGTCAGAGTGTCAGCACAAGGTAGAATCCTCTGGGAAGCACAGTCACACAAAAGCAAAAGGAAGGAAAATGCATAAACAGGAAGCAGGTCCAGAGACATGCAAATTATACCCCCCACCACCACATCCCAATGAACTAATTGTCCAACTCACCAGTCCCATTACCATTCTAAGGGAGGATTCGGTCACCCAACTAAAAATGAGATAGCCAGTTAGAACCCATAATGGGGGTAAGCCAGAGGGGCTGTGAAGTGAGTCTGATAACCAGAATAGGTAGCGGGGCTAGGGGGCAGAACAGAGTTATCCATTTGTCGGAACTTTTGACTGGAAACGTCAATCAAAATAACTTACTTTTGATTGAAGGTTTTAATCTAAAATACCAACAGAAATCAATTTCTGACCGTCGGGTGAGATGAGAGACGTAAACAAAAATGTGAGAGCATTGATGAGTTGCTCTGATTTCTTTGTTGTAGCAGCTCATGCAAGTAGTGGTATCAGCATTAGGAGTTGGTGACTGATTGCAACCAATGATATCACTAGTTGCAGTGCCTAAAGTGGCACAACAGAGGGGCTACATGCAGAGCTGCTTTTAAAGACCAGAAAAGACAAAAAACAATCAAAGAGAAAGATGTATAGAATGAGCGCAATGGATAAACAAGTGTGTACTTCCCTTCTCTTTATAGTGTTATCCCAGGCTTCTGACCAGAAATGTGACTGGACTTCAAGTTAGGTAGTGATCTACAAAATACCCTGGCATGTCTAACAGGTGATCAAAGCCTTCAGCCTGATTGGCTTGTTTTGCTTACCACTTCCTCGAGGCAGTGCAATCCCCGACAGTGCCTCTAGGACAGAGCTTTTCCCAGAACTCTGGTCTCCAATTACTGCAATAGCTGGCAAAGACAGGTCCTTTTCTACTCCCAGGGCTCTCAGAGAGTCGATGAGGTCAATGCATGGCCGGATCTTCTGCTCATAGAGGCTGCCAAGGATGTTCTCTTCTTTCTGTTACAATATGTAATAATAATAATAATTTATTTATATAATACCATTCATGCAAGCATTGCAATGCATCTCAAAGTGCTTTACAATCAACACAGAACTCACACCAAATGGTCGCTGAAGAATATCTACCACTGAGGTGGAATGTGGCAGAATGTCAGCACCAGCACACTACGCAACAGTTCTCTAACCCAGAACCAGACTGACTGATATTGAACCAGGTTAATTAGTGATTGGGGAATATGACCCGATCACTGGGGAAATTCCCTAGTCTTGTACCCAAGGTACATAAAAGAAGAATACTTACCAAAATTAACCAGTGACTCCTGGGCCCACTGGAACTAGAATCATTTTCTGGAAAATCACTTTATGAGGCAGTCATGTCTAAACACTTTCATGTAGACACAGACTTTCCTTCCTGTCCTGCTGTTCATGATGCAGGGACTTTAAAACAGTTACTTAAAAGGATTATTTCCCATATGTGGCATGTTTTATGGTTGTGTGTCCATGGGAGGTTGGGAGTAAGGGGGTCCTGGGAAGCCAGAAGGCAAGAATTAGTCCTAGACTGGAATGTGTACAGGTTCTGGAGACTCAGGAACATCTTTTTATGGGATGTCCCTTTGTTACGGGACTATGGAACTATTTGCCTAATGTGTGGTATTGGAGTCTACCAAAATACTAAGGATCATACTAAGGTGTGAAGTGAGCAAGAAAGCTTTACAACTCATAAAAGCTCACATACTAATCAAGTTTAATAATAAGTCAATTGTTTACTAGATAATAAGAAATTGTCCAATCTAGCCTTGAATTGTTCTTTATCCCTACTTATAATAATGTACAATGGCAACTCGTTCCAAGGTTTACTCACTCTTTATGTAAAAAAATATTTCCTCCTGATATAGTTAAAGGATTTACATGTCAATTGGAGTCGACGACCTCTAATATTGTAATATGAATCCTTAAAATTCAGTACCAAATCTACCATTAGTGCAGGATCCTGAACTATATCATAAAGAAATAATAAATTGCCACGTAACCTGCAAGTTTCTAAAGAAAACAGACTAAGATCACATAATCTAGTTTCATAAGAAAGATGATTCATATCCTTTAGATATTTAGTAAATTTATGCTGAACTCTTTCTAATTGATGTATGTTAGTTTTCTTGTAAGGACACCAAAGCTGTGACACATATTCAAGGTGAGGCATAACATATGCTTTGAACTAGGGCATTAAAACCTTAGGGTCTTTTGTAGTAATATTACATTTGATTGACCTGACAACCTTATTTGCTTTATTTACAGATTCATTAATATGATAGGAAAAGTCCATGTTATTAGAAACTGTAATGCCCAGGTCTCTTTCATCAGAAGTATTACTAAGTGGGTAGTGTCCCGACATATATGTTTTTAAGGGACTGGTATTACCTAAATGCATGACATTACACTTGGAGTTATTTAACTTCATACCCCATGCTGTTACCCATTCAAAAATGTTATTTAAATCCTGCTGTATGATATCAGAATCAGTTTCACTGATACATGGACCACCAATCTTAATATCATCTGCATATTTAATGGCTAATGAAAGGCAATTCAAAGTTAAGTCAGAAATGAAAGCCTGAAACAAACATGGTCCAAGCACCAAGCCCTATGGGACTCCACTAGTGACATAACCAATATCTGAAAAACTATCATTAATACTCACTCTTTGAGTGTGATTAGACAACCAATTTTTAATCCATATAATAGTATACTGATTAATTTTTAATTTCTGTAATTTTACTTCTAAAGTCTAGTGTGGCATAGCATCAAATGCTTTGCTGAAATCCAAAAAGATGACATCACAAGGAGTATGGTTATCAACTAATGAACTTGTGTTTTCATAAAAACTGAACAAGTTAAACAGGCAGTCTCTTCCCTTTCTGAAACTGTGCTGTTCCAAATTTGCATTGTTCAATATAGGAGTTAATACATTCCTAATTAAACTATCAAAAATCTTACAAATAGGTGACATAAGACTAATTGGTCTGTAATATGAACAGTCCGATTTTAAACCCTTTTTATATATAGGGACAACATTGCGATTTTTTACTGTTTTGGAACAAAACCTTCAATCAGACATGATTCAAAAAGCAGTTTTAAAGGAAACAATAGACAAGCAGAAACTAAACAACAATAAATGTTCCGAAATATGGTCTGGTCCCATGCTAGTTTTCCCTTTTTGTAATTTTATTTTATTTTCAATATCAATTGTCTTGAAACATACAAGTTCTGAACTATTACCTATTAGACAAGGCACAGAAGTATCCTATGGTATATAATGTTTACAAAATTCCTTATTAAATAAGTTTGCCATTTCCTCAGGATTTTGAATAGTTTGATTGTCCACTTGTATGAGACCTACCTTGCACATCATTGTTTTTAAAGAATTTATGTAAGAAAATAACTGCTTACTGTATGACTTGATTGCCAAATTATATTCCCATTTCTTCTTAGTCTTCTTTATAACAGATTTACATTGTTTTTGAACCTTTATATATTTTGTCCAGTTGTGAGTGGTTTTAGGTATAAGATATCTAGTATATTTCATGTTCTTTTGCTTTATAAGTTTTATAAGTTTCTTTGGATTTAGTCATCCATTTAGGTTGTAATTTCCCTTTAATATATTTAGATTTACAAGGTATAAATTCGTCTTTAACTAATATTAAAGTATTGTACAGTAACTCCCAATAATCCTGTAAAGGAAGATTAGCATGTTCTTGCTCCCAGTCAGTCTGCCCAAATACATGTTCCATCCCATGGATATTTGCTTTTTCGTACATATAAATCAATACAGACTCAGACTCAGACTCAATTTCGAGGGGACATTTTAACTTAAAAGAGATAACATTATGGTCAATATTTCTGAGAGGTGTCTCTGTTGAAACATCATAAATATCAAGACTATCCTCATGCAAGACTATATCCAAAAGGCTACTACCTCTAGTTGGGCGGGAAACGCTCTGCTTTAAATGAAGCTGAGCACATGCCACTAAGAGTTTTTTACTATTTAAAGTTTTAGCTATATTATCACACCGGTTAATATCTGGCAAATTTAAATCACCCATTAAGATTATATTCCCAATTTCACATGCAGTTTCTATTTCATGTAATATAACCTCCACATAAGTTACAGAAGAGTTGGGGACCTAGAACAATGGGTGACATATTTAGACCTTTACATTTGACTCAGATGGTTTCAGTTGTGATGTCATGCTTTTTAATTTGTTTAGATATGTCTAAACTCTTAAGATGTTTATTCAGAAATAGTGATACACCACCTCCCATTTTGCCATCTCGTTTAAAGGAAAATATGTCAAGCCCCTGAATATCAGGGTCCCATTCGGTTTTAGTATCCCACCAAATTTCTGTAATTGAGACTATATCTGCATCAGCCATTGTAATTCTGGATATAAGTTCATTGTGCTTGTTGTTTAAACTCCTATCATTTAAACTCAATATATTTAAATGGGTTAAGGTATTCTGACAGAATTTTCCAGGTATATGTGAAGAAACCTTAACTGCTGGAGACCCCTCCCCCATAATTTAGTTTAAATATTGCACAATGATATCAGATATAGTTTTACCCATAAGGGAATTTCCCCTTTTACTCAAGCATAATATATCATTACAAAATAACTCAAGCCGTCCAATAAATTCCTCCCAATAAGTGATGCATCTGATGTCTCGGCACAGACACCATTTATGCAGCCATTCATTTAAACACTTTATTTTATTGTTAATGAAATCAGGGCAGCAGGACATGGTAAGATTTCAGATATATAAATATCACATCCGAGGGAGACCAATTTACTAGTTAAGGCAACATAATCCTGCTCAAGACAAATAGTTGCTGCTTCTCCTCGGCAGGATTTATATCCATATCAACATTATCAGTAAGAAGAGAATCTATGGGTATAGCAGGAAGGTCAGAGCCTGTAGGCATATGTACTAAAGGAATGCTATTAAATGGGCAGTCAATGGATTCATTTGTTGTAAGAATAGTGGAAGTAATAGTAATATGTGGGGGAGGTTCTAACAAGGTACCAGATTTCTGTACAGTATCACATACTATATCACCCAAGGGGCTGAAACTATTACTTAATTGCAATGAAAAAACACCAGCCTTTCTACCTTTTTTTTGGGATTTAGAATTTTGCACTGTGTACCAGTTATCACACAAATCCTCTTCCTCTGAATCACTTCTTGCTTGTTTATTTGTTCTACCACCATTAGCAAGATGTGCACCAAATACAGAGAGAGAATTAATATCTTGACATAGGACAGGAGCCACAGAAACATCTGCATGTGATGATGTATCAACAACTGGGGAAATAGATTCATGGCAGGGGGGCTAAACAGTTTTCTTTCATCTGACAACAAAATCGTTCCAGCATAGTTAATTGACTTTGTTCTAGTTGTGACATTCTGCTATTAAATAACATGATTTCAGTTTTCAACTCTGTCACCTCAATACATTTATTTAAAGTGTATGGTACTGTAGGAAATGGGGGCATACTATAATATACATGGTGCAGGTAGAACACTTAATACCAACGTCCCCCTCCAGGGTCATGATAGAATCTGCCATTGTGTATACAGCTGAAGTTGTAATCTGGATAACCTTCCTAATAAGATAAATAGACACAGTAACCTTGGTTTACACAGTGGTGACTAATAATTTAGTTTACACAGTTCAACCACATCTATTCTACAGCCCCACAGAATGATATCTGAAAGTCCTTACTTACTTAAGACTTGACTTTACTTAACCCGTCTGTCCCGCCAGTCACGCTAGACACGCGCAAAAACACGCGTCTCTGCGCTCGTCTCCGCATGTGGCTGACGTGCGCTCACGCACTCATGCTCGCCTGCTCACAGAGCAAGAGCTACTTATGTCCCGCAACCCAGAAATAGAGTAACCAGGGGTCACCCTCTTCCAAACTACACAGCTATTTAGTGTTTAAAACAGCATAAAATCGCACCCTGTACAAGTGCAAAGGTACTGCTTATGTTCCCTTCCCAATAGAATATTTGCAGCACTAAATTATCCAGACAGCGTGACAGCTGTAGTTTCTCCCGAAGGCATAGAAAACTGCAGCCCATGCAGCTGCTTCCTGGGTCAAGGCTATACCTTAGAGCAGCAATAGAAAATAACGAGGAAAGGATTTAATAGCAAGTAGTTTTAGATTTTAACTGGCAGAATTCTTCAGCACAGTAGTATGCTTAAGCACATATACTGCATACATGTTTAACTTATGAGGGGGTTCATTTGTGGCTTTGTATCAGACAACTGGAAATCCTTGCATCCTGATACACTTTGTATGATTTTTCTTATTTTCAAGGTCAGTGTATGGCAAGCAAGATAAATGGCTGCCATGCAGCAATAACAAGTGATGCACAGTTTAAGGAACTGCAGGTCTCCATCCAATTAGCCATTGGAAAAGTTTATCACAGGGACTGTACCGTTTTTTTCAGATCTCAGTTGGGTCATTTATAAGCAGATTTTACCTCTATACTGTATACGTGAATCATATAAATCAGCGAGAGGCAAAAACGTGCGTGCTGACCATATGTACTTAGATTATGTATTTTTGCCTTGTTCAATTCCTGTTTCTTCCCTTCGATTACTGTGAGTCATGTTTATTGGTTTTTTTCTTGTATTTTTCTTTGCAATTTGTGCCTTAATTTTTGCATTATTCTCCTTTTGTATAGACAGCATGTTTTCTTTTTGTTTCTGCATCTGTAATGTAGAATATTTTCTGTAAATCATTTTGTGTTTTTTTTTCTTTGTGCATCAATAAAACTGCCCCCTAGCCTTTCTGAGAAGTGCCACGGGATATTCACATCCACCTGAACAATCACCAGAATAGGAAGACAGGACCTCAGTTTAACATCTCATCCAAATGGTAGATGTTATGAAAAAAGCTGGCAATTAGCAATATAAATCGCAGTGTGTGTGTGTGTGTGTGTGTGTAAGGGGAACTATTCAAGTTTGCATAGGTCAGAATATGTAAACACAGCTTAATGCTTGGTGACCAGAAGACAAGACCAAATATTTAATGGCTGAACCCTTGTCACGAAGTTCATTTCATACAGTTACTACTGTACCTACCCGACAAGCGCTGAAAACATAGTGTTTGTAAGGCCACTTTAATGACATTTTGTACTTTATTATTAGCTGTCCTGGGTATCTCCTCAGTGCAGTACTGAATGACACTGTGTTCAATCCTTCGATTTATGGGCTCCAGGATAGGCAGCAGCATGGGTTCATCTCAGGGAGAATATTATTAATGTGTAACAAGGGAACTGGACTGAGGCCATGCAGTGAATGTCCTGTATTTGGACTTCAGCAAGGTCTTTGATTTAGTGCCTCAGGAGTGGCTGGGGAGGAGCTGAAATATGTGAGGTTGGGGCAAAGATGATTGACTGGATCATGAACTGGCTGAAGAGAAGGCAGCAGTGGGTGGTGGTGGTGAGGACTCTCATCCCCTAGGCCAGTGACAAGCAGCGTGTCACAGGGTTATGTGTTGGGTCCGGTGTTGTTTGGGCTGTTCATATTGGATATCTCACACGGAGCTGGAGCAGGGTCAGCCTGTTTGCAGATTATACCAATATGGGAGCCATAGTGGATGGTATAGAGGGGTGGCAGGAGCTACAGGGGGACCTAACCAAACTGGAGGAATGGTCGGCAAAGTGGCAATTGGGCTTCAATGCAGAGAAGTGTAAAGTCATGCACTTTGGGTCAAAGAACCTGAGGAGGGAATACTGGTTGGGTGGGGTGGGGTGCAGCTGGGTGTCATCGAGGAAGAGGAGAACCTAGGGGTGATAGTAACAGAGAGCATGAACAACTCTGCACAGTGCAGGAAGGTTGCAGCTAAAGCTAACAAGATGCTGGGGTGTATTGCAAGAGGATTCTTGTCCAGACATAGGGATGTGATCCTGCCCCTGTACAGGTCCTTAGTCAGTCTGTACTTGGAGTACAGCGTGCAGTACTGGTGTCCGTATCTAAGGATATCAAGCTGCTGGAGGGGGTGCAATGTAGGGTGACAAGAATGATACAGGGGATGGAAGGCAAGTCCTACTAGGACAAACTGAGAGACTTGAGTTTGTACACCCTGGAGGGGAGGAGGGATCGGGGGGATATGATTGAAACATTCAAGTACTTAAAGGGTATCAACAAATCTGACACAGATGGGTTATTTAGGCAAAAGAAGGGAAGGGACACAAGAGGGCATGGGCTAAGATTTGAGGGGTGTAGATTTAGGAGAGAGAGATGAGGAGGCATTATTTCACAGAGGTGGTATTGAAATGGAACCCTCTTCCAGGGGAGGTGGTATCCTGCAGGATGGTGAGCAGTTTCAAAAGGGCATGAGACAGGGCACGGGGGGGGGTCTGGGCAAACAGTACTGAGAACTCTCCGGAGGTGGGAGGGGAATGGGGGTCAGGCAGCTGCTCTTTAGGGGTGCTAGCTGTGCACTCAAGCAGACTTGCTAGACCATGAGGCCTGTTTCACCGGGCAGATTCGTATGCTTATATGTAAAAAGAAGAATGTGAATAAACAAGGCCTCACTCACCATTCGTGTCAACAATGACTGGACAATCAGGCTAGGTTTGTTGTGAATCCTTTATTGAGCCCATAAGTTAAAAAGCAAACATCGGTGGTTACCTAGCACAGGCAACACAGGGAGCACAAAAGCCTTATGTTTCACCCCTCCCACCTTGGGGCTTCATAAGAAAGTAAAAAGAAGAACTATTAGATAAAGTCATGAAGCCACTGGAGCCAGTTTTGTAACATTTTGGGTGGGGCCCAGGGGTTAGTGGTCGAAGCCCCCAGCAGAGGTCTATGGGAGCAGCCCCCCTATATGTGGGAGTCTGGGCGTTAAGCCCATCAGGTATGAAAAAAAAACTAAAATACTCTTTTCAAAAGCCTTGCTTTTAAACTCCAAAGAGGAACCCATATTGTTTTTGGAGAGGGAGGAATTTTTTGGGGGGATTTCCCTATGAAACCTGATATTTCATTTGCTGATGTGTGTGAGTGTTAATAAACATTGTACTTAAAATGTGGTGTCTTACTGTCATCTCCACCTCTCTAATCAGGGAGCGAACTAGGCTCACACCAAGGGACAATGCAAGGGTGTAATTTCATCTTTGGTCTGTCTGGCCATGTACAGTATACAATACACTCCCTATGTACATTTCCAACAAAATTTCTTTGTAAGACTTAAACACAAATTTTGCAATAGCATGGTTTCTCCGGGCACAAAAAAGTTACATAATTTCCTGAGAACAAGCTGATCAGAATGTTTTAAAAACAGAGCTGGGCAAGCCTTGATTTTTTTTGAGAAAGAGCTGAGGCAATGGTCTGGCTTGGCTCTTGAAGCCAAATCACGAGCCAAGCCAAAGGGTTAAGGCAAATACAAATGCTTGCCTATCAAATTTATCTCTGACAAAATGACATGGATTATACTATAACTGATGTATCACACATACACACACACAGCGGTGCTTACAGTAAATCAAGGAAAAGCCAGCAACAAGAATGATGCTGTAAGCACATGATGATAAAGATCAGTAGTGTTTACTGTTTACTAGAACAGAAACCAGTTTAACAAGCATATTAAAAAAAATCCACACCAAATGCGTGCAAGCAATGACCAAAAGTATGTATTACACTCTCAATCAATTGGTATATTACATTTCCAGCAGGAACCCCAGCATGCTTAGCACCAGTTTTGTCCATTCAGATCTCGCTGCCTGGTCCCCACTGTGAGAGAATGCAACCAAGTTGTCAGAGCACACAGCAGTCTGTGAACCTGCAGATGCAGATCTGAATCGCACTACAACCCACTAACTGCACGCACCTTAAACAAGTCAAGCACTTTCTGACAAATGCACACATGGAAGCCATGCAGCCCTGTCGTTGGCTGGCTCCTTCCCCCTAACCTGATCCAGCAGTATATCACTTGACTGCAGCACCTTCTATAAAACTGGCAGAATGTGAAGACCCAGGCTTATAAAGCATACCCAGGACATCTATGTGTAAGCATAAGACAAGTTTGAGTCATCCAGCAGCCCATAGCACCTAAAACTCTAATACTGATTTGTCTGTTATTGGCACAATTCTTTGCTGCTATGAACCTGGAGAATGAACTACTAAACATTTAGGAAGGACACCATTGAAAATAAACTAGGGATTAATGGATGTATGTCATCTTTCTTAAATAAACATTAGATAGATAGATAGATAGATACACAGATACATAGATAATGTATATATTTATAATGTTATGAGCCCCATTCACAAAACCATCATCACTTCATGGATTAATAATCTAAAGATGGTGTAGAACTGCATTGGGGCATGAACTATTTAATTTGCTTCCAGGCATAATGAAAATATGTACTTGTCCCATGTGGTGTTTAGCTGCTATTGTTGATTTCAGTATTTAATACATAACTGAGAATATCCACATTTTGGTGTGTGCTTGTTTTTTTTTTTGTTTGTGTTAATAATGAAAAGATCTGACTGTAGTGCAATAGGGCTGCCTGCTAACTTCACCACCGCCCCAGCACTATAAAAATAGGGAATCTCAGACCTCCATGATTTAGTTTCCTTTGGGTGTTGGGTGTTAAACTGTATGTTTGCTCCTGGCACTTTTTCAAACAGCCGTATTTGCTCCCCTTCCACCCAGGTCAATGTCCCACTGCAGCCTCTACTTATCCCTTCAAGTATGTCACCATTCCCCTCTATGTCCTCCCTACCCTTTCTGTTTAGCTATGCTTGTCTCCATGTTCCCCTCTCTTCCTCCTATCCTATCCTCCCCCTCTTTCCACTCTCTGATCCACTTTGCCTGCTTCTTCTTCCCTGCCCATCTTAACTATCCTACACAGTCTCACCCCCCCGTCCTGTCCTTCTACCCCCAACCTCATTGTCTTAACCTAACCTCCTACCCCATCTCCTGCTGCCCCACCCCATTGCAGACAGTGGGTCAAATGTACTCATTGATAAAACCAAATGAAATCCATAACCAAAAAAATATCAACCATCACGTGTCTAAATCCAGACTCAGAAACACTAGAGCTGGACACAGTGAACTCAGCCATTTAAAACAACCAAAATTTATAAAAAAAAAATGTAAACATATTTGAAGAACCCCTGTAAGCACTTCTAATTGTGAAACGTATCATTTCTGAACTAGGAACTTTCATACCAGAAAGAAAGTATTTCTTTCTTAAGATTGTTGCCATCTTACTTTATTTTGGGGAGCTACAGATTCAGGTCATTTTTATTTATTTTTTTGCTGGGGGAGTGCACAGTAAAACTGAAACATCTAAATTTATAGTTACACATGGCATGGCTGATGCAATCATTCAGAACCATGATGACAGGAGAAAAAACTGAAAAAAATTGATTTCATAAAGCGAAATGACAAAAGGGAAAACACGAAAGGGAATTGAAAGGGAAGAACAAGAGAAAAAGTCAAAAGTGCTGCAGTTTTGCAGACAAGAAGGAAAATGAAAGGTCCATCTGTGGCTGTTCCACAGGCAGCGAAGTCAGATAAATGATTTTACTTTGTGCAGTTCTGTCCCTAAAGTAATTACAGAAACAGCTGGAGTACTCAAGCTGGCAGCCTCACTTGCTTCACGCTGCACGTGTTATTGAGAATACATGATGTGCCCTAAAATGGTGTTGCAGATTTCTTGTTCCGTGGGAGGATGTAGGTGTGATTCCTAAAGCTCAATATTGTGTTAATGATCCAGTCTCCTCCAGCAAAACAGCTAGGGGCTGGGTACATTTGAGGTCTGTCATCACTTTTTAAATCTACTAATTATTGGCATGGGTGGATAAATAGTGGGTTGCTGACTCTACTCAATAGCCAGGAACTAACGCTGCTATCCGCATCCCATCCCATCCCATCCCATATCTGCTCCATTTAAAAAAAATCTGGCCACATACTATAGCTCCAGTAATATCCAGGTGAGACTACAGGAATTCTGCCAGCTGTCCTTTCTGCAGCTGCCAGTTGCACATTTGTTTAGATGCTTGCTGGGCTTGAAAGTGGAACTCTCAGGGTCACAGGGCAGGCTAGCTGCTCTGTGTATCTCATTTTATAGGCAGAGGAAAAAACTGGGATAGGCCAAATTCTGAGATTATCCACATTCAACCAGAAATGACACTATCCTAGAATATGAATATTCCCTATTCTCTATCTCTATTTAAAGGGTGGTGGACACCTGAAACAGCCTCCCAACACAGGTGGTGGGGGCTGAAATGGTAATAGGATTCAAGCATGCATGGGATAGACACAAGGGTACCATAGTATTAATGCAAGGGGAGGAAAAGACCGGAGATCGAGTAGGGTCTGTGGTGGCACAGTAGGTAGGGAAAATCAGGCAGACTAGGTGGGCCAAGAGGTCACAAATTCTATGTTTCTATGTATCCATTTGTAAACCCTGTAAAGTCATTTTTGCTGTACATGTGGGAGAGACAGGGACTGCTACTGTTTGCTTCTCAAATGGTCTTCATTTGGTCACATTTTACTTCTCACAAATCCACTCAAAAAGTAACAGCTTCTTTAAAGAGCTGCTGATGCCTTAAAAAATGTTGAAAAACATAATAATTAGGTACAATTCAGTTTCCATTCTATATAATTCAAAAGATTCCTCCTCCCCACTATTTATTACTAAGGACATTTGTATGAATGCATGATCTTTAGCCCTCAGGGTTCATCTATCTCTATAATTGACTCCCTACTTCAAGTCATAATCCTCTGTTGTGGCATCACGATTTGTTGCCATAGGAGTAACTGCGATGTCACAAGCATGACCTCAGGTTGGGAGACAGCAACAGGAATAGATAAACTTTTCAGGAGCAAAGATCCTGTTTTCATGCAAATGACCACAGTAATAAATAATAGAGAAGAAGGATACAGAACTAATGTGAAATACAGTCTGGACTGTGTCTAAATATTATGTTTTGTTAAAGTTCTCCTGAAGGTGTCAGCTGCTGTTTAAAAAAGCATATAACCCCCATTCACCATCACCCTCACCACCATTCACCCTCACTGAGATCCAAACTTATAGTCATTGGCTGTTTGGGGGGATCTTGGATTTAGTAGGATTGTGCATTGAGATATCATACCGACTGGCTTGGAGGGAGAGGATCATTCTTAAAAGAGACCTCCAAACCATCCTTCAGGTGGTGGTTCTCCTAAAGCAACGGGAGTGAGTAATGCCCAGGTTCAGCAGGCTATCTAGTTAACTTTGAATTGTGAACCTCCCCAAAGTGCTGTGCTGGCAACTCCAGAAATGAACAGCACATGTCTGATTGGCCCCAATACAAAAAACAAGAAAGCCTTTGCCGTGTGGCTTGTGCAGTTTAAATTCCTTGGGCCCGATTCTAGAAGAGTTACAACTGATATAACAGCAGTTGCGCCAAGTAGAATGGTGCATGTAGCAACTTACACCAGCAGTTGTGACATTCGTGATTCTACAATGTGGCCTGCGACATGGCGCAGACCACTTGCGCCAAACAGCAGTTACGCCGGCAATTGTGCCATAGACCCCCTGCGACACTGCGCTAGGGGGTTTATGGCAGCAGTTGTGCTCCATTCTAGAAAGGCAGCCACAAAGCCCCCATCATCGGGATTCTACAAGAAACCCCGGAGGAGAACCGGAAACGTAAGTTACACCTATATTTAACTGGTGTAACTGACAGTCTCCTCTGAGGGTCCTGTAGACCCGGGCCATGTGCCCTCCTCCCCATGCTCAGACCTCCTTTGTTGATAGCCCAATGGGCATCGCAAACCCTGCCCCATCCCCCGTTGGGTACATGCCCCCCATACCCCCACAGTAACTGCCCCAGGGCTGCCCACCCCTCTGCCCCAACTCCCTGTGTTATCCATGCCCCCCAGGGCATCCCATACCCTAGCCCCGGATCCCGGTGTAATGCGCCCGCAAGAGCAGCGCTGTCACCCCACCCGCATGCGTTCCTGACCCACCAGGTCACCGGCTGCATATGCATATATCCAGAAGCTCTGGTAGTCTAGTGGCCCCCCATCAATGTAGAATGATTGAATAACTCTCCAGTTCCCTGGTAGTCTAGGTACACCCCAGGCATTGCAATATAATAAATTAACACCACCATTTTTCCTGGTAGTCTAGTCGCCCCAAGCAATGAAATATAATGAATTAACACCACCATTTCCCTGATGGTCTAGTGGCCTCCCACCCATCTATGACCCACCCCTGCCCCCCTACCCGTCCCTAGATGGCGGGCAGCATAGCCACCTCCACCACACGGCCGTCACTGACTGAGTGCTGTAGAGCTCCTGTACAGATGCACTCAGAAATTAATATCTGAGCACATCTTTACAGGAGCACTCTACAGCACTCAGTCAGCAGCTGGTCGTGGAGGTGGGAGGTGGACTGTGCCAGTCGCCCGGCTGGGGATGGGTGGGGGGTGAGAGTGGGCTGGCACAGCTGGGTGGGGGATGAGGGCCACTAGACTACCAGGGAAATGGTGGTGTTATTCTATATATTGCAATGCGCGAGGGGTGCACTAACTACCAGGAACTGGGGAGTTATTAGATCATTCTACATTGATTGGGGCAACTAGACTACCAGGGCTTCTCGGGATATTGCCACATAGGCAGCAGTGAGTCGGGAGGTCGGGAGACACGCATAGGCGGGGAGTTGATAGTGTCGCTCTCTGGAGTGTGTTACATAGGGATTCGAGGGGCTGGGGGTATGGGACACCCTGTGGGGCATGTACCATAGGCATGGGGTGCCAGTTGGTGTGGCATGCCCTGTGGGGCAATTGCAGGGGGTATCAGGGGCCAGTTGGTGTGGCACACCCTGCAGGGCATTTGCTGGGGGTTTCGGTGGTCAGTAGGTGTGGCAGACCCTGCGGGGCTCATTATTGAGATGTCTGGGGCCACTTGGTGTGGCCAGCCCTGCGGGGCACATACCGGAGACTCGGGGGGTAGGGGTTGTGGGCCACTCTGCAGGGCGGCTATTGTGGCTTGCTAGGCAGGGGGGTGCACTTGCAGCCTGCAGCAGCGGGTTGTGATATTCTGGCCAGGGACGCCCTCTGTACAGCATATCTAGCCATATGGTGCCAGTAGCAGGACTTTGCTGTGGAGACCCTGCCCCTTCTAGAACAGGGCGCAGGGTCAATGCCGCAGTTGATGGTGGTGCAAGTTGCGTTCGGTGGCAACTTGTGCCACCCTTCTAGAATTGGGCCCCTTGACTTCATTTTTTTCATTTAACACATTTAACCCCTCTGACCCCCTGGTATTTCAGCAGCGAGCCAGTAAACCAATGCTGATCTTGAGAGGTTAGAAAAGAACAGGCTCGTTAGGTTGATCACCCTCAGTCCCCTTTGGAATTCTCAGCACTCTAATAGTGCATCATTTTTGTCTTGTTTTCCAACACATTCCAATCGGGAGCCCTTTTACTGTCTATCAGCTGGCAAGGAAAGCTAAGTTGGATGCGTCTTGCTTCCTTCCTGTCTGTAAGTACAAGAAAACTGTGTTGGCAGCCATGTAAAAAGTGATCAGGAGTGCAGCATATGTTGTGTTCAGTGACACAGAGCCGCAGAGCCATGGGTTACAGGTGACAGTTCCATAGAGCTCCTCGATGTGTCATATCATCAGTAGAGGTTTAGGTGGCAGACAGTGAGGAAAAGAGAGAGAGAGAGAGAGAGTTGGGGACTGCACGTGAAAGAGAGAGAGAGAGAAGGGTCCCCCAGGTGGCCTCCCAACAGAACAGTAGCGAGACAGAGAGTGGAGAGCGAGTCAGAGACAGAGGAGCGAGTGGGCCACACACAGCAAAAGATAGAAAGGCAGGCAGTTAAAAACACTATGAAGCATGAGCTGCTCAGCCCCCAACCAGAGTTGCTGCACCCTCTTGCTGGAGCTGTTGCACTCCCAACCACATTTCCATATTACTTCCCCCCCACCCAGAGCTGACTTTTCTGAGACAGTCAGGAGACACTAGATGGACCACAGAAAAGAGGGACAGGTTGGACTGTGAGTTGGAGGCAGTGCAGGGACTCTGGAGCGAATGGCTGCTGCTGCACATCAGTAACCAGCCAGCTGATGAGCCCCCACCTAGCCAGATGTCCCATTCCCATGCCCCCCCACTGCAACTTTAGGGCACCCAACAGTAAGAAAGAGAGAGTGAGAGAGAGAGAGAGAGAGAGAGCAAGTGCCGCAGATCCGGTTGTCTCTTTCTCTCCTCTCTCTCTCTCTGTGGGGAAATGCAGTGATGCAACTGTAATTCCTGCTGTGCTGTGTCTCTCTTTCTATGTATCTGTCCCCCCCTAGCACCCATGAGAGAGAGAAAGAGTGTGCAACAGTCGACAGAGCAGGACACACGGTAACCAGGAGAGCAGGGCATCCGCCTTAGTGCTCAGCAGGCACCTAGTTGAAAGAGACAGTGGGGCTGGGTCGGTTTGTATGCTGAAAGTTGGGGAGAAGTGCACATTCTGGGATTTGCTATCTCAGGACATGTCATTTGCCTTTATGTCTCTGTGATTGCACACTTTCCTGGATACAGCGAGCGAGGAGACACACAGAAAGCGGAGAGTGAGGATGGGTTGGGGGAGATACACAGAGTGAGAAAGTTTCAATAGTTTACTGAATGACTACTTTCAGTTTGTGATACATTTTAATAACAATATGCTTGTGACCATTGGTGAGCTCCCTTGTATAGTCAGTATGCACGTATTACAAACGACAAGACGAGAAAGCCTCTCTATACTCATCCTGCCTAACAACTTGTCAGAAAAGCAGATATGCAACTGGGAGTGGTTTATTTACTGTATCTTACAGCCTTATGTATAGTAGCCTGTGAACCTTATAACTATTGTCTCATAATGTTCCTGCCTTTTAATACGCACATGCTTTTATGACCTCTTTTTTATATCTCTGTAATCTGTTAAATTCAGAATGGCATTATATATATGTAACCCCCTTGTTACCTGGGGTTACTAGAATCCCAGTAAGACCTAGTGGTAGGCAGGGAAGGCAGCTTGTGAAACTCCAGTTAAATAGATTTCACACTGTCTCACTCTGTTCTCAGTCTCAGCTGAGACTGAGGGATGACATCACCATAGAACTATCGCAGTTGCATGAGCCACAATGGAATCTGCAGAAGGGAGTTAGAGTAGAATGTTAGGAGGTTTGAACAGTCAGTCTGTGGTAGATGGAGTTGGAGATTGTTGTGAGAGGAGCACAGCAGCTCTGTGCTCAGGCTCTTGGAGCCTAAGCCCTGAAATAGGGCTACATTTAGGGAAAGGTGTGTGTTTCCACCAAAGAGAGACACAGTAAGTTTTTTTAAGTGGTGGAGACCGCTGATACGGGTCTCTGTGCCCCATCCCTGAGGGGATGGGGCAGAAAGGTTTGCCTGCATTTCCAGGGGCAACCCCCTGGCTACTGCTAGTGAAGAAGCTGCCTTATTTTGTCCAAGAGTGTGGGAAACAAGAAGATTTCGTGATTCGCCTGTGGGGCACCTGCAACCAAAGGGTGAGTTCTGCACTTTCTAAAGGGCCCATGTTTCATCCTGAACTGTGTAAAAGTGGGGATTGGACTACTGAAGTAGTGGGAGGCCTAGTGTAATAGGCTTAGCCAAAAGTAAAAGCATGTTCATGTCCAGCACATAGGGGAAGTCAAGACATGTAGAGGAGATGTGATATATGTCTACCCAGTAATCTACATTGCCAAGCTTTCAAAAGAGTTGTTTAGTTTCCAGAGAAATGGCCGGGTATGGATTGTGGGAGCTGGAGGTGGGAGACCCCCCATCTTCAGTAACCAGGTCCACCTCTATGGATTTGCTCTGTGGATTTCTACTTTGCCTCATGCACTTGGCCAGTGATGAGGGAAGTACCCAGATGTGGGATGGAAGGAAAATTTCCTCTAGGAGTCGAAGGTTCTAAGGTGGTTTGGGGAGCCACCAACAGGAAAACTGGTTCATTCCCATAATGGACCATGGATCAAGTGGCCAGCGAGGAGAGCCAGGCCATGGGAAAACCCAAGTAGTGTACAAGTCGGACTATGTACCCAAAGCTGTGTGCAAGTCCGGGCTGTGTGCCTGGTGGGTCTAGAGCCTGAGGGCTGAAATGTGAAGAAGTGTTCTATTTTTTCTCTAATCTGCATTACCAGGAATGTGACCCCGTGGGGGTCCATCTGTGCTTTGTTTGTTCAGTTTGGATGTGAATAAAAGACACACTGTAGAATCCCATTCCTGGTTTTGGACATTACAGTTATTGCTTCCTGTGTTTGGATTTACTTGGGTGCCCCTGTGCAGAGTAGCCAAACCTAGGCCCCTTGTGCCGAGTAACCTAGTCCTCCCCGAACCCAGTCCCCACCAGGTACTGCTGTCAGCTTCAACAGCATGCCACCTGTCATTTTGCAAAAAGGCAAGGGTCCGGGGGTTACAAAAATGGAGGCACCACTTTGGATTTAATTCTGAGAGGAAGGTGCTTGGGCAAGGGGCTAGCATTTTGGCTATCTGGCAGTGGGTAGCCCAAAAAGCTGAAGCAATTTAACTAGTGTGTTGCTGTGTGCTGTGGATCTTATGCTGCTGTTAAAATACCAAGGAGCAGTAAAGCTAAAAGAGTGTGCCCTTGTCCTGCATCAATTGTTTACAGCGTTTTTGCCTGTGTTTTAAAAAAGAACTGTGGTAAAGAAAAGTGTGGAAGACTAGGGGTAGCAACAGGAAAATTGTGCCCTGGACATTGGAAATGCTTTTGAGTGAACTGAGAGACTTGCAGTGTGAATGGCCATGCTAAATGGCTGAAATGGGCTCCGGCCTTGGAGTCAGTTGAAGAAAAAAAATAAAGTGGTTTCTGCAGTTTAAATTTGCCTACTCGACGATTGCCGTGAAGAGAAGAGCACTCATGAGAAAGAAGAGGCTCATTTGCATGGCGTTGTGTGATTGGTGAGGCTGTAATCAGTCCCGCCCCTCAGCCAGCTCTACAGTGACTGCCCCAGCATTCGAGAGGGAGTGTGAGTGGAGTGCGTGTACTGGCTAGTGGAGGAGCGTCGCGGTGATTAAAAAGTGCTGTAAAACTGTTAAAAATAGCTGTTGCTGTTCAAAATCGGGCTCAAACCGCATCTCGATCGACTGAATTGCGAGTGTGGTGATCGGGGAGACGATCGGCAGGACTGCCCACCCGTTCTCTTTCTCAGGCCTCCAAGACTGGCTGCAGGTCATTTTTCCATTGCAGCTAACAGCTACTGATAATAGCAAGTACCAACAGTGAAAGTTGCTCAAACAGTGATTTTCTGCCAAAAGCCAGCCAAATATGTGTGCAACAGTGTAGTCGCTTTGCAAATAACGACTGTGTCAAGTTTTACCAGCAAGTGCAAGTCTGTTAAGCCATTGACTGTGTGCATAGTTATGAGTTCAGCATCAGTTTAAAGTTTTAAAGCCAGAGAAAGACTGTGAGTTGTAGCCAAATGTGCAGCACTAGTTTACAGGCAATCCTGTGGTTAAAATCCTGAGGCTTTAAGGGACTGTGAGTTAGAAATGTTTCCAGCAAGTGAAAAGTCCATGGAAAATCATGTAAATGTGTTAGAAAAAGAACAGTGCCAGTTTGTGCAGTTTGAGCAAAAGTTATCAGTAGTGTGAGTAAATCGGATGCACAGAGGCTTGACCCAATTGCTGAATGTTGATGCACAGGAGTGCTGCCATCGCCATTACAGGGTGGGGTAGTAAAGTAAACACAGCAGCAGAGGAGCCATTTTAAAAGTAAAGAAGGTGTTCAGTAAAGTGGGACTTTCAGTAACAGTGAGCATTTTGTTTGTTTTCCCTGCAGTTATGGCCTCAGGACCAGCTTGCTACCCGGATCATGCCCGGGCTGCAGTAACAGCAGCAGTAAATAGATTAAGGGACATTGAAAGGTGTTATTATAGAGGACAACTGCCTCCTCATGTGGCGATTCCTGGATATCCAGTGCATGTGTGTCAAATTTGCTTAAACGCTGGAAGGGACATCTTCATGATACCTCACTGTACTGGGTGCCTAGAGAAATATGGCTAGTATAAAGTGCCCCAGATTCATTTGGCTCCCACATGGACAAAGGTTCAGGAATCTGTAGTTGGCAGCACACAGCACCAGGCAGAGCCTGTTGAAAAATGCCTCTCGGGGGAGTGTGGCACAAAGCTAGAGGGTGCAGATTTAGAGACAGAACCAGATGTTGACGTTTTGGATGCTGGATCTCAGAAGAAAAGTTCAGATAAAGCATCAGTAGATCCCTGAAGGGGGGGGCGCCTAGCCCAAGTCTCATAGGAGAAGATGAGATGAGGAAGGCCTTTGAATGGGAGGTGTCGACCTCCGCGCCTAGTGATGAGTGGTTAGTCTCAGGAGTGAGGACGACTGCTCACTCCTGGGCTCAGATCCTTAGTGAGGAAGAAGATGAGGGGGGACCTATGTGGCCTTGTGAAAAAGGAACGGGCACACATCCTCAAACTCTTGCCTCGGAGGAGTGCATGGAAGAGAGTGGTGATGCCACTGCCCTGGCTATGCAAGAAGAAGTAGTCAGGGATCCATTTCTAATCTTGTTGAGAATGCGTAGCTGGCAGAACCAGGACTGGCCACCCCCAAGCCAGACCAGCAGTCTCAGGTTGACCAAAGCTAGTAAAGAGGAGAGACTGGTTCGTAAGAAGGCGAATGAGATCTATGGAATGTCCTTTCCTACCTTTCCTCGGAAAGTCTGGGAGGAGATTGAGAACAGCAGGAAATCCTGGATCTGGGCCAAAGCAATGAAATGTGTGCATCCTGGTGCGAACAAGCACATCAAGAACAGGCTGTTTCATGAGAAATATACCCAGTGGAAGAGAGGCAGAACACTGTTTATGGACAGAGTGCGAATAGTGGATGGAGAGGGATGTGAAACCTTCCACTGTGTGAATTATGTGCACCCAGATGGGGTAATAATTCAAGCTTCTGACCTCCTGTACTATTGGCCTCAATGCAAGGACCTCCCAGCAAATGTGCCCATGCCTACTAGATGGAAAGCCGAGGAGTGGTAGTCAATACTGCCACACCAGCCTGTGAAGTGCCTTTATTGATCCGCCAGTATGGAAATCCAGGACTCATGTGCCCCACATTCATCAGTTCTACAGTGTACTGGCCTTTCCAGAATCCATCGACTGGCCCACCAGATGACTTCAGATCCAGAGAGGACACCAGCCCAGCTGTATCCTGCTTCATCGCCTGGTAATCGGATGACGTCAGACCAGTTGTTTTCCTTTTTGTTCTTGTTCTAAGGTTCCACCTCCAGAGATGACATCATCCCAGCAGTTCCCAGATGTTCCCTCCTGCAGTTCTCGGAAGATGTCCACCCAGCTGTATCGGAAGAAATGCTGCCAGGGAGAGTCTTCAGCTGAGGAGCAGGTCGGTGCAGATTTTTCGTTCTACAAGGGGCTGGTAAGTCTGACCTTCTCTATCTTTATGACATTGCAGTACACACCCTACACTAGCAGACTCCAGAATGTGTGAACTGTCCTCAAAGACTCTCCCCTTCAGGACTTTGGCCTGCTAGAACTGTGCTTCACCAGGCTCTGGCCCAGGAGAGACTCTTTAATGGACTAGCCTTCGGGCACTGTGGTCACTAGTTGGGACTTTTAGGGCACTCCATCCCCCAAATGTGTATTGTAAATAATGTCATTGTTTTTCTACTGTTTTCTAGTGTACATACTGTTTTCTATCTTTTCTAAAAAAAAAAAATATATTTTGGGATTCTTCAGTGTTTTGATGATAGGGGTTTAGGTAGACTGTGTATGCAGATTAGGAGTGTGTGTTGTATTTCTTTTTCTTGCAGGTGTTCCTGAAGAAGATAGAAGACAAGAAGAGGAGGAGGGGCTCATTGGAGTTCCTCACTAGTACTTTAGCGTGTAGTAATTTAAAGTACTGTGGTTGTTATTGTTTTTGTTACTTTATTAACCCTTTCCCTCCACAGGTGTGGTTGTGGGGGTAGAGAGGCAGTAAAGTGATGTAATGGTGTGGTATTAGTTTCTTGGTGTGTGGTTGCAGGTTGCCCAAGGTCGGGGAGGTCCCCGGGTTGTTTTTCTTTGGGGTACTAAGTTAGACGCAGATAGATTTTCCCTAGAGGGCTGGGGGGATAGACAGGCTGTGGTCCTGAATGGCCATAGGGACTGCAGTGTTGAGCTATTAGGGCTATGCTCTGGACAGTTCTACCAGAGCCACTAGGCGGCCATAGTAAGTGGGTAGAGTACAGGCTGATATGTCAGCTAAAGGTCTCTAGGCCCTTAGTGTTGCCTGCCTGTGCTCGCACATGGTAGGAGGGAGCCTGATCACTCCCCTCTGCACGTAGCATATAGGGTGGGATGGCCTAAGCCAGGTAAACAATGACTGCGGACAGTCATTTTCCTGGTCAAGGGCGAGTGTGACCCCCTTGTTACCTGGGGTTACTAGAATCCCAGTAAGACCTAGTGGTAGGCAGGGAAGGCAGCTTGTGAAACTCTAGTTAAATGGATTTCACACTGTCTCACTCTGCTCTCAGTCTCAGCTGAGACTGAGGGATGACATCACCATAGAACTATCGCAGTTGCATGAGCCACAGTGGAATCTGCAGAAGGGAGTTAGAGTAGAATGTTGGGAGGTTTGAACAGTCAGTCTGTGGCAGCTGGAGCTGGAGATTGTTGTGAGAGGAGCACAGCAGCTCTGTGCTCAGGCTCTTGGAGCCTAAGCCCTGAAATAGGGCTACATTTAGGGAAAGGTGTGTGTTTCCACCAAAAGAGAGACACAGTAAGTTTTTTTAAGTGGTGGAGACCGCTGATACGGGTCTCTGTGCCCCATCCCTGAGGGGATGGGGCAGAAAGGTTTGCCTGCATTTCCAGGGGCAACCCCCTGGCTACTGCTAGTGAAGAAGCTGCCTTATTTTGTCCAAGAGTGTGGGAAACAAGAAGATTTCATGATTCGCCTGTGGGGCACCTGCAACCAAAGGGTGAGTTCTGCACTTTCTAAAGGGCCCATGTTTCATCCTGAACTATGTAAAAGTGGGGATTGGACTACTGAAGTAGTGGGAGGCCTAGTGTAATAGGCTTAGCCAAAAGTAAAAGTATGTTCATGTCCAGCACATAGGGGAAGTCAAGACATGTAGAGGAGATGTGATATACGTCACCCAGTAATCTACATTGCCAGGCTTTCAAAAGAGTTGTTTAGTTTCCAGAGAAATGGCGGGTATGGATTGTGGGAGCTGGAGGTGGAGACCCCCATCTTCAGTAACCAGGTCCACCTCTGGTTGCTCTGTGGTTTCTACTTTGCCTCATGCACTTGGCCAGTGATGAGGAAGTACCCAGATGTGGGATGGAAGGAAGAATTCCCTCTAGGGTGAAGGCTCTAAGGCGGTTTGGGGAGCCACCAACAGGAAAACTGGTTCATTCCCATAATGGACCACGGATCAAGTGGCCAGCGGGAGAGCCAGGCCATGGAAAAACCCAAATAGTGTACAAGTCGGACAGTGTACCCAATGCTGCATGCAAGTCCGGGCTGTGTGCCTGGTGGGTCTACAGCCTGAGGGTTGAAATGTGAAGAAGTGTTCTGTTTGTCTCTAATCTGCATTACCAGGAATGTGACCCCGTGGGGGTCCGTCTATGCTTT
This sequence comes from Neoceratodus forsteri, assembly GCA_016271365.2. Taxonomy (NCBI): domain Eukaryota; kingdom Metazoa; phylum Chordata; order Ceratodontiformes; family Ceratodontidae; genus Neoceratodus; species Neoceratodus forsteri. The sequence continues at coordinate 1,401,476,056 of CM057458.1, read as the reverse complement.
GTTTGTTCAGTTTGGATGAGAATAAAAGCCACACTGTAGAATCCCATTCCTGGTTTTGGACATTATAGTTATTGCTTCCTGTGTTCGGATTTACTTGGGTGCGCCTGTGCAGAGTAGCCAAACCTAGGCCCCCTGTGCCGAATAACCTCGTCCTCCCCAAACCCAGTCCCCACCAGGTACTGCTGTCAGCTTCAACAGCATGCCACCTGTCGTTTTGCAAAAAGGCAGGGGTCCAGGGGTTATATATATATATACACACACATATATTCTGTCTTTTCTTCTATCAGAATGCAATGGACATGTTTATCTTATAAGCACACCAGAATTGTGTGAGCTCATTCTAATATTGCTGTAATAGGAATCTGTATTTGACAGAAGTAGTATGCAATATAGAATAAAGTGATTGCCATTTCCTTTCTAGCTAAGGAACTGTTCTATACTAGAAATAGCTGGCTATGTATTTAACGTGGGTGTTTTAAATATGAGCTATGTTTTATTTTCATTGTTACACTTTGTATGACTTGATTTAAATTGCCATGATTCAGATAAGCACTGAGGCACTGTCACTTTAAATCTGAGCTCTTGCAAAGTACAGAGTGTACAAAGCTTGATTATGGAATTCATAGCATGGCTGATAGTTTGGTGCAGCAAGCAAGGTTTTACCTTTTTTGGGAGCTGGCAAACTTTTTGGGAAATGGATGCCTATACCATTGGGATGGGCCTTCTGAAACAAGGGGAGGGGGCTGATCTCTTTGTGGAGATAATAGAGTGGTTGTGAAGTTTTAAACTAGGAGTAGGGGGCAAAGACTGATGCAAGCAAGCAGAACAACCAGGCAATATAAATTGGGGGCTGATTCTAAATGCAGGAGGTATCCACTGGTCTAGGAATGTTGTGCATTTTTTGTGTGTCTTTGACCAGTTTATTTTATATGACATAGAACCTGGGGTTGATTTTAAAAGAGTCATTAGGGCAACATAAGTTGCAGCACTCTAGGGCTGTGGCAACCTCCAGGTATGTCAGAGACCCTGTGCCCAGTTTTATAAAACTTAGGGTACCTGCACCAAAGACTCAGGAGTTGCTACAGCTGCAGGCTTGTGCCAAACATTTGGTGCATCTTCGAGATTAGATGCAGGGATCCTGGACCATTGCCAGTGCAGCCCTAGCAGGACCGCAAAGGTGGTGGGGTGAATATGCCTTCCAGAAGGTGGCTAGGGCAGAAGGAGCACAGGGGGTTCCTTACATAAATATATATTTTCCTCTCCTAATATGACCCTCCCTCTCAGCAACCACCACCCCCCCATGAAACATAACAGTGATACTGGGGGTGCCCAGTGCCCTAGTGTCACAATAGCAATTCCTCCATCCTTTATTTCTGTAGTTTACCCTGTAAAAAGAAAACCATCCATAGATGTCTTTTGCGGCCGTAACTGCCCCCACCTGACCCTCCCACTCAGCACCCACCACACCCACCCCAAGCCCTTACTACCCATCAGGGGTCCAACGCCATAATCCTCTCTGGACAGCAGACACATCTTCACTCTTCAAAGCCAGACCGTGAACTGCAGAAACAGGTCTGCGGTTTCATGTATTTCCATAGGGTTTTGAACTTAGTGGCATGACTTGGGCATTTTGCATATTTTTGACCCAAATTTTCAACATGCCTTCTTTGGGACCCTACCTCATGAAAAATTGAACTATCATTAGGCAGATCTGTCCTGAAAGGTGACTTCATGGTCTGTGTGCAGAATCACCTTTCAGGCAAGAGTTAAAAATCTTCTCTGCCCTTTTTCATGAGGTGGGGTCATAAGAAGCCTACGTTGAATATTTGGTGTAAAAATATTTAAAAAAACAAACAAAGGTATCATCATACATTGAATTTTGCGAATGCAGGCTCAAAACTTTGCTAATTTTCAATATTTCCCCACCAAAATCACAACATAGCCATATCTTTACAGCACCTCATGAGTGTGACAGCTGTCATTTTTCAAATCCTGGCCAAAACGGGTTTTTTACACCCCAAAAGGTGATTTTGTGGTCCATGTGCAAAATAACCTTTTGGGTAGGAGATGAAACTTTTCTCTACCCTTGTTCATGAGATGAGGTTATAAGAAGGCTATGTTGAAAATTTAGTGTAAAAATATCAAAGAACAAAGTTATGCACCTATGCTGAATTTATCAAATGCAGGCTCGTAACTTTGGTAATTTTCAATATTTTTACCACAAATTTACAACATACCCATATCTTTACAGCACCTCATGAATGTGACAGCTGTCATTTTTCAAATCCTGGGCCAAAATTTTTTTTTACATTCTGAAAGCCGATTCTGCGGTCCCTGCTCTCCCGAAAGGTGATTTTGTGGCCCCTACATGAAATCACCTTTCAGGCAGGAATTGGACATTTTCTCTGCCATTGTTCATGAAGTGGGGTAATAAGAAGGCTATGTTGACAATTTGGTGTAAAAACATTAAAAAAAACAATAAAGTTATGAACCTACATTGAATTGTGCGAACACAGGCTCATAACTTTGGTAATTTTCAATATTTTTACCCCAAATTTACAACACAGCCATTTCTTTACAACACATCATGAACAGGTCAGCTGTCATTTTTCAGCTCTGGCCCAAAATGCATTTTTGCTTCCTGAAAGTTGATTTTGCAGTTTGTGTGCAAAATTACATTTAGGCCAGGAGTTGAACATTTTCTATGCCCATCTTCATGAGGCAGGGTCTTAACAAGGCTATGCTGAAAATTTGGTGTAAAAATATTAAAAAACAAATGTTCAATTTTTTCACCCCACATTCCTCACCTGCAGCCCTATCCGCTCTGGCCAGAGTTTGTTATTAGTATTAACACATGCATGTTATTGTTTGGACAAATGCAAACCTTTGGAGAATGAACTTACATGGCAAGAGCAATCAGAGTTAAAACTTGTCTTGTTCCTGCAATTACGGTATCAAAATGTCAACCTTTATGATTGTCTAGCAGACTATGAATGGGCTAGGCAACCCAGTTAGACATATCAAGATTATAGCTGTACTTAAGAAATTAAAATCAAATGTTCTTATATTACAAGAAACATACCTATCAGAAACTGAACATACTAAATTACAGAAATATGGATTTAAACATATAATGGCATCATGTTACAGAAAGGGCAGATGTAGAGGAGTGGCAATTCTAAGGTACATAATTCCAATTTTCTGATTGATGAGACACATATGGACAATGGGGATGGGCTGGAACTGGCAATGGGAACATTACAGGGAAGTCATCTGACCATTGGAAGCCTATGCTTGCCTCCAGGTACAGAGGGCTCAGCCACTCAACAGCTTCTAGATAAAATTACCACTTTTGCTGGTGGGGTGATCATAACTGGTAGAAACTTTATTTTACTATTTTCCCTGTGAAGGATATCACCAACCTCCACCCCTCAAGTGCAGCAAAAGGGCAAAGATGTGAGTGCAGATTATTAAAAGAGCTAGGATATACAGATGCCTTGACACATCTTCACCCCATCAACTGCAACTCTTCATGATACTCCCACCCACATTCTGTGCATTTTCCATATTATTTCATGATGACTGGTAAACAGCTAAACTGGGTCCACAAGACGAAGATAGATCCAATAGTGTTATCTGATCATGCCCCAATCACACAAACCCTATTACTTGACAAAGAGCAAGCAGTTCGGCAGTGGAGATTTAATGCCATATTACTAAGGGACCCCGAGTTTACCCAACTTTAAAAGAAAAAAATCTCACAAGTAGAGGAAGATAATTCTTCCTCAGACATCTCCAAAGTGGTATTATGGGACACTATTATAGCTGTCCTTCAGGGGAAGATTGCAAGTTTTGCATGAGGAAAAATAAATTAGATGAGCAGTGCCTTAAGGATCTATCTGACAAATTACAGTTTCTACAGACAGCACACAAACTAGGTGATTCCTCACTGCTTCCACAAATCATGCAAATGCAGTCCGCAATACAACAAATACTGGATGCCAAAACAGAATGAGCACTGTTATATGCTAAGCAAAAATATTATGAAGGAGGAGCAAGGGCTTCTAGGATCTTAACATAACAACTTTCTCAGATGCAGATAGCTAGTACAATAACTAAAATTATAGACAAGAAGACAGGTGCACACCTCATACAACAGCAACAACCTAAAAGTGCTTAAAGGTTATTATGAACCCTTTAGACACAAACCCCTGAACCTCTAGATGTACACTATGACCATTTCTATCAACAGATACGGATATCCCATCTCACAGAAGACCAGCAATTAGATATCCTATGCCCTATTTCTCCTACAGAGGTCCTAACAGGGATAACCAAACTTAAAACAGAAAAAAGTCCAGGTCCTGATGGGTACACTCCAGAATTTTATAAACATAAAAAAACACAACATACTACTTCATTAACTGCAGCATTTCAAGAAGTACAAGATGAGACAAAACTCCTTGATAGCTAGAGATACGTCAATATCTATCTGCAGTATACTTACACCAAATAAAAACTCTGCAAACTGAATCTTACTGACCGATTTCAGTGTTTAATTTTGATTACAATTTATTTACAAGAGTGCTGGCCTCCAGGATTGAACCTTCTTCACTCCTTAATACATAACAACCAGTCAGGTTTTGTGTCCCAACGTAAGACCACAGATAATATTAAAAGGACTTTGCACCTGATCCAACATATCAAAAATCACAAAATACCCTCAGTCATTCTTAGCATTAATGCACAAAAGGCATTTGATTGGGTATCGTGGCATTTCCTAAATTATACTCTACAAATGTTCTAATTTCCAGATCCCTTTCTTGATCTCTTTAAAAATTTATACACAGACCCACATGCAGTTAAAAAGCTAATGGAACCTATTCATCTTGATTCACCTTAACTAGAGGCACCCAACAGGGTTGTCCACTTTCCCCTCTATTTTTTGCTATATACAGTAGTCCCTTGTTATACCAAATCGAATTATAACAAACTCCAGTTATAGTGAATTACTGTGATGGATCCAATTGTTTTCAACTTATTCCATCAATAACTGTTGATGGGTATTAAATGGATAAGCTAAAAACAGTGAGCACCATCACAGTAAAGGAAAAATAATAGGAGTCCATGACCAGTTTACAGGGACAAAGGTTTGAAGGTGGTTTTTGTAAGCATAAATTGTGCTAAAAAATTGGGTTTGGGGGATCCTCTCGAAAATTTGGGCAACTGACGTTAGTTGCCCAGATTCAAGATGGCAGCCAAAAATCTCTAAAATGGCATATCTCAGCGTATAGTTGTCATATTAAGCTATATTTGGTGTCTAAATGGGGGTTTTGAGGGTCAAGGAATATATTTCTTATAATAAACATTTTCTATCTTGAAGGCAGATTTAAATATACTGTAGATAATATATATATATATATATATATATAATGGTAGCAAGGTAGTGTTACCATAGTTAGGGTTAAGTAGCACTTTTAAGGTTAAAGGGTGAAACTTTGCACCTTAATAACTTTTGCCACCATTCAATGGCTTCGTCTGAAATTTGGTATGCATGATTGGGCTTGGTAGATCTTGGGATCTGCCAACTTCTGTACCAGTCGGATATACGGCTGCGGAGTTATTAAGCGACATCCAAATGCGCAATTATGCTTTTTTGTGAATTCTTTGCTCACGCCTACAGGTTGTACGGTTTGTACAACCAGTCCAAAAACTTCAGGGAATGTGTGGCCAGAGTCCCCAATGTGCCTTTTGAAGATTTCGTGAAAAAATATTAAACGGTTCAAAAGTTATTCAAAAGACAAGTTCCCATTATAAGTCAATGGGAAAAGTTAACAAAAAGTTTGAAAGTGTCACAAATGCACTTTTTAGTGTCGCAAATGAGCTTGTAGTGTCGCAAATCCACCATTTTGTTTTCAGTTACTGATCAGAAAATGCTTGGCGTTTAAAATTGGGACCCTCTAGGGACACAATTCTTTCTGTGTTCACCTAGTTGGACCCTGGGGATACTAGCCATGTCTTTATTTTGGGGTTAAACACCCCAGAAATATGTTTTTCACATTTCTAGAAACAGTAGTGTCGCAAAGTAGTGTCGCACCTGTGATACTTTTGTAAATTTTTGTGAAAGGTGTCGCAAACTGCGAAAGTACTTTTCCAGACTTTGGCCAAAATTACAGGAGTTCTTTGCCACCCTGCTGCAAAAGAACGGTTTGGTCTTTTGGGCTGAAATATGGAGGGAAAGTAGCCAACATCTCACAGATGTTTCTTTCTGTGGTTTGGTGACAAATATTGCACAGGTACCAAGTTACGGTACTCCAAAGTTGGTGCTTTTTCCCATAGACTAACATGGTGGCATACGCCGCGCCTTTCGGGGCTCGTATCTTGAAAACGGTGCGAGATATGGAATTTTCCACATGACATTTAGTGAAAACATAGCCAGGAAAATCATGAATCATGTGAATTTTTTTTTCCAAAGTTGTACGGTTCCTGAGGTATAAGCAATTTAGTATTCCAACAGCTCATTTTCTGCTCTGAGGCCCATTATTATACATACATTCTTTGTACACACTGTGTTTCTCTGTGCAGCTGTTAGGCAAAACCAGGCTGTGCGCTTACATTACTGTTATACTTAGCTTTATCACTTGTGTTTCCGTACCCGTTTGCATTACCGTTCCCGTGTACGCCACCATGTACGTTACCCTTTGCATTCTCGTTTGCGTACGTGCTTGCATTCGCATTTCCATTTCTGTTTCCTTTGCCATTATTTCTGCTGTTAATGTTACCATTTGCATTCCTAATTGCCGTATCGCGGACCAAGCACGCTATGTTTATGCTTTCTGTACGTGTTTGCGTTTCCATTTCCGTTTCTGTTCCCTTTGGCATTATTGTTGCTGTTACCATTACCATTTGCATTTACAATTGCAGTACCAAGACCATGTGCATAATGTTTTGCGTTTCTGTATGTGCTTACGTTCGCGTTTCTGTTACTGTTTCCTTTGGTGCTATTTTGCTTGTTACCATTACCATCTGCATTTCCAATTGTGGTACCGTGACCGTGCATGTAACAGTTTGCGTTTCCATACGCACTTGCGTTTGCCCTTCCGTTTCTGTTTTCTTTACCATTATTTTTGCTCTTACCATTACCATTTGCATTTGCAATTGCGGTACCTTGACTGTACGCATTACGCTTTGTGTTTCCGTACGCGCTTGAGTTTGCCCTTCTGTTTCTGTTCCGTTTGGCGTTATTTCTGCTGTTAACATTACCATTTGTGTTTCCGATTGTGGTACCATTACTATGCACATCACAGTTTGCGTTTCCTTACACGCCTGCGTCTCCTTTTGCATCACTGTTCGCTTTGGCATCACTTTGCGCTTGCGTTTCTAGTAATGTTTACTTTTCCATTTACATTTCAGTCACCATGTGTGCAACCGTTAGCGGTTGCATTTTCCTGCACTTACCATTACTATGTCACAAAAAATCACATGCTCCCACCACCACATTCCATTCACTATTTCTACTGCACATTCTCAAAAAGAAGGGAAATTAGAGGCAAAAAACTCTGTTTAATGCATCAGTTAGGGTTGTTCCACAGCATCAAAAGTGAGGAAATTTGGTGTTAGGGTTGAAAGCCCCCCTTGCACCCCCCAGCCACCCCTCAACCGGCACTTGGGTGCACGTTGGGGTCATTGGTCTTAACTCTCACCCCATTCTCCTATACCTCAGCTTCTTTGCCTATGTAATGGAGTAAGAGTTAGGGCCAATGACCCCAATGTGCACCCCGATGCTGGTTGGGGGTTTGCTGAGGGTGCAAGGAGGGATTTCAACCCTAACACCAAATTTCCTCACTTTTGTCGCTGTGGAACAACCCTAACTGATGCATTAAATGGAGTATTTTGCCTCTAATATATATATATGTATATAAAATACATAATGGGCACGAGTGGAATATGGAAAATATTCCCACTCCTGCAGAGTTGCAGAGTGAGGTCTGTATTCTCAAAATTGCCAAAAGCATGAGTGAGAATACACAGCTGACTCTGCAGGACTGAGAATATTTTCCAAATCTCACAATCTGTGCATCATGTGTGCAATTTATACAATGGGGGTGGGAGTTTTAGGAACATTTTTCTGTGGTCTTTTTCTGTTTCTGTGTTTTCTGCTCTTTCTGTGTGTGGTGTGAGTGTGTGTGAGTTTGTCTGAATGGACTGGGAATTTGAGAAACACAATGGCACACAGGTGAGTGTCTTTTGCAGTGTTAAGTGAGTAAGTTGTCGGTAGCAGTGAGAAACTGCTTTGTGAAGGAGTTCCATTTAGAATGCAGGATGTTTTGAAGCTGAGATCAGCACAGTAATGTGCTGGGAGTTTTAGAAACACTGTGGCACACAGGTGAATGTTCTTTCAGTGCTAATTGAGTATGTTGCAGGTAACAGTGAGAAAGATAAATTGTTTTGTGAAGGAGTTCCATTTAGAATGCAGGCTGCAATGAAGACATCCTCACTCTGGTGACATCAGCAGAGTGTGGATATTTGTCAGATATCCTCACTCTGCTGATGTCATCAGGATTTTTTTCCAATTGTTTAACCAGGAGAGACACACTAAGCTGAAAGCTTGTTTACAGGTGTGACCTAGGAGTACAGGAAAGTTAAATGACTTGCTTAGGGTCACACAGTAAGCAAGTGGGGGCTGTGGGATTCAAACCCAGGCCTCCAGATTTGCAGCTCAGAGCCTTAAAACACTGTGCTATACTGCCTCCCCCTCATCTCACTCCAGTGGAAATAACACTATATATTCTACCGAGATAGCTCCTACCCCCATTGTATAAATATATATACACATACAGTAAAGCCCACCAGGATGAAGCCCAACTCTGTAGAATTCTGCAGTATAGGTACTGCAGCAAACAATGGCATTTCAATAGGAGTTAATCCCTTTTGTCATGCAGGAAACCTATGACACTGCATGTCATCCTGGTGGGCTTCACTATATATATAGATATATATGTTTTCTTTTTTAGCTGGTGTGTCCAAATCAAATTCTATGATTAGTGAGAAAGACGTCAACACCCTTGATAAAACCAGTACAACAGTCAAGAGGAAAGAAAAGAAGGAGAGTTGAGATGATTAAAGAACTTGTATATTATGTGATAAAGAGTATGATGAAGACAAAAGTGACTATCCAGTTGATTCATGGAACAAACTGAAGAGTTTAGCAATGGCATGTAGGGAGTTGGATAAATATGGAAGTGTTTTTAGAAATTAAACTGGGATGATGGTCCAACTGGCATGTTTTTTTTTTTCACAAATTGTGTAAGACTGGATTCACGAGTAAAAGCAAGCCAAAACTAGGAAACAGAAACAGCAGATGCAAGAAATCCTTGTATCCTGATCTGAGCATGACAGTGCCCCTGAAAATGCTCCTGTCCCTTCTGCTAGACTTTCACAAGGATCTCTGCATCTGGTACATGATGCCAGAAGACAAAAAACATCCTGGCCAAGACAAGTAGTGTCTTCTCCACCAAATGGATGCATGGCACAAGTTCAAGGCTCGCACAGTGTACCTAGAAGATGCTACAATGTGTGACCATATCTTAGCTGTAATTTGTTGTACAACAGATCCTTTTGCTGCTGAGATTCAGTATCATTGCTCCCGTTGGGAAAAATATGTCTCTCCAATATACCACCAGGACAAAAACATTAATTCAGATCTCCACTTACAACAGGTTTGTCTTGCAGAAGTTTGAGAAATGTTCTTCAAACATGTACGGACAGTTGTATTGGATATGAATGAGCCAAGAACATTATAAGGACTACTTATGGACCACAATAACCTGTTGAGGATTTTTTGTCATAATACAAGTACAACAAAATCAAGCACAATTATGCAGATGATTCAAAGGAGTTTGCAAACAGGATCAGATTTCATGATCTTTTCCACAAAAACAAGAGTACCATAGTGTATGACACATCTGCAGGTGGAAATTATGTGGAAGCAGCAATCTACTTGTGGGGAGGGAGCAATGAACATTTACTGAATACAACTGCCAGGCACTTGAGAGATAAGTTATCGTGTGATACAGCCATGAGCTGACCTCCATATACTGATGAGCTTGAGAATACTGAAGAACCTAATCCTGAGATATGAAAGTTTCTCACCTGGCTAAAGAACCCTGCTGCTAGTGACTTCAGTGATGCCTGCCAGGATCCAGAGATTGCAGCCTTGTCATCACTGTTATTTTCATTTATTACGGGGAAGCACACTTCCTTAAAGGTCAAGTTATCAATGAGGATTCATGGCCTGATTAGAAGTCATGAGATTATAGACATGATGAAGAAATTATTGCTTGGAATAAGCTGCCAGGATGTTCTTAATCTGTATGCCACATGGGCCAAGTCTGACCTTGAGAAGAATGACAGCTGTCCTGAAGAGCTTGCCAATGATTTCCCTGGAACTGCCACTCTAGACAATGATGACTTTCAGGCCAACACATTAACTGGAGCAGACACATCTGACTGCACAAATTGATGCTTGTTCAACCAGAGGATGTTGCTACTAAAGTTTCTACTGAAAATCATCCTAAACTAGCCATGGCAAAGCCTCTTGAGATGATAAATATCACTGCAGAACAACACAGAGTTCAACCTTACAATACAGTCAAACCATCAGTTCGAGCTGATGTTGATATCTCATCACAAAGCACTCAGGACCAAAAGATTCAAGAAATGGTCCATTCCTTGGCTTGTCTTGATACCAATGGGAAAGAGGTTCCAGCAGAAAGCCAGAAGATTGGAGCATCTGCTGGATTTCAAGTCAATATCCAGAAGTTGGCTACAGTGCAAAGAACAGGGCATACTGCTACCTCACGTTGCTGTAGTCACCCCAAAAGTAAGTAGTACATGAGGTGATGTGTCACATAGTAACTAGCAAAAAAGAAATCAATGCATTTCATTCAACTGGTTGGAGAACAGTCAGTCTATGCTTTGATTGTTCAGTTGAAAAATGAAAATCCTACACAGTGTACTCTTCTCCTTCCATTCCTAAGTCCATTCCGTGTGCAGTGTTCTTTCATATCAGCAGTCAACAAGCAATTCAAAGGATCTGGTTTATCTGACATTCTTGTTGCAGCTAGTGTGATTACAGAGGGTTCAGCTGACAGAGCACTGTGTGGAAAACATTATAAGAGAAGCATCAGAAGTCTTTGACTGATGTATGAGGTACTGGCTCGCAGAACAATTCAAAAAGGACTTAGTGATGGTCTACACTTGTCTCCAGAGCTACAAGAAAATCTGGAAAAACTAAGACACTCCTCTACAAACACACAAGAAGAACTCAAGTTGATCTGTGATGAACCAGAGGCTGATCAAGAGTTATCCTCATTTGTTGTGAAAGCATTTGAAATGGTTGAAAATTCTGATAGTTCAATGGCAAAGTATTGGCTCAGTTTCATGTACATGACTGAAACACTGATGATGAATATCCATGCATTAAGAACTTAGGACTGGGAGGCATTCAAGGCATCACTCAGATTGATGTTGTCATGGCTACAAGTACTGTATATGACAATGACTAGTATGGAAGATGGCTTATTGAGTTCTGGCTAGAGACTAGCTGTCTGTCTGATGAGAACGTCAAGTATATGTGTGATGGTTTATTTGCACAATCAATGACAGGGAACCCCTACTCTTGTTTCCCACCAGATCTATGGATAGAAATGACAATGAACAGTGGCTCAAAGATGAAAGCCAGCCAGCTGGATGAGAATTTTAAAGAATTAGAGGATCCTGCTAACTCACACTCAAAATGCAAACTTTATAAATAGAGTTAGAGTCTCTCTGCATGCCATCACAAACATGAAGACAACCTCTCAATGCCACAGTGGGAATTCAACCACCCCACTCAGAGCAGAGGAACAGGCAGTACAGGATCTTGATAGTTGCATCACAGAATTTGACTGTGATCGTTCTGACCTTACAAAGCCTATCTGGGGACTCTCCAATCTGGAATGATTGCATTAGAAAAACTTGTCCAGGACTTTGAAACAGCACATGAGGATAGTGAATCACTAGTCAACTAATTATTTCAGGAGCAGATGTTTTCAACTAAGAAGTCATTTGATGCAACAGTTCACAGAGACTCAAGGCACAACTTAATAGATCACCTATTATCAGAGATGGAACAAAAACCATTGTGACGAGGACTAGTGTAATGGAAAACAATACCATGGCAAAAATAATCTGTCTTGTTCAAAAGTGCAAGGAGAAATTTGACCTGTCACAGGTAATGGAACATCATGTGACAGAGGAATGTCACTCAATATTCAATCCTAATGGAACTATGGTCAAAGTGCAAAAATCAAAGTTACTTGAAAAATTTAACCTGGTTCCACTACACCCCATCGGTAGCTACATTGCCCATGTAGATATAGAATTAATTTGAAGGCTTGCCACTCCTTCTATAGAGGATAGAGAAAAGCATGATGAGACTGACTTCACATGGGCAAATTATGCCCATAAGGTATTTGTACTGGTCCTGGGTCAACACCCCAAAGCTTCCAAGATCATCTTTGTCAATGATCCATATGACCTGGAGATAAGCATCAAAGACAGTGAGCATGAATGTAGGACAGCATGCACATCATACACAGAAGGGACGTGAAATATATATCAAAAGAGTAGATAAAGCTGCCTGCTTCAAACGAGTTCCACAACATGTTCAAAAACCCAGGCAACAAACTACACATCCAGCAACTCCTGAAGGGTGAATTCAGGGTGTTTGTACATCAACATCCAGCTATCCAATTTCTATATTCTTTGATGAGCAACTATTGGCATCTGTCTTCTGAGGATGAACATGTACAGATTAAAGAGCTCCAGTGTCATCACATAGAAGCAGACACGATACTTCTGTATATATACTCACAACTGAGGAAGAATGGAGTAAAGGATGATGTTGCACTTGATGCAGAAGACACTGATGAAGTAGTCCTAGCTTTATATTTATCACACCAGGTTGACGGTGTTCTCAGCTTGAAGAAGAAGGAGGACATATTTGGCAGCAAGGCACTGTGTACAAAAGAAGTTGCCCAAGTCATTGTACCTCTTCATATACACAAGGGAGCAGATGCAGGCTCAGGATTTTTTGGACATGGAAAGAAGTCCATATTTCAAAGTGCGCTGAAATCTGAAGCAGCACACAGGTCATTGTCAGGTGTTGGAAAGAGTTTTCCAGTGACACCAAATATTCTGGACAACATGGCAAAGTTCACTATCAGGTTTGTCTATTAACGTAGTATCAGCAAGATGCTAGCTGAGGTTTGGGCATCTTAGTGGGACAAAATGAAGAGAACGTCAACCCGAGAATACCTCCTGACCATGATTCACATGATTTGAAGGTGAAGCACACATTCTCAATTTGGGCCTGTGTAGTACTGTATGGTCTGCATGCCTATTGGCCCATGCAGTGGACCAACAGGCATACAGACCCTACTGTATGCTGTCAGTTGGTGGGCAGCTGGGCAACTTACGGGCTGGGTGCTGCCGCCCACTGCTGGAATGGGGGTGCAGGGTGGTGGGGGCTTCAGTGGGTGGGTGGGAGGGGGTTCCACTGGACCAACAGGGTTATACTTCCCCACAGCCCACGATCGGGTGATGGACAGCAGTCCACTGGACCACCAGGGATTTATTTATCTTATGCCCATGATCGGACAATGGATTACAGTCCACTGGACCACCAGGGATGTACACACCTTCTGCCCATGATCAGGCATAGGATAGCAGTCCACTGGACCACCAGGGTGTTAAACAACATATGCCAACGATCAGGCTTACGGGTGCAGTGCCCACCTAGGGTCAGCAGGGCGTCAGTCCCCGATAGCTGCAGCCTGACAGGGCACCAAGTGCAAGTCACCGGGGATCGGTGCAATGCATGCAAATGGGCCATAATGACATGCAAATGGCCCCATTTGTGCCTTGCATGCATAATGGCCTCATCTGCATGCCCAGTACTGAATATCACAGTAGATGCACCTAGCGCAACCATGCTGCCACTGGCACATCCCCCTACTCCCCTTCTGCCACTGCACCATGTGATGTGGATGCGCCTTTAGTGCCATTTTCAATGGTGCTGAGCCATGGTACAGCACCGTTGAATATCGCCTGGTCCCTGCCCTGCCACAGCCCAGTTGCGCTGTACCCAGGCTTGTGCCTATGCCAGGCGCAGTCTGAATATCCCACCCTCTGACTGTTACCAAACTAGAACTTTTCAATTTAAAATGTTACTAAATGTGCAAAACCATATTCTGCAAAAATAAAAGTTGGCTATTTTTCTGACACTGAAAAATGACAAGCTTTATATACTTAAGTTTAGTAACACAAATTTCAAGTTTTAGGGTTGGGTAACTTGTAATTAAGCATCCATTATTGTGTAAATTTGAGAACGTATTGTCATGGTGTCTTTGGCTTCAAGAAAGAACATTTTTATTATAAGAAATGAATTCCTTGACCCTCAAAAACCTGTTTAGATACCAAACACAGCTCTATACAACTATGCGCTGAGATATGCCATTTTAGAGATTGTTGGTGGCCATCTTGAATCTGGTCACCTAGCAGCAATTGCCCACATTTTTGAGAGGGTCTCCCGAGCCCATCTTTTTAGCACCATTTATTCATATAAAAACCACCTTCGAACTTTTGTCCCTGTAAATTGGTCACAAACTCCTATTATTTTTTCTTTATTATCACAGCTGTCTCCTACTGATAGTCTTACTTATTGCCTTTGTTACTGCCATATTGCCCTTGCCCCTGCTGTTTTCATTTAAAAACAAACTGGCACTTTTTTGTCTCCTGCTTTCTGACAGCCATTGGCTGATCAGTATCTCAGAAAGCAGGAAGCTGTGCAATCTTTTCCTTACAGTCATTATTCCTCCCATGTCTTGGGGTCTTGCTGTACTGCAATTGTAGTTAAAAATTGTTTAGTTTGTGAGATACACTGTCTCCCTTTTCTCACCTGCTGGAAGCTGTGTATCAGCTAGTGTGTCATCTAACGTGTTTTCATCAGTGGAAGCCCCACAAACAGCAGTCCTTTGTGGATCTGTGCCAGACTGATACGCTGCAAACTTTGATTCACAGTGCAAGCAATGCTGAAGTGTATGCTGTAGAGCCAGGGAGACACACATCACCTACCTAGCTGACCCCTTCTGCCTTTTGGAGTGTTGGGTGCAAGCAGAGCATAAATCCCAGTTTAGCACAGAGGCCGATGATAGACACACAAAAAGCTCATAATGAACTGCAAGCTGGATGGGCTACAGCAATTCCTTATAATGAACCCTCATTACAGCGAACTAATGAGATGGACCCACAGGCAATTGTTATAACAAGGGACTACTGTATGTAGAGCCCTTAGCCTATATGTGATGAGAGTCCTGCCAGATTACCAGTATAAAATTTGCTGACAGTGACCACAGGGCTGCTTTTTGTGACAACAGTCTTTTGCCCAACATCTCCCACCCAGAACAGTTTCTACCAGCATTACTTAATATCCTACAGGAAATTGAATCATTTTTGGAATATAAATTTATTAATTGTATTTATTTATTTGCTTTTGGTAACCAGGTAAGTGGACTAGACAAAGCTCCCTATTTTCAGGCATAACCCAGGAGAGTACAAGTCAACACAAGTTACAGTCAGGAAATACAGGGAATAACAATTACATTGCAGGACTTAAAGAGATAAACAGCTTTACAGATCAGCAATATGACATGGCACATAATTGGATGGTAAAATTAACGCATGCTAGAAGGGAACACTAAGGGATGCACTGAAGCAAACGTGAAAGGCACAATAAGCTAAGTCAAAGAAGGATACAGGTTTAGGTCAGAAATTAGAGAAACCTAAGTGCATGACGGAAGCACTGAGAGATAGGGGAAAAAGGTTAAGGGACCAAGAGGGTGTTAAATGAGTGCAAGGTAGGAGTAGAATTAGCGCCAGTCCATATGCTAAGGACAGTTGCAGGTGTTGAGGGAGGTGAGGTAGTTAAAGAGGGCGTGCTTGAAGGCAGGGTGAGACTTGGAGCATCTGAGGTCGAGTGGAAGTGAGTGCCAGAATTTGGGGGCATAGACAGAGAAGGCAAGTTCGCCCATTTTGGTGGAGCATTTGGGGACAGAGAGCAGAGCAGATGTTGTGGACCAGAGGACCGGGGCAGTCACCAGGGGTGAGCATGACTTCTAGGGAGGGAGGAAGAGAAGAACGAATTATGTTGTCAGTCAGACAGCCTAAGGAGCAGGAGCACCGGGAAGAAGGGGATAGCCAGCAGAGGTCAGAGTAGAGTGTACAATGGTGTGTAAGATTGGGGTAGGGGCAGATAAAGCAAATCTGCAGACATTGTTCTAGGCAACATTCCACATTTTTAGAACATTAGCCTGCACCTGAGCGAGGACCAGCAAGGCAGAACAAAGCCCAGGAAGTAGTAGTTCTTGGGTGACAGAGATCATGGCTGTAGGAGTTAGAACATGACATATACAATAAGCCAGCCCAATTTTGGTATTGACAGATTTGCAAGCCACAATGACATGAAGAGAGAAAGTGAGAGATGGATCCAGGGTAACCCTGAGGTATTTGAAAGAGTGGGTAACAAGTAACGGGGAGCCATCAAAGTTTGAAACCTGTAGCGTTTGGGTCAGAGTGCAGGATTTCCGGCAGAACACAAAGAGCATCGCCTAGGACTTAGGAACATTTAGTACAAGGTGGTGGGAAGTGAGCCATGTTTGGATTCGATGTAGATCAAAAGAAAGGTGGGAGTTAATCTTGTCAATGGAGCTGGAGGGGACGTAGAGAACCAGGTCATCAGCGTAGAGTAAGGCGCGACAGTGGATAAGGATGACAGGTAGGTTATTTATAAATATTGAGAGAGCAGGGGCCCAAGTGTAGAGCCTTGCAGGACTCCAGTGGATAGTGGGGCACAGGAGGAGAGGAATTTGTGATAGGAGACAGACTGGGAGCGATTGTGCAGATAGCTTGAGAACCAGGCAATGGTGGACTGGGAGGCACCTAGTGAGCATAGCTTGTGCAAGAGCAGGGGATGGTTGACTGAGTCAAATGCTTTCGATAGGTCAATAAAAATGGCACCCATGAGTTGACCTTTATCCATGTTGGTTTTGGTGTCACTGGTGGATTGCATTAGGGCTGTAGTGGTGGAGTGCCCTGGTCAGAAGCCATGTTGAGCCGGGAATAACAGGCTATAGTTGGCTAAGAAGTCGGACACCTGGTGATGAACAAGCTTCTCCAAAACTTACTGAGGGTAGGCAAGAGTGCTATGGGGCAGTAGTTAACCAAGACTGAGGTTCTTAGGTTTTACTTTGAGCCATCCCAGTCATTAATGAAGAGGTTCCCCTTTCAGTGGGATCATGCTTTGATTCTATATCTGGGAGTCCCTCTACCTAGCATCTTACAACAACTGTTTGATATTAACTGTGATAAACTCAAATGTAAGCTCAAAGTTGATTTGGCTAGATCTGACTAGATGTAGCCATCTTCCTCTCCCCCTTAGTCAGAGAATAGAATCTATTAGAATGACTCTTCTCCCATGCTGTCTATTTATTTCAAACCTTGTCTTTAGAACCCCCAACAGAGGCTTTGAGGTCCTGGAATTAAGCAATCTCCCTTTGTATTTGTAATAGTAAAAAGCCACATATAGCATATTCTTTACTGCAGCTGCCAAAAGTAAAAGGAAGACTTGCCCTCCCCAATTTGCAGGACTTCTACAGAGCAACACAACTGTAACATATATTAGGCTGGTTAGACTTATCAATAACCTCACATTGGAAAGAGACAAAAGTATGGGAAAATTATATCAGCATACAAAACAAACATACACACACACACACACACACACATGTTGTACCAATATTTTCTGGGACTGCAAGGTTATTAGACCTTTCTGGAAGTCAGTGGCAGCTGCACTGAATGACCTTCTACTGGCATATGATGAATTAAAGATTCAAGCAGCCCTATTCCTAATATATCCCCTTCAAATAAAAAAAAAATACATAAAAAACAATTAGGGATCAGGTTAACTGCTGCAATGAAGGTAGTTATGCAGAGGTGGCTGATTCCAGACAGGCCTAGCCAATGAGATTGGGAGGATATAGTGATGTCCACCAACAAGACTCGGGACACCACTGCTGGAACAGAGGACATTAGGGGAGTCGCCAGTTCAGGTACCTTCCCTCCCCTCCATGAACCACAGCAGGTCCATGCTTTGTTGGTGGTGTTGCTATTTTCCCTTTTCAGCCAGAAGGCTGATCTGAAACATTGCCATTCCACTCCAGGAAGGAGTTTGAATTTTTCCAATCAGGCAGACAGACAAGGAATGGGGAGGCGGAGTGTGACAGCTGCCGATCCCACATCATAGCTGTGGGCTTCCCGTAAAGGTCTCGGCTGCCAAGCAGCTCTTCCACTTGCAACCCTCCTGCTAAGGACATGCACAAAGGACAGAGACTAGAGTCTGCTAGGAGTCAGCCAAGGAGACAGCTGAAAGTCAGGAACCCTACCCATCAGAACCCAGGTATACTTGTATTGTTTGGAGGTTTGTCAGTAGGATTGTGGTTGAGGGTTTGTGGTGTGGCTGAACTGTACATTTTGAGGTTTGGAGTTTGTGTTGGGGGTTTGTGTTGTGTTTCAGGTTTGTGCTGTAGCTGAACTGTACATTTTGAGGTTTGTGGAGCTTGCTGTTAGGGTGATATCTACTGCCTTATCTGTATACAAATAAAAAAAGTTTTAATGTGGTGATTGTTGTTTGTAGCATGCCAGTATCTGTGTTGTGATTGTTCTTTATAGCATGCTTGTATCTGTGACACACCTAGGGGAGTGTAATTACAGGGCTGTGTATTGTACATTGGTAACTTGTACTGCGTACATCTTAGCCTTACTGGGTTCTGGGCAAGGAGGACAGGAAGCACAGGGAGATTAGAAATAGGGAATGCAGTGAGTGGTGCAGTGCAGTGGTCGTGGGGGCAACAATCTTTAGGGAGACCTTCTGGAGACTACTGTGTTGCCCCATCTGCGTGTGCCTCCATGAGTTGGCAGAGAAGTTCTCTATACTTGAAGCTACATTGGCTGCAAGTCAGGAGGAGGTCATTAGACCCGGGGCTGTGCTGACTAGGATTTGGGTGACCTTTTCTCCCTCTCAGGGGCCACCAAGTCCTACACTGTTACCTCAAAGGAGGCCAGATAGGAGGAATGGGTGGAGGTGGTGGGACCCAGGAGGTTGAGGGGATCACAGGCACATTCCCCAACCACAGCCAGTAACTTAGAAACATAGAAACATAGACTTTGACGGCAGATAAGGACCGCTACGCCCATCTAGTCTGCCCATTTCCCTACCTACAGGATAGGCCGCAGATCCTAGTTAACCAACAGCCTATTTCTTCCTACCCCCCACAAGAATTGCCTTATGTCTGTCCCATGCATTCTTGAAATCTCCCACAGTTTTAGACCCCACAACCTCCTCAGGAAGGTTGTTCCATGCATCCACTACCTCTCTGTGAAATAATACTTCCTCACATTGCCCTGAACCGCCTCCTTCTATCTTTAAAGTGTGTCCCCTTGTTCTTGTAAGTCTCTTTTTCTGAAAGATGCTACCCTCTTGGACTTTGTTGATTCCACTGAGGTACTTAAAAGTTTCTATCATGTCCCCCCTCTCCCTTCTTTCCTCAAGGGTAGACATATTAAGCTCCTTTAGTCTCTCCTCATATGGCTTCTCTTGCAGACCCTGCACCATTTTAGCTGCCCTCCTCTGGACTACCTCTATCGTGTCTATGTCCTTGCGGAGATGAGGTCTCCAGAACTGGACACAGTACTCCAGATGGGGTCTCACCAACTGTCTGTACAAAGGGATAACAACTTCCTGTTTTCTGCTGCTGATGCCTCTCCCTATACATCCCAGTATACCCCAGCCCTCCCTACTGCCTTCTCACATTGATTGCTAACCTTAAGGTCATCTGATATGATTACCCCCAGGTCCCTTTCCTTTTTTGTTGTTGTTACTACCTCCCCACCCATTGTGTATTCTTCCCCTGGGTTCTCGTTTCTCAGGTGCATTATTTTGCACTTCTTTGCATTGAATCCTAGCTGCCATACTTCTGACCATTTCTCCAACCTTGCCAAGTCCTTTTCATCCTTTCCACGCCTCCTTGTGTATCAACCCTGTTGCAGATCTTTGTGTCATCTGCAAAGGCATACTTTTCCTTCCAGTCCTCTGCAATGTCACTGATGAAGACATTAAAAGGACTGGACCCATACTGAACCCTGCGGTACCCCACTAGTAACCCCTCTTTCTTCAGAGTGGACACCATTTACAATTACCTTCTGTGTCCTGTTGTGCAGCCAATGTTTTACCCAGGCTACCACCCTGGGACCCACTCCCATGCTGGTTAATTTGACTATTAATCTTTTGTGTGGGACTGTGTCAAATGCCTGGTTAAAGTCTAGGTAGGCCATGTCCACAGCTCCTCCCTGGTCTACTACTTTGGTCACCCAGTCAAAGAAATCTATTAGATTTGTCTGACATGACCTTCCCGCTGTGAACCCATGCTGCCTTGGGTCCTGTGCTCCACTGGCCTCTAGGTACTCAACTATTCTTTCCTTCAGAAGTGACTCCATCACTTTCCCTACCACAGAGGTCAGACTGCAGTGAGTGGTGCAGTGCAGTGGTTGTGGGGGCAACAATCCACACTACCACTGCAAATATTCCTACACTACTCTGGTGGAGTGGGACTGCCAAGAGGAGACACCCATGGTAGTGACCAAGGAGGATGAAGGGGACCTCCTGAGTGGAGGTCCCAAGGAGGGTGGTAGAGGACCCCAGAGAAGGAGGAAACAACTTTTGGTATGGGACTCAATTGACAGGGAGATGGAGTTGGGAACAGGAAAGGGGGCAGAGAGGGAGGTCAGGTGCTTACCTGGCCCCGTGGCATGAGGCGATGAGACGTGTATCCTACAGATCACTAGGGTAGTATGAAGGGAGGAGAAGCTGGATGTCATTGTCCACCTGGGTACAAATGACCTGGCTTGGGATGGGGCAAGAACAGTGCAGATAGAGTTTAGGAAACTGGTAAGAAATCTTAGGTAGCATGCTCAGGAGAGGGAGCTCTACACCAAGGCCTTCAAATCAAGGTTGAAGGAATGGTGTAGAGAGGAGGCTTACAGCTACACTGGGGACTGAGAGCCCAACTGGGAGAATAAGAGTCTATACAGAAGGGATGGTCATCCTCCATTGGGAGTGGAACCACAATTCTCAGTGGACAGTTTAAATGTTACTTTGATGAACATTTGAACAAGCCAAGGGGGGTTGTGGAAGAAAAAGGGGAGGCAGAAACTGCCCCCCTCCCCCACAGGCTGAGATAGAGAGTAGGGAGATCCTGAGGGGGAAGTGTTCTACCATGGTGCAAGTTAATCAAGGAAGCAGGGGGTTAGCAAAGTAGGAAGGGGAAAAGCAGTCAGAATAGAAGGAGGAGCAAGGGGGAACAAAAGGAAAAGGAGGAAGTGAGAAGCACAGAGCTCTCCCACTCCATTCCCATCATCTCCTGGGATCTCCCCCACCCTCGCCTAGACCCTTCTCCCCTACCCCCTTTCCATTCACCTCTTGGCCCTTTTCCCTTCACCTTTCTGCCCTCTCTTCTCTTCCTATAGCCCTCTCCATTGCACTTTCTCTACTTGTAGGCAGTCGCACTGAATTTTTGATTATTCTATATGGTTGTTACTTGATCTTTTGTTTTGTATTTTGGTGTCCCTCTTGAAAGTGCACTTTATTTTTGGAATACCTGGCATCTTGTCTCATTAATGTATTGTCCTCCATGTTTCCTCTGATGATGCCTATGGTTTTGCCGCTTGCCTACAATTTCCCATTGTACCTTTTTGTAGTCTCATTTTTGTTACTATCCTATGGACTGTAATTTCCTTGTACCTCATTGTGAATGGCCATCATTGTGGCCATGTTACTCTTCCTGTATCTCTATTTTGCTAATTTGCTATTGTTTACGGCCCAGCTCGTGCCTGTAAATGGTCCTTTGGATCAGCGCAGCTACCTGGTCATCAAAGACATACATAAATAAATTAAATAAATAACAAAAGCTGGAAGGCCATGTGTGGTAATACTAGAAGTCTGGCAAATAAAATCCCAGACCTAGAGGCCATCAAGGAAGAGGCTGACCTGGATACTGGGGCCATTACTGAGTCATGGTGCACTGACAACTATAACGGGGATGTAGTTATACCATGCTACATGGTGTCCAGAAAGGACAGAGTAGGAGGAAAAGGAGGATGTGTTGTGCCTTATGTGAAGGAAAGCATAAAAGCAACAGAAATACAGGACATTCATGGGGGACTGAGGGGCTGTGGGTCACCATCGAGTCGGGAAACAGGGTCACTATTCAGACAAGTGTGGTCTACAGGCCTCTGGCATAGGGAGAGGACTTCGATAAGGAAATGTTAGAAGCAATTGGCAAGATAGCTGAAGAGGTGGAAGTGCTGCAGGTGGGGTCTTCAATCTGCCAGATAAAGATTGGTGCCTTCCAAGTTCAGCTTCAACTAGAAGCAGGGACGTCTTGGACTCCCTTCAGGGGGCTTCCTCAGGCAACTACTCAGTGAATTCACTTGTGATGGGGCAATATTGGACCTGGTGCTTACTAACAGGGACAGTATTGCAGACATCAAGGTGGGAAGCCATCTGAGGACCAGTGATCATCATACAGTGTGGCTCAGCACGAGAACAGTTTCGGAATCTAACCACTGAATGGCAAGAGTCCTGGACTTTAGAAGGACTGACTTTATAAAGATGGGTGAATGCCTTAGGAATGACCTGGTGGGGGGATGGAGGCCCAAACAAAAAGAAGGCATAGTAAAGGCAACAAACCTCTGTGTCAAGCAAAGCAAAAGGAAGAGGAGACTATGGTTCTCAAAAGAGGTGGCAGAAGAAGTATAGGCTAAAAGAGTGGCATTCAAAAGGTATAAGGAGACCTTGATAGGGGAGGATAGGGAAGTGTAGCTGGTGAGACCCCATCTGGAGTACTGTGTGCAGTTCTGGAGACCCAATCTCCACAAAGACGTAGACAGGATGGAAGCTGTCCAGAGGAGGGCAACTAAAATGGTGCAGGGTCTGCACCGGAAGACATATGAAGAGAGACTTAAGGAGCTTAAGATGTATAGCCTTGAGGAAAGAAGGGAGAGGGGGGACATGATAGAAACTTTCAAGTACCTCAAGGAGATCAACAAAGTCCAAGAGGGTAGCATCTTTCAAAAAAGAGGTGTGCAAGAACAAGGGCACAATTTGAAGTTCATGGAGCGCTCAGAGGTAATTTAAGGAAGTATTTTTCACAGAGAGGGTTGGATGCATGGAACGGCCTTCCAAGGAGATTGTGGTGTCAAAACACTGGTGGAATTCAAGCATGCATGGGACAGTCATAAGGCAATTCTAGGGGGTGGGGATAGGAAGAAGTAGGCTGCTGGTTAACTAGGATCTGCAGCTTATCCATTAGGTAGGGAAATGGGCAGCCTGGTTGGGCCAAGCGGTCCTTATCTGCTGTCAAAATCTATGTTTCTATGTTTCTATGTATCAGGAAAAACAGAGGGAGGCAGGGAAAGCAGTAAAGAGTGCAAAGGCACAAACTGAAAAAAGAATAGCTCAGGCAGTATCAAAGGGGGATAAGATATTTTTTAGGTATGTTAGCAAAAAAGGAAGACAAAGGATGGGATTGCATGGTTAAAGGGGTGGACTGTATGGTGAGGGATCAGGGAAAGGCAGACACTTCAAACAAATATTTCTGCTCAGTGTTCACAGTAGAAGGGGAAGGGGGACCACAAAAAGGCACCAGGAGTTTTTATGGGAGGAAAATGGACATTAGTCCTTTTTCTGTGGAGAGTCAGGAAAGCACTCACTAACCTGAAGGTGGACAAAGCAGTGGGGCCAGACGGGGAGCACACAAGTGTGCTGAGGGAGCTCAGGGAGGTACTAGCTGCACCTCTGATAGCCCTATTTAACAGATCACTGCAGACTGGAGTGGTCCCAGAGGACTGGAGAAGGACAGATGTAGTCCCATTTCACAAAAGTTGTAGCACAGGAGTGGGGGGGCAATTATAGGCCTGTCAGCTTGACCATGGTAGGTAAGGTGATGGAAACACTATTAAAGGAAAGGGTTGTGGAATATCTTGAATCCAACAGGTTACAGGATCTGAGGCAGCATGGATTCACAAGGGGAAGGTCATGCCAAACAGATCTGAAAGACTTCTTTGCCTGGGTGATCAAGGAGTTAGATCACAGAGGAGCAGTGGACGTAGCCTACCTGGATTTCAACAAGGCTTTCGACACTGTTCTACATAGGAGACTGGTAAGAAAGTTGGGTGTGAGTAGCTTGGGGGTGGGCAATAAGGTGGTAATCGAGGTAAGAAACTGGCTAGGGGATAGGAGACAGAGGGTAATGGTAAATGGAGTTCACTCTGAGGAAGGGAGGGTGACCAGTGAGGTACCTCAGGGGTCAATGCTAGGACCAATCCTCTTTAATGTCTTTATAAGTGACATAGCAGAAGAGCTGGAAGGGAAGGTCTTCATCTTTAAGGATGACACCAAGATCTGCAACAGCGTGGACACTCTGGGGGATGAGAGAATGGGCAGGATCTGAAAAACTGTAATAGTAGTAGTAGTCAAGGGTATGGAAGCTAGGTTGTAACGCAAAAAAGTGTAAAATAATGCACTTGGGCCATAGAAACCTTGGGGCACAGTACAAAATGGGGTAGTGATACTGACAATGACCCAGCAGAAAAAAGACCTGGGGTAATCATACCAGGTGACCTAAAGGAGGCAGTGTGACAAGGCAGCTTAGGAGAGCTAGTGGGATGCTAGGGTACAAAGGTAGGGGTGGGGTATCACCAACAAGAAGAGGGAGGAGGTGTCGCCCCTATATAGTTTACTGGTAAGTACCCACCTTCAGTACTGTGTCCCCTTCTGGAGACATAATCTCAGGAAAGTCATAGACAGAGTGGAGGTAGCCCAGAAGAGGACTACCAAAATGATACAGGGTCTGCAGCAAAAGCCCTATGAGGAAAGGCAAAAGGAACTCAATATGTACACCCTGGAGGTGAGGAGGGAGAAAGGGATATGATAGAGAGCTTTAAATACCTCACAGTAGTTAATAAGGTACTGGTGGAGGGGTATTTTTCAGAGAAAAAAGTGTTCTAGAATAAGGGGACATGCTGTGAAGCTGGAGGGTTGTAGAATCTGGGGAGCTGTGAGGAAGTACTTCTTCACAGAAAGGGCAGTGGATTCCTGGAACAGCCTCCCAGCAGAGGTAATGGGGGTGAAAACAGTGGTGGGGTTCAAAAATGCCTGAGATATGCACAAGAGAACCACTGGGTTAAGGGGGAGGAGACAGATAGTGCTGTAGATCAGGTAATGTATGCAGCAAAAATGAAGAAAATGAAAATGGGAAGACTGAGTGGGTCTAGCAGTCCTTATCTGCTGTTAGTTTCTATGTTCTGTGTTTCTAAGATGGAAAGTTTAATAGTGGGACTTAATTATAGACCCCAGACCTATACTACTTCCATTAACCAGTGGAATATAATGCTTATCTGGCTTATGGCTCACAGACCTGATGTGATTTCATAGACAGGGACGTTCATTAGTGAGTTGAGGTAGGCGATAAGACCTGGCACCTTTCACGTTCAGGGACACTGTCAGTATCAAAAATCACATTATTGTGAAAATTATGCAGACAAGACTAAAGAAGAGAATTTTGAAATAATCTGTTACTCAGAATTGAAGTGCTAATAGCAATCACTTGTAGCTCGGTTCTATTGTTTCCCCTGTTATCTGGAATTATAAGTAACATATCACAATCCATACATGGCTATATATATATTTTGCACTGCACCTGTAAAACTGAAAACTTTTTCAATAAACAAATAATTACAAAAAAATAAAGTGATGAAGCAAAAGAAAGAGAAGAGCATAGAGAAGAACAGATGAGGACTTGGCTACTCTGCCTACAAAATAGTAGGAAAACAATTCTAAATTCAATATAAAAGAGATTGCACATAATGTATAGAGGACATTTGTAAGAAATTGTTAATTTAGCTGCAGAATATTGAAAGGTGGCCTTACACTCCCTCTTGAAGATAAATTTGCAAATGGTTCCCCACTATGAGTTAAAATTTCTTCCTTGATCATTCATACTGTGTGCTAACTTTTCCAGTCTTAGAGTTTCCTTAACCTCCAGCTTCAATTTTTCTAATGATGGTGCCCTCTCTTCTATCTGCACATTTAAAACTGTCAGTTTTTCACTGTAGCTCCAACCAATGGTATTGTACATATATTTTTTATCTTTACTCCACCTAATACCACCATCAAAGTGACCTATAATGTATCTTTCTGTATTGAGTTTATCCCATATTTGTACAAAGTCATTCAAAAAATCATTGACTTTATTCCCCAGCTCCTTGACTGGGTGCCATAGCCAAAACATGTGTAGACTTTTTCCATTTTCAGAACCACATTTAGTGCATTTCATGTTCTGTCTTAAACCCGTCTTGAACCAATGATAAGGAATATAATAAAGTTTATGAAAGGATTTATATTGAATCATTTTTAGGTCAACAATATTAAAACCCTTAAGGGAGACGCTCCATGTCTTTCCAGTTCCAATTCCCTGGATTCTTATTTAGTAACTGTGACCATAATCTTACATTTTCCACAGAGCTACCGCTGACATTTTCAATAAGTACATTGTAAAAAAAGAATATTTCTGGTCTAGTTAACATACAACCTGTAAAATTATTAATTTTAGTTGTACTTTATATATTACCATTCCTATCATATAAACCTATAAGACTATCTTTTAATACATTGTAAAATCCTGCATCATTGAGGGGAATATCAAAGGATTTCCTTACGTTAGTTTATGGGGCTAATTAGTTATACATTAACGTACCCTTGATTTCTAGTATTCCTTTTATTGCCGAGCTCTCTTTGAAGGGAAACATCCACCTAAAGTTGGGCCTCACCTCAGTGTGTGGCAGAGCCCGATTAGCATTTTCACCAAAAGTTGTTTCTTATTACTTACTGTGCATGATAGTGTATGGTAGAATGCAATTCAGCATGGAAATCCATTCTTGAAACAGCACTGTTCTGATGCACTGAGTCGTCTCACAATCTTGTTGTACTGCACTGAGTACATCACTAGTGCAGCACAACAAGATCGGTGATCACCATGCATGCGCAATGGAAGCGAGCTGTGCTGGTAAAGAGGTGGCCAGGAAGTGAGCGGCGCTTGAAACGTGCCTATTAAGTTATTTTCTTATCTTAGATGGGACATAGTAGAGTAAGTATGATTCCCCTATCACTATAAAGATTGTGTATGACTAATCATACACAAACAAAGAGCAACTGAATAATCTAAGGGTTTCCGTGGTAGTGGATCTCTTGAGCTGCACTCTCAAAGTCTCCAGTTACCACAGAAACCTCTTGATCATACAACTGCCTTTTGTTATGACTACTCATGCACAGTCCTCAAAGTTTATATAGAATTTATCTGGTTGATCCTGCACCCTCCTGCCAGCATTTTAAATCCAAGCGCCCTGCGAATGCCCACAACCTACGTGGCTGTCCTGAGAATGACATATGATGTGGGGGGGCAGCTGTGAGAACATGCATAGGTTTACGATATAGCTGGAGCTTTAAATAACTCTCATTTGAAATGTACATACATGTCTCAATTCTTATTTGAGACCAGGTATAGACTGGCAGACCTGATCTCGAATAAGAAATGAGACGTGTACATTTCCCGCATCATACGTCATTCTCAGGACAGCCGCGGGAGATTGTGGGCATGCCACTAGGGGCACTTGGATTTAAAATGCCAACAGGGAGGGATGCAGGATCAGATAAATTCTAAATAAAACATTGCACAGTAAGTAAGAAAAATTTATTTTTTTGAAAATGCTAATTGGGACCTGCCTTACACTGAGGTGGGGCCCGATTTTAGGGGGACATTTCCCTTTAATTATTACTGTACTATTATGTGTTAGATTGGGGGTTTTGGATATGGGCTGATGTTTAGAATTCGGGACTTTCATATTGAATAAAGCTATTCCATTGCTATATTTGTTTTGGGGTGCCCGTTATTATTTTATTTTGGGGGCATTATTTTAGGTTTAGAGAACATCAGACTGGATACATCAATATTTTATTGTTCTAATAAATCAAATTCTGTGGCTACCCATTCAGGAAAATTATTTTCCCGTCTGTTGCTAGATAGCCATTTTGAGAACTGCTGAGCCCTGCACGCTGCATTGTATAAGTATAGATCCAATAGCTTAAGTCTGCCATATTTCTTCTCGCTAGATCTTTCATGAAAGATTATTCTGCTTCTTTTATTTGATATTAAAAATTTGCTGAGAATTCCTTGAACAGATACGAATCAACTTTTCTTTACACTGCATGGAGGCACTGAGAATAAAAATATGGCTCTGGGCAAGATATTCATTTTTATTGCCTCCATACAACCTCAAAATCTTGCAGTAACTTATTCCACTTTTCAGTATCAGACTGAATTTTGTCTTTGAAATCTTGAAGATTAAGTGAGGCAATTTTAGAAATCGTTTTTCTAATTTTTTGCCCAAGTAGTCCAGGGTGTCTGCAGACCAAGAAAATCCAAAATTTGGAACATCCCCCTTTTTATACATGTATTGCTTAGAAGTAAAACTTTTTTTTCTTTGTGAAGTCTGTATCCTGACACTATTCTAAAGTCATTAGAAACTCCAAGATTTCGGGTAGTGATTTTTCTGATTCAGCAATGGACAAAAGGATGTTGTCTGGGTATAGAGAGCACAGCTACCTTTTACTGTGTCTGCACCTTTTATTCTCTCCAAAGATCCAAAGCAGAAGTCTTATAACTAATGGATATATTGTTAGATTAAATAATAGAGGTGATGGGGCAACCTTGTCTAGTGCCTTTTCTGAGATTAAAGTAAGGAGATATTATTTACATTTCCAAACCTTCAGCCTCTGAGATGGAGTCACAGCTGCAATTTGACTTTCTGAGTGTTCTTCGCTGGTTCCAGGTCAACCAACTTAAGGTTAACACCAAGAAGACTGTCTATGACTTTCGGTACCCCACAGAAACTGGCCATACTCCCCCTCCCCCCACACACACACCTTCTCCACCCTTGATGGCATTACCCTAGTTGTAGCCCCTGCCTTCAAATATCTGGGCATCTGGTTGGACAGTTGACTTGACTTCTCCTCCCATATTGACTACATTCACTCTAAACTCCATCCCAAGCTTGGAGCCGTGTATTGTAACAAAGACTCTCTCTCTCCTGTCATCCACTGAGAGCTGCTGACTAAAATGAGCCTCCCCATTTTTGATTATGCTGATGTGGTCTTTGGGTCTGCCCTGGTCTCTTCCCTCTCTAGATTGGACTCCCTCTTTAATGCCTTTTGTCATTTTGCCTCTAATTCCCCTCCCCCTGCACACACCATTGCATCCTCTAATCCTCCCTCTGCCTTCCCTCTCTTCACTTACGCCAGCAGCACCATACTACGTCCCTCATCTCCAAATTCTGGTTTGGATCCCTCCCCTCCTCTTCTGTCTCTCCTCTCTCTTCTTCCCACCATCACTCTCTTCCTACCTTCCTATCTGCTATGCTCCAGAGACTCCAGCACCTTTTCCCTCCCTTGCCCTACATCTTGCTTGGGACAGGCAGCCTGCTCCTACTATCTACCCTGTCTCTGGAACTCTCTTCCAAGCTACTTTCACCTAGCCCCTTCTCTGCACTGTTTAAAGTGTATTCTCTCCCTATCCCCCACTCCCCCTTGCTCCTGTCCCTCCCAGTGTGAGACCCTTTAATCTTTCCCCACCTGTCTGTTTGCCTTTGCATAACTTAATTACTTCTGCTCCCTTACTCGTATATTTTCTCTCCCTTCTGTTTTGCTAGTTCTTACATTTTTTGCCTATACCATTTAGTTGTGTAATACCCATGCAATAATTCCAATCCTTTTTCTAGCATCATTATAATTGCAAGCACCTTATGTTTTATTAATGTATGCATTGTTTAAATTGCAATTCAGTTGTTCTTTTGCACTTCCCCCATTCCCCTTTCCCCAGGGTTGCACCTGGAAATGAGCATCGGCTCAGTGTGCCTCTCCCGATCATCACACTTTTAAATAAACAAATTGCTGTCAATGATAGATTATTATCTAGCAGCTGTATCCAAGTACAACATATTTTCAGAAAACTATGTTTATCTAGTTCATTGTCAATATATTGCCAGGACACACAGTCAAAAGCCTTTTTGCCATCTAAGGAAACGAGGCCCATTAAGGAGGCAGTATAGCACAGTGGTCTAAGGCTCTGAGCTGTAAATCTGGTGACATCCAGCAGACCAGACCTGAGTTTGAATCTCACAGCTTCCACTTGCATACTGTGTGACCCTGAGCAAGTCACTTGTGCTCCCAGGTTGTTCCTGTAAAAAAGCTTTCAGCTTAGTGTGCTATATCTGGTTAAACAACTAAATAAAAAAAATAATACATGGAATTTCTCTGACTGCCATACTCATTAACTGAAAACTCTTTCTTGTGTTGTCTGCTACTAACCTAGATTTGATGCATCCAGTTTGTTCTGACCCAATTAATGATGGGATTACCTTCTCTAATCTATAGGCTACTATGTTCATTAGAAATTTTGCATCTGTATTAATGAGCTTAATTTGCAATTTCTATTATCTGTTTGTTTTGTTCCTTGCTGTTCTTATGAATAATAATTAATTTGCTCTGGATCATCGTTTTAAGGAGGTGGCCTTTGGCTAATGCTTCCATATCAACATTTTTAAGTAATGAAGATGTAACCCCTAGGTGGTGCTATCCCATGGGCTACTGCCCCTGCCTGCGTGGCTAGTTGCAGGTTAAGGAGCCTGGGTACAGAAAATGGGCACCTCCACTCAGAAGACAGGGTTATTGGTAGTGTAGCTGACCTGGGTACAGCCCTCCAGGGCACTGTAACCCCCCTTTCCCCTCTAGTGGCCTAAGCAATGTACAACAGACACAGTTACAATAACCTCTAATCAGCATACAAATCCTCACTCGGTTTGCACTTACCACCAGGGCTGGTTCCACCTGTCCAACCGTGGAGACCCCCTGTAAAATAAGGTTAGACACAGCAGGTAACAACAGTACAGTGCTTCTGGTACAAAATGGAACCACAGTCAGGTTAAATGCAAAAAGAATTAGGTCTGATTTATTCAGGGGGAATGAACAAGGGAGGGACATAATTTGACTGATTAGGTCTGTAACTGATCCAATCAGGCAATCGTGCATGCACTTTAGAGTCCCTTCAGAGCCACACAATCTGGGTACCCAATTGAAACAAAGGGGGGCTAGCCTAATTCGTTGCCTGGGGTAGGCCAGCGTTGCAGCTGGTTGGGGCCCTGTGATGGAAAGAAGAAACATGCACAACCACACACAATTTGTAATCCAGAGCCTGGAGGATCAGTTTGTGACAAGGAAACAACAAAGGGAATCAGATGACAACACCTTTGATTTAGCTGATGTTGCAGGGAGCTACCCTGGGGTTTACTCATGCTGCCAATACGAGACACAGGAGGGACAAGATGGAAACTGCAGGTTGACAAGCTGGTATGCCAGGAGAAGCAGGACCCACATGAATCACCGAGGTGTCATTCCTGTTCGAGATGGTTGATCAGGGGGCTGATCCCCGAGTGAGTCTCTCATCGATGGTGATCTCTGTGCCTGGAGTAGCTGGATGAGCCAAGGTGGCAGGGCCCAGGCTGGGTGAACAGTTCTGATTCAGTACAGTAAATGCTGGATGCAGCTTCCAGCAAGCTTGACACAATTAGGCAGTGGGGAACCAAATTGTGACCCACTATCAGCATTCAGCACACTTACAGTGAAAAAAAACACAATACCACAGGTTGGATGACAGTCTGGTTGCAATTTCAACTTTCCTGATCTCTGTGGTGATTCAGACGTCCTGACAGGCTGATCGCGTACAGCAAATCTTCGGTCTCCTTCAGGCATTGGTACAGTCACAATTCGGTGGCTGTTGTCACACTTGGTTCGGATACAGTCAGGTTATTTAAGCACTCTCTAAGGATCCCTTTCGAGGGACAGCAGGCAGACAGGCCAAACTCAGCCTTTCCACCAGTTTCCTGCATGACTACAAAGGAGCAGCTGCTCGAATCTCTCAAGCTGTTTACTCTCTCAACTCCACACTCAGACTGACTCTCTGCTGCAGGCAGCTTGGGACTTTCCCAGAGATCCAAAAGGTTTGATTCATTGATTCATCTGTCTACCACAGCAAGGGCTCCCCCTCCAGGTCCACGTAGGCACCAAAGTGGAAAAACTAAAATTCCTATAGAAATTCACTCCCACAAGTCCTCTGGGGGCAGGCTCCATTTTAGGGCCCCCAAAGGTACTGATTGACCCACAACGGCAGTCCAGAACCAAGATGGTGGTGATTCACAGAAATGTCCATGCTGCAAAGAAGGCAGATTAGACAAACTATGATATCATTACTATTATAATAGATAATCAGCAAATAAGTACAGCTTCTAGCAGAGCTCCCTCTGTGCAATTGGCAATGGCAGAATGGAGCAATTATCTGGCAGCCCAGGTGGGACTCGAGCTTAGCAACACTCAGTCCCCACCCAGATTAATTATACATTGCGATATAGGCAGCTCTTAAAGAGACAGAACACAGAGGCTATAAAGGCACTCATATGCAATAGCTTTTAAATGGTTAGGACACTGGACACCAGCCTGGCAGTGGACATTTAGGCACACCCAAGGAAGACTTTCGGGAACCCCCATTTGTTGGGGGGGGTTACAAAGATAACTTCTTTATAAACATAAAATGGAAGTGTAGCAAATAGCCATCCTGATCAGGTGCCTCATTGTTGGACAGATTTGAGATGGCATTGTCAGTTTCTTTCAATGATAAGTCACCTTCCAGCATGCTTATATATTCATTTCATGCCTTTGGAATGAAATTATCAGCATTAAATGCCAATAAAGTGATCTTTTTATTATTAGAGTCATTGTATCGGTATAGGTCTCTAAAAAATAATCCTCAAACGCTTTATTTTTGTGACCTGTAATGGGTTGATCACATGCTTGCTTTTCAATCATAACTATGCCTGCTTGATTATTATTGTGTTTTTGATGAACTGCTAGTATCTTTGCAGCTTTTGGGCCACACTCAATATAATTCAGCCTGGACCTTCTCATCCTGAATTCAGCTTCTCCCGTTATTAATTAATTGTACTCAGTTTTGACCGAAGTTTCAAGATTTCTGAAATGTTACCACTCATTAAGCTTTTGTTCTACATCTTTTATTTTTGAAGCAGGTGTCTCATTTTCCTAATTCTTTCCTTGTTGAGGACAATAGCTGAAATAATTATATTACCCCGAACCAGCATTTAAGCAGTGCCAAGTTGTCACCCAAGAAGTATCCTCTACTTTATTATCCAAAAAATAACTTGACGATCTTATTCTTAGATATCATACTGGATCATTACTGAGTAGAAAGTTAATGAATTTCCATCTTGGGGTACATTCAATATTTACTGCCTCTCTAAATGCTGGCAGTATAGCCTAGAGGTTAGAGTAATGCCCTATGAATGAGCTTGGTATATCCAGCAGACCTGGGTTTGATTCTCACAATCTCCTGTGACTCAGCAAGTAACCTAACCACCCTAGTGCTCCCAGGTCACCCCTGAAAACAGGTTCTTGTGCCTACTGTGCCTTACCTGACTACCAAAGAATTAAAAAAAATGCAACAGATACTGGTGAATGATCCGATATCATTTGCATCCAGATTTCCGCTGACCTAATAATCCTGCAAATCCTGTCTTTGAGGACATGGATTTGAGCGATTCTGGAGCCATACTGATGGCACTGGGACTAATATATGTATTCTTTGGTATTGGAGAACATACCTCTCCAGCTATCTACCAAACCTAACACTTCAATTACATTGTGTGACCCTTCATCTAATTTTGAGAAACTAGGCCTAGTTCTTGAGCTATCTAGAACTGGATTCAAAATGCAGTTTGCATCCCCAGCTATAATGACTGTAGTGTTCAAAAAATACTGAGATTGTTCAGGATCTGAGTTAATTTATCATGGTTCAACATTGTTGGTCCATATACTGTACATTCTCTGATGTAACAAATTCTTCATCATATTTCCCATTTAGTATCATATAGTGACCATTACGGTCTTCTACTGTTGCGCATACTTATAAGTCTATAGCCCCATCAATACCCATGCTTTTTTAGAAATATTACCTACCTTAATTATCTGCCCTACCCATTACCTTCTCTTAACATTTATCTATTTTTATGAAGATGGATTTCTTGTAAAAATGCAAAGGACGTATTCGCATTCTTTAAATGTCTCAGTAGAGTCCTTTTTTTTAATTTATGGTTAAGGCCCCGCTCATACCGTGTTACATAAATAAGTCACCAGGTAACCACAAACCTCTTTCTCACACTATATGCAGGGGATATACAAAATGCCCACTTAAAATAGGCAATTAATCCTCCTGAGCAAGGAGGCAGCATCATAACTAATGAGTGGAGGAACCACCCGTGACTAATGAAAGTCCTTTCACCTCACAAGTGATGATACGTTGCACATTTTAAAAACATAGAAACATAGGCAATGATGGCAGAAAAAGGCCTCATGACCCATCCAGTCTGCCCAATTCTAACTGCTGCATGTTGAGAGTACTAGTGCTCATTTACACTCCTGTACCTTGTACCATTCTTCACAAATCACTGTTACTGTCACCATATATCTATCCTACCTGTGCTGAAATTCTACCATGTTTTTGGCACAGACCGCTTCCCTTGGCAATTTGTTCAATTTCTGTATCACCACCACCAACACCACCCCACCCCCATGAATAAACACATCCAAACATCCTTTCTGAACCTCTTTCAAGCCAGTTTCATTGAGTGTCCCCGTGTACCTGTGTCCATACTCCTATAAATAAATTCATGCAGTTCACCCTATTTATTCTGTGTAGAAACTTGTAGACCTCGATCACATTGCCCCTCTCCCTCTTGGCCTCCAGCTTGTGCATGTCAAGATTTTTAGCCTTTCTTCACGGGTTTCCCATGCTGACCTTGAATCATCTTGGTGACCCTCCTCTGCACTGACTCTACCCTTTCTCTGTCTCTTCTCAAGTGTGGACGTCATAACTGAGCACAGTACTCCAAGTATGGCAATACCAGGGATCTCTACAGAGGCAGGATCACCTCCTGTCTCCTACTGCTGATGCCCCTGTCTATGCATCCTAATATTCTGTTTGCCCTCCCTGCTCCATTACATTGTGCCAGTTTGTTTAAATTGCCCTTGATTATCATCCCTAGGTCCCTCTCCTCTGTTGTTGTTTCTAGTTACACACATCCCATCCTGTACCCCATTCTCAGATTGCTGGCCCCTATATGGATGATCTTGCACTTTTGTGCATTAAATTTAATCTGTCAGACCCTGGACCATTTCTCTAGCCTGGTTCCATTTTGATATCAACTTCCCTCCCCTTTTACCCTTAAATACATTCAAGTAGTGGACCCTTGTCCTCAATCATAATTATTGAGCAGGAATATTCATTAAGCATGTCTACCTTTGCCTCCTCACCCTCCTACCATCCTTCTTCCTTCTTCAGCCTCACAATACCCTCCTTAGATTTGTATTTTCTTGTCTCTCTTTATATTCCTTCTGCTATCCTTAGCTCTGTGTCTGACTTTGCCCATCTCACCTTCTTGTTGGCCACCCTAATACTGTTCTGGCACATTTCTCTGTTCTCTCCTGTCTGTCTTGTCTTGTAGTTTTTGGAGGCTCTTTTTTCTTTCTCAAAGTCTACCCCACCTCCTTTGTGTATCACAAAAGCTCTTTTTTCCTATTTATATCTAGTTTGCTATTACAGAGATTAGTAGCATCAGATAACTCCTGTTTAATTGGGGTGCAAAGCAGTTCACCGCCTGAATGGTGATGGGCTGGACAACCTCCTTCTCGCTACTACTGTCCCCCTCCCCACTTTCTGGGGAAATGAGGATGGGCTGCAGTTGAGCTGGAATATTTCTATCCTTGCTGCCACCAGCTGAGCCTGGAGCGCTGCCATGGTCCTGCAGATGAGGCAGTGCCCCCTTCTCCAGAGCATATCCCTAGAGAAGAGCACCCCACAGCTGCCACAGCTGACTGCCTCTCCTCTGAACTCCATCCCTATACATGACTGTGAAATGAGGCTAACCCTAGCTGATGTGGATTTTCACCACAATTTCAGAGTTTACACCATGTGGTATTCATCTGGCTATTGATATTACACAGAAGTCAGCAAGCTCATCAGGTAAAGTAGTAAACAGCTGTCTAAATTAACTCATGGTGCTCACTCAGATAGGGTGTAGCTGTAAGGCTCAGCTGTAGCACAGAAACAGGAATAACAACTACCTCATAGTGTTCATCCAGATGGGGTGCAGCTGTGAGACTAAACTATAGCACAGAAACACCCTAGCACAGGAGTAGCCTAGTGAACTGCACCTACATTAGCTATAGCACAGAAAATAAGTATGAAATTAAAGCCACATAAGCAATGAGTAACAACTGTATTATTATTTATTGATTGAATTTTGCTGACTGGGTGGGCCCACTGAGACTATGTCTCATTTTCAGGGACAACCCAGAATTATTTACATGGAAACATAACAAAGCAGCACAAGAAGTCAGATAAGCAATACAAGCTACATCAATATCCGAGTTTAAGTTTATTTGTTCGGCATTTGCCATTACAAAACAATATCAGACAAACAATTATTTACATACATAAATAACATATAAGTCAAGCTCCTAGTAAAAAAGACAAAAAAAAAACAACATATTATTCAATCTTCTTCTAATTGGTCAGCTTCCGTTATCCATATGCTTTAAATTAGGTATTGCACTCAAATTTCATATTGCACTGTAAGGCCTTGTATACCTTTTTTCCATGTATTTTTCACTTCAATGAGAAATATTGCCAGTTCATTGAGAATTTCTGAATTCTCTGAGTTAAAGAGTAAATCCAATATATATTTTGTAGGCATATACAGAGACCCAATTACTTTTCCTAACCTTTTAGTGCGATGATGCTCATACCAAGGGCATCTTAAAACCACATGGTTAAGTTCTTCCGGTTCATGTAGTTGACAGAAGCAATTCTGAGAGATGCTTTGCTCTTTATTATACCTAACCTTGATAATATTGCTAGGAAAACTTCAAACCTGAATTGAGTGATAACACTTCTATATTCAGGATTCTGGACTATGTCCAGATAAGGTTTTAATGTATGTTCTCTTGTATTATTGGACAGCCATGTGGCCACTTTTAATGTTTTTATTGCTTCCAAGTCTACCATTTGTGACCGCTCTTTCATGGTCTTTGTAACAATTTTTTTTATATGCCTCATTTAGAGAGATTCCCTTTTCAACCCAGTTCATCAGATATTCAAGTCTGGCATACTGTAAGTTTGTTTTAACTTTTCCCAACCAGCTGTTTTTATCATATTCCAAGAACTTCATTTTTTCCTTTAAACATTCTCCTAAAATAGAACTCTTCCCTTCCTTTGTTAATTTAATCCAATAGTTAATTTGCCTTATACCACTAGCTCTGTAAGGCTTGTCTGACCCAATTGTGCTCTAACTAATGCACTAGGGGTACTATTAGGTACCTTTAGCAGTTGTTTATATGTTTTGTTTAGTACACTTTCCATCTTATCTACTCTTTCTATCCCCAACATTTCTGCTGCATATATAGCTTGGTTAATCATTTTTGTATTTATTATCTTAATCATTGGTATCACTGTATTGCCTCCATAGAGGTAATTGAATGTTTTCAGAGCCTTCAAGGTACCTTGTAGTTTTTTTATACAGAGATCTCTATGTTTATTCCATTTAAGATTTTTTTTATATTGTGACCCCCAGATACTTGAATTTGTTTGCATAATCCAACTTGTTATTCATTAATTTGAGTGATCTATATTTTTTCTAGTTACAAATACCATAACTTTTCTTTTATTTGTATTTGGTTTTAAGTTGTGCACTATGCATAATTAATTCATTTTGTCCAAGGCTCTCTTTATACCCAAACGGCTTGTGGAAAGCACAACTAAGTCATCAGCATATGCTAACACTGGTATTCTTTTTTTACCAATTCTTGGTGCATGAAAGTCCAGGTTGTCTAAAGCTACAATTATCTTATTTATGTATATGTTGAACAATGTTGGTGCTAAAACGCACCCTTGACTAACACCAATGTTAGTTTGTACTTTAGTTGTTAGCAGTCCTGTCCCTCAGTATTTTATTTTTGCCCAAGTATCTCTATAGATTCTTTGTATTAATGTAATCAAGTTCTTATCTATTCCTAGGTCCTTCATCTTTTTCCAGAGTAAGATTCTCAGTATCCTGTCGAATGCTGATGAAAAATCTATGAATGCAACAAATAATGGTTGCCCTTTTATGTCACAATGTTTTTCTATAATGTGGAGTAATATAAAAATCTGATTTGTAGTTCCTGTATTTTTTCGAAAACCAGCATGTAAATCGGATATCATTTTGTTACATTCTAGCTCAGTCGTCAGTCTATTTAAGATTAATTTGGCATAGATTTTTGCAATTGTGTTCCAACAGCACAATAGGTCTATAATTTGCAGGATCGACATACAAGCCTTTCTTGTGTATTGGTACAATATGGCTCCCTGCCCAACTATCTGGTGTGTAGTCATACATAATTGTTAAATTATAGAACTTAGTGAGCGTCTTTGCCCACCAGTCCCCGTTAAGTTTTATGAAATCTATAGCGATATTGTCCAGACCTGGAGATTTGTTATTCTTAAAACTCTCAATAGCTGTTTTGACTTTGGCTTCCACAAATCAAATAAAGCTGTCATCGATTTCATTTAAATCTATGTTTTGTGTAACTTTTCCTGTTGAGAATATGTTTTGGAAATAACTAACCCATACCTCTGGTTCTATATAGCAATCGTATTGTTTTTTATATGTATTTGTCCCTTTGGCCACAAGGATCTAGACAGTTTTGTCGTCATTCTGTTCTAATGCATTTTGCATAGTGTCCCATAATTCCTTCTGGTGGATATGCCTTTGTACTTCAATGTCCTCTTTATAGTGTTGTCTAAATCTATTTAACTCTCTTCTGTTCTCTATCATAGGATATTTCTTTACTTTCCTTATCATTTGTGACAATTTCCTTTTCCCCTCACTATAGTTTTTATAGAACCAGTTTTCATATCTTTTATCCATCCTATTATAATTTCCTTCTTTTTTTTCTAACTATGTTTTGTTCAAACTGTTTAATTTACCATTATTATGTCATAGATGTTTATTGGGTCAATTTCATAATCAATTTTAAGGGCTATATTCTGTATGAATTGAGCACTCAGGGTCCCAGCCTGGTGCCCTATCATTTTGTCCCATCTAATCTTATTATTGATAATTTGCATTTCTGGTTGTTGCTCCCTATTTATTTCATTCAAATTTTTCCTATACAATATCAGTGGATAGTGGTCGCTTTCTGTTCTGTTCTGTTTATAATTTTTAAATCATGGTATTTATTATAACTAAATGGGGATGTCAACATATGATTTATAATAGTAGAACCTCTTGCTGTTACACAGGTTATATTGCACTCACAATCAGAGGGTAAATGTCCATTCAAAATAATAAGCTGGAGTGTATCAAGAAATTGTTCCATTTGCTTATTTTTATCTATATTTTTTTATCCTTAGAAAGTCTATTAGGTATATTCAGAACATTTTTTTATTTTATTTATTTATTTGTTCTAGGATTACAAATACCTTTGAGCCGAGGCTCTTTTACAAGGGTTCCATGTCATTGGTACAATTGAGACAATCATAAGCAAAGATAACAGTTTATAAAATAAAATAAAAAAAACATAGTCTTGTAGATGAAAAAAGAACAATAAGGTGAAACTTTGGGAGGAAGGAAGGAAAGGAGGGTGAAATCAGGAGACTAAGTGGATGGGAGAAAAGGGAGGCAGGTTGGGGGACAGAGAGGAGAGGTGAAAGGCGGATAAGAATAGAGGTAGTGCAGCCGGGTGGCATTTGTCATGGGCCAGCAGGGGAGGTGAAGATGGGGGGGTGCTGGCAAAGTGCAGGAGTAGATGTGGATCCAAAAAGGGCATCTTCAGCTATGGAACCAAAAGACATGTTTAGCCACAACAGTCACAGAGGTTGGAGGCAGTGAGTGTTAGGCGGAGACAAGTCTTAAAAGTGCTGAGTGATAGTGAGGATTTAATAAGTCTTTCTGTGGGGATTTTGATCTAAATTTTCCAAATTGAGTATTAAAATCCCCCATGCATACTAAATCCAAATATTCATTCATGTCCAATTTTTTTTTTTATATATTTTGTAATCCGTTCTAACAGCTGGCCATCATATATTGCAGATTTTTCTAGGGGATTATACAGATTTATCAATATTACTTTTTCTCCACAGAGTCTTAATAGTACAATTATATAATTAGTTTCCACTATAGTTTTTTCGATTTTTAATTAAATCCACTATTCTACTATATAAAGTTAATCCCCCCATTCTACACCCAACCTTCTTCATTTTCTGAGCTAGTGCATGTACTAGGACATAACCATTTCTATTAATGATTTCAACTTGTTCTTCCCCATGCCAGGTTTCTTGTAGTCCTATTATATCCATTTTACTGATGAAATTATGGAATTCTTCATCTACAAATTTGGGTTTAAGCCCAGCTATAGTCCATGACATGATACCCAAATCTCTGTTATGTTTCTGAAGATATACATTTACACTGTTGTTTAGGGTATCTTGAGATTCTTCAACCTCCTGTGTATCAATTATGATTTCATTATTAAGTCAGTTATCAGTGTCATCCCTCAATGGATGAAACCTATTAAATAATTTTGACATTATATAGTTCACTATGTCGTTCCAATTCAACTACTGTTGTTTCCTGTATTCCCCTATTTACTTCATTTAAATTTGTTATTAAAATGTCTAAATTATCCAATTTAGTGCAGGCCTTTAAAATTTTTTCTGCCAGACTTTTATTATAGAGTGTTAGATCAATTTGGTTCCCTTTAGTCAAATCTCTATAGATTTTCCTTATGTCCTTTATATCATCCTTGTAAAACTCAGTACCCAGGAGGTTATCAAATAAATGCACCATCATTTCCATTAGTTGTTCTTTAGTTTCAAGTGTTCTATAGGAGATACCAAGTATTGACAGAGTGACGTCTATTTCGCAGTTGCCTTTCTGTAAACAGAGATCATGCAGTTTCAGCCAGTTTTTTAATTAAATCAGGCTTAGTTAAAATCTTCATATGCTTCAGTGTACTAACAGCTATAGGGTAGTCCATAGCTAAGTCTTGCCCAGCTAGATGGTATGAGTTCCTCCAAACATGATGTGCAACTCTCTCTCATATTTAAGGAAAAGCAATATCAGTTCTTCTGATGTTAAATTGCTTGCTCTTATTGCATCTATGATATCATCCTCCAGAATCTCCAATCCCAACATCTCATTATAATCTTCCCCAATTCCATTAATACCATACAGTTTTCTGATTCATCTTTATGGATTCCTCTAAGTACAACAATGGATCCTACCTCCTGGTTTATCAAATCTTCATACACCTTCTTACTGGTGTTTTAGTTTACATTGTTAGTCCTATTACCAGCATATTTATCTGCATTACTAATCCTATTATTTCTCTCTTGTTGCTTAATGAGGGACTCCACATTGCTGTTTCTCTTTCCTTTCCTTACTTTCTTCACTTTTTCATCCATTTGTAGAACTCCGGGTTTTATTTTCCCTATCTGTTCTACTTACTTTTTCTGTGTCATCCCACCTGGTACACCATATTTTTCCTTTCCTTCTGTTTGTGTATTTTGTTCAGCTTCTGTATGCCCACCTTTTTTGTTCATTTCCCCCTTATCTTTTCCTCACCTTCTTCTAAAACACTTTCAAGTGTCTGAATTTTTAAATGGTGTTAAATCCAATTTGTGGTTATTTATAGCTGCTCCTGTCTGCCCAGTCCTTGATTTTTCAGATCCATTGCAGTGCAGCAGTTCCCTACCATCATCATTGTGTATGTTATTTAAGTAGTCATTTTCAATTATTATACTATCATCTTTCGGATCTTCTATACTAGCTAACAAGCTTTTGGGAATTAATGTTTTTAGTGCATTCATTTATATTTCAAATTGCTCTAGATGGTATTCCAAACCATAATTGTTTGTGTTATTGTTTTTTTTTTTTATTGGTCTTCCTGGGCTATTATTAAATCCTCTTTTTGTTTTATGTTAATAGGATTATCTCCAGTTTTTTGTTTTTGTCTATTTTATTTTCCTGATACACAGGGATTATCATTCCTTCTTCTTTTCCTCTTA
Source organism: Neoceratodus forsteri (assembly GCA_016271365.2). Classification (NCBI taxonomy): domain Eukaryota; kingdom Metazoa; phylum Chordata; order Ceratodontiformes; family Ceratodontidae; genus Neoceratodus; species Neoceratodus forsteri. The sequence goes on along the minus strand of CM057458.1, from coordinate 1,401,433,562 downwards.
TCTATATTTTTTGTTACCATTTGAGGTAGATTTTGCATGGTTCTCTCCCTGTCATTTTTTCTTCTTCCTGATTTCTCCTTTTTCTTCTTTTTCTGTAATTCTTCCATAGATTGTGGAAAATCAATCATTGAAAAGTCAGGTCTCCCATAATCTTCTTGTTGTTTACTATCTTTACTTCCAGGTGTGATTACATCAGGTGCAATATTAAGGGTACAATCCGTATAATCTGTTTTACTTCTGATTGCTTCAATCTTTGCATGATTAACCACTACCTCATGCCTGAGGTTTCCTAATTCATTTTTTAAACTTATCAGTTGTTCCATAAGGATAAGATTTGCTGTGTATTGGTGTCCCAAATTGACAGCTAGATCTCCCTCGATTAAATCTGGTATATACTGTATGATGGGTTATTCAAATCTCCTGTCATAACATGCTCTATACAGTTATTTTTTCCTAATATGAGTGTTTGAGTAATATTATGACTATGAACAACGTCTTTGATCCCTCTAATGTAATTTATTATTTACCTCTCTGAAATCTGTGCCTGATATCAGTATTAAATCATCCTGTGTATTATGTATCATTTGGCTATTCTTTACTTCTGTCCAATTTTCCATATTCTGTAATTCCATAGTATTGATATCTGACTCCATTTCAAAGTTTAAGGCATAGCTAGCTTCTCCTGATATTTCTTGATCCAGATCTTGGACAAATTCCTGTTCTGAGGCAAAATCATAATTCTTACTACCCAGTGTAATACTAGTTTCTATTTCGTTTTCCACTTACATCTTCCTGGAGGATTACAGATTCCATATCTCTGCTTTTAAATGGAAGTGGTAATGGCTCATTTGGCATAAAAATGCTACTAGGGACATGTGGAGAGAAATTATTTGGCGTTGATATTTTATTGGTATTTTGTTTAATTTCATATGTTGTGTAATTTTTGATTGTCTGTGTTTCCCTGGTAAAGCTTTGCTCACCCCATTTTCCCCACTAATTGGAGAAACATTAACTAACAAGGGGAGCAGCCAGCTTTCTTTCTTTGTAATCTAGTATTTACCATCCCTGTTTTGATATTTGCCACAGAATAGTACCAGATTAGTACCAGGTAGGCCAATTACACTTTCTTGACTACCTTCACCACCTGTCCTGCACCAGTCCTGTTCCTTTTAATGAAAGTCTGTAATAACTATAGTGGGGTAGAAAATAGAGAGTAGAAAAAATAAATGTAGTATATAATCAGTATAATCGCTAGACACACATAAGTATTTGAGTATCATTGTTACAAAGAAGAGAAAGAATAATACCACCAGTGATATCACCAGCAATGTCACCAGCAATCCTACAAGTTGAAGAACTCACTCATAAGTAGTTTAGTATCAAACTCTGAGATCTAATTTGTCCAGTCCCAACTCAACATTGCCACTTGTGAAGATAGTTATCCGCCGAATATAAAGACTTCTTATTTCCCCTCGATTCTCTCCTTTCAACTCAGTCAGGACAAACCACCATATTGTTGCCGAGTCAGGCAATGTTCAAGAATATGCAAGAGTGTGCAGAAAGTGTATGTTAATTCAAGCTCCACAATTTTCTCCAATTTTCCACAGGCCAACACAGACTCTCACAGTTATATTAGGAAATGTTCACTGGAGTCCTCTCATTCTGTATGCTCCTAGCCAGCGATTTTGGGTACAGTTAAGTCTACTGATACATCCAGTTCTGCAATTCGACGTCTCTTTTACATCCTACTCTCTGATTGTTTTTTACCAGTTCTGACAAATCAGCGATATTATAAAAAGCAGCAGCCCTCGTCCCGTAGCAAAAGGCAGAATTCCCAGCTTAAGCCACTGCCAAATAAAAGGAAAAAAGAAGTAATAAGTTTGTCTGTTGGATAGGAATAGTCTTTTATAAACTCCTGCACTCTTATATGCTATTACTATTAGTACTTCTATTATGTAAAAGAAGGAAACTTCTATGGATCAGCATATACAAAATAAATATAGGATTGTAATACTTACTTAGTAAGTCAGTTAAAGTTTATAAGGATATATAAAATGCCCGTACTATATGAGACTGCCTATACCTTCATCTTTGTAGCTTGCAGCTCGCAGCTCATGCACCAGGGTCACAAGAAAAACAGCTTTGGATCAAATGGAAACAAAAAAAACTTAGGTAAAGGTTATCTAGTCAACAGAGCATCTTTCCACAAGCTCAGCTTGCAGTATAAGATGCCAGCACACGTGCTTTTAAACCTGGGAGTGTTAGAAGGGGCCTTCTATTGGGGCATATGAACCATGTGACCAGGAAAATCCTGGGGGTTTTAAAACATTCTAAAATTTATCCTAAAAATAATAAAATAAGTATCATTCATTAAAACTGGAGCTGAATTATGCACAGACAAACAAACAAAATAAACCAATCCACAAAACAAAGATACTGACACAACGATAACACCAAACCAGAATATAAACTCAAACAAAATTCCAATAGACACAAACACTAATATGTAACAACAAATAGAAACAGTGTGTTTAAGCCACAGTTACCACACATCCTAAGTAAGAACCAGGAAAAAACAGGTTTAAACAGGGTAAAAAACAGCCCTTGTGTTGCCTTTAGCCCAGGTCCTTGAAAGGACCATCTCGATAGTGACGCAGCTTCCCTGTAGTTTCTCCTGAATATTTTAGTGGTAAATCTGAATCCTCTTTATTTTTCTCTTTCTTTCTCAGCAGGCTCAACAGACTCTCTGTACAGACCTGTTTTGGACCTTCCCAACTCCCATTCTTTCACCGGCCTAAACGGCACATTTATTGCTGTCTCTCTCTCTCTCTCTCTCTGCCGCTTGTCAGTGAGGGATTTCAATCTCCTAATCTCCTATAACAGCAATAAAAACAAGAAGAAGGCAGGGGAAAGGCAGGACCAAGCTTGCAATAAGTTGTTCTGGTAAGACCATATACTCCGTGACATAGGTGGCATACCTTTTATAAAATTAAAACTGGCTTAACAGTCCTGCTATCTGCAGCTACTCCTCGGTTGCAGATGTGCATAGCTCCTGCTCGGTCCCACTGCAGCATAGGAAGAATCTCTGTCCCTGCTAGGAGTAAGGAAAGGTTGAGGCCTACAGCAATAGCAATGAAACCACAGGATTATCAAGTTGCCAACATTGGTTCATTCACAATAAAGTGCAAACATAAGCAGGAGTAGACTACTCCCTTAACCTGTAGTACACTCAGATAGGCTGCAGCTACTACTTACTTGTAGTACGCTAACACAAACAAAGCAGTTATCTTGTTAAATACAGTATAAGTAAAAGGGGCAAGGAAAGTGACAGGGAGGTGGAGGGATATGTAGTAGATGGTGGGACTGTTTAAAAGGGGCAGGAGAAGTGAAAGGGAGGTGTGAGGGATACTTTGCAAAGGGTAAGAGTGCTTAAAGGGGCATGGAAAATGATAGGGAGTTGGGAAGGATACTTGGCAACGGGTGGGACGATTGACAATGGCACAGGAAGCAACAAGAAGGTGGGTGGGGAGACTTGAAAAGAAATCCAGTCTCAACAGGGAAAGAAGTGGGACTTGAAAAGAAATGTGACTCTTGGAGGGGATGGGCAACTCTGATTTTGGTGGGGGAGCCTGTAAGGAAAAACACGGCTCTGCTGTGAGGTGCATGCTGATCATAACACCAATCAGCTGCTTGCTGGACTGTGTCATGCAGATCAAAGCAAAGAGCCATCCTGTGATACAGGTGGCTCTTTTCTTTGAACTTCACAAAGTTTCCACCCAGCAAGCACCGAAGAGTGTCCTGATCAGCTTGACTGATCACCGGACTGACACTGTTGAGCACATTGCAGACTGCCCTGCATTAAGCCAATAGTGACACACCCCTCAAATCCACTATCAAAACAATATGTTCGCTTTACGCAAGCAAACACAAAAATTGCTACATTATGACACAGCATCTGTATGGATTCTAAGAATGCAATCATTCACTATGCCATGGTGGTGAATGTGGTGTTGGGGGGGTAATAGAAAAAAACAAAACTGATTCAGTATAGAAAAAAATTCACAATACTGGCATAAAACTAAACCAAGCACATCACAATACTGGTGTGGAGCTCAGGGTTTTGGCTTCATTGGGGACTGGGGAGTCACCTGGAGGAATGCAGACCTATACTGGTGCGATGGTCTGCATCTGTCCAGAGGGGGATCCAGGATCCTAGGTGAGAGGTTTAAATGCTTCATTGGCAAGCATTTAAACTAGCCAAGGGGGGAGGCACTGAAAAGAAGCAGGGAAATCCAAGCCTTCCCCACAAAACATGGTGATTAGTGAGGTAAACACCAAGGTACAGAAGCTATTAGGGAGCAGAACAGATTTAAATGTAAAAAAAGGCAAAGGCAATAAGGGCAGAAATGGGGCTAAAAGGGGTAAGGCTATCAAAAAGTGGAGGGTGATGAGTACCAATGCCCGTAGTCTGTGTAACAAGCTCCCTGAACTAGTGGCCTTGATGGAAGAGGGTTGCCTGGATATTGTGGCAGTCACAGAAACATGGTACACAGAGAACCATGACTGGGATGTCAACATACCAGGATACACAATCTACAGGAGGGACAGGGAGGGTAAAAGAGGAGGAGGAGTAGCTCTCTATGTAAAGGAAGGGATTAAAGCAACAGAACTAAAGAGTAAACAGGTAGCAGATGAGGCACTTTGGGTCACCCTGGAGACAGGAAATGGTACCACAATCTGCATGGGGGTTGCATACAGACCCCCATCTCAGGGGGAAGGAATGGACAAGGAAATGATAGAAGGCTTTCTTAGAATGGCAGAAAAAGGGAGATATTGTTGTTGGGGACCTGAATATGCCAGATGTTAACTGGAGCACCTTTGCTGCAGGACATCCAAGAGCAGGGTCATTCTTGATGCCCTACAGGGGGCATGTCTCAGACAGCTAGTATTGGAACCCACTCAACAGGGAGCAATCTTAGACCTGGTACTTTCAAATGGGGATGGAGAAAGAATCTCAGATTTAGAAGTGGGTAGCCATCTGGGAACAAGTGACCACCAAACAGTGTGGTTCATGATAAACACAGCCATATAATCAAGCCATACAAAAGCAAGAGTACTAGACTTTAGGAGGGCTGACTTTGGGAAAATGAGAGAGTGCCTCAGAAAAGCACTAGCAAACAGGCAAGAAGGAGGTGGAGGAATAATGGGAGGATCAAAACAGCCATCACAGAGGCAACAAGCCTTTGCATAAAAATCAATAAAACACAACGAAGGCAAAAACGCTATGGTTCACAAAAGAGGTGGCAGGAAGGTTAAGGAGAAAAGGGCAGCATTCAGGAAATATAGGAAACACAGAAGGAGCAGGACAGAGAACTTTATCAGTTAAAGCAGAAAGAGGCTGGGAAGGCAGTCAGAATAGCAAAGGCCAAACCGAGGAAAGGATAGCCAATTCTGTTAAGAAGGGGGATAAGACCTTTTATAGGTACATTAGGGAGCGAAGAAAGACCAAAGGAGGGATACTGAAGCTTAATAAAGGGAAGGGAATGTGGGTAGAGAGTGACAGTGAAAAAGCAGGGCTACTGAACGAATATTTCTGCTCAGTATTCCAAAGGAAGAGGAGGGGGAGTTACCTAAACCAAACAAGAGAAACACTCTGAAGACGGGGTGCGATACCAGACCATTTACAGAAGAAAGGGTTCTGAAAGAACTAATAAAATTAAAGGTGGACAAAGCAATGGGGCCTGATGGGATTCACCCAAGAATTCTAAAAGAACTAAAGGTAGAACTAGTGACATCGCTGACTACTCTCTTTAACAAATCATAGGAGGATGGGGTGGGACCCGAGGACTGGAGGAGGGCAGATGTGATTCCTCTTCACAAAAGTGGGAGCAGGACAGAGGCAGAACACTGTAGACCAGTTAGTTTGACCTCAGTGGTAGGGAAAATGATGGAATCACTTCTGAAGGAAAGAATTGTTGAGTACCTAGAGGCCAGTGGAGCACAGGACCCGAGGCAGCATGGATTCACGATGGGAAGGTAGTGTCAGACGAATCTAATAGATTTATTTGACTGGGTGACCAAAGTAGTAGACCAGGGAGGGCTGTGGACATGGCCTACCTAGATTTTAGCAAGGCATTTGATATAGTCCCACACAAAAGATTAATACACAAGATAGCCAGCCTTGGAATGGGTCCCAAGGTGGTAGCCTGGATAAAAATTAGGCTAGACAACAGGACGCAAAGGGTAGTAGTAAATGGAGTACACAGTGAAGAAAGGAGGGTTACTAGCGGGGTACCGCAGGGCTCAGTACTGGGACCAGTCCTTTTTAATGTCTTTATAAGTGACATTGCAGAGGAACTGGAAGGAAAAGTATGTCTCTTTGCAGATGACACAAAGATCTGCAACAGGGTTGATACACAAGATGGTGTGGAAAGGATGAGAAGGGACTTGGCAAGATTGGAGGAATGGTCAAATGTATGGCAGCTCAGATTCAATGCAAAGAAGTGCAAGGTAATGCACATGGGAAACAAAAACCCAGGGGAGGCGTACACAATGGGGGGTGAGATACTGACAACAGTAAAAATAGAAAGGGACCTGGGGGTAATTATATCAGATGACCTAAAGGTGGGCAAGCAATGTGAGAAGGCAGTAAGGAAGGCTGGGGAGATACTGGGATGCATAGAAAGAGGCATCAATAGTAGAAAACAGGAAGTTGTTATCCCTCTGTACAGACAGTTGGTGAGACCCCATCTGGAGTACTGTGTGCAGTTCTGGAGACCCCATCTCCACAAGACATAGACAGAGTGGAGGTTGTCCAGAGGAGGCAGCAAAATGGTGCAGGGTCTGCACCAGAAGACATCTGAAGAAAGACCAAAGGAGCTTAATATGTATACTCTTGAGGAAAGAAGGGAGAGAGGGACATGATAGAAACTCTCAAGTACCTCAAGGGAATTAACAAAGTCCAAGAGGTAGCATCTTCCAGAAAAGAGATGTGCAAGAACAAGGGGGCACAATTTGAAGATAGAGGGGACGGCTCAGGAAAATGTGAGGAGTATTTTTCACTGAGAGGGTTGTGGATGCTGGAACAGCCTCCTGAGGAGGTTGTGGAGTCAAGAACAGTGGGGGACTTCAAGAATGCATGGGACAGGCATAAGGCAGTCCTAGGGGCTGGTAAGAGGAAGTAAGCTGTTGGTTAACTAGGATCTGCAGCTTATCTCTTAGGTAGGAAAATGGGCAGACTGGGTGGGCCAAGCGGTCCTTATCTGCCGTCAAATTCTATGTTTCTATGTTTCTATCACACGTGTTGAAGGTGGTGATTTGTAGGGGGGTTGTTTTGTTACATAAAAGACATTATAAATCAGTAACTGTGAAGGAAATCCATTTTGCGGGGGTGTAACTCATGGGCTGTTAATAGTAAAATGGTATGTTTAGTGTATCTGATTTTAAATATAAAATCAGCATTGGATTGTGTTGGATTAATTAAGCTACTGTGTAGTGTGAGTTTAGTAGACATTTTAAAGAAAAAAGAAGTGTAAAATATGTCTGTCTGAGACACACACACAGTTACAAGTTGCAGTTTATTGTTTTTTTTACAGAAACAAAGTAAATGATAATTAATTAGTTTGATAATAACTTGCAAATAATATTACCTATATAACAAAACTTAGGCACATCACAATGTGTTATTTCTCAGCAAAAAGTGATTATCACTGGCCGCCTCACTGGTACAATGGTAGCATTACCACCTGCGACGCCAATGACTCAAGTTCAGTAGTTAGCTCTGAAGCAGGACAGCTGGCCAGGGAGGAGGAGGATTGAGTGCCTAAAGGACTGCTGTCCTCCTCTGGGGTGGGGGGGGACATAGATCCCGGCACTCACCTGACACCTGGTAGAGACCAGAGGTTGGACACACTGGGCAATTAAGCAGCATGGGAGGTGTGGCAGCCATTGACGCAGGTCATGTGAAAGCGTGCACCATGCATCATGACAGCACTGCATGTCTGCACCTCCAAAGGAACACAATAAAAGGGAAACACTGCTGAATAGCAGGATAACACCAGTCTCCCACAGACCCTGCACCTGGCTATCCAGGCAAGAGTCCAGGCAAACTGGAGCCTGTCTCTCGTGAGGTTTGGGGGACCTCTCCGTCTCCATCAGAGAGGTAAGCCCTGGGAGAATAGCCAGATGAAGGTAAGTCCTGGAAGATGCCAGGGTGATGGGACTGCGGAGAATGGGGATGGGGGCTTTTCAGTGCATAGGGAGGTAAAAAGAGAAACAAACAAAAAAAGAGATTGTAAGACGTAACTAGAGCTGTCTGTTACTGTCCCCTTTAATTTTGTGTGAACTGAAAATTCTTTGGTCACATCACTTTATGTGCAACCACAGAACAGAATTCTTGGCTCAGCTCATGACCCATAAGTCAGCCCCCTCGCTAAGCTGGGCACTCAAGAAACACTAGAATCTAACTAAACGGGTCCTGTTTACCTAGATTCTGGGTTTTTTTTTCTCTAAATGATCATTTTCATGTATTTTCCAACTATTTAACGTAAAAAAAAGATGACAGCAGTTACAACCTAAAAATGTTATCTCATGACACAAATACACAATTTGTTGTGATCTAAAAACAGCTTGTGAAAAAAGAATTTTCAGTTTGGATCAGAAGGTTATCCTGAAAACCCTGCTGAGGATATCCAGAAGCCAAATTTTAAAACCTTGTAACTCTAGTACTGATTAAAATTTTTTCACATAATCTTCAAAACCACACCACTGGCAAAGGTCCCTTCTGCACTGAATATTTCAGAACAAAATTCCATGTTGTCCTGGCTGTAAGGGAAAATAAAATGGCCACAACTTGTGCTTTTAATATATTTTTGATGTTTCTGGATCTCAGAATCTGAATAAATGTCCACCATGAAACTCCCCACATCTCGAGAACTTGTAACCTGGACTGTGTATGCCAAATTTTACGCAGTTTTGCTGAATGCCACCAAAGTTATTAAGGTGCAAAGATTTGGTTTAAGACTGAACACCCCACTCAACCCTAACTATACCGGCACTATCATGTAAATATATATATATATATATATATATATATACACACATATATATACTGTATATGTATGTATATGTGTGTATATTATATATATATATATAAATATACAACTACGGACAAAAGTTTTAGAACACCCCTATTTTTCCAGTTTTTATTGAAATTTACGCAGTTTAATGTCTCAATGTACTCTGAAATTAAAGCATAGAACAAATAAACAATTGGAGATAAAATTAAATCATAGAATTATTTTGTTTAACAAAATGTAATCTAAATTTTTGACTCATCAAAGTAGTCACCTTTTGCAGATATAACCGTCGAACACACTCGTGACATTCTTCCTACAATGAACATCAAATATTGTTCGGGAAGTTCTTCCCAACACTGTTGCAGAAGTTCCCACAAATGTGTTGCACTTGTAGGTTGCTTTGCTTTCACCCTTCTGTCCAGTTCATCCCAAACCAGCTCGATGGGGTTTTAAGTCTGAAGACTGTGCTGGCCATTCCATGATTTGAAGCCTACCATCTTGTTCTTTTCCTCGAAGGTAGTTCTGACATAGCCTGGAGGTATGTTTTGGGTCATTATCTTGCTGTGGATGAACCCTGACCAACTAGGTGTAGACCAGAGGGTATTGCATGGGCTGCAAATGCTGTGGTAGCCCTTTTGGTTCAGGGTGCCAGTCACTCTGTGCAAGTCGCCGACTCTGGATCCAGCAAAAGAGCCCCAGACCATCACGCTTCCTCCTCCATGTTTGACAGTTGGTGTCACACACTGAGGAACCATCCTTTCGCCTACTCGACGGCGTACAAAAACCCTGCGTGATGAACCAAAGATTTCAAATTTTGATTCATCGGTCCATAAGACCTTCTTCCAGTCTTCAGTAGTCCACTGGCGGTGCTTCATGGCCCAGGCAAGCCTCTTTTTCTTATTTTGCCATCTTAGCAATGGCTTTCTTACTGCCATTCAACCTGTCAAACCTGCAGCTCGAAGTCTTCTCTTCACAGTTGAAACTGAGACTTGCTTACTTCGACCAGTGTTAAGCTGTGCTTGAAGCTGTTGTCCTGTGAGCCGCCTATCACACAAGCTGTTGACTCTCAGAAACTTGATTTCTGATTCTGTTGTGCCTTTGGGTCTGCCAGACCTCTTCCTGTCAGAGTTTCCTCCAGTTTCCAAGTGCCTTTTGATGGTGTAGGAAACTGTACTCACTGACACCTTGGATTTCTTTGCAATTTCTCTAAAGGAAAGACCTACACTTTTAAGGGTTATAATGGTCTGTCTGTCTTCCTTTGTTAATTGCCTTTTCTCGCCATTATGATAGCAATATACTACTTCCTGCAGTGCAATATTGTCCAAATAATGCTTCAGAGGGTGTAATAACAGTCTGTTCCAACACTGCTTTTATACATACAGGGGGTTTGTAATCAAGTAATCAACAAAAGTTGGGACACCTGTAGGAATTGTTTGCATCAACTTTCAAGGCTTAATTTACTTCCACTGCTGCAGAACAGCTGTAAGTTGTTAACTCATTACTTGTTCCCTGAAAAAGGCCTTTTTTTATAACTCTGAAATTTACATTATTTTTCAGTTTTTGCTAACCTAAACTTTTTTTTAACCTCTAGCAGTTTACCGCTTACCTTTGCACCATTTCAGGTTATTCACTGGACTTGAATTGCTTAAATTTCAATAAAAACTGGAAAGATGGGGGTGTTCTAAAACTTTTGTCCGGTAGTGTATATATATATATAATAGGGCCCCTATATTTAGGGTAGAGCAGGGCTTCTATGTTAAATGTCATATTTTGCACAACATTTTGCCGTTTAATGGATCTGAATGAAATTTTGCATATACCGTCTTTTGGAGTTGCACATAGTGAAAAAAAAGTACGATTGCCATTATTGTGCTTTTTTTGTCATCGTGTTGCACCCAGACAGTTTGGAATTTTGTTCTGAAAATTTCAGGGTAGAAAGGGCTTGGCCCACAGATGTGCCTTTTGCTGGTTTGGTGAACAAAATATTAATCCTTCCAATGTTACTAAATTTTAAAAATTCTAGTTCTGAACATTCTCAGTGCATTCTTTTGGATAGCTTCCTGGAATGAAAAAAGAAGTTGGTCCTCAGGAAAAATTATCCTTTTTTCATTAGGGCCAATCCTTTTTCATGAGAAATATTCCTTTGTCATTTTCCACCATCTTGTTTTCATTTTCTTATGTCAAAACTCCCCAAAATCACATTTTGCAGAGATACCAAAACATGTATTTTGATCATTAGGATTCCATTCGGTGGATTCTGCACTTTTCTTGTGGAAAAATTACCCCAGAATGTTTTTTTTATTTTATTTTAAATCCTTTTTTATGACTTGCTAAGATCCTTCTTCATGAACCCTTTTTCGTTCAAACGAAGAAGAATTTCTGACTTAGTTTTTTTCTGGTTCTGTTTTTATGCCAAGGGATTCTTTTTTGTTTGATACTTCTGTTCAAATAAAAAAGGATCCTTTGGAATGAAAAAGGATTTTGGACTGTCATTTTTCCAATTCTTTTTTTCGTTCCTTGTCACAAAAAAAGGATTTTGGTTTTCATTTTTTTTTGCTAAATCCTCATTAGTTTCAAAGAATCCTTTTTGTTATTTCATATAGGAACAGGATTCTTTGAAATGAAAAAAAGTTATTTTTCGTCCTTCTCATTATTTTTGCACATTTTCCCTGGTGTCTTGTGGGACCCCCCCCCCACCGTTCTATTGCTTTGCCTGTTATTATATTATTTATCCCTGGTGTCTAGTGGCACCCCACCCTTTCAGCACATTCCTGTAATTTTTATATGTACCCCTGGTATCTACGGTGCCCCCACCCTCCCTTCCCTATGTATCATTAATCCCTCATGTCTAGTGGCACCCTCCACCCTCCAATGGCCACCCCATGAGTCAGTGATATATCCCTGGTATCTAGTGGCTCCTCCCTTCAATGTAGTAGTAGTATGCCTATAATAAAGAAAATTGTCCTTCAGTGTTTTTTTTCTTAACCTGAAAAAAAAGTCATTCATCGATTATAACCTCCCATCCCCACCTAGACTTCCCACTCAGCACCCACCATCCCCCAGAACCTCCCACACATCCTCACTCACCTGAACAGGTCCCCAGAGTAAAGAGCCTTGCTGATATGGGAGACATGTCTTACTGCTGGAACCGCTGACTGTAATATGACAAAGTAAAGTAAGTGCTGTTCAGTGTATTTCAATGGGGTTTTTAACTTTGGTGCATAACTTTGTCATTTTCCAAGATTTTGTCACCAAATTTTCAACATAACCTTTTTGATACCCCTCCTCACAAACAATGTTGGTGTCATTTTGCAAATCCTGCCTAAAAGATGATTTTGCGGTATGTTGGTAAAATCACCTTTCAGGCAGGATTTCAAAGTTTTCACCATACTTGTTCATGAGGTGGGGTTATAAGAAGGGTATGTTGGAAGTCTGGGGTCAAAATATGCTAAAATAGCAAAGTTGTGTGCATCTGTTGCCATTCTGCTAAGCTCACTTGCAACTTTCTTAATTTTCAATAATTTAACCCCAAATATAAATATAGTAATTTCTTTACACCATCTCATGAATGTGACAGCTGTCATTTTTCAAATCTTGCCCAAAATGTCTTTTCATGCCCATGGCGTTCAACGATGCTGAGGTGGCACAGAATGGCATTTTGGTGGATTTGACAATTTTTACTACCAGGTTCATAAGGTGGGCTAATAGGAAGGCTATGTTGACAATCTGGTTGCTGTTGTTCTACAAATGGAAGTGCAGGGCTGGAGGGCCCTGTGCTTTCCTATAAACATACATATATGCCTGCACTACGTCAGACAAATAAGGATACTGTTACACTATCTGAAAAAGTACAGATGCATGGGAGCACAGGACTCAGAGGGCCCTGTGCTCCAACAGGAACAAAAGGATGAGCTTTAGGGTTGACAACCTCTAGGAAGACTCTGCCCCTGATTTGTTTTAATGGCGACATTGGGGCTTTCGGGGTTGGAAACCCTGAAGCCACATTTCCCTACTTCTGTTGCTTTAGCCTGAACCCTAAATGTTGTATCCATGCAGTTTTTGGAAAGAAATATATAATAAATTATAAGTAAGTGTGGTATACGAGGAAATATGCCCAATGAGGGGTTGAGACAATTACACCACAAGCCCACTAGCACAATTGAAACATTTCATTTCTTTAGAGTTTGTCCAAGATTGATTCTTTGATAGGATGTTTTACTAGAAAATCTGTAGTTTGGTTTTTAAAATATCTTAAAAATAAGGTGAAGGGTTATGTCATCACCCTAATGGCACACTAAGATTGGAGCTCCACATTGACTTGTATCCAAATTCCTCCATTTCTACTTAAATCACGCTAATCCCATGGAATATGCATACAGGAAACAAATCGACTCATGCCCGACTGCAAGGTAGCAAATAAAAGATGGATGGATGAGGATTTAAATCAGCTAGCACTCCGCACAGCAGAAGCCCCTCACCCTGTGACTTAGCAGGTGACAATACTGATGTTGAAAAGGAGCACCACACCCACTCCCGATTTGAAATGTTGCTGACAAAAATCAAAAGCTTCCACTGTGAAACACAAGCAGAACTCAAACAAATATAAGCACAGCTTCAGTCAGCTTAAAAAAACAACTACTACAACATGCCGAAGAGCATATTAGCCATGTGGAAGATGGCATAATCTGTCTGCATCAGGTGGTGGATTTTCTAGAGGATCAGCATGCTGCATTGCAAGACAAATTATTAGATTTGGAGGCTCAGTCCTGTAGACACAATCTTCAGAGATATGGATTGCCCAAAGGGGCTGAAACAGGACAGATGACTGACTTTTTGGCAGACCTTTTGCGAGATGTCCTGAGCCTGCCAGCCACTATAGAATTTTGAACTGAGTGTGCCCACAGACCATTTGTTCCAAAACCATATGACCCAGGGGATCATTCCACACTCAAGATTTTCTAGCTACAGAGACAAAGAGGAAACTCTCCATCTAGCATAGGCTTGCAAGGAGGTTACATATAATTCTTCTCACCTTCACTTTGACCAAGATTATCCTCCTGAGCTATTAAAAAAGAGGTTTGCTTACTCCTCTATCCTTAAGACCCTGCAAGCTCACAAAGTGAAATTCCAATCCCCCTATCTTGCTAAGTTGCGAGTCTTCTGGGATTCTGGGATGGCACTATATTCCACCCCAGATGAAGCACAGAAAGCTCTAGAAGAATGAGGATGGACACCTGTAGAGGGACTAATACCACAGCCACTTCCACTTCCTCCCCACTCCTCATGGAACGTCTTGCAGCATTGCAACTACCACACAGCAGCTTCAAAGGCCACACCATCTACTTCAGCGGAGGCTAAAACCATCCTGCAAACTTCAGCACCAGCACTCCAGTCTAATCAAAATCCTCAGGACGCTTCTCCTCTTTGAACTGAACATCATCTACCTGGTGAGACTGTTTAGTTCACTGACTTATTTGCCTAATTGGAGTGGCTTTTGACTAAAGATGCTATCAAAATTACCGTTCTATAAAGCAGGCAATTCCTTTCATGCCAGCCATGCCCACTTAATTGTTTAAGACACTGGATCCTTTAATCATTTTATAAGTATCTATTTGAACTACAGCAGCTTTTAATTTTGATTGCTTTGATATAACTTGTAATTGTTAGCCCTTTTCTCATTAGTTCTAAGTGCATTCTCTAATATACTTCAATTAAAATTCTAATAACAGCTTTCATGCACCATTCCTATATAGTGGCCCTCTAACCTATTAGTGACTTCGTTTACAAGCAAGATCACTGTTATTATCTGAACCTGATGCCTACTGTATTTTCAACTTTAACCACATTTTGGTCTCTCAGTCGGTATCACACTGCACTACTCTGTTTCAAATGGTGCATGAAACGTCTCTCTCTCTCATAAACTTTCTACACATACAATGGACTCCTTGGATTATGTAATACAGCTTAATTCTCAGATTTTTCAATATTCCATGATTCTTTTCTGTTTGCCCTGTTAACGTCTCTGTTATTAAGTGGTAAACCTGTCAGCTACCTTCTATTTATAGTGATGGCCTTGCTTGACACATAGATTAATGTTGAAGGTCTCCATGAATAACGTTTCTGTACATATCTGCTTCTACAACATTAGTCATATATGCTTTGACACTTGAACCTATGACATGCTAGCCACTTTCTAATATTGTTATTGTGATACGGTTCCCCTTACCTTAGTTGCTGCTATAAGATATACTCCTGCAGTGCATTTTAATCCCTACCAGATGTTTTTATTTGAGTTACTTATCTTTTAAATTCTGAGCTGTATGATACAGTCTGCCAAACATCACATCAGTCGCTCTCATATGCCCTTGATATACAAGAAACTTTAAGGGATGCTGACTGTTCCTATTATAATTATAATGACTAACTATCGTAAGTTTTGAAATGAAATGCATTTGTTAGAGGAGACTGCTGCCTGTACATGCTAACATGCTTTTGGCTGTTAAATGCTCAGCTTCCCTTCAGTTTTTATGTAATTGTTATTCCTTAGAGGTTTTTATTGGCTGATCTTACGCATTGGAACAGATGTGTTCTATATGTTACATAACTTTGGACATGCAATATATTAGAGAAGCACCCATTTAGCTCCTTGTCCAGGGCTTCGTACCCCAATTTAATTGGAATCTACTGTCCTATTCTTTTGCTCCATGCACCCAGCAGGAGAGCTGGACCTGAGGATCCCTTTGAATAATGGGCTGTACATTATTTCCCTGTTCTGGACTGGATCTGAAGCAGAGACTTTTTAATGACTTGATTTCCATCCCCTTTACACATAACCAGGAAAGGTTTCTGGAAATATGTGAAACAAACTGTTTAATACAAGTGGTGGGAGAGAACACAAGAAACCAGTCTTTTGGATTTAGTACTATGTAATATGGAGGGGCTATAAGGAATGTCGAGGTTATTGAGCCACTGGGAAGCAGTGACCACAATATGGTCAGGGCTTTACTAGTGGAGGATTCCCATAGAATCCTGGACAAATCAACTATTAGGAGTTACAACAAGGCAGACTATACCAAGATCAAGCATATAATAGGAACGTATAATTGGAATGAGTTAGAAGGGAAATCTTTGGTCCAAACCTGGGAACTAATTGATGATGTTTTGCAGTCATGTATACAAAATTTTATCCCCCTAACAAAAAAATATAATAGGAGAGGAAGAGACCCTAAATGGATGACTCGAACAATCCGTAGATTAATAAACAGGAAAAATAAGGCCTACAAAAAGTTAAAGAGAAACCCATCCTCTATCAGACTGTCCACGTTTAGGTTCCTGGTAAAAAAATGTAAAATGAGTATTAGAAGAGGGATGGCTAAGGCAGAATTAGATCTGGCATCAAAAAAGGGAAACAACTTAAAGGAGTTCTACAATTATGTAGGAAGTTTACGAAAAAAATCAAAATCAGATTACCATCTTAAGGGACCAGGAAAAATCATGTCGAAGATGAGCAGGGTATAGCAAATATGTTTGGCGCATATTTTCAAAGAGTATACCTTGAGGATGGTAGTGGTCATTCCAATGTAGAAGTTAAGACAGGTGGGAAAATGGAAACAGAAATCCTAACCATAACTGTAGAAAGTGTCAAAGAAAAATTAAAGAAACTAAAGAAATATAAATCGGGGGACCAGATGGTTATCATCCAGCTTTTCTGGTTGAACTAGCATAGGATATTTCTGTTCCATTGGCAGCCCTCTTTAATAAATCTTTGAGAGAGGGTGGGGTCTTGGAAGACTGGTGGTGCCTGATCTCCCTCCTGAAAAACCATGCTGAGAGATATCCAGGTGATTCAGAGCCCTCAAATTATTTTCAAGTAATTCATCTATAAAGCTCTCCATCACCTTACCTATGATGGAAGTTATACTTATTGAGCGATAATTTTCAGGTCTAGTCATATCCCCAGATTTAAATATGGCCATTATGTGGACCAAATTCCAATTTATTGCATTTCTTCGAGCCAGTGAGCCAAACACTGGTTGCTAGGTTGCCAGTAGATGTTGTGTATTTGGACTATAGGAAGGCTTTCGACTCAGTCTCACACAATGTTTTGCTTAGGACCCTTCAGCAATTAGGGATTGAACATTATCTTAGTAAATGGGTAGCAGCATGGTTACAGAATAGATACCTGTAGGTCCAGGTCATGGGTTATCTATCAATAAAGGCGAGGGTTACTAGTGGGGTCCCTCAGGGGTCTGTGCTGGGACCAAGGTTGTTCAATGTCCTAATCTCTAGTATGCAGGTATCTGAGGGAGTCTATATCTGCAAGTATGCAGATGACTCAAAGATTGGGGCAATAATAAACAACAATGAGGCTATAATGAAATTTCAAGAACTATGCCATTTTGAGAACTGGGCAGAAAGGCATAGACTGGAGCTTAATATTGCCAAGTGTAAGGTTATGCACTTCGGGCAGAATAATGTCAGACCACAATATAAGCTGAATTCACAGATAATTGTGGCTACAGACAGTGAAAATAATTTGGGCATGGTTATCACAGATAAACTGAGTTTTGACAAGCACAGTATGGTCGGTGTTAACCGAGCCAACAGGATTGTGGGCAATTTGCTACATAACATTAGAAGTAGGAGGAGAGAGTTTTTTGTGCCCCTGTACAGATCCCTGCTAAGACCCGTTTTGGAGTATGGTGCCCTGTTTTGCTCAGTGCAAAGTGTTGGTGGGAGCAAGAGAGTGGATCGTGTACAAAGAAGGTTTACTAAGAGAGTAGATTTAGTAAGCAAGCAGGGGTATGACATTAGATTGGAGCATTTGGGTTTATACTTAATGGCATACAGAAGGATAAGGGGGGACCTTTGTTATGTTTACAGGTCACGGAGTGATGGTATGTTATGTGCGGCAGCAGGATTAAACTGGAAAGAAAGTCTTAGGATGTGTACAAGGGTTCACGATAAACAGTTGAAAGCTGACAGATATAGGACTAATAGAAGAAGATGGCTCAATCAGAGGGTGGTGGGAGCAAGTAGTTTGGGGGCATTCAAGCACCAACTAGACAGATACATGGGAAACAAAAAATGGACTTATGTCCACTAATTTAGTGGCAGGTCCTTTATATGTCTCTTGTAGCTTATGGGTCTGAATTCATCCTATGAAATTCAGAGCCGATTGTTGGTTATTATAGTTCACCATTACTAAGTCAATGCGGGTAGACCGGACAACTTTACCCCACTTTTCAACTCTCACTTGATACCCTGTGGGGTGGTTCACATTTTTCTCTCTGAACCCGGGGGCCCCTTCCTATTGATAGGGTATTACCCCTTAAATTAGACAGGACTCTGGTCTCATAGAGGGTTGCTACATGTACCCTCATCCTCTGGAAGCCCTTTCCTGCATTGACCCCCCCCCCAAAAAAAAGAAACTGGGGAGTCGGTGTTAGGAGAACCACAACTGATTCTTGTTATTCTGTTTTTACATATGTAGTTTCTACTTGATGTTAACTGTTCATGTCTAAGTTCTAAAGTTTTTTTATTGTTTAGTGTTGTTTCTCTTTAAATATTTACAGTGATGGAACATTGTTGCCACATCCATTGTGATATATGCCGCCTATCTGATGCCTAATCATCTGATGGGAAACTTGGTCTGGGTTCTCTTTCTTTAAAGGTTTCCTTTTACATACCTTATTATTATTATGAGATTTAATACTGCAGCCATATCAAGGGAGATCCTTATTTCAACAAACTTACTATAGCTAAGTCTCTGAGAATATTTTCTCAAAATGTTAATGGTCTTAACCACCCAATCAAAAGATCCAAAACATTAGCCACTATTGAGACACATAAACCTGCCTTCATACTGTTGCAAGAAACTCATCTGTCTGCTAAAGAATATTCTAAACTGTCATCTTTTGGTTTTGCTGAGGTACTGGCCTCTTCTTTTCAAAAGGGCAAAAGAAGAGGCACCGCGGTATTGATCCCATGAAACACGCCTTTTCAATTGTCTGCCTCTGAAACAGATACTGTAGGATGCCTGGCCATGGTTAAGGGAGTATATTTAGACCAGATCGTCACCTTAGTCAGTTTGTACATCCCCCCAGACTCCACCCCTTCCATTGTTAAGAAACTTCTCCAACAGATTACTACCTTCCAGAGTGGTACTCTGATAATTGGAGGTAATTTTAATATGACATTAGATAATAGGGCTACTATGAATCCTAACCCCCTGTCTTACCCCAGTCCAACACCTAGTCAAATCTTACCTAGGGGAACTGGACTGGGTTAATGCCTGGAGGTATTCCCATCCTGCAGACAGGGCCTATATCCATTACTCTGCTCCCCATGCCTTTCACACTGGAATAGACTGGCTCCTGATTTTTCGGGAACATGAACACTTAATCCAAAACTGCACAGTCCACCCTATCCTTATATCAGATCACTCTCCGGTGCATATGGACCTTCAGCTTGGTTTTGCAAGAGGTCCTTCCCTATGGAGATATAATCATTGCTCAACTACAAGGATTTTATACAGTGGGTGAAGGATAGAGCAGATACTTCAGGAAAATGCCAGAGCTGAAGTTTCTCCAGCTCTTCTCTGGGACATGTTAAATGTTGTGCTCCAGGGAGAACTAATTAAATATTCTTCCAAGGTAAAAAAAATCCAGAGAGAGAGAAGCAATTACAAACTAAGCAGGATCATCTAAAAATTATTTAGGACCAACACATGAAAGATGCAGGAAACCGTGTTATCCAAGCAGAGTTAATCTAAGCCAGAAATAAGATTCAACAAATTCTAAATATATGTATGGAGATGGCAGTTTGATATCTTAATCACAAATACTATGAAGACGGAGCACAAGCTGCTAAAATTTGGGCTTATCGATTCCATCAGTGTATTGCACAAACCACGGTTACCCATATCAAGCACCCTATCACTCATCGAGCGGTTAGCACACCAGGAGCCATTCTGGAGACATTTTAGAATTATTATACTGCCCTTTATAAAGCAGACATTAACCACACTATAGAAGCTATACAACAATACCTTTGACCTTTACACCTCCCTACGCTAACACCACTACAGGCAGAGTCTCTGTTAACCCCAGTTTCCCAATCAAAACTGGCAAATGCTATTAAGAACCTTAAAAATAATAAGAGCTCTAGACCAGATGGTTATACAGTTGAGTATTACAAGACCTTCACATCACTCCTGTGTCTGTTACTCCAACCTGTTTGTCTAGTAGCCCTCAAGCATGGTTTAGTACCCCCTTCTCAGAAACAGGCCACTATAATGGCTATTCTGAAACCGGGTAAGGATGCAACTCTCTCTCCCTCGTATTGACCTATCTCAGTTTTGAATATTGATTACAAAATTTTCACCTCAATAATGGTCAAGTGCCTTGAACAGTTTTTGCTATCACTGATCAATGGGGATCAGACAGGTTTTGTGTCCTCCCAGCAAGCACAAGACAATTTTAAAAGATCTCTACACATTTCATACCACGCCGCCCAGTCAAACTCTCCATTTTTACTTCTTAGTTTGGATGCCGAGGAGATGTCATTCAGTCATTTAGTCAGGTGGCAGGGACTTTTCTTTTAGAAGTATTAACCCACTTTGGCTTCCTTGTGCAATTTATTTATATGTTCAAGACCTTATATGACCACCCAGTAGCCTATGTCAAGGTGAATAGCCAAATCTCTTCCACCTTTACACTTGAACAGGGAACAAGGCAGGGATGCCCTGTCCCCCTTTTGTTTGCTTTTTATTAAGAGCCACTCACCCAAACCCTTTGCCAAAGTTCAAGTATCACAGGTATCCAACTAGAACACAAATTAGCATTGTATGTCAATGACTTGTTAATATATCTGAGCAATCCAGATCAGTCACTTCCTCATCTTTAGTTGTCTCTTTCCACATTTCGTAATATAGCAGGCTACAACTTAAACATGACCAAAACAGAGGTGCTCCCTAGTCCTTATACCCCCTCTGTGGAAATCCAATGTCGACTTAAATTCAAATGGAACCTTTCCTATTTTAAATATCTGGGAGTCCTTCTCCCTATAGACCCAGATGCAGTTTGCCATCTTAATTATCACATATTTACACAGGCCTTGTGACGAGACCTAGAGTGCTGGTCACATCTGCCTTAACCCTTTATAGAAAGAATTGATAGTATCTGCAAGGTCACACTCCCACGATTGCTATATCTAGCACAGACCCTGCCTGTAACTCCACCACCTACCTTTTTGCAATCCTGGAACAGGCATATAGCCCAATATATTTGGCAGGGCAAGAGACCCAGAGTTTGATACTCCACCCTGCAGCTACCTAAACAAAAAGGTGGTCTGACTCATCATAACCTGGAACTTTATCATGAAGCTGCACAGCTTAGCAGCATTTTTCACTGGCTAACTGCTAGCTACACTACATGGCACACTGGAAAAATTTAGAACTGATTGAAGGAAATATTTACCCTTTAGACAGAACCTTATTGACTGCGGCATCAACTAGGCCACCTGAATACACTGTTAATCCATATATCCATTGCTCACTCCATATATGGTTTCATTTCCTCCATAAAAAGAATCTACATCCTTACCTTTAACGTTCACTATTTTTCTTTGGGACTCAAGATTTTTTACCCTCCCGACTAGACACTGCCATTCAACATTGGTCCCATCTGGGCTTACACTGCTGGTCACAATTATTAAAAGGCTCTGGGATTTGTTCAAGTGAGGAGTTATGGGATACTTACCAACTACCTTCTACCCAGTTTTTTTGATACTTGCAAGCCCGAGATTATTTGCTTTTCCACAGACAAGCAAAACCATCCTCCCGAGATATTCCTGTATTTGTAACTATGGTAACTCGGATGCTCACTGGTGAAGCTCTCACTAAACATTTTATTTCCCAGATTTATCAAGCCTTGCAGGCTCTTTCCGATTACTCCCTAGATCATATCAAAAAGGCATGGGAAAAAGATCTCGTCATTTCTCTTACAGAACAACAACGGTCAATGACCTTACAATGTATACACAAAACAACATCTTCATATTCATGGCTTGAATTTACCTGGAAAACAATCATCCATTATTTGATGACTTCAGCCGGACAGGTAAAATATTTACCACACAAGGGAACACATGGTTGCAGATAATGTGGATTTTCTATAGCCACACTTGGACATATCATGTAATCTTGCCCGATATTAAGACCGTTTTTTCAGCAGCCCCAGTTGGCCCTCCAAGAGCTTTGGAGTCCATCCCTCCAACTTAGTCTTCTGTTGTTCCTTTTCCTAGACCTCCCTGTAGAATACCGAAACCCAGACACCCGAAAGTTACTCACTATTTTGATAGTCGCCACTCGGAAAGTAATTACTAAGCTATGGTTAACATCTCAGGTTCCCTCTTTAGAAATGGGGCAAAATCTAGTAAATAACGTTTATCAAATGGAAAAGATTACTGTCACTCTTCACAATTCATACCCAGCTTTTGAAATATGTTGGCACAGATGGGTGGTATATATCATGACCAAAGTCCTAACCTTTGTTCCATGAGGGAAACCTATCAAACTACATCGATGTGTATAATAAAGACAGCAAATATCTGCATTATTTCATCTGGCAGCATTTGGGCATCTTCTGTATTATGGATTTGGGTTAACCCAGACTGATTTTTCAGGCTCTGAGGCAAACTATGTATTATTGTCTGTTGAATTGTATTTATGCTGTAAATTAAAATACTTTTAATAAAAAATTAAAGTTAAAAAAATAAGGTGATGATTTTGCACATACGCAGAACATTTTTTGAATGTTCTAAGGATAACTGTCTTTTTCAATTTTTTGACATAAAACTGTTGTTTTTGTGTCAGTTGAACTCACAAAAATGCCCCCATATGGCTCTCCTTAGATTGCCTGCAGTCCAGCAAAGCTGAGAGAAGATGAATTACAAACATAAAGTAAGTAATATCTCACAGAACATACTATATATATTTTTTCAGTTTGTTTCAGTGAGATGGACTCAGTCTCCCAGTCCTTCCATCCTGGCTGTGCCACTGAAAATAATTCCCTCACCTCCTTCCTGGCAGAACCTGAGATCGGGGAGGTCTGACAGTGGGCGCTGCTCAGGGTTGTGATGTCTGTGTGATGACAATGTGCAGCAGTTTAAGCAGAAGTCACCTGTGGGACCTGAAAGGAGTAGTGTTACAGCACAGCGGCACAGACACTCAGATTCCCTTTTGGTATCATAGCTCCCTTCAGCTGGCAGAGGATGAACAGCGAGCAACAGTCGACATTGTGGGGGTCATGGGATCAGCACAGTTGCTCCTGTCTCCCTTCCCCCTCCCAGGCCAATGCCTGATGCTGCTAAACTGACAACAGCAACTAGTGTCCCTGCAATACCCATGCCACTACGTCTTGTGTTGCAGGGACACAACTTGATTGCATCCACGATGAGTGAAATGGTGACGGCTGCCTGACTGCTGCCACCTGGAGATCAACACATGACAAACAGCATGAGAGAAAGAGGGAGAGAGGGCACAGTGGCTCAGACCATGGCAGAGGGCAAGCAGCTCTAGTCTATTGGTGGTAGCACTTCCAGAGGTGTGGGTAACCCGCAGGCCAGTCCTCTGATGGGGTCCTGCAAGAAGGAGCAGCAAAAGCAGTCACTAGGAGTGTGGGGATGGCTTTATCAGCTGCAGCAATTCGGGACACCTTGGAAGAGCTTTTACAAAGTGACACTGACCAAACCCACCTTCTGCTACCACTGCAAGGACTTCATCTTGGAGCCTGGGAGCTACCAGTGCAAAGGTAAAGCTCACCTTGGAAGTAAGGAATGGGGACAGGGTACTGAGAGTGCAGGATGAGCATCTCTCATACTATGCACTGTACAGTAGCTGTTCACTTTCCTGATAACTGCTTGGCTGATATCCCACCTGTTCTCTGTTGTTGATTTGTTACAAGCTTCTCCCCCTACCATCACGTTCTGATTTTTTGCAGTATTCTCCTCCACTAACCCATACTGATTATTTGCAATATTAATGCTCACCTATAAATTCTTGTTGATTGTGTAAGCCCCCTTTGGGGACCTTACAGTAGGAGCTTATTTGAATCTTGCTGTCTGTGTGCTGGGTTCCACCTGCTGGCAGGCAGAGCTTGGGTAGGCAGCATAAATTTGGAGGTCTGGCACCATGGGGGGCCTGGAAACAGGATTCAGTGAGGAAGAGAGCTCCTAGGCTGGGCAAGGAGTGCGCTCATTTGGGGCCATAGGTTTGGGGTTGGGGTGGGTGATTCCCACCCTGATTTGCCTCCCTTTTTGTTTCTCAGTAAGGTATCAGAGTAGTTTGATCAGTATAGGGGTTTCTCACCGAGAGATGCGAGCTGGGGCCTGGCAGAGAGTGTATGCGGCCTACCTTGTGAACCCCAGCACCAGGGTAGGTTGAAGAGGGAGCCCTCCATAGAAATCAGCTGGTTGACACGTTGGGGTGCTTTGTGGTGGTGAGAGCCCGCGGAGTGGGGAGCAGGGGTGACAGCCTGCTCCTAGGGTCCCCTGTTCATCTGTGTCTGACCTTGGGAGTGTCTGGAGAACTGGTTCCGGAATGGTGCACAGGAGGTGGAAGTTGTAGAGAGCCAAGTCATGGGGTTGGCCAACCTTGTGAAGAGAGAGGGTTTGGGGATGCTCACAGCCTGGGCAGTTTTGCCACCTCGCACATTTGAGAAGAGAGTTCAGTGAGAGAGACAAGACTGAGATGGTCCGGCAGTTTGTTTTCCATGCTGGTTGTGAGTTGCTGCTACCACCATGTTAAGAGCTTAATCCAGCTCCATTGGACAAGAAACAAAAGTCTGCCCCATGGAGATCCTTGTGGTCTGCACTGTTAAAGGCTCTGTGCCCATGAAGTCAGAATTGTTTGCCTGTCATTGATTTTTCCTCAGTGCTCCATGGAGTGGGATTAATTCTGAATTAAACTGTTCATTTTTTCCCTTTTAACCTGGCTTGGACAGAGGGCTTTATTTAAAAGTGATCTAAACAGTTTGCCCCCCCTCTGTGCCCCTGAAGCATAGTTTGAAGAGTTCCTCTGCTACACACCCTGCCACCAGAAACTGCTCACCAGAATCCAGGTATTGAGTTTTTTCCTATCCTTGGATAGAATTTCTGTGCTGTAAGTGCCCACTCCCCTTGGATTACCACCTGTATACCCCTAGACACCAGGGAGGATTTGAAAAGTAGGGTACAGCATGGATTTGGACTGTCGGGGGTAGCTCCATTTCATCTGGGACTGTGAGGGCAGTTGGCATCAACATTTGTCTTTCCTGTGCCTGTGGAATTTGTTGCTGCACAGTCTACCTGGAATTACATTGCGTGCCTTGTGTTGTCTGACTGGGACTGAGTTTCTGATTTGCTGCTGGTGGCCGCTGGCTCCAGGAGGCTTTGCGTGCTGGTTGGTGGGAGCGCCATATTGTGGAGTTGTGAGCCTGGCATGTCAGGACTGCTGATGCTCTGTTTCCAGTATTGTGTCACCTGTGAACCTCCTGCATCATTAACATGGCAGCAACACCAATGACAGCAGGTAAGGAGGTGACCGTCCTGGCCTCCCTGATATCGTGGCTGTGGGATATGGTGGAAAGAAGCAACAGCCAAGACAGATGTATGATTTACAATGATTTAGGACTGGATATAAAGCACCTACCTGTAAGTTTAACTGTTCCCGCAGTGCAGCCCCTCCACTGCAGCAGCCTTTGATCCCCTATTTTCCTTCCAGAGAATGGCCTGCCACACCCGTTCAGCTGGGCACCCATGGTTCAAATTTGAAAAACTGGGAGGAGGTAGAAAAGGTGATGAATGATGTGACTCCTTAGAAGGGTGCTAGACATCTTCCCAGCCCTTCCCCTCCATCGGAACCTGCTCCTCCCCATGGCAGAGGGAGAGGCTGTGGAGCCAGAGTCAAAACGTCCCACTGCACCTATGACTGCTCCCATAGTGACAGGGACCAAGAAGACCACTCCTGGTGCATCACTACCTGCAGCTTGGGCTGGGGATAGGCCCGATGTGGAGATCAAGGAAAGTGTGTCTGAAAGAGGTTTTAGTCACGAGCGGAGTGTGAGGAGAGGGTTGATGCTGTGCTGTTCTCACATCGCTCACATTCAAAGACCAGCTGTAGGAGTGAGACATATCCAAGCCTTGCCATTTGCACAGCTTGTGCTACCCAGATACCATTCCTCCCCTGTCCCAACTCTGCAGAATGAGGTGACAGAATATGGATATGTTGAGACCGTCTGACCCCTACTACTGCCTCTATACTTCAGGGAGTTGGCTGATAAAGGGCATTGCACCACATACTAGAGTTGAATATTCCTGACTGGTTGCAGGCTGAGCGGTGGGTGTGCAGCCGTATCCAAAATTGAATACCTTGGAGAGGTATACTCTTACTTGTGTAAGCGACTCTGAGACATTGTAGAGGAGAGAGGAGTGGGTGTCCCAGGGGCCTTGGATAAGGTCAAGCAGCAGAACCAGGTGAGCTCTACCACCATGAATGGTACCCATCAGCAGGCTATCAACAAGGCCAAGCAATTATGAATCACTGCAGTGTGGACTGGAGTGACTTTATTTAAGACATTTGCCATGGTACAAGATGTGGAGGGACAGTGCACTAAACACTATATTATTTGCAAAGATTCCTTTGGTGAGGAAGTTAGTAAGCCTAACCCTAAGCTGTAGTTCACCTCTGAGCATTCGCAGGAATGAGAAGCCTGACCACAGCTGGTGTTCCAAGGACTAGTACAGTTATTGTTGGGACTGTTTAGTTTGGACTGTCCTTCTACCATATGTATGCCCAGTCCCACTGCTGCAGGCTTTCAGCATGTGATGTAGTGTTTTCAATGTTAACAGTTAAATGTTGCTGTTTTGCCCACCATCTGGGTTGCCGTGACATGTTAGTGGGTTCTTTTTTTTTCTTTATTTCTTTATTTTGCACTTTTTATGAACTGGAACTGTAGTGTTAGACAGTATTTGCATTGGTATTCGTACTTATACTCTCACACTTTGTTCAAAAAATGGCAGTTTGTTGGGTGTCTGGTGAGAGTGTGGGCTGCATATAGAGCCAGTGTGTAAGGGTGTGTGGCTGCGAGAGTCTCTGGGTGTATGTGGTGCAAATATGACCAGCTTGAATGGATATTGGCACTGTTACAACAACATTTGTTGTAAGATATTTTAGATGTACAGCGGCGCTGCCTGTTAGGGTGCTGGGTTTCTAGTAGTTATGTGCCACTGTTGAATTCTGCATAAGGCCATAGGTATCACTGTCCAGGTGGTGGCTGCATCACCCTTTTGTTGGCAGCTTGTGGGGTGCATTGGGGGTGGTTTTAGGATTTTGATCCGCGAGGTCTAATAGGGGAAAGCACTGTTGTGGCAGTATAGCAGTACTGGCAGCAGGGTCCTCGGGGTTGGAGAGAGTGCATATCCACCCTGAGAAGTCTGGCTGGGCAGCTGCCAAGGTGTTCACCAAGAGGTGAATTGCTTAAAGGAGGGAGGAGTGTAAACCCCCTTTGGGGAGCTTAGGGTAGGAACTTATTTTAATCTTGCTGTCTATGTGCTGAGTCCTACCTGCTGGCAGGCAGACTTTGGGCAGGCAGCATAACTTTGGAGGTCTGGAGCCATGGAAGAGGCCCAGGAGTGGGATTTGGTGAGGTACAGAGCTCCCATGCTGGGTAAGGAGTGAGACTGTTGGTTCGGGGCCAGGGTGGGGTGATTGCAACCCCAGTCTGCCTCCCTTTATGTCTCTCAGTGAGGTGGTGGAGTAGTCCAGTCAGTACGGGGTTTCTCATCGGGAGATGGGAGCGGGGCCTGGTGGAGAGTTTGTGCGGCCTACTTCATGAATCCCACCACTGGGGTAAGTTGGAGAGGGAGCTCCCATAGAAATCGGCTAGTTGCCACATTGGGGTGCTTCATGGTGGTGAGATTCTGCGGAGTGGGGAGCCGTGAAGGCAGCCTGCTCCTGGTGTCCACCGTTCATCTATATCCAGCTGTGGGAGTGTCTGGAGAACTGGTGATGGAATGGCACAGAGGAGGTGGGAGATGCAGAGAGCCATGCCGTGGGGTTGGCCACCCCAGTAAAGACAGAAGGTTCAGGGTTGCTCATGATCTGGGTAGTTTTGCCACCTCTCAGGTTCGAGAAGAGAGTTCAGTGAGATAGGTAAGACTGAGGCGATCTGGCAGTTTATTTTCCATCTTGGTTGTGTGTTGCTGCTACCACCATGTTAAAGAGCTTAACCCGGCTCCGTTGAACAAGAAACAAAAGTCTGTGCCACGGAAATCCTTATGGTCTGCACTGTTAAGGGTTCTGTGCCCTTAAAGTCAGAACTGTTTGCCTATCATTAGTTTTCCCTCAGTGCTCCATGGAGTGGGATTAATCCGAAATTAAACTGTTCATTTTTTCCCTTTTAACCTGGCTTGGACAGTGGCTTTATTTCAAAGTGATCTAACCAGTTTACACCCCCCACCCTAGTGCCCCTGAAGCTGAGTTTGAAGACTGCCTCTGCTAACCCCCTGCAACCAGAAACTGCACGTCACAACCGAGGTAACGAGTTTATTCCTGTCCTTGGACTGGATTTCTGTGCTGTAAGTGCCCTCATCTGATGGATTACCACCTGCATACCCCTAGACACTGGGGAGGGGTGACGCACTTCTTTGCACTATTCTCCTTCCCCCCAACTAACCCCTGTCTTGTTTTTGCTATTTTGTTATATTCTTCGGCATTCTTTGATTTTTGTAAAACCGTTCTCCTTGGATGATTTTTGCAATAGCCCCTTCCTCTCCAACAACCCCATCTCCCTTTTTTCTTTTTTTTTTAACTTATATTTTATTAAACTTTTTCAGGCATAAGATGACATTAAACATCCATGATTCCACAACCATATCCAGTTTGAAAGCATATTATAGACACTTACGAGTAGAAGACTTCTATCACACTTCACTAAAATGTTTGAAGACAGTCAGAGTTGACAGAGACCACCCATTCCTGGGGGACCCATCCTCCCCTGTGACAGCATAGAGCACAGATGAGTAGGATCTACTCTCCTTCCTTCTCTCCCCCCCCCAGTTGGTACTCAAAGAATGCAGGCTGGGGTACAAGCACTCTCCTATTAGAACATATTAGGGGATGATATCAGGCCTCTTCTCCATAATGTGGAGAAGGCAAATATTCCATTTATTCTGATGTTGGAAATCTCACTTTTGCACTTGTGCGGTGAGTTTCTCCAGCTCTGTATATACCCCACAGCATGTCCTCGTGCTGCACTATTTCTGGGGAGTCTGTTTTGAGCCATAATCTAGTGATCACTTTTTTCCCAGCCATCAAAAGAATGCCAAACAGATATAGGTGGACTTTGTTTTTAATATGAAAGAGAATAGCACTGAAGTATTGCTGCTTCAGGTGTCAGGGTCTCATAGTTGTGAATCATGGCATTTATTTTCATACCAACCATTTTCCAGAATGTGGTGAGGACTGGGCAAGACTAAAAAATATGTGTGCAGGTTGCAACCTCAGCGCTGTATCCTCTCCAGCAGGAGGAATCTCTAGTGGTTAGAAATTTAGCTGTGATTTGGGGCATATGAAAGAAGCAAATTGATGATTTTTAACTACACTCCCTCCATTGTAGGGAGCCAGTAACTCTGTGTTGTCTGCACCAGACAAGTGACCATGTGGATGCCAGAGGGGCCATCGAAACCTCAGCTTCCCACATATTTTGCATCTGTGACACATCTATAGATTGGGCACCTAGTAACTGTTAATAACATAAGGCAATAAAATGATCCAGCCAAGATCCTTATAAGATCGTACAGATGAAGTATATTAAAGGGGTAATTTTGCCTTGTCTGTATTAGGTCCTAGGGTGGTAATAAGGTAATGCTGAATTTGTAAATGGTGGTAGTGGTGTCTGTGACCGATAGCATCTGCTGGTTATTATATCGAATTATATTTGTGATATAAATATATGTTTATTTGAATGTCTGCTTAGGGAAATGGCAGCCAGCAGCGTTTAAAGGGGCCTGACCTTTTGACCCCAAAGATCCTGGCTTGCTAAAAACAATTGACTATGTGACCCAGTAAATGAATTAATTAAGAGGCTTCCTTTTGACATCTCCTGCCATGCCTGTGTTAGCTGTTATATAACACACTGTAAATAATCCCTTGACTTTGAACTACGGGGACAAAGTATGCATTTTATGACCTCTGAGGAAAAGGCCATTTTAACTGATTTCTGTTAGCTTGTAAAACTTCAATTACTTTGGAGTCCAGGAAGTTTCTGAACAAAAGGGAATGCTCTGAGCAGGAAAAGACTGTTAAATTAATATTGCTAGCTCTGAAGATTTCCAGCCAGCAGTAAAATGACACCCTTTTGGATATACTTGGTCAGGTTACAAAATTAATTACAGAACTAACAGTGATCTCATGAGCTGTGACCTCACAGGATGGGAAGGGCATTTTTGGCTTATTATCACTCTGGTTGAAAGGAGTGGACTCATCTATCTCTGGGCTTCTAAGAGAACACACAAACTGTGTTCTGGAAAAAAAGCACTTATGTCACAAACAGGTAATACCAACTAGAAACTGAGTTAGAACTAGAAATTCAAGTACCAGACTTTTTTGTCTTTTTGTAATTTCCAGTTTCTTTTGACTGTAAGTATTTATATTATATGTTCTATGTGTTGTATGTATTTACTATTTTTAATTTCAGTAAACGTTTTGGTTTCCTTAATCCTGCTTGAATCTTTTCTTTTGCATGTGAATGCTGAGACGGTATTGGATAATTCTGACAACTGTTAAGGGCTTAAGTGTATTACTGTCTTACTAAGTTAGAAAACTACCTAGGTCTCAAACTGAGTCAACAGGGTAGAACTGTGAACCAGGCTAGATGCACACTGGGCGAAGTATTGCACTGCATTTCCCCAAAGAGGGTGTGATATCTGATCCTGTTAACTGGGTGTGTTAGCGAAAAAGGGTTCATATTTCACCTCAGTACTCAAGGCTAGGAGGTGATTCGGACCTAAAACAGACAGGAGGGTTACCCTGTTTATCTCCTGTTCACATATTGCACTTCAGGGTTTGGCACTGTGGGAGCAGAGGGCCTGACCTGCAGAGTGCATTTGTGACAGTGTCTTCTGTATAACTTGTAAACTCCCATTCACTGTAAAAATAACTGCATTTCGCCTACCTCATAAAACTGAAGTGAATGTGCCAGACAGCTGCTCATCCACTGTCTGAATTTATGATCCATATTGTCTGGGGAAAATCTGGCACAGTAATCAGGGATACTGAGCCAGTGTGAGCCTATTTGATATGTACACCACCGTAGGAGATTATACCAGAATCATAGTAATGTTCTCGTGGTGGATGCTGTAATCTCTGTTTGTCTTAGGATATCAGGGGTTCCAAATAGTAGACGGTCAACTGGCGTGGGCAACATGCCTGTTTCTAAGTCTTCCCAGCTCAGTCTTGGAGATGTCACTTTACACTTTAAGGTATGGCCAAGTAATGCCACTTGTGTGTATTATGTTAGACTGGGGAGAGCCAAGCCTCCTTTTTTCTTTGGTAACTGTAATTTGCCAAAGGCTATCCATGGTCTGCTTCCATACCAAATAAAGCAGAAAAGCCATTTATTTCCATTTAACAAAGGTTCCCCCATCTAATAGAATAGGCAATGTTTGAAATAAGTACAAGAATCAGGGTAAAATATGCATATGAATTTAGTCAATTCTTTGAAATAATCTGAGAGTGAGCAGGTACCATGCTTGGAGGTCCACCTGAATTGTCTCCTCCAGTTGTGGGTAACTAAGGGATTAAAGAGCCATGGTCAAAGGCCAATATGGACACCTAAGTATTTGATACGTGGTCTGCCCCATTTGTAATGGTAGTGGTCCTTTAGGTGTTGTGGAGGAGGTAATGTCATTGATGAACCTCAGATTTTCTGTCATTTATTTTGTAACGTGTCAAATGTAACATGTGGGCAAGTTCTTAGGGCAAGGAGGAAACTTTCTGGGTCTGTGAGAATAAGAGTAGGCCATCTGCATACTATGCTACTTTATGCAGATGCCCGGATCCTTTTCCTTCTTGGTATGCTGCTGGCTGAGCACCGAAATATCATTCTAGCAACAGGAATATAACAACAATGTCATACAAAACTGTATCATCTCCATCCAGAGGTGCTGACCATATATAGAACAGAACTGTAATTACAAAAAGGGTCTCAGAAATGCTGCAATCTGATTCGCTGCCAGCATTCTGAGACCTTTGCACTAAGCAAGCAGTAATACCAAACAGGGTGGGTGGTATTGGGTTATACCAGACTGGTATTGGGTTATACCATCCCTCCCAAGGGCATAGTGAGGCAGAGGGCCTTATAGCCCCTGGAAGGTCTGGTATAGCCCATATCACCCACCATGGAGGTAATTATCATACTTAGAAAATGGAATCTAGGCTGTATTTCAGGAAAAAAATGTTAACATGTAAAAAAAATTAGTTTACTTACAGTAATTCAAATACAAATATTTTGCCAAAGTAGTCCCTCTAATGCTGGCACTGGCAGCGGAGGGTGTTGCTTTGTTTTATGCTATGCCAATTGAGTTTGACCCCCTTCCGTGAAATGCAGTGCAAACCTGATTCCTTTAGCATCTAATTGATGGCTGTGCAAGTGAGCGAGCAGCAGCATATCTGTGGGGTGAGTGGGTAGGCAGAAGAGCAAGCGACTGACATCAAAGATGTGTGATGTCCATGGAGTGAATAAGCAGGGCACAGAAGTGAGTAGCAAGCAGGCAGGCAGAGGAGAGAGTGGCTGCAGCACTTTAACACAAACAATGACAGCAACTGTTAACCTTTTTGTTGTAATACTGTCTGAAACATATAGCATGATTTTGTAGCACAATTCTATAACAGCTTACAACATACGGCCTTAAGCCAGTGGGGGAAGAGCAAGCGTCAGACTGTGCCACTTGCTCGATAAGAAGATGACCGGTATTTTCTTCACTTTGTCTCTCGCAGATGTAGACTCACTGCTGGTTCATGGCATTTAAGAAAGTGAGCAGGCAGCTGAATGTGGAGGAACTGAGTAGCGCACAGAGCAAAACAGCACTCTGTAGTAGTGCTAAATCATAACGTTTTAAAAAATAAGAGTTTTCATTTGGATAATTAGTGGCAGTTCGTTACTATAGCAAGTATTTTGCGGAATTGTGCAGGGTGGCCCTGTCTTGCTCGGTAAACCAGAGAAAAAAATGGGGGAAAGGATTTTTGAAAATTCTGTGTGGGCAGTGATATTTTGACTGTTGGCATGTAAACAGGCAGCTGGTAGTGGGTCATGTTTTTTGGCCAGTATTGTTGTCTGTCTCATAAATGCCTACCTTGGCAAGTCCATTAGCAAATTAGAATCAAGGGAATTTTCTTTTTTTTTTAAACTTAGTTTATTGAGAACATTATTTCACAACAAATTACAGCTTTAGTATTTGCTTACAACATATTTCTGTTCATATCTTATGTTTGCTAAAAATATAAAAAAAAACATAATTAATTATAAGCCTTTAGGATTATGTCCATTCTTAGTAATTTCTCAGTTTAACATTTAAAAATAAAAAAACATCAACAGAATTAAGTAAATTCCAATTATTAACCTTTGCGGGGGCAAAGTACATTTCTTAGAATTATGAAAATGGTAGGTAGCTTCTCTTCCTATGCATGGTAGGACTAGAAGAGGCAATTTTATTGTATCACATCCTTATAAAGGTCCCAACGGGTACATCTATTCAAATATAGATTTATACAATGATTAGCAGTGAAGGTAATTCTTTCCATTGTTTGAATTTGATTAACTATCCCAAGTCATTCTGGCATCTCTGGTGGGGTCTGCTGAAGTCATTTCTTTGTAATACATTTCAAAGAGGCAACAGAAAGTACAGTCCATAAGTATTGTCCTTCTCTTCCTTCAATACCTGAGGGATACAGCCCTAAAATTATGTTTTCTGGGCCTATAATGCTTTTTAAACCAAATAATTCTTTAAGATGTTGCTTTATTTTGTCCCAGAAAGTTTGAAGTATTGGGCACAACCAGAAGATGTGTGTCATGTTTGCATCTAAACAGCCACATCCCCTCCAGCAAGATGCTGTGGCTCTAGTGCCCATTCGGGCCTGTCTACGTGGGGTTAAGAAGTATCTTTTTTTTTGTGTGTGTTTTCTCTTTCTACCCCCTACATGCTCCATGGCAGCCACTCCTTCAGGCTTGCCAAGGCAGACCTCTGACCCATCCGTCCTCCAAGATTCCGCCTCAGATCGCAGCCGATCCCCAGGGTGACCCGGCGTAACCCTTCGCCGGATGGGTCCCCCCCCCCGTCTGAAGGGAAAGGCACCAGCCAAGGGGCAGACCAGCACTCCTACTTTAGCCCCAGGGATGCTGCTGAGATGGAGAGCTCAGTAGGACCTTGATGGACTCAGAGCGCCAGGCAGCTGTCATCGGGCTACCGTGAAGCGGTATTTCCGCTTTTCTAGTTACTCCCTCTTTCTTGCATGCATCAGCAGTGCTCCTGGTCTCCACCCCACTACCCACCCCCAGGAGAGGAAAGCAGTCCTACGGACACTTGATCTTCTCCCGCCCCTGCCAGACCCCACCGACCCGAGTCCATTCCCGAACCCAGGTCACCGGCGTGGGATGAGGTAAGGCGCCAGCGCCTCAACTCTCTGCGCCACCGGGCCGGCAAGAAGTATCTAAGTTTGATCTTCCAGGTGAATTCTCGTCAATTCAGAGGGGACATAGTTCGCCAACTACTCCTGAATGCTAGGCCCCATTTAGCCTGATTTAAATGTATTCCCAATTCCTGCTCCCACCTTATTTGCAGTGCAACTGCATTATGTGTCCAGTCTACTATCAGGTTCCAATAAAGCATTGTTATTACCCCTCTACCATGTGTTGAGTCCCATATCATTTCAAATGCCTTGGGGTAAGGTCTAAGGTCCTCATATTGTATATCTTTCTGCAGCATACCAGTAATGTGATTTCTTAATTGGTAATAATATATGCGATCTGACTCCGTCCAGGCAAAGGCAACCCCCACCGTTTCAAAAGGCAAGATTGTATGCCCATGCAATAACTGCCAAGAAGCACATATCCCTTTGTTAGTCTGCTTTTGGCACCAATTAGAGAGGCTGGCTGGGGTGAAAGACTTGTCTACACTCCACCAAGTATACTTCCATATCTTACATTTTGTATACCCACTTTTGATTCCCTGGTACCAGCCCTGTAAGGTTGCCTTCACTGAGGACAGAGACTCCCCCACATCAGAGGAGCGGCCCTGAGGGTCAAAAAGTCTGGAGCATAATTGTGTTTTACCTGTTTGCTGCAATTCTAGCTGTTGCCAGTGAGCTTGATAGCTTCTATGGGCCCATAGCAGTGTGGTCTTCATCTGAGCTGCTATCCAGTAGTCTGCTATATTTGGACATGCCTGACCCCCCTCCTGCTTTGATAAAAATAAAGTATTTTTAGAAACTCTGGGGTGTTTATTTCCCCATATTAAGGCCATGACCCACCTCTGCCACATTTTGATTTCCTTTTGTGAAATCGCACATGGTACTGCCTGAAACAGGTACAGCAATCTCGGCATGATATTAGTTTTTATTATTTGCAGTCTGGAGTAAAATGGGAAAGGAATACAGTCCCATCTCTGTACGTCCATCCTTATTTGCTTTATCAATGATGGGTAATTATTGGTAAATAGTGTGGACAACGATTTACCTAATCCAACCCCGAGATACCTGATAACCTTGATAACCAAGGCCTTGAACAGGGCTGCTTCAGCTCCCCCATGGTCGGCCGGTACCCAGCCAGCCACCGACTGAGACCAGGACACCCGCCTGCAGCTCCTTGGAAGTTGCCTGCCCTTGAACAGGGCTGCTTCAGCTCCCCCACGGTCGGCCGGTACCCAGCCAGCCACCGACCGAGACCAGGACACCCGCCTGCAGCTCCTTGGAAGCTGTCTGCCCTTGAACAGGGCTGCTTCAGCTCCCACCGCAGTCGGCCCGGCACCCAGCCAGCACCGACCCGAGACCAGGATGCTCCGCCTGCAGCTCCTTGGAAGCTGCCTGCCCTTGAACAGGGCTGCTTCAGCTCCCCCACAGTCAGCCGGCACCCAGCCAGCCACCGACTGAGACCAGGACGCCCGCCTGCAGCTCCTTGGAAGGTACGGGACAGTGCAGCCAATCGGAACACAGGTGCTTCCAGCAAACCCGCTCTGATTGGCCAGGACTTTTCCCCTGCTACAGCCACCTGGCACTTTTTAAAAATAGATTTTCGATAGAACTAAGCACATTTCAACTGTATAATAGAAGTTTTTTTTTTTTTCCATTAGCAGGTTATATAGACCTGCCACTAGAGGGATTCTTGGTCTTTCTACAGAAATCACTGTACTCAACCGTGGGCAATATGGCCTGCATTATCATTCTACTTCTTTCCCGGTGCTGCTACAAGGGGAGGTTGTAGTTTGAGGTTCCCCTAAGCTTCACTGAACAGGCTGACAACTTCCTTAAAACTGCCTGTGCGACAGCTCTGCAGCTGAAAACAGGAAGCCCTCAGTGTCTGCCATCCACCCTTCAGACTCAAGTCAGATAGACTCTGAGCACCTACTCTTACCTCGCTACACTGACATCATCCAATAATAATGCCTTACTTATTAAATGCTTCCTTCCGCCCTCCTTGGTGTCACGAGGAACCCAAGCGCCCCTCCCTAATAGGGTGTACTACTGCCATAATCTACTCACTGACTTTCACTCTGGGTGACAGGCTCATAGACCCATTCCCCCAGTGAGCAATCTACATAATATCCCCCACATGACTTCTTAGCAGCTACCTCTCTCAAGTATATCTACCTCTTAACAGAGCATGAGATCATAAAAGGGTGTATGCTATGACCTGCTTTACTATAGCAGGACGCATTGAAGACACCTCATCTCAATACCTAGCACTAAACTGCTCAGGTTACTAGTCTTGCTACTTCTCCTATCAGGTGATATCCAACCTAACCCTGGCCCATACATACCCAATACCTTGGTAGCATCCCCCCAGGACCATCAATGGGCAGCCACCAAGGGTCTGAAGATAGCACATATGAACATATGTAGTCTTAGACCAAAAATAAACAAAGTCCAGGCCTGGTTGGACCTCTACAAACCGGACTTACTAGCCATCTCTGAAACCTGGCTAAAAGCCCTCATCCATGACCACGAGATTCAGGTTGTGGGCTACAATAGCTACTGCAATGACAGAGAAACCAAAAAAGGGGGAGGGATCCTAATCTATGCTAAGGATGACTTCTCTGTGTCACCTCTACCCCTGCAGACTAATCCTACTGCTGAGGGAGAGAGCATATACATCCGGAAAACCCTAGGGCACGCCAAACAACTAACAATTGGCAGCATCTACCACCCACCAAAATCAGTCCTCCAATCCTTTGAAGCCATCACAAATGATACGGCTATCAAGGTAACAACGGAGCAACTAATCCTGGGTGACTTCAACATTAACTGGGCCCAGGACCCTGGTCATGCTTTGAAGTCACTTACCCATGAAGCAGGTTTGACGCAGGTCATCTCTGAACCGACCAGACTTAATTACAAAACTGGGAACCACGCCACCCTTGACTGGGCTCTGGTGTCTAACCCCACTAATATACATAGTGCAGGCACAATGGCAGACTCCCTGAGTGACCATTCCCCAATCTTCTGTATATGGAAAAACAAACCACCCAAGGTCCAACCTAGAATCCTCTCCGCCCGTGACTTCTCCAAGTTCTCTGAACTACAATACAATCACTACCTAGTTAGTCTGGACTGGAACCCCATAAATCTTCTCCCTACTCTTACTGAGGCTGTGCAATACTTCCAGGACGAACTAACCACAGCGGCCAACTTCTTTGCTCCAGTGAAGAGAATGAGGGCTAAAGGCAGCTGCTGCAAGTGGATCTCTCCCTCCCTCAAAGCCCTAATGGCTACTCAGGAAAGAGCCTGGAAAAGTTTAGGCTCTCCTCCCTCCCGGCAGATCTCGCTGAGTACAAAGCCCCGAGGAACAAAGTCAAGACAGCCATAAAACTCGCTAAGAGAGATTACTTAACACACCTCCAGAAAACCAGCCTGGGCAATCCCAAGCAATTCTGGAATCGTATCAATGACCTGATCAAGGGCAGCAAAAAGCCTGAGTCCTGTCCCTTGGAGATTAACGGTCAGCTCACAACTGACCCTTCTCAAATATCGGCTGCCCTTAACAGGCTCTTCTCAGAACTCGAGGCCTACAAGACCTGCCTGTCTCCCCAGACTCTCCCCCCTACCTCAGATGAACCACCTCACATGGAAAGACCCCCATTTCACCTGAGACTGGCTAAATGCACTGAGTACTAAACCTCCTAAGGAACCTGAAACCGAAGGGTCAGGGGGACCCGGCAGTATCAACCCTCGCTACTCAAGGCAGGAGCTACCTCCTTAGCCTGGCCTATAACCATGCTCCTCAATCAATCACTGACGGAAGGAGCAGTCCCTGACCCATGCAAACATGCCAATGTTGTCCCTATTCACAAAGGGAAAAACTCAACAACTACAGGCCCATCTCCCTCCTCTGCTCACTTGCTAAGGTGCAAGAGTCATCTACAATCAACTCAGGGACTACCTGGAAGCTCATCAGCTCCTTGCCCCCTCCCAACATGGATTTAGAACAAACCATGGTACTGACACTGCCCTCATTAACTTCATGGATGACATTTTCAGGGCAATGGACAAAGGGATACCCACTGGTGCAGTCTTTATAGACTTATCCAAGGCATTCGACCTCATCAACCACAACTTGCTGCTACAGAAGCTGTAAAATATAGGCCTAGACAATCATGCCCTGGAGTGGTTTGGGAGCTACATATCAGGCAGGGCACAGAGGGTCTCATGGAAAGGGACCATGTCTGACCCAGTACCCCTAAACCAGGGTGTATCTCAGGGCTCAATTC
Organism: Neoceratodus forsteri; assembly: GCA_016271365.2. Lineage (NCBI taxonomy): Eukaryota > Metazoa > Chordata > Ceratodontiformes > Ceratodontidae > Neoceratodus > Neoceratodus forsteri. The sequence goes on along the minus strand of CM057458.1, from coordinate 1,401,394,467 downwards.
TAGGCCCCCTCCTGTTTTCCTTGTTTACCAATGACCTGCGTACCCACTGCGGGGAGAGCTTGGTTGTGCAGTACGCTGATGATACTGTCTTCTTCCGACCCCTATGTGACATGGTTGCCCTAGGCCCTCTACTCCAAAAGGATCTCACTTCACTAAAGACTTGGCTATGTAAGAACAGAATGGTACTAAATGCCGACAAGACCAAGGCAATGCTATTTGGGCCAAGATCCCAGGGATTTGACAGGTCCTCATCCCTCTCCTTAACCTAACTCTCTGGTAAAGCCATTAACATAGTCCCCTCCCTTAAATACTTAGGACTCACGTTGGATCAGAATATCACATACAAGGAACACATGGACCAGGTCACCAGAACCCTACATCGGAAACTTGGCACCCTGTACCGACTCAGGGACCAACTCATCCCTGAAGCCAGGCTCTCCATAGCTACCAGCGTCCTTCTACCCAACCTGACCTTTGTGGCCCCTATTATACAGGGCATGGGTAAACAAGAGATTACCAGGATGCAAACCCTATATAATAACATAGCTCGTTTCTCAACCTTAGACCACCCGAGACGTCACCGCTGTGACACTTTGGCCAATCTCCGTTGGCCCACATTGGTCGCCCGCCTCCAAGACCCCTTGCTTGTCCAGGCCTACAGGCTTCTCAAACCCCACGCTCCGCCAAGCATTGCCAGGACCATAACCCTCAAATACAACCCAAGGAACCTAAGGACCTCAGATAGAACGCTATTAGAAGTCCCTAGGGTAAGGACAAACGCTGGCGGAAGATCCTTTTCCTCCCAAGCAGACTGCCAATGGAACAAGCTCCCTCCCCAGGTCCAGGCCTCCTCCTCACTCATGAACTTCCGCACCAGGCTTAAGTCCCATCTGCTGACCTCAAGTGCATGCCGCTGTCATGGCACTTAAAGCTCCTAAGGTACTCCCCTCCTCTCAAACTCCTGTCTCCTAGCTTAACCTTCCTACTACCTGCCTTATACAGACTGCTCGCCAGAAGCCACGTGTAACCCCTGAATAAACTACATGCAAAGTACTACCAATTGCTTACATGTCATGATGATAACCATGCCTGTACCCATGCCTGCATCCACTGCTTTTCTTTTACTGTGCCTGTAAGCCATGCCTGTATCCACTGCTTTTCTTTTACCATGCCTGTAACCATGCCTGTATCCACTATTTTTTCTTTACTGTAACCACCTCATGATATAGCTCATAATGCCTCAATTGTTCCTTATGTCCTTGTTCATTCTTATAACTTGTATTATTATCCCGGGTCGCCCCTGAAAAAGGGACCTTCGGGGCTCAGTGGGCCTACCCAGTCAACAAAATTTAATAAATAACTAAATAAATAAACCTTGCACTCCCACTCATTTTAAACTCTTCTGGAACTGTATCCAATAGGACTAGCACTTCTGTCTTGGACCAGTTTAAGGTGTAGCCTGAGAGAGCTGAGAATATCTCTATTTGTTTAAATACTTCTGGTAATGATTCTAAAGGATTCGTTAAATAAAGAAGCACGTCATCCGCGTAAAGCGCTGTTTTGTGAGTAGTGTTCCCCTATTCTTACCCCATGTATCTGGTTGTTTATTCTTATGCTCTGGGCCAACAGTTCGATATACATTGCAAAGTGCAAAGGTGACAGCGGGCAGCCCTGCCTAGTACCTCTCTCAAGTTTAAAGGAGCTGGACACATGTCCACTCGCCCTTATATATGCCATAGGGCCATCATGTAATTTCGATATTAGGTCGAGAAAGAGAGTGGGAAAACCAAAGCCAACCAGGACACCCCTTAGAAAAGTCCATGAAACCTGGTCAAAAGCCTTTTCGGCATCTAGACTCATCACATAGGTGGGAGTTCCTGAGAATTGTAAATGTTCTATTAAATCTACCGATCTCCTAATATTATCACTGGTCTGTCTTCCTGGTACAAAACCTGTTTGATCTAAATGAATTATCTCTGGAAGAACTTTTTCTATCCTTCTTGCCATAATTCCCGTCAGTATTTTATAGTCTGTGTTTAATATGGAGATCGGTCTGTATGAAGAACAGATAGTGGGGTCCCTGACCGGCTTAGGCAGCACCGAGACAATGGCCTGTTCCCAGGACGGAGTACCCTTCCCCCCCAACCATAGTGCATTGTATGCTCCCCAAATTAGAGGCACTATGACCTCCTTAAATTGTTTATAGAACTCATTTGGGAGGCCATCAGTTCCCGGACACTTCCCGGCCTTTAAACAAGTTATCTCTGTTTGTAGCTCTCCCACTGTAAAAGGAGTAGTTAAGAGGTCTCATTGTTGATTAGAGATTTTAGGGAGATGTAAGGGTAATAAATATTTGTCAATTTCTTCTAGGGTGGGGCAAGCTCCCTTACCGTACAAAGTCTAATAGAAACTTTTAAAGGACTCCGCCATCTTCTCCACTTTATGTTTCCACTTTCTGGTTTTAGGATCCAAAATATTTGGAATGCACGCTCTAGCTCTACATTGTCTGAACCTGTAAGTTAAAAGTCTCAGTGCCCTAGCTCCACCCTCATAGTATCTCTGGCGAAGGTAAAGTAATTTTTGTTCAACTTGATAGTCCAGTATTTCTAATAATTCCTTTTTTAACTTTATTAATAACTTTCCTCTCTCCCCATCCTGTTGCTGCTGCTGTTGTTTTTCTAGCATCTTTATCTGATCTTGCAGTCTAGCCTTTCCTGCCTCCCTCATCTTTTTATTTCTGGACAAGATCTCAATTAATTTTCCTCGCACCATTGCCTTCACCGTGTCCCATAAAATCCCCAGGGAGACCTCTGGGACTGCACTGTCACTTATCGCCTGCTCTATTACTTTTATTGTTGTTTCTCTGGTTTCTTTTTCCTGAATTAAGGAGAGATTCAGACGCCAAAAGTGGTACGCTTAATGGGGCCTATTTTAAATTTCATGTATATGGGTGAGTGATCGGATAGGGTCATATCACCTATCCAAGAGTCCGAGCAAACTGCTACGGAATCTCTAGGCATCAAAAAATAGTCTAGTCTTCAATACGTTTTATGGGGAGGTGAGAAGAATAAGCACTGCCTACTATTTTTATGCATCCACCTCCAAACATCCACTAGGCCAGTTCCCCTAATAATTTCACCACCCTCTTAGTCGTACTACCCTCCTGCCTGGCAACTACCCCAGAGGTGTCCATATGTGCGATAAGTCGCAGGTTTAGGTCTCCCCCTATTATGATATGGCGCGCTGCCCAATCTGAAATTCTGAGAGGAAAGTCTCTATAAAAAGAGAAAACTGAACCCGGAGGGGCATATACTGAGATTATGGTTATTATAGTACAGTTATATTTTCCCTTTAGTCCCACAAAGCAACCTTCCTTATCGCAGATTGAGCCCTGTACCTCAAAGGGACATTTGTTAGCTACTAAGACTGCTACCCCCCACCTTCTGCCCTTCTTATAAGAAGAAGAAACGGCTGTCTGATACCCCAAATTTTTTAGTTTCTCATGCTCCTCCTTGTTTAGATGCGTTTCTTGGAGCATGATAAATGCTGCCTGCGACCAACGCATGAAGGACATTATTCTACCTCATTTAATCAGATGCGTTAGACCATTTACGTTGAGAGATAATGTAGTAACATTTGAGTCATCCATTCATCAAAGAAAGCAACTGATGGTAACTACAATACCTCTCAGATAAACATGCTGTCATCCCAATCCCCATGTCACTCCTCCACATCTTCCACCATACCATATAAAGAACGGCCCCAAAATAGAATAAAACCATTAACTGTACTGAACAATTCCACATCTAAACACCCAGATGTAGTAGAAAAAGTATAAATTCACGAACAATGAGAAGTTGTACTTCCAACGATGGAAACCCCCGTTGTTTCCTGCAGGGGTTTCTAGTACCAGCAACTACTTTAAGGATCACCAGAACGAGGAGTGTATTCTACCACACTAAAATGTGGTTCTCCTCAAGAGCCTTAACGAATATTATTCAGGCTTGTGCTTACACTGCCCAGTGCTATCGAAATTATGACACCACTGAATTGCCTTTCCTATTATTTAACATTATTTGGTTAAATCAAACTAGGAACCTGCCCCCAAACACCCACAGGCAACCTTTTCAATACATTCTTAAGTAAGTATTTAAATTATCAACTCTGCTTATCTTCAGCTGTATACAATTGGTATTCAGGATTAGGGCTTTCCTTGTTGTTATTATGTTTCTGAAAGAGTCATAGAGAGCCCAAAACTACTTTCTTTAAAATTAGAATTGCTCAGATAAACCCTTTATTAAAATTTGAATTGTCTCAAAATGTAAGTCTCCAGGCAGGTCTCATGCGACTGAGATAAATGAACGTGTCAGGCCACCCTCAAACAAAAGAACACTCGCATCTTAGTGCTTCGAGCCATCAGCAGCCACAGCATGACTGACAGCGAAAAGAAGAAAAAGAGTCAGAGTCATGTAGACAGAGCTCTTTGCTGACCCTTACAATCTCCAAACCATTAAACCACTAATTATTTTTGTGGCTTCCCCTAAGAGACTTCTTTTCAACCAAACCTTCAGTATATTCCGTTGAGTGCTCAGTCTTGGGAATCATTTTGCTGTCCTCTACGGTTTTCATGGATTTTCTGCAGTAGCATTCGCACTGCGTGGAGGTGCGCCGATGATGACATTTCAGAGTCACGCCCTCTCTTCCTTCTGCCGCTCAATGCAACTACCCATTCCATGGAGCGTTCCACTGCCTTTTTGGATGCTGAGTTCTTGTGGAGGGTAGCTTGGGACTCCATGAGGCCTTTTTCCACCATTGCTCTTCGTGCTTCCTCTGGGGAATCATATATTTTAACTCCTTCTGGCCAGAAGATACGAATTTTAGCAGGGTAAGGTGTATGGAAGCGGAGACCCTTTGCTTTCAGTACCTTAATAATATCTGATTACTTCAAACGTTGTCGCTGTATTTCTTGAGGGTAATCATGATCAAAAAGCAGTCTATTGTTTAAGTATAGAACTTCCTTCTGTCTCCAGGCCCTCATCAAGATATCCTCTTTTATCTTGTAGCTATTACATTTAATGATTATTGAGTGCGGCCTGGCTTTATCATCTGTGGGCTTAGGCTGCAAAGCACGGTGGGCTCTCTCAAATGTTTGTCTCATACCCTGTCGGTAGATGCAAAACGTCCATCAGTAGATCAGAGAGAAACTCAGTCATCCGGCCAGTTTCAGAACTCTCAGGGAGGCCATACAGCCTGAGATTCTCCCGCCGTGAGTGGCTCTCCAAATCAACACATTTCTCTTGCAGCCTTTCTGTTTGAACCATCAGCGCTTGTAGTATTATGCCCATTTGACTCGCACCGTCCTCGTTCTGTGCAATCCGTTCTTCTGCCTTTTCAACTCGCTGCTCCAATTTTGTTAATTTTTGATCCAGGTTCCTGAATTCTTGTTTTTGTCTCAGCCCTCATTTCTCTTATTTCATTAAAAAGCTGTTCAAAGCATGATCTAGATAGCTGGTTGGTTTGCTCTTCAGTATCCACCATGCTATCTGGCGATGGGCTTCTACTCGACCTTCTGTTAGATGAAGTCAATCTCCTATCATCTGCTTGATTTGTCTTATTTTTGGTTCATTCTTGACCCGGTTTATCTTTAGCATGATTAGTAGCTGCCATTTTCTCGTATTTTGGTGCAGTATTGTTGAAGAATTTAGGTTTCCTGGGGTGAATGGGGTCGGGAGCTCCTCTTACTTGCTTGTGGGTGGCTCTGTGACGTCACCGGAAGTCATCCAGGGAATTTTCTATCCATTTGCTAATTTCTGTTAGACTATCGTGTACAGCCTGATCACCACAGCACATGAATTCTTCCTGTCAGCATTCCATCCCTTAGCACTGCTAAATGACTGGAATGATATATTCTAATTCTAAACCAGCATTCTTAAAGGACAAGTAAACAGGGAATTTTGGACTGGGAGTCTTTTAGTGATTGGTTAATAAGTTTGGTATGCTTCAAGCATTTCTAGTTGTTCACATACTTTTTCACTTCATGTGTTCATGATTATTCTATTTTTCTCCCTTTTCTGTAGGATCTTCACTGACCCCTGATCACCAACAAGCAGCCAAAACAGGATGCGCTGATGAAGCTCGAGCGCATCAGAGTGACATCAGTGGAGAGAGTGACATCCATTGCTATCATTCACTGAGTGCTGGTACAGTACATCTGATAGCTAGGCACCAGTTTTGAAATGGCAGACAGCGCTGTTTGAATTTCACTGATGTGGCAGAGGCTAACTGTAATGTAACCAATAAAATAATCTGTGAACAAACCTGTGCTGTCTTGTTACTTCTGGGCACATTTTTGTACATGCACGGCTAAGCAAGAGCATTTATTTGTTAGGCACTGACAGTTCCTCATTAAAGATACAAAGGTGGCAGCTTGCTATGAGTTGCAGTGTTAAATTAAGGCATATGACTATTCATTTCTGCATAAACCTAATATTGACCATTTTAAAAAGAAAAACAGATATACATTGTAATGATAGCTTGTTTCTGAGCAAGTCAGACACTCTCACTTTCACCACACGTCAACTAGAACAAAGATAAGGGCTCAGTATCGCGACTGTGGCTGAGTGACTGACTGCTTTAAAAAAAAAAAAAAAACAGACATTTTAATGATGGAGTTTGTCCCTTGATTTTCTATTCTGTTCAGCTACTGTTCTTTTTTTTATGACACTAAAAATGTAAAGAGTATAAAAACTACCATGTTTTAATATAGATCATCATGTCTTTTACTTGCAGTGTGTTGCAAGCATTCAATACATGTGCTGAAAGTAAATGCCTTCCATCTGTTTTTTTAAACAGTCAGTATCAGGTTTATGAAAAAATGAATGCAAATATTAGGAACCCTCCCTTTTATGATTTTCATTCCTTTGCAGTGATTGACGCTGTGCTTCAAGTACTCCATTGACGTGATGAAAATGAAAGTATCTCACTTAGACACAGTCTTGACATGAAGCCCTTCTTATCCTTGTTATGGTCAATACAACCAGCATGCAACTCACTCAGAAATAATGGGCTCTATGCACGAACAGGCGGGAATAATGCACCAGAGGCACGTATCCCACCTGTGTAGCTCCATGGACCCAGACAGGCACAGGGTGCATGGCATTTATAACCGCTCGCACACACGGGGGCACCTGTCCATGGCCCTGCCCCCTGGCACGCAGGACTGTGCAGGGTGGCTAGGGAGTGGAGTAGCGGACCCAGGTGAGCATCCAATCAGATGCCCATCCTGGGTCCCATAGTGGATCCCCTATGCTTGTAGTTGCAGGTCCAGGTGTGTGAATAGTGACCGCAGGCACCTGGACCCGCGCGGCCATGCCCCATCCCCATAGCTGGAGAAGCATGTCCCCACCACATGACTGCCCAGTCCCCATAAAAGCAAGACATGCCCCCCACCCCAACACAGAATGGCCCTGACCCCGTGAGAGCAATACAACCCCCTAAGACAGGCCCCCCCATCCCCGTAACAAGGCAGGGCTACCATAATGCAATATGTACATAGGACCCCACCACACACACACACACACACACAGCAGTGCCCCAGTGCACATATTCTTGACCCTCACCCTGGTACCCCTGCATAAACATCGGTGGCCTGTAGTCCCTGACCCACCCACGGCACCACCAACCCCCCAAAACCCCATACCTGAATGGTGCCACATGGCTGGACTGCCAGCGGCACATCCCACTGCACACCACTCTGGCCACCAGCTGTCCAACTGAGGCTCAGCGCACTGCCACAGAGTCAGAGCTGTTCTGTGTTGGGGCAGGGAGCATGTCTTGCTTTTATGGGGACTGGGTGCACTTGTGTTGGGGCGGGGCAGGGTGCATGTACTGCTCAAATGGGGTTGGGGCTTACAAGTGTTGGGGGGAGATGTGCTCAACAAGAGTCAGGGCTTACATGTGTGGGGCGGGGCTGTTCGGGTTGCAGTGACTGGACAGATGGCCGCACAGCAGAGGTGCCGTTACACAGAGGGACACATTGGTTTCTGTATGGGCACTCGCTTGATCAGCTGCCCCAGCCCTACCCGTCAGTCTAGTGGGCTGGAGCAGCACTGAGGGATGTTTCCTGGTTCCACCACTGCAGGCTGGTGCAGTCCCTGGGGGTGCGCAGTGGGTTACAGCAGGATCCCAGCTTCTGTAACCTGCCCCCCCCCCCGTGCCTAGCACACCTTGTGCATGAGTTGTGAATGCCGCTCAGGGTCCGCGGGCCCCGTGCTGCAAAGCACTCCAACGTAGGACTGTCTATACGCCTCAGCTACACACACATAGGCAGCTTTTTGTTTTGTGTATAGCCTCCTATATAAGTAAAAAACTCTATTTAACATTTATATTTATATGCCTTTATTTGGCACTGCACCTCATAGCAAGCTGCTCCATCTGTACCCCAAATGAGGAACTGTCAGTGTCTAACTAATGCTGTCACTTAGAAACATAGAAACAAATAGAAACATAGAAGCTGACGGCAGATAAGGGCCGCATGGCCCATCCAGTCTGCCTCTTTTTGTTGCATTGTTTACACTGTAGACCTCTCCAGGTCTACAGCACTTTGCCACCCCATTACCTATCCCTTATAATTCCCTTTTACTAATCCCAGGCTTTTTTGAATCCCACTACTCTTTTACCCCCATTACCTCTGCTGGAAGACTGTTCCAGGCATCCACCACCCTTTCTGTGAAGTATTTGTTTATTCACTTCAAGTAAAAAACGTACCCAAAAGTAACAAAAAAACACAAGTTTTTTTACAAATAAGTCTCTGCCACCTCATGAACATTCAAGCAGCTGTCTGCCATTTCCAAACTGGCACCTAGCTATCAGAGGTACTGTATCAGCACTCCGTGAATGACGGCAATGTATGTCTCTCACTCAGCTGACATCACACAGATGCACATGAGCTTCATCAGAGCATCCTGTCTTGGCTGCTTGTCGGCGATTGGGGGGGTCAGTGAAGCTCCCACAGAAAAGGGAGAAAAACAGAATAATTTTGAACACATGAAGTAAAAAAGGTACGTGAACAACTAAAAATGCTTGAAACGTACCAGACTTCTTACCCAATCACTTAAAGGCTTCCAGTCAAAAATATCCTGTTTACTTGTCCTTTAAACAGTTGTTAGATGAACTATTTTATTAAAAAAATTCTCCTATCAGTGAGGAAAACATTTAAAGGTTCACTTGTAGCACTTTATTTTGGATTTTTTTTTATAATAGTAATAAGGCGCTCACAGGAGTTAAATGAACTGTCAGTTAATTATGCCCTATGGGCAATATGGCACTCGGCTGTGCCTTGTGCCACATTACGCCCTATGGGGTGATTAATAGACTGTTACTCTAAGCTCTGCTCATGCCCTTTTTGAAACAGAATTTAAAATTCAGTTCAACTTCTGCACTGTGGTCATGCTACCCTGTTGGTCTAACATCATATTTGTTTCTGTACTGAAGACAGTGGTCACCCCTGAGTCCTATCTAGTCCCAGGGGACCAATTTGTTGTTCTCTTATAGTTTTATTGTAGCTTGTAAACTAAATTTAAAGTTTATTTAGCTTACGATGCTCCAGGAACTGGACAAATTATGGTTCAGTGCGGTACCTACCTAGTGTGGTGACCAAACATTTTCAGTTAAAAATGCTATAAAGCTTTTAAATATACTAATTTCTTAGTGGTTTTATATTACTTTATTTTTAGAAACAAGGGGCCAGATATTCAAAGCGTGGTGGAGCATGCAAACCAGCAGTGTGGGAATAGCGTGGGAATAGAGTGGAGTAGCCATATTCAAAGGACCAGTTAGCGCATGCTAACCGCAGTAGCGCGAGACAAACTGATAATGTATGCAAGGGGCAAAGGGGGGGGCTGCATACACATGCAACGGGATATTCAAAGCCATAGCACCACGCTAGGACACATAGCGCAGTGCTAGCTACCGCCTATAAAAGGCTGGTTTTAACCCAGGGCAAATCATCTAGGAGGAGAGACCACAACAGGAAGTAGGAATGCGTGCTGTACCATTGGCAGTGATGCTGCCATTCATGGTAGCTGTAGTGGAGGAGGAGGAGGAGGAGGAGGGAGCAGGCCCAACATGGGCTGTAACGCAGGCCAAGGAGACGGTATGCTACAAACAGGTGGTACCGGCCCAGGGGCCCAGGGTCTCCTTCGAGACCCTGCCAGATGAGCACATCACTGGCTGGTACAGGATGAACAGGGGAATGTTGAGGCAGCTATGGGAACTCCTGCATGAGCAGCTGCACCCCAACACCAGATGCAGCCATGCCATGACAGTAGAGGAGAAGGTGACAGCAGCGATGTGCTTTCTTGCCACAGGGACGTTCCAATGACCAATGGGGGACACCACTGGGGTATCGCGGTCTGCACCTCATGCCTCCTGACCCAGTTCCTAGAGGCTTTCCTGCGACATGCTAGGGAGTTCATAGTATTCCAGCATGGCAGCAGAGTGCAGAGAAACAATACAGCAATTCCATCGAGTTGCACACCTACCAGCGGTACTGGGTGCCATTGACTGCACCCATGTTCCCATCCATGCACCACCTGGCGATGGCAGTGACATGTACATAAACAGGAAGGTGTACCACTCCATCAATTGCCAGGTGGTGTGCAATGCGACTGGGTGCATCAGCAATGTCTATGCACAGTACCCTGGCAGTGCTCATGACACCTTCATCTGGCACCAGTCCCAGCTGTGCCAGGCATTTGAGGAAGGCAGGATACCCAGTGGGCACCTAGTCAGCGGGTAGCAGCTGACAAGGCACACACACCACAGCATGGATGGGAACAGGCATGGGAGGTTAGGGAAGGAGTGTGGGGGGGCAACACAGGGATGCATGACAGCAATGGGCAGACAGCAGTACAATAGTAACAGGTGCATATCTCTCGACAGGGGACAGCGCCTATCCCCTCCGACCCTGGCTGCTGACACCAGTACCCTAGCCAGCCACAGTGGCCGAAAAGCAGTATAACAGGGCTCACGCCAGCACCAGAAACATCATAGAGAGGGTATTTTTTTTTATTTTTTTTATTTTATTTAAACAGCAGTTTGGAAAACCTTTGAGCCATAGGCTCATTTACAAAGGTACCTTGTCACAGTAAGACAAACCAAAATACACAGTATAGCAGTACAACACATAAGTATAACAGTAAAATTAAGACATAGATACAAACAAGCTGGTACAGGTAAGATGGATGCAAACAATACCAGAGTTATGTAGTCTTAGCAGCTTAGTAATAAGCTTTGTCATAAGTATTAGTCTGACTTTGACTAGTGGCAGTTACAGCATCGGTGTTAATAAGGTGGTTACATAAGGAAGTTTTGAAGCACGATATAGTTGGAGCTTGGAGATGGAGGGGCAGTGTGTTGAACCAGGAGGGGCCCTAAAGCTGAAGGCTCTTTGGCGTGAGAGGTCCTAGCTCTAGGGATAACAAGAGGTTTTCCCAGAGGTCCGAGTATGAACTAGTGGGACAGAGCGGCGTATGGTGGTGGTCAATCCTGGTGGGGAAAGCCCAAGGAGGGTCTTTTTTGTAAGGGTACAGGTAAGATATTTGAGGCGCTCGTCGAGATCAAGTACCAGCGCTTTAGCATACAGTAGACAGGTGTGTGTCATCCTAGGTGCACCAGTAATTAACCTGCAGGTCTTATTCAGAGTAGTGCGAATTTTATGGAGTGCAGTCTGATCAGCAGCACCATACACCGGCAGTCCATAGTCCACTAGGGACAGGATAGAGGAGGTGACTGCGAGTCGAAGAGCCTCGGGGGGGAGGCAGTGTTTATACCGATGTAAGATGCTCAATCGGATATTAGTGGCAGTGGCTAGGGCAGCGATGTGTCCATGGAAGGAGAGGGAGGGGTCAAAATGGATCCCTAGGTATTTATAGGAGCAAACTTGTTCGAGTGGGAATGAGGACCCAGAGTGAATGAGGAGTTTGAAGTTGCAGGACTTGTTTTGGGGATGAGTGAAGAACATGGTTTTTTTTTTAAGATTTATCACCAATCTATGTTCCTTGAACCAGCCCTCGGCTTCAGTGAAGGACTTCTGCAGCGAGTCCTGGAGGGCAGTAGGGTTCTGACTTGAGGTAAAGATGACTGCATCATCAGCGTACAATAGAATGTTCCCCAGCAAGGCGTGGAAGGGTGTTAAGGTAAAGGGAGAATAGTAAGGGGCCCAGAATGGAGCCCTGGGAACCAGAAAAGATGGGACAGATGTCTGAGTAAGTCCCATTAATTTTACACTGTGAGCAGTCAGACAGATAACTGGTGCACCAGGAGATAGGCCCAGCAGCAAAACCAGAGAGACTAAGGGCATCAAGAAGGAGGGGTGGGAGACAGTGTGAAAGCTTTCGAGAGGTCAATGAAGACAGCACCAGCCAGAGAACCAGTGTCTAAGGAGGAGTGGAGAAAGTTGGAGAACTCTAGGGAGGGCTGTGTGGTACTGTGGCCCGCTCGGAAGCCATGCTGCTCAGGACAAAGGACATTGTAGGTGGAGAGGTAGTCAGAGATTTGAGAGGCCACCACTTTTCCAAGGCCTTGGAGAGAGAGAGAGAATGGAGACGGTCGATAGTTTCCAGCCACAGTCCTATCACCACCTTTAAAGATAGGGGTGACAGTGGTGACTTTCAGGCAGTTGGAACCTTCCCAGGCAAAGAGAGTGGTTGATGAGGCATGTGATCAGGATAAGGACTGTGTCTAAGACCAGCCGTAGGATACCAGATTCAGGTGTCACTGCCTGTACTATTACTCTTGAGGGCAGTGACAAGGTGCGGCCTAAGTTCTTGGGCAGAAACAGCAGGAGGAGAAAATAAGGCGAGAAAGATTCCGGCAGGTGCTGGGGAGGAGGGTCAAAAATTTGTAGGAAGGATAGGGCTAAGGTCAGTGAATGAGGTGTTGAGCTGGTTGGCTATGAGGGCTGGGTCTGAGGAGATCACACCATTAATGTTGATCTGGGTGGGTGGGGGAGTGTGCACTCCCATTTAACTGTTTAATGTTATCCCAGAAGGTTCTGGAATTCCCCATGAGGCAGTGAGTGAGGACCGATAGGTGCTCAGACTTGGCCTTTCTGATGGCCCGAGTGCACTTGTTTGGTGGCAGCATATAACCGTCTGTCATTGGGCGGCCAGTCTCAATGGCACGGTGCCATAGTTGTCCCTATGTTTGAGCTGGTGGATCAAAGCTGGGGGTAACCCAGGGGGCATTCTTCCTTTTAGAGCAGGGTCAACACTGGGCAAGATATCACAAGCATTATTAAAAGTTTGGGTAAAGAAGGAGAGAGCTGTGTCAATGTCAGGAGTTGCCTGTATAGGAGACCAGTCAATTTGGGACAGAAGTTCCTTAAGTTTTATCAGTCCACCAGGTATTAGGCGCCGGCATGTGGACTGTGCTATGGGTTGGGGACTGAGGTTGACCAGTGGAATAGAATGGGGAGTGATCGCTGAGAGTCTGGGAGGACTTGTACATTGGGGATCCGATTAGGGTGGTTGCTGAGTACCACATCAAGCAGGGTACTGGAGCCTCTCTTGGGGTTAGTCCTGGTAGGGTGGGTAACTAGTTGCGATTAGGTCTATTGCAGAAAGGAGTCTCGGGTAGAGGAGGAGGAGGGGCTGAGCCAGTTGACATTTAAGTCACCCACCAGAATTTGATCAAGCGGAAGGAGGTAGAAGGTAAGGTATTCTGTAAGAGGCAATGGCCTGCGTTTGGTCCCTGAGGGCACGTATGCAGTAGTCAGATAAAGGGGTCCTTTAAAGAGTCAGGGGTTAGTTTCAGCATAAGCGCCTGGGCCCTGGGTCAAGGATGGGAGTGGGCAGGGCTAGTACAGGGAAGATTCCTTGACATAAATAGCGCAGCCGCCGCCGTCTCCCAACACGGTCGGACCGGAAAGGGTGAAACCAGGAAGGAGACTAGGAGTCAGGGAGGATTTTGACAGCCAAGTCTCAACCAGGGTGATGACATCAGGGTTAATTGATGTGACCGGGCATTGTAGTGAGTCAAACTTTTTTAGGAGGCTACAGATATTCATGGAGACCATGCATAGGCCTGTGGTGTGAGTTGGGGAGCTCCTGGGAACCGGGCCAGGGTTTGGATGAATGTTCCCTGACAGGAGTAGTAGCATGACTAACACCCTGGCTGGGAGATGGTGAGAGGTATTTGGCATACTGAAGATGTGCTTCCGATGCCTAGACACATCAGGCGGTGCCCTACAGTATAGGCCTCAGAAGGTATGCCATATCTTCCTAGCCTGTTGTATGTTGCACAACATGGCAATGAACCATGGGATATAGGCACCTCAACCTGAGGAACAGGCCAGCAGTGACCCAGAGCCAGTGATCAGGGGGATAGTGGAGCAATTCGAAAGGAGCAATCCTTGCATGGCCCGCAGGGCCATAGAGCACAGGGCCGACATCATCAGGACATTGTTACAGGCCAGAGGGTGAGTACAGACTGCACAGCAACATGAAACAGTACAATGGTGAATGGTTTAATGTGAACAGACAACCACAACAGTGACAACAGCAATCACAGCAGTAGCACAACAAAGTGGAACAGAATGCATATGTGTGTGCAGTGCGATGCGTGGGGTGTGCAGATCACACGGGAGGTGGAAACACAGCTATGGTATGATGGAATGGGCAATGCCCGATGTGTGGTAGTAGAGTGAGGAGGGCCACCATGGCTGTGCAAGTGAGGCGGTGCATGTGATGGGGTGCGGGTGTGTGCGTGTCAGCGTGTGTGCATGTGTGTACAAGGGTGTGGGTGTGTCAATGTGCACACAGGGGTGGCGACCATGCACAGGTGCAGGTCGACCATGCCCATCACCAGCGACAACCACCATGCATATGGCGCACACCATGGATGTGGGTCACAGAACCAGGGGTGCTCTGTGCTGAGGACAGATTGGGGGAGGACCATGGTGAGGCAGGCAGAGCAGACCGCTTGTGCCCCCGTCGACCAGCGGAACCCAACAGGGTGGAAGGACAGCCACGGTGGCACTGGGTGCCCATAAAAGTGCCCGATGCATTTGTGCTGGAGCCAGTGGCAGCCCTGCGGCCACGGGTGGCTCACCTGTGGGCCCCTGTGCCATGGTCACCCTGACCTCCCAGCACATCCTGGCGACCCCCATGCACCCTGTGCAGCACAGTGGTGAGGTCGACCACTGCAGCCGTGAGGCTAGCAAAGCTACGGTCCAGTGTAGCAACCATGTGGCCCACCCTGTCTTCGGCCCGCTGTTCTGCATGGGCAAAGCCCAGGGACACGGACTCACACATCAGTGATAGCTCATACATGAGCTCCCTCCGCAGGCCATGCAGGTCCATTCCAGCCTCCTTCTGGGATGTCAGCGCAGCCTAGAGCAGTGGGTGGGTCCCTGGGGTATCCTGCTCCAGGTGCGCAGCCCCTTCTACGGAGGGCACTGGTGTCTGCAGCTCACCAGGGTCGAGATGCCAGTGCATGGGTGGCATGTCCTGCCACTGCAGTCTGCTGGCGGTGTGCTGTGGTCCCAGAGGGCCCTGCCCCACAACCCATGGGGGACACTGCATGTCCAGCGGTGCACACACATCCCCCACACGGCCAACCACCAGCAGCATGGGTGCACCCATGCCAGCAAGGCCGACCACCCCCTTGGCACCTGTGCCGCGGCCTGCGCCAGGCCCCACCCTTGTACCTTCCTCCACAGGTACATCCGCAGGCAGGAGGTAAGAACCCTCTGACATATCCATCTCAGTGTCACTGGTCACTGTCAGAAAGATCACCTGCCCACCACCCAGATCCTCCACCTGGGCATCCTCCAAATTGGCACTGTAGTACAGTTCCCCACCTGCAGTGGGGCCCCCTCCCCTGTCAGCTGTAACCCCTCTCCAAGGGAGTGCCACACATGGTGCGGCCCTGGGGGTCCTTGTCCACCACCCAGACCAGATGTTAATGGCAGGCTGTCCTCTTCCTCCACTTCCTCCGGTCCCAAGGCAGCTATCCCAGCCTGGTCTTGGTTTCCTGTTGGCCCTGCACAAACCACTGTGGAGGAAAACGGGACAGGGTCAGTCACCTGTACATGCACAGTGCACCCTACCACCACCAACGCCACCCAACATGCACACCCTAGGACATGTGCCACCCGCTGTAGACATGCACACTCCACACAGCATCCCCATGGCTATATCCTGTGGCCATATGCACCCAACCACCCTCAGTGCACATGCATACCCATCCCTTGTGCATAGTATGCATAGCAGTGCAGCCCAACAGTGCACCCCAGGCTTGGCGCCAACACCCTGCACCTGTGCCGCCACAACATGCAGGGTACACACATGTGGATACAGACCTGTCCTGGGTGGTGTGAGAGGCGTCTCACACCCACCACCTGGTACACCAACGATGGCCTCCAGGCGCAGTGTGGATGCCACCATGGCCAGGAGTGTGTCCTCCTCCTGCTGCTGTGATGTTTGCGGGCCACCACTGGTACACATCCTGTCGCATAGCCACAGTGCCTCCTCCTCCTTCACCCAGTGCAACAGGTTGCTGCAGCACTTGCGCACTGCTTCAGCCATCCTACCATGACCACCGACTGCGTTCACTCCAGCAGTCACCTCTTCCTATGCCTGGTGCACCACCGCATCTGTGGCCCTGTGCTGCCACAGCACTTGCTCCCTCTCCTTAACACCATGCATCAGGGTATTCAGTTCCTCCTGGGAAACGAATTCTTTCAGGCCGTGCCACACTACCTATGGGAGAGATGGAAAGGGACATGTGTTACCAGTTGTGGCGTGCCTGTGTTGCGTCGTGCATGCACAACAGCATGTGCATGCCACCACCTAGAGTGGCACAGGTTGCATGGATGTGGAACTGGCCAGCATGTGTGTGTGTATGGTGCATACAGCCACAGTGTGCTGCAGCCACCCCTGTGTGCACTGTGCCACTGGACGACTGTCGGTGTCCGGACGTCATGCACTGGACCCACAAGGGCACTGCCCTTGCTCAGGGCTAATATGTGTACCCCAGGATGGGGACACCCCAACAGCCATCACCTGGCACTGTACAGTGCCCCCTAGGGGACATAAGCACTGCACGCAGGATGTGGACACAGAGAATGGTACGCATACAATGGCAGGCTACCAGGCACAGGCCACATGGTGCTGTCGACAGCACACTGCCGGGACCCTGTGACCCCTGGGCTGTAGCTGTGTACCACCATCAGAGCATTTGGGACCCTCCATGTCCCACATCCAGGGTGACAACTGACGGGCCATGGACCCCATGGCAGTGAGCCACTGTTGTGGGGCACACCCGCACTCCGTGCTGGGGCTGCCCCCCCGCCCCTGCCTGGCACCCACAGTGTGCAGGCAGTCCTGCATGGTGCAGACTGATGCAGAAGCACGGGCATGGTGCACAGGCCAGTCTGCTGGACTGCCGGCCATATGGCTATGTGCACCATTGTGCAGTACCGTGCTTGACTCTGGTCCTGCAGTTGGCAGACCTGTCCCCAGCCAGTACAGCTGTGGACTGCAGGTACGCAGAGCGTATGCCCTGACCCTGTGTTGTGCCAGTGCTATTCCAACAGTTCTCCAGTGACTATACAGACCTGCCTCTCGCTGCTCTGCCTCCTGTTGCATGGCTCCTTCAGCACTGTCTGTTCTACTGCAGTATCTGCTTTATGCTGTATTTCCACAACACCGGTGGAGCACTGATTGCCCTTTTTATAGCCCAGCCAGGCAATCCAGCCTGTTATGCATGCAAATCATCGGTTAATGATACGCTAATCACAGTGTTTGCACCATGCATGCACAAATACCCTCATTTGCATATGCCGGTCGACTATGGGCCTGATTAGCGCCAGGCTAACAGCTTAGCGCTGTACAAACGTCAGTGCCGGGATATAAGGAGGACAGTGCCGCGCTGGCCCGGTAGGGCAGCGCTATGTGGCATAGCGTGACCACCACGCTGCACTGATTGCTGAAGGGTCCTGGGTGTGGGAAAAGTTGTGTTGTGCAACAGGTGGCAGGGTATCTGTTCTGTGTGGGCAATGCCAGGACGTGGAAGGCAGCGAGCTTTTGTGCACAGGGACAGGTGCTGGGGGGAGGTGGAGACTGCCAACCTTGTGCAGCTTGTACAGCAGTGGCACAGACGGCTGTTTGGGGAGGTCAGAGAAGGTGACCTCCCACGGCATCCATCACCAGGTAGCTCACAGAGTGGACGGGCATCCAGAGGGATGCTGAGAAGTGCCATCACAGGTACACGGACCTGCACTGCCGCCAGAGGGGCCAGCTGGAGGCGTTCAGATGCATGATGCGTGAGGGCACTGTGCCGGTGCCAGGTGAGTGCATAAGCATGTTGCACATGGCCACAGCCTGTGTCGTGGTATGCCTGTGTGCAACTGCATGTGCCTGTGTGTGTGTGTGTGTGTGTACGTGCGCACACTGGTGTGCGCACAGGGGTGCAGGTGTGCAGGGCAGTGGGTCACATGTGGCACAGCTTGTGGGGCATGTTGGGGTGCACAGTGGTCCAGAAGGGCAAGGCCACCACATGGGCGGTGGGGCATGCTACAGGCCCGTCCTGCAGCCTTCACCAGTGTTGTGCAGGGGTGCCGATGCATGGACACCAGACTGCCTACACAGGTGTGTGTGCCTCCAGTCGCTGTGCCCATGCAGTCTGCACAGTTGCAACACTGGGCCCACATGCCTACATGCCCCTGTGTGCCTGGTGCATGGTCAATGGGTCATGGGTACACTGTGTGAGTGTCCCCTGCATGCCATCACTGTTTCTGGGCTGCCCTGCATGTGCGGTATCTTAGTGGTGGGTGTGTATCTTGCTGTTGCGATTGTGGTTCTTGCTGTGCATTGCAGTAATGGTGCTTTTTCCCCTGTCCACTGTAGAGCGGACCGTGCAGCCCAGTGCAGGGAGAGGGGGCCTGGAGCTGTCCCAGGCACCAATCAGAGGCAGCCCCAGGGTGCCGGCCATGCAGCAGCGGGGCCCAGGAGAGTAGCTCTGAGGCCAGGGGCCTATTGCATGAGTACATCTCAGTCTTCATTTGTGCTGTGCCTCTGTAATGTGTTGTTCCATCACTGGGCTGTCATTGACTGTGCTGGGGGTTTGGCCACCTTGGTTGTCATGCTGTTGCTGCTGCTGCTTTCTGCTGTATTGCGCAGCTCTGTTTCTTGGTGCTGGCAGTATCTGGATGTCTGGATGCCATGCCCTGTGATGGGGGGACAGTATGTGCCAGTGTCGGCATGCATGGCTGGCATTGCCATGCTGTCCGCATTCAGCGCTGGCTATGTTTGGCTGGTCACCTGCCATGTGGTTGTTCTGACTGCAGGACACTGTGCACATTGCTGTACGTGGGCCATGTGTGGCAGCATCTGTTTGTCCTCACCTGCAGGTGTGTGTGCCCTGTGGGCTTGCAGCTCCTGCAGGTCGGTTATGCCCTGGCATGGGTTGGCCATTGGACGCCCACCATGCCTGCAGTGCGCTGCCCCTGCACCCCTGTTGTTTGCTGTTGCACACTGCTGTCTGGTACGTTGCCTTCCGACTGTGAGCAGCATGTCCCGACGTTGTATCCCATGTGCGTGTTGTTGTGTGGCCCACACCCACCACCATTCGGGGGTCTGCCTGTGTGTCTGCACTCGCTCACTGTCTGCAGTGCTGGGGTGGGTGGTGCTGTCCTTGCCTTGGTGTTGTCAGGGCCTGCATCTCCATGTGTGTAGGTTTTCGGGTTTTTGCCTGTGTCTTCCAAGCCTTCCCTGACGGCAACAGTCGGTTATGCCTACCATTGTGTTCCTTGGCACCACATGGGCATGGCTGTCGGGACATGCTGTCCATCCCTGTCTGGCCACCTCTGGCTGCAGTTAGCCTCCTGGCTGGTTTACCATACTCACATGCTCCCCCCTTCCTCTTGTAGGTCCACTCCGATCCTCACTGTGGGCTACACAGCCAGAGGAGTCCGGGGGCAGCGAGGACCTCCTGCGGAGATTCATACGCCTGCAACGCACACTTATAGAGCAGCAGGCAGTGCTCATTGCTGAGACCCGGAGGGTGGCCACTGTTCTTAAGGCACGTCTGCCAAAACCTGCAAGCTCACAGCCATAACCTGCGGCAGCGCACCTTTATTTACCCTGCACCCCCCCCAACCTGGACTTTGCTTTCTGTTGCCACCCTTATCCCTCATTGTTTGTGCTCATATCCCCATCCCTGCCTGTTACTTTGCTTGGCTGAATTCCTCCACTGTTGTACATATGTTTATCTTTGTATTTACCTTTGTTGCTGATGTTCACTTGTTAGTTGTAGTTTAGTCACCGTTGTAGTTTAGTGTGTAGCTGTAGTGGTAGCAGAGTTTGTTGTAGGTTCTGTAGAGGTAGTTGTAGTGTTAGTCATAGTAGTAGTTGTAGTTGTAGTCATAGTTGTAGGTCCTGTTCATGTGCATATAGTGTTTTGAGTAGGTTTCCTTTTACATTTCTAGTCATTTTACATTACATTGCTGTTTGATTTGATTGTGTTATTCACCTGTTGCATACCTGTTTCTGTTCCTTGCGTCACTTGTATTATATATACCTTTTTCATACTTGCACTGTGTTTGTACGCTGGGCAGTGCTAATCTCGGCCAGGGGCAAAGCTTTGAATATCTGGCCTAAGATGTTTATTTTAAAGACATTGTCAGTCAACTGGCGTGACTGAAAAGCCTAAATAGAGAGCAGGGAACACACATTGTCCTGTGATGACCAGACAACTTTTGCTGGTAGTCTGAAATATTTTGTAAAATGCTAGTACTCTACCTTCTGTAGCAGTGAGATGTGAGGATACATTGATCAAATGTGACAAAACAGACCTATTTGGGAGATTCTCAGCAGCCCAGCAGGGTGGACTTTCACAATAATAACTTCTGTAAAGGGAGCTGGGTTCATTAGTACACAAAGGCTCAGAGACAGAATGTTTTGACTGCATCTGACTGGCACTATGTGAAAATGGTGAAGTCAAGGATAGCCAGGTCAAAAACTGCACAGGAAAAAACCCATCTCAGTCAAAAACAGCCCCCAACGAAAACGCCATCAGCAACAACACCAGTGGTAGCGGTCCAAAAACACACTGATGACTGTTATCATGACTAACAAATATCAAGTACACTGAGTTTTTAGGGCTCCACCTCCCTTAATTTCCCCAAAATTACTGTAGAGCTATTAATGTTCGCGTAAAGTTTATATCGCGCACCTGCGTTGGAATCTGTGATTGCACAAATGTAATATCGCGCATTGCTACTGGCTGACATTAAACAGTGTCATTTAATGCCATCTACAAATGCAGTACCTTTCCTGTCCTCTAACAGCATTACTTGCTTTATCTGCTGTATCTGCAAAGATGTCACTTGTGAAATGGCTGAAAACCCCACAAAAACCAACTAAATGGGATTTTGCTGCACTTCAAGCGACCGACATTGACACTGAGCTACTAAGTGTCACTGCAGGTGTATCTAGATTGATGGCAGAAAATGTTGCACAGGAGACTGCTTCTGCATCTCCTCCAAGTAAAAAATGGAAGCTTTTTCGGGCAGTCTATTCACCAGAGGTCAGGCTTGAGATTGGACAGTATGCCGTTCAACACGGCGTAATGAATGCAACCCGATTTTATGAGTCCAAGTACCACTCCAAAATTAATGAAAGTACAGTCCGCATTTTCAAAAGAGATTACATGGAGAAGTTAAAACTTAATCCAGACCCTCAAGCGATAGAAAAAAAGTCTTCCTATTAAACCAAGGGACAGGTCACCTCTCCTTATGGAAGATATTGAGACAGAATTGCGAGCTGTCATAAAGGCTTTATGAGCTGAGGGTGCAGTTGTCAATCACCCTATTCTAGCAGCTATAGCCACAGGCATAGTTAAAACAACCCACCCTCAAATGTTGGCTGAAAACAGTGGAACCCTCTCCTTCTCTAGTCAGTGGGCGTGGCTATTCCTGAATCGTATGGGATTCAGTAAAAGAAAGGGTACTAAAGCTGCGAGAAAGACTCCTGCTGATTTTCCTGAGCTGAAGGCACAGTTTTTGCACCGTATTGCTACAGCCGCTACAGAGTGGTATGCTGAGCAGATTTCAGAGCAGCTGAAGGTGGGGAACAGCAGCTCCATTAAAGTGGATCTGAAATCAGCTTTACTTAAAGTACGCCATGCACAATGGCTTGTGACAAGCAGAGCAAAGCTTTCTACCCGCAAGAACAACTGTGTACAGGGTTTTTGCAAGGCAGGGATACTGGAAGCACACAGTCACTGTTTAGATGGTAACTCTACTTACAGTACAACTTTATTGCATTCTGCTATCCTTGTTGTTGTCTGTCACAAAATGATCATCCATCCTTTATTTTCAGAACAAGGGAAGTTGACTCACCAAGTTGAAGCGAAGACAAAGAAGCGGTGAAAGAAAAGTTGGTGTCTCGACATCGTCACCGAGAAAATAAAGAAAACCTGTCAACCGTCGAATAATCCTTCACTGTGTGTTGCATGTAAAACAAAAAAAAATTAAAAAAAATTGCACCACAGAATGTTTCACAGTCTCACTATTTGGCAAAACAGATGATGAAAATACTTTCACGTTCTGTACTGTGAACGCCGACTGAAGTGAACGCCGTTCCCCTAAAAACAGTACCACGTGGTCGGCTGAAAACTGAAAGGAATGATCGCTGTAAAACTAATATCGCACTTAAAGGGAAAGCGCGATTATAGTGATATTTCTTTTACAGCGATCATTAATAGTTCTACAGTAATATAATTAACTCCACGTGGGTTGGGAAGGTGGAATTTAGGGATGTGGAGAGACTTGTGGGGTGGGTTACATCAGTGAGGGGACAACATACAAAAAATAAAACTTGGGGGAACAGAAAACATAACAATCGAGAGACTAGGAACAGAACCCTGGTCTCTGGCTGTCCACTGCCCAAGCTGCTTGTACCTTAGCCCTCTCCACCACAGGAGCAGCTTGGTGAGGTACCACACTGTTAGTTACTTGTCTACTTCCTCCCCTCTGACAGCAGCTGCAGGGGTAGCAGTAACTGACTTGTGGTACACTATGTTATCCCTGTAGCTGTCTAGTCAGACGCTATTCTAGAAGCGTGTTTTTTCACTGCACTATTATGGAAACTACATTTTCACCTGGTACACAGCTGACCACATTCTCTCAGATGCTAAATAATCTTCGAGATGCTAAATAATCTTTGAGAGGAAGTTGGGTCCCTGAGACACAAAGGTCAGATAATATCACAAGGTAGGTATCATCCAAACTTCCGGACTGAAGCAGTTTCAGCTAGTCAGATGAACTTGGATATGGGGACGTGACATCACAGCCTTGCTTGACCAAAGCAGAAGGGAAAGCATGAAAGGGAAGGAGTACAAATGCATTAAACCAGTCATTTTTCTCTCTGTTCACTTTGATAACTATGTGAGAGGGTTCAAAGGAAAAAGTCAGACTATGTCTGTAGAGAGACAAAGCCTAGCGTGGACAGTCAGGTAAGAAGACCTTGTAATTGGTAGAAAAGATAGAAGCATTTACCTGCACAAGTATACAAGCTTCCATTTTTCAGTCCTGTACGTGTACTGTTGTTTGACTATGTGTAAATAGTGTAAATACCTGAATATTACTGCTGTATTTGGACAGCTAGTGTTCAGTAATAAATTAGTTATTTTTTCTAAGACTTGAGTAACTGGTTGTTTGAGACTCAGTCTCTGAGGAAAGGGTCTCTGGATAAAGGGGTACATAGTAAAAGTCTTTTAACAGAGAGTGTATAGTGTATCCTACACAGAGCAGAGACCTTCACTACAGGGAGTCTAAAGGGTAGAAGGTGGCAGAAAAGGGTCATCAAAGCACTGGGGTCCATGCTCTTGCTAATGATGGAACCCTGACTATAGTGATGCTGCTCCAGATGATGTCAGTGGCAAAGGCCTGAGAGAGGGGGGAGACGAGAGAGAAGGAGAACAAGATGCCCACTGGGGACTGGCTGGTGCTTTGACCGTTAGAGTAACACAAACTGCACCAGATCACGTGATGTGCTCTGCTCCATAGCAGCTTCTTCTGCTGGCTCCTGCCTCCCCTCTAACTCATCTGCTGCAATCTACAGTTTTCTCCTTCTAACAAACCACAGTTTCAGAAGATCTCCTCTGCTGCCTGCCTACTGCAACTAAGCATTCAGTTTTGGAGCATCGTGATCGGTGATTCAAGCCGCGATGGAAGCTGAAATGAAGACGGCTTACCTAAGCAGCGCCTCCAGCCTCTCTTGAGAAGCAAGCCAAAAAGCCCAAGCAACACTCTCAGCAGCCTACAAAGCAGCACAGCTGTTCCACTCACAGAAGAAAGATTCCTTCAGGAGTGGTTGCCTTTTAAGGAATCGCTTGCAGACATCGCAGCCGAGCTGAAATCAATCCAGGGGGATATGGGGGACCTGGGCCATAGAATCACCAACTCCAAAGCATGCACCGCATCACTAGAGAACTGGAGTGGTAAAACTGAACCTGAGATAATCAAATTAAGGCAACAACTCACTAAACTGCAACTTAAGATTGAAGATCTTGATGGGCGATTCCACAGAGACAATATACTGATTTTCAGCATCCTGGAGGCTAAAGAGGGCTCCTCAGCAATTTAATTTGTACAGAAGCTCTTACCTAAAATTGCAGGACCGTCACCTCACAATCCAACCTACCTCACTGAAAGGGCCCACCGCTCCCTCCGACCACGGCCACCAGACTCAGCTCCCCCAAGGCCCATTTTTGTTAGATTTTTAAATTATCTGGAGAAACAACATGTCCTGTCACAAACCAGAGAATTATAGTCTATCCTGTGGGAGGGGAAGCATTTACATTTTACACAGGATTTACCCTTGGAGACCCGACAGAAGCATGCAGAATTCCACCCCATCATGAGTAAGCTCATTGCTGCTGGCCTAAAGTTTAAAATGGCTTACCCTGCTTGCCTACAAACCCACATACAGGGAACCTGGCACTCTTACAAATCCCCAACCCAAGCTCCATCACACTTAGAGAACAAACTGCCAGCTCTGTTTAAGGTTCCTTGAATGAATCTCAGAGGGCAACCTTTTCAATCTGGTCCAATTGTTTTGGGATATACTTATCGTAGTGGTGTATATCTCAGGATGTCGGTTGTTGGTCAGGATGGACAGTTGTGACCCATTGGATGTTTGCAGTTTGCTTCCTTTTTATGTTTGCTTGCGCACATGCACAAGAAACATTATGCGGCAGCTTAGGAGAGAAGTGGATTGTGGAGGTGCTGCACTGTGGCAGCCAACGGAGGCACTGCATTTGGGGGCTTGGCACTGGTGGATCAATGGAGGCACAATGTGCCAATAACACTGGTCTCCAAAAGTGCCACCAAGTAGAAGCGTTTTTGCCGCTGCAGTGAGGGGTCACCTCATCATTGCAGTGTCATCCATTCCGCTGCAATGAGGGAGCGACCCGTCATTGCAGAGCGGTACCTTCCTAAGTGTAACAATAAATTAAACATGGCGGCTTGCCACCGCCACTGCCTCTTGGCCCCTTGAAAGCCAATTGGGGGTGGCCAATCCCCCTATCGGCAGCCCCCGACCCAGTTAATTTGCTGACGGGGGGGCCTCTCCCCATCGGCATGATGTAACCCCCTCCCCCATTTGTTGTGTGCCGTGGGGGTGCCCAATCCACCTCAGCATCATGGCCCCCCAAAAAACAGTCATTCTTTGCCAACAGGGGGCCCAATCCCAGTTGGCTTCAGTACCCCTACCCCAAAAAAGGCAGGTGGCACACTGGGAGCCCACCCCAGTGTGCTGGAAACAAGCCTTGGAAAAAAAACCTTCCTGCGATGTCTTTTTATTTACTTTTTTATCTCCCTGAAACAAAAGAAACGGTCCCACGCTGGTCGCTGTCCTCTCCTCCCAACCTGCACCCACCCTTTGCACACTCGACTCCCCACACCGTCTCACCCCATACTTACCTCCAGAGCCTGGCGCGATGATCTTCGGTGGACCGGGAACACGTCTGCACTCTTCAAAGCCGACCGTGAACCGAAGAAATGCCGGTAAGCTGTATAATGGCATAAATAGGGTTTTTTCAACTTTGGTGCATATCTCAGGCATTTTTGGGGAATTTTGAAACCAAATGTTCAACACGTGGCTATTAGGAACCCTCCTCATGAATTCAGGCACTGTCATGGCGTTATTCGGTCCCAAAAGGTGATTTTGCAGTGACTGCGCAGAATCACCTTCCAGGACTGAGTAACAAAATGATAGTGCCAGTGTTCATGAGGTGGGCTCTCAAAAAGCCTATGTTGCAAATTTGGTGAAAAAAATCCAAAAAATTACTGTTTTACGAGCGTGCGTTGCGCAGTTTCCACACACGCTCGTAACTTTGCAAATTTGTAATATTTTCACTCCAGATTTTCAACATTGCCATTTGTTTCACACTTCCTTATGAACAGTACAGCTGCCATTTTTCACATCCTGACCGAAATGTGGTTTCGCACTACCGGCACAGAATAGCGCGGTTGCTGTGGGAAATCAGTGTTTGGGACACATTAAGAAAATCACAGTGACACGGTTCATGAGAAAAGGTCCTAAAGTACCTATGTTGAAAATTTGGTGAAGAAAGTCCATAAAATGACTGTGTTACGAGCATGCATTGCGCAGTTTCTACGCATGCTTGTAACTTCGCGGATTTGTAATATTTTCACTCCAGATTTTCAACATTGGCATTTTTCCACACCTCCTTATGAACAGTACTGCTGTCATTTTTCACATCCTGGCCAAAATGCGTTTTTGCGCTTCCAGCACAAAATAGCGTGGTCACTGTGGGAAGTCAGTGTTCGGGACAGATTAAAAACAAATCACAGTGACACTGTTCAGGAGCAGAGATGCTAAAATGCCTATGTTGAAAATTTAGTGACAAAAGTCCATGAAATGTGTGTTACAAGTGTACATTGCGCAGTTTCCATGCACCCTTGTAATTACGCGCATTTGTAATATTTTCACTCCAGATTTTCAACACTGGCATTTTTTCACACCTCCTTATGAACAGTACAGCTGTCAATTTTCACATCCTGCCCAAAATATGCATTTACACATCTGGCGCAGAACAGCACGGTAGCTGTGGGAAATCAATGTTTGGGACAGATTAAGAAAATCATAGTGACACTGTTCATGAGCAGAGGTCACAAAATGCCTATGTTGAAAATCTGATGAAAAAATTCCACTAATAGACTGTGTTACTCACATGCGTTGCGCAGTTTCCACATAAGCCCGAAAGTTCGAGTATTTTTAATGTTTTCACTACAGATTTTCAACATTGCTATCTCTTCACAGCTCCCTATGAATGGTACAACTGTCATTCTTCACATCCTGCCCAATCTGTGTTTTCGTACATCTGGCACAGAATGGCACGGTCACTGTGGGAACTCGAAGTTCAGGTCACATTAACAAAATCACAGTGCCACTGTTCATGAGAAGAGGTCCCAAATGCTTTCCTGAGGTGGGGTCACAAAAAGTCCATGTTGAAAATTTGTAGTGTAAATACCAACAAACGCCTGGGGCATTAGGGTGTCTAACCATAACGTCCCACCCTGTACAGACCGACAGGCATCAGAGGTGTGCCTTTGGATTGCCGACTGTAATGCTCATGCCATTCCACCCCCACCCTACCATCTTGCAGCCAGTGACAGGCATTGAGGTGTGCCTTGAACTCTTCGGCCTCACAGTTCACCCTGTTCTCCTATACTGCACCCATTTCAGTGTATGTCCTTATGGAATGGGGTGACTGTACAGCCGAACACCCCAAGGCACACCTCAACATGTGTCGTTGTCTGCAGGATAGGGTGAAGTGAAATGTCATGAACGTTATGGGTGATGACCCAAACGCATACCCCATGGCCTGTCCGTCTCTGCAGGGTGGAGGTGGAGTTGGGGTTGACATGAAGTTCAACACTTCACTGCCATTTTAATTCTGTATCTCTCTAACTCCTGCATTTCCAATGCTAATACCAGCAAGCAAACATTCGGCATTTACAAATGCTTGCTAGTTCCTGGGATGGTCGCCTGAACTTTGGAGGGGTCTGACCCTTAATGTGTGGCGCCATCGGCTTAGTTCACTACCCGGTTGACTCGGAATACCACATCACTGAAACTACCCAGGAACTGTTCTGACTGGGCTACCCCTTCCAGAGGCTCGATTTCGCAACAGACTGGCTCTACAATCTTTTGGTTCCCTGTTGGTCTAAACCATTTACAGGGTTGCTACAAAGATGACCTCTTCCTACAGGAAGTTTGGACATTTGTGGGTTTGCCTAATTGGTTAAGAGGTTTACTGGGGGTTTCTTGCTTTGTGGTCACTGGTGGGAATACAGGATCCACTGCTTTACTCCGTTTTTATCCCTAATACCTCTCTCTACTCCCGGTCCTTGTTCTTGACCCCCCCCCCCCGTGGCATGCTCCCGGGGTGTTCTGTACCAATTCCTTCCTTGATTTACCTTTTCCTTCATGCAGCTGCATCCTCAACTTGATTCTATCTGATGTTTTCTCCTCATCTTCTGGATCTATATCTATCTAGTGGATTCAGTGTCCCCCCCAGGGACCGTAAACTCAGATTAATAACCAGGTCAGAATTGAATAACTTCTTTCTTACTGATTGTTTTGCTCTACGCTGTAGGCTGTATTGTCTGATTTAATTAATGCAGGTATCTGGTTGGATGGGAGGATGGGGTGAGTGGGGTTGGGGGTCAAAAGGGAAGAAAGTCCTGCGGTGGTAAATGAGCCTCATGTCCTGGTTTGAGGGGGGATTGACCTAATTTCTGTTACCCTCATTTTTCATACTTTTCTAGATAGAGACCTGGGAGGTCAAGTTACTAATTGGGAATGGGGTACTGGTTTCACCTGTAACCCCCTTGCAAATGGGGGTTCCCAAAAATCTTCCAGGAGCTTGCTTAAATGCTTCAAGCCTGAATGGTGTTTGGCGTTTAAGCCATTTATCTGTGAGTGCTTTTAGAGCCTCTGGTACTGTCTCTTTAAGAGCTGTCTGCTTGCAGACATAATTAGTTTGTATGGTGGGACTGTGTGTTTTCCTGCTTGAGTCCCGCTCGAGCTACTGCCAAATCGCTCTATGTTTCTGCCATTGCTAAGTGGGCAGAAGGAGCACTCTTCAAAGATATAAATGTTTGCTTGTAACCTGTTAGAGTAATAATGAAAATGCAGTTTGATTTAACCTGCTTTCTTGTAGCAAGGACAGTGCAGAGCAAGCTCCCTCATGTTGGTTCTGAACTGCTGAATTGGACCAATCATGGCGGGATCCTTTAAAACCGAGCCGCTCTGGGCGAATCAGAACTTGGACTCTCCTCTGGAGCCTGCTGTAAGGGAATTGTAAGGGCAGTGACTCTGGGAAATGTAGTTTTGACTTTGGCGCCTTTTTCCCACCAACTGGGGGAGTTTATTGTGAGTGACAGCTAAACCAGCCAACAACTGGGAGGAACTCAAAGGAAGTGCCTGGTTTTGTCTGCTGAAGTTTCAGTTTAGCTTTGGCAGTGAAGAGTCAAGGAGCTCTGTGCTTCTTCGGTGTGCAGTTCAGCGCGGGAAATGCATGCAAGGCCCCAAGTTTCGGTCTGCAGCTTGTGCAAGCGCTTGTTCGGACTGAATCCGACCTGTGAAGAGAATAAAGGAGATCTGAAGAGTAGAAATCAGGCTCACCCTGTAGAAGACTGGAGAAATTGCTGAATCGCGCACGGTCTGTCAGGAACTGAACCTGCTGTGTGTTCTCCCGGGTATTGTGCTGTAATTGCGATCAGGATAGAGAAGCAGCCTGCCTGGTATAGTACTTTCTTTTTACATATAAATGTGTGTAGTGCTTGTGGGAACTCATGTTTCAAATCCCCTGTACAGTGAACTGAGTGCATGAAGCTGGAAGTAAACCCCAGCTTAATCCAGACTATATCTATTTGCTCCAAACTGCAGTGGGGTCCAGTCACAAGGACCTTGCCCACATGGTCTGCTCCTCCTGGCAGTCCAGGACAATCTGCCTGCCATCCAGTTCTCAGCATTGAGTTTGTGAGTACAAAGCAGGGTAGCTCCCTGCCATCTGTTTATCGAATTGCAAGTGTGTTATCTAATTGTTGTGTTTTATTTCTTCATGAACTGAGCCATCCGGCTCCAGATTACAATTGGGTATTGTGCAAGTGTTTTTTCATCACAGGGCCCCAACCAGCTGCATCAAATAGGCTAGCCTTCTATTGCCTGGGTACCCAGAGACAGTGACTTATAGGTTAGGCCTGTGCACAGTGCCCTAGTATCGATATATATATTTATATATTAGAGTGGTAAGCTAATTAACCTGATTTCCCCCAGTCCTTGTTATTCCCCCCTAACTAAATCAGATCTGTTTGTTTCAGCAAAGTTACACTGCCTGAGGTATTCATTTATGTTACAGTATTGTACTGTGCTTTTTGCACTGTATCATCTTGTTTTACAGGGGGTCCCCAGAGTCCAGCTGACCGAACCAGTCCTGGGGGTAAGTGTATATTGCAAGGGTACTGTGACTGACTTGTGTGGGCCACTAGTGGGAAGAAAGGGGGGTTGCAGTGACCCAGAGGGCTGTGACCAAGTCATATTAGACTGTCTTAACCCCGACCTCTGGGTGGAGGCACCCGCCATCAGATCCAGGCCCCTTAACCTGTTAGTGGCAAATCAGGCAGGGGTAGTAGCCCTTGGGATAGCGCCACCTAGGGGTTACACACCACTATGCTGTTATTTTATTTTCATTTTAATCCTTCCCAGGGTCCTTTTCTCAATCCACCACCTAGACCCCCGAACAGAGAGGTAAGAGCATACAGGGGCTTAAAGGGATGATCCTTAAGCCTCACTCCATATGTCCTTTCCTGGGGACTCAGGTTGGCTGCAGGGATCAATGTATATAGTTTGGGGATGGGGAAGGGTGAAGTTTCTGGGATAAAGATCCTGTTACCATTTTTAGGATTATGTGCATTAAGCTAGTTATTGGTAGGGGGCGGGGGGAAGGGAAAGATGGTGTCTCACCTCATACGGCATAGGGGTACAGTTGGAAGTTATAATGTTATTCTGTTTAGTAATTACTGTTCACAGCATATAGGTGTTATACTACTTCTTGGGTTGAAAATGTTGTGGGTGGGTTGGGCAGGAGTTGCTTGAGAGGGGTGGAGGTGGGTTTGTGGGGCTATGTATTAATGTTTATGCTAAGATTTTTTTAACCTTGTAATTTGTGTGGGAGGGCAGGGGAGAAGGAGGGGGGAGGGATGCGGAGTATACTTTTCAACTGTTGTCTACCTGTACAACCATTTCAAATGTTGTGAAAATGGCTAGCAATCTAATCAAGTTTTCAACCTGGAATGTCAGAGGTATTAGACAGCAGCTTAAAAGGTACCAAGTTCTAAAACATATGTCCCTTCTTCATGCTTATATTACGTTTATCCAAGAAACACATCTTCTTCCCCAGTAGGTGAATAGACTTCATAGGCAGGGTATTGGACAAGTATTCACCTCTGGGGATTCAACCTCAAGTAAAGGGGTAGCCATTCTTGTGAATCATTCAATCTCCCTGCAAGTGAACCAAGTTATTGCTGACCCATGGGAAAGATACATATTAATCAAGGGCATTTTTGATCGCCAGGAACCAGTTCTGGGCAGTACTTATGGTCCAGTGGGAAGTGACCCAGCTTTCTTTATGGACTTAGCTGACAAACTGACCCCATTTCTTTCTCTCCCTCTGATTTTGGGGGGGCTATTGGAACCTCCCCCCACTCAAGATTTGGACCGATCTAACTACTCCCTCAAACCACTTTCAGCTGCATAACGAGCCTTGCAAGAGTTTATAGACATTACAGGTCTCTATGATCCCTGGAGAGTTTTTAATCTACAGTCCCACACCTACTTCTTCTACTCAATGGTACATCACACCTCCTCTAGACAGGACTATGTCCTTATCAGTCGCTCTCTTCTTCCTGGTCTTTGCAATGCTGGTATAGAACCCATTATTCTTTCTGATCATGCAGTGGCTTGGTCAGTACTCACCCCTGATAAAGACCTACAACAGGACACGGCTTGGAAATAAACACTTAACTTCTTAAGGATGACCACGTGGTCTCTAGAATTTCACCTCTTATCCAATCCTTCATTTCTTCTAACCAAAATATGGTACTGAGGGTGTATCACAAATGGTGCACATTAAAATGTTTTTCACGAGGGGAATTTATCCATCTGGCCTCCACTCGAAAGCATCGTAGAGAATCAGAAGCCCTTTCCTTACTCTCTCAAATCCGTATCTTAGAACAATCTCTCACTCCCACCTCCTCTCTGGATTCATTGCAGACCTTGATGTCTCTTCGAGATAAATACTTCACCCTTTTGCAGGAAAAAGCAGAATACTCAATTTTAAATACTCAATCTCAGTATATAGAACAAGGAGAAAAGGTGGTCTGGTTGTTAGCTCTCCGTCTTCGGAAGCTGAAGGCATCTAGAATCAGTCCCTCTATCCCGGCCCCAGACGGTTCCATAAAGACACTCCCCAAGGACATTGCATCGGCATTGAGCAATTCTACTTTACCTTATATGCTCAACGCGTATCCCCACCGACTCCTGATGAAACATCTTCCTATTTAGACTCTGTGACATTACCTCACCTCTTAGATCACCATCAGGCCCTCCTATCTGCCCTCATCTCCTTGATAGAGGTGGAAGCTTCCATAAATAGCCTAGCACTCAACAAAGCTCCTGGTCCTGATGGCTTTCCTTTGAACTTCTACAAACTCTTTCTCAAAGATTTAGCCCCTCTCCTGCTTCACCTTTATCACTTTATGATATCATCTGAATTATTAGACCCTTCACTCCTGGAAGCCACTATAGTCCTCCTCCTCAAACCAGGTAAGCCACCCACTTGTCCCGCGCATTATTGTCCTATTTACTTATTAAATTGTGACATTAAAATCCTAACTAAAATTCTAGCCACAAGGATCGAGAAGGTATGGTCATGTTTACTCAGTCTGGAACAAGTTGTCTTTGTCTCTGGAAGGTCTTCTGCCAATCATCTCCGTAAGATATCCCATTTCTTTCAAGTAGCTAGCTCCTCTCCCCATGGCTCTGATCTCTCTCGACGCCAAAAAGGCTTTTGATAGAGTCGATTGGTCTTTTCTATGGTTGACCCTACAGAGGATGGGCTTCCCTCCTTCTTTTCTACAATGACTTCAAGTGATTTATTCCTCTCCAATGGCTACAATCTATTGCAATGGCGTGTTCTCCTCCTCGTTCTCTCTCCACACAGGTACTTGTCAAGGATGCTCACTGTATCCCTTTCTTTTTAATCTATATTTGGAACCACTTATCTGACCCCTTAAATTTTCCCCCAGCATAAGTGGCATCCCTATTGGTAACTTATCACCATCTCTCTAGGTTTACGCAGACAATATATTACTCAATCTCTCAAACCCAGTTCCTTCTTTCACTGAGGCTCTAAGGATAATCAAAAAATTCAGTAGTTACTCTAATTACAAACTAAATCTTAATAAAACAGAAATATATCCTCTCAGTCAGTTGGTACACAGTCAAGAATTTGCCCCCTTTGGAATGAAGTGGTCTCCCCGATGTATCAAGTACCTTGGCATATTTCTAACCACTGATCCTTCCTTGATCCGGAAACTAAATTTAGAAGATCTATTGGGCATTATACAACAGGACTTGACACGTTGGAAAGATTAGCCAATTTCGTTATGGGGAAGAATATTATTAAAATGAATATACTTCCTAGGCTTTTTTATCCTTTAAATATGCTTAACAAATGGCTCCCTTTAGCCTTTTTTAAACATATTCATTCACTTATTACTTTATTATTCTAGCTGGACAAATCTCCTAGGTGCTCTTATCTCAAATTGGGGCTCCCTAAGGAATCAGGCGGATTGCAGTTTCCTAATTTCTTACTCTATTATTGGGCCAGCCATCTCCACAAGTGCGGAAAATGGCTTTCTACGCCTCAAGCTGTACCTGAAGATGACTACACTCCCATCTGGTTACAAACAGAATCCAAGCTAATCTCCTATTACAATCTGTCTCCTGCTGCTATCCTTTTTTCTCCCCGGAAAGCTCTCCCGGCTGTTGGGCTCCTCCCCGA
Source organism: Neoceratodus forsteri (assembly GCA_016271365.2). Lineage (NCBI taxonomy): Eukaryota > Metazoa > Chordata > Ceratodontiformes > Ceratodontidae > Neoceratodus > Neoceratodus forsteri. The sequence continues at coordinate 1,401,360,303 of CM057458.1, read as the reverse complement.
CTGGACCATCTATCAAAGTGTTTTCACAATTCTGCTTCTACTTAAAGGTTTCCCCATCCAGCAATTTCTCTCATCCTATCTTTTCTAACCTAAATATTAGGATTGGGGGCCATCCACTAGCTCCTGGCTGGCTTTCTATCCTTCCTGATCTTAGAGTGTCAGATTTTTATTCTCAGACTTCTATACTCACTTCTCCAGAATTATTAGCTAAATTTCGACTGGGTTCAATTAACGCTTTTAAGATTTATCAGTTACGGCACCTGTTAGCGCAACAATTTGGTCTTTCTTTAAAATCATCTCTAGTTGGTGACCTACTTCACCAGATGCAAGATCTAGCATCCAAACCCCATGGTGTCTCCTCTTTATATATGTACTTGCTAACCGCCTCCCAATCCTCTTCTTCGACCGACTCCCAGATATGGGAATCACTGATGCCAGATTTCACCTTTAACTGGCCAAGCCTTTGGAAGGATCTATACATTTATCTGACCCAAGATCGATTAAGACTTACCCAATACCATATTTTAAACAATATGTACTATACTCCAGTTAAACTAGCTAAGACGGGTCACCTCCCTTCCCCTACCTGCACCAGATGTGGCAAGGCGGAGGGTACCCTTTTATATGTTTTTTGGTCTTGTGAGAAGGTATCTTCCCTGTGGGTACTTATTGAAGCGTGGATGGACCCCCTTTTAGGGCTACATGGTCTCCTCTCTCCTGGTGTATGTATTATTGGTGATTACTCCCAGATTCAGGTCAAGGAGAGGAGATACCACATGGCTCTCATCTCCTTGGCGGTCAAAAAGCTAGTTCTTCGACACTGGTTGGACCAAGTATCCATCACATACAATGAATGGCTACACAAGCTCTCTTTCTCCCTACGTACAGAACATCTGATTGCTAGTATACATCATCCTTTGCCCCTGTTTAATAAGAAATGGGGTAAATTGTATGCCCTCTATTTGAACTGACTACCTTTTGTGCTCTCTCTGGTATTGCACTAGATGTCTTTCAGATACATAGCTTTATCTCATTTACTGGATCTATGGGCTACTTACTCTCAGGTATCATTACACACTCTGCAAGGGAAGGGGGGTATATAGTAGGGGTGGGGGGGGTCATTGTTTTTCCTGTTCTTTGTTTCTGATGTTTTGTACTGTTGTTGATTGTGGTACTTAGATAAAACCATAAAGCTTTTTTAATTAAAAAAAAAAAATGCACCATACCTGTAGCAGACTTTGTGAGTGGCTCTGTGGTCCACTCACAAAGCAGCTGCATCATAACACACATTGCCCCAAACCAGCAACAGAATCCATCGCTGGCCCAAAGCAGCTGCACCCTCACTCACATTGCACTAGATGACATGTAACAGACTTCAAGAGACCACTTAGAAAGCAGCAATGAGTGCAGCATCTGCCGTGGCATGTAACTATATTCCTTGCAATATGTCGTTTATTTTTGTGTTAAAACATGAGTTTAGAACTGTATTGTGCTTTGGCATTTAATTCTGATGGTTCACCAGGGTGCTGCTTGGGGGCAGTGCATGGAAGTGGGTGAGTTAGGACTCAAAAAACCCTAAAATCACATTTCCTTAGTTTTGTCATTTTTAAGAAGAATCCCTAACTTGTGCATTAATGTCTTTTGCTATGAATTTTCATTCTTTTTGAGCTAGAGAACCACAGTATCTTATTACATATGGCCCTTGGGCCACATACAAAGCAGCTGCATCATCACACACATTGCGCCACACCTGTAGCAGACTTTGCAAGAGGCCCATAACCCCAAAAATCCATCTTAGGTGTAAACTACTTTGACCCTTTATGTGGTCATGGGGGGGAATCTATTAAAGGTGTCCTCCAGGCTTCAGCCTAATATGTTTCAAATTCTCAAAGTTTGGGAATTTAAACATTTTTATGTGAAAACAAAAAGTCACTGCGCATACGCAGTTTGTGGGAGTTTGTCTTCCATGGGGATATTTTTACATGGCAATAACTTGGCAAATTTTTAACATATTAACCCCAGATTTTGGGGATCTCTCAGTTACCCCCTCCCCACAACCACAAATGGCCAGTGATAAACTGCCCCAGATGTGCTTTTGAAAGTGATACCGAAAACCCATTTCAGTGGTGATTTAACTGAGACCAGTTATAACATGTGGTTGTTAGAAGGGGGCCTGTTTGTGGCCACATTTCAAATTGTATGCCATCATGTTGTAAATTCACCAAGTTATGGTGAGTTGAAAATTAAGGGGGGAAATGCAACATGACGGTGTATATGCACAATGCACCTTTTTTGAGACATAGTTTCTTTTGGTTTAATGTCAAAATTGGGCACCCTAAATAGCGTAATTATAGCGTGATCGAAATAGTGTTGTTAAAAACAGCGTTTGCATACAATAGCATTTGCATATAATAGCGTTTTCCACCAATATAGGGCATATCAAGCCAGTTAAAAATTATGTTTCCATTTCTAAATTATTAAAAAGAGCCCCCCCTTTCATGACCCAAAGGTAAATGTCACTCCTGTCCTTTATTCATTCGCTCCCTGTTCTAACCACGATGCCTGAAATAAATTAGATCAGGCAACTGGGCTATGAACCTCAGTCCACAGGTCCGGAATGCAACATGTCATAGACGATTGCCTAAATCGCCACGTGAGGTGAGACTGGATTTGCCTAGCAGTCCTATGTACAGCCAACGAACAGTGCGCGGCAACCCCTAAACCAGAGTTACCATAAACCCCTAAACCCCACGCAACTTTTGGGCGGTGGCTTTGCTAGGAGCAGTTGACAGCAGTAAAAGAAGAAGAAGAAGGAACATCCTGCACCACACAAATATAAAATGGAAATAGCACGCCCTCAGGTGCTTAACGGGGTACAGGAGAACAGCTGCCTGAGCATCATAGGCCCATTTTAGGCCACGAAGGAGGGGTGACAATAGAAACAGAATCTGGGTTTGACATCCAGCTAGGGAACGGTTAGGTCTGTCATCCTCCACTAGGTGTTAGCAGTCTCCAGTCCTCGCAGCTTGGACAGTGGGAGTGCTGAATAGAAGAACACTACAAGTACCCTAACACTCAATGCACTACAGTTCAGCATCAGATATCGGCAGCCATAAAAAAGGATGGAAATTAAATCAGCACTAAAGGAAACAAACGAGTCAGTTCATCCTCTGCTAACCCAAAGTTACTACCACAGGATGCTCTAGAAGTAATATGGAGTTTTAAGGCAAGGAAGAGTGGGCAGTAGGCACGAAGTACAGCAGGAGCAAGTTTGATCGAACCCAGTTAAAAAGACTTAAACATGTTGTGGAGTCTGAAAACATTCAGTAATTGGGCATCCATCCCCGACAACTGCATACTTGATGGGCTACATTGCAGGGCGAGCAACACTGGGAGATTTGGCACCATTTTTAGGATAGGGAGGAGGGGTGACAATAGAAACAGAATCTGGGTTTGACGTCCAGCTAGGGAACCAGAAAAGATAAGTATGATTTTGGTGGTACTATTGTATACAAATGCTATTTTATACAAATGCTGTTTTCAACAATGCTATTTTGATCGCGCTACAATTGCACGCGCTATTTAGGGTTCGCGATTTTAACCGGATCCCGTTTCTTTTTCATAAAAACAAAATTAATCCCCCAAATGGTAACTTGTAAATTTATGTGGGACACATGTACCCTCCCTCCCAGAGGGAGAAGACCTGTCTTTGGGACATCCAATCCCTCTCCACTGGCCAGCCCTTGAACGGACCATGTCTGTTCCTGAACTCAGGTCACTGATGTCTTAGGTGGTATGGCACTCGGTGCCTCAGCCCAACATGCCACTGGGTATGCTTTCAACATTAGTTGTTTTTTTTTTTCTTTGTTTTTTTAATAAAAGTTTGGAAAGTGGGGTTATTGACTGTGGGGATGGGCTTCTGACCTCTATGGAAATTTGGGGGGGGGGCTGGTGCCAGCAGTGGGATAGGCTCCCAACTGCCAGCAATGTAATAAAATTGGGGGACCATGTCCATGATTTGGTACTTCACGAAAACAGCAGTTTGGAGTCATGAAAATGGGACTCCCCCACAAAACTGACATTCCTCAGATTCGCAAACACCCAATTATCTTTAAAACACTGAAAAAATATTCCGCACATATACAAAAACGGCACTTTATTATGCAAATAATCTTAAATCTATACATTTCCAATCAAACCAGTAAAACCAAAGGATTATCCTTGAGCCAGACTCAAATGAACTTGAAAGTTTCAGGTGTTAATTCCAAGTTATTTTTGTACTATTGGTGAGCAACAAAAAGGTCTTAAGTTCCATTTATTATGGATGTTTAACCTTCTAGGACTTTTAAACTTCTGATCCTGACTGTTATCAAATTTGCAGGATCCAGAGATCCTGGTATTAGCACTGGACAGGCCACATTTCAAGCTATTCTGTCCTGGAACAGCCACATTATTAAAGCAAACAGTCAGCACTAGGAGCCCCATATGCTAGAGAAGGACTGGTCCCAATCTGCATCTTGTGTGCAAAAACATTTTTTTTTACTTACATTTTACTGCTGTATAGTAGATTGTATCTCTCTGTTTCTGTTGACTTGCAAACTGACATTTTCTGTAACTACAAATCCCAGAATCCCCTGCAGCTGACATCAGAGCAAGACTGTAGCAGTCAGAGATTCTTTTTTTTTTAGCTATCTTTTTACTCCCTGTGGCTCCTGGTCAGCTGTACATCCCAATCTACCTCCCGGCTCACACCTCCGACATCAGGTCAACTTCCTCAATTCCCCCACAGCGGGGTGGTGAGGAGTCCCCAAGCTTGACTCATCTTACAGGATCCAGATGAGGAAGTGCCATTTGGGGTTAGGCCGCGGAAGTCAGAAGCTCATGCTGCTCGACCAGGAGCCAGTTTTCCTCACCAGAGATGAGGCATGCAATGAGGCCAGCAAAGGGAGCACGCATGCATCCACACGCGTTCCTCCAGGTGTCTGCCTCATCTCTGCCCCCTTCTGCAGTGTCGGTGCACTGCCCCCCAGCCTCAGCTAAGGGCCAGTTTGGAACTGGCCACTGGCCACTGGTATCCACCCTCCCCAGAGAAGGAGAGCAGTCCTTTGGACGCTCAATCTTTCTCCTCCCCTGCCAACCCCCAGTGGCCCATGCTCATTCTGGAACAGGGGTTACCAGCATAGTGCGAGGTAAGGCATCTAGCACCTCAGCCCTCAGCACCACTGGGCCAGCTTAGCAGTCAGAGATTCAATGTCCTGCAGTGTATGTTTAGGCAATAATATACAACAGGGTGTGAGTTGTGGGATTTACCGACATCTTGTGTGGTGTGTCACAAGGTGCAGCTGTGTGATTTTAACCACACAAGAAGTGTGTAATTCCTACTACTAAACACACCCTGAAGTGCATTATTGCAATTATAAATTAATCTGTATAAAAAAGTTTTAAAACTTAATTAGGTTCAAATAAAGTACACATTTGCTTAGTGGGATCTTTACCAGTAGTCTATTGCAGGATTCACTCACAGTCATATGACATGTTTTGGGCAATGAAGAAGAAGAATCAACATTTATATAATGCTTTTCATACACACTGCATCCCAAAATGCTTTACAAGCAATGAAAGACTGGTAGCGAAGTCCCTGAAAGTGTTGGGATTGCATTTTATAACAGAGCTTTTATTAGCTCTGGTCAGATGTTTGCGGTTCCTCTTGTTCTTCTGGGGCTAAATACAGTTCTCCAGGACCAGCAAACCAAAGATCAAAACTCTTTTACTGTGTTTAAACTAAAGTTACTTTTCTCTTTTTTTTTTTGTTTCCTTTATATATCAAGGCATTCTGTGCAAGAGAAAAGTCATATACCACAAATTGGCCAGATTAGCTACCTCCATGTGCCCAAACTCCCATCATTTTACCAATCTTGAGCAGCTCAGCTGGCTGAAACATGAACACGGAGCACAACTTACTCTAGCCAGCTTTGTGCACTGGACTCTGTTTAGATGTATGTCTTAGTTAGGTGTGGGAGAATACCTTATTTTGACTATTTGGCCAAATACGTGTATTCAGGTCCCCAAATATTCAGAATTCATATTCACTATTCTTTTTTCTGCGGCGGGCAGTAAGAAACAGCCTCCCACCCTCCTCACCACCCCAGCTGTCTAAAGATCACAACCCCACCTCCTCGTCCCCTCCTTGCCAGTACCCACAATTTAATGTTTACACAACAATCCCATGATGGGTGACCAGTACAACCCGCCTGCCTCCAAGGCTGGCTGCAGTCTCTTGTAGAGCTTTTGCACTTTTTTAAATAGCTCACAGGAAATAATCCCCCACCCTTGCATCCCGGCATCAGCACCCAAGTCCCAACCTCCTCCCTCCCTGAGCACACACATTTTCTTACTGTGAAGAAGCCCCCAGGTGCAGAAAGGTGATTGACTCAATCTGCCCCTCTTCATGACCAGTCACTTTCTTGTAAATCAAAGCCCACACTTGCTCACATAGTACTATGTGAGCAAATGCAGCAGCCCTTTCATTCACAAGAAGGCAACTAGCTGTGAAGGGGGTCAGGTTGAGTTGGTCGCCTTTTCACACCTGAGGAAGGGATTCTTCACAGTAAGAAAATGTGGGCGCTGGGGGCAGGAGGTTGGAAGTTGGATGCTGCTGCCAGGGTGGGAGGTTTATTTATTTACTTCCTGTGAGTTATTTAAAAAAGCACAAAAGTGCTACACGAGACAGTAGCCGGGCTGTGGAGGGCACAGTTGCCCATCGTGGGATTGTTGTTTAAAAAATACGCTGTAAAATGACCTGCCGGCACAACGGTAAGATTTTTGCTCACAACACCGACATCCCGGGTTCAGGAACAGACCCGAGAGTTGGAAGGTCAGCCAGGGAGAGGAGGACTGAGCATCCATTAGACTGCTCTCCTACTCCAAGGGGGAGGATTAGTGTATAGTCAGTGCCTGACTGACCCCTGGTGGAGGCTGGGGGATCAACAGTTACCAATGCCTAACTGGAGTGGGGAGCGTGCCGGACGTCAGTGCTTCGGCACCTTATGTCATTATATGCCACGCCCCCAATGTGGGGGTTCCAGTTCAAAAATATAGTGGCCACCATTAATGATGCCCCCGCTTTGCTGGCCCCAATCGCCTGTGTGGCTTTCTGCCAGACACCTAGCACTGGTGTCTTTTAAATCCAGCCTGACTCCATGCCCCAGCCTGGGGAGCAAGCCAGGAAGGCAGTGCCAGTGAGTGACCCCCGCCAGTATCCTTGTACCAGCATCATTTGGGATCAAGTTGGCTTAGACAGACCAACCCTGGGGTATGCAGAGGAATCCCTAAGTGGAGGTAAGTCCGGGGGGCAAGGTGGGGAGTTGGGGAGAGGGGGGCTGAGCCCTTTGTGCAACCGCTACTCTATAAAGCATTCTAAATAAACAATAAGTTATGGGTGCTGGGGGAAGGGATGGTGGTTGTAGATTTGTAAACAGTATGACTGGCAGGAGGGTGGGGGGGCTGTTTTTTACTTTTTGTTAAGGATTTACTGAATATGAATAATAGTGCCACTATTTATTATTTGTATCTGAATAGTGAAGAGTGCATTATTCGTGGTATCCAGAAAACATTATTTGTAACTTGCACACCCCTAGCCTCAGTGTCTCACTGAGTTACCCACACCTGTTAACCTCTTACGCTCCCGTTCTGCTATGAGCACTTCCCTCAAGATCACACTTCTGTGCACAGGTATGGGTTTGAGATCTTTCAGATACAGCGCTGCCTCCCTCTGGAACTCAATGCCCTCAGCCATCAGATTGCCAACCTCTCCCAAAACCTTTGCACTTAAAACAAAGGATCATCTGTTGAACCTTAATGCATGTGATTATGCCACTTAACTACCATCCCCTGCTTTGACTTTAACCAGCGCAACTTCATCACTGTTCTTTTTGCTTTATTCCATGTTGCCCTATACGCTGCGTCATTTCTGTCTATTTGCACTATGCTAAAATGTGCACAATTGTGTTACTTTTTTGTACTTCTGATGTACCCTATTCAGCTTGTTCTGTTACTGTATCATGTACCATATCATATTTTTGCTGCTTTCACATTGTAGTTGTGGTAACTGGCTTGTACCTGAAAAGGTGGCTGGTGCCACTGTACCTACCCGGTCAACAAAAAAATAAATAAAATCAAGGCTGACCCCATCCTGCCATCCCTCATTATTCGGAGGTATCCAACCCTAGAACACCACAGACTACCATGTGCATCTGGGCTTTACTTACTTTGTTAGGGCTAGTTATAACAAGGGCACCCCGTGCCTGTTATTGTGGTAAGCTGCAACCAGCAGACTTATTTCACTAGTACCCAAAATGGTAATGATTCAAAGGATTTAAAGCAAACCTAGGTCTCCAGCACCAAAAGGATAACACCTTATCTTTACATACTAGGTCACCCAGTTCTGGCTAATGCATTATCTCTACTCCCTGGGTCACCCAGGTCTAAGTCATACCTGGACTTTTAACTCATCTTGCTCCAGATGCTTCTTGTGTTTCGGGGTTTTGCTTGGCTTCATGGTCTTCATATTTCACACAGACTGTTTTCTGAAATCAAAGTCAGTTTTTGTCATCATTTAAAATATTTCTAAAGAGAATGTTCAATACCAACAAGCCCTACACACTCACACACACACACATGCACACGCACACATTCTTTACCGTTGAGCCTCATCAAATACAGCAGTTATGAACAAAGTAGGGAGGCAAAACAACAGGGTTCTTCCACACATTATGGGAAACATAGAAACATAGACTTTGACGGCAGATAAGGACAGCTAGGCCCATCTAGTCTGCCCATTTCCCTACCTACAGGATAGGCCTCAGATCCTAGTTAACCAATAGCCTATTTCTTCCTACCCCCCACAAGAATTGCCTTATGTCTGTCCCATGCATTCTTGAATTCTCCCACAGTTTTAGACCCACGACCTCCTCAGGAAGGCTGTTCCATGCATCCACTACCCTCTCTGTGAAATAATACTTCCTCACATTGCCCCTGAACTGCCCTCCTTCTATCTTTTAAATTGTGTCCCTTGTTCTTGCAAGTCTCTTTTTCTGAAAGATGCTACCCTCTTGGACTTTGTTGATTCCACTGAGGTACTTAAAAGTTTCTATCATGTCCCCCCTCTCCCTTCTTTCCTCAAGGGTAGACATATTAAGCTCCTTTAGTCTCTCCTCATACGGCTTCTCTTGCAGACCCTGCACCATTTTAGTTGCCCTCCTCTGGACTGCCTCTATCCTGTCTATGTCCTTGCGTAGATGGGGTCTCCAGAACTGGACACAGTACTCCAGATGGGGGAAATGTAAGGAGCGCAACTATGGAAACATCTGATCTTGATGTTGAGCTTCTTGAGGTGGGTAATAATGTAGTAGGGCTCATACAGACCAGACACATTTAGGGAATACACTAGGTTGCACGGGTTAAAGGATACAGTCACTTCAGGTTGGACAGAAAGGGTCAGAGAGGCAAAGAAGTTCCTTTATACTGTATGTTTTATTTATTTTAGAGTTTTTTGCTGGGAAGCTCATTTCCAGGTGCATTCAGGGAGCACAGGGAGGTTAAGTGACTCACATACATGTGGAGGTTGTCGGACTCCAACCCATATCTACTGGATGCACACAGCTTGTGCATAGCTTGATACTCTAACTTCTAGGCTATACTCCCAGCCCATAAGTCGTGTTATATGTCAAGGAAGGGATTGAAGTAAGGGAACAAAAAGGTTGTGAAGAGTTATAAGAAGCTTACAGAAAGCCTGTGGCTGGAATAAGCATCAATAGGATGTGAGAAAGAATTACTGTAATAATTGTGTTTCTTCTAAGGGATCCAACAATGAGTCTTCTAAAAACTGCATCATCTCCTTCCAGAGGTGCTACCCGGGAGACAGCATAGAATTATAAGGGAATTTAGAATTCTTTTCAAACTGTGCTAGTCTAACATCAGATTTGTTTCTGGAATGCAAAGGGAGCAATGACCACAAAATATTTTATCATAAGAATTTGTAATATATAGTAGTAAAGTAGTAATTAACTGTGTTTCTTCTAAGGGATCCAACATTAAGTCCTACAAACTCTGACCCTGCTTCCCCTTCTAGAAGCTGAAAAGGGTTCTCACATTACATATAGAAATAATGGCTTGGCATGGGGTTATAATAAGAATTTTACACCCCACGAGGTGTGGACTGCCCCATAAACCCCAAGAGCAAGCTCAAGGGGTTTATAAAGGCATCCCACACTGAGGGTGTGTGTAAAATTTGAATTTTACACCCCCTACCCAGCATTTATTTTATATAATTGCTGGGGAGTGTTTTCTCGCCACAGCAATTATATAAAATAAACAAACATACATTGTGGAGCTGCCGACCAATCTGGTTTCAAGGTCCTCACGATCAGAAAGAACTGGAGGACAAAACATTTCTTTTTCCTTTTTCAAAAAGCAGCCTGGTTTTGGCTAAAAAAATGCTCTGCTATCTTTTATTTTTAAATGTACTTACCACCGACTATCTAGTCACAGTGAAGCATTGACTGCAGACACATCTTCTCTCTTCAAAGTCAGACCACAAACTGAGGAAATCAGGTATGCAGTTCAATGTATTTCAATGAGGTTTTTAACTTAGTGGCATATATAGGCCATTTTTCAATACTTTTGCCCCAAATTTTCAATATGTCTTTTTTGAGACCCCACTTCATGAACAATGGCAGTAAAATTAGGCAGATATGTCCCGAAAGGTAATTTCACAGTTGCTGCACAAAATCACCTTTTGGGCAGCAGTTTAAAATTTTCTCCACCCTTGTTTATGAGGTGGGGTCAAAAGAAGGTTAAGTTGAAAATCTGGCTTAAAAATATTTAACAAAATAACGAAATTATGAGCCTACATTGAAATTTGTGAATGCAGGCTCGTAACTTTGGTCATTTTCAATATTTTGACTCTAAATTTTCAGCACAGCTTTTCCTCACAGCACCTCATGAATGTGACAGCCGTCATTTTTCAAATACTGTCCAAAATGTATTTTCACACTTGTGGCATAAAATCTCCTTTTGGGCAGAATTTGAAAATGTTCTCCACCCTTTTTCATGATGTGGGCTCATCGGAAGGCTATGTGGGGTCATAAGAAGACTATGTTGAAAATGTGTGGTAAAAATATGTGAAAACAACAAAGTTAGGAGTCTATGTTGCAGTTTTTCCACTGCATGTTTGTAACTTGTAATTTTCAATAATTTGACTTCAACTTTTCAACATAGCTATGTTTTCATACCACCTCTTGAATGTGACAGCTACAGTATCATTTCTCATATCCTACCCAAAATGTGTTTTAACACTTGTGGTGCAAAATGACGCATTAGCCACTGTTTTATAAATGACACCTGTCATGCTCAGAAGGGGTGGTCATAAAAAGATCTTTGAAAATTTAGGGTACAAATGTGAAAAAACAACTATATTATAAGGAAATGAATTGTTCCAACATTTGCTCATAACTTTATTTTTTACAGATTTTGGCCCCTAATGTTCAACATATCCCTTGTGTTACCACACCTCCTGAACATGGCATGTGTCATTTTTCAAATCCCCTCCCAAAACTTGTTTCCACAGTCGCACAGCAAAATCGCCTTTTGGATGGAATTTTAAAAATTCCACCTGTCTTGATCATAATGTTAGGTCATAAAAAGACTGCTAGACATCTGGGTCAGGATTCACTAAAATGTTTGTGCGGCACCTCACTGTTGGGCTGAAGGGCAATCGGGCTATTCACAGTTGGATAGCGTGGTATACTATCTGACTGTGAATAGGGGCTGACGGGGGCAGCACTAACTCAGGAACAGTAGTGGAATACCCAGTAGCTCTGCCCCCACAGCCAGCTAGGAAAATGGCCCACAGCCAGTAGCACTCACAAGCTAAAGTGCTATTCACTAAAGTAGCCATTGGGCATGCAAGGTACTAGTGGCCATTAGCATGCTCATTTGCATGTCATTAATGTGGCTTTGTGTGCCACCCCCACCAGCCCAAGCCCCAAGCAGACGCATTCCCTTGTAGTCTAATGGTGCCCTGCCCCACCCCAATTGCCGACCCGACATGTTGACATAATTTGCCATGGTGTAGTGGTCCTTCCCTGCCCATTATTGTAATAAACATGTCCATGGTGTAGCGGTCCCTCCCTGCCCATTATTGTAATATACATGTCCATGGTGTAGTGGTCCCTGCCTGCCCATTATTGTAATATACATGTCCACGGTGTAGCGGTCCCTCCCTGCCCATTATTGTAATATACATGTCCATGGTGTAGTGGTTCCTCCCTGCCCATTATTGTAATATACATGTCCACGGTGTAGCGTTCCCTCTCTGCCCATTATTGTAATATACATGTCCATGGTGTAGCGGTCCCTGCCTGCCCATTATTGTAATATACATGTCCATGGTGTAGCGGTCCCTGCCTGCCCACTATTGTAATAGACATGTCCATGGTGTAGCGGTCCCTCCCTGCCCATTATTGTAGTATACATGTCCATGGTGTAGTGGTCTCTGCCTGCCCATTATTGTAAAATACATGTCCATGGTGTAGTGGTCCCTGCCTGCCCAATATTGTAAAATACATGTCCGTGGTGCAGTGGTCCCTGCCTGCCCATTATTGTAATATACACGTCCATGGTGCAGTGGTCCCTGCCTGCCCATTATTGTAATATACACTTCCGTGGTGTAGTGGTCCCTCCCTGTCCATTACTGTAATATACATGTCTGTGGTGTAGTGGTCCCTGCCTGCCTGCCCATTATTGTAATATACATGTCCGTGGTGTGGGTTCCTGCCTGCCCATTATTGTAATATACATGTCCATGATGTAGCAGTCCCTGCCTGCCCATTATTGTAATATACATGTCCATGGTGTAGGGTTGCTCCTGCCCATTACTGTAATATACCTGTCCATGGATGTAGCGTCCCTTCCTGCCCATTATTGTAATAAACATGTCCATGGTGTAGCGGTCCTCCTGCCCATTATTGCAATATAACATGTCCGTGGTGTAGCGGTCCCTTCCTGCCCATTATTGTAATAAACATGTCTGTGGTGTAGCGGTCCCTCCCTGCCCATTATTGCAATATACATGTCCGTGGTGTAGTGGTCCTTCCCTGCCCATTATTGCAATATACATGTCCGTGGTGTAGTGGTCCCTGCCTGCCCATTATTGAAATAGACATGTCCGTGATGTAGCGGTCCCTTCCTGCCCATTATTGTAATAAACATGTCCGTGGTGTAGCGGTCCCTCCCTGCCCATTATTGCAATATACATGTCCGTGGTGTAGTGGTCCCTCCCTGCCCATTATTGCAATATACATGTCCGTGGTGTAGTGGTCCCTGCCTGCCCATTATTGCAATAGACATGTCCATGGGTAGTGGTCCCTGCCTGCCCATTATTGTAAAATACATGTCCATGGTGAAGTGGTCCCTGCCTGCCCATTATTGTAACATACATGGCCATGGTGTAGTGGTCCTTGCCTGCCCAATATTGTAATATACATGTCCATGGTGTAGTGGTTCCTGCCTGCCCATTATTGTAAAATACATGTCCGTGGTGCAGTGGTCCCTGCCTGCCCATTATTGTAAAATACATGTCCGTGGTGCAGTGGTCCCTCCCTGCCCATTACTGTAATATACATGTCCATGGTGTAGCGGTCCCTGCCTGCCCATTATTGTAAATAATATACATGTCCGTGTGTAGCGGTCCCTGCCTGCCCATTATTGTAATATACATGTCCGTGGTGTAGCGGTCCCTGCCTGCCCATTATTGTAATATACATGTCCGTGGTGTAGCGGTCCCTGCCTGCCCATTATTGTAATATACATGTCCGTGGTGTAGCGGTCCCTGCCTGCCCATTATTGTAATATACATGTCCACGGTGTAGCGGTCCCTCCCTGCCCATTATTGTAATATACATGTCCATGGTGTAGCGGTCCCTGCCTGCCCATTATTGTAATATACATGTCCACGGTGTAGCGGTCCCTCCCTGCCCATTATTGTAATATACATGTCCACGCTGTAGCGGTCCCTGCCTGCCCATTATTGTAATATACATGTCCATGCTGTAGCGGTCCCTGCCTGCCCATTATTGTAATATACATGTCCACGCTGTAGCGGTCCCTGCCTGCCCATTATTGTAATATACATGTCCATGGTGTAGCGGTCCCTGCCTGCCCATTATTGTAATATACATGTCCATGGTGTAGCGGTCCCTGCCTGCCCATTATTGTAATATACATGTCCATGGTGTAGCGGTCCCTGCCTGCCCATTATTGTAATATACATGTCCATGGTGTAGCGGTCCCTGCCTGCCCATTATTGTAATATACATGTCCATGGTGTAGCGGTCCCTGCCTGCCCATTATTGTAATATACATGTCCACGGTGTAGTGGTCCCTGCCTGCCCATTATTGTAATACACATGTCCATGCTGTAGCGGTCCCTGCCTGCCCATTATTGTAATATACATGTCCACGCTGTAGCGGTCCCTGCCTGCCCATTGTTGTAATATACATGTCCATGGTGTAGCGGTCCCTGCCTGCCCATTATTGTAATATACATGTCCATGGTGTAGCGGTCCCTGCCTGCCCATTATTGTAATATACATGTCCATGGTGTAGCGGTCCCTGCCTGCCCATTATTGTACTATACATGTCCATGGTGTAGCGGTCCCTGCCTGCCCACTGTTGTAATATACATGTCCGTGGTGTAGCGGTCCCTGCCTGCCCATTATTGTAATATACATGTCCATGGTGTAGCGGTCCCTGCCTGCCCATTACTGTAATATACATGTCCATGGTGTAGCAGTCCTGCCTGCCCATTATTGTAATATACATGTCCATGGTGTAGCAGGTCCTGCCTGCCCATTATTGTAATAAACATGTCCATGGTGTAGCGGTCCCTGCCTGCCCATTATTGTAATATACATGTCCATGGTGTAGCGGTCCCTGCCTGCCCATTGTTGTAATATACATGTCCGTGGTGTAGCGGTCCCTGCCTGCCCATTGTTGTAATATACATGTCCGTGGTGTAGCGGTCCCTGCCTGCCCATTACTGTAATATACATGTCCATGGTGTAGCGGTCCCTGCCTGCCCATTATTGTAATATACATGTCCATGGTGTAGCGGTCCCTGCCTGCCCATTATTGTAATATACATGTCCATGGTGTAGCGGTCCCTGCCTGCCCATTATTGTAATATACATGTCCGTGGTGTAGCGGTCCCTGCCTGCCCATTGTTGTAATATACATGTCCGTGGTGTAGCGGTCCCTGCCTGCCCATTATTGTAGTATAACATGTCCAGTGTAGCGGTCCCTGCCTGCCCATTACTGTAATATACATGTCCATGGTGTAGCGGTCCCTGCCTGCCCATTATTGTAATATACATGTCCATGGTGTAGTGGTCCCTGCCTGCCCATTATTGTAATATACATGTCCATGGTGTAGTGGTCCCTGCCTGCCCATTATTGTAATATACATGTCCATGGTGTAGTGGTCCCTCTCCCCTCCCTGATCGGGGACCCAGATGTAAAATGTATTTTTCCATAGTGTAGTGGTCTCTCTTCATCTCCAATCGCCCTCCCGATATTGAAAATATTTTTTCCATAGTGTAGCAGTCCCTTCCCCTCACCGGTTGCCCACCTAATATTGAAAATATTTTTTTCCATAGTGTAGCAAACTATCAATATCCCTGAATACCCACCCAATACGTCAAAATAATGTTTGCATAGTGTAGTGTTCCCTCACCTCTCCGTCATCACCCAACAGATGTGATAAAATGTTTTCTGTAGTGTAGTGGTGGCCTCCTCCACCTCAATCATCGATTCACAGGCAGTCTAGTGTCCCTCCCCACTCCCTGATCACTATTCACTGTTCCCGTATCAAAAAAATATATTCCCTGGTAGTCTAGTGTCCCTTCCCATGTCTAATCACTGTCCCCTTATGAACAAAATGACCTGGTAGTCTAGTGGTCCCCCCCTCCGGTTCTCAATCCCCATCCACTGACAACAGCCTGCAATCCCTGGAGGTCTAGTGGCCCTCCAGGGTGGAGGGGTAATCAGGTAGTCACTCACCTCCCCACCCCCCATCAGGACTCTGGCGAGCTGTACAGCCCTCCTCTCACCTCCATGGCTGCCCATCGACTGAGCTCTGAGCACATACTCTACAGTATGCATTCATTCATAGCTCAGTCAGCGAGCAGCTGCGGAGGTGAGAGGAGGGCTGTGCTGCCTGCTGAATGGGAGTCCTGATGAGGGGGAGCAGGGTGGTGGGTGATTACCTGAGAGTGTGGGGGGGACTGGGGGACCACTAGACCTCCAGGGATTGCAGGCTGTTGTCAGTGGACGGGGATCGAGAATGGGGGGGGACCACTAGACTACCAGGGAATGGGATTTTGTCCATTTGAGGATGGTGATCAGAGCAGAGGAGGGCACCACTACAATATAAAAACATTATTTTGACACATCAGGTGGGTGATTGGGGATGGGGAGGGACCACTACACTATGGAAAAAATATTTTCAGTATCAGGTGGGCAATTGGGGACGGGGAGAGACCACTGCATAATGGAAACATTATTTTGACACATAGTTTGGGGACCAGGGAGGGGAGATGGACCACTACACTATGGAACAATATTTTGACACACCGGGTCAGCGATCAGAGAACGGGGAGAGGTGGGCCGCAGTACCTCCGCCAACCACTAAGGTTGCACGGATTACTGCCAGGTTTTTGTCAGTGGTAATTTCTCCATGCAAGGACCTTCACAAATGGCCCTTGCATGGAGCAATACCTTTGTGAGTTGGACTGGGGGGACATGCAGGTCCCCTCACCTTCATTTGCATGGGGCCCCCCTCCCAACTTTGCCCAGGCACAAACCCAGTTTGCCTGGGCAAACTGGGCTTTGTGAATACCAACTCTGGACAAAACCCAGTTTTCCCCAGGCAAACTGAGTTTGTGCCAGGGCAACGTTTTTTAAATCTGACCCCTGGGTCAAAATCTGGGAGCCTACTTAAAAATAGATATTGCCTCTCAGCTGCCCTATTCTGGGTAATTACAATCAAACAATTTGTCAGAGCAGGACACCACTGAAAAGAAACAAACTCTGGCCAGAGCCAGTATGGCTGTGGCGAGCTTGAAGAAGCTCCGAGGAATGAGCACCATGAGCACCGCCGAATGCCATCCCACATACACCATGCAAGGAAACCTTTGGCATTGACAAATTCTTGTTTTTTTGTTATCTTTGTACAGCTTCCAGCATTCTAACTGCGATAAAGACATAGACCCTGATTCTAGAAGCTTGGCACAAGTCACCGCCAAAGGTGACTTGCGCCAAATGCCATTGCGACATGGACCCTGCGCCCTATTCTAGAAGGGGCAGGGTCCCCACGTCTAAGTCCTGCGACTTGTGACATACAGCCAGGTATGCCGAACAGAGGGCGCACCTGGCGAAGATGTCGCAAGCTGCAACCACAATCCCACAAGGCGCAAGTGCACCCCCATGCCCGATCCCCAGTGGAGCCCCGCAGGGCTAGAGGCCCCCCACCCACTGTCATGCCACCAAGGGTCCCCCAGCGCCTATCCTGATCCCCATGTGACTGGTGTACTGTACAGTATGTACAGTATGCACAGTCTGATGTGTGTGCAATACATTCGGACCATTGTACCTGGTAGTCTAGTGGCCCCCCACCCAGCTGTGCCACTCCACCCAGCACCCCACCACCTGTTCAGCCAGCACCAGAGGATTCACCTTCACTCCATGGCCAGTTGTCGACGAGTTCAGTGTGAAGATCACCGTATAGACGCACTCAGAAATGAATGAGTATTCATTGACATCTGAGCGCATCTATACAGTAAGCGCCTCCTACTGAACTCAGTCAGCGGCTGGCCATGCAGGTGAGAGGTGGGCTGTGCCAGTTGTCACAAATGGTGGGATTTGACAGCACACTGTCTCTGTGGGGCCTTGAAGGTGGGGGGCTTGGGGGCACAGGGTGTGTGTGGGCAGGCCTAGAGCTTTTTACTGTTCGGGCAATGGGGTGTGTGCGCGCCCATGGGCATGAACTGTACAGGGAATTGGGGGGCCATGATGCGAGATGCCCTGTGGAGCACCTACAGGGGTATTCTGGGCATGGGGAAGGGCACATGGATTGTGTGCTGGGCTGCTGGTGGGTCTACAGAACCCCCAGAGAGCGTATGTACAGTTACACCAGCTAAATGCTGGTGTAACTTATGTTGCCGGTTCTCCTCCGGGGGTTCTTGTAGAATCCTGACATTGGGAACTTTGTTGCTGCCCTTCTGGAATAGGGCGCAACTGCTGCCATAAACCCCCTAGCGCCATGTCGCAGGGGGTTTATGGCACAACTGCTGGTGTAACAGCATTTCGGCGCAAGTGGCCTGCGACATGTCGCAGGCCACATTGTAAAATCACGCATGTTGCAACTGCTGGCATAAGTTGCTACTTGTGCCATTCTACTTGGCGCAAGTGCTGTTACACCAGGCGTAACTCTTCTAGAATCAGGCCCATAATCTCTGATTGTACACTGCAGTCTCTAAACATTTTACTATAATTCATCTTGCTCTGTGCTGTGTATTAGAATATAATCCAGTCTATAGTTTTAATTTCTGACATTACCACACTTACCCCTTGTACAAACCTGTCATAACAGAAAAATAACTTTATCACTGTTTTAACTAATAGCATCTTCAGCAATAACAGTAGCAAGTCCAGATCGCAGATCTGAAGTAACAAAATGTAGTGATCTGAAATGTGTCATAGAAAACATGACAGTAAAATGTGGTTCATCAGATTTATGGCACAACAGAAAACAGTATTCTGCAGTTTTATGTTTACAACGGTGTTACCTGGCTTGAGATAAATGAATCACCTGCTTCAAATCCCACCAGAGCCACTTATATGTGATGGCCGAGGCGCACTTGTGTTAGATCAGGGCTACTTTCATCATGTTCATGGCTGCTGTTGCAAAATAGAATCTATGCACACATATTTGTATTTTAATGGGACACTGTCAATCCTTTTTAGGTTTCAAAGTGTCCCTAGCATAAAAACACATTTTATGATTGCCAACATTCTATAAAGATTGCTGATGTAGATGGTAGTTTGATTCTGACTCTTTTTTTTCTTAGAAAAAGTGAAAAACAGACTGCCCACTAAACTGGTGTTACCACACCAACACATTTTTGTTTACATTCTTTGATCAGCTCCAACTGCATCTTTCCTAGACTTGGAAACACACACAACACAGTCTATCCACTTGTGATACAGTGGGAGTTTATGAGTCTACTGCCTCATAAGTGATTGCACTGTTTGGGTGTGTTTCTAATGCTTAGGAAGTATGCAGCAAGAACAGATTCAGGGTTGTAAACAAAAACAAAGTTGTTTATAAATATACATTGCCATGCATTTCAGTTCTACTAAACAAGGAAACAGACAAAACAAACAGCAACATCAATGACTTTTAGGGAAGGTAAGCAATCATAAAATGTGCGTTTTTAACTAGAAATGATATGATAAAAACAGGTTGACAGTGTCCCTTTAAATCTGCGTTGAATACATTTTGCTGTAGAATGTATGTCCATTTCCCTGTTGCAGCAAGGTTAAACTGGTTCCAAGGAGATACATTATGTAAACTGACAGTAAATGTACACAGAGGGAATAACAGAACAGAATTTAAAGGATACGTAAACCCTATCTTTCTGTGCCTGAAATTCCAGTTAAAATGGATCCCAGAGTGAAGTAGAATAGACAGTGTCCAATTACAGAATGTGCCTCCTTAGCATTGAATCAGTTTAACCTTGTTCCAACATGCAAACGGACGCACATTCTGCAGCAAAATAAACACATTTAAAAAAATGTGTGTGCATAAATCCCATGTTACAACAGTAGCAATAAACATGATGAAAGTAACCCTGATGTGATACAAGTGCTCCCTGGTCATCATGTATAAGTGGCTGTGGTGGGGTTTGAAACAAACATTCATTTATCTCAAGCCGGGTAACAACTTTGTAAACATAAGACTGCAGAATACTGTTTTCTGTTGTGCCGTAAATCTACTGTACTGCATTTTACTGTCATGTTTTCTGACACATTTCAGATGACTGCAGTTTGTTACTTCAGATCTGAGATTTAGAAATGCTACTTTTATTGCCGTATGCAGATGCTATTACATTGAAAGAGTGATGGAGTTATTTCCCCATTATTACAAGCTGTACAAGGGGTAAGGGTGGTCATGTAAGAAATTAACAACATAGACTGGACTACATTGTAATACACAGCACAGAAGAAAAAATTACTCACCTTAGTAATGTTGTTTCTTCTAATGGAGTCTTGCTATATTATGACAGATGCAGTTTGTCCCACCATTAGAACTGCTCCGGAGGTGAAAGAGTTAACTTCCATGCAGTGCATGGAACTTAGAGCGCGAGCTCGGTTAGAGAAGCTCTGTTAGGGTGGTTTCAAACCAAAACCGTCAGATCTTTACGAGCAAAACTCACTAAGGCTCTGTGTGGAAGCTGTAACCTACACTAGCCAACTGGCTACTAAAATATTCACACATTTTCCTGGTCCCAACACCAAGACTCAAGTCAGGGGACCAGAAAA
This sequence comes from Neoceratodus forsteri, assembly GCA_016271365.2. Classification (NCBI taxonomy): domain Eukaryota; kingdom Metazoa; phylum Chordata; order Ceratodontiformes; family Ceratodontidae; genus Neoceratodus; species Neoceratodus forsteri. Next base: position 1,401,339,645 of record CM057458.1, on the reverse strand, counting down.
ATAAGATAAAATAACTAAATAAAACACAATACCCAAACATAAGGGGGCATCAATAAGTGCCAACAGTGGACTGCCCCCCATACCCAAGTAGAAGTTCTGAGAGGGCAGGCTGGGGAGGTCATAATATAGCAAGACTCATTAGAAGAAACAACATTACTAAGGTGAGTAATTTTTTCTTCAAACAACATGAAGTCTTGCTATATTATGACAGATGCAGACTCACAGCAGTACCTCCATGGAGGAGGGACAGAACCTAATTAGGAATAGGCTCTGAAGGACTTGCCAGCACCGAGCATCCCTCCTGGCCTGGATATCCAGGAGTAATGCTTGGTGAAAGTGTGTACTGTTTTCCAAGTAGCTGCTTGACATATCTCCAAGATAGGGATGTCTCTAGCAGCAGCTAGAGATGCAGCTGTACCTCTGGTAGAGTGAGCCCTCAGGCCTGAGGGGGGAACCTTACCCAGTTTTTGATAGCAAAACTGGATACAAGAGACGATCCACCTGGCAATGGATCTCTTAGTGGCAGGTCTCCCTTTCCCAGCCTCACCATAAGTGAGAAATAGTTGAAGGGAGTCAAACCTGTGACCCTTGGTACGCTCTATGTAGTAACTTAGGGCCCTCTTAACATCTAAGCTGTGCAGCCTCCTCTCACCAGAGGAGGAATGGTCAGTGAAGAACACTGGAAGTGAAATAGATTGGTTAAGGTGGAAATCCAAAACCACCTTAGGCAAAAACTTCCTGTTAGTCCTGAGGACTACCTTATCCCTGTGAAAGGAAATAAAGTCAGTCTCCACTGATAAAGCCTGTAACTCACTTATGCACCTGGCAGAAGTGATGGCTACTAGAAATACAGTTTTCAAGTAAAATACTTAAGCTCTGCCGAAGACAGAGGCTCAAAGGGGTTGCATCAGCTGAGCAATGCAAACATTAAGATCCCAAGCAGGGCAGGATCCTGAATGGAGGATTGGTATGAAGCAATCCCTTAAAAACTTGGAAAATACAGGGTGAGCAGAAAGAGAAGAGCTTCCTGCTGAAATGAAAGGAGAGACAGCTGCCAAATGCACTTTCAGGGTAGCTGGTCTCAGTCCCAAAGAATTAAGATGGACCATATAATCCAATACAGTGGGTAAATCATCAGATTCGGGAAATATGCCTCCCAGAACACCATATGGAAAACCTTTCCACTTGGAGTTATAGGTAGCCCTGGTGGAAGGCTTCCTAGCAGCTTTCAAGATTTCGAGAACACTTTGAGAAAGTTGAAGATCAGCAAACTCTAACTGCTCAAGAGCCAGGCCTTGAGGTTGAGGGATTTGAGATTCGGATACCAAACTCTCCACTGAGCACAGGTTAACAGATTGTGGTTCTTGGGGAGACACAGGGGAAGATGGACTGCTAAGGACAGAAGGAGTGGGTACCAGGGCTGCCTGGCCCAGTCTGGAGCAATCAGGATTATCTTGCAGGGCTGAGACCTGATTTTGACTAGCACCTTGAACACGAGAGGGAAGGGGGGGAAAGGCATAGAGAAACTTCCCTTCCCAGTCGAGGAGAAAGGCATCCAGTGGGACTGAGCCCAACACTGGGGGCCTGCAACAAAAAAGTGGAAGCTGATGATTGTCTGGGGCTGCAAAAGATCTATCTGAGGAGTGCCCCATCTGGCAAAAACTATCCCAGTACTAGGGGATCCAGTGACCATTCGTGATGGCCCTGGGAAATCCTGCGAGAGCATCTGCCAGGACATTGTCCTTGCCTGGGAGGTGAACTGCTATGAGGGAAGTGTTCAGGGAATAAGCCAGAGACCACAGCTTCATCGCCTCAGTGCACAAGGTCAAGACCGAGTGCCCTTGTTTGTTGATGTACCACATTGTAGTGGTGTTGTCTGTTCTGACCTGTACCACCTTGTTCTGAACAGATGCAGAAAACCTGAAGTGCTAGAAAAACAGCTCTGAGTTCCAACAGGTTGATGTGGAGCAGAGATTCCTGAGGGGACCATAACCCCTGGGTGGAGAGGTCGCCCATGTGAGCTCCCCATCCCAAGAGGGACGCATCTGTAGTAAGGTCAAGGAGTGGGACAGAGGGATGAAAGGCACCCCTTGTCCCAGATTGCTCTGATCCTGCCACCACTGAAGGGCCTGGATCAGGGTTCGAGTCACTGGGATTAACTTGGATAGGGGATCTCTTCTTTGAGACCAGAAAGCTCTCAAATGGAACTGAATGTCCCTCATCTGAAATCTTGCTCCTTGCACTACAGCTGTGGAAGCAGCCATGTGTCCTAGGAGCTGCAGGAAATGCCTCTGCTGTCGAGACCTGCAGAGTGAAGGGCAGGCCAGGGCCACCAAGGTCCTTACCCTCTCCAGAGGAAGGAAGGCTCTGGCCTGCTTTGTGTCCAGTTCTCGCCTATAAAGGTGAGTACCTGGACAGGTTCCAAAACTGACTTTGGAAGATTGAGAAGAAAGCCCAGAGAGGCAAGCAGCTGCTGGGTAACTAGCAGGTGTGATTTGACCTGGTCTGGAGACTGACCCACAATGAGCCAGTCATCCAGGTAGGGAAAAATGGCAATCTTTGCCTTCTTAGATGAGCAACTGCTACTGCCAGACATTTGTGAACACCCTTGGGGCAGAGGTAAGGCTGAAGGGCATTGCTCTGAACTGATAATGGCCTGAGGGCAGTTCGAATCTGAGGTACTTTCGATGGGAGCTTCTGATAAGAACATGGAAGCAGGCATCCTTGAGGTCCAGGGAAGCTAGCCAGTCCCCTGGCCTTAGGGAGAGTAAAATCATTCCCAGAGTCACCATTTTGAATTTTGGTTTTAAAAGGTGCTTGTTCAGATATCTTAGATCCAGGATAGGCCACCACTCTCCTGTTGTTTTTGGGGTAAGGAAGTACCTGGAGTACAGACCCTTGCCCTGGTGTGGGAGAAACCCTTTCTACAGCTCTGAGAGCCAGGAGGGTTGAGACTTCTGTTTCCAAAGCAAGAGTCTCTAAAGGGTTTGCAGGTGGAAAAGATCTGGCTCTCATCTTTGGAAATTTTTGAAGCTGAGAACCAGACCCTGGCTCACTACTTCCAGGACCCACCTGTCTGATGTTAAAGACTCCCAGTCCTGGACGTAAGTAAGCCAGCCTGCCCCCTACAGGTAATGGAGACCCGACCTGGGCATCCCATCAGGGTACCTGTTTGGCAGGGGCTTTGGGCTGAGGGGTGGGAGCAGGCCTGCTCGTGCCTCTCCTCTGAAGAACCCCCTCTGAGCATAGGCTGAAGAGGAGGCCTGGGTCTGGTAAAAAGGCCTGTGAAAAGGCCTGCCCCTACCCTTGGGGGGCTGCCTCTGAGGAGTGGCTTGCCGTTCCTTGGCTTGTGCACTCCTATAAGTGGTTCTATATTCATCCATTTTCTTCATATAATTCTCTGTCTGCTCCCCAAACAGAGAATTTCCCACCACAGGAAAATTCATAGCCTTAGACTGGGTATCCTGTGACAAAGTAGTACACCTGAGCCAGGCCAATCTACGAAAAGCCACAGATGTAGCCATGACTCTAGAGGATACATCATTAGAATCCACTGCAGCATGGAATTGCACCTTAGATGCCTCAATACCATCAACAGCCACCTGCTCCAGCTCCTTTGCAAGCTGGCCAGGGACCTGTTTGGCTAAGGCCATGACAGTATCCCATCTAGATTTCTGGTATCTCATAACATAAGCCATATAGTTTGCTTGTCTGAGTCCCAAAGATGCTGCCATGTATTGTTTTTTGGCCATGCCATCAATCTTCCTGGAGTCCTTGTCAGGAGGATGTGAAGCCAGGGGAATATTAGCTTTATCACAGGCTGCAGCCTGAACTACCCCAACATGACTGCATTGCTGTGAAAGAAAATCTGTATCAGGACCTGACAAAAGTGTACCTCCTGTCCATCGCTTTATCTACAGGAGGCACAGAATTAGGAGCTTTTAAAATTTTATTGTTTGTTTCCTAAAAGATTTATGTAAAGGGATGGACAATCTCCTGGACTCTGGGATATCCATCATCTCTACATAGTCAGGCTCCTCTTGCTCATCCAAAGCCTCCTCTAAAGGAAGCTGGAGGGTCTCAGCAACTTTTTTATAAAACAAAAAATGAGATGGGGACTCAGCAAGCCTAGGGGGAGATTCACCTAAAGGTCTGCCTGGGGAGATGTCCGGTTCAATGGGCACATCCAGACTTTCAAAGTCACATTCACACTGATCATAATCCTCCTCCCCCTCCTCTGGTTCATAAAACTCTTCTATATCATATTCTTGAACCGGTGGAACCGACCGAACCAACCTTTTGCCAGATAGTGGCGGTTCGGAGGGAACCGGGACAGTGACTGGACAATCTGTATTGCCCTGGCTATCTCTGCAGCAGTTGGAGAAGAATTTGGACTCCACACCTGCTGACTTTCTAGTTCTCTTTGCTGGAACTGGCTCCTCAGAGTTAGCTTTACGTTTGCCCGAGGAAGTCTGGCCCTGGTCAGAGGGTACTCCCTCCGGTTCGGCTGGCACCGAACTGGGCTGGCCATCCGGGTCAGCGGACTTTTTGGCCTCTCGTTCCCTGAGCCTACCAACTCTCTTATCTAGGGTGGCTGCAGGGAAATTCTTGCAAATCTGGCAGTCTGCATTGAGGTGGTCAAACCCCAGACAATAAACACATGTGGTGTGTGGGTCAGCCTTGGCAAAGGCTTCCCCACAGACACTGCAGTGTTGAAACCCAGTGGGCCCGGTTTTTTTTGGGTTCTCAGACATAATGCCAGCCTAACCAAAAACTTGCCCTTTGATGGCAGTGCCAGGCAAGACACCTTTATCGGTTCCCAACCGTCCACGAGGTGTGGAAAAACCATAATGAAATCGTTTTTTAGAACCGATAAGAACCGGGAACCGCACTCTAACAAGCCTTAAAAGGCTTCAAAACAAAGTTTAAATACAATTCGATCGGTTCAAACCGAACCGATAAACATTTACAAGTTCCACACAGAAACTTATCTATTACTTACAATACCATAGACAGAGCTTGAACCGATCGGTTTGCAGTTAAAATAAATAATATTGCGGTTGAATTTAACCGAGAAAAAATGCTTTAAACCGAGCAGCAGGAGGAATCTCCGGAGCGACTGTTCAGTGAGGCGGAGTAAAGAATCTGACGGTTTCAGTTTGAAACCACCCTAACAGAGCTTCTCTAACCGAGCTCACGCTCTAAGTTCCATGCACTGCATGGAAGTTAACTCTTTCACCTCCGGAGCAGTTCTAATGGTGGGACAAACTGCATCTGTCATAATATAGCAAGACTTCATGTTGTTTGAACAAGATGAACTTTATTGAAATGTTTAGTGATTGCAGTGCACAGTCGGAGATCATATCTTGCTGTAAGTCAGACTGCCAAGAGTCATGGGAAGATCAAACATAAAACAGACAGCCTGTGTATATGTATATATATATTTATATATATATATTCAGGCTCTGGAGTTAATTCATCACTTAAACTGACATAAAACATCTCTGCACTTTATTAAATGAGATAACAAAACAGTTTCTAAATGCCACGCATATTACTTCTAACTGTATACTGATTTGCAATGTAGAAGAATGTGCAAAGTCCATTTACACCATCCTGTACAGTACACATACAAGTGCTGTTCCGGAAAAACTGATGCTATAGTTAGTAAGAGCCTAACAAACTAGTCAGAACAAATGCTGTTACAAATGGAAAGAGATACTGCATGCTATCAGTATAATCCATTTACAGTGCATGGATATAATAGACTACAAGTAGAAGAAATTGTGCATGTTACTAGCTAATACATAGAGGATTTCACAATAACCTCAGGTTAGTAATATATTTGTTCACTCTTCTGTTTTTTTTTTCAGAAAACGGAATGTTCTGTGAGTAAAGGGTTAATGACTGTTAGGAGATTCCTAGGAGAGATGGAAAGCTGATACATGCTAGCTCCAGCAGGTCAATTCAAGGTGAGATGTCAAGCCAGGTGCTGTCTGTTAGAACTGTCTGATGTTACATGGCTAATGGTTATTACTTGTTCTAGTAAATCCATGTGCCTGATTTATTAAACAAGACAGTTATTTTATTGCACTCTGAATAGTTTTAATGACATTTAGATTTGTTTGGAATGTGTGCACATTTGCTCTCAGAGAAAAGCAGCTTGGAGTTCTGTCTCCAACACTGTAAACAGAAGGAAGGGGGTATTTTATGTAACTGTCATTGTGATTTGCAGATATGGAAGGATACACTGAAAAGTACTAAAAAATGTGTTCCACGATATCCCATTTTTCAAGCTAGAGCAAGATGGCTGTAGGCTTCACCCACAGCCATAAAAATTACTTACCATAGTAATATTGTTTCTTCCAAGGAATCCCTTACTATGCTTAAATATATGCAGTGAGCCCAGCAGATGAGGCTGCCCCAGAGCGCAGGAGCAGGATTTGAAACAAAATTCAAACCTCTGCCCTCTAGGTATTACTGCGCTCCGCAGCCTAATGTCAGATCCTTTTGTAGTCTAAACTAAGACAACCCCATCCAGTCTACTAAATCTTTCTAAATCTAAAATAAACATTAAAAAATGGCCCAGAGCACCAAGTATGGCAACCATAAAAATCAATAGCAAATTTTTATTTATTTGTTTTACTTGTGAATGAACTAGTAATGTGTTAAAAAAAGGACTACAAACTGATTATTGTGGAACCTCTTCCTGTTTCTGGAAGGGGAGGTAAGGTGGGAGATTTAAGCATAGTGAGGGATCCCTTGGAAAAAACAATATTACTATGGTAAGTAATTTTTTCTTCAGACCCCAGGAATCCCTCATTATGCTTAACTATTTGCAGACTGCAAAGCAGTATTTTGGGAGACTGGGTGCAGAACCTTTTTGGGGAAAAGGTTCTGCAGTACAGCGGTGCCAAACCTGGCATCCCTTCTGGATTGTACATCCAGGCAATAGTGCTTTGTAAAGGTGTGAACTGTCTTCCATGTAGCTGCTTTACAGATTTCCAACAAGGGAACATCCCTAGCTGCTGCCACAGAGGCAGCAGTGCCACAAGTGGAGTGTGCCCTGAGACCCTGAGAGGTGGTTGTTTGCCATCTTCAGAGTAACAGAACTGGACGCAGGCAACAATCCAGAGGGCAATAGTTTTCTTTGAGGCTGGCTTCCCCTTTCCCACTTCCCCATATGTGAGAAACAACTGAGTATGGGAAGACCTATGGTTTTTAGTATGCTCCAGGCAGTACAGTATCTCAGAGACCTCTTAACATCCAGGCTGTGCAGCCTCTGCTCACCGGTGCTGGACCTCTTTGTAAAGAACACAGGAAGAATGATGGACTGGTTCAGGTGAAGCTCAGACACCACTTTAGGAAGGAATTTTTTGTTAGTCCTAATGACTACCTTGTCCCTGTTGAAGATGATGTAGTTAGGGTCAGTGCAGAGGGCTTGCTTCTTGCACACCCTTCTGGCCAAAGTGGTGGCTACCAGGAATACTATCTTCCAAGTGACATACTTCAAATCAGCAGTGGCCATGAGCTCAAAAGGAGATTCCATGAGTTTGGCTATACAAATGTTCAGATCCCAGGGAGGGACAGGTTCCCTAGTGGGGGTACAGATGCAAGAATCCCTTAAAGAACTGCTTGAAAAATGGGATGAGAAGCCACTGTTTTCTGCTTGCCTGCTGATGCTGATGCATAAGCAAAAAACATCTGCCAAGTGAACCCTTAGGGTAGCAGGGCTAAGACCTAAGGTTTGCAGGTGCAGGATGTAGTCTAAGAGTGTGGACAGATCTGCCTAGAGAGGATTGATCTGCTTAGGGGCACACTACAGAGAAAACCTTTTCCATTTGGAAGAATATGTTTTCCTAGTAGCAGGTTTCCTGGACACCTTAAGGACCTGGAGAACTTGGTCCGAGAAATGAAAATCAGAGAACTCTAGCTTCTCAAGAACCAAGTTTTGAGGCATAGAGACTTGAGGTTCAGAAAAGTTACTTTGCCCTGGGACATGGTCAGTAGATTGTGTCTCAGGGAAAGAGGATAGGCTGTCTGACAGACAAGGTCAGGAGTAGGAAGTACCATGGCTTTCTGGCCCAATCTAGGGCTATCAGAATCATGGTTGCAGGCTGACTCCTAAGTTTTAGAAGAACTCGAAAAAGCAGAGGAAATGGAGGGAAGGCATACAGAAACTTCTCTGTCCCATCCAGGAGGAGGATCCCATGGGGGCCTACCCACTGTTGGAGGCCTGCAACAGCAGAGAGGAAGCTGAAAATTTTCTTTGGATGAGAACAGGTCTATCTCTGGTGTGTCCCATCTTCTGAAGATTGTGGCCAACACCTGTTTGTTCAGACCATTCGTGATGGGCCTGGCAGATTCCGCTGAGGGAATCTGCCAGGACATTGTCCTTCCCTGGGAGGTGGATTGCTGACACATGCACATCCAGTGAGTAAGCCAGACTCCAGAGCTTCATAGCTTTGGTGCACAGTTTTGAGGATCTTGTGCCCCCTTGTTTGTTAATGTACTACACTGTGGTGCTGTTATCTGTCCTGATCTGGACAGACTGACCCTTGACCAGTGGTTCAAATGACTGAAGAGCTAGAAGCACTGCTCTTAGATCCAGCAAGTTTATATGCTCCCTGGACTCCAGAGGAGACCATACTCCATTTACTGCTAGGTCTCCCAGATGGGCACCCAAACCCAACATGGAAGCATCTGTTTTCAAGACAACTATAGGAGCCTGTACCTGGAAAGGTACACCTTCTCTGAGGTTGTCCATGTCCTTCCACCAATCCAAGGCCTGTAACAGGCTTTTTGCGACAGGCACCACCTTGGAGAGGAGCTGTTGCTTTTGAGACCAATGGGCCCATAAGTGGTACTGAATGTCCTTTATCTGAAATCTTGCTCCTGAAACCACTGCTGTGGTGGAGGACAAATGTCCTAGAAGCTGAAGGAAGTGCCTTGCTGACCTATGGCAAAGGAATTTACCAGATCCACAAGGTTTCTCACCCTTTCCTGTGGTAGGAAAGCTTTGCCATATAGGGCATCTAGTTCTGCTCCTATGAATTCCAGTACCTGTACTGGTTCTGTCTGAGACTTTTGCACGTTTATGAGGAATCCTAATCCCTCTAGGGTACTCTGAGTCAGGAGGAGTGAGTCCTTGACCTGCTGATGTGACTTTCCCATGACCAACTAGTCATCTAGGTATGGAAAGATCATCACCCCTTTTCCTCAGAAGTGTGCCGCCACAGCGGTCAGGCACTTTGTGAACACTCTGGGAGCAGATGACTGGCCAAAGGGGAGTGCTGCGAACTGGTAGTGACCTGAGGGGAGCCTGAATCACAGGTATTTTCTGTGACTGGGCCTGACTGCAGGTATTTTCTGTGATTGGACCTGACTGGAATGTGAAAATATGTGACTTTCAGGTCCATGGATGCCAGCCAATCCCTCTGTTGAAGTGAAGGAATTACTGTGGACAGGGTGACCATCTTGAATCTGTCTTTTTTCAAATGCTTGTTCAGAAATCTGAGATCCAAAATGGGTTGCAACTCCTCATTTTTAAGGCAGCATGCATAGCCATGCTGTCTTATTGCTATGAAGTAGAAGAGGAAGGTGGATAGGAAGGAACGCTATCATGTGTCCCTCCACAGTGCTATGGTCATTTTCCCAGCATTGGCTTTCTACCGGCCCTTCCATCTGCAGACCTGACAACCCCATCTCTTCCCCCTCCTGCTGGGGCACTGAAGAAATAGTTCTCTACAGTTTTTAAAAACACAGGATTTGATCACCTTTTTCAAGCATATTCTGCTGTCAGTTTCTTATCAGGCTGGCACTAGGACCTTGAGGAATTTGAGTCACACAGGCTAAATGGATTGTAGTTCCTGAGTCAGTGTGCAACAGCCTATGTGGAACTCAGAAGAAAGTAAACAGAACTGCAGGATTTTTAAAAACACATCTAGGTAAGCAAAAGCTGTTGTTGATACACGTCACCTGACAGACTGTAAATGTTTCTTCTTTAACTTTAACAGCTGTGACATTATACATTCTGGAAGCCTACTTAACAGACAATTTAAGATCAAAGGCAAATGGTTTGTAGTGTTTTGCTGTATTGTGCCCTTTTCCAGCTTTGTTCTTGGTCTCTCCCAATACTGTAGCTGTCTGGGAAAATGATTTTATTGTGAACACTATTTGCTCCTCCTGGAGTTTCAGCCTCTGAAAAGGAAGTCAGAAAGAAGTCTGTTCTATGTTCAGCGTCTTTCTGCCTGGTCAAACAGTACTATAAGGACATCATATGGGTGCTACTTTGCATAATTGTCTCTGTGGAGACCATTTATCAACCCAGGAACTCTGAGTAGCATTCCAGCAGGTTAGTTCAGTAAACAATAAAGTATGCCTGCGGCTTGTTCAGAGCTGAACAGCACCATAATTGCCATGTGTCCAGCCAAGCACACCAAGGGTTAAACAGTTATCAGCCCCCTCATAAAATACTAGTACACTACTAACATGCAGCAGGACCCTTCTGAGCTGTTCAGCAGATAGATACATGCTCCCAGAATGACACAGCACATGACATCATTAGTACAGTAGCCTTAGTGCAGCACAATTGAGAAGATCATGCACAGTGCTTCGGGTAAACTCACAATAATAGGTGACAAACTATTATTTCAAAACCGGTTTTAATAAAACAGCACAACTGCCATGTGGAACTGTGTGGCTAATGCAGCAGATTCAAAAGCCTAGTTTTTAAATTGCAGACATTATACGTATGTGTTTATTTATTGAATTTTGTTGACCGGGTAAGCCCACTGAGACTAGAAGTCCCTTTTTCAGGGGTAACCCGGGGTGTGGGGATACAGATTGTAACTGACTGAAACTGAACCAGATTAAGCTGTTGGTGGTATTTCTAGTGAATGGAGGAAATCTGACTAGGACACTAGGGAAATTTCCTCTGTTCTTTTCGAGAAGTGCCATGGGATCATTAGCATCCACCTGAACAACCACCAGAACAGGTAGACGGGACCTCGGTTTAACGTCTCATCCGAAAGATGGCACCTCAGGAGTGCAGCACTCCTCTCATGCTGCACTGCACTGTCAGTATTGAGATATTAACCCAAGTGCCTGGTGTGGGGATAGAACCCACAGCCTTCTGATCTCCCGGCCTCAGAGGCGAGTGTGCTACCTGCTGAGCCATTAACACTGATTTGGTGTCAGTGGCTCAGCCACTCAACCTTGGAGTAAGAACACTTTTACAAAGGGTCTAGGTCCATTAAATGGTGCAACGACAGATCTCGTTGAATTCACAGCACAAACAGAGACACAGTTCCATTATCAGTACATAACTGAATTCACAGAACAAAATACAAACATACTTGAATTATCAGTACAGGAAGTAACAAAAGAATAGAAAACAGCCATGTTTCTTATGAGTTTCATTAAGGGTTAATACTAAGTGCTGTATTGCATAAGGGGAGTATATGAGAGAGAGGAAAATGGAGGATTGGGAGAGAGTGGTGTGGGGATATAGCAGTCAATGGGAACCTTGTCACATTGCATTACAGCTTTGGAGCTGAGGAACAGGGGAGGGCGTATGTGAGATACTGTGGTAAGGTGGGAGAGGGTGGTTAGAGAGAGAGAGAGAGAGAGAGAGAGAGAGACGGGAGGGGGAGAGAGGGGAAGGAGGTAGAGACCAAGTAGTGTTGGGGTGGTATCATGAGAGTGGAGATTGATGGAGAAAAGGAGGGGTGGAGGAGGGGGAGAGAGGGGGCAATGAGGCATGAGACAAATGAGAGAGCAAAACCACTAGTGGAATAAGAGCTACAGAGCATGGGGTAGCAGAGGTTGGGGAACATGGGTAGGGAGTGGGGAGGGGTGGACCGTGTGAGTGAGACCATGAGTAGTTGCTAGAAGGCAGGATTGGTGCAGGCTCTGGAAAATTGCTCTGAGTAGTTGAGCACTCATAGACATTCTTTTGCAGTAGAAACTGCATAAGTTCAGCTTTGATGGTTCCAGGGTTAACAGCATTTAGAGTGTTAGCTGTGATCTCATCAAGCCACAGTGGAGTATGGGTAGGAAAAGGATCCTTGTCAAAGAGCTGTTCTTTGGAATGGGACACAGAACAGGGGTAATTGTTTATTCCTGCCATTTGCCACTGATCTAGAGCTGTACTAGTACTAGAAGAGTGGCTCGTGAGTGTGGGGGGGGGGGGCTGGGATGTGAGTTTTCCTACTCCTAGCAGGGTGCTCAGCTGAAGACTTCAAATTTTACCTTCCAGACACAGACCTGAGGGACTATAGCTGCTGGTCTTTTGTGGGTACACAGCATCAGTACTGAGAGACTACATGTAACCCCTTCAGGGCCTTACCTGGTAGTCCTCCCATATGTCAGCTGTACCTCTTGGGCATCCTACCAATGAATCCCCAGGTCACCGCCTGGCCCAAGTTCTGTGTCCCCGGTTCCCCAAGCAGCCTCATTGTCTTGTTTGAGCCCTGCTGGGCTCCCGGACACATTCTGTGAGTGGCTGGCATTTCAGCCGTGCAGCCACTGTTTGCACTTTTGAGAAGCACACTGTTTGCGACTGCTAGTTGCAATCAAAAGTTGGAAGGTGTTCCCGTGGATCCTGTCGTATAGTATTTAGGTAAAAAAGCACCAGGGGACCTAGAGCAAAGGCAGGAAAAGTTTTTTTTTAATTAAGTAGAAGGCAAGCACCTATAGCACTGCCTCTGGGGCACCAGTATTAAAGGACACATGAAAGGGCAGTGAAGCCCTAATGAATATTAATTAATTGCTGCGGGTTTTAGAGGGGCACTGTATTTGCAGGGCAGCAACACAGAAATTAGTCACATATGGGAGAGATTAATAAATGTGTTTAAAAGAGAAATGCTGGGGCTATGTAACTGTAGGAAATTTATGTAACCACGGCACTGCTGGAGTTCACCAGTTTCCTCCATGACACCATCGACCAAGGCATGTGTGGTGGGGTGGTATTCACTGATCTAACGAAGGTCTTTGACACCGTTAACCACCCGCTACTTCTCAATCAACTGTCCGCCCTTGGCCTCTCCAAACATGCAGTGAGCTGGTTTGCTATTTACCTAGGGGACAGGGCCCAATGTGTCAGGATCGCTGGAGTCGCCTCAGATGAAAAGCCAGTCATCTTGGGAGTCACCCAAGGAGTATATATTAGGACCACTACTCTTTTCTCTCTTTCTTAATGGTCTCTCTAGCATCTGCCAACAGAGAATATTACTTTATGCAGATGATGCTGTACTATTTTCAAGGAACCAAGATACTAGCCTGCTAGAGAGTCACCTTCAAAGCAACTTCAGGTGTGTTGAAGATTGGTTCCGCTCACATAAACTGGTTCTGAACTTTAGCAAAATTAAGACTATGACATTCTACAACCCACGGAGCAAGTACAAAACTTTTCTCCTCAACATCAAGAACCATGCAGGGGCCTCACTTGAGCATGTTCCTGAGTTCAAATACCTTGGCATCACCCTGGACAGCTCACTTTCATACTCACATCACATAGGTAATGTAGCAAGAGCTGCCAATATATGGATTGGCCTGCTTCACAAGCACAAGCATTGCCTGACCCCTGAAGCCCTTAGGCTGGCTATCTATAGCTCTGTCACCTCCATCATTGACTATAGTCTTGCCATCTATGGCTCTGCCTCCCCTACAGCTCTCCAGAAGATATCTGTGACTCTCAACAAAGCCTGTAGACTCCTTACAGGTGCCCCCCCCACCCACCGCCTAACTCACACCTGTGACCTATATGCCCAGGCTGGATGGCTACCTCTCCAGAGCAGAATACAGTACCAGACCTGTCTACTTACAAAAAAAATTCTCCTTGGGCACATGCCACCTGGAGTTGCAAAACTCCTTACTGCCCACAGCAGCACCCAATCTACATGGAGAGCTCTGCAACAGACGTTCCATGTCCCCAGGCCCCAGGTGCCAGACCACAATGGGTGCAGAGATCATTCTCACACAGGGCACCTCAGTATTACAATACCCTTAACAAAGAAGCATGTACAGCTGCAACTCTTGGTCCCTTTAAAAGGGAACTTCGATGCTCCATTGCCTCAACCACGCAGTGTGACTGCCTCTCCTAAAGAATGGTCTTCACCTTGCATCGGTGACAGTGGTGCTCTGGGTTCCTGCCTCCTGTCCCTCTTTTGTCACCCCCCCCCGCACTCCTCCCTTTACCCACCCTTCCCCTCCCCTCTCAGCTGACACTAGGCCTGAGCCACCATCACCGATCTCACACCACCCGCCCCTTCTACCTGACAATGGTGTTGCCTGCTCACTTCTTCCTACCTCTCTCCACTCCATATGCAGTTCACCATCAAAACTTACTCATACTAGCTATTGCTGTCTCTCTCTGCAAACCACTGTACATACCATGCTTAATTCAACCTTGAAATATAATGTATGTATCTATTGCTTCCTTTGTATTGTCGTTCCCCTACATCCTTTGACGTGGAACCTTTGTAAATGAGCAGTCCCTGCTCAAAGGTACTTGTAATCCTAGAGTTTACTAAATAAATTAAAATAAATAAATAAATAAAATAAATGTAAGAATAAGGTTTATTCTGGCTGCACCAGGACAGTTATATTGGGACTGCAATAAAATGTGTGTTTGGGACTATGCAGCAGTCACCATTTTGCAGCAAAATAACCAGTCGAGAGCCTGGAACTTTGACCAGAGACTTAAAGGAATTAATAAAGACTCATGAGGACAAAAAGGAGGACTTTTTCAAGGCACCAGAAAGCAAGCCAATTAAGAGACTGGGACAGTTTGGGATAGTTTTGACAGTCAATGAGATTCCTGGACCGTAACCCCATATAAAAGGGGGTAACTACTGAAACAGTGGAGATTTGCAGATCTGCCTGAGAGTTCAGAGTGTGAGCCTCTGAGGAGCTGGCCATCTCTCAGAGGTTAGGCCTGGTGGGCATAGACTTTTTTCAATAGTTCAGTCCAAGGTGCATCAGTTGCTGCAAGCTGCAGCATGCAACAAGTGAGGATTCATGCAGCAAAAGGCAGTATTGTGGATCAGCCTGCAAGCTACTGGAAGGACCAGTGAGGAACCAGCAGCACCCTTACATATAGTGTAACCCAGACAGACCATCTTAGGGTGGCGGGTTCATTCCACTGAGGTGTTACACAGACGAGGCATACTGATGAGTCCTGGTAAGACAAAACACACGTATGTGTCTTCTGTTGACACCTTTTTGCAGACTGTATGAGAGGCCTTTTGGCACCATGGCCCAGATATTCAAAAGAGTTGAGCCATGAGCAATAGGGTTGCACCTGCGCAAGTCCGAAATTGCACCATTCTGTGATATTCAGCAGGAGGCAGTTGCGCCCCCCAAATCATGCTAAGCAACAGAGCAATGATAATGAAGGCATGCGCAACCGAAGGGGGAGGAACCATGGATAAATGGTGCAGTGTGATATTCAAAGACTTGCGCAGTGCGCAACAGTGGAGCAAGTGGAAGTTGCGCCATAGCAGAAATGAGCCAAAATAAAAAGGAGCAAGGACGAGGCACAAGAACGCTACAGGGAAAGCCACATGAGGCAGAGGCACACAGGCAGGACAAGTGGCAGGAACAGGGCAGACCAGGGAAAGGCCACAGTCAACAGCCAGGCACAGGGAAGGTGTGGGGAGCCACACAGTACAGAGGTCAGCACAGGCAGGTGTCCGGTGCAGGGAGGTAGCAGCCAGGACAGCGGGGGAATAAGTAACAGCTGCCAGGGGGTGAGCATGAAGCCAGGACATGGCCAGTTCCACCTTCCACATGGAGGCCGAATGAGGGGGGTGAGAAGCAGGGCAGCAGGGGGCATGGCGTGGAAGGGCCTGTCATGAGCAAAGCCCAGTGCACTGAGCCCACACCAGCTTTGAGCTGTACACAGATACTGAGATTGTGGGCCGGTACCGCCTGAATAGGGCAATACTGAGGCGGCTCTGTGAGCTGTGCAGTGATGTGATGCAGACACCCACACGATGGAGCCATGCCCTGTTAGTGGAGACCAAGGTAACAGCCTGCATGTGCTTGCTCACCACGGGTACCTTCCAGAGACCAACTGGGGACACCACAGGCATAACCCAGTTGGCCACGTCACGCCACCTCACCCAATTCCTCAGTGCACTGCTGCCACATGCTGAGGAGTACATCCATTTCCCCAGCACAGTGGCGGAGTGCACAGCAAACATACAGGAGTTCCACAGGGTAGCACGTATGCCTGGCATGCTAGGGGCAATAGACTGCACCTATGTGGCTATACGCACACCACCTGGCCCCGAGGGGGCCACATACATAAATCGCAAGGGCTATGCCAGCATCAACTGCCAGGTGGTGTGCAATGCCAGGGGGCGCATCATCAATGTCTGTGCCACGCACCCTGGGGGAGCACATGATTCTTACATCTGGCACCAGTTGGCACTGTGCCACAGATTCGAGAGTGGGGACATCCCCACTGGACACCTAGTGGGTGAGTATGCAAACCAAATGGACAAATATTGGGCCTGAGGGGGCATGGCCAGAGGTACCATGGGTAGTGGCCTACATGGCTTGGGGCAGGGCGATGCTGATCACCAAACTAACCTCCACCCTCTACACACAGGTGAAAGTGGATACCCACTCCGTCCCTGGCTGCTCACACCCTACCGGCGGCCCATGACCCCATCGCAGCAATGCTACAATGAGGCACTCGCCACCACATGCAATGTCATCGAGCGGCTGTTCGGGATGCTAAAGGCACATTTCCGCTGCCTAGACACCTCCGGCGGTGCCCTACAGTACAGCCCCTCAAAGGCCTGTGGGATATTCCTGGCCTCTTGCATCCTGAACAACATGGCCAACGAATGTGGGATAGCCGTACAGGTCAAAGAGGGGGACAGCGATGGGGACGCCGGTGATGATGGTGATGGGCAGCCCCCCCTTGGCTGACGGGACCCCCGACTGCTCCGGCTGGCACAGCTACACCGGGACACCATCATGGAGGAGCACTTCAGCCAACCCAGGTAAGTCATGGGCCAAGCGCAACCACCAGTGGCCAAGGCACAACCCACAAACATGCAGAAACCCACACTGGGGGTGTATGCCATCGAGGGAAGTGGCAGGGCACAGAGGCACACACACAGCCAGGGATGGGTGAGGATTAACATGCCATGCCGAAGGACACACACACACACACACACACACACACACACAATGCAACAAACATGCACAGAGGGCAGAAGGTACACCGACCCGGAACGCACACCTTAGCAACACACATGTCCACAGGCCACCATGCCCACTGCCTGTCCATGTGCATGTGTCAGATGCTGAGCACCATTGCACTTGGTGTACAGTGCAATGCAGGCATCATCATGCACACATAACTGCGGACAGCAGCCAGGAGGGTGTGCAGGTGGACTGTGTGTCTGTGCCAGGCCCGGGTACCCACCCGTGCACTGCCCACTGAAACACACAATGCACACAGGGCAGCACCAGACAGTAGCCATGCTGGGAGACAGGTCAGTCCTGCGACAAAGTGCCACGGCCACCACGGATGCATGGGCGGCCCCGCCGAGACCCACCAGCACTGGCAGACTGACCACTGGCCTCATGGGGTGGCACCAATGGTCCCCCAGAGGTTCCATTGCGTGAACGTGACCGTGCCCGTGCAGGGGTCTGCAGCACACCGAACATGCCTGCACCAGGAGTGCTCAGGATGCCCACAGCTGAACCCGGCGTCGACAGGGTGGGAGTCGCACGATGCCAGGAACAGGGGGTGGATAGTGCACTGCATGGTGTCCACGACGCATGGGCACCTGACTGTGTGCCCATTGTGGCCATGATGGCAAAGAACGCCTGTGCATGCCTGTCAATGGCAGCGGTCACATCCTCCCGTAAATGGTCCATCCATACCAGGATCCGTTCAGTGTCCCTGCTGCGACGCTCCTCTGCCCACTCCAGAGCCACACACAGTGCTTCCACAGACGTCGCAAGCCGCATCTGCTGCTGGACCGATGCTCGCAGTAGGCGGGTGTGCTCGTCCAAGAGGTCATCAGCCTCCTCGGCATCCTGTCCCTCAGGGTGTGCAAGGGCCTGATGTTCAGCACCCCTTGAGGGTGAGTGCTGTGCACCAGGACCAGGTCTGGGCATGTCCACAGGTGGTGCACAGATGCCGCCGCTGAACCCTGTACCCCCAAGCCCAGTGGGCGACTGCTGATGCTGCCCCCTCCAGCTGCTGCACCCCAGGGCTCAGTGGTGCCACCACAGTGGCCGCAACAGTCCCACTGTCCTGAACAGACACCAGTGCTGCCCCACTGGTGCTGACAGGCACAGCCTGGGACTGTGCTGACACGCTGGCCCCCACAGTGGCACCAGCCACAGCCATGGGCACGAATTGCCCTGCTGTGTGCCCATCCTGTGGCACACATGTGTCACTGCCCCATGACAGTCGTGTCATCATCACTGGTGCCGGACTCTGCCCCAGCCACAGCCACAGCGTGCAGGCATCCGTGGACGCCAGCACGCTGGGACACAGGCAGGGCTTCCGCCACACCTGTCTCAACGACATCAGTGTGGACAGCCAGGTGGCCCCACTGTTGTACAGATCCACACATACCTGTGGAGGTGGATGGTCCCACCTCTGACTCCATTCAACTGTCCGCAGTGGACAGGCCCAACACTGCTGACCCATGCAGATGCTCAGGATCTGTAAGGGAAAGGAAAGTCGTGTTACTGCGTGTGACCTACCCTGCCCCCCCCCAGACAGACCATGATTTACCATGCAGTGATGGGCCACCACCCGTCTGGAAGCCACGACCCGGAACACCCTCTATGGCACTTCGCAGCATGCTTCCCTCAAGCCTGTCCTCCGCTGGGGTGAGCTGTACCACCTCCGGCTGTCCCCCACCTGTTGCAGCACGTGCTGCCCTGATGGCAGCCACCTTCTCCTTAACCCTCCTCCTGTCCGTGCCCATCTTCTTCTTACACTCCTGCACGGAGTGCTGGTGGCTGCCATGCAGGATCACGGCACGTGACACCTCCTCCCATGCAGCAGCACGGGCCTGAGGGGTGCCCCGCCATCCACTGAGCAGTGGCTCCTGATCCAGGTAGGCCTCGAAAAGGGCCTCAGTTTCGGCCTTAGTAAAATTCGGCCTCCTTCTCCTCCCACCACCACTATTGTCCTCCTCTCCAAGAACGTGCTTGGTCATTATGTAGCCTGTAAGAATGGCAGTTGTTACCTGTGACTGTGCAGTCCCATGCATGTCCCTAAATCCACAGTCAACACTCCCAAACAGCATGCAACTCACCAATAAACTGCAGTAACGACTATGGCCACTGCAGCACATTGTCGCACCTTTATAGTGCAATCCATGCAAATGAGGCGAGGAGCAACTTTAATTAGATGCAAATTGCAGTGCTGCGCCATTGAATGGCTGATCGGATGATTTGCATATGACGGCTGAATATCGCGCTGATGCGCTTAGCGCAATTGTGTTGTACGTGCTGAGCCAATGGCGCAATTCTGTGGCATGCGTAGTACACCTCACTGCGCATGCCCGGGTAGCTGACGCAGGCATCTGCCACGCTGATGACGTGCTGTGCGCGGTAGGCAATGCAGGGCATGGCGACCATTGTGCCAGTGGCACTATAGCGATGGTCACTACATGGCACTGTGGCAATGGGCCTTCATAGGTGCAATGGCTCAACTGCCCGATAGTCCGCTGTGGTGCTGGCACACAGGTAGTCAATCGCGCTACACGCATTGTCAGCTGATGGCGCTGTGCGTGGCCTTGCACCAGAGACCCTTGACCCTGTGCCTGACTTTTGCCCCCTTGGCACCATGTGTCAGGCATAGGTGCACCTCTATCGCACTGTTCGATAACAGTGCAATAGGGAATGGCAGTGCTGTACCGTGCAGCATCTGCACGTGGGGTACCACGCTGCAGAGCGCCATATTGCCTACTATAGCTATTGCAATGGCATGGAGAAGAGCTGCTCCCTGGATGGCCATCAAACTTGCAAATCTGGTGGCCATAGTTGAGCCACACCATTGGCCTCTCTTTGGGGAGGAGCCCCTGGATAGGGCAAGAACCCAGGTGTGGCAGGAGGTGGCCACAGCCCTTGAGGGGGCAACAGGCAGGGGCCATACTGCTGAGCAGTGCAGGTACCAATATGGTGACCTGCACAGGAGGGAGCCAGAGCTACTGGCCCAACTGAGGACACGTGCCAGGAGGGGCACAGTCCCACGTCCAGGTAGGGGTTCCGTCAACACACTTTTATTGTCCATATGAGTCACAGTGTTGTATGTGTCCAGCACATAGGGAGGGACCATATGGGCCGTGGCGTGTTCACAGGGTGTGGGGTGGGTGGGTCTGGCTGGGTGGGAGGGCACACTCCTTGGGGCAGGGGGACTTTGCTTCGGGAATGTACTGATGTTCTTCTCTCCTTTTTGTCCCCACAGGCCTGGAAGAACTGTGCCGAGTGTGTACAGAGTGGAGGGGGGGTGGAAGCCGCAGCCAGGCGGGCCGAGGACCTGCAACGGCCACCTGACCGGCCCGATATGGGTGACTGCCAGACATCCATGATTAATACTGCATGCTGTGTGACAAGGTGGGCAGCGGGGCATGGCCACCATTCATTGACATCACTGCCATGCACGCCACTTGTTACAGTCCACACTGTCCAGTGGCAAGGTATGTTTGGGTGTGTGTCACTGGTGGTCCATGCATGCACCAGGTGCATGGCTGTGCCACTGCCTTTGCACCACATAGCCATGTCACTAGACGGCCACGGTGGTGCTGTGCGTGACTTGGCCGGTGGGTGTGTGCAGCGTTCCAGATGGCTGTATGCGCCTGGGTGGGCAGGTCCTGTGGATGTGATCACCGCGGCTGGTCACACACCATCACAGTGGTATGTTCCATGGCCGTATGCCATGCACAGTGGGCGGGCTGCATGGGGTTGTGCATTCACACCTGTTGACTGTGCTCCCTTGTCCTAGGTGTGAGACATCTGAGGGAGATCAGGGACACCCTGCGGGAGCTCCTTATTCTGGCCCGTGAGACCGTGACAATTCTTCGGAGGACTGACGAGTCGGGGGTTCTTCGAAGACACACAGCCAGGGGGAGCCAGAGCCAGGACCGTCGGAGCAACCAGTAGTCCCTTGGTCCCTGACTTCCCCTACTCCCTGGACCCACCCTCACACCCTCCTATCCCATCGCATTTGTCCACCCTTCCCCTGCCCACCCCACCTTTTTGTGTCCCCCACCACAACCCTGTATATAGTTCTTATTTATGTACATAGTTGATTTTTCTATTTTTATAATACATTTGACTTTTCTATGAATACCGTGGTGGTCTCTGATTTGCAGCGGGCTATAGGTGCTCAGCTGCAGTGGTGTGCATGGCATCAGGGATGGTGCAGTCATGGGTATGTGTGTGTGTCCATGTGGAGGTGTCTATGGTGTGGGGGTAGATATCAGTCAGTGTCTGTGTTGTGTGTGTTGTTCCCTGTGCACTGGATGACTGTGTTCAATGTTCCAAGGTGCGCGCTCTGTGTCCATGGTGCACCCATCGGCCTGTTCATGGCCTGTGCAGCCAACACACATGCCTGTCTGTGACCTGCATGGTCCGCTGGCATGTCAGTGGTGGCATTCCCTGCAGGGTGGACACTGTACCCGTCGCTTTGCTGGGTTGCCCATGTCACTGGTGTGGTGCATGCCTGGCTCAGGGGCACTGTGGGCGACACAGTCATTGTTCCACCTCCATGCTGTGGCTTGTGTGTGTTGCAGGGGATGTGCCCCACTGTCTGTGGCTTGTGCTCTGGGTGACTACTGGTGGTGTATTGGTCCATGGTGCCTGCACAGGGTGGCTGGCACTCCAGTGCCATGGTGGACTGCAGGTTGTGTGTACACGGCTTACATGGGCCCACAATGGGGGCTTGGTTGCCCCACCACTGCATTCCTGTGTTGTTGTGCCCTTGGGTTTGGGTGGGTGTCTGTCCAGACCCTGTGTGGCATCTGGTGTGGTGCATGCTTCCATGCACCACTGTGGGTGTCTGTGCTGGCTGTTGTGGCCAGTGGTGGGCTGGGGTGTGTCACTGGAATACTGTGCAGAGCGCTGTACCACTGGTGGAGGTGTCAAGGACATGACCGTCCCATATGGGGCAACTCTTGTGCCAATGTATGGTCAGTCTATCAGCAGTACCTCGGGGGACTGTGCGTGGTGGCACTTTGTCTGCCGGTGTTGCATTGCTATGTGCTGCAACCTGCTGATGGGTGCTCATGGTGGAGCTGGCTTGCATGGTTCTGTGGTGCACAGGGTTGCATTGACACTGTGGGGGTGGTGGCATGCATGGGGTTTCCTGTTGTGGTGGTCACTGCTCATGGGGGTGTCTGGGGGTCACAGTGCAGGGTGTGCTGTGCACTGGGGGGATGGTATGGCACAGGGTGGTCTGCCCTCCTTGTGTGCCAGTCATAGCTTGCCGGTAGGTGTGATGGGGCACCATGGCCAGGCTGTGGGTTGGTTGCTTGTCTCCATGGACCAGTGGTTATTCCAGCCCTCCCCTGGTTGTGCTGTGCTTGGGGTGTGGGGGGACAATGTCTGTTCTGCTGTGTGTTCCTGTGCCCATCTGTGGCATGGGAAGTGGGCCCCTACCTTCCTGATTGTGCAGTTACATTGCTCTGCAGCTGGGGGCATCCCTGGTTGCGCTATGGCACCTCTGGACAGCTCAGCTGAACATCCTTTGTTGCGCTATGGCGTATCAGATCTGCTCAGCTTCCCCTCCCTAGTTGCGCTATGGTGCAGGTGGTGCGATATTCAGTCGTTGGCTGTAGGCACAATTTGGCCTGCTCCTTTTTTGAATATCGCATCTCTTGCGCATGGGCGCAATAGACTTGCGCTTGCTCCTGCTATTGCGCTCGTTTTGGGCGCAGTTTGACTATCAGGGCCCATGTATTTTTGCTTAAAGCTGAACCAGCATAATATTCTGTGGTGATTTGTATATACAGCCCATGATGCTCTACATTAAGGGGGTATGTGTGATTTTGTATTTCTTTGAACCTTGGCTTCCCGGTCAATGCCCTTCGCCTCAGTGCTTGAACACTACGGTTCTTTGTCTTTTAGCTTGTTTTGTTGTTTTTAATTGGGCTCACCACAACATAACCCAGACAGACCATCTTAGAGTAGCTGGTTCATTCCACTGGGGTGTTACACAGAAAAGGTACATTGATGAGTCCTGGTAGGATGAAACACGTGTATGTGTCTTCTGTTGGCACCCTTTGCAGACTGTATGAGAGGCCGTTTGGTACCATGCATTTTTGCTTAAAATTGAACCAGCATAATATTCTGTGGTGCTTTGCATATACGGCCCATGATGCTCTGCATTATGAGGGTATGTGTGATTTTGTATTTCTTGTAATTCTTACATATAGATGTGACAAAGTTGCCAAAGTGTTTGTGCGGCCGGCCAGTTCAAGATATCTGGTTTGCAGTTTTTACTTGTTGACTCTGCTAAGCCATTCAGCCTTGGGCTATGTGAAATCAGCCTCAGTCGTTTGCTCCTGTATCACCAGACCAGCTGCTGTATGAGGACCACGAGGGAACCCTCTCCCCTGCTTCAAGAAACGTCTCCACAGGTCTTATTTCATTGGCTCATCTCCAGTGTCTGGGTACAGTGAATAGAAATCAGGATAGCTTTGAGACAAGCTTCAATAATCATTGTGGTACCACCTAATCTCCATTTCACTGCTACTTTAATGGATCAAGAAACTGGCCCATCCAGCCACCGGACACAAATAAAACTGCATGCCAAATCATCATGTCTTCTTTCATCAAGGGTCCCAACAACAGCTACAACCCCAGGCACTGTTTATTTTATATATTTATTTCAGTTTAGGATTAATACCTTTGAGTCAAGGACTCGTTTTTAAAGGTTCCAAGTTGATCAGGTGAACATATACAGACAGCAGGTTATCACAGTACAAATTGGTTACAGTAGGTTTGCACAAAACTTAATTACAGTTAACCATTGTACCAGCTTATACATTGTAATCTAATTTTGAAATTTACAGCTATAATACCAATAATAACAAGGCACAGAGGTGTAGGAAACAGGAGTGAAGGGAATAAGCCTTCTCTGGGTGTTAGGTAAGGCTGGTGGAGTGGGGGGGTTCCTGGCAGGGGGTTGTTAATTGAGCAGTAAAGGTTGCTGAAGGTGTGGGTGGGGGTGTGTGTGTAAGGGAGCAGCCCAAGGGGCGTTTTGTCAGGTGTCTTTGTCAGTGGAATGACAGTGTGTACAGCTGGGGAGGTGGTGAAGGGGAAAAGACAGTTGGAGAAGGGGGTGGGGGGTATTAACTATTATTGGTAGGAGTGAGGAGGGCAGAGAGGTTCATATGGGAGGTTGGTGGGGGAAGAGTCCATGTGGTGTGTGTGGTTTATGCCAAGAGGAAGTGAGGGAGGTAGCAGAGGTTTAGGCTAGCTTGTTTTCTGTCTGGGTACCCAGTATATTTATAGAACTGCGAAGTGGAACTAAATGCATGCCAATATCCTGGCTCAAACCAGTAAGGATAAAATCATTTGACCAGATTTGCTCCTTTCTTGTTTTGCTCCCCCCTAAATAAACCTGATTGGTGTTGCAGTGTTATATTGCCTCATGCAAGTTTACTGGTGGTTTGTTACTGTGTTTGGAATATTCCTGAACATGCATGCCGGATAACCATTGTTTGCAGGGGCTCCAGGAGGTCACACTGAAGCCCAGATCATGGTAAGTGGGAAACCTATGAGCATATCATTAATGTCTGTTGACAAATGTATTGTGCATGTTATGAGAGATTACTGTTTGTTCCAAGGTATAGGGCCACTAGTTTAGTTTAGTTTATTTAGTTTTTTTTGTTGACCGGGTAAGTGCACTAGACAAATCCTGCCTATTTTCAGACATGACCCGGGGTAGGGGGATACAGATGAATGCCAACTGATCTTGAACCAGATTAAGCTGTTGGTGGTATTTTTATTGAATGAGGGAAATTTGGCCAGGACACTGGGTAGATTCCCCTACTCTTTTCGATAAATGCCATGGGATCTTTAACATCCACCTGAACTACCACCAATCCAGGCAGATGGGACCTCAGTTTAACATCTCATCCGAAAGACGGCACCTCAGAAGTGCAGCAACCCCCTCATGCTGCACTACAGTGTCAGAACTGGGATATTAACCCAAGTGCCAGATGTGGGAACTGAACCCACAGCCCTCTGATCTCCCAGCCTCAGAGGCGAGTCTGCTACCTACTGAGCCACTGACACTGACACTAGGTGGGGTAGTCGGTAGTTATAGCTTCCCAGAGGGTTACAACAGATTTAATAAATACCCACTGAAACCTTTCTCTGAGTGGAGCTACCAAAACACTGTTTACCATGGGTGAGCAAACCCTGATACTAGCTAGTTACAAACCCAGGCCCCTCAACCTGTGGATAGTAATACAGGCAGGGGTTGTAACCCTAGAAGTAGTGCTACAAGCCTGTTTAACAAGCAGTGTAAAGTTTAATATACAGAGTTGCACTGGTGCTGGAAGAGTGGTCCTGTTTGGGGGGGGCTGAGATGTAGGTTTTTCTACTCTTAGCAGGGTGCTCAGCTTTAGGGCTGGTCACTGGACAGGAATGTCTAAAGGCAATGCAAATTTTATTTTTCAGGTGCCCAATACCGGAGGCTCTGGGCGCCGCACAACAGCAACAAATCTAACATAATATGACAAAGGAACATAATACATTTTCTGCCTATGAATTATCACTGTCATAAATTAAAATCAGTAAAACCAGAAGAGGGTAAAGGGGGAGAGGGCCATCTTGTGGATGGTATGGCTCACTCCAGGGCTCTAAGTCTAGTTTTGCAGTCACTAACCAGCATGTCTAGTTTCATAGGTTTCATAGGTTTAATCAAGCCGAGGATAGACACAACTATCCTATTAGGCTCGCTTTCCATTATTTTAAATTATTTAAAAAGAAATTTACTATCACCAAAGTATTTGTCTATACCATTTTTGAATTCGTTCATTGTGGAACTAGTTATAATTTCTGTTGGTAAGTTGTTCCAAACCCCAGCCACTCTTAGACTGTACCAATTTCTCCTAAAGTTGTGCACCCAAGTTTGTTGACAAAGTTGCTCCGTGTGTTTCCTTGTACTGGTTCTCCATAATTTTGTATAATACCCTAAATCTTTAATAAATCTACGTCCCTATATTTTTGTATAAGAAACATAGATCACCCCTTATTCTACGATAATAGAGAGAATAAAGATTCAGTCTCTCTAATCTTTCATGATATTCTTTATTCTTAAGTCCCTTTATTTGTTTAGTTAATCTTCTCTGTACTCCCTCAATAGCAAGTGTATCCTCCCTATTATATGGGGCCCAAACCCTCGCACAGTACTCCAAGTGTGGTCTGACCAATGCAACATACAGAGGAACCAGAACCTCACTCCTCCTGCTTGCTATGTGTTTCAATATACAGTTTAGGATCTGGGTTGCTTTTTTTAGTTGATTTCTACAGTGTACTCTAAATTTTAGGTCGTTAGTGATTGTGATGCCGAGGTCCTTTTCCTCAGTAACTATTCCCAAATTTATTTTATCCAATAGGTAGGTTGCTTCCTTATTTTTCTTACCCAGGTGCATAACCTTGCATTTGGATATGTTTAGTTCAAATTTATTGAAGTTGCTCCATTTATTTATTAAGTCAAGGGTTTGTTGAAGTGCTTCTCTTTGATCACCATCTTTTGGAACTACGCCCAGTCTGCAATCATCAGCAAACTTGTACATCCATACATTATTATTATTGATTTGTAATGAAGTTATGTACAAGTTAAACAAACTGGGCCCCAAAACTGAACCCTGGGGAACTCCACTTAAGACTGGAGCCCAATCTGAATATTCCCCATTTATGACCACCCTTTGCTTTCTATCCTGCAACCAATTTGAAACCCATCTACAAATATTACTAGGCAGTTTTGTATTATCCAATGCTGACAAAAGTTCTTTATGAGGTAATTTGTCAAAAGCCTTGGCGAAATCCAGAAACACCACATCCACAGGATTCCCAGCGTCCAGTTCCCTATTCACTTTTTCATAGAAGGACAACAAATTCGTCTGACAGGATCTATTCCGTACAAAACCATGTTGAAATGGGTCTATTATATTTCGTCCTTCCATATGTTCCATAAGTATATCTTTAATTATTCCCTCCAAGAGTTTCCCCAATATTGAGGTCAAACTAATGGGCCTAAAATTTCCTGGGAGGGTACTGGGTCCTTTTTTTATTTTTATTTTTATTTTTTTTTTATTTTCTCTTTATCCTCCTCCCTACTTGCAGCCCCCTCCTCTTCGGGAGACACCTATGGGCTTATCAGCCTTCGCTCACCTACCTGGAGCCGGTGCAGTCCATGCCCCATGGAGCCGTGGCTATACCCCCCAGGCGGGTACGGGTGGGACCCCCTTCCACCCCGACGTTCCGCTTAATCTTCGCCAGCATGCTGTCCCCGGCAGGTAGGGGCATGAAGGTCGGGCCCTGGTGCTCCGCCTACTAGGAGGCTGCAAGGGTTTTTCCTGGTGTTTCTCGGACGTGCAGGGTCGATGGCGCCAAGGCGCCCAAAGCACCGACGCCTGGTACGCTCCCCTTCTGTTGGAGCATCGGGCTTGCTGTACCTCAGGTCTCCACCTGGGGTCAGACAAACACCGAGCTCAAATACCCCCTCCCCGGAGGGGCGAGCAGTCCTTGGGGCGCTCAAGTCCTCCTCCCGACGACCCTCCAGCTCCGGGCTCGTTCAACCCGGTCGCTGGACGCCGCAGCGGAAATTCAATCACTGGCACAAGGGCCGGCTTTGGGTCCTTTTTAAAATGGGTACTATATTTGCTAATTTCCAACTTGGGAACAGAGCCGGAGTTTATAGATAATTGGAAGATATGCGTTATGGGTTGAGCCAACATATCAGCTAATTCCCTCAGAATTTTAGGATGCATCCCATCAGGGCCAGGAGATTTATTAATATTTAAACAAATTATTTGTTTGTATATATTATCTGGGTTCAAAGTTACTGTCCCAGGTTCAAAGGATCTACTTGTACTATGTGCATCTGAATCTTTGTGTTTATATACTGAACAAAAAAATTTGTTCTGGATATTAGTCATTTGCTGATTGGTTGCTGGGTGCCCCTCTGCAGTGAGAAAGGGACCTATACTATTGGGAGTCTTTTTCCGGTTATTAATATAGGAAAAGAATGCTTTTTTGTTATCATGAACTCTATTCGCAAGATTTATCTCATATAGGGCTTTTGCTTTCTTATGGTTGCTTTAACTTTATTTAGGGTTTGCTTATATTCAATACTTAATTTGTCAGAACTTAGAACTTTCAACTTCTTATATAACCTATTTTTTTTGTTTATTAATTTTTTGATTGATGTAGTAAGCCATGCAGGTTTAGTAGTTCTGACCCTATGATATTTAGTAATAGTAGGTACAAATTCTGTTGTTAATTTATCTATTTTAATTCTAAGGGAATCCCATGTGTACTGTACAGATTTGTTGGCAAATTCCGATCTCCAGTCCCATTTACCCAATTCCATTTTCATTTTATGGAAATCAGCTTTCCCAATATTTAACTTAGTGGTGATTCCCGTAGGTTTACTGAACTGAATTTCCTTGATATTAAAAAATACAGTGTTATGATCACTGTTTCCTAAAGGGGTGCTTACTTCCACTGAGTTAACTATTTCCCCCATATTTGTAAAGATTAGATCAAGGATGTTATTGCCCCTTGTACACTCTAGAACCAGCTGCTCAAGACCCCCATGATCCATAACATCTATATACTGTCTTTCTAGGGGGCAAGAGCCTGTACCTTTAGTCCAATAAATATTGGGTAGGTTAAAGTCACCTGTTAACAATAGCCTCTTTGAAGCGTCCAAATTACTAAGAATACTTAATAAAGCCTTATCATCTTCCCTCGACATAGATGGGGGCCTATAAAGAAGGCCCAACATAATTTTAGGTCTATTTATGGGTAATAAATGAATCCATATAAGTTCTATTTGTCCTATATCACATTTAATTTCTTCTGTGGCAATGTCCTTATGTAAATATATTGCCAGACCACCTCCTTTCCTATATTTTCTACAGTAGGAATAAAGTTTATACCCCTCAATTTCTTTTTCCCAATCATCATTTTCATCCCACCATGTTTCGGTAATAAGGGCAATATGCACATTATTCCTGTGCAAAATTATGTTTAATTCATCATATTTATTCTGCAAACTTCAAGCATTAATCAAAATAGCATTCCAACCCAGACTATTTGGAGGGGGAAAGGTATTACTTAGCTTATTACTATTACACATCTCTAACCAGTTTAAATGGAAGTTGGTAACTTCTTGACTTTTTACCCATTATCCTTAATCCAGCATAATTAAGGTGGATACCGTCCTTTCTAAAAAGGGATGTTCTGTTAAATGTCTTTTCATTATCCATGAAGTCAATTTCTTCTTGCAAACAGAAACTTCTAATCTTACTATTAATTATTTTTATCTGGTTATTTTTAAACATTTGGGTTCCCTGCATGGGGATAATCCCTGAAATAATGATTTCACCTCCATTTCTTTTTACTATGTCCACAATATACTTAAAATCTGTTTGCATGCTGTTCCAATTTGTTTTACCCACATCATTGGCCCCCACATGTAAGAGAACCAAGGAAGTGTCTGTATTTTCAAAAAAACCTTCCATCAGTCTAGCTATATTGTGTACCTTTGTTCGGTAGGAGCTGACTGTGTATGTTCATTTCAATTTGAACATACATATGTATCAATGCTTTTATAATTGAATCCCCAATTATGAGAATATCCCTTTCCAAAGGTTCATTTTTTAAGTGATTTAGTTTGTTCCGGCAAATAATGTTATCTTGCTTGATACCCTCTAAATTTATGGACTCTCTTGGTTCATTTATTTCACTTACTGTTATATTTAATCCCCTTTTGTTCATACTACTCATAACCAGGTCATCAGGTACATCCATGTCAAGACACTCAAATCTATTCTTTATTTCTATAGCGGGATGAAGCTGTAATACATCATTCTTTTCATGAGTGGATGTTACACTAATTTCTAATTTATCAGTTGAGCATTCATGATGCCCTGTTTTGTTCAAAACCAAAGATTGCCTATTGCTAACATCACATACAGCTTCGTTTATGTATTCTTCCAATTTGGATATATCTTTGTAAGTTTGAAGTCTTGCTTCAAGTTCTAGTATCTCTTTAATTAGTGCAGAGTTTTTGATACATTTATCGCACGTAAATTCTGAGTTTGTGACCTCCTCAACGTACATAGAACATTCCCTACAAGATTTTTTGTCCTTTAATTTCTTATTCCTTGTTTGTGCCATATCAATAATACTTGCAAATCTTGCTTACCAGCCCAACTTAGTGCTAGTCACTCGGCCACAATTTTCCCCACTGGTCCCAGCGTCCCGAGCGGACACAGCAGACACGCGACACACGTGTCTCTGCATGCGTCTCCGTGCGCGATACGTGCTCCGCTCGCCGGAGAGACCGCTTTAAACTGCAAGTACCCCGGAAGTGGCCTGAAGTCCTCATTTGTTAAAATATCCAAATTTTAAAAATTTCCCCAGTTAGAGGTAAAGAATAACTAAACTAAGGTCCAGAAGTGCCTCCTACAGTTTATTTAAAAGAAAAGATTGACTTCTGGTAGTTTGTAGTTCGTTGTTCACCATTTAACTACCTTCCAAACTCTCTTTCCTGTTTGCTATAGGGCTCAAAGTGGATCGTAGTATTAAAATAAAGTGTTCTTTCCTCAAAATAATACTGTTTGCTAATAAAACACAATTACACAGCAGTTCTCAATGTTTCATCAATTGGTGTTATTTACTCTAAGCTCCGCTCGCCGGAGAGACCGCTTTTCACTGCAAGTACCCCGGAAGTGGCCTGAAGTCCTCGTTTGTTAAAATATCCAAATTTAAAAAATGTCCCCAGTTAGAGGTAAAGAATAACTAAACTAAGGTCCAGAAGTGCCTCCTACAGTTTATTTAAAAGAAAAAGATTGACTTCTGGTAGTTTGTAGTTCGTTGCTGTCTGCCCACGAACTACCAAACTCTCTTCCTGTTTCCGTTTTTTTTTTTACAGGGCTCAAAGTGGATCGCAGTATTAAAATAAAGTGTTCTTTCCCCAAAATAATACTGTTTGCTAATAAAACACAATTACACAGCAGTTCTCAATGTTTCATCAATTGGTGTTATTTACTCTGAGCGACTGGGAAAATTTACTAGCCCCACACACTCGTCCACTAGCCCAGCTGAAGTACTGTACTTTTATTTATTTGTATTTCAGATGACACCTTTGAGCCTAGGGCTCTTTTACAAAGGTTCCACGTCAAGGCAATAAGGACAATAAGGTACAAAACATAACATGATCATTACAGTGGAACTTACAAAAAAAAAGACAAATAAGGTTACAATAATAGCAGCCAAAGGCATTGTCAAGAAATTGTGTTGTGAGTTAATTACACAGTACAAGTCATAGGTGGCTTAGTGAAGCTTTGTTAGGAGTGGGTTAGTGGGAAAAGAGAAAGAAGAGTGGTGGTGAGGGGGTGTATAGGGGGAGAGAGAGAGAGAGGGGAGGAGGAGAAATGGGGAGGGCATTGTGTTGGGTATGTGGTAGATGGGAAACAGCAAGGGAGGAAGAAAGGGGAGGGATGAAAAAGAAAAGGAGACAGATTCATCCTATACCCAGTAATGGGGGGGTAGAAGAGGAGGAGGAGCTGAGGCAGTGAGGAGGGATGCTTGAGGGTAGTATGCCTGGAGCTGATTATAAGAAGCAATCACAGAAGGCACTAGCCACGAGGTGTTGATGCAGTTTACCCTTAAAAGCACCAATCGTGGCAATGTTGGAGATTTCTGTAGGTAGCAAGCTGAACCAGGTGGAGGCTCTGACAAGGTAAGAACGCTGAGCTTGAGAGGTCCGACAGCAAGGTATTGTAAAGGTTAGACTGTACGATTTTCTAGTTAGGCAGCAGACACGCTGTGGCATCAATATTGATTGGAATCCAGGGGGCATAAGGCCCAGTGATGTCTTCTTAGTGAGGATGCAGGTCTGGTACTTTAGCCTGCCAGATAGCTGGAGCCAGTTAGCCTGCTCGTAAATGTCACATGTGTGAGAAAGGCGGGCAGCTGAAATAAGGAGTCTACATGCCTTATTAAGGGCTACAGCTATGCACTGGAGTGCAGTATCAGTAGCGGATCCATAGATAACAAGCCCATAGTCAATAGTTGAGATAACAGAGTTCTGGATAGCGAGGTTCAAGACTTCAGCCGTTAGGCAATGTTTATGCTTGTATAGTAGCCCTATACGGGAGTTCACAGTTTTAGCGATATTGTCAATGTGTTTGGTATGCGAGAGGGAGCAGTCAAGGGTCAGGCCCAGATATTTAAACATATCCACTTGTTCAAGAGTGACGCCTTCGTGGTTGTTAATTATGAGCTCATGGTCCTTATACTTGTTGTGGTTTCCATGGAACAACATTGTTTTAGTTTTTTTAGGTTAAGGATGAGTTTATGTGAGCAAAGCCAGTCTTCCACTTCTGTGAAGCTTTTCTGTAGTTGAGAGTGAAGGGAGGTGGGGTCGGTGTGGCAAGTGAAGATTACTGCATCATCTGCATACAGTAACAGTCTGTCATGGCAGAAGGCAGGGAGATTGTTCAGGAATATGCTGAATAACAAGGGACTCAGGATAGAACCTTGGGGTACTCCAGAGTGGATTGGTAGGAATGACTAGAGGAATTCACCAACCTTGACCTGTTAACCCGGTTACTGAGGTAGCTTGAAACCAGAGGGTAGTTTCACTAGAAAGACCAAGGAGGGATAATTGTTTGAGGAGAATGAAGTGATTGACAGTGTCAAATGCCTTAGTCAGGTCAATAAAAGAGGCGCCAACCAACTGGCCCTGATCAAGTGCATGATGGATATGTGTGGTGAATTCGAGGAGTGCCTTGGTAGTGATGTACCCTTTGCGGAAGCCATGCTGCTGGGAACATTGCAGGCTGTATTTTACAAGGTACTCCGTGAGCTGATCAGCCACTATCCATTCCAATGCTTTGGATAGAGGAGGGAGAATGGATATAGGCCTGTAGTTGTTCGTGAGAGTCTTGTCACCACTTTTATGGACTGGAGTCACCACTGCCAGTTTCCAGTTTTGGGGGAACTGGGACAGCATGAGGGAACGGTTGAGGATTTTGGTTAGTGGGAGCAGGACTTCGTCAATGGTGAGGGCGAGAAGTTTCATATCCAGTGAATCGCCACTGACCCTAGACTTTCCAAGCACTTTAAGTACTTTTTGGTTACATTCTGCAGTACCAACCTACAGGGCTAATTAAAGGAAAATCTTACTAGCCTAACAAAATCCACCAGAATTTGACTAGTTAGCCTGTATAAGTTTAAACCACTACACTCTCTGCGATGAGTTACCAGTACTTAAACAACTTATTTTTAAAATGTAATGACTGAGGTGTGGTCAGCTCTGGGGCTGCCAGTGACTGGTTGTCAGTGCTGTGACTGTCGGGGGGCATTGCTGTAAGGGGACAGGTAAGAACTACGACTGTAGAGGGAGGTTCAGAGGGAGTGTTATGTTAATGGTGGGGGTCAGTACTGTGATTGTTGTGGTTAGGGGTGTCACTGCTTTAACAGTTGTGGGTGGGGAGCCAGTACAGTTATTGTCAAGGGGTGGGTGGTCAGTGCCATGCCTGTCAGATGGGAGGCAGGACTGCAACTTTTGGCAGTGGGGGGGGAAGTGCTGTGACTGTGGGCGTGGGGATTACTGCTGTGTCTGTCTGTAGAGGGTATCAGCCCTGTGACTGTCGGGGATGTAGGAGGACAGTGCTTTGACTGTCGTGGTGGGTAGTACTGTGACTACTGGGGTTAGAGGTAAGTGCTATCACTGTTGGGGGATGAGGATCAGCACTGTGACTCTCTGGTAGGTGGCCACTGTGACTGATGGTGGACAGTGTTAGTTCTGTGACTATTGAAGGGGTGGTACAGTTCTGCCACGGATGTAGGGGTACAGTGCTTTGACTGTGGTGATGGGTAGTGCAGTGACTATTGGGGTTAGAGGTAAGTGCTGTCACTGTTGGGGGATGAGGATCAGCACTGTGACTGTCGGGTAGGTGGCCACTGTGACTGATGGTGGAAGGTGTTAGTTCTATGACTATTGAAGGGTGGTACAGTTCTGTGACTGTTGGGGGGGTTGGGGTGGCAGTCCTGTGACCATTGTGGGTGAGGAGGCAGTGCTGTGGCTGTTGTGGATGGAGGTCAGTGTGGTGACTGTTAGGAGTAGTAGGTCAATGCTGTCTTTGTCGGAGATGGGAATTAGTGCTGTAACTGATGGTGGGGGTGTCAGTTCTGTAACTTTTGGGGGTGAGGTGGCTGTGGTGTGACTGTTGGGGATTGATGATCAGTACTGTAAGATGGGGGTAGGCTGCAGTACCGTGACTGGTGATGTTACTATGGGGGAATGGAGATTTGTGCTGTAGGTGTATGGTCATTGCTGTGACTGCCCGGTTGGGGGGTTGGGTAGGAGAGCAGTTCTGTGACTATTGAGAATACTGAGAAAGTGTTGTGACTCTCAGGGGTGTGGATCAGTGCTGTGACTGCCAGAGGTGGGTAGTCATTGTCAATATTATCAGTAGAGGGTGTTAGTCACGTTATCCATGTACAGAGTGAGATTCACATTACAGTTCTTTTGAACTCAAATGTTAAGCAGTATGGTGCAATCTACCCACTTGGACCTGCTTAAGCATACAGTGGTTTTTCCTTTGCAAACCTATTTTGCTTCGGTCTAGGAGTGGCAGACCTACCCCAGACCTCTGGTAAACTCCTTTTGTGAGTTGTAGCATACCGCCTTGGCTTCACTGCTTCCAGCACGGGGCCGGAAAGCTGTTTGAAGTTAGTGCCAAGGATTTTACTCCAGTCTTCAAATGCTTTTTTTATTTTGTCTGTTAACTCCTTTGTGTCTAATGCCTGAACTGTGCACAGAACTGAGACTGGATGTCTCAAAATACCTCACCTCCCATGGAGGGTGGACTGATTTTGCACTGGACACAAAATCAGCTGAAGACCCCTTGCTTGCCATCTCAAACCAGTATCTTGAGTCCAAGCAAAAAGCAAAGAAATACCATTGTAAGGGCTTGTTACTAGTTGCCCTTCACAAAGCTGTAAACAGTCTGCTTGCCCGTTGTGCCTCTCTTGAGCTGCAAAATGTCGCTCTAAAAAAAGAGGGGGGGGGTTGCAAGCACAGGGGCTCCTGAATAAGGAACAGTAATTGGTGGAGGAGACACAGTCACTCCATGAACATAATAACAGGCTGTTGCATTGTACTGCTCAGGAAACAGAATGTGAAAATTACATGTTGAAAGATGATATTGATACGAACATACGAAGAAGCCAACAGAAGAAGGCCATTTGGTCTATCAAATCTGCTCGTATTGCAGGGTCCACAGCTTGAGCTAATGTCCATGCCCTCCCTCCTCCCCACTCCTCCCATCCTCCCTACCCATGATTCTTACCTTCCCCATGCCTATCCCAGCCTCTCTTAAAGCTGCCCACTGTCTTCAATGAGATGACCACTCTGGCAGTGCATTCTAAGTGTCCACCACCCTCTCTGTGAAGAAGTGCTTCCTGACCTCCCTCCTAAACCTCCCACCCTCCAGCTTAAGACTGTGCCCCTTGTGATATGGTTGCCACTCAGCTTAAAGAGACTCTCATTATCAACCTTATTTATCCCTTTCAAGTACTTGAATGTCCCAATCATGTCCCCCTTCCCTCTCTCCTGTCTACCCGGGAGTACATGATCAGTGCCCTCAACCTCTCCTCATATGCCTTGCCCTGCTGACCAGCTATCATCTTTGTAGCCCTCCTCTGTACCTTCTCCAGCAGGTTAATGTCCCTTTGGAGGTGTGGGCACCAGTATTGAACTCCATACTCTAGATGCAGCCTTACCAGTGACCTGTACAAGGGCAGTATAACCTTCTCTCTCCTACTACTGATCCCTCTAGCTATGCATCCCAGCATCTTGTTTGCCTTTGCTGCTGCTTTCTTGCACTGCGTCAAGTGCTTCAGGTTATTAGTGATCATCACTCCCAGGTCCTTCTCCTCCTCTGATGTAGCTACTCGGACTCCACCCAAGTAATACTCTGTCCTGGAATTCTTGGCTCCAATATGCATAACTTTGCATTTCTTGGCATTGAAGCCAAGCTGCCAAATCCTGGACCACCTCCCCAGCTTTTCCAGATCTTCC
Organism: Neoceratodus forsteri; assembly: GCA_016271365.2. Taxonomy (NCBI): domain Eukaryota; kingdom Metazoa; phylum Chordata; order Ceratodontiformes; family Ceratodontidae; genus Neoceratodus; species Neoceratodus forsteri. The sequence continues at coordinate 1,401,303,314 of CM057458.1, read as the reverse complement.
TGTATGTCTCTTATCCTTTCAGCTGTGTCCACTCTCCCACAGAGCTTGGTGTCATCTGCGAATAGGTTGATAGGTTGAAATGTTGCCAAAAACAGTTGTCTTATTTAAATGATATTTTGAGAGACACGAATGAAAGTTTGCGTGATAATAATGTGCAATTGAAAGAGGAGAATGAAAGGCTGACGAATGAGCTAGACAAGGAACTTAGGGAAAACATTGAACTGTGCACTGCGTATCGAGTTATGCAGCATGAGGTTGAGAAAGGTATTGAGCAGGGCACTGCAAAAGCTTGTCATAGAAAATGTAAGGCAAAGATGGTGAAACTGCGCCATCAGCAAGACATTATCGCTGGCCATGTTAAAGCCATAAATGGTTTTCAGTACACACCCACTGACATTACATCATCAGGCGATGACGATTCAGATTACGAGGACATTGGCCACCTCCATCACATCCAAACCCCCGCCCCACAGGGTGGTGGAATTCACTAGCCATCCCCAAGATGGTCACCATGTTGGCATGTTGCCCACGTTGCCACGTCACAACCAACATGGCAGCCCCCATGACAACAACAAACATGTCAGCCCCATGACAACAAACATGGCAGCCCCCATGATACGGGAGGCCAACCACCACCACCACCAGGCCATCTGCTCCCACTGGCTCACCTCACCAGGGAGGACAGTGTGGAGGTGCGCGGTATCATGCAGGATGTGATTACTAACCTAGTTACCAACCCTGGTGCTGTGTCAAATGCTAAACACTGACCCTGCATGGTCAAATTGAACGCATGGTTGAGCATGCTGTCAGCCAGGATGCTGCCTTCTGAATAGTCGCTAATGCAGCAGCAGATGCCGCTCTTCACGGTGCTTTAGCCCTCATCCCTCCATGAGGCCTGACATCCAACCCATTCCAGGTGGCTCATTCTGTTCAACAAATTGCCTAAGACATTGGACAAATGGGTCCCAACGACAACCTTAGCTGTCATTTGGAGAAGGTGTGTTCCCTTTGTGAGCAGCTTTCTCTCCATCCCGAGTATCAGGTTTAGGTTTTGAGACAATCTATCAAGCCAACCCTCTGGGCCAAGCTCTCAGAGGACATTTGCAACTGTAACACACTTGATTTCAATGATATCTCACAGGCCCTTCTATCGGCCAACTCCCCACGTATCGTTGGAGCCTGCTTGGCCTACCAGGTTAAGCAGAATGTGAAAGAAAGCCCAGTGGCTTACCATCAACGCTTGTGGCTTGCCTACAAGACAGGCAAGGGCCTAGTGGGAGAGACTGCCACTAAAAACCAAATTGAGAACAAGGACTTGTACATCTGGAACATGACTCTGGGTCTCCAGGAAAAAGTTGAACTCAACGTTTACCCACAGACAGACACTTTTGAACAGATCCTTACCAAGACAGAGCATGCCTTTCAGGTCTACCTCCGTAATCTCACTTCTGGCAAAAACAACAAGATGGCCACCGCCATTACCTCGATGGCCCAGATGGACCAGGCCCAGGTTGCCATGGTCAGCTCAGCCCCCACTCACTACACTGTGGAAGAGTGGCAACACCAAGCAGGATGCCCCTTCTGATGACCGTCAGGCCCAGACCCACGGGGGGGGGGCAACCGAAACTACAAAAACAATCGCAATAACAATAACAACAACCAAAATTGGCAAAACACAAATCCCAATAACAAGTACTGTAATGGCCCTACTTATCGGAAATTAAAAGGATCAAAATGAGACCCTCCATAAACAACTGGAGGAGGCCTTTGCTGGAATGGATGGCACTGCAGGCCATTCTGTTGCAGCCCTGTCATCATTCAGCAGTACAAACCCTTTCAGGCCTTCAGCCTCAGCAGGGTCAAGTGGCTGAGGACCAAACCCCTTCGCAGCACCAGACACTGGCCAGGCCGGTGCAGTGATTGAGGAGCTACCCATTGAGCAAGTGGAAATTGCGCCTCTGATGTCACAGGTACAGTATTCCTGTTCTGTGATGCCCCAAGGGGGAGGGGTCCAACAGAACCTGGAGAATCTGAAGGAGTATGACGTCATGGGTTTGTTCAACAGTCATGACCTGTTATTTGAACTAGCACCTTTGTTGCAAAAACACATTGGTGTGTTTGCTACCAACAAGCATGACCATAAGGCCCAGGAACAGGAGGATGAGGAAGAATTAGGGAACGGTTCAGATTTAAAATTACAGGCCCAGGGCCAGATAGTGAGTGACTTACTTGTTGACAGAAACGGACTGCCCTGTGTAAGGGCCACAGTCAGGGGTTGCCGACTCGACAAGCTTCTAGACACAGAAGTAGCCATGTCGGTTCTCCATGATGAGAACCCAGCCACTTGTGCATGATCCACCGGCTGGCAGACTAGTGCACAAGGTGTAGATGGTACCAAACTACAAACCATTTGATCTGTTGCACTACCTGTGCAGGTAGACCACCTAAAAACTAAATTTGTTTTTGATCTCATGGTATTACGTCATCACCCCAGCATATTGGGAACTGATTTCCTTGCACAGCATGGCTGTGTAATGGACCTAGCTAACAGGCTACTGCTACAGATCCAGGACAATGCCATACTGTCACCATTACAGATTCACATGCGGTGGCAGTCATCAAACATAACAACAAGGAGTATGACGTCATGGCTTTGTTCAACAGTCATAACCTGTTATTTGAACTAGCACCTTTGTTGCAGAAACACATTGGTGTGTTTGCTACCAACAAGCATGATTGTGGTAGAATGCACACCACCACTGAGCTCACAGGGCCTAACCCTGTGAGGCAGAGGCAGTACCCATTTCCTGTTGAAGCCTTGTCATCATTGAGAGAGACCATCCAGTCACTGTTGCAACAAGGAGTGATTAGACCTTCGTGTCTCCACTGTCAATTCATCCATTTGGCCAGTGAAAAAGCCAACTGGAGCATGGAGACTTACAATTGATTACAGGAAGCTTAATCAAGTTACCCCCCAGCTGTGCCCCAACTGTGGCATCAGCCCCTGATGTGTTCAAGTTGCTGACACCTGACAAAAAGTGGTTTTCAGCTCTTGACATATCTAATGGGTTTTGGTCACTCCCATTAGCCCAGGAAAGCCAATACAAGTTTGCTTTCACCTCTGAAGGCCGCCAGTACAGCTGGACCTGCTTACCCCAGGGCTTTCACAATAGCCTCTCCCCTCTTTCATCTGCACATGATGGATGCCCTGCAGTGGTTCTCTATACCTGACAGTCTCCTGCAGTATGTGAATGATTTGCTTTTGGCAACTTCCAAAGAAGAACACCTAACCCTTTTGGATGAACTACCAACTTTCCTTGGGAGAGCAGGCCTCAAGTGCAACCCCTCTAAGGCACAACTGTGTCAGAAGGAGGTCATGTTCCTTGGCCTATACATTACAGACCAAAGCAGAAGCCCAGCAGCTAAGAAGAGCCAGGGCTTGCAAGATCTACCACTACCTACAAGCATAACAACACTCAGACACTTTCTAGGTATGGTAAACTACTCCAGGAATTTCAGTCCCTGACTTTACCTTGAAGGCCGCTCCCCTGTATGAATTGCTGTAAAAGGACATCCCATGGACATGGGGCCCCACACACACTGAGGCAGTGGCCCAGCTCAAACAGGCCTTAGCCTTAGCCCCAGCACTGATTAACCCAAATCCAAAATTGCCTTTCCATTTGGAAACTGCCACCTCTGATGTGGCCATGTCCGCAGTGCTGGCACAAAAGTACAATGGGTACTACATGCCCATTGCCTATGCATCACCGATGCTATCCCCTGTAGAAAGGAAAATACAGTCTTTGTGAAAGGACACTGTTGGCAACCTTTTGGGCTGTCAAACATTTCCTCTACATCACTGGGTGTGCTCCCATCATTCTGCATACCTGCCACACCCCAACCAATTTATTGCTTTCAGACAAAGTAAAAGATGGATCAGTTTCCAACACCAGACTAACTCATTGGTCTTTGCTTTTTCAGGATAGAGACATCAAAGTACTGCTTGCCAAAATGCCATCCATCTTGGCGCATGGCCTACTATACACAGGTAAGCCTCATGATTGTGCCCTCCAACCACCTGACCTACCTGACCCAGGGCCCCTCCTGCCAGCAACACCTGAAGTCCTGGAGGATAAAATAATGTTCCACATCGCAGCCTATCTGGATGGAGAACAGGTAGCAGGCCTTGGAGTGCTCATACTGGATCATGGGGGTGATTACAGATGTATTTCTAGGAAATGTACTGTTGCCTCCTCACAGTATGCAGAACTAGCAGCTGTGGCCTGTGCATTAGAGATTATACCCCATGATGACACGGATGCAATTATCTTTGCAGACTCCAATTGGGTATGCTCATCCTTGACTGAATTCTTTCCATTTTGGCAAAAGAATAATTTTAACAAATCTGATGGTGCCCCTATCAAATATAGGAAACTGTTTATGTACACACACACCCTCACCCAAATGTTTACACACAAGACATACATATAAAAGGTTAAGGCTCACTGTAAATCTGATCCTTACCATGAGTACAACAAGCGAGCAGACTTGCTTGCCAAAGCAGGTGCTCGAGGAGGGGAGACATGGGAAATGACTCACCCACAGGGTATAGCAGCCATTGTAACATCTATAATTGCTGCCGCCAAGAAACCAGTATCAGAACTCCCACTGGATCTTTCTGCTGCTCAGAAAGCAGATGCAGAGATCAGAGATGTGTTCAAATTCCTGGACAAAGGAACTGAACAGGCATCGCCTGTAGGCAGTCCATACAAGAGACACTTCGACAATTTACATTTGTCTGTTGATCAAAGGCTCATCTGATATCACAAACAGGATACAGGTGACAAACTGTGGGTGGCACCACCCTCACTGTGAACCAAATTTATTCATGTGGTGTATGACACTCCCACTGGTGGACACCAGGGGACAGACACTCTCCAGAAACTTAAAACAGTCGTCTGATGGCCTAGTATGGCCAAAGACATGGAACACTATGTTGACAACTGCATAGTGTGTGCCCAGAACAATCCCATTCCTGCAAAGAAGAATGCAAAATTGCTACCTCAAAGGAAATCCAGACCATGGAATGCAATTTGGATTGATTTCATTGGCCCTCTTACTAATTCTAGTAAGAACAACAAGTATGCCCTTGTTGTCACAGACTTGTTCTCTAAGAGGGTAGATGCATTTTCCACTAAGAACAACACTGCAAAGACCACTGCCAAAATCCTGGTGGATTAGCTATACTCCAGGTGGGGTTAACCCCTCAAGGTAGACACAGATCAGGGTTCCAGCTTCACAGCTGAACTGATGCAACAAACACTCCAACTTCTTGGAACTGATCAAAAATTCCACATCCCCTATCATCCTTAATCCTCAGGCCAGGTAGAAAGAGCAAAGAGATGAATCAAACAGATGTTATCTAAATTCATTGATGATAATCCCAAAGATTGGGATTCCCTTTTGCCACTACTCTGCATGGCAATTAGGGCCACACCTGCAGCCACTACACAGTGTACCCCTTATGAGGTTATGACTGGTAGAGCTATGAGACTACCTGAGCACCTGATGGTTGATCTTCACACCCCCACTGCAGATAGAGTATCTGTAGATAAGTATGTGGAAAAGCTTCATGATGACATCATGAAGACACATTTGTTTGCTGCAAAGCAAATTGGCAAAACCCAACAGCAAGCAAAAGCCCATTTTGACAAACATGTTAAAGAAGTCAACTGGCAAGTTGGAGATCAAGTCATGCTTCTCCAATATAGACAACCCCTTCGTTCATTCCCAAGTAAATGGGAAGGTCCCTATCCCATTGTAAACAAGCTCAGCCCTGCTGTGTATCAGGTCAGAGTACAACAGCAAAAGCAGAAAAAGACTGCTGACAAGTGGTTCTATGCTAACCAACTCAAACTGTATAAAGGTGACTAAACTTACTTTTCCTAACCCCATAGGGTGGGATAGTACTTTCAGCTAATTAACCCTTTCTGTTTCTTTCAGATATCGGCAAGATGGCTATCTTGCACATCCTTCTCCTGCTGGGTGGATTTCTACCTCTAACAGTTTTTGCTCCCCCACTTCCAAAGAAACAACCGGATCTTCTAGCACAGTTGCTTGGAAAATCTGACATGGGTGATAAAATTACTATTCCTAACAAAAATGTTAAAGTAACTCAAGGAAAAGATGCTTTATTAGATGCTGTTGTTGCTCCAGATAAATCCTCCCTTACTATCCAATGGGATACTGATGCACTGGGCTACAAAATACCCGTAGGATGCCTAGCCAAGGGTACATTCCATGGCTGTCCCAACACTGACATATCACGGAATGGTACTCTCTTTATTGGACAGGCTTTCCCAAGACATACTGATCAATATAACCCTACTGCACTTATTGACCCTGCCTTCTGTGAATAACTCCCTTCATCAGTGGCACGAGATTTTTGTTCTGGAAACTATGCTGCTTCTTCCTCTCTCTATCTGTCTGTCGTTCCACCCAGTGAGGAAGAACTTCTTGCCTGCCCTCGTCTTGACGAGGGACCTCCTAGTGGTCTGACCGCCATGTCACTCCCAGGTGCCCTTATTAACAATGTACGATTTATGCATGTCCCAGTTATTTTCAATTTATCACATTGGAATATGGCTGAATTTGGTTTGTGTTAAGATACTAATACTTCTAAGTTTCACAGTATGATGCTTACTGATATTGTTGCTGCCTACCAAACGTGCACTAATGATCCCATTGGTGGTCCCCACACCATGGATCATGCAGGTGTTTTTAGACCTGCCCGTAAATACTACAAACCTCAGAAAACACGCACCCAGCGAGATGCAGCCTCAGCTGGTGCTGCTGGTACTGTCTCTGGTATTACTGAAGTTGCCAGCACTGTTACTGGTCTTTTTGGCTCAGGAATGTCTATTTGGAATAGAGCTGATATTGCTTCCATTAAAGCACAAACACTGAAGTTTCAACAAACACTTGGCAATGATGTTATGCCCCTTATATTGTAAGGTGTTAATACTTTAAGTGAGGAAGAAAGATATACTATATACAATATGCAAGAGATTGCTCAAGGGTTCAATGAAACAAGGAAAAAAACTTAATGATATTTTTTAGAATGACCGTAAGGCAGACAAGCACTTTACTGGGCGTGAAATTTTAAGTTCTGCTTATGGTTCTTATGTTATTTTGACTGTTAACAATCTCTTCAGGGACTTGGAATCAGGCAAAATTCCAGATCTTTTTCATGATCTCAGATTGGGTAAATGGTATTGCCCCCACTGTAAAGGTACAGGTTGTATTTCTATGTGTTTGAAAAATACTCAATATTTCAATGTCAACTGTCCGTAACATTGGTTATATTTCCAGGTTTCCCAACCAAGCCCCTTGCTACAAAACCCAGACATGTTCTATCAGGGAGAACATGTTCATTATCTTTACAGTGTCACTTCAATATTTTGATCCGGCTACCTCTGTCTTTGATAAACTTGCAAATATTCATTCCCTTGGGCATCTTGAAAATGACATTTTTCGTGAAAGAACTGAACTTCCAGCTATGTTGGTGTTTCATCCTGTGCTCCAAGCTGGACTTCTCCTCATACAAACTGTTGTGGCAAGAAAGGCTATTACTTCTTGTGCCATTGTGATGTCTTTGATATTGTGAAACCCATATGTGGCTACTCTCCAGAACATTTTGACTGGGCCTTGACCTTAGGTGACAATCTGCCAAGTAACCTTACTGATGTTGATCCAGATGACGACATCCCTCCTGCTGCATCTTCAGCATTCAATGCCGAAACAGCACCATCTCAAAGCTATCTTGAACAGATACATCGCTTCACTACCCGGCTCGCCAATTCTACGTTTTCTTGTCCAGTTCGCCTGCAACGTTGGAGAGTTCCCAACCTCAGAGTCACTTATACTGCCGAAGGGCAGTATTGTATTGTTACAAATTATAAGTCTTTTTCTGATGGTCTATGCACTTGTAATATTGATAAAACTAACTTCTGTTTCACTCCACAGCAGAAGACGGTCATTGGTCACACTGTTATTACACCTGTTCCTCTCCATTAAATAGACGTTATAGATACTGATCCCCAGTATTGGCTTGCCTTGTCTCAATATTTGCCTATTTTTAACGTGCACATTGATCCCTAGATAATCACTTTGAGATCTATTTTAGCTAGAAAGGATGATCATTTGATTTATATTAGTAACAATGTATCTAAAGCAAATGATATTCTCAATGATCTTATTCATGATGGTGATTTAAGCTTAGCTGTAGGTAATTACTGGGTTGAATTATCTTTTAAAGTTGTTGTTATTATTCAAGCCTTTTTGAATGTTTTACTGATTTTACATCTTTGCTGCCTGCGACGTACCCTAACACAACATAGTGAACAACTCAAGTTCCTTTACAAGGCTCGCTCGCCGGGCTTGTAAACACTTTAGCTCCATCCCTACATACCTACTTGGGATTGTTGCCCCTTCTGAGGCAACAAGGGGGGGATGTTATCCATGGACTATTACCCCTGATTGGGCCCCTCTATCTCGCAGACAGTAATATTTAGGGCACAGGCACTTATCGTATAAACATGAGTGTCAGGATCCGGGCTCTACTGTTCTATTAGCATTGCTTCTACAAATTACAATGCTTATTGCTGTATTCTTGCTATATAATCACAATACATTATATATGCACAAGTATTATAATACCTTATATACAATTATCATGCTTTTGTTACTAATATGTCTACAGTTATTGTGTTTTACTAAGAATTATTGTGTTATTTGCTGTATTACCAATGCACTGAGGAGACACTGCTGTTTGGATATATTGTATAATTATAATTATTAGTTGTGCAATGCTGCCATCTTTAGGTTTAGTGCAGAATAGCTATTATTAGGTAATGGTCAGTATGACCTTGCTACATACAGAGTTCTCTGTCTTGTCTTATCTTTGTTTTTGTTACTTCGGTGCATGTTCCCAGGCTAGTGTGAATCACACCATTTCTGCTATTAGTCAATTATACAAGTTTATTGTATCTTTTTACTAGTTTCTATAGCAATAATCAGAGGTATAAGAATGACTGTTCTGCTTAGAATTCTCTGAGAAGAAGCTGACGTGTACCTTTAGGTAAGAAGATCTTGGTGTTCTCCTCAGTGGTATTTTATCACTGATTTGGTTATAAGCCTGTTTTATATACCAGAAATAAATCATTATCAGACTCTGGAAACCACGTGTTTGTTGTTTCTCCACTCTTGCAATTCCAACAAGAATCTGCGGTAGGGTAAGATTTATTGTCCTAATTACAGTCCTGTGACTGCCAGTGGGGTGATACAGTCCTGTGTTGGGGGGTTCAATTCCATGCTTGTGGGGGAGAGGGTGATACAGTCCGTCACTGTTGGGGGTATAGTCCTGTGACTGTGGGGGTAAAAGTCCTGTGACTAGGGGAACAGTCCAGTGATTGTGTGTATGGGGGGGGGTCCAGTCCAATGACTGTTGGGGAGGTGGTTATTGCTGTGACTGATGGTGGATGATGTCAGTACTGTAACTGTTAGAGTGGTGGTACAGTCCATTGATTGTCAGGAGGAGGGCCTGTTTGTTACTGTTAGGGATAGGGTGTCATGTATGTGACCATCAAGGTAAGGGTCATTCTTCTGACTTTTGATAGGTCTGCTTCTGTGCAATTCTACAACTTTGAGGGACAGTTAGCATTTGCAGGAAGTTGTACATGTGGCAGGAAGGTTGCATAAGGCACCAAACTAAGTGACTGCTTGAGGGTGGGATATTGTGGTCCTGACTGTGTGGGGTGGTCATCAATGTTGTGATGTAGTGTTGTGACTAGTGGGGAGGATTACTGCAGTGACTGTGGAAAGAGTCATCCATGTGACTGTCGGGGATATGGGTATAGTGATGTCATGGTCGTAGGGTGTAGTGCTGTGATTGTTGGGAATGGGAATCAGTTCTGTGACTGTCAGGTATGGGTGCCCAGTGCTGTGACTTACAGTGGAGGGTGTCAGTCCTGTGACTGTCTGAGGGGGTAGAGTCCTGCAACTGTCAGGGGTGGGATGATCAGTCCTGTGACAGTCAGGTGTCAGTGCTGTGGCTATTGTGTAAGTAGTGTAGAGTGGTGCACAAGTAAAGGAAAAGGTGGTGCATAGGCAAAGCAGCCAGACTTGTAATAACAAAAGAAAACAAGCATTTGTCAATGCCGAATGTTGTCTTGCTGGCATTGGCATTGGTAGTGCTGGAGTTAGAGATGCATAATAGGAATGGCAGTGAAGTATTGAAGTGGCGCCAACCCCACCCCCACCCTGTAGAGACTGACAGGCATTGGGGTGTGCCTTTGGGTCGTCAGCTATAACGCTCATGCCATCATACCTCACTCTACCCTGTAGAAACTGACAAGTGTTGTGGTGTGCTTTGGGGTCTTTGGGTGTCATACTTACCCTCATTCCATAAGGAAATATGCTGAGGTGGGTGCAGTATAGGAGAATGGGGTGAACTTTGTGGCTGAACAGTGCAAGGCACACCACAATGCCTGTCACTGCCTGCAGGGCGGGGGTGTGGATGGAATGGCATGAGCATTACAGCCGATGATCCCAAGTCACACCCCTGACACCTGTCAGTCTCTACAGGGTGGGGTGCTACAGTTGGAAACCCTAACATCATAGGCGTGTGTTGGTATTTTCACTCCAAATTTTCATATGGTCTTTTTGTGAGCCCACCCCATGAAAAGTAGCACAATCAGTTTGTTAGCTGAAAGGTGGTTTTGCACAGTGGTTATGCCATTTGGCGACACAGGGACAAAAACACATTTTGGGCAGGATGTGGAAAATGACAACTGTAGTGTTCATGAGGAGGTGTAAAAAAATGCAACGTTGAAAATCTGGAGTGAAAATATGAAAAATTGGTGAAGTCATGAGAATGCATAGAAACTGCACAATGCACGTCTGTAACCCAATTATTTTTGGGAGTTCATTAGCCACATTTTAAACATAGGCATTTTGGGACCTTCCCTCATGAACAGTGGTGCTGTGATTTTGTTAATCTGTCCCAAAAGTTGATTTCCCACAGCAACCATGCCATTGTGCGTCAGAGGTGTGGAAACACATTTTAGGCAGGATGTGAAAAATGACAGCTGTACTATTCATAAGGTGGTGTGAAAAAATGCCAGTGTTGAAAATTTGGCATGGAAATATTGCAAATTTGCGAAGTTACAAGGGTGCGTGGAAACTACACAATGCACTCTTGAAACACAGTCATTTTATGGACTTTTGGCGCCAAATTTTCAACATAGGCATTTTAGGACCTGTGCTCATGAACAGTGTCACTGTCATTTCCTCAAACTGTCATGAAAACTGATTTCGCACAGCGACCGCACTGTTCTGTGCCGGACATGCGAAAACACATTTTGGCCAGGATATGTAAAATGACAGCTGTACTGTTCATCAGGAGGTGTGAAAAACTGCCAATTTTGAAAATCTGGAGTGAAAATACTACAAATTCACAAAGTTACGAGCGTGCGTGGAAACAGAGCAATGCACGCTCGTAAAAGTCATTTATGGGATTTTTCACCAAATTTGCAACATAGGCTTTTTGAGAGCCCCCCCCCCCCATGAACTGTGGCACTGTCGTTTCGTTACTTAGTCCGGAAAGGTGATTCCACACAGTGACCACAAAATCACCTTTCTGGACTGAATAACACCATCTCAGTGACATAATTCATGAGGAGGGGTCCCAATAACCCCATGTTGAAAATTTGGTGCAAAAATTCCAAAAAATGCCCCAGATATGCACCAAAGTTGAAAAAACCCTATTTATACCATTATACAGCTTACAGGTATTTCTTCAGTTTGTGGTCAGCTTTGTGAGTGCAGGCGTGTTCCGATCCACCGAATCATCAGCGCCGGACTCGGTGAAAGTATGGGGTGGGGGTGGTGGGAGGCAGGAGTGCAGAAGGGTGGCCTTTGTGGGTTGCGGGAGGGGCAGGGAGATGGCGAGGGACCCGTTTCTTTTTCTGGGGTTAAAGAAAAAAAAACATTGCGGGATGGTTTTTATTTTTAGGATTTGTACGCTGGGGTGACCTCCCAGCATGCCACCTAAGTGTTTTGGGGATGCTGTAGCCGGTGGGGATTACACCCCGCCGGCATACAACAAAAAGCGGGGGGCAAGAGCCGAGGGGAATTGGGCACCCCCTCAGCACATAAATGGGGATGCATTATGCCGACGGGTGGGCTCCCCACATCGACACATACATTGGGGCAGGTCATGCCCGACAGGGGGATTGGGCACCCCTGAAGTCGGCATTATGGCAGGCAGTGTGCCTCCATGTTAAATGTTTTTTTATGTTGGCTCGCGCATCTCACTAGGGAAAGCACATCGGGAGGTCCGCTGCGTATGATGAGCTTTGCTCGCATCGCAGCGGACCTTTCCTCAGATGTGCTCACCACATTATGTATGCATGGTGTGGCACTGGCATGCAGGCTTATTGGGGAATGAGGGACGCACCTACTGATGCGTGCCCTGCATTCGCCCAGTAGTGACTGCGTCCCCAAATCTGCTACTACTGCAATATGTTGGCTGCGCTTGCGCAAGCCAACATAAAAATGATCAGCACTCCTTGATTCAGTTTTATGTGCAAAGTGCAAGATTTATTTTCTGGCAACATAGACAGTACATAGAAACATAGAAGTTGACGGCAGATAAGGACCGCTAGGCCCACCCAGTCTGCCCATTTCTTTTTCTACCTTATAAATGTGCCATCGGCCTTTGCTCTGTCAGTGGCCTATCTATTCATACTCATTTGTATTGCTCCCTTATGCCTATCCCATGCCTGTTTGAAGCCCTGCACTGTATTCATAGCCACCACTTCTTGAGGTAGGCTATTCCATGCATCCACCACCCTTTCTGTGAAAAAGAATTTCCACATTCCCCCTTAATCGCCCCTCTAATCTCATGCTGTGTCCTCTTGTCCTGCTATTTTCTTATATTTAAACATGTTAGACTCTTTCACCTTGTTAATGCCCTTAAGGTGTTTGAATGCCTCGATCTTATCACCTCTCTCCCTCCTTTGCTCAAGGGTATACATATTGAGCTCTGTTAATCTGTCCTCATATGTCTTCTGATGCAGTCCCTGCACCATTTTGGTTGCCCTTCTCTGGACTGCCTCAATTTGGTTAATGTCCTTGTGAAGGTGTGGCCTCCAATACTGCACGCAGTACTCCCGATGGGGCCTAACCAGTGTCTTGTAAAGAGGGATTATTACCTCCCTCTTACGACTTGTGATACTCCTACTAATACGCCTAACACCTCCCCTAGCCTTACCTACTGCTTTAGGAGGTCTGCTTGATGATTTCGGTCATCAGTGATGATGATGCCCAAGTCTCTTTCTTCCTTTGTGACTGCTAGCAACTCCTCCCAGCCTATAGGTGGCTTCAGGGTTTCTCTTCCCTATGTGCATGATCTTGCACTTCTTTGCATTAAATCCCAGTTGCCACTCTTCTGACCATTTTGCTAGTTTATCCAGATCTCTTCTCATTCTGCCCACCCCATCTGGATCATCTACTCTGTTGCAGATCTTGGTGTCATCTGCAAACAGACAAGCCTTACCCTCTAGTCCATCTGCAAGGTCACTAATGAAGATGTTGAAGAGGACTGGCCCCAGGACTGATCCCTGAGGTACCCCACTTGTGACTTGCATCTCTTCTGACTGTATACCATTTACCACCACTCTCTGTTTTCTGCCCGTCAACCAGTTTGCCACCCAGTTGACCAACTTCTGACCCACCCCAAGCCTACCCAGCTTATTTATCAATCTTCTATGTGGAACAGTGTCAAAAGCTTTGCTGAAGTCAAGGTAGGTGACATCAACTGCTCCCCCCTTGGTCCACCACTCTGGTTACCCAGTCAAAGAAATCTATGAGATTAGTTTGACAGGATCTTCCTTTTGTAAACCCATGCTGTCTTGGATCCTGTACCCCAATGGATTCCAGGTGTTGCACTATCCTTTCCTTTAAGGAGTGCCTCCATAATCTTGCCCACTACTGAGGTAAGACTGACTGGTCTGTAGTTCCCTGCCTCCTCCCTGCTACTACTCTTGTGGAGCGGGATCACATGAGCCCTTCTCCAGTCTTCTGGGACCTCTCCTGTGCTCAGAGACTCACTAAACAGTTCTGCTAATGGCTCTGCTAGTTCCACCTTTAGCTCCTTAAGTACTCTGGGATGTATGCCATCAGGTCCCATTGCCTTATCCACCCTGAGCTTAGCAAGCTCTTGTAGGACCCTTTCTTTGTGAAGGGAGAATACACACCTCCTCCTCTGTGTCCATGGTGCTGAGCTGTGAGCCCTGCCCTACCTTCTCTTCAGTAAATACTGAGCAAAGTATCTATTTAGGATAAATGCTTTACATGGTCCTCCTCCTCACATGCTCCCTTTTCTCCATTAAGCTTAGCAATATCCTCTGGACTTTCTCCTTTCACTAATGTATCTATAGAAAGTCTTGTCACCTTATTTTACTGTTCGTGCTAGTGTTTCCTCAGTTTGGGACTTTGCCTGCCTTACTGCCTTCCCTGCTTCCCTTAGGGAAGTTTGGTATGCCTCCTATCTTCATCCCACTGTGTTCCTTTATATTTCCTGAAGGCCAGCCTTTTGGCTCTGACCTTTTCTGCTACTGTTTTTGAGAACCAAAGTGGTTTCCTTCTTCTTGCACTTCCTTTTCTGTCTAACACAATGGGATGTTGCTTCAAGTATTGCATCCTTAATGCTTGCCCACTTTGCCTGTACCCCTCACCTGTGTTTCTTTTGACAGGGCTAGCTTAACTCTGTTGGCCATCTTATCAAAGTCAGCTCTCTGAAGTCCCATATTTTTTGCCTTGGAATGGGATGATTTAGATGTGTAGCCAAACTGAACCATACCATGTGATGGTCACTGGCCCCAGGTGACCTTTCTACCTGAGATCTGTGATCCCTTCCTGTTAGTCAGTACTAGATCTAGGATAGCCCTGTCTTTTGTGGGTTGTTGTACCAGTTGTTTGAGGCCCTCCCCTGGAGGAATCCACTATGTGTCTAGTTCTGGCAGATGTTCCTGCTGGTATTGACCAATCTGTATCCGGCATGTTGAAGTCTCCCATTATCAGAACCTCCCTTTAGCTGTCATGTTTTGTATATCCTCTAACAGTAATGTGTCTATGTCCTCCCCTGGTCTGGGGCCTGTGACAACCCCAGTTCTTATGGCTGTCCCATTTCCTGTTTCCAGGGTGACCCACAGTTCTTCTGACTCCTTATGTGTATTCTGAATTTCTGTAGCTTTGATATTTTCATTGACATACAGGGCCACTCCTCCCCCCCTTTTTGCACCTCGGTCTCTTCTGAACAATACATAGCCAGGTACTGAAGTCTCCCAAGTGTGGTTACTGGTAAACCACGTCTCACTAATTGCTGCTATGTCCAGTTTAGCCTCTGACATTATTGGCTGCAGGTCTGGGATCTTATTTCCCAGGCTGTGAGCATCTGTGTACATGATTTTCCATTGGGCAGATTTCGGTGTGTTAGTTGTTGGGTGAGGTTTGGCATTATCCCTGTGCGTCGCATGGGGAGACAAACCTTTTTTCTTACCTGGTGATGCAAATGAACTGCAAACATGCTAAATCCCTGTTTGACCACTAGCTGAGGGGGGAGGGGTGTTCTTCCCATTCAAAGTATGGGGTGCTGCACCCCCTCCCCATTTGCTAGTTTAAATATTCTGCAAAGACGTCAAACTTCTGCCCCAATGCACTGACTCCCTCCTTAGTCAGATGCAGTCCATCAAATTTAAAGAACTTTCACTCCCAGAACTGTTGCCAGTTCCCTACAAATCTGTCGGCAGATAAGGCCTACGGCCCACCAAGTCTGCACATTTGAGCTTGTATAGCGCAGTGGGTTAAGGCTCTGAGTTGCAGATCTGGAGACCTGGGCTGGAATCCCACAGCTGCTTAGGTGCATGCTGTGTGATCCTGAGCAAGTCACTTAACTTCTTTGTGCTCCCAGGTCACATCTGGAAACAAGCTTCAGCTTAGTGTGCTACTCCTGGTTAAACCACCTCCTGACCAAAGATGCAGTTAGTTCAATCCATGTTTCTATCCCTAACTGATTATGCCGATTTCATTTATAGTCAGTGTAATGCCTCCTGTCTTACTAAACTGGACACCTTATACCACAGAGCCTTGAGATTCATAACTGGCCTACCTATTACCACCCACCACTGCTCCTTATATGCAGCTGTGGGGCGGACCTCCCTTCAGTACAGAAGGAATAGAAATGTGGCTCTCTGGACTTACAGAGCTATTATTACCAACAAATTACCCAATACATTTCCAACTGTTTGCCGCTATACGTGGTAGTAACTAAGCACTGAGAAGCTATTTTCTGCTCCTACTGAAGGTACTTAGGGCCAATACACGCTTTGGGAGAGCGGCCATAGGCTTTGTGTTGCCCTCACTCTGGAACAAACTACAGAAATCTATGAAACTGAGTCTCCATGTTAGTCTTACCACCTTCAAGACCCTTGAATGCCAAGGCTGTTAAGGAGCTATGCAGCTGTTTCCAGCACGCTTAGCATGCTAGGGTGCCTACTGCTTACCTGCCCACTACATCTCCACCTAACTGGTCCCTTGATTGTCTCCACCTTTACCCCCCCCTTTTCTTCTGCTGATCCACTACCTTTCTTACCCTCAGACTCCTAACATATATGTCCCCAGCCCATCTACCGTAGCACCCCTCCTAGAACAGCTGCAGTCCTGTACCCCTCCCCTCCATATCTGCCCCTTAAGTTTGTATATGTCCTGACCAATGATATGCCATGCTGTTTGAAAATGTTTTAATATGCTGGCTGTTTCAGAATGTTTTAATTCCCCTTCTCATACCATTCTCCCTATCCTTGTTAACCCTATACCTGCAGTACTTGTTATTGCTCTGTGTATTTTTTTTCTATTTCTGTATAATTATGTCTATTTATTATCTGTATATAAAAATGCTATTCTTGACCTTGTGTAACGCAGGTCCACCTTGTAAATGAGCCTGCTCAATGGTGTTCGCCTGGATAAATAAAGACTTGATTGATTGATTAAGCAATGTTCCCTTTACTTTCACTTTCCCAACGTTCCCTTTCCTTTCCCTAAGTTCACTTTATGTTTTCATAGAAGTCTGTTGCCCCTCACCCCTGACCTCCAGAATTCCTTTATGTCTATCTCATGCATTCTTAAATCCTGTGATTGTTTCAGCCTCCACCACTTCCTCTGGCAGGGTGTTCCACTTGTCCACCACCCGTTCTGTGGAGAAATTCTTCCTCACGTTTCCTCCAAATCGTCCTCCCTCCAACTTCATCCCATGTCCTCTAGTCCTGGAACATCATTTTTGCTTACAAATAGTGTATTCCTGCACCCTGTTCCTCCTTGTGAGGTACTTGTATGTCTCTATCAAATCCCCTCTCTCCCTCCTCTCCTCCAGGGAGTACACATTTAAGTCCTTCAACCTGTCTTCATAGGACTTGTGATGCAGTCCATGTACCATCTTTGTTGCCCTCCTCTGCACCTTCTCTACCCTGTCTATGTCCTTATGTAGGTAAGGTCTCCAGAACTGTACACTGTACTCCAGGTGCCTGGCGTGCACCTACTTGGGCCAGCAACAACATGCAAGTCAAGGTGAAAACACAGGAACAGCTTTTCCAATGGTAACAAACATTTCATTATTCTGATTTTTTGGGGTTTGTTTTTGACACTCATGGTAAACAATTGCTGATGTTAGCATAATACTTAAATTAAGCTTGTCTCTATTTTTTTCCTTCATTTAATTTAATTAATCCCTCTACAGGTATATTCGTTTACCTCTTACACTGTACTATACTCATTTCATCTCTCTCTCTCTCCTCTCTTTATTGTTCCCACTACTGTATTTACTCCATATTAACCTTCTTCTCTTTACTTTCACAGGTCTCACAGGATGTGAACTCCTTTCCCATCAGATAAGTATTTTTATTTATTTATTTATCTGAGATAATCAAAAAGACCTTTGAGTCAAAGACTCATTTACAAAGGTTCCACGTCATACATAAAGAACAGAGAAACAATACATGTTTTACAGGATGTTAGCACATAACAAAGATCATACACAGTAATGGCAAACAATTTTTTTCTTTTCTACACATGGTAGTTCATTTGTTTCAGAGGGTGAGCTACCCTTCTAGGGTAGGTATGATTTAACACAAGAGTCACACAGCCATAGAGGAGCAGAGAGTTTCCAAAGTGGCTGCTTGTCAAAGTAAATTTTGACGGTTGGGCCATTAAGCTATGGGGAATCAAAGAAGTTGGGGGGTCTATGGGGGGAGGGTCAGCTGAAGGCACATAGGTTTGAGGCTTGTAGGTGATTCCTTAGTCTGGTTTTGAAAGGGCCAAGCCTAGTTTCTTCCGCAATTAAGCTGCGGAGGGCATTCGTCCAGGATGGGGCTTTGTAGCAGAAAGTTCCCTGGAATTGGGCGGTCCGGCCATGAGGTACCCATAGCAGCAGTTTGTTCGAGCTGTGGGTTGTTCTGCGTGGTGATGTTGTGAGGATAAATTGGCTTAGGGCGGGGGGGTGAGGCCTAGGACAATTTTTTTGGTCATTAGGCAGGTGTGATACCTAATTCTATTGTCAAGGTTTAGCCAGTTTGCGGTGCTGTAGAGGGAGCATGTGTGTGTAAGGCGGTCACTTCCTATGATGAGCCGGCAGGCTTTGTTAAACACCAGCTGGAGAAGATTTAGGGCTTTTGAGGCTGCCACACTGTAGATGAGGATGCCGTAGTCCAGCAGGGAGAGGATAGAGGAGTTTATGGTGAGTTGTAATGCTTCAGGGATGAGGCAGTGTTTGTATCGGTAGAGAACTCCTAGTCTGGAGCTAAGGGCATTAGATAGGTGTTGGATATGGAGGTTAAAGTTGAGGGCAGAGTCTAGTGTGATCCCTAGGTATTTAAAGTTGCTTACTTGTTCTAGGGGTGTCAGTTTATGGGTGAGAAATTTGGGGCAGAGTTTTTTGAGGGGGTTCTGGGAATGAGAGAAAATCATGACTTTTGTTTTATTGTAAGACATTGGGTGATAAGCCATTGTTCGATTTCTCAGAAAGAATGTTGGAGAGTTTTGTGGAGTTTGGAGGGTGCCGGGTCACTGGCGTACAGGATGGCATCGTCCGCGTACAGTAGCAGGTTGCCAATGCAGGCAGATGGGAGGGAGTTAAGGTATAGACTGAAGAGTAAGGGACCCAGTATGGAGCCTTGCGGGACACCAGAGTGGATAGGGAGGCAGGGGGACAGGACAGTGCCAATCTTGACCATCTGCATTCTATCAGAGAGGTAGCTGGTAAACCAGTTCATGGCGTTCTTGGAGAAGCCTGTGTAGGCCAGAGTGTTTAGTAAGAGGGCATGGTTGACAGTGTCGAATGCCTTGGTTAGGTCAATGAAGATGGCCCCAGAGAGGTGGCTACGGTCCAAGGCAGAGTGTACATGGGAGGTAAATTCAAGTAGGGCGGTGGTGGTACTACAATATACAGTATTACAATATATAACCTGTCTTATCCCCCCTAGTAACTCTCTAAGAACTGAGGATCCTTTGTAACCCCTTTCCTCTATTTCATTCTACAGGTTTAAGAAATGCCATCCATTTATGACTCCTACCTCTGGCTCCATAGTACCCTGTACACTATTACCAATACTAGATACGTTTACTGTAACAGTGCATCTGCACCCATTATGGGAGGGTTGTGTATACTGTATGTGTTAAGGTCATACATACTGCAGCATTTTCCCTCCTCCATAAAACTTTTCGCTTTGCCAGTTGACTCTGGCAGGCTCTCAGCCTTATCCCTACCTCCCCTGTCCATCACTCCCCTGTCCCAAACCACAGAGCCCAAAGTTCCCATGGCTTGCCTACCTCCCCCATATTAGGGTGGCCAGAAAAGGGACAGCCATCCTTATCCCCACCCAGTCACTTACGTCCACAACTGAGTCAGTCATCCAGGTGGTCATGTGGGACACAGGTAGCTGGATAGTGCTAGTCATTTCTGCATTTTTCCCTTTCTTGAGTTCTTGCCTTCACCTGGGAGAAGCCAAATGTCAAGTCAGCACGCCTTTCCATGAAGGGACAGGACAGCTATGTGATGAATGTTCAGTCTGCTTTCCAACCTGTGGCAGTCTGGCATATTCCTGAACTTGGGTCACTGATGTGGTGGACATGGATTCACCCTACTTATTGACGAGCCCACCTGCATAAACAAGAAAAACCCTTCCAAAAGCACGCTTCTGGATGTCATGTTAGTAAATAATCCCTACTCCTTCTCCTTCTCCCACATCGGAACTTTTGATACTGATCTTAGTAACCATCGCCTCGTCGCTGGAATATGGGCAGCCCCTAAAATGACAGCCTCTCCTAAATTCTCTACCAAAAGGTCTACTGGGTTATTTGACTCTAGAGCATATATTTATGACTTAAAAACCTCCCCACTGTGGCAGAGCTTCTACCTGGCAAAAACAGTAGAAACAGCATATGCCACTCTCCACGAAATTATAACAAGTGCCCTGAACACACATGCGCCTCTGATAACAATTCATCTAAAAGCTAGAAAATGTCGTTGGTTCACCGCAGATCTTAAAGTTGCTTTATTGTCCAGGGATAAGCTCTGGAAATCGGCCTGCAAATCCCAAAAAGATGAAGATTGGTGCCTTTTCAGAGCTGCCAGAAATCGCTGCACCAAGATGATTAGAGAGACCAAAGCTAGATTTTATCGCACAGAATTACGCTCTGCATCCAAGCACCCCTCTAAATTCTGGGCCACACTGAAAGAACTGTCTGGGCACATGTCACAAAATGCACTCCCTTCAAAACTCTTTTTCTGGCGCTGTAGCAACCAAGGACAAAAAAGAAATTCTACAAACATTTAACACCCACTTCACCACAGCAGACCTAGCATTTGATAACTCGTCTGCATGCCCAGCTTGACGTAAAGCCCCCTACCCCTGGTCCTACACACCAGTCATTTTCCTTCGCCCCTGTTCACCTCAAAGAAGTGGAAGACCTGCTTCTCCTCTTGGATATCGGGAAAAGCGCTGGCGTGGATTCATTAGAACCCTACTTCCTAAAGATAGCTTGTCATGTACTGGCCACTCCCATTACTCACCTATCTAACCTGTCCCTTTCACAAGGAACCTTCCCTCAAATGTGGAAAACTGCATATGTTATCCCATTACTCACCTATCTAACCTGTCCCTTTCACAAGGAACCCTCCCTCAAATGTGGAAAACTGCATATGTTATCCCATTACTCAAATCTGGAGACCCTTGCGACCTAAATAACTACAGGCCGATCTCTCTTCTCCCCACTGTCTCAAAACTTTTGGAAAAATTGTGAACGCACAGCTAAGATCCTTCATTGAGAGTGCAAATCTGTTAAACCCTCAACAATCTGGCTTCAGAGCCAACCATAGCACGATTATGGCATTAGCCAAGGTAACAAATGATTGGCAACAAGAACTAGAGCACAAAAAGTATGTCTGTGCCATGTTCCTTGACCTAAGCAAAGCATTTGACATGGTCGACCACAGTCTGCTCCTCGCCTCTCTTGAATCAATAGGGCTAGATCCTACCTCTCTAAGCTGGTTCCGCAACTACCTGTTGGACAGATACCAACAGGTTAAGGCTGAAGGTGAGCTCTCTACTCCCAAACTGTTACAAAGAGGAGTGCTCCAGGGATCCATCTTGGGACCACTACTATTTGCCATCTATATCAACAATATAGATGTGGGCATCAAGGAGGCAGGTATCCACCTATTCACGGATGATACAGTGCTCTATCTAAGCCATCCTACACCTGAAGCGGCATGTGCTGATTTACAAAAAAACTTTAACCTTCTGCAGCTTCAACTACTCAGCAAAAAACTGTTACTTAACACTAAGGAAACAAAAGCCATGATATTCTCCCGTTAACCATCCGGTCAACCTAGCTGCATCTGGCTCCCAACCCCCCATCTCCATGATCCTGGGTGAGAATCTAGAGTATGTTACGAAATTCAAATACTTGGGGTTTGGATAGACTACAAACTTTCCTTCGCAGACCACATGGAGGACCTGTTGAAAAGTAATTGACTATCCGGACTTCATTTACAGTAATTGCGCTGCCTCTTACCTTGGCAAATTGGATACACTTTACCACAGAGCCCTACGATTCATTACTGATCTTCCCTTCAATACCCACCACTGCTCACTTTATACGGCAATGGGCTGGACTTCCCTTCAGTAGAGGCGCAACATGAATGTGGTGCTCTGGACCCTTAGAGCCATTAGTGGTAAACTCCCCCAGTACATTGCCAACTGCCTGACCCCTATCGTTGCTGGAAGCTATGCTCTCCGAAGCTGCACCCTGATTTCTCTGTTTATACCCAGGGCACATACATGCTTCAGAAGGGCCATCATAGGCTTCACGCTTCCCTCGCTTTAGAATAGACTCCAAAAGTCACTAAAATTTAGGTCCCCAGTTAGCATCGACACATTCAAAACCACTTATCGTAATGGCATATCAGAAACCTGCAACTGCTTTACTCACCCCTAGCTTGTCTTACCCCCTCTACTTTTAGCACTTCTATATACCTTTCATGTGTATCCTTGCCTACTAAGACTCTTAGCTCCTCTTTATACCATCCATGCGTACCCTTGCCAACCTCGACCGAAGGCATACAAATCTTATATTATTCTTACCCTTCATCTTGCATCGCCATTCAGACCTGAGCCCACGGCATATTAGACTTTCGTGGATTGTAGTCCCATACCGCCGCACTTATGGTAAATAGCCATCAGCTAGCTGACAGTCTCACCCCTGCGCCAGTTCACTGCATGTTCTCCTATACACCAGCAACCGTCATATTTCTAAACATAATCCACCATGACTCTCTACCCTTCCTGTGTTTAACACTACATGCCACAATAGACCCCCGTGCCTATGCTTTCCTGCAGACGCACTAGCAAATAGTGAAGTACGGCTGAATTTTATGCACTAATCCTGCACAAGCACTGCCCTCATGCTGTTTTTTACTGACCAATGTATTTTGTCATATCTGCACATTTGTATTATTTCTTGTAGACTGTTATCTAACCTTGTGATTCCATGACTGTATCCTTGCCTTGCCTTGCCTGTGCTCCCTGTCCTATCTGTGTATATGTATTATTTTACAAACTGTTACCTAACCTTGTTGTTCCAACGATTGTACTTTGTTCAACTGTATTATTGTTGTGTGTCGCAGGTCCACCTTGAAAATGAGCTTGCTCAATGGTGTTCGCCCGAATAAAGATATTGATTGATTGATTGATTGATTGATAAGGCATCTAGCACCTCATCCCTCCATACCACTGGACCTCACAGGCCTTATACTGCAGCAAAATAATTATTTGTTACTACTGGGACAGGCGAATGGACAACAGTGGTGCCACTGCACACCAGGAAATTATTTTTTTTATTAACAGGCCCAGCAGTAAGAGGGTGGGTTGTACTTGTGGACACCAGAGAATGTGTTTATTTTAGCAGGGCCAGCAATCACTATTACTGGCTGCCAGTTTTAAACAAAATATTGAGCTGATTGAGGTTATATATACATATATACACACAAACACACACATATACATATGTATATATACACACACACACACACATATATATATAGACACACACACACACACTCTATATATATATACACACACATACATATATATATATATATATATATATATATATATATATTATGGTACGGTAGTGCCACTATAGTTAGGGTTGAGTACCCCATTTAAGGTTAAATCTGAAATTTGGCAGCTTAATAACTTTGCCACCGTATGACGGATTTGCCTGAAATTAGGAATGCATAGTCTGGTACCATAGATCTCTGGAACTGCCAAGTTTTGTTATGGTCAGATGTAAGGTTGTGGAGCTACAGAGTGCCAAACTACACATAAATTACGCATTTTTGCACATTCTTTGCTCACACCTAAAGCCCACACAGTTAGCGCGACTGGTCCAAAACCTTCAGGGAACATGCAGCCAGGGTCCCCAATGTGCCTTTCAAAGATTACGTGATAAAATATTAAACGGTTGAAAAGTTATTCAAAAAATAAATTTCCCATTATAGTCAATGGGAAAAATTAACAAAATATGCGAAAGTGTCGCAAATGCACTTTTTACTTTCACAAATGACCCTTGTAGTATTGCAAATCAGCCATCTTGTTTTCATTTGGTGGTCACAGAAATGTTTGGCATTTAAATTTGGGACCCTTTAGGGACGCAATTCTTGTTGTGTTCACCTAGTCGAGCCGTGAGGATGCTAGCCATGTCTTTTTTGGGGGGGGGTAAAACACCCAAGAAATATGTTTTTTAAATTTTTGTAAACAGTAGTGTCACAAAGTACTTTCAAATCTGCAATACTTTCATGATTATTTTTTGCGAAAGTGTCGTGATTTGCAAAAGTACTTTGCGACACTATGGTCAAAACAATAAGGAATCTTTGCTACCCTGCTGCAAAAGAACAGTTTAGTCTTTTGGGCTGAAATTTGGAGAGAAGAAGCCAAGATCCCACATATGTGCCTTTCGGTGGTTTTGGTGACAAAATATTAGAGGGCTGCAAAGTTACAGTACTCCAAAGTTGATGATTTTTCCAATAGGCTAACATTATGGCATCCACCGCGCCTTTCGGGGCACGTATCTCAAAAACAGTTTGAAATACGGACTTTTCATCGGAAGAATGCTTAGTCCCCCAGTAGGGAACTAAGTGCAAAACTAGCCTGAAAATTCATAAATAATATGAGATTTTAAATTTTTTTCTACGTCGTACAGTTCCTCAGATATAAGGAATTTAGTATTCCAGTGCTCATTTTCTGCTCAGAGGGCTATTATTATGCATGCATTCTTTGCATTCACTGTGCTCTGAATGCACCTTTGGGAAAAAAAGGGTGTGTTTAGCGTTACTGTTGCCGTTAGTGTTTCTGCTTGCGTTTCCATTACCGTTTGCGTTGGTGTTTCTGTTTACGTCACCGTGTGTGCTACCCTTTGCATTTGCACTTGCATTTGCGTTACTGTTACCGTTTGCATTTCCATTACCATTTTTGTTTGCATTTACTTTTGCATCACTGTGTACATTACCATTTGCGTTTGCGTACGTGCTTGCATTTGTATTTCCGTTTACGTTACTGTTTCCTTTGGCATCATCATTGGTGTTACCGTAACCGTTTGCATTTCCATTTGAGTTACCATTAATTGTTTGCGTGTTCATTACCGTTTGCGTTTGTGTTTCCATTGGCCTTAGCGCTTGCGGTTTCAGTAGCATTTCTGTTGTCAAGTGCATTACTGTTTCCTTCTGCTGCTGCTACCATTACCGCTTATGCTTTTGTTTGCATTTCTGTTACCGTTTGCATTTTCATTACCATTTGCATTTTGTTGCCATTTGCATTTGCGTTACCATGTCTGTTTTCAATTACGTTTGCACTTGCATCTCTCTTACTGTTTGCATTACTGTTTCCTTTTGCATCACCGTCTGTGCATTACCGTTTGTACTTGCATTTGCATTACCATTAGCATTACTATTTTCTTTTACCTCACTGTTGCCATCACCATTTGCATTAACATTACCATTTGTGTTTTTGCGTTTGTGCAGTGCAAAACATTATGTTTTTGTTATTTTTCTGCACTGTGTTTTCTGCAATGCATCGCACAGCCAGTGTGTGGTTGATTGATTTGAAACTTGCCACATAGAAATAACTTTGTTCAAGGAGCATGCCAGTTTTTGTTTGGTGAGAGAATGTTGTTCCATTCCAGAGTTATTGCCATTTGAAGTTGGCCCCCCTCATGGTTACAAATTTTTCGGCCACCAGGTCTGCCATTTTAGTGCATTTTCAGCTGTGATTTCCACCATTTTGCAGTGGAAGACTTCTTAAAGGTGCAGAAACTTAAAAACTGAATATCTCTGAAACAGTTTTATCTTTCCACATGAAATTTGGAGGGCATTTAAGAGGATGTCCCGGAAATGTGAATAATGCTGTTTACATGTTGGAAAAATAATTTGCTGTGGAGATACTGCATGATGCAGTTAATGTTTTGCACATAGCGTTCTGCATGGTGCTACTGGCTTGAAATTTATAGCATAGGTAGCCCTAGTGGTAGAGAGGGTGCCTTGCAGTGGTTTGGTATGTAAAACATTTACAGGTGTGGAATTATGCCACTCCGACTAATGAAAATTTGGTTCATTATGCTTCAATAACTTTTGAAACGTGTGTCTGATTTGCCTAGCATTTGGAATGTACAAAGATTTATAATAAATCTTTGACTGTGACAATTTTTGGGTCACTGGCTCTTACAGGTGCTGAATTCTGCGTGTTACATTGTTTGCTCGTGGCGCTGTGCGACAATTGAACAGATGTGCACACAATTCTGGACACATGGTGTGCTATGGTACATGTCTTCTTTTAACAATTTTTGGTTCCATTGGATATATGGTTCTTGTGTAGCAAAGTGGCAAACATGTTCTTTTCGGCAGTCCTGTGCAGTTTTACTGGCGTGACGCTGTGCAAGTGTTGAACAGATTCAGATGCCATTTGTTATACATGTTGTGGTATGGTACATGTCTTCATTTACCAATTTTAATTTCAGTTGGTCATACAGTTTTTGTGCAGCAAAATGACAAAAAGGGCCCCACGCTCCCACCACCACATTCCATTCACAATTTATATTGCACATTCTCAAAAAGAAGGGAAATTCATGGCAAGAAACTCCATTTAATGTATCAGTTAGGGTTGTTCCACAGCGACAAATGCGAGGAAATTCGGTGTTAGGGTTGCCACCCCTTGCACCCCATGCCCACCCAGCCCCCACCAACAGGCATTGGGGTGTGCATTGGGGTCATCAGTCCTAACTCTCACCCCATTCTCCTATACTGCTCCATGTCAGCTTATTTACACATGGAATGGCAACCCTAACACCAAATTTCCTCGTTTTTGTCGCTGGGGAACAACCCTAACTAAAGCATTAAACTGCATTTTTTTGCCATGAATATTATATCTATATATCTACACACACACACACACACATACACACACACACACACATAAATATAAATTCCCTTGTAGATCGCTCCTAACCCCTATAAAATTAATTTATTAACTTCTGAAGAGTGAATTGTTGATCTCAAAGCTAAAACTCTTTGTTCTTTTTGTAACATCCTTCTTGGTCCAATAAAAGGTATCAAACCATTTGTTCTGGATTTGTTCTTACTAGGACCACTACGGCATTAAATATTTACTTGATGAATTTACCAGGTAGGACTGCTGAAACTAGAAGTCCCTTTTCCGGGGGTGACCAGGGTTGGGTACAGATGGTAACCAACTGAAATTGAATCCGATGAAGCTGTTGGTGGTATTTTACTGAATGGGGCAAACTGGCCAGGACACCAGGGAAATGCCCCATTTCTTTTCAAGGAGTGTCATAGGATCTTTAACGCCCACCTCAACAACCAGCAGACCATGCAGAAGGGACCTCAGTTTAACACCTCATCTAAAAGATGGCACCTCAGGAGTGAAGCAAACCCCTCATGCTGCACTACAGGGCATGTATTGGGATTTAACCCAAATGCCTGATATGTGGGTATAAAACCTGTAGCTTTCTGATCTTCTAGCCTCAGAGGTGAGTGTGCAACTTGCTGAGCCACTGACACTGAAAATAGCATTATGCTACCTTGTTGGCTCTGACCAGATGTTGTTCTTGTGTGTGAGGAAGCACCTTGAGTAAAGGCCCTTCCCCACTGGGAAGGATGCAGCTCATTTGCCACCAGTAGTTTTAGATCTCCAATTCCAGCAGAATGCTCTACTCTGGAGAGGGAGGGTGGAAGTGTCTGTGTACAGACAGTCTGGGCAACATTTTGAACTGCAGATCTAGGCCTTGGCCCACTACTTCCAGGACCTCTTTGTCTGTGGTGATGTTTTCCCACTCCTGAAAGAAATGAGCCAACCCTCCTCCTACTAGCAATGGGTTGGCGACCTGGACATATGCATCAGGGATTCTTTTTGGGCTGAGCCTTAGAGGACGAAGCTTGTTTAGCCCTTCTGGAAGCTTTTCTACCTCTACCTCTGAAGTGACCTCTCGCATGAGAGTAGTCATAGGGAATGGCCATGTGGCTGAAAGGTCTTTGATAAGAACCTCTATCCCTACCTCCCCTTCCTTGAGGCTTGTAAGATGTAGAAGGCTTTTCCTTCTCAGTGTTGCTTTTGTAAGTGGTTTTGTACTCTTGAACTTTTCATGTACAATGCTGTTTCATCCCCAGAGAGGGAGTTATTCTCACATGGAAAATCCATGTTTTTTGTCTGGGCATCATGAGACAAATTAGTTGTCCTTAGCCA
Source organism: Neoceratodus forsteri (assembly GCA_016271365.2). Taxonomy (NCBI): domain Eukaryota; kingdom Metazoa; phylum Chordata; order Ceratodontiformes; family Ceratodontidae; genus Neoceratodus; species Neoceratodus forsteri. The sequence goes on along the minus strand of CM057458.1, from coordinate 1,401,274,887 downwards.
AGCAAATCTCCTCAGGGCGACAGCATGGGCCATAGCCATAGAAGCAGTGTCATTGTTGTCTACTGCCGTATGAAACTGCTACTTAATGTTGTCCAGGGCAGTACTAACAGTGTCTGCTAAGTCCTGAACCTGGTCCCTCTGGATTTTGTCACAGAAGGCCAGGATTGCATTCCAGAGAACCTTCTGGTACTGGACCGAGTAAGCCATGCACGCAGCCTGTCTCAACAGCGGGGGGCAGGAGTGTATATTTCCTTCTCCCTACTGTCCAGCTTTCTGGAGTCCTTGTCTGAAGGCTGGGAAGAGAGAGGGATCTTAGCCTTGTCGCAAGCAGCCGCCTGGACCACTCCCTCATGGTCAGGGTGTGCATAGAGGTTCTCAGCATTGTGTTTATCTAGCTGGTACTTCTTTTCTATTTTCTTGTCGACCCCTGGAATAGTTGTGGGACTGAAGCAGTTTGCAGGTTGCCTTCTTTAGTGACTACTAAAGTAAGAGCAAGCTTTTAGTGGGCCCATGACCAACATATCAAAAAATCATCATCCTCCTCATCTTCTTCAAAATCCTGTGAGAAGAGTGCCAGAGTAGTGGCCATTTGTCTCACAAAGGCATAGTGTGAGGAATAATCCTCCTGCTCCCATGGATGAGGACTAAATTCCTGGTTGGGGGAACCATCTGGTTTGGTGGGTTCCCCTTCATCATCATGTTCCTCATAATATAAACCATCACCCCAGTCCCCCAGAAAGGGGGAGGGGTACTAGAAGCTGAGGAGGAGCAGATAAGCCCATAAGGGCTTCCATGGCCTGAAAAGCCTGGAAAAATTGTAAAGCTTTTGTCAAGTCCTCCTGGGAGGGCATTTTTACTTTGTCAATGGACATCTTCTTTTGTTCTTCATCAGGAGGGACAGTGGCACTTTTTTCTTTACATTTGACTTTGTCTACTGGTATCTCCTTTTGCCTTTCAGCAGGAAGGGCAGTGACCTGCTTCTCTTGTTGTTTCTTTTTGGCAGGGACTGATTCAGTAGCCTGCTCTGAGGGTCTTTTTTGTTTTACAGAGTGGTCCTTAGAGGATCTGGGAGTCTTGTTTTGAGAAGGACCCTCTCTTGCATGGTTAGGTGAACCACAAATGGACTGAGAGGCCATAATTAGCTCTTTTTTTTTCAGACAAAACTTGTTGAAAAATTCACAAATACAATGTCTTGACCTGGCCAAAGCAACTAGGCACAAGATGTGAGGGTTGTCTTGCCATCACTAAATAAATAAACAACCAAAACAGAACTAAGAAGAAATTTAGGGGTACCACGTTCTTCAATGTCTGCCTGACATGCCAATAGTCAGGTAGAAATGACAGTAAGCAAAAATCCACAGGGAGGAGAAAGCGGTAAACCCCTCTCTTTTTTTTTACTGAGGTAAAAAATGCAATTTGCAGCTCGTGTCTGGCGTCTTGGCTCCTAAAAGGAGGAACCAAGATGACAATAAACAGTACAGAAAAAGAAAAATTAAATAAATGTAAGTAAAATACAGTAGCTATAAAATACCATTAATGGCAGCACTAATGTCAACACTAACCATGGAGCTCTCTGGTTCCAGGGACCGTGTCGGACCGGAGAACTTGCGCAGCAATATAAACTAAAGAAACAAATGTAAAGAACCCTTAAAACTCACAAAACTAAGAGGGCAGAAACTAGAACAAGAAAACAAAATGAAATAAAGATACTTGTTCACACCGTCACTATATGGTGCAAGTTGCTGAAGAGAGCCCTTCGGGGTGACTTACTTCTCTAGGCAGAGAAAGAGATCTCAGGGGGGCAGCATAGCGCAGTGATTTAAGGCTCTGAGCTGCAAATCTGGACACCTGAGTTTGAATCCTACAGCCCCCACTTGCATACTGTGTGACTCTGAGCAAGTCACTTAATTTCCCTGTGTTCCCAGGTTGCACCTTTAAACAAGCTTTTAGCTTAGTGTGTCTCAGGAATGACCCGGGACAGTACAACATGAGAAACAACAGTCAAGGAGACATGGCAAAGAGAGTACAGTTTTTTGTCACAGTAAACAAACATGTGGGAAATACATCATTTGATGCTAGGGGAAACATACAGTAGTAAGCACATTTCAGATTATACACTCTAGACTAGCTAGTTCAACTGACAGATATATACAGGTCATCATACATAGGAGTGGAGCATAGCTCAGGGACTGGATTGGTCATAATATAACTTATAACATTGTCATATACACCCCCTAGGCTAGTTGGATCATGGACGGGTATATACAGCTCATCACATTTTTCTAAATATGCACATGTTAGACAGAAACAGAAACACTTGGTAGTACAAGTTTCTACCAAGTGACCAAGGTGCAATATGTCATGGTTAGCCTATGACCATGGAGCAATAATGAGTGTAAAGATGCCCAAGGCTTTTTAGGCAGGATTAGTCAGAAGTAATTGATACAGTGGGGAAAATATCTCCAGGAATTCAATGGAGACACCCTGGGGAGGTTCAGACAAAACAATTTGACACTTTACTCTAGGGAGGTTTGGGGAAGTCACACTCTGATGCTAGTTTTAGGAAACCCCACAGGGAATTCTGAAAACTCAGATAGGAGGGAGCAGCTTGGATATCCACAGGCAGCGAATTCCAGAGTCTGGACACACTTATGGCAAAGTCCCGATCCCCCATGAGGGTCTGGGTAGGAGGGACTTTGAGCATCCCTGATGTGAAAGACCTAAGTTGGTGGGGGGTGGGATTCAGTTTAGGCAGAAGCTGGGCCAGCCCCTGGGGGGTGCTAGTTCTGATCACTTTCCCAGAGAGGCATCCCAAACCAAAATCAAGGTATCTAGCTGGTGAGAGCCAGCAGAGTTTCTCATATAGCTCACAATGGTGGGTGAGTCGGGGGGCAGCCAAGGCAAAATGACAAATGTTATTGTAAGCAGTGTACCACTGAGTGAGATGTGTCTTTGGAGAGCGAGCAAATAGGTGCAGCCCATAGCTGAGGGAGGGAAGGAGCACACCCTTCGCTAGGGCAAGCCTGGCTGCCAGTGTATGGTTATACTTGGCCCTATAGGCCAGACCCAGTTTGCAGTTTGCCGCCCTGCAGATGTTAAGGATATGATTACCCATGTCAAGTTGGGGGTCAAGTGTTACCCCCAGATATTTGATGGAGCTCACTATGGGTAGTGAGGATCCATCTGTGCTGGTGATGGGTAAGCAGGCCAATGAGGCTTTGATTTTAGCCATTGAGCCAAAGAGCATAGCCTGTGTCTTTTTCAGGTTCAGGACCAGCTTGTGACTAGTAACCCATGACAATACCCTGTTAAAGTCATCGGTCAGGTTCTGGTTTAGGGTAGTGGCATTCTGGGAGTGAGCCAGGATTACCAGATCATCTGCATACATGGTGGCGCTACAGCTGGTACTAACCATGGGTAGTTGATTGATGAAGAGGGAGAAGAGGAGGGGATCCAGTATCGAGCCTTGAGGCACTCCGGAGGTCACCGGTAGGGGCTCGGAGAGGACTTTATTAAAGCAGGTACGCTGCTTTCTGCCATGTGGATAACCCATTAGCCATTTCATGGCATGGGGGGAGAGGCCAAGTGACCACTACTGTGCACCAAGCAGTTTGTGGTCAACGAGGTCAAAGGCTTCTGACAGGTCGATAACATTAAATCAGAGAGCTTGCCCTGGTCCATGGCTGTCCGGATACTTGATGTAACCGAGATTAAGGCTGTGGTGGTGCTGTGTCCCTTATGAAAGCCGTGCTGGGCTGGGGACAGAAGTTCATGAGAGTGGATATATTCCGAAAGCTGCTCAGCCATTACCTTTTCAAGAAGCTTGCTAAGGGTTGGGAGAATGGCAATCGGTCGATAATTGTCAGGTAGTTTGGGATTTCCTTGCTTCAGTACAGGGACAATCCTCACCTCTTTCCAGATGTCTGGGATGGTCCACAAATCAAGGGATAGGTTGAAGATAAAGGCTACTGGTGAGGCAATGTGTGCAGCACCAGGCTTAAGGAGTTTAGCCTCCAGGTTGTCTAGGCCAGGACTGGAGTACTGGGAGAAGCCAGCTAGGTATTTTTGCAAGTCCTGAACTGATACAGCCCTGAGGTGGAACATTTGACGAGGCGGGTGACATTCCAGCAGAGTGGAGGGAAGGGGGTGGGACAGAGTCTCATCAGGTGAGAAGAGGGTTGTGAAGGCAGAGAGGTCAGAGAAGTGATTATTTAGGGAGTTGGCAATAGTATGGGGATTATTGCAGGAGACTCCATTTATGACCATGTCCGTAACCCCCGGATGGGAGGATCCGCTGACAAGGGATTTAATATCTCTCCAGAACCTCCTGAGATTACTGGCAGAGCTTAGTAAGGCGGACTTGCAGAAGTCACTCTTTGCTGCCCTGATGGCCTTTTTGCACTTGTTCCTGAGGTGTCTGTACCTTTGAATAATCATGGGATCACTGGTACCTTTGGAACAAGCCCAACACTTATCTCTTTCCCACATCTGGGCTAGGAGATTCCCATTTAACCAGAGGGTAGTGGACCCCCTCACCCTACGGGTGACCTTGGGAGCATGCTCGTCTTGCAAAGCCCCAAAGGTGGAGAGGAAGTAAGAGGTTGCTGCCATGGGGTCAGGGGCACCATACACCCCAGACCAGTCAGTAACTCTTAGGTCCTCCAGGAACTCCTCAGTATCGAATCTAGAGTAGTTTCTGACATGCATAATTTTGTGTGGAATTTTGGGGGTGGGAATTTTCCAACACAGAAAACCAGTGGTGGTCAGAGATGGAGTCAGATAATGTACCCGCTGAGGAGATCCTGTCAGGACGGTTAGACATGATGCAATCCAGTAAGGTGCTGGAGGATCCATTTGCTGTCTGCCTAGTTGGTTCCTGGATGAGCTGGGTCAGGGCAAGGTTAGCAAGCAGAGGCTCAAACTGCTTAACATTACCACTTACCCAGTTAAGGTTTACATCCCCCAGGATTATGAGTTTGTTATCCCTGACTCTGGGAACAATTTTGTCCATGAGGTGAGTTAATCCAGGTAGCCCACCTCTTGGAGAATTATAGGTGCACAGCAGGTGCAGTTTCTATGCGTCCCCAAGTAGCAGTAGCACATGTAGCAACTCACAGGGGGACACGTTTGAATCCTGGTGGGCAATTGGGGAGATTTTTAAGTGGCTCTTATGGTAGATTAGTATGCCACCCCCCCTTGCCCCCAACTCTGTCCAGTCGGGTGAATTCATACCCAGTGAGTTCACAGGCAGAGTCAGGGACAGAGGGTTTCAGCCAGGTCTCTGTCACTCCTAGGAAGTTGGGTTTGTAGAGTGCAACCCATGCTAATAGGTCATCATGATTAGGTAGCAGGCTCCTAATGTTAAGATGAGCTATTTTTAGCCCCTTACCCATGCCCCATATGGGAGAGATTTTGTGGGTCAGATTTAATGGGCCAGGGTTGGTTTCAATATCACTGGCCAATAGTAGTGCAAGTAGGAGGAGCCAGGGGAGATACCACCTCCTATGCACTTGACAACCTGGGAGTTTTTTAGTACAGGTATGCTTTACCCTGCTTGTATACATAAGGCACTGAAGATCTAGACAGCAAGTAAGACTGCAGTGCACTGCGGAGATCACAAGGATATTGGAGAAGGTGTAGTTGAGGACCTCGTAGGTGGACAAACCATCCCCAGTTGTCACCCAGTGTTATTGGGGGGTGACCATATGCAACAAGAAGAGTCCCACTATAAGACCTACAAGGCCTATATCCCTGCGGATGACAGCCAGCACCTCTACCTTTAATATTTGAGTATCCCTATCCTCACTAGAAGGATGGGAGGGAACCACGCCACATCTTGGCTGGAGGCATAGCACTAGCCTGTGAGATAATTATCAGTCAGCTAACAAGAACTGCTGTGAAGGAAGGAGAGATGGATGTACTAAGGCTGGAAGAAAGTTAGTGAGATTTGTTATTGGTATGTGCCAAGTAAATAAAATAAGGCCTGCACAGTGCAATTCAAGGCTACCAGCTATGGATGCAGGGGCTGAGGTTTATTTCTGGGAAGGAGTTCCTGCCCTCGTCCTTTGTAAGCCCACTTACCACCTGTCGACAGTTATACGAGGACAGGGTTTAGACAGCAAGCAGTGCAAGTGGGGTTAGGATTGGTACAGTGATTTGTGTAGAAAGACCAAGAATCCCTCTAGCGGCAGGTCTGTATAACCTGCTAATGGAAAACTAGCCCCAAAAAAAAATGCTTGCATCGAAGAAATATGACACAAGGATCTGACTGTGCCTGCTGCACCTTGCATCATTCCAGATGTAGTAATGCAGCATGTACCAGTTGGGGGACCATCTGCGCCAGCCGGGTTTGCACTGTCCTTGCAATAGTCACAAGGGTGCACCACAGCAGAAGGGGGCATACACAAGGATGGTCAGATAGCATCCCCTTAATTGGGATTCATGAAGCCCCCCCCCCCACAGGGTGCATGGCTCACTATAGTTAGACCAACATGGAGCTGGTCTAACAGGCCATGAGCCACCCCTGCAGCCATCGCCCACCACATCCCTTGCCCATGCAGGACCCAGACAGTTGCTGAGTGGCACTGGAGCAGACGGTGGTTTCCCACCACGGCTGGACATTTCTTTGCAATGGCTTTTTCACTTAGGAAGAAGTCAATAAATGGGCTCCACATTGTCAGGAGTGCTTTTACAGTTTCAAGAGCAGAAAACCATTTGCTCTGTGTTACAGCTGGTATTACCTTTTGTTTTACACCTTGGCACAGATGCCACTCAACCATCTTGCAGCTAGCAGCAAACCTCTCCTGTGCACCTTGAATTTGACACATGGCAGCAGTTGCTGCAAGCTGTGGGAGTTTGGGGCCGGGTCCCCTCCTAATAGTTAATCAGGTGCAGAGTCCCTGATGCATTAGGGATCGACGCAAGCTGCTGTTTGCTGCAGCTTGCATCGATCTATGGGGGGCTTTGTGAATTGAGCCTGTTATCTCTAGCCCTTTAAGGGAGGCAAATTCTGTGGAGGAGAGCACTTGGGAGGAGGGATTGGGATTTACCGCCATTTCATGTGAACATAATAGTAGAATAAGGTTAATATGCTTACACGTGTGAAGAGTGATACAGGTAGACCACTGGTGAAAGGATTTAGCCTTAACCTTAGAAAAGTGGTTGCAATGGTAGGAGAGGTGAAGGGTGACTTCCTAAGATAAAGATCGAATGCTATAAAGATTGCTTTCACCCTAGCTGGGTATATATGTTAGATGAGCAGTCAGGTCAGCGGTGCTATGGCTCCATAGAGAGCCAGGAACTCAGTGAAGTTCTGATACAATAATATAGTGGCATTACAGTTCATGAATCCAGAGGGTAGTGATATCCTCATACAACTGAGGCAAGTCAGTAACCCTAACAACCACATTGTAGTAAAATGATTAACACTTTGGCATTGGCAGTAATGCTCTGGCTCCTAATACGAACAATACCGTGTTTTAGTAGATTCTATCTGTACATAGTTAAACAACAAGGAAAGTGATGTAGCATCTGGAGCACCATTTCTCTGGGTGTACAATCAAACAGGCTAGGCAAAGCAGTTAATATTTATGGAGGAGCACTAGATTAAGTGCAATACAACACATGCAACCCCTAGGTGGCGCTATCCCAAGGGCTGCTACCCCTGCCTGCCTGGCTAGTAACAGGTTAAGGGACCTAGGTTCTGTAAAGGGTGCCTCCACCTAGAGGTCAGGGTTGGTAGTGGTCAAGCTAACCAGGGCACAGTCCTCCAGGACACTGTAACCCCCCTCTTTCCCTGCTAGTGGCCTAAACACAGCACAATAATTATATTCACAACATCCCTTGTACACCACACAAGTCCCCACACTGTTAACACTTACCACCAGGGCAGTTTCCTCTAGCTTGTCCCTGGGGACCCCTGTAAAACAAGGTTAGGCAAAGCAACTAGCAACAGTACAGTACTCTTAGCACAAACTGGAACCACAGTCAGATTAAATGCAGAAAAGGTTAGATCTGATTTTTTCAGGGGACTTGAACAAGGGAGGGGTGTAATCAGGTTTATTTGCTTAAAGGCTCTATCAATCAAACAGTTATGCATGCACTTCAGAGTCCCTAAACAGTCACACCCTCGGGGTACCCAGGTAGAGAGGAGATGAGCTAGCCAGGACCGTTGCCAGGGGTAGGCCAGTGTTGCAGCTGGTTGGGGCCCTGTGATGGAAAAGACAACATGCACAGTACACATTATTTGTAATCCGGAGCCAGGGGGCTCAGTTTGTGAAGAAAAATAAACAAGACAATCAGATGACACACTTAGATTAAGCTGTTGTTGCAGGGAGCTACCCTGATATTTACTCACGATACCCAAGACTGGACACAGGCAGGATGAAAATCGGGACAGCAGGTGATTGATCTGGAGTGCCAGGAGAAGCAGGGCCCACACAATTTGCAGAGTTATCGTTCCTGTTCAAGCATGGAGCAGGGGGATGATCCCCAGGCAGGTCTCTCATCGGTGGCTTTCTCTGTGCAGTAGAGTAGTCTGACAGGGCCAGCATGGCATGGCCCAGGCTGAATGGAGATGAACACGGATTCAGTCTGATTAGGCTGGATAAAGCTGAACACAGTTCACAAAGTGGGGAACCAAATCACACAACCCACTTTCAATACACAGCACATTTACATGTAAAGGATTCTATGGTACCAGCAAGCAGAACACAGTTCACACAGTGGGGAACCGAATCATGACCCACTTTCAATACACAGCACATTTACATGTAAGGAAATTCTACTGTACTAGGCAAACTGCTCTCCAGTCGCAATCGCAATGTCCCTGCACACACCGGGAGCTTAGGGGTAGCTGGAACTCCTGACGGGCCAAACGTATACAGCAAATCTTCGGTCTTCTTCAGCTTGAGTCTGATTGCACTTCAGCAGCTTACTTCATTTTCACAAACCTAGATTTAGTCTGAAATTATTCTCTTCTCCCTCTCAGGGCAGCAGGCAGACATGCAGACCAAAACTCAGGCTTTTCCACAGTTCTCCTGTGCAAAACTACGCAGGCAGCTGCTCAACTGTCTCAAGCTGTTGCATCCTCAGCTGCCAACTTAGATCTGACCTGACTGCCAGCAAGCCTGGGACTTTCCCCAGAAACCAAAAGGTTCGGTTGGCTGATCTGTCTGCCAGTCACAACAAAGGCTCCCCCTTCAGGTGCAAAAAGGTGGCAAAAGCCCAAAACTACAATTCCTGCAGATTTTGACTCCAGACAGTTCCGGTAGTCTGGCTCCATTTTAGATCCCACCAGTACTGATTGGTCCAATTCGCAGTCCCGGTCCAAATGGTGGGGATAAACCAAACAGTCCTTGCTGCAAAGAAGGCAGGTTAGACAAACTGCATTATTATCACTCTAATAGGTTTTCAGCTAACAGTTACATCTTCTAACAGAGCTCCCTCTGCCCAATTAGCGATGGCAGAAATGGAGCAATTACTGGGCAGCCCAAGCGGGACTCGAGCATGACAACACTCAGCCCCCTCTCAGATTAATCACCACTACAAATTTTGGCAGCCCTTAAAGAGGCAGTACACAGGCACTCTTTGGCAATAACGTTTAACTGCTAAAATGCAGGACACCAGCCTGGCAGTGAGCATTCATGCAATCTCGAGGAAGACTTTTTGGGAACCCCCATTTGTAGGGGGGTTACACCCTTCTCTGCCTGGAGAAAACTTGGCGTCCACGTCAAGTCTGTACCATCATGCATCAGTTAACATAAACTTATTACTTTACTATACATATTCACTACATTTCCCAATACTTTGTCCATTCTGACAATACATTAGGCATATTTCACACAAGTCAGTTGAACATTACTATACTAAATCAGGTAATGACTTCATGTACCTTGAACAATGCAAGAGGGGGCCCTTCCCTATCAGCTAATTTGGGGCTGGATGGGGCAGCTGCACCATGGTGAGAGGGCAGAACAACTAACCTGGAATGGGCCATCAAGCTCTATTTGGGCAGTGAGCTTGGTGAAACATAAACATCTTTGTGAACTACATGGAGAGGCAAGTCCACAGACCTCCCCAGAGAATCATAGCTGAAACGCAATACTGGCTTGACAGCTCGGCCAGTCTTTCTGGGGGGAACAACCACAGTCTCTGAACTTTCAGCAACAGTCTTGGGGCTTTCATCACTTGTGAGGGGTGCCTCTGCCTGGATGGGAATATCCAAACATGGGGCACTATTGTCTCCTTGCTCTGCAGGCTCTGTTTCTATAACACTTGACTCATTTTGTGAAAGCTCGGGCAAGCAAACTCTGAGGCACTGAAGGGGGGTTGTCAGCACTCTCATAGTGCTCTTCAAGTTCTGGTATGTCACCAGAAAGACTCAAACCATCAGCCCCTCCTTCAGGCAAATCATACAGTTCCACAATACACAAGGAATCAGCATCTTCAGACGTGATACTTTGCACTTCACTTTCAGGGAGCATTGGCTCCAAGGACGAAGCTGAGGGATTAGACAGTCCAGAAGGCCCAGCTTCATGCCCGCAATTAGTCATAGGATTTCCTCAAAACTGCCAACTCAATTCTTAGGAGGGTAACTAGGCATTGTCACACTCACTATCATCAGAATCTGACTGACAATCACTATCAGCCTGGACCTGCTGGAATGAACCCTTAAATCTGTATCCACTGGGGTAGGTTGACTCTGTCTCTTCCTTGCAGTAGCATGAGTCACCAGCTATGGGGACTCAATCTCTAACTGTTCAGCCTCAATTATGACTTGGCCAACAGGTAGCAAGTGCTTATGGTGCATGGTCTTGACAGCTTTGGAGTTGTTCTCTAGGCGCACCTTGTACACAGGTAGATCATCCAACTTTCCAACTACTACATGGGGAAGATGATGCCACCGATCAGCAATTTTGTGTTTACCATGCAGTCCCAAATTGCGTAACAACTCCAGGTCGAAGGTCTTGAGCCCTTACTTTTTTATCATGCTTCTCTTTGTTGGCTACATTTCTCTTGGCGGCCATTGTCTGGGCCAGTTGATAGGCATGGTTCAATTGCGCTTTCAGTTTTTGTACATAGTGCAAGTAGTTTTCAGCTCGGACCCCATCTGGAGAGACCCCAAAACAGACATCAACAGGCAGTCAGGCCTCTCTCCCGAACATGAGGCAGTAGGGGGAGAACCCAGTAGCATCATTTTTCGTGCAATTGTATGCATGTACCAAGATGCTAATCTGCTGGCTCCATTTATGCTTGTCTTTTGGGTGGAGGGTGCCCAGCATGTCTAGAAGGGTGCAGTTAAAATGTCCTGGTTGAGGGTCTCCCTGCGGGTGATAGGGGATGGTTCTTGACTTTTGCACCCCTCATAGAGAGAGCATTTCTTTGATTAGTCAACTCTCAAAGTCTCTGCCCTGGTCAGAGTGGCTCCGCTGGGGGGCACCACAGTGGACAAAGAAATTTTCCACTAGCACCCTGGCCACGGTAGATGCCTTTTGATCTTTGGTGGAAAAAGCTTGTGCATACCGCATGAAATGATATGTAACTACTAACACATTGCCAGTGTTCTACTGATCAGGTATGAACACAAGAAGTTTATGCAGACTAGTTCCATGGGGTGCTGGTAGTAATATAAACAAGGGGGGGCAGCCCTATGAGGCAGGGCTTTTCTTTGCAGGTGGTTTTATGTGATATAAGCACCTCCTGAATGGCACAGCCAGAAACGGTGAGTGAAAAATGGCGACCGCCACAAGGGCGACCTACCCAGAATGCAAAACAATGCAATGAGCGACCGCAGCAGGAGGCGGTCAGAAGGGCAACTCACACACGGCGAGAGCTGCAGGGAAAAGGGGGTACAGAACGCTACAGCAAGGGTGACAAGGTAAGGGTGCCACAGACAAAGCCAGTGGCAGGAGGAGTGGGCAACAGGAAGGGCACGGTAACAGGCATGGTGCAGCGATGGTGGTACAGGACAGAAGTACCACAGGTCATGGAGATGCACACCAGAGTGGCCTGCGCTCTGGGCATGGGTGGATGGGAGGTACATGAGAGGGCACAGCCAGGGGTACAACCCCGTGGGGTGGATGCAGCCAACAGTGCAGAGCTGGCAGTCCGAAGGGCAGGGTGGCAGGTGTGGGTAGACGGCCCCGATGGATGGGGACAGGCCATGGCATGCAAGCCTAGGACAAAAGGGCGACTGCAGGGAAAGTGGAAGATAGGTGGGTACCCATGGCAGGGTGTACCCACAAAGGATAGGGAGTAGGGCATACACCACACACGACAAGGCAGATAAGTGGTGGTACAGGCCCACAGGGGGTGATGCATGCCCGGGGCCAGTAGGCAGATGGTCACACACATGGAATGCAAAGTTGTGTGTCAGTCCGCGCAGGTAGGCATAGCGGCTCCTGGTCCTGTACTCTGCCACTATAGCATGGATCTGGGCATCCAGGTCATGGTACCGACACTGGGGCTATGGTGCCTCTGCCCCTGATACCAGCAACCCTGAACGGATGGCAGTCAGATGCTTCTCCTCCGAAGGCACTGCAGAAGGCACCAGATGCTGGAGTGGCATGCCCCGACCCTGGTGTTAAAGGCCCTGTGCCACCCCTCCACCTCATTGTTGGTATGTGCCAGGCCATGGATGGTGGCCTCATAGCAGTTCCACTGCTCAATGGGGAAGCAGGCATGGTGGCACCCCGAGTGGCTGGTGGGGCAACCGATCCAACTGTCCTCCACATAGTCCAGCATGGGCTGGAGGGTCTCTTTATTGGTGGTCTCGTACTCCCACTCCCTCAGCTCATCGAATACTGCTGGCACATCTGCTGGTGTGAGGAATGCCAGTGCCAGCAGCATATGCAACATGCAGGGCGAAGTCGGGTTCAGTGGAGTACTGTGCAAGGATGTCGGGCAGCTGTTGCACCTTGTGCCACAGGTCCTGTGAATAGTCAAAGAAACAGCCCCTGACGTGGGCCTTCGGGAAGACAGTGCCTATCCTGTGCTAGCTGGTATGCTCAAAGTCCATCAGGACTGTGGCAGGTGCAAGGTCTGTGTTGTGTAGCTTGAGCTGGCCAAGCAGCCGGACATAGGTCTGTGCCTGCCTGGAACATGTGAGGGCATAGTCACCCGGAAGTACCATACCAGACTGAATGCCATGGACAGTGTAGAGTTGTCTGAACAGGGTAGGGCATGCTCTGAATGTGCTGTCCATGAACCAGTCCATACTGGTGGCCAGCTGCTGCAGACCGTGGTCCGTGGTATACACCACGATGTGGTCCCGTTCCCTCCCACTGTCATGCAGGAGGAAGCGTGTCCCGTCGGAGGCAAGGGTGTACTCCTCCGGGATGGTGAGGTTCTCCACCAATTGTGGGGTGGTAGGTCAGCTCTGTGTCACATGCTGAACCCATTGCACAATCCGCCGCAGTAGCCACACTCTCGGAAGGCGACCAGCCATGGCCACAGGGATGCCTGACATGCTTCCCATGATGACCTGGGATGCACTGTCCATCATACACTGTGCCCTTGTCCATAGCATTCCGAGGACCTGCCACACACCCACATCAGCTGCATCAGGGGCATTATTATACTCCCTGATGGTGGCTACCACCGTATCCTCTATCATGTACAGGTGGGCTAGGCAAAGGTACCTGCATGCCTCTGCACACCACCAATAGACCTTTTTAGGTCCCTCCTTGTCTTGCCTGTAGACGAAACCATTGTGGACAGCCACTGGCCTGCCCTTCTGGCTTTGGACATAGCGTACCTCCATATCTAGCGATGCAGCCCAAACTGAAAGGGTAACTGGGGCCGGCTGTCATATAGATGCTGCACCCCGTCCTGCCTGCACCCGGCTATGCACCCTTCCTGCCTGGGGCCTATGACAGGCACCATGGTGCTGTGCCCCACTCCTCTGTGTCCCTGTGTCTTGTGGGCCTCGCACTGCAGTCCGACATCGGTGGTCATGGTGTGTCATCCACCTGTGTGCTGGCCAGTGGCCCCTGCCAGTTGAGTGCCTCCATGGGTGAGTGTTTGGTGATCTTGTGGGTGTTTGTTGGGGGGGCACCACCAATGCCACGTGTATCATCGTCTGTGTGCCCAGGGCTCCCCTGTGTGAAGTGGGGTGGAGCGGTCTCCCACCGTTGCCCCATGTCCCTGTCTGTGCCCTCCTTCCCTGTGGTCCCCGGTACAGCCACCCTTGCTGGCCCTCTCTCTCACCTGTTGTGTCTGCCTGCGGCGGTCTCCTGTTCGGGTCTTTCCTGTCTCACCTTACTGTGCGGCCTGTTTGTATGCATGCCCCTCTGGCTGCAGGCCTGCCGGTGCTCGCGGTCTTGCAGCCGGGTTGTCCTGGAGGTGCCCTTGTTCTGTGTGGGAGTGTTTCACTCTTGTACTGTATGTCTGCCTTTGTGAGCGGTCGCCCTTTGGGCTGTGGCACTTAAGGGATCGCCCCCTGAGACCCCGCCATTCAGTAGGCACTCTTCCTGGCTGTTACCTTGCTGGCAGTGACTACAAGTCTTTACATGGTGCTCAACATCGGCCCCCATCGTGGGCCAGTAGAATCGGGATCGTACTAGGTCAAGGGTCCTGTCAATACTGAGGTGCCCCATGTGATTGTGGAGGGACTTCAGTACTAAATCTTTAAAGACCGTGCGCAGGACCAATTATTGCTTGTCTACTTTGCCACTGTGGTCTACTGTCTCTCTATACAACAACTGATTGAGCAACTTCAATCTGGGGCCTTCTTTAAACAATAAAGCAGTTCGCAAGTCAGTGGAACGTAACTTAGACACGTCTTTCCCCGCACATAGGGCATCAATTGCTGGCTGAATCATAGAATCTTGGGATTGAGCCCACTGAATGCTGTCATTGTCAAATTGAGGTAGTGCACTAATATCTAGAGCAGAGAAGTGGTGATAAACAGCTGGTATGCAGGTGTCAGAAGGGCCCAAGCAATCTACTAAACATTCCACTATGTCCGCAGACATCTGTTCATCTCCATCAAACTTCTGGCACAATGTTTGAATGTCAGGTTCAGACAGCCTGACCCAATCACTCTTGGAAGTGGGCCTTCGTGATAGGGTGTCAGCATCAATATGGTTCAAGCCCGGTCTGTATTCTTTTTTTTTTTTTTTTTTATTTAGTTGTTTAACCAGGAGTGGCACACTAAGCTGAAAGCTTTTTGACAGGAGCGACCTGGGAGAACAGGGAAGTTAAGTGACTTGCTCAGGGTCACACAGTATGCAAGTGGAAGCTGTGGGATTCAAACCCCAGTCTGGTCTGCTGGATGTCACCAGATTTGCAGCTCAGAGCCTTTAACCACTGCGCTGTACTGCCTCCCTTATGTATTCGACAGCACAATCATAGGTTGATAATGCAGAAAGCCACCGATGCCCAGTGGAGTCTAACTTAGCTGAAGTCTGTACGTAGGTCAATGGGTTATTGTCGGTCCTCACCAATATCTTTGCCCCACAGAGGTATTCAACGATGGCCCATTTTAGCGCAAGGAACTCCAACTTATGCACAGGGTAGTTTTGTTCGGACGGGGTCAAGCTCCTACTGGCGAAAGCTACTTGTCTCGGGCCATCGTCATGGTCTTGATACAGCACCACTCCTAGACCCCACAGACTAGCGTCCATATGCAGCACATAGTGCTTGGTGGGGTCAGCAAAGGTGTGGATGGGGCCGTGGGTGACCTGGTATATGATCTCATGAAAGGCTGCCTCACAGTCAGGTGTCCAGCGAGGCCCGAAGAGTTCACCTGGGCAGAAGTATACTTTTTCTGGTTCTTTAATGGCCCCTTTTTTGTATTTACAATTGGTAGGAGGGTATCCTTTGGTAAGGTTCAAGAGTGGGCGAATCACCTTGGAATAGTCTTTTATGAACCTGCGGTAGTAGCCACAGAACCCCAGGAAACGTAGTTCTTTCAGATTATGGGGCTGGGGCCAAGTAGTCAGTGCTTCAACCTTACTGGGATCAGTCTCTATCCCTTTTGTAGATACTATGTGCCCCACATACTTCAAGGAGGTTTGGAAAAACTGGCACTTGTCAATGGACAGCTTGAGGCCAAAGTCTTCCAGTCAGTCTAGGACTTTAAACAGTCGGTTCTCATGCTCCTCTAAGGTGCTCCCAAACACAATGACATCATCCAAGTACACCAGGCATTCCAGCAAATTCATATCTCCCACCGCACGTTCCATCAGTCGCTGAAAGGTGGCCGGGGCACCCGATATGCCCTGTGGCATCCTCAGAAATTCGTAGAACCCCAATGGACAGATGAAGGCTGTTTTCTCATGGTCTTCCAGGGCCATTGGGATCTGGTAGTATCCGCTGCGAAAATCCAACACCGAGAACCATTTGCTCCCATTCAAGTGGTCCAGGGCCTCTTGTATATGAGGTATAGTGTATTGGTCTGGGATGGTCCGCCGGTTCAGGGTTCGATAATTAACACACATCCTCACAGACCCATTCTTCTTACACACAACCACAATGGGAGAGGTGTATGGGCTCCCAGATTCTTGTGTCACGCCAGCAGCGAGCATTTCCTGCAGGTGTCTTCTCACATCATCTATGTCTGCTGGGGCTAGGTGTCGGGACCTCTCTCGAAATGGCTGTTCATCATGCAGGAGTATGTGATGCTTTGCACCCTGGATGCATCCCACATCCCATTCCTTCATCAAAAACACTTGGTCTTTCTGGGCAAGCCTCTTGTTAATTCTAGCCTTCCATTCAGCTGGCAATGGGGAGTCATCAAAGTCAAACAAGTCTGGGGTCACTCTCTCCTTCTCACCAGGGTGCTTGTTGCTGGGCAATACTGCAGTGTCTGTGCAGTGTACCATAGCTGGTTCCAGGTATAAAGGAATTACCATAGACTGAGTGAACTGAGTATGTCTACCCTGGAGTACAGAGGGTTAAGAGGGGACCTACAGTATGCTTAGTTTACAAGGCCCATGAGGATGAAGACTTGTGGGAGTGTATAAGTTTGGAGAGGAAGGAACTGAACAAAGAAACTAGCCAGCATAATTTACAATTAAAGAGGGAAATGTACAAAACAGAAGACGAGCATGGTTAAACCAGAGGGTGGTATCTATCTGGAATAGTCTCCCAGAACGTGAGGTCACAAGCAAAACTATGAGCATTTTTTAAAAAACTTTAGATGATTACCTACTAAAGAAAAAGACTACAGGCTATCTCCATTGAAAAACAGAGAGACATAAAGGCTAACACTGCCTGACTTGTATAAATCCTGTGAAACCTATGAGCCGGGGGGGAGGTTATAAAGGAAAGGGCAATGAGGAACAAAATACAAAAATGTAAAGGTGCAAGAGAAAGCAAACCGGTGGTACTGAAACCAGGCAAGGGGACATTTTCTGAGATAGTAATGACTAAACTGCCAAAGGAGACAACAGAATGTACATTAAACATGCTTGATAACAAACCAAATATTTGCCAAATACACAGCAAGCTGCCTTACCTCTGTGAGAGTTTAATGATCCTCCCATGGTTTTATGTTTGTTGACCTCAGGGAGTGAAGATATCATAACTTAGCCTAGCAGAGGTGTCCAGCCAATCCTCTTCCACTTGCCATTGTAACATGGCAAGAAATGTAATAGACAAACACAGCAAACCGATTGGTCAAACCTGCACATATGACCCAAGTTGGAGACGGCATTAATTCCATGGTAATGCCCACTTCAACTTGTACTACTGAAAGAAACCACTGCTAAATCGCCACTGGGATATCTGATATACATAGACCATGTTTCATCCTACCCACCCATCCACCAGTGGACCATTTCTATCGCACTAAGTAGCTGAACTCCTCGTAGCGAGGTGAAATAGTACATAATGCTAAAAGCAAAAATTACATTTGAAGTGTGTGGATCAGTGGTGATCGAGGTGTGGGTTGATGACAAGTTCAGAGAAAAGTTCACCTGTTTCACTGCCGAGGTGAAAGACAAGCGTGTCACAGGTACGATGTTTCCAAACACTCCAGTAGCAAAGGCTGTATCTCTGAAAAAAAGAGAAAAAGAAACATGTCAGCAAATGAATTGAGCACTGCACCATAGAAATGAGCAGTGGCAGGTATGCAGTATTACCAAATGAAGCCACTCGTGCAATTACTTACCGAGCAACAGTTGACTATAAATATATGCAAAATCATGTAGAAATTAATCCCACAATGCAAAGCAGCATTAATCAGGAGCATGTTGAAATGTTACACAGTATAATACCGATAGCTGTAGAAAAATGTATACCACCTCAAAAGTCATATTAAAAAACTCTTAGCTATGTGTAGCTTTGTTTTGCACCATCACTACATAAATAAATGTTAGCAGCATTATGTGTTTTATTGAACTGCACAGTAAAACAATTCAACTTCCTAAAGCACTATTTCTATCTTTTCTAAATGAATGCCACCTGTAACAATCACTGTTCATCAGCGCTTGCCATGTTACAAGTGCATTAAGCCACTCCGAAGTTGGCTTCTGCTTGGGAATTTATGCATGGTTGGGTGGTTGCAGACACTCGGCCTTCAGCCTCTTGCCATTCCCCCCAACCATGCATTAATTCCCCAGTAGAAGCCTCCTTCACCATGGCTTACTGCTTATGTGTACTGGTTCTGCATCAGTACTCAAATGTGTTGTAATGTCTGATTTGGGAGATTGTGGGGGTGTGCTCCATACAAGTCAGTGTGGCCCTTTTCCTTATAAGCACCTGTTTAGGTGCTTAAACAATAAATCATACGTAAAGCTTAAGGATCGGATCCTCCAACTGTGAAGGGCTGGGAAAAGCCATGCAGTGCCCATTGCATGCAAGATGCTCACCACCAGGGACCCCACGACATCCATAATAATTAATTTATTTCAAAAGTTTCACCAAGAAAGACATACTGAGCTATTAGGAGCTCATTTCCAGATGTTCCTTGGGGGAGGGAGAAGGGAGGATAATGAGGAACACTAGCAACAATACAACAATAACAATAACACAATAATAGGTGAGTAAGCCTCATAAATAACAATCTTGCAAAGACAAGGATTGTGAGAAGTAAAATATGTAACTATACAATAAAGTGCTGGAGGATAACAATGTTTGCAATGTGTAGAGGGGTACTGGGTTAATGCTGCGCAAGTAAGACAGCACGATATTAATCACGTTGTACAGACAATACCTGGGTTTGCAGCGACAGGGGTAGAACAGCGGTAGGGGAATGCTGCTACCCCTTTCTCTGCATGCTGAACGGGAGAGTGTACAAGTTACCAAGTGCTGGGTGCCTGGTTGAGCCACTCCCATGGAGGAATGGCTAGGGCACCTGCACATGGCGCAGTCGGGAGACCTGGGACTGTGGTTCAGTTCCCCCAGGTCTCCCCGCTACACGTTTCTTGATGATTTTAAAAAAAAATTCCCTCCTCCCAAGTTTCTCCCCATCCCCGAGGGCCCCCCCCCCAAGAATTAGTTATTTACGCTTTGGGGTGTGTGGGGGACGAAGCCCACATGCAGGGGGTGCGGTGTGAAGCCTCCGTAAAAACATAAAGACCCATTGTTTTCAATGGACAAAAGTCAGTGTTTTGCCAGACTCTGTTTTTGTTTCGCACCGTTTGGTTGCAGCATTTTTAGCCACGCTGTTTTGTCCTGCAGCGGAATGACCCCATGCCATGTAGAGACAATACTATATGAAGGGTGGGAGCAAAGGTTGTTGATCGGGGAGAAGTAAGAGGAGGGCTACACTAATGTAGGGTCAGGGTGAAGGTGGAGTAGAGGTAGGAGGGTGGTGGGCAGCAGCCCACGGATCACCATCAGAGATAAGTGCAGCAGTGAATAGTGACGTCACGGAGAAGGGAGGAGAGTGAGTGGTAGGAGGAGGCAGCGTGGATGGTAAGGGGGACAGAACACCATAGTTTGGGTAAACATAAGGAGAAGGCAGCTTCACCAGCATTGGATTTACTTGAGGGGAGTATGAGATAGCCAGAGTAGCAAAGGGAGTAATAAGTGATGGATGCATGCCCCCTCTGCACTCAATCCTGCCCATGTGCCTTGCTATGTAGACATGTGGGCTGAGTGCAGATCAGGGGGCATGGGCTGGTTGGAGCCCAATTTACAAAACAAACTTCACAATGCAAAGAGGGGTACCACTAAGCCTTCCTAGGGGAAGCAATAGTGATTACATGACCCCCTCCGCCTGGTCACACACCTTGATTTCAATCCCGAATTACCCACTCTCCATCAGCCCCCAGCTCTAGGTGCCCCTGTGGCAGGCTGGGGGCATCACCTGTACTGGCAGTGAATTCATAAAAGGTAATGTTTCTTCCACTGGGGATACAGTAGTCTGGGAGGACTGCCATATCCCACCATGCCCAGCACAGGCAGGGATCCACTTGCAGACTGGCAGTGGCTTCTGATTTGTTGCCCATGGTCTGGACCCACTCTGCCCACCCATACCACTCCCTGCTCCAATTGCAGCTCCACACCAACAGACCACAGGAAGCAGGGCTTGTGGATGCTGGCAGGCATGCTGGCACCTGCAGTTGCAGGGCAATGCACCCCAGATACATGCAAGATGCCCATATCTGGGTGCCTTGAAGGAACTGGCCCTAACTCTTTAGGAGGTATATGGTCCTAGTTGTATAATTTTTCTATTTCAGAGTTTAGCGGGGGCATAATTTTGCTCCAAAGAGGTGGCTATCCGATCCCTTCCCCTACGTGGTGTGCTGGACCACCCCCTTGCTCAGACTTTTTTCGATATTTGAGTGGGAAGAGTGCAGGGGGCACATCACTGAAATCAATTGGTTTTTTTTTATTTATTTTGTAGGCTCATTTCATTTGAAGGAAAGCCCATGCTCAATTAACAAGACTGTTGTTAGCTGAGCAGTGGCTTTGATTTGCATGAAACAGACTTTTTTAAGATTTAAAAAAGATGGGCAAATGCCTCAGAAATGACTTGGCAGGAGAGGACAACCTGAGTGGGATGGAGGAACAATGGGAGAAACTAAAAAGAGCCATAGTGAAGGTAACAAACTTCTGCATCAAGCAAGTGAGCAAAGGCAAGAAGAAAAAGAGACCACTATGGTTCTTGAAAGAGGTGGCAGAAAAGGTAAAAGCAAAAAAAAGGTGCAAGGAGATGCAGAGGGGGGATGATAGGGAGGTGCATCAGAGGAAACAGAGGGAGGCAGGTAGAGTCATAAGGAGCACAAAGGTGCAAACTGAAGACAGAATAGCCAAGGCAGTAATAAAAGGGTACAAGACTTTCTAGGTACATAAGCGAAAACAGGAAGACCAGGTGTGTGACTGTAAGGTTAAAACAATGGAAGGTGGGGACTGTGCAGAGAGGGAACAGGAAGAAAAAATTACTCACCTTAGTAATGTTGTTTCTTCTAATGGAGTCTTGCTATATTATGACATATGCAGTGAGTCCCAACCTTCGAACTGCTCCGGAGGTGAAAGAGTTAACTTTTCATGCCAGGCATGGAATGCTGAGCTCGAGCTAAGTTGCAACTCTGTCTGTTGTTCTTCAAACTCAAACCGCCAGATCTTTTACAAGCTAAACTCACTGAGGTCCTGTGTGAAGCTGTAACCTACACTAGCCAACTGGCTACTAAACATAAGAACACATTTTTGGTCCCAAAACAAAGACTCAAGTCAGGAGACCCAAGAAATGAAAACATACACCAAGTCACCCCAAAAAGGAGGGGTGAAAACAACAAGGTGGGCATCTACTATGTGCCAACATTGCACTGCCCACCCACATCCCAAAAGCAGAGGTTCTGAGATGGGGTATGGGGAGGTTCATAATATAGCAAGACTCCATTAGAAGAAACAACATTACTAAGGTGAGTAATTTTTTTTCAAACAACATGAAGTCTTGCTATATTATTCTACATATGCAGACTACACAGCAGTACCTCCATGGAGGAGGGACAGAACCTACTTAGGAAATAGGCTCTGAAGCACAGCTGTGCCAAACTGAGCATCACTCCTAGCCTGGATGTCCAGGGAGTAATGCTTGGTAAAAGTGTGAACTGTTTTCCAGGCACCTGCTTGACATATCTCTAGAATAGGGATGTCTCTGGCAGCAGCCAGGGAAGCAGCTGTACCTCTGGTAGAGTGAGCCCTCAGGCCTGAGGGAGGAACCTTACCCAGCTTTTCATAACAGAATTGGATACAAGAGACAATCCACTTGGCAATGGATCTTTTAGTGGCAGGTTTCTTACCAACCTCACCATAAGTGAGGAACAGTTGAGGAGTCAAACCTGGACCCTTGGCACGCCTATGTAGTAACTAAGGGCTCTTTTCACATCTAAGCTGTGCAACCTCCTCTCACCAGAGGAGAAATGGTCAGTGAAGTACACTGGAAGAGATATAGATTGATTAAGGTGGAAATCTGAAACCACCTTAGGCAAGAACTTCCTGTTTGTCCTGAGGGCCACCTTATCTCTATGAAAGGAGATAAAATCAGGCTCCACTGACAAAGCTTGTAATTCACTTATGCATCTGGCAGAAGTGATGCCTACCAGAAACACAGTCTTCCAAGTCAAGTACTTAAACCCTGCTGAAGACAAATGCTCAAAGTGGGGTTGCATAAGCTGAGCAATGGAAACATTAAGATCCCAGGCAGGGGCAGGGTCCCTGAATGGAGGGTTGGTGTGAAGCAATCCCTTGAAAAACTTGGAGAATACAGGATGAGCTGAAAGAGAAGAGGGTTTACCTGCTGAAATAAAAGCAGACACAGCTGCCAAATGCACTTTTAGGGTAGCTGGTCTCAGCCCCAAGGTATTTAAATGGACCATATAATCCAGGACTGTGGGTAAATCAGCAGATTCTGGGGAAATATGCTTCCCAGAGCACCATATGGAAAACCTCTTCCATTTGGAATTATAGGTAGCCCTGGTGGAAGGTTTCCTAGAAGCCTTCAGTATATCCATTACACCTTGGGAGAGGTGTAGATCAGCAAACTCTAACTCTTCAAGAGCCAGGCCTTGAGATTGAGAGATTTGAGGTTCTGGTACCAAACCCTCCCCTGAGCACAGGTTAACAGGTTGTGATTCCTGGGAAGACACAGGGGAAGATGGACTGCCAAGGACAGTAGGAGTGGATACCGGGGCTGTCTGGCCCAATCTGGAGCAATTAGGATCATCTTGCAGGGTTGAGATCTGATTTTGACTAGCACTTTGAAAAGGAGAGAGAACGGGGGAAAAGCATAAAGAAACTTCCCTTCCCAATTGAGAACTAAGGCATCCAGAGGGACTGAGCCCAACACTGGGGGCCTGCAGCAAAAAAGGGGAAGTTGGTGATTGTCTGGGGCTGCAAAAAGATCTATCTGCCCCATCTGGCAAATATCACCTCCAAGACCAGGTGGTCCAGTGACCATTCTTGATGGCCCTGGGAAATCCTGCTGAGAGCATCTGCCAGGACATTGTCCTTGCCTGGGAGGTGAACTGCCGTGAGGGAGGTGTTCAGGGAGTAAGCCAGAGACCACAACTTCATTGCTTCGGTGCACAAGGCCGTAGACCGAGTGCCTCCTTGCTTGTTGATGTACCACATTGTGGTGGTGTTGTCTGTTCTGACCTGTACCACTTTGTTCTGAACAGACTTGGAAAAAACTTGAAGTGCTAGAAAAACTGCTCTGAGTTCCAACAGATTGATGTGGAGCAGAGATTCCTGAGGGGACCACAATCCCTGGCTAGTGAGGTCGCCCATGTGAGCTCCCCACCCCAACAGGGATGCATCTGTAGTAAGGATTAAGGAGTGAGACTGAGTGACAAAAGGAACCCCTTGTCTCAGATTGCTCTGATCCTGCCACTACTGTAGGGCCTGGATCAGGGTTCGAGTTACTAGGATCAATTTGGTTTAGAGGGTCTTTCCTTTGAGACCAAAAGGCTCTCAAATGGAACTGGATGTCCCTCATCTGAAATCTTGCTCCCTGCACTACTGCTGTAGAAGCAGCCATGTGCCCCAGGAGCTGTAGAAAGTGCCTTGCTGGTCGAGAGACCTGCAGGGTGAATGAGGAGGCCAGAGAAACCAGGGTCCTTGCCCTGTCCAAAGGAAGGAAGGCTCTGGCTTCCTCTGTGTTCAGCTCTGTGCCTATGAAGGTGAGGAGCTGGACAGGCTCTAGAACTGACTTTGAAAGATTCAGAAGGAAACCTAGAGAGGTGAGCAGTTGCTGAGTTATCTGTAGGTGTAACTTGACTTGTTCTGGGGACTGACCTACTATGATCCAGTTGTCCAGGTAAGGAAAGATGGCAATTTTTTGCCTTCTTAGGGAAGCAACTGCTACTGCCAGGCATTTTGTGAATACCCTTGGAGCAGAGGTGAGGCCAAAGGGCATTGCTCTGAACTGGTATTGGCCTGAGGGCAGCTCGAACCTGAGGTACTTTCGATGGAAGCTTCTGATGAGAATATGGAAGTAGGCATCCTTGAGGTCCAGGGATGCTAGCCAGTCCCCTCGCCTTAGAGAGGGTAGAATAATTCCCAGAGTCACCATTTTGAATTTTGGTTTCAAAAGGTGCTTGTTTAAATATCTGAGATCCAGGATGGGCCACCATTCTCCTGTCTTTTTTGGGGTAAGGAAGTACCTGGAGTACAACCCTTTGCCCTGGCATAGGGGTGGAACCCTTTCCACAGCTCTGAGAGCCAGGAGGGAAGAGACCTCTGCCTCTAGGGCAAGTGCCTCTGGTGGATTTGCAGATGGAGAGGATCTGGTTCTCATCTTTGGAAATTTTTTGAAGCTGAGAACCAGTCCCTGGCTTACTACTTCCAGGACCCACTTGTCTGATGTCAGAGACTTCCAGTCCTGGACAAAGTAAGCCAGCCTGCCCCCTACAGGTAGCTGAGAATCAGCCCTGGCAACCCCATCAGGGTGTCTGCTTGGCAGGGGCTTTGGGCTGAGGGGTGGAAGCAGGCCTGCTTGTACCCCGTCTGCCTCTCCCTCTAAAGAACCCCCTCTGGGCATAAGCAGAAGAGGAGGCCTGGGCTTGGTAAAAAAGCCTGCCCCTGCCCCTGGAAAGCTGCCTTTGAGGAGTGGCCTGCCTTTCCTTGGCCTGTGCACTCCTATAGGTGGTCTTATACTCATCCATTTTCTTCATGTAATTCTCTCTCTGCTCCCAAACAGAGAATTACCCACAACAGGAAAATCCATGGCCTTAGTCTGGGTATCCTGTGACAAGCTAGTACATCTGAGCCAAGCCATTCTGCAAAGTGCCACAGATGTAGCCATGACTCTTGATGACACATCATTAGAGTCCACTGCAACATGGAATTGCACCTTGGATGCCTCAATACCATCAGCAGCCACCTGTTCCAGCTCCTGGCAAGCTGGCTAGGACCTGCTTTGCTAGACCCATAACAGTATCCCATCTGGATTTCTGTATCTAGCAACATAAGCCATATAATTTGCCTGTCTGAGTCCCAAGGATGCTGCCATGTACTGTTTCTTTGCCATGGCATCAATCCTCCTGGAGTCCTTGTCAGGTGTGGAAGCCAAGGAAATATTTGCTTTTGTCACAGGCTGCAGCCTGCACTACCCCAACATGGCTGCATTGTTGTGTAAGGAACTCCGTATCAGAGCCTGACAATGTGTACCTCTTGTCCATTCTCTTATCCACAGGAGGTATAGTGTGAGGAGTTTTTAGAATTTTAACTGTCTGTTTCCCAAAAGATTTATGCAAAGGAATAGACAGTCTCCTAGACTCCGGGATATCCATCATTTCCACATAGTCAGGCTCCTCTTGATCATCCACAGCTTCCTCCATAGAAAGCTGGAGGGTTTCAGCCACTTTTTTATAAAATAAAAAATGAGAAGGGGACTCAGAAAGCCTAGAAGGAGACACTCCTGAAGGTCTGTCTGGGGAGATGTCCGGGTCAATGGGCACATCCAGACTTCAAATCCACATTCACTCTCCTCATACTACTCTTCCCCCTCCTCCGGTTCATAATACTCCTCTAAATCATACTCTTGAACCGGTGGAACTGGCCGAACCGGGTGCTTACCCGACGGTGCTGGTTCAGTCGGAACCGGGGAAAGTGACTGGACAGTTTTTATCGCTTTGGCTATTTCTTCAGCGGTTGGAGAGGAAAGTTTTGGCTCCACACCAGCTGATTTCCTAGTCCTTTTTGCTGGACCCAACTCCTCAGAGTCGGATCTTCTTTTGCCCGAGGAAGTCTCGCCCTGGTCAGAGGGCACTCCCTCTGGCCATCCGGTTCAGCGGACTTTTTGGCTTCCCTTTCCCTGAGCCTACCAACTCTCTTTTCCAGGGTAGCTGCAGGAAAACTTTTACAAATCTGGCAGTCTGCAATAAGGTGGTCAAACCCCAGACACTAAACACAGGTGGTGTGGGGGTCAGCCGTGGCAAAGACTTCCCCACACACACTGAAGTGTTGAAACCCAGTGGGCCCGGTTTTTCTTTTGGGTTTCTCAGACATAGTGCCAGTCCTAACAAAACTTACCCATTTATAGCAATCCGCCAGGTAAGACCCTCTTATCGGTTCCCAACCGTGTCACGGGTAGTGGAAAAAAAACATAATAAAATCCATTTTTTTAGAACCGATAAGAACCGGTAACCACACTCTAAAAGACAGATTAAAATATTTTAAACAACTTGATCGGTTCAAACCGAACCAATAAACCGTTTACAAGTTCCACACAGAATAGAAATTAATGTAAAACCTATCTAGTACTCACAAATACCACAGACAGAGTCTGAACCGACTGGTTGCGGTTTAAATTCGGGCAAAAACCGAGAAAAACAATACTTTAACCAACAAAATGAACCGAGCAGAAGGAGAAATCTCCGGAGCGACTGTTCAGTGAGGCGGAATAAAGAATCTGATGGTTTGAGTTTGAAGAACAACAGACAGAATGTCAACCGTGCTTGAGCTCAGTGTTCCATGCCTGGCATGGAAAGTTAACTCTTTCACCTCCGGAGCAGTTCGAAGGTTGGGACTCACTGCATACGTCATAATATAGCAAGACTTCATGTTGTTTCTAAAGGCAGGCGTCCTGAACAAGTACTTTTGTTCAGTGTTAGCAGAGGAAAGAGACGTGGTGGGGTCACAAAAAAGGAGCATTGGAAGAAGGGAGGTGGACACTAGTCCATTTTGGAGGACGGAGTCCTGAAGGGACTCGCAAATCTGTAAGAAGGCAAAGCAATGGGGCCAGAGTCCACTCAAGGGTACTGAGGGAGCTCAGGAAGGTACTGGCTGTGCCTCTGATGGTCCTGTTTAACAGCTCTTTGGAAATCAGTGGTCCTGGATGACTAAAAGAGGGCATATGTAGTCCCACTTCACAAAAATGGTAGCAGGAAAGAGGCTGGCAATTATAGGCCAGTCTGCTTGACTTCATTGGTGGGGGAATGAATGGAATCACTTCTGAAGGAAAGGATTGTGGAATATATTGGCTCTAATAGGTTACAAAACCTGAGGCAGCGTGGATTCACAAGGTTGGGGGCGTCATGTCAAACAAAACTGATAGATGTCTTTGACTGGGTGACCAAGGAACTAGACTGGGGGGAGCAGTGGACGTAACCTACCTAGATTTCAGTATAGCATTCAACACCGTTCTACATAGCAAACTAGTGAAAAAGCTGAGTAGCTTAGGAGTGGGTCTAAAGGTAGTAAACTGGATACAAAATTGGTTAGGGGATAGGCAGCAAAGCAGGTGGTAAACAGAGTTCACTCAGAGGAATGGAGGGTGACCACTGGAGTGCCTTAGAGATCAGTGCTAGGACTGGTCTTCTTTCATATCTTTATACATGACATTGCAGAGGAGCTGGAAGGGAAGGTCTGAAAATTTGCAATAGGATGGTCACTCTGGGGGGTGGGGAGGGTGGAAAGGATGAGCAGTGACCTGAGAAAACTCAAGGAGTGGTCAAGGATATGGCAACTGTGTTTCAGTGCAAAAAAGTGCAAAATAACGCACCTGGGGCACAGAAATCCAACGGCAAAATACAAAATGGGGGGATGGTACTGATGATCACCAAACAGGAAAGGGACCTAGGGGTGATCATATGGGATGACCTAAATGTGGCCTGGAAGTGCAATAAGGTAGTTGGAAAGGCTAGTGGGATGCTTGGGTGCATAGGGAGGTGTAGCAAAAGCAGAAAGAGAGAGGTGGTATTTGCCTTTGTAAAGAGCTCTAGTAAGACCCCTACTACAGTACTGTGTCCAGTTCTGGAGCTGACATCTCTGGAGGGACACAGACACAGTAGAGGCAGTCTAGACCAGATGAGGTCAAGTAAAATTATAGAATTGGTCTCAGAAATGCTATACTCTGATTGGCTGTTAGGATTCCAACAGCCTTGCATTAAGGAAGCAATGATACCTGACACAGTGGGCAGTACTGAGCAATGCCAGACCACCCCGGGGTGTAATGAGGCCCAAAACTGCAGGTGGAGAGCCTTATAGCCCCTGAAAGGTCCAGTATTGCCCATGCTGCTCACCCTGGAGAGTAGTATTGTGCTTAGAAAATGGGCATCCTGTGACATTTTTATATGTCAAATAATACGATTATAAAGAAGTTAAAAAAAGTACAGTAACAATGTAGTTGAAGTCTTTTTGTTGTAAAGTAGTCCCTCTATTTTTGTGGTCCACAGAAGGAGAAGGACAGATAACTTTATCAGTTAAAGCAGAAAGAGGCTGGGAAGGCAATCAGAATAGCAAAGGCCCAAACCGAGGAAAGGATAGCCAACTCTGTTAAGAAGGGGGATAAGACCTTTTATAGGTACATTAGGGAGCGAATAAAGACCAAAGAAGGGATACTTAGGCTTAGTAAAGGGGAGGAAATGTGGGTAGAGGGTGACAATGAAAAAGCAGGGATACTGAATGAATATTTCTGCTCAGTATTCACAAAGAAAGAGGAGGGGGGAGGTACCTAAACCAAACAAGAGAAACACTCTGAAGACAAGGGTCGATACCAGTCCATTTACAGAAGAAAGGGTTCTGAAAGAACTAATAAAATTGAAGGTGGACAAAGCAATGGGGCCTGATGGGATTCACCCAAGAATTCTAAAAGAACTAAGGGTAGAACTAATGACACTGCTGACTACTCTCTTTAACAAATCATGGGAGGATGGGGTGGTACCTGAGGACTGGAGGAGGGCGGATGTGAATCCTCTTCACAAAAGTGGGAGCAGGACAGAGGCAGGAAACTACAGACCAGTTAGTTTGACCTCAGTTGTACAGTAGGTAAAATGATGGAATCACTTCTGAAGGAAAGAATTATTGAGTACCTAGAGGCCAGTGGGGCACAGGACCCAAGGCAGCATGGATTCATGATGGGAAGGTCGTGTCAGACGAATCTAATAGATTTCTTTGACTGGGTGATCAA
This sequence comes from Neoceratodus forsteri, assembly GCA_016271365.2. Lineage (NCBI taxonomy): Eukaryota > Metazoa > Chordata > Ceratodontiformes > Ceratodontidae > Neoceratodus > Neoceratodus forsteri. Next base: position 1,401,245,582 of record CM057458.1, on the reverse strand, counting down.
AGTAGCAGACCAGGGAGGGGCTGTGGACATGGCTTACCTAGATTTTAGCAAGGCACTTGATACAGTCCCACACAAAAGATTTAATATACAAGTTAGCCAGCCTTGGAGTGGGTCCCAAGGTGGTAGCCTGGATAAAAAAATTGGCTAGACAACAGGACGCAAAGGGTAGTAGTAAATGGAGTCCACAGTGAATAACGGAGGGTTACTAGCAGGGTACCGCAGGGTTCAGTACTGGGACCGGTCCTTTTTAATGTCTTTACAAGTGACATTGCAGAGGAACTGGAAGGAAAAGTATGTCTCTTTGCAGATGACACAAAGATCTGCAACAGGGTTGATACACCAGATGGAGTGGAAAGGATGAGAAGGGACTTGGCAAGGTTGGAGGAATGGTCAAATGTATGGCAACTCAGATTCAATGCAAAGAAGTGCAAGGTAATGCACCTGGGAAACAAAAACCCAGGGCAAGAGTACACAATGGGGGTAAGATACTGACAACAGTAAAAATGGAAAGGGACCTGGGAGTAATTATATCAGATGACCTAAAGGTGGGCAAGCAATGTGAGAAGACAGTAAGGAAGGCTGGGGGGATATTGGGATGCATAGGGAGAGGCATCAATAGTAGAAAACAGGAAGTTGTTATCCCTCTGTGCAGACAGTTGGTGAGACCCCATCTGGAGTACTGTGTGCAGTTCTGGAGACCCCATCTCCGCAAAGAGATAGACAGAGTGGAGGCTGTCCAGAGGGCAACCAAAATGGTGCAGGGTCTGCACCAGAAGCCATGCGAAGAAAGACTAAAGGAGCTTAATATGTATACCCTTGAGGAAAGGAGGGAGAGAGAGGACATGATAGAAACTTTCAAGTACCTCAAGGGAATCAACAAAGTCCAAGAGGGTGACATCTTTCAGAAAAAGAGATGTGCAAGAACAAGGGGGCACAATTTGAAGATAGAGGGGGGACAGCTCAGAGGAAATGTGAGGAAGTATTTTTTCACAGAGAGGGTTGTGGATGCATGGAACAGCCTCCCTGAGGAGGCTGTGGAGTCAAGAACAGTGGGGGAATTCAAGAATGCATGTGACAGACGTAAGGCAGTCCTAGTGGGGGGTAGGAGGAAGTAAGCTGTTGGTTAATTAGGATCTGCAGCTTATCTGTTAGGTAGGAAAATGGGCAGACTAGGTGGGCCAAGCGGTCCTTATTTGCCGTCAAATTCTATGTTTCTATGTTTCCTTCTCCTGTTGCCCCCACCAGCCATTCTCTTATTTTGCTCCCCCCTCCACTCCACCACCTCCAAAATTGTTTCTCCCCATCATTGTAATTGTTTTAAAAAGGTTTTTTTGTGTTTTTAGAGAAGCTGCTGTCTTGTTTCTTCTTTATTTGGTGGCTGGACAGCAGAATGGATTTGCGAGCGGTCAGGCACGTGACTATGTTACCTTGAACCAGGAAGTGAAGATCCATGACAGTCACTGATTGCGAGAAGAGAGCAGCATTTTCAGTTATTACTTTTTTTTGTATAACTATGCAGAGAAGTTGTTTTTATTTGAGAGCAGTGACGGCTTATGTCGGGAGATATCTCATTTGTCATAAGGTCGTTTACTGGTTCGGTGGATGACAGGCAGGAGAGGAGAATGTGCGTGTGAGCCATGGGAGAGAGAGAGAGCGATAGCGAGCTGAAGCGGCAGCAGCAAGTAAAAAAAATTGTGGGAAAAAATAAACTAAGTGGGGCTACTTCCTTTTTATTTGTGTGGCTTTGCTGTAATTGTTTTAGAGAAGTGAGCCCAGCGGAGGCTGGTTTGTAGTTTCTTGTGGCAGCTGGCAATAACTTATGGAGAGTTGGTTGGGCAGTAGCTCTTGATAAGCGAGAGAAAAAAATGGCACCGTTTTCAAACTGAATGGGGTGCTTTCCACCAATGGGCAGGCACGGTGGGCACAAGGATTTCTGAATGGGTAAAGGGGCAGTTCAGCTGGTACTTTTTTACTTACAGGGCTCTCACTGTAAGTTAATGTACCCCTGCCAACCAATCAGAGTAGTTGGATTCTTAAGCCCATTTTCTAATCCCTGTTAAACTGTCATGTACAGCCTGATCACCATGGCACATAGATTCTTCCTGCCAGCATTCCATCCTCTTAGCACTGCTGAATGACTGGAATGATTCATTCTGATTCTGAAACAGCATTCTGAAACTGTTAGTGGAAGAACTATTTTATTAAAAATCTTCCTCTAAATGAGGAAAACATTCAAAAAGTATACTTTTAACACTTTTCTTTTGGAATACTTTTTTTTTATCATAGCAATAAGGCACTCCCTAGGGTTAGATTAATAGTCAATTAATCACATTTAGCAATGTGGCACTCGGCTGTGCCTTGTGCCACATTACACCCCTAGGAGGTGATTAACAAACTGTTAATCTAACTCCTGGGCATGCCTTATTGCTTAATAGTGCAGAGTCTGCATCAATAGCCCTATAATGAGAAATTAAAGGACCTAAATATGTACACCCTAAAAAAGAGGAGGGTGAGGGGGGGATATGCTAAAGACCTTCAAGTGCCTTACAGGGGTAAACAAGGTACAGGAAGGAAGCCTTTTTCCAGAAAAAAGGTGCTCAAGAACAAGGGGACATACTATGAAGCTGTAGGGGTAGAGATTCAGGAGAGATGTGAAGAAGTTCTTCTTCACAGAAAGGGTAGTTGATTTCTAGAACAGCCTACCAGTGGAGGTGTTGTGGTAAAATAGTTTTGGGATTCAAGAATACATGGGATAGGCATGACAGAATCTTAGGGTAGAGGCAGGACAGGAGAAAATGAGTCAGCGATCCAGCAGAATCTGTGGTGATACTGTAGGAAGGGAAAAATGGACAGACTAAGTGGGCCAAGCAGTCCTTATCTATTGACAAATTCTGTGTTTCTGTGACCTGTAAAATATTCAAAGTAACACTTGAAAAAATGTGCCCGATTACAACAGAGTGTGCCGCCTTACTCTTCCTGCTAAATGACACAAAGCATCTGAGCATGGGGGCAATTTAACACACCAGGAAATGGAAGAGATTGACAGCCAGTTCCTCCGAGCAAAATTGCAATCCCTTTTCCTCTTAAACTATGCAATACAAAAATTCTACATGTAACCATTAGGTGGCACTATCCCAGGGGCTACTACCCCCACCTGCATGCCTAGCAGCAGGTTAAGGGGCCTGAGTTCTGAAACAGGTGCCTCCACCAGAGGCAGGGTTGGTAGTGGTCAAACTAACCTGGGCACAGCCCTCCGGGACTCTGTAACCCCACTCTTTCCCTTCTAGTGGCCTGAGCAATATACTATCATACTAATTGCCAGTAGATTAGGCCTTATCGAGTCTGCTCAAACCTCAGATCCCTAGTTGGGTACCGAGGCCCTCCCCCACCTTGTGTTCCAGAAACCCCTATCATCCATCCCCACCCCCCTGGGCCAGGCCATCATCTGATACATCTACTTTCTGTGTCTGTCCCACCCTCTCTTGAAGCCCTCCACTGTGGATCTCTGAACCAGCTCACTAGGCAGCACGTTCCAAGGATCCACCACCCTCTCAGTGAAAAACCTCCTCCTCTTTTCCCCCTTCACCCTTCCACCTTCCAACTTCAAACCATACCCTCTGGTGATACCTCCCTGCTTTAGTCTAAAGATCTCCTCTGTGTTTACTCTATTTATTCCATTAAGGTACTTGAAGACCTCAATCATGTCCCCCCTGTCTCTCCTCTCCTCTCCTCCGATGAAAACAGGCAGAGCTCCTCAAGTCTGTCCTCATACGTCAAATCCCCTAGTCCTCATATCATCTTAGTTGCCCTCCTCTGTACCCTCTCCAGGAGCTGTATGTCCCTTTACAAGTGTGGTCTCCAGTACTGTACACAGTACTCAAGGTGTGGTCTAACCAATCCATTGTACAGCGGCAGAATCACTTCCCTGCTCCTAGAGGTGATCCTCTTACGATGCAACCCAACATCCTGTTTGCTTTGCTAGCCGCTGTCCTGCACTGCTCGGAGTTATTTATACATGCATCCACCATGACCCTTAGGTCTTTTTCCTCTGTTGAGGCCTCCAGCACCTCCCCTCCCAGGGTGTACCTGTGTTTAGGGTTTCTCCGCCCAAGATGTAACACCTTGCATTTGGTGATATTAAAATTTAATTTCCGTGTGTGAGCCCACCTTTCCATGGTGTCCAGGTCCCACTGCAGGGCCAGCCTCCCCTCTTCCCCCTCAACTACTGCTCCCATCTTGGAGTCATCTGCAAAGAGACTCATTTCACACACTATACCCTCCCTAATGTCTGAAATGTATGCATTAAACAGGATTGGACCCAGGACTGAGCCCTGCGGTACCCCACTACCGATCTCTCTAGAGTTTGAGAGCTCCCCACCAACCACTACTCTCTGAGTGCATCCAGCTAGGCAGTTTTCAGTCCATCTGACCATCAAAGGGCCTACTCCCAACCCCGTCAGTTTCTCCACCAGACCATTGTGAGGGACAGAGTCGAATGCCTTACTGAAGTCCAAGAATAATACATCCACAGGCTTTCCCTTGTCCAGTTCTGATGTTACCCATTCGTAGAACTCAACAAGATTGGTTTGACATGATCTACCTGGCACAAACCCATGTTGCCGACTATCCAGACCTCCCACCTCCTCCAAGTACACCCCCAGTCGTTCCTTTAGTATACTCTCCATTAATTTTCCCACCACTGAGGTCAAACTGATGGGTCTATAGTTACCTGGTACTTACCTTGACCCCACTTTATGGATTGGCACCACATGTGCCTCTTGCCAATCCCTAGGTACCCTCCCTGTCTCAAGCGACCTGTTGAAGAGCTCTGCCAGGGGTGCAGCCAGTATGTCTGCCAATTCCCATAGTACTCTCGGATGCATATCGTCTGGCCCAGGAGATTTATCTTTCTTTAGGCCCTTAAGGGCGAACCACACCCTTCCGGTGGAGATAGCATCATCTGTCCCCTCCGCCTTACTGGCCTTTTTATCCTTATCCTGATGTGACACCCCTGGAGTACCTCTCCCGCCCTATTGCTCCCTTTCTGCTGCTCCCCTGATCCCACTCACTACCACTTCTATCCCCATCGTGCCTTGCTTTGTAGATATCCCATCCCCCTCTCTAGTGAACACAGAGGTGAAGTAAATGCAGGTTAAATGCAGCAAAAAAAAAGTCAGACCTGATTTATTCAGGGGACTTGAACAAGGAAGGGGAGTAATCAGGTTGATTGGCTTAAAGGCTATATTAATCAAACAGTTATGCATCCACTTTAAGTCCACACACAGTCACACACTCTGGGTACACAGGTAGGAAAATGATGGGCTAGCCTGGAATGTTGCAGCTGGTTGGGGCCCTGTGATGGAAGAAAGCAACAGGTACAACACACACTACTTGTAATCTGGAACTGGGGGCTCAGTTCATGAAAGAAAAAGTAACAAGACAATTAGATGGCAACACTTTAAATTTAGCTGTTGTTGCAGCGAGCTACCCAGATGTTTACTCATGATACCAATACTGGACACAGGCAGGATGAAATCGAGACTGTAGGTTGTTGAGCTGGAGTGCCTGGAGAAGTGGAGCCCACACGAATCACCGAGGCATTGTTCCTGTTCAAGTATTGAGCAGGGACGTGACCCCCAGGCAGGTCTCTTGTCACTGGCGTTCTCTGTGCAGCTGGTGGTCGGGCTGGGCCAGTGTGGCAAGGCCCAGGCCCAATGGAGATGATTTGGATTCAGCCCATGGGGCTGGATGTGGCTTCCAGCATGCAGAATACAGTTCAAACCACAGTGGGGAACCAAATTACGACCCACTAGCAGCACACAGCACAATTACAGAGTCTCTGCACAATCCGGGAGTTCAGAGGTGGATGGAAGTCTAGATAGGTAGATCGCATTCAGCAAATCTTCGGTCTTCTTCGGGTAGGAGCCTGGTTACAATTCAGTGACTTACTTCACTCTCCAAGTTCAGATTCAGTCCGAAAAAGCCACAAGTTCCCTCTCAGGGACAGCAGGCAGGCATGCAGACCAAAACTCAGGCCACCTTTCTTTAAGCATTCCTGTAGCACCACTTCGAGTTGAGGCACATACATAGATAAGGGCTCCCCTGGGTACTGCTGAGTGTTTTTTACTCTATCCCACAGGTCCTCATCTGAGTCAGGACTCCCATACACATTTTCCAATGCATTCAAAAAATATTGAGCAGTTGCTTCTGGATTACTAGCCTGTGTAGCATGAATAGTAAGTTGGGTGGGGCCTCTGAGGCTTTCAACCACCCTTCTACTCTTCTCTGGTTCAGAGCATTGCCATTCTCGGATTTGAGGGGCAACATAGTTTATCCAAGTCTCCCAACTGTCCTCCCCTGAGGTGTGGGGAGGATGCCTGAAATAATCCTCGGCCACTGATACGAGTAATGACTAATGGTGGGTACAGATATAGGGGCCAGCATTGGCACAGGCACAGAAGGTGGGGCAGTAACAGGTGCTGGAGTGGGAGGGGGTGTTGGGGAAGGAACACCCCCAGGTGGAAGGAATAGTTTCTTAAAGTCCTCTATGGTTTTCCCTTCCTCCGGCAACAACTTAGCAAATTTCTCCTCTAAAGTCTCAGATAATGGTGGGAGCTCATCCTCCCCAGGGTCGTTACTGTCTTTTGTTATCACTCTCCAGGTGGCTAGGACCCCTTCTGAGTCAATAGTCTGTGGCACTTTAGAGCTGTTCACGAGGTCACTACACTCTACGAAGGCCATGAAAGTTTGGGTGATCAAATCAGCCTGTCGACCCACCACCACAGGGTTTTTTAAATGTTCAACTTTGGAGAGTGCTCCCTCTACAGTGTTCTTACTGGTACCCAGGGGAATATCCAGTATAAGCAGAGCATTTGGGAGGTCGATCTCCTGCCCAGTACACCACCCCACCAACTGGTATACAGCCATTTCTACTGGGGTAGCCATTAATCTTTAACAATAATTCACAAGTTTTGGCCACTAGAAGGCACAAAATCCCAGCAGTGCCTCCAAGATGTAACTCCTAAGTGGCGCTATCCCAAGGGCTACTACCCCTGCCTGCGCACTAGTAGCAGGTTAAGGGGCCTGAGTTCTGAAACAGGTGCCTCCACCCAGAGGTCAGGGTTGGTGGTCAAACTAACTTGGGCACAGCCCTCCGGGACACTGTAACCCCCCCTTCCCCCCTAGTGGCCTGAGCAATATACGATAATCACTTCACAGTACCCCTTGTACACCATACCAGTACCCACACTGTCTGCACTTACCACCAGAGCCGGTTCCTCTGGCTCGACCCTGGAGACCCCCCTGTAAAATAAGGTTATGCATAGTAAATAGCAACAGTACAGTACTCTTGGCACAAACTGGAACCAAAGTTAGGTTAAATGCAGCAAAAAAAAAACTCAGATTTGATTTATTCACAGGACTTGAACAAGGAAGGGGCATAATCAGGTTGATTGGCTTAAAGGCTATATTAATCAAACAGTTATGCATGTGCTTTATGTTCCCACACAGTCACACACTCTGGGTACCCAGGTAGGAAAATGGTGGGCTAGCCAGGAACCTTGCAGACGATTGGGGCCCTGTGATGGAAGAAAGCAACATGCACAACACACACTACTTGTAATCCGGAGCTGGGAGGGCTCAGTTCGTGAAAGAAAAAGCAACAAGAAAATCAGATGAAAATGCTTTAGATTTTATTTTTTTTTTTTTTTATTTAGTTGTTTAACCAGGTATAGCACACTAAGCTGAAAGCTTTTTTACAGGAGCAACCTGGGAGCACAAGGAGGTTAAGTGACTTGCTCAGGGTCACACAGTATGCAAGTAGAAGCTGTGGGATTCAAACCCAGTTCTGGTCTGCTGGATGTCACCAGATTTGCAGCTCAGAGCCTTAGACCACTGCCCTATACTGCCTCCTAATTAGATTTAGATGTTGTTGCAGGGAGCTACCCTGATGTTTACTCACGATACCCAATACTGAACATAGGCAGGACAAAATCGAGACTGCAGGTTGTTGAGCTGGAGTGCCCGAAGTGGGGCCCACACGAATCACCGAGGTGTCATTCCTGTTCAAGTGTTGAGCAGGGGGCTGATCCCCAGGCAGGTCTCTTGTCGATGGCATTCTCTGTGCAGCGGGTAGTCAGGCTGGGCCAGTGTGGCAAGGCCCAGGCCCAATGGAGATGATTCTGGATTCAGTCTGTGGTGCTGGATGTGGCTTCCAGCAAGCAGAATACAGTTCAGACCACAGTGTGGAACCAAAATGTGACCCACTAGCAGCACTCAGCACATTTATACATAAGGAAATTCTAATGCAGCTTCCAGCAAGCAGAATACAATTCAAACCACAGTGGGGAACCAAATCATGACCCACTATAAGCAAACAACACATCCACATGCAAGGAAATTCCACTGTACCAAGCAAAAAGGCTCTCTGGTCGCAATTACAGAGTTTCTGCACAATCCAGGAGTTCAGAGGTGACTGAAAGGCTGATCGCATTCAGCAAATCTTCAGTCTTCTTCAGGTAGGAGCCTGGTCACAATTCAGTGGCTTACTTTGCTCTCCAAGTTCGGATTCAGTCCGAAAAAGGCACAAGTCCCCTCTTAGGGACAGCAGGCAGGCATGCAGTCCAAAACTCAGACCTTTCCACAGTTCTCCTGCGTGACTCCACTAAGGATTGCTGCTCAAATTACTGCTTCTTCACTTTCCAACTTAGATCTAACTGAAACTGCAAGCAGTTTGGGATTTCCCCAAGATCCAAAAGGTTTGGTTGCTGATCTCTCTGTCAATCACAACAAGTGCTCCCCTTCCAGGTTATTTTAGGTGCAAAAAGCCCAAAACTACAATTCCTACAAGTTTTGACCCCACCAAGCCCCTGTAAGCAGGCTCCATTTTAGAGTCCCAAAGGTACTGATTGGCCCATTTCAGCAGTCCAGGACCAAGATGATGGAAACAAACAGAACTGTCCATGCTACAAAGAAGGCAGATTAGAACAAACTGCAATGTTATTACTACTCTAACAAATGATTAGCAAACAAGCACATCTTCTAACAGAGCTCCCTTTTAGATTAATTATGACTGCAGTCCAGGAAGCTCTTAAAGAGACAGTACACAGAGGCTATATAGGCACTCTCTGGTAAGCACATTTAAACTGCAGAGACGCAGGACACCAGCCTGGGATTGAGCATTTAGACAAGCTCAAGGAAGACTTTTCGGGAACCCCCATTTGTAAGGGGGTTACATACAAAATGAACAATTTACTATTTACCTCCTAAAGAGGTAAGCGTCCAGAGGGGGTTGGGGGGGGACTTTTTTTAAGGGGAGAACACTTGTTGCTCTTTAAAAGAAATGTTATAAGTAAGATAGTTGTAACCCCCCCTGCAAATGGGGGTTCCCAAAAGACTTCCAGGAGCTTGCTTGAATGCTCCAAGCCTGAATGGTGTTTGGCGTTTAAGCCATTTATCAGTGAGTGTTTTTAGAGCCTCTGGTACTGTCTTTTTAAGAGCTGTCTGCTTGCAGACATAATTAGTTTGTATGGGGGGACTGTGTGCTTCTCTGCTTGAGTACCACTCGAGCTGCTGCCAATTCACTCCATTTTTGCAGTCACTAGGAGTGCAAAGGGAACCTATCTGAAAGATGTAACTGTTTGCCAGAAATCATTTAGAGTAATAATGAAAATACAGTTTGTCTAACCTGCTTTCTTTGCAGTCAGAACTGTGTTTGCCTAGTTCCCCATTCTAGTTTTGAACTGCTGAACTGGACCAATCAGTGTGGGTTAAGGTAGCTCTAAATGGTGCCTTGACTAATCAGAACTTGGACTCGTAATCTGAGCCAGCCACAAGAGGATTGTATGGGCAGTGACTCTGGGAGATGTAGTTTGACTTCGGCCTTTTGGACCAACAGTGTCTATTGTGAGTGACAGCCAATCCAGCCAAGAACTGGGAGGAAATCAAAGGAAGTGCCCGGTTTTGTCTGCTGGAGTTTCAGTTGAGCTCTGGCAGTGAAGAGGGAAGGAACCCTGTGCTTTTTTGTGCAGTTTTAGTCGGGAAACGTGTAAGGCCCAGAGTTCCAGTCTGCCGCTTGTAACTGCTTGTTAGGACTGAATCCGTCCTGTGAAGAGAATCAAAGGATATCTGAAGTAGAAACCAGGCTCACCCTGTAGAAGACTGGAGAAATTGCTGAATTGCACTCGTCTGTCAGGAACTGAATCTGCTGTGTGTTCTCCCGGTATTGTGCAGTAATTATATTGGGATAGAGAAGCAGCCTGCCTGGTATAGTACATTCTTTTTACCATATAAATGTGTGAGGAGGCTTGTAGCTCAAGTGAATCCTGCTGCCATTAAAGGACTTTTGCCTGTGACTGTTTACCATATAAATGTGTGAGGAGGCTTGTGTAGCTCAAGTGAATCCTGCTGCCATTAAAGGACTTTTGCCTGTTACTGTTTACCATATAAATGTGTGAGGAGGCTTGTGTAGCTCAAGTGAATCCTGCTGCCATTAAAGGACTTTTGCCTGTTGCAGTTTGCCATATAAATGTGTGAGGAGTCTCGTGGAGCTCAAGAGTAGCCCTGCTGACGTTGAAGGACCCTATCTTGTTTGGAGGTCGTGAGTACTAATTCAGGGTCACGCCCTGTTGAATTGTCACATTGAATCCAAATGGAATTACTGTACTGCTGACTGTTTAACTAATTTTTCTTTTCTCTGTGTGAAAGGGCCCCTACCAGCTGCCACGGTTTGACTAGCCACTAGGGCTTGGGTACCCAGGGACAGTAACTGGTAGGGATAGGCCTGTGCACAGAGCCATAGGTAGATGAGTAAAGTGATAAGCTAATTAACCTGATTTCCCTGTCCTGTTATATGCCCCTAAATAAATCAGAGCTGCTTGTTTCAGCAAAGTTATACTGCCTGGAGTATTTGTCTATGTTAAAGTATTGTACTGTGATTGTTGCACTGTATCTGCTTATTTTACAGGGGGTCCCAAAGCCTGAACCAGTCCTGGGGGTAAGTGTATACTGTGAAGGTAATTCTGATATACTGTGTGGGCCACTAGTGGGAAGAAAAGGGGGTTGCAGTATCCCAGAGGGCTGTGACCAAGTTAGTTTAACTATTGCAAACCCTGACCTCTGGGTGGAGGCACCCGCCATCGGATCCAGGTCTCTCAACCTGTTAGTGGCAAATCAGGCAGGGGTAGTAGCCCCTGGGATAGCGCCATTTAGGGGTTACATAGTTTTTTAGTATAAATCAAAGCCACTGCTCAACTAACAGCAGCCTTGTTGGTTGAGCAGTGGATCTGATATAAAACAAATGATACTCTAACATACTATTTAAAAAAATGTTTAGGAAAATAACCCCATTGACTTAGGTGGAGTAAGCACAAAATAGGGAAAAGGCTGGCACAGGCTACATGACGACCTGCTCACCTGCCTCCAACCCATGCCACCACCCAGAGCACTGGACCTGTTGTTGCACCAGGTGGGGGAGTACGGCCTTTCCCTTCCTGGCCCTGCCGCGGTGGGCAGGGGGCAATCCATGGTGGTATCCGGATCCCGAGGAGTACTGAGAAATCTGGTTGCTGGGCAGGAACAGATCTGAAAGCCTGTCTGCATCAACCACAAGGAAAAAAGAATTATGTGGAAAAAAAACCATCTGAGCATGGGTTCAAGGACAGTATACATGGAAGTGAAAGGGACTGTCTGTCTGCCTCCTTGGGGCTAGCTGCACTATGATCATTTAACTCCGTAAGGGCAAAGAACATTAAATTATGAAAGGATCACTAGTGAGTTTCCAATTTTCTGCAAAATACTGACAGTTGGCATCAGTAGAACTCAAATTTCATAATATTAAAAACAATTACTATAAACTCTAGAACACTAATAAATACATTTTTTAAGGAAATCAAGCTCTTTGCCTCTCAGGCTTCATCTTTTTCTGCTGCTCTTCTTGCTTGGAAGTCACAGTCCTCTGCTGGGACATCTTTTGCCATGGAAATGATTCTGATGTCACAAGTAGAGGGTTGTAATTTCAAGGCAGGAAGAACAGTAGGAACCAATAAAGTCTATAGGGCTATTTTATAAAAAGTTGAGTGTCCAGAAATTCAAATATGGAGAACTTTGTTTAACTGAGTTATGATTATGCAAATTGGGACTTTTGTGCTGGAGATCAAAAAATCACTTTGACATCAAAGGCGAAGAAGCTTGCTGTGTATCTTTTTTGGGGGGGGTCCCAAAACTGGGACTAGTTACCATAAACAATTCCTTTTAAGAATGCTTTTACATTTTTACGTCCAGAAATGCAGTTGCTCCATCATTATCTCGAGCATCAGTTTATACATTTTCATGGAGCTAGTGACCCTGTAAAAGCCGGTATGATGCCGGAACAAAAATGCCCCCAGAACCCGAATGATTCCAACATCAGAATGGTACCGAAATTACCCAGAATGCAGAAGAATACCCAATTGTTTTATCATGGCTGCATTTCAGGTGGTTCCAGTACCATTCTGGTTCCAAAACCGGCCCTGTTGATAACGACATCTACAACTGGGATTCTGGTACTGGAATCAGAACCACCTGAATGTGGCAAACAGCTGTTAGGATGGCACGTGAGTGTGGCAGGCTGGCACCTTTTTCGGTGACTATCAGTGGATTTACAACACAGGTAAGGTGCCAGCCTGCTACTGTGATTGACTGTCCTACTATGTTCATAGTATTATCCAGCACCTTACGGTGTGCATCATGATTATCATTCCATGTCCGGATCATAGTCGCTTTCTTTGAGTCAAAAAAAACCCAGAATCAATCAGTTCTGATTGAAGTTTTCAGCCTTACCGGATGGTAAATTTAGGTGTAAAACGTATAGCTTTATGAATGCATAATACTTTTACAAGATGAAATGTTGACAGGCAATGATGAAAGTGAACAGGAACACACAGGAACTCAGTTCCTGTATCTTTTTATGTTGGCTCGTGCATGCGCGCCAGCCAACATATCGCATTAGTAGCAGATTTGGAGGTGCGGTCACTGTGGGTGAATGCAGGGCAAGCATCAGTAGGTGCGTCCCTCATTCCCCATTAAGCCAGCATGCAGGTGCCACACCAGCAATAAGTAAAGTGTCCACCAGATCAAACAAAAGTGCCACTGCAATGAGAGGTAAGCTCCTCATGTAGCAGCACCAGAACATGCCTCCTGACATCCCCTTCCTGGTGAAGCAGTCCAATAAACATGGTGGCAGTGACTGTCGCCGCTGCCTGCCACAATGCCGACCTCTGGGGGTGCCCAATCCCCCTGTCAGCATGCCCCGACTCAGTTCATGTGAAAATTGGGGGGGCCCACTTCCCGTTGGCATAATGGCACCCCTCCCATTTCAATTCTGTGCCGAGGGCATGCCCAATTCCCCTCGGCATCATGCGCCCTCCAACAGTCTTTCTTTGCTGATGGGGGGCCCAATCCCTGTCGGCTTCAGTCCCCCAGTTCCCAGTTCAGTCTGCTGACAGGGAAGCCCACTCCCTGTCAGCATAATGCCCCCCATTTGTTGTGTGCCGAGGGGGTGCCCAACCCTCGGCTCTTGCCCCCCACTACTCGGTATGTGCCGACGTGGTGCCTCACTCCCTGTTGGCTACAGCCTCCCCAACATTAGGTGGCATGCTAGGAGCCCACCCCAGCATGCCAAATGCCACTGTAAAAAAAGGAAAAAGTCCTGCAATGTTTTTTTTTTTAAAACCTGCAAACCAGAAAATGGTCCCTCGTCGAGTCTGGTGGCCCTCCCACAACCCACGCCAACTCTGCGCACCCTGCCTCCCCACCCCACCCTCACCCCATACTTACCTCCAGAGCCCAGTGCAAAGATCTTCAGTGGACCAGGAACACGTCTGCACTCTTCAAAGCCGACCGCGAACTGAAGAAATGCCAGTAAGCTGTATAATGGCATAAATAGGGTTTTTTCAACTTTGGTGCACATCTCAGGCATTTTTGGGAATTTTAGCACAAAATTTTCAAAATGGGGTTATTGGGGTGCCTCCTCATGAATTCAGTCACTGTCATGGCGTTATTTGGTCCCAAAAGGTGATTTCGCAGCCACTGCACTTAATCACCTTTCGGGACCGATTAATGAAATGACAGTGCCACTGTTCATGAGGGGGGCTATCAAAAAGCCTGTGTTGCAAATTAGGTGAAAAAATCCAGACAATGGCTGTTTTAAGAGTGTGCATTGCGCAGTTTCCATGCACACTCGTAACTTCGTGAATTTGTAATATTTTCACTCCAGATTTTCAAAATTAGCATTTTACCATACTTCCTTATGAACAGTACAGCTGTCATTTTACATATCCTGGCTGAAATGTGTTTTCACACATCCGGCACAGAATAGCATGGTTGCTGTGCGAAATCAGTTTTTGGGACAGTCTGAAAAAATGATGGTGACACTGTTCATGAGCAGAGGTCCTAAAGTGCCTATGTTGAAAATTTGGTGACAAAAGTCCATAAAATGACTGTGTTACAAGTGTGTGTTGCACAGTTTCCACACATCTTGTAACTTCGCACATGTGCAATATTTTCATGCCAGATTTTCAACACTAGCATTTTGCTCACATCTCCTTATGAACAGTACAGCTGTCATTTTTCTCATCCTGACCAAAATGTATTTTCGCACCTGTGGCGCACAATGCTGTGGTCGCTGTTGGAAATCAACTTTTGGGACAGATTAACAAAATCACAGTGCCACTCTTCATGAGGGGAGGTCCCAAAATGCCTATGTTGAAAATGTGGTTAAAACAATCCCTAAAATAATTGGGTTAAGGATGTGCATTGTGCAGTTTCTATGCATGCTCATGACTTCACCAATTTTTCATATTTTCACTCCAGATCTTCAATGTTGCCATTTCTTTACACCTCCTCATGAACAAAATAGTTGTCATTTTTCACATCCTGCCCAAAATGTGTTTTCGTACCTGTGGCACTAATTGGCGCAGTCGCTGTGCAAAATCACCTTTCAGCTAACAAACTGATAATGCCACTCTTCATGAGGTGGGGTCACAAAAAAGCCCATGTTGAAAATTTGAAGTGAAAATACCAACAAACGCCTATGGCGTTAGGGCTTCCAACTGTAACACCGCACCCTGTACAGATTGACAGGCCTCAGGGGTGTGACTTGGGAACATCGGCTGTAATGCTCACGCCATTCCCCCCCCCCACCTCCCAACCTACAGCCAGTGACAGGCATCAAGGTGTGCCTTGCAGTTTTCATCCCTAAAGTCCACCCCATTCTCCTATACTGCACCCACCTTAGCATATTTCCTTATGGAATAGGGTAAGTATAAGGTCCAAAGACCCCAAAGCATACCACAACATTTGTCAGTGTCTACAGGGTAGGGTGAGGTGAAATGGCATGAGCATTACAGTTGATGACCCAAAGGCACACCCCAACGCCTGTCACTCTCTGCAGCGTGGGGGGTGAGGTTGGCGTCAGTTCAATACTTCACTGCCATTCATATTCTGCATCTACCAGTACCAGTGCCAGCAAGACAACATTCAACATTGACAAATGCTTTTTTTTTAGTCTTTGGTAACCAGGTAAGGCCCACTAGGCACAAGTGCTTGTTTTTAGGGGTGACCTGGGAGCACTGGACAGTTAAGTGACTTGTTCAGAGTTACACAGTATGCAAGTGGTGGTTGTGAGATTCAAACCAAGGTTTGGTCTGCTGGATGTAGCAAGCTCATTCACAGCTCTTTACTCTAACCTGTAGGCTATACTGCCAGCCTATACATCATCACTTCAGTGGGTTGACCAGCAACTACAATCCAGACATCTTCTACAAGGATGAGGAGAGAACGCAGATGGACAGGTTGATGAGACAGGTAAATTGGGATGACAGGCATTCTATTATGCCATTCTGGGGAGAGCTGTGTGAAGCCAGAGTGGGAGCAAATGTGAGTCAAACTCCACTTGGCCTGTCATCATAGCAACAGGTGCATTAATTCTAATTTCATGCCAGCCTGCTGATTAATTCAAACATGCAACGCTACATAGTAAGTCACACTCATGACAGCTGACAGCCCTCGCTGCCCACATGCAATCGCATGGCTTGTAAGTGACCAACACAACCAATGGATCTTGAATGAGTCATTATGAGAGTGTTTACAGAGGATGGGAGGAGGGAAGACACAGTCCCTCTTCACAACAGTGGGGTAGTGAGGAAGCTTGAAAGTGGAAACCAATCAGCAGAACCTCAATAGTGTGGAAAAGTACGGATTTTACTACTTAAGGAAAGGACTGTTCAACATCTGGAAACCTGCGGAGTACCAGATCTGACACAGTATGGCTTTACAGCAGGAAGGACATGTCAGACAAATATAATTGATATGTTTGACTAGGTGAAAGGAGAAGTGGATGGGGGGGGAGGGAGGAAAAAGCGGTGGATGACACCTACCTTGATTTCAGTAAGACCTTGAATGCCACTGCACATAGAAGAGTACTGAACAAGCTGGGCAGCCAGGGAGTGGGTCATAAGGTGATAAACCATGTTAGGAACTGGTTGAGCGACAGATAACAGAGGCAGGTGGTAAGTGGAGGTCAATCTAAGGAAAGTAGGGTGAGCAGCTGGGTGCCACAGTTATCTCTTCTGGGGCCAATTCTATTTCATGGCTTCTTAAGTGACATTTTGGGGAGGAGACTGGGAGGGAAGGTGTGCCTCTTTGAAGATGGCAGTAATATCTGCAGGCGGGTACACACTCCATGAATGGGGGACACATGAGGGGGACCTAGGTAAACTGGAGTGATGGTGTACAGTGCTGCATCTGAGATTTCATGCAAAAAAGTGCTATATCATGAAATTGTGGTGCAAGTTAGAAGAAGATTACATGATGTGGTGCTGATACTGATGGTCACCAAGCAGGAAAGGTATTTGGGGATAATCACACCTGATGACCTAACAGCAACCAAACCATATTGCAAGTCAGCGGGGAGAGCCAATGTGATGATGGGATGCATAGGGATCGGTATCACCAGCAAAAGAAAAGAGATGGTGATGCCACTGTACAGATAATTCATGATGCCTCATTTGGAGTACTGTGTCTAGTTCTGGAGACCACATCTCCTACTAAGTAACTATGATAATGATGACTGGACCATTGTCACAAAGCCTCTTAAAAAAAGGAGGGGCGGTCAAATACACAGTAGTGCCCCTATTGAAACTCGTAATAGGTTTGAGCAATTGACTGTATCAAATAATGAAGTGCTACATGATTTATCCTGTGCATCACCCTCTGTTGATAATAATGGTTTAATAACACTCTTCAGTCAGGAGTTAATACCCATGAATATTTGTCCTAGTAAGTCTCAAGCTGCCAAATCAATACTTATTAAGTTAATCGCTCCAGAGTGTGTTAAACAATCACCTGTTTCTGATTCTTGTACCCCTACTGTCTCAAAACAAGTGTTAGTCCTGGGAGATTCAATCATTAAGCACATTGACAGGGCGGTATGCAATAGTGACAAGAGCAACCGCACTTGTTCTAGCTTCCATGGGGCCAGGGTATCTGACATTACCTCCATGATGCCTAAAATTTAATCAGTTACAACAGGACTATGTGGCGTTACGTAACCTGTTACTTGATAGGGGACGCTGTGTATATCTGAAATTCTACCTGTCCCGAGAGCAACATCTACCATGACGCAGAAAATCAAAGCCCTAAATGAATGGCTGAGAAAGTGGTGTTTTAAGCAGGATATATCCTGTATTACCCACCGTGAATCATTTTCAGATCATTCTTCCTTGTTTTGCTGGGACGGTTTACATCTCAGTTGTAGGGGTAGTACACTTATGGGGAAAAGTATCACTAAAATCATAAATCATTGTTTAAACTAAAAACAATGGGGGAGAATGGGTCTTTTCCCGAGTCTCTGAATACTTACCAAAATATTATTACAACTAAATATAAATTCCTAGCTTTGAATGCAAGATCTTTAAACCAACTCAAATTAGCAGAACTCGAAGCCAAATGTAAAACTTTAAATATAGGTGTGGTGGGAGTAACTGAAACTTGGTGGGACGCATCCTCAATTTGGTCCAGAAAAATTCCAGGTTATAAATTATATCATAAAAACAGATTAGATAAGCAAGGCGGTGGAGTTTGTATGTGCATATAAAATGATATTCCTTCTTTTGAAGTGTGTTCTCCCTTTCCTGTGGAAAATATATGGGTTAAAATCTTATTGAAGGAGCAGTCCTATACTGTATAACTATTGGTAACATCTATCGATCTCCATCTGCAAATTCAGATTACACAACTGATATGTTTAAAGAAACTACACATTTTTCAGAATCTCAAGATACTGTAATATTTGGTGACTTTAACCTCCCTCATATTAACTGGGACTCATTCTCAGGACAGTCCTATGCTGAGAAAGGACTAATAGATGTGGTAGTTAGTACTGGATTACAACAACTTGTTACTGAACCCACTCGAGGTCCTAATATTTTGGATCTATTATTTACTAACATAGAGCAACAAATTAGCAATTTACAAATTTGGGATCCACTTGGGACCAGTGATCATTCATCTATTCTTTTTGAAATTCAACAGCTTAAAACTACAGAAAGGAAATTATACTGTATAAAAAATTATAATAAAGCACATTTTTCTAAAATCAGTGAATACTTACAAAACATAAACTGGGAATCTAATCTTCTTAATTGTACAGCACAACAAGCTTGGGACTTTTTTTAAAAACATTGTACATTATTTGGAAAATACCTTTATTCTATCTAAGAGGAAATTTAATAAAAAAGGGAAAAATCCCCCCTTGGTTCAACAAGACAATTAAAAATCAGATTAAAATAAAAATTAAAGTTTTTAGGAAACTTAAGCATAGTTCTGTTCAATTTAAAACTACTCAATTACATAAATACAGAATATCTGTGAAAAACTTTAAAAATTCTATTAAACTGGCAAAAAATAAGCTAGAATTTAAACTAGCTCACACAAGACTGTCACAGATCTCTTTTCTCCTACATAAATAGTAAAAAGGTGTATCAAGGACCATTGGTCCCATTATAGCCAATGGCTCTTCTCTATCTGATATAGGAAGCTTGAATCTCTTTAACAAGTACTTTTGTTCTGTCTTCTCTCAAAAATCACCTATTAATACATTTAAAGTTCACCACATAGATTATCATAGGTTCTATCCAACTGACATTATACAGGCTATCAAAAAACAAAAACAAAAATACTTGTCTGGGCCCAGACAGTATTCATCCATGGTTTCTGATCGAAACCTCTATAAATACAGTATTTCTATACCTTTGTCAATTATCTTCAACAAATCCTTACAAGAAAGCATTGTGCCAAATGATTGGCGTTAGTTACTCCCATATTTCAAAAAGGCAATAGAGGTTCTGTGCAAAATTATCATCCAATTAGCCTGACCTCAGTGTCTGGTAAATTAATGGAATGTGTAATGAAGTCTCTAATAGATCAAGATTGTAAAAAATTAGGAATTTATTATTCAAATCAGCATGGGTTTACTCCCAAGTATTCCTGCACCACCAATCTGATATCTTTTTACAAACTATAAGTACTCTACTAGATGCGGGTATCCCTACTGATGTAATTCTTTTGGACTTTAGTAGAGCTTTCGATAAAGTTTCACATGAAAAACTCATTACTAAAATGCACAATCTAGGTTTGTCACCTGATATTGTCAACTGGACTTTAAACTGGTTGACAAATCATTTTCAGAGAGTCAGAATTAATGATATCTTGTCTGATTCGGGTAGTGTGACAAGTGGTGTACCACAGGGGTCGGTCTTGGGACCAACATTGTTTAATCTCTTTGTCAGTGATTTACAAACAGGGCCAAATAACTTCATGGTTAAATTCGCAGACGATACTAAATTGGGGGGCAAGGTTAATAATCAAGAAAATATTTCTGCATTAAAGAAGGATTTGGAAAAATTAACACTTTGGGCAAATAAAAATCATATGCAGTTTAATCAAGACAAATGTTTAGTAGTGCATTTTGGTGTAAATAATCCAAAAACGATATATTATATAAACGGACTACCACTTCACTCATCAAATTGTGAAAAAGATTTAGAGATATATAGTATGTTAATAAGAAACTTACATCAAATGATCACTGTGTTAGAACTGCTTGCATGACCAACAGACTTTTGAGGCAAATAAAACGTACTTTTGTTAATCGCACTGAACAATGCCTTATTCCATTGGCTAGGGCATACATTACACCGTATCTAGACCATGGCTCCCCTTTCTGGAATCCAAACCAAAAAAAAGACATAGCAATTCGTGAACAGGTTCAAAGAAGAGTAACTAGAACGATTCCAAGATTAACAAACTTGGATTATCAGAACAGATTAAAAGCTACTGGTCTCTTCTCTCTTCAAACTAGAAGATTAAGAGGTGATATGCTTATGGTTTTTAATTTAATAAATTCACCAGATCTAATGGAAAAATGTGGTCTAACACTTTCCAAAAGGAGACATGTTCCGAGACTGCATAATAAACAGCTTGAAGTAAAAACGTATAAAACCAGAAAAGGGGAAACTTTTTTTCCTATAAGAGCATCCATTGTATGGAACACCTTGCCACAAGAATTGGTAGAGGCAACTAGTGCCACTGTCTTTAAAAACAAATTAGATGTATGGTTGAGGGATAATAGATAAATAATGTCCCACATAGTGTGGGGAACAGTCTTGACGGGCTCTGGCCTTCTTCTATTCTTTCATACCAAGTAATACCAAGTAATAAGTCTAGTTCTGGAGGCTACATCTCTGTAAGGAGTTAGTGTGGATGCAGTTCCAATAGGGTCAACAAGGATGGTGCAGGGATTAAAACAAAATTCATAATAAAAGAGACTGAGAAGCCTCCCTATGTATACCCTGGAAGAGAGGAGAGACAGAGGAGACATAATAGAAACCTGCTAGTATCTAATAGTTATAAACAGTGTATCGGAGGATAGCATCTTCATAAGGTACATGTTCATGGGGGGGGGCATGACTGAGTTTGAAGGGGTAGTCACAGGGGAAATATCAGGAAGTATTTCTTCAGGGAAAGGGTGGTGGATGCCTAGAATGAACTAACTTTTAGTTGAGGAAGTGGGGGACAACACAGTGGGGGAATTTAATAAAGCATGGGACTGGCAAAGGGGAACAGTAGCAACAGAAAAGAGAAGGTAAAGCCAGATATCAAGTAGCGTATGCAACTTTTACAGTAAGTAGAGAGAATGGACACACTGTACAACACTATTGGTCCTCATCTGCAGTCAATTTCTATGATTCTAGGACACTGTTCTATGTAATAATGTGCACATCGCAGGACCACTGTACAGTATCGTACTTGGCATGTGGCTGACAGCATTCCTGATAGGCCAATGGAAGCATACATAACTACTGAGGTAATAATGCCTGCATTAACACGAAACTGCAATACAATAGACTTTGTTGGAAGGGGTATCATGTCAAAAGAACAAACCAAAATGAGCGACTGATAAATGAGCATATCATTTTGCTTGCTTTCAGGTTTAGAAACATAGAAGTTGATGGCAGATAAGGACCGCAAGGCCCATCCAGTCTTCTCATTTCTTTTTCTACCTTATGAATGCGACAAACCGGAGGGGAAGTGTGGGAGACCTGAGTTGGTGGGTCCCACCCCCCTCGCGCTCACTTCTTTCACCGACGGCCAAGTCGAGGTGCAGGCTTATGATAAGCTCCGGCGGGCCTCCTCGTTGGAAAACGAGATCCCTGGACAGAAGTTGCCCTGAGACCCATTTTTTCAACTAAAGTGAACTTGTATCTCCAATTTGGTTTACCTGCATGCGGGAGCCCTGCCACGACTCACTGTAGCTGCTGGGGGATTCAAACTTTGGCACCGTTTTCTAGCCGCTACCCGATTGGCCCCTGCAGAACTGTGCTCACTAGCCCTCCTGCCTTAAGGAGAGCACAACCCTGGATTGTGCCTCACAAACCGGAGGGGAAGCGTGGGAAACCTGAGTTGGTGGGTCCCCCCGCCCCCCGTGCTCACTTCTTTCGCCAATGGCCGAGTCGAGGTGCCAGCTTGTGATACAAGCTCCGGTGGGCCTCCTCGATGGAAAACGAGATCCCTGGACAGAAGTTGCCCCTGCTGGTGCAGGAGACCCATTTTTTCAACTAAAGTGAACTTGTATCTCCAATTTGGTTTACCTGCATGCGGGAGCCCTGCCACGACTCACTGAAGCTGCTGGGGGATTCAAATTTTGGCGCTGTTTTCTAGCTGCTACCCGATTGGCCCCTGCAGAACTGTGCTCACTAGCCCTCCTGCCTTAAGGAGAGCATGACCCTTTACTGTGCCTCACAAACCGGAGGGGAAGCGTGGGAGACCTGAGTTGGTGGGTCTCCCCCCCTCGCGCTCACTTCTTTCACCAACGGCGAGTCGAGGGTGCCGGGCTTGTGATATGGCCGCGCGGCCTCCTCGGAAAATGAGATCCTGGACAGAAGTTGCCCTGCTGGTGCAGGAGACCCATTTTTCAACTAAAGCGAACTTGTATCTCCAATTTGGGTTTACCTGCATGCGGGAGCCCTGCCACGACTCACTGAAGCTGCTGGGGGATTCAAACTTTGGTGCTGTTTTCTAGCTGCTACCTGATTGGCCCCTGCAGAACTGTGCTCACTAGCCCTCCTGCCTTAGGAGGTGTGACCCTGGACTGCGCCTCACAAACCAGAGGGGAAGGGGAAGCATGGGAGACCTGAGTTGGTGGGCTCCCCCGCGCTCACTTCTTTCACCGATGGCTGAATCAAGATGCCGGCTTGTGACACAAGCTCTGGTGGGCCTCCTCGGTAGAAAATGAGATCCCTGGACAGTTCTTCGGCCCGCCTATACACCCCATTTCCTCCTCCCATTAAATCCCCACTTGTCCCCCCTCCTGACCTGGCTGTGCCCTATCAGATTGTAGGGGACGGCATTGTAAAGTGATTGCCTTTTACTACCAGTGGGAAAAAAAAAAACCTTGTTAATATTTTAGTCATTGGCAATGACCTGGATTGCCCCATTTTTGCTCTATCTATGTTATTAGTCCCAGTCAATGACCTGGATTGTCCTGTTATGATTTACCTGCCTTTTGTAACCTTTCCTGAATACTGTAACTGTTCTGATTTACCCTCCTTTTGTGACCTCTCCTGAATACTGTAATGTACTGTATGGTAATTTTACTGTATACATTGTCCCTAACTCTACACAGGTTACAGTTTATATACTGCCTATTATACTTTGCACTTTCCCGCCTTACTTCCCCAAGGCTCGTACTCAACACTGTCCCTTGATCACCGCACTCTCCAGGTTCCCATGGGAGCAGTATTTGGGGGGCTGACTGATTACCCTGTCTTACAGCAGGGCGGGCAACCCATATGAACCGGTGCCTTTTCCTAGAGGGTGTCTGCCTGCACACAACTTATAGTTCCCACCCCAGGTGCAGTCCGTCCTTCCCAGCCTGCCATTCCCTGGGGGCTGACTATCTCACCTACCCTCCTCACCTTTATAGGTTTGCCTTACCATACCACTTCCTGACTATCTCCTTATAGATCTGTAGACATTACCTATGTGGGGGTCCAGTAAACAGCAAGGTTCCACCTCTAAAATGGAGCCTCCCAAGGCCCCTAGGAGTACCATCCCATCCCCCCCTCCCTGCTCCGTCATCCTTGCTGGTCTCCTTCTGGGACTAGTTACCCTCCAAGTGGCAACTGCCCCTATCCATACCACGGGGGAAGACCGCAAAAGGACATTCCCCTGAGAGGTGGTTGACTTCACCTTCTCTAATCTCCTGGGAGACCCTGCTATCCCACATGCGGTCTGGTACTAAGACCCATACTGTATCATACCTGGGTTAGGTGACGCCTAGCCCGCAAACCTATGATTAGGAGTTCCTCCTTCAGAGGGCACCTTCTGTGGCTTTTCCTGCTGATCCTAGCCCTGGCCGGTGACGCTGAACTTAATCCTGGTCCCACACTCCATACCTCTGCAGTTTCTCTCAGGAATGGCGGCTGGATAAGGGGTTAAAAGTGGCTCATCTCAACATTCATAGCCTGCTTCCCAATCTGGACGAAGTTGTCACATGGGTCGCACTCTACAAGCCTGATATCCTTGGTATAATGGAAGCCTGGCTTAAGCCCTAGATTCTTGACTCAGTCTGTGCGCTACCAGGCTACGAGCTCATATGATTGGACAGGTCTCACAACAAGAGGGGAGGAGGCATTCTGATATACTTCAGGAGCCACCTTCAAGTATCTCTGGTGAATCACCAGACATCCCCACTGTTCCCCTGTGAGCTGCTACATGTAATGCTGCTACTCGACAATGCTAAAAAATTATATGTTGTATGCACCTATAACCCCCCAAAGGGAGGGCTTCAGGGTCTCACCCACCTCCTGGACACTGTTAGCCCCACTATTGGTGACAACGAGCTCCTAATCCTGGGCAACATGAACTTAAATTGGACTGGTGGAAATGTAAAGCAGTTTGAACCCTTACTTGCCAGCCTAACCCTGACGCAACTCATACAGGAGCCCATCCGACGGTCAGCAAATGGAGCCTCCAGCTCCCTACTGGACTGGATCCTGTCAAATCACCCTGAAAGGATCTCCTCAGCAGGAACCCTATCCGACTCCATCTCAGATCACTCCCCGGTCTTCTGTGTATGGAAAATCCCCTCCCCAAAGATCCCTCATGAAATCATTCACATCAGAAACTTTGCCAGGCTCGATCCAGGTGCATTTATGGAGGACCAAAGGCTCACGGACTGGTCAGGGGTGTATAGTGCCCCCTATCCCTCTACAGCCATAACCCAGTTTCTCAATTCCTTTGGGCCCTGCAAGACAGGCATGCCCCAAGTATCAGATGGAGGGTCAGGGGGTCAGCCACAAAATGGCTGCCTGGGAGCCTCCTTGCCCTTATGCGGCCAAGGGACAAGTGCTGGACCCACTTCAAACACTCCCTTGATCAGACCTTGCTACAACAATATAGACAGCTCAGAAATGAGTGTAAAAAAGCCATCAGGGTCACCAAAAGTGACTTCTGCAAGTCTGCCCTTCTCAGCTCTGCAAATGACCCAAGAAGGTTCTGGAGAAACATAAAAACTCTGGTCAGTGGTTCCTCTAACTCTGGAGTAACTGACATGTTAATTGGAGGAGTTTCCTGCAACAACCCTCGTACGATTGCAAATGCTCTCAACTCCCACTTCACTGATCTACCTGCTCTCTCCCCACACATATCAACTGACAAAAGCGCCAACTGTCCCCCACCCCTGGACTGGCAGAAGTCTGACCCTTCCAGACCTCCTTTTGTCCTAAGGGCGGTGTCAGACAAGGAGATGCTTATTCTTCTCTCTGGCCTCTCCCAGTACTCCAGCGCTGGCCTAGACAACCTTGAGCCCAAGCTTCTGAAACTTAGAGCCCCTCACATCGCTTCCCCGGTGGCCCACATTCTCAACCTGTCCCTTGCCACAGGGGAGATTCCTGATATCTGGAAGGTTGCCAGGGTGTCTCTGTGCTAAAACAGGGCAACCCTAAAGCCCCTGACAACTATCGGCTGATCGCCATTTGTAGCGTTGGAAAAAATTACAGTTAGTAAATTATCTATTACAAATACTTAGAAAGGAGACGAACGGAGATGAGGCTGAAGACGGAAGAATTTAATGATTGTAACAATAATCACAGCGAGAGATTACAAGTGGTACATCCTTCATTCTTCAAACTAACAGTGTATAGTGGCTTGCTTATATAGTGGAAGACAGTATTCTCAATTTCTATGGTTGTCTATGATTGGTCCAAGACAAGTACAAACATCAACTTAAAAGGCAATTCTCTTTTTAGTAAATGTATGAGCTAATCTTTTAGTCAGCACAAATGTATTGATAGTGTAAATTATATTACTTTATAAGGCTAGTAATAATTGTAATTACCAGTTACCAAGGTCTTAGGAGGAAGAAATAGGTTTGCACTTAGGAATGTGCACACAGGCACTCTGGCCCGTCCTAATAATAATAGTCAAAAGGGTAACTTGAACTCTATCCCTGTGTTTCTATTTGTGCAGACACCTATTTTCTATTACTCACATGGTCAATACAAATATTAAAAGGCACTTTAATATTGCAGCTTGTGGCTCAGTTAAACTTGTAGCTTTACAAGTTTTGATATGATTCAATTATATAGGCCATCATTTGTTACACAAAGACATTATGTTTTAGACCAAAATGAGGTTAGCCTGAAACATGAGGACACACCTCTTTATCCCTTGTTACACCATTCTTTTGGCCATCAACAAGCTACTTGAAAAGGTAGTAGCTGAACAACTCTCTGAGTACACTCAAGCCCATGAGTTGCTGTCCTCCGCCCAGCACAGTTTTCGAAAAGGGCACAGCACAACCACGGCTCTGATCTCTGTCTCATCCAGTATCAGAGCAGCCATGAACCAGGGGATACAGTCTGGAGCAGTGTTCATTGACTTGTCCAAGGCCTTTGACCTTGTTGACCATGACCTGCTCTGTACTCAGATGAGGTCCCATGGCTTGTCCCCATCAGCTATGAAATGGTTAACCGACTACCTGCATGGCAGAGTACAGCTGACCAAATTCAATAAAGTCCTCTCAGATCCCCTGCCCATGACCTCTGGCATTCCTCAGGGCTCGGTCCTGGGACCCCTTCTCTTCTCTCTCTTTATTGACCATCTTCCTGCTGTAGTAACCAAATGTAAGGTCACCCTGTATGCAGACGACCTGGTTCTCCTGGCCCACTCCCAGGATACAGCCGCCCTTAAGCTCCATCTATCTGAGGACTTTAAAAACATTCAGGCTTGGCTAACCCAACAGAAGTTGGTCCTCAACCTGAAAAAAACACAGGCTGTGCTATTTGGCTCAACAGCCAAGATACATGCCTCTCCAGTCCCTCTGTGAATCAGTTGTGCAGATGGAACTCCCCTTCACACTGCGACCTCTCTTAAATACCTCGGGGTGACACTTGACCCTCAACAGAACCTAGGGAGCCATATCCTCAACGTCTGCAGAGCCGTGAACTGTAAGCTGGGACTGGCCTATAGGGCCAAATACAACCTAACCCCTGCTGCTCGTCTGGCTTTTGCTAGGGGAGTACTACTCCCTTCCCTCAGCTATGGTCTCCACCTATTTACTTGTACCTTGAAAGTCCTTCTCACTCAGTGGCACATGACGTACAATAATATCTGCCGTTTTGCTCTGGCCACCCCCCGCCTCACCCATCACTGTGAACTCTATGACAAGCTAGGTTGGCTTTCTCCAACTAATCACCTAAACTTTGGACTAGGGTGCCTCGTGAGCAGGGTGATCAGTACTGGGTCCCCCCGGGGCTGGCTCAGCTCCTCTCTCCAGCTGACCGCTCATCCTATCCTCTCAGTTCCTAGGATCCAGGGATACTAAAAGTACCCCCAACCCGCACCCTTATGGGGGACAGAGACTTTGCTGCATGGGCTCCTAGGCTCTGGAACACCTTTCCTGAGCAGGTTCGCACTGCCCCTTCCCATCGGTGTCTCTGGAAATCCCTGTGGGGGCATCTAAAGCTGGCCTCACGTTGTGAGTGCCCATAGCCTCCCTAACACTATGTCCTAGGTACCGTAACTCCATGGTATTCTTTTACTTGGAACACATACTGAATCGACTTGGTTGCTGATCTCGGTCCAGCTCTTCCTAATGCACTTGCCTATGCTACATGTGTTCAGTGCTACCTAATGTTTTCTCATTATGTACTCTACCATTGTCTGTCATACATAATGATCCCTATACTGCCTGGTTGTTTTGTTGACTCAATGTACTAAGTTACAATATTGTACTTGTTTACCTGCTACGCTGTAATGATGTGTCTGTAATACCTGTTGTACTCTCCTGGGTCTTTCCTGAAAATAGGCATACAACTTGTCTAGTGTATCTACCCAGTTACCAAAAGCTAAATAAATAAATAAATCAGCCTTGTCATGGCCTATCTATTCATACCCATCTGCATTGCTCCTTAATGCCTATCCCATGCCCGTTTAAAGCCC
Source organism: Neoceratodus forsteri (assembly GCA_016271365.2). NCBI lineage: Eukaryota > Metazoa > Chordata > Ceratodontiformes > Ceratodontidae > Neoceratodus > Neoceratodus forsteri. The sequence continues at coordinate 1,401,217,544 of CM057458.1, read as the reverse complement.
TGCACTGTATTCATATCCATTGCTTCTTGAGGTATGCCGTTCCATGCATCCACCACCCTTTCTGTGAAAAAGAACTTCCTCACATTACCCCTTAATTGGCCTCACTCTAATTTCATGCTGCGTCCTCTTGTCCTGCTATTTTTCTTATACTGAAATGTTTTAGATTCTTTCCTCTTGTTAAAGCCCTTAAGGTGTTTGAATGTTTTGATCACATCACCTCTCTCCCTCCTTTGCTTTAGGATATACAAATTGAGCTCCATTAATCTATTCTCATATGTTTTCTGATGCAGTCCCTGCACCATTTTGGTTGCCCTTCTCTGGATTGCCTCAATTTGGTTACTGTTCTTGTGAAGGTGTGGCCTCCAGTACTGCATGCAGTAATCCAGATGGGGCATAACCAGTGTCTTGTAACCTCCCTCTTCCGACTTCTGATACCCCTACTAATACACCCCAACAACCCCCTAGCCTTACCTATTGCTTTAGTGGTCTGCTTGGATGATTTCAGGTCATCAATGATGATGATGCCCAAGTCTCTTTCTTCCCTTGTGATGGCCAGCAACTCCCCTCCCAGCTTATAGGTGGTTTCAGGGTTTCTCTTCCCTATGTGCATGATCTTGCACTTCTTTGCATTAAACCCCAGTTGCCACTCTTTTTTTTTTCCTGTTTTTTTTTCCTCCAATCACAATCTATGGAGCCTCTCTCAAGCATCCTGCCTGTTCCTGCCTTGCCTGAAGTCTTCCTACCTGAGCCTTCTGTCTCCTCTTTCTCAGCCCACACAACCGGTACCCCCAGCTTAACCCCTCCAGGGTGTGGTCGCCCCTCTCCTGGGAACTCTATACAGTCAGTCTCCACTTGTGGGTGAGAGCGCAGCTGGAGGACACTGAAAGGCCAGGCAGGATAGACCCGGCAGTGGGCATGGGGGCAGGTGCCATCACCTACCCCGCAGACCGGTGTTTTCCCTGTTCTGGTGTGCACTCCCCCATTCCATGCATGGTGCACATCCCTGACACTACAGTGCATGGCAACCCTGCCAAGCATCAGCCACACTGTGTACATGCTGCCCTGCATGCTGCAGCACCCCTAGTCTCCACCGGGAGCCACTGGCACACCGAGCGATGCCCCGTCCTCCCACCCAGGGAGGAGAGCAGCCCAGTGGGTACTCAATCCTCACCCGCCCCTGCTGACCCCCAGCACCCGAGCTCACTCCCAAACTCAGGTCGCCAGCATAGCGCGAGATGTGATGTCCAGCGCCTCAATCCTCAGTGCCACCGGGCCGGGCTCCCAGTTGCCACTCTCCTGACCATTTTGCTAGTTTATCCAGATCTCTTCTCATTTCTGCCCACCCATCTGGATTATCTACTGTGTTGCAGATCTTGGTGTCATCTGCAAACAGACAAACCTTACCCTCCAGTCCATCTGCAATGTCGCTGATGAAGATATTGAAGAGGACTAGCCCCAGGACTGATCCCTGAGGTACCCCACTTGTGACTTGTATCTCTTCTGCCTGTATACCATTTACCACCACTCTCTGTTTTCTGCCTGTCAAACAGTTTGCCACCCAGTTGACCAACTTCTGACCCACCCCGAGCCTACCCAGCTTATTAATCAATCTTCTATGTGGAACAGTATTGAAAGCTTTTCTGAAGTCAAGGTAGGTGACATTAACTGCTTCCCCTTGGCCACCACTCTGGTTACCCTGTCAAAGAAATCTATGAGATTAGTTTGACAGGACCTTCCTTTTGTAAACCCATGCTGTCTTGGAGCCTGTGCTCCTATGGATTCCAGGTGTTGCACTATCCTTTCCTTAAGGAGTGCTTCCATAATCTTGCCCACTACTGAGGTAAGACTGACTGGTCTGTAGTTCACTGCCTCCTCCCTGCTACCACTCTTGTGGAGGAGGATCACATGAGCCCTTCTACAGTCTTCTAGGACCTCTCCTATGCTCAGGGACTCACTAAACAGTTCTGATAATTGTTCTGCTAGTTCTACCCTTAGCTCCTTTAGTACCCTGGGATGTATGCCATCAGGTCCCATTGCCTTGTCCACCCTGAGCTTATCAAGCTCTTATAGGACCCTTTCTTTTGTGAAGGGACTAGTGCACACCTCCCTCCCTCCTTCCCCCCATGTCCATGGTGCTGAGCTGTGGGCCCTGCACTACTTTCTCTTCAGTAAATACTGAGCAGAAGTATCTATTTAGGATAGATGCTTTTACATGGTCCTCCTCCTCACATGCCCCCTTATCCACTTTGGTCTTAGCAAGTCTTATCCCCTCTGGACTTTCTCCTTTCACTAATTTATCTATAGAAAGTCTTGTCACCTTCTTTTACTGTTTGTGCTAGTGTTTCCTCACTTTGGTCCTTTGCCTGCCTTACTGCCTTCCCTGCTTCCCTTAGGGAAGTTTGGTATGCCTCCCTATCTTCATCCTGGTGCATTCCCTTATATTTCTTTAAGGCCAGCCTTTTAGCTCTGACCTTTTTTGCTACTGTTTTTGAGAACCAAGGTGGTTTCCTTTTTCTTTTGTACTTCCCTTTCTCTCTAACACAACAGAATGTTGCTTCAAGTATTGCATCCTTAATGCTTGCCCACTTTGCCTGTACCCCTTCACCTGTATTTCTTTTTGCCAGGGCTAGCTTAACTCTGTTGGCCATCTTATCAAAGTCAGCTCCTGTGAAGTCCCATATTTTTGCCTTGGAATGGGATGATTTAGTTTGGCTACTGTGGAGGGATATCGAAGGACAGAATAGCAAGGGAGGATTGGAAAAAATGGTGAGGGAAGGGAATAGCAATGTAATGGAAGAGGGAGAAGAAGGATGAGCTAACTAGTGATGTGGAGCATGATGTCATCGAGCTTCTCGTGTAGCATAGCAGGTAGAGATACCAGCTGCAGTGGTGGTGGTGGCCCCAGGCTCAGGACTTCAGACAGGTATGTCATTTTATTTTTCTCAAGTTGTTGCTGTCCTCGGTCCTTCTTCTTTCCTCCGGTGTCCAATCCCCCCCCCGGACATGGTTTTTAAAGTTTGGGGGAGTGGGGGCTTGAACCCCACAAAGGGAGATGTGGGGGCCACAACACTCCTGCATTAAACATGTAATCAGATATGTGACAATTTAGTATTCTACGTACATAGCTGTGTGCTGTATTTGTGTTCACCATGATGTATTCGCTCTTCTGTGAGTCGCTGAAAAAGATTCACTCTTGTGGCATGCAACCGTTGGAGGGTGGAGATAACAACACTAATCACATACTGCTCTGTATATTGCATAGGACACCTGCAGCTTGCAGAACAGTGTAAAACACACATTTATAATATTAATGTGAAACTCCTAACCATTTACACTATCTGTAAATAGCTACAGTTCAAGAACGTGAACTATTGACAGTCCAAAATATAATCTCCCTGACCCTCATGCAACTCGGAATGCTAATGGGGAAGGGGGGCTGTTTCCTTCAGCCCATCAGCTGCCAAAGTCCAGATTTCAGAAATAAAGCATATCATGGTAGTACAGGTTAAGCCACTTCATTCAAACACTTCACTGAAAAAATTTAAATCACAAACTGTTATGAGCACCACTAACAAGTGGGGATGCCATGGAGCTGCTCCATATAGTAACCACATACAACTGGGAATGCAGTTGGGTTGGGGAAGGGTTCCTTCAGCCCATCTGCTGGAAACATTAAAACTTTTCCAACTAAAACACAATGTGGTCAGTATGGGGTAAGATACTATTTTCACAAGGCACAATTAAAATATTTTAAATAAAAAATGACAGAGTGCAGTACTAAGAAAAACATCGCTCTTCAGTGAAACGAGTGGGGAAGCCATGGAGCTGCTCCATTTATATGGACATCAGCCCAGCACCCGCAGCATGTAAACATTAGGAAACTATGCAGCCCCTGAAGCGCACCATAAAAGGAGTAAAAAGCTCAAAAACGGGACACAGTTCTCGATCAGGAAGGCATGCAAATGAAGAACAAAATCACAGCAGATAGCAAGTTATTTTTTTTTTAACAGACTACAGAGGATTCAGTGGCCAAGCACCCAAGAACAGGCATAAATTCAACATAAAAAACTTGTGATACATTTTAACACCTGCAGAGTATAGAGTATAGGGTAAGGAGTACCCCATAGGCACCCCCTCCATATGCCACAACTGTAGCACAATACCTCAAGAGGCTTCACAACAGAGATTGTAATAATCACCAAACAAGGCACTCAGCTTCTCAAATAACCACTTGTATCCACTATATATAGTTTATATCGGAGGCAGTATAGCGCAGTGGGTTAAGGCTCTGAGCTACAGATCTGGAGGCCTGGGTTTGAATCCCACAGCCACGTAGATGCATACTGTGTGATCCTGAGCAAGTCATTTAACTTTCTTGTGCTCCCAGGTTGCAACTGGAAACAAGCTTCAGCTTAGTGTGCTACTCATGGTTAAACAACGTTCCCCTTATCCTGCTTAACAGAATAATATGTAGTAGTTCTGACATTTGACAGGAGCTACTTACAGTAGCTATTATTACTATCTATAAGATATAAAGTGCATACCACACAAGTTTGCTCAAATATAGGGCAAAATGATATAACCTACATGATATGTACAGTACAGTATGTAGACAGTATCCTTATTCCTTACCCTACTCACATATGAATAAAAGAACATTTAACACCTTGATCTTTTAAGGAAACGTTTTGAGCATTAATTGGGACACAGGGTGAGTTGTCAGGATTTCCTTTATTTTTTAATGAGTAACACTACAACAAGACTAGCATGCACAAACACACACACACACACACACACACACACACACACACACACACACACACACGAGTCGGGTTTTAACAGTGAACTCAGATTGCAGAGAAAGGTGAAACTCAAAACATAAAAACAATAATCTTCAGTACCCAAATAAATAAATTTAGTAAACCAAAATGAGTCTGCATTGAAAATCAGATCACTATTATAATATATTGCGTGTTACAAGGATTAAATTAGCATTTGAGTACAGGATAGTGTACAATTTCCTTTGATTGTCATCGAACATAGGCAGACCAAAACTGAGCTTATCCATCATGCCCAATGATCATTCAAGAAATAGAGGGGACGATATACAGGTTTTGTTTAAAAACTTATGCCTCACTTGCAGGGTTTCGCCATTTGTACACATGTTTAATGACTGCCTGCCAGAGCTTTTCCCCCTGGACTTCGCTGTCAGAATTTGCAACCCTATGACTGTTGCAGTGTGCATGCATGATGCTAATATGCATGCCCAGTTGACGAGGGTAGCAAATTCTGACAGGTAGCAAGATTTGATACTACACCGGGAACATGTCTGCACTCTTCAAAGCCGACCGCGAACTGAGGAAATACCTGTAAGCTGTATAATGGCATAAACAGGTTTTTTTCAACTTTGGTGCATATCTCAGCCATTTTTGGGAATTTTTTGCACCACATTTTCAACATGGGGTTATTGGTACCCCTCCTCAAAAATTCAGTCACTGTCATGGCGTTATTCGGTCCCGAAAGATGATTTTGTGGTCACTGCATGGAAATCAGCTTTTGGGACTGATTAATGAAATAACAGTGCCACTGTTCATGAGGGGGGCTCCCAAAAAGCCTTTGTTGCAAATTTGGTGAAAAAACCAAAAAATTGCAGTTTTATGAGCATGTGTTGTGCAGTTTCCACGTACGTCAGACTCTCGTGAATTTGTAATTTTCACCCAGATTTTCAATATTGCCATTTTGCCACACCTCCTTATGAACAGTACAGCTGTCATTTTACATATCCTGGCGAAATGTGTTTTTGCACTTCCGGCGCAGAATAGCACGCTCGCTGTGGGACATCCATTTTACGGACAGATTAACAAAATGATAGTGACAATGTTCATGAGCAGAGGTCCTAAAAGGCCTAAGTTGAAAATTTGGTGGCAAACATCCATAAAATGACTGTTACAAGCATGTGTTGCACAGTTTCCATGCGCACTTGTAACTTTGCAAATTTGCAATATTTTCATGCCAGATTTTCAACATTGCCATTTTTTCACACCTCCTTATGAAGAGTACAGCTGTCATTTTTCACATCCTGCCTGAAATGTGTTTCCACACCTGTGGCGTACAATCGGGTGGTCGCTGTGGGAAATCAACTTTTGGGACAGATTAGCAAACTCACAGTGCCATTGTTCATGGGGGAGGTCCCAAAATGTCTATGTTGAAAATGTGGTTAAAATAATCCCCAAAATAATTGGGTCACGGACGTGCTTTGCATAGTTTCTATGCATGCTCATGACTTCACCAATTTTTCATATTTTCATCGTTGCCATTTTTTTACACCTCCTCATGAACAATACAGTTAACATTTTCCACATACTGCCCAAAATGTGTTTCTGTACCCGTGGTGCTAAATGGCACAGTCACTGTGCAAAATCACCTTTTGGCTAGCAAACTGATAGTGCCTTTCTTCATGAGGTGGGGTCACAAAAAGCTCATGTTTGTAATTTGGAGGGAACATACCAACATACGCCTATGGCATTAGGGTTTCCTAACACCCCACCCTGTAGAGACTGACAGACATCAGGGGTGTGACTTGGGATAATCAGCTGTAATTCTCCCCATTCCACCCCCACCCTGCAGCCAATGACAGGCATCAAGGTGTGCCATGGAGTGTTCAGCCACAAAGTTCACCCCATTCTCCTATACTGCACCCACCTCAGTGTATTTCCTTATGGAATGGGGTAAGTATAAGGCCCAAAGACACCAAAGCACACCACAACACTTGTCAGTGTCTACAGGGTAGGGTGAGGTAAAATGGTATGAGCGTTATAGCTGACGACCCAAAGGCATACCCAAATGCCTGACAGTCTTTGCAGTGTAGGGTTGGGTTGGCCTCAGTTCAATACTTCACTGCCATTCCTATTATGCGTCTCTAACTCCTGCACTACCTACGCCAGTAGATAACATTTGGCATTGACAAATGCTTGTTTGTAGCAGGAACGGAGTTCCTATCCTTCTTCCCACTGATACTGGAACTGCAATTCTTAAACCAGTAACACAATGACAGTTTCTGGTCCTGTGACCTGAACTCAGGATTTCTATACCAACGCCGACTTGTACAACAGTGCTGTTTTGTTAGAAATACTTCAGTATGGCTGACTGAATCTACTAGTGTCAAAACAGATAACATGTCTTCACACAGCTATATTTCTGATTGAAGATCTTCATTCTGCATTATAATATTTGCCACTGCCTGAGTTCTTGTACGTCTTGTCTTCCACTTGCACCACTGTTGACAGGTACCCACAGCCACCACTGATTATATTTTAGCAGCCCAGATAAAATGCTGGTGCCCTCTGATCACTATACCTTGTGTCCACCCCAGGGCTTCAGGATGAGTCTGACATTTTCCCTGTTAACTCCAGGGCACGTTTCGTGTTAATACGTAATTTCTTTGAAAACTGAATTGCCCCGTTTTTGCAATATAAGTATATATCAACTAGACTGGTGACTGAGCCATCTCCCCTGTAAAAGGAGTCCCGTAGAACCGGAACCCCTGAATGCGAACACTAGCCCTTCCCCGTTTCAAAGATGAAACATCTCAATAAAGTCCATCAAGCACTCACCACCTTGTATTCTCCAGCTGCCAGTCTCTCTTCTCGCTGCTGCTACCGCTGAGATACGCTACCATTGAATTCACTTCCGATATTACTAGTTCATTTATTGTTTCCAGTTAACGTCACGCCTAATCTTTTGCAAACGAAACCAAGAAAATCGAAACTCAAAAACTTCAACCCATACTCGGTGAAACTCTCGGGTGCCCTGGAGTTGACCGAAGGAAGGGGAGCGATGTAAAGAGCAGCATTACGCTCTTCCCCAAGTGCAACCGCTGAGTCCCAGGTCATTGCCGAGGGAAAACATGGTGTATAATGCAGATACCTCGTTTAACATTTATAAAAACAAGTCCGACGCGGTTAGCTTGCGTTCTGAAAACAGAACGTGATGCCTTTCTTTTCGCCCGTGAGGGTGGGACTGTGTGGGCAGACCGATGGAGGAGGAGGGTGGTGTATGTGGCAGGGGTGGGACTGTGTGGACAGATATGGGAAGTGATTGGGGGGTATCTGTAAAGGGCCTACTGGCACACCAAGGAAGTGATCAGGGAGGCGGGTGGGGCTATGGCAGGGGTGGGACTGTGGTTTCATAATAGCTGGGCTAACTGAAAGGTCATTGCAAATTCACGCAAAAGCTTGGATAAGGAAAACATTTTTTATTTAAAAAAACAGCAGTGATGTAACCCTGGCACTGCTATACCAAGGGCTACAACCCCTTCCTGCTTCCCCGACTGCAGGTTGAGGGACCTGGGTTCAGAATTAACAAGTACCAGTGGTCTCCCTACCAGCAGTACAATTACAGTATTGGTGCCTCCACCCAGAGTAATGACTTTGTGGGTTATAACCTTATCTAATACAACCCTCTGGGAAGCTGTATTTACCCGTCCCTGCTAGTGGCTGTTCATACAAAGTTTTACAATCAGGGTATATGACCTTCAGTGCATAATTGTTCGAAAGCATTAATGATATGCTCAAGTATGCCACACTTACCAATAGGATCCGGTCTCCTGGCATATACCCTGTGCCCCTGTAATGAAACAGTTTCAACAATAGCCACATACTTTTACAGTTACTTTTAAATAGTTCAGTAAAGGCAGACCAGATAATAATATGCTCATGCGTCAGGTTAACCTTAAACAGCAAATTAGATTAATTAAGGGGATGCAAACAAGGGTGGGTGGGAAATTTAGTCAAACGATTATTGTGATACTGTATTTGAAAGCAAGGTAAGGCAATTTTATTTATAGGTCGTCCAATCCCAGAGGCTCTGGGCGCCGAACACAAATGAGAACACAGCGATAAAATAAAAACATAATAAAACCTCAAAAAACATAACAAGATTAAAATTCAGAAAAAAAGAGGTTTCCGGAAGTTAGGCTTCAAGAGACTGGCCAAAACTAAAAAGATGTCAACAGTCAAAGGCCAGGCTGAAGAGGTGGGCCTTTAGCCTCCCCTTGAATACCTCAATCGAGGGAGCCTCCCAGACTGCAGGTGGAAGTGAGTTCCACAGCATCGGCCCAGAGATACTAAAAGCATGATCTCCTGAGGCCTTGAGCTGAACCCTGGGAATGTCCAGGAGGCCCCTTGAAGAGGAACGGAGGGAGCGAGCAGAGGACACTGGTGTCAGGAGATTGGACAGGTAACCAGGACCCAGCCCATATAGGGCCTTAACAGTGAGAAGACCCACCTTAAAAAGGACCCTCCACCTCACTGGCAGCCAGTGCAGAGCACGCAGGACCGGAGTCACATGACTGCACCTCAAAAGGCCCATCAGCAACTGGGCAGCTGCATTCTGCACTAGCCACAACCTGCGGAGGTTCCCTCCCATGACCCCAAAGTACAGAGCATTGCAGTACTCGAGCCTAGAAGTCATGAAGACATGTACTAGTGTCATCAGGTCCTCAGGTGGAATGAGAGGCTTAATCCGGGCATTGTTCCACAAGTAGTAAAAACCATTGCTGACTACAGCTATCACCTGATCTTCAAAGGTCAATCTGCAATCAAGGATCATGCCCAGATTTCGCACCTTCAGAGAAACCACCAATACAGCAGACCCCAGAACAAGTCCAGAGTCAGCCCCTGGTGGCAAACCATTATGCTCACAACCGGGCTCGAGCACTAGCACCTTAGTCTTAGCTGGGTTGAGTCTTAGCCAGCTGGAATCCATCCAGTCATTGATTTTAGCCAGACAGCTGTTAAGCACATCGACCGCTCCCAATGTTCCAGGTGCAAAAGACAAGTACAGTTGGGTGTCTTCGGCATAGCAGTGAAACTAATTGCAAAAAGATTTGCACTCGGACTGGTGGTGCTAATAGGAACGTCCAGTACTATTGAAACATAAGATTCCAGCAGTCACATCACCTCAATTTGTAAAGATGTAAGACACCGTCACTGCATGATATATTATTACCCCAAATATTTTTTTAACAGGAGACCACACTATCCCACCTTACATCTTTCGGACGCATGTCCTTTATCAAAGGCTGGGGAACATTAAATGAGCCAATGTTTAAATACACAGACAATTACACTAAAGCAATCATGACATCATTAACAGGACCTCCTTCTGATTGGTTCTTCCACATTTAAAAAGCCACTGTTAGTTTATCTTTAATAAATGAATTATTCTAAAGGTATATGATACTGTACAAACACAATAAATGCATTATTCTATATTAAATCTCATAGATAAATAAGAATAAGCCTATTAATTATCCTATTAAAAACACATATATTTTATACTTTTATTTTTCACCATAAAAATAAAACTTTTTTTGGGGGGAGATTGGGGAAAGGGAAACAGAAAAGAAATATACCCAAAACAAAAAGGAAGACTCAAGAATGGGACGGGGGTAGGGAATTAGTAAATGGACCAATACACAACACTTAGAAAAGGTTTTTTAAATATACATACATAAATGTCCACTACTTACAGTCCATACACCAAAAACTAATAATCATAATCATAAATACAATCATAATACCGTTGAATAAATGTTAAAGTGGCTGTAGTGATTCTAAACCAATCCCATTACAAAAACCCTAGCTATACAATACTTTTTTAGTGCTTAATAACTGATACAGATGTGTGTGATATAGATCCCCATCTTATATGTATCATCTTCATTTCACTGATTCTGAAAATAGACTTTCATTGTTGGGATACCCTCTAGGGCCTATTCTTTTTCCTTTTCTCCAGATATGGCCTCACATCCAGGCTAAAATTCAAACCAGGTTCTTTGTATGCCCCTAGTTTTAAAATCCAAAATGTTTGCTTTTTAAGAGGAGATTACTATAATTCCCGCTCTTGGATTTCTACACACCCTATCAATGCCCATGAAGGTAAATTCATGCACAGACCTATCTCTTTTGGTTTGATACATGCCGCAGTTGCATATGTTATGTCTCCTTTCATTATCGCTCTAACATGTTCTCCTGCTCATACCTTAAAAGTGCATTTTGTTTTCCCTACATAGAATGCCTGACAGCTACATTTGGACAAATAAATGATACCTTAAGTACTGCATGTAGTGCATTACCTTATCTTATAGTCTTAATTAGTATTACATGTGCTGACAACCTTTCCTGCTTGTACTACATTACAGTGGACACATTTTTTTACATTGAAAACAGCCCTGTGGTTGTGCCAGCCATGTATTAACTGATTCTTCTGTGAAATGACTGTGCATCAAGCTGTCTGTCAGGGTAGGTGCTTTTTTATAGCACATTCTCAGGCGTGTCTCACTCAATGTTTTCAAACCACTATCAGTGCCCAAGAACTTGCCAATGTGTGGAAATGATCTTCTCTAACACATGTGTCTCAGATGAGTATTGTGTAACCAAATTAAAACGTGTTTCCACATTCCTGGTGTTGCTAAGTAGTAGTAGTAGTAGTAGTAAAAATTTTATTTCTGATATCAGAAACAGGATAAAACCCAATTTAGCAACAGCTAATTTACAATGGGGTCCTGCTGTACAAAATATCAGTTTCATTCTAAAATACTATACATACATACATACAACAAAATACATACATAGACAGAAAAAAGTACAAGTTAACCATATGTGCAAATCTCTGTGGTACAGCAACTTTTTGGAGACACTACCTCCTTTACAAGTCAGGATCTTAATACATTCCAAGATGTTTTGGTTGGTACATAACCTCAGATGCCCTGGCAATGAGTTCCACAATTTTGGGCCCTCGTATACATAGCAGTGTTGACCCCTCACTGTTCTCATAAATGGTGCCCTAAATTTTATTTCTCCTGCAGATCGCAATCCTTCCTTAACATTCCACTCCTCCAGGAACTCCACTAGATATCCTGGTGCTTATTTAAAATGACAGCGATGAATCAAACACTGCACATGCATATTTCGCTGTTCTATCAAGGATATCCAATTTAAGTTCCTGTAGAGAGAGCAATGGTGAATTTTCCAGGGTGCATTCAAAACAAAGTGCGTATATCTGTTGTAAATAATATCAAGCCTTCCCAAAATGCCTCTAGCTGCCCCATTGTATACAACATCACCATAGTCAATATGAGGAATTATCATCGAATTTACAGTCTTTAACCTAGCGTCAAATGAAAGGCAATCTGTATGTTTGCACAATACCCCCAACTTCTTATTCAGTTTTTGTATCAAGTTATCAATATGGAAGTCCCAATTATAATGGGAGTCCAACCAGACTCTCAAGTAGTTGTAACAGTCCACAAGGGCCAGACTACACCCATCCAATGTTTTTATATCTAGATCCATAGATACTTTTTTTATTTGAAAACAGAATTACCTGTGACTTTAAAAGGGTTTAGGACCAATCCATGTTCTGAAAAATATGTTTGTAATATATTAAAATGTTTTTGTAATTTTTCCTGTATATGCCCCACAGATTTGCCTTCAAGATACAATATTGTATCATCTGCATACAAATGATGCCGGACATCCTTCATCAGATGTCCGACACCATTTGTACATATATTAAATAGAATGGGTCCTAACACTGACCCCTGTGGTACACCAGATTTAATACTGAAGTAACATTTAAGTAACTGGATACAAAATTACTGCCCAATCTAACCCTTTGTTGTCTGCCATCCAGGTAGCCATGGAAACAATCCAGGGCCCCCTGGCTGAGGCCAACAGATCTTAATCTTTCCATCAACACCAGATGGCCCAAGATGTCAAAAGCCTTTGACAAATCAATAAATATGGCCCCAACCAGGAGGCCCCTATTCATGGCCACCTGGATGTCCGACACAACTTTAACAAGTGCAGTAGTAGTACTATGTTGCGCCCTAAAACCTGATTGATATTTATTATACTTTTTGTTTCTTTCAAGGTAGCCATTTAATTGAGAGACCACAATTTTTTCAAACACTTTAGAAGTGACCGAAAGCAGTGATATTGGTCTATAATTCCACATGTCATTTTTCTGACCTCCCTTAAACACTGGTGTCACTTCTGCCTGTTTCCAGGCTAATGGGTAGGTACCAATATTTAATGGGAAATTAAAGAGGTCAGCCAATATTGGTGCTATCACTGGAGCAGCAATTTTAAGCAAAAAAGATGGAATCCCATCTGGACCTTGACCCTTATTTATATTCAGTTTCAGTAATTCCTGAAAAACTTGATATGGGGCATTATTTTGAAAGCAAAACACTGGTCCATTTTCAGCCCTCTTTTCTTGTCGTTTTTCTTGCAGTATTGTACCAAGAAAAGGACATGTATCAATCTGGGAAAGCCCTATATCAACAAACATTTTATTTAGTACAGCAGCTACCCCATCTGAAAGTTTCAGTGAACCATTATCTACCATAAAAACATTAGGTAGATCTGAGATCTTATTTCCTTGTAACTTTTTAACCATATTCCAAAAATCCCTAGTTTTTTTAAGCTGTTCAATTCCCAAACCAATTAAATAAAAATCTGATTTTGCTTTCCTTATTTGTGTAATATATAGATTATGTGCAGCTTGATATCTTTCCCAAAGCACTCTCTCATTTTTTTTCTTTGCTAACCTCCATGCAATATCCCTTTTTTATGATAAATTCTTAACTTTGCAGTATACCAAGGGGCATTTTTCTTTTGTACTTACTTACTCTGGATAGGTGCAAAAGTGTCACGTGCAGACATAAATTCACAACAGAAATACGACCAGGCACTCTCTATATCAGGAATCAAAGTCAATCTATTCCAATTTTTTGTTTCCAAATCAACCATAGAAGATGTATAGTCCAGATTCTGAAAGTTACGATAGAATTTACCTTGGGGAACACCCAATTGCTTATCTATTTTTCTGACACAAAAAGTTATCTGATGGTCACTAAAAGTGTCTGGAAGCACCCCAGCCACTGAATATTTAATAGGATCAGAGGTGAACATCAGACCCAAGATAGTGGAAGAGTTGGGAGTTTTGGCATTCAATCTTGTAGCTGTGGTGATTAACTGAGACAATCCCAGCATTGTCTTAAAATCCATTAATTTGCTGGTGGGTGGCACCCTAGCCCAATCGGTATTCATGTCCCCCACAACCATAAACTCATGGCTCTCCCTATAGGGGAACAAAATATCTTGGAGGACAAGAAACTGTTGATCATCACCTTTTGGGGGAAGGTAACAACCCACCAGCAATAATGGTCTGCAATATGGAATTTTTATCTCCAAAACTACTTTTTCCATGCCTGGTGTACTGACGCAATTTAGATGTTTAATTTCCAATACTGTAGTGCCATAGACCAAAACGCCCCTTCCCCTTTTTCCACGATCATGCCTCCATAATTGATAACCAGATATCTGTAACAGAAGGGTATCCATGTCTAGTCTATCAACTGTGTTCCTTGCTCTTTTTATATTTCTGTGTCCATACCCTCTCTCTTGTAATCGTGTCTCCAGTTCCTCAGCTCCTTGTTTATAAGATTATGTAGTGCTACTGTTCCTCTTGATTCTTAAGAACTGTCCCTTGGGTATATTTTTAGCAACATGTTTTGGATGACAGCTGGACACCAACAAAAGTGTATTCCCATCTATGTCTTTTTTAAAGTTTTCACTTTCAATATTTCCAGTACTATTTCTGGACAATGTTAGGTCCAAATATGAAACCTTCTGCTGATCATACTCATGTAGATCTAATGTTGGAATTTGTGCTATGCAAATATTCTGTAAAGCACCTTAATTCCTCTGATGTCCCTTACCATACTAAAAGCACATTGTCAATAAAGCATTTGAAACTCCACACTGTATTGTCAAATGATCTCTTCCAGGGTCAGCATATACACTGCAAATAACATCGGCAACAAGATCGAGCCCTGAGGTACTCCACAAGCAGAGGCATTGGGGAGGAGGAGAAATTCCCCAGCACCACCCGCTGCATTCTGTCTGAGAAATAGGACTGAAATCATTTGATAATGGTACCGGCGAGTCCTCAAAACTCACAGAGCAAATCATGAA